>CM043703.1:82028226-83434476 GCA_023935145.1 Bretschneidera sinensis
ATCGCTAGCAAATGGGGGATCAAGAGCTGGATCATTCTCTTCAGAATTTCTTTGAGCTTCACTCTTTAACCTGCGCAAAGTTCTCTTTATTTCTGAATCGCACTGCAAATCAAGGAAACTCTAATAAATCATGAAAAAGAAATCAGGAAAAATCTAGAGTAATGAAAATAAATAAAAATTCTATGCTAAAACACAAACAATCACGATGATTTTGCTAGCAAAATGAAAAAAAAAATCAGAATTTAATAGCCCCTTCACTTCTGCCACGCTGAAATCGTGCACAACTTGACCTTTGTCTACTAAAACTGTCATAACTTTCACTAGAAAAATCATATTTACAAACTGTAAATTCTCCAAAAAAAAATAGACATCCGGATCTTTCCAAGTATATATGGATCATCTCCTGGTTCTTCTTGAATCAATATAGTTTAATCCACAAAGATGACTTATCTGTACGGGCAATTCTAGCAATTTAATGAAACTCTTTTTCACCCTTTGCTAGTGACAACATGATTTTTTTTTTGTTTTGTTTTTTTTTTAAATTTCAAGAACAAAATAAGGATCACAAGAAGCAAAAATAAATAAATCAACTAGAATCACTCCCCGGCAACGGCGCCAAAATTTGGGGTGCTATCACACGCAACCAAAAATAAAACCTATACTCCTAAAAATATATGTAGTAGTGTAAGTAAGAGTTGTTCCCACAGAGAGTATCTAGCCTAGTTTTATGCTACGTGAACAAGGATTTGGTTTGGGGGGGTTTGAGTATAACGAAAACAATTTTAAGAAAAACAACTAATGAACAATTCAAATTGAAGTATCAAAATCAATCAAAAGAACAAACATTGGTATAAGTCAACATCCACCATTGGAATTTTACAACTGATCATCAATGCAAGTATATATCAATTCACACTTTGAATATTCGCCGTTGGAACTATTTTCCGATCTCTTCTTAGTCGCAATTAATTAGAAAATAAGCGATCTAGTTAACCTTAACTGCTAAACAATTCAAGATAAGTGCTAAAGGTTTAATCTAGTAGTAGCCTTAAGAATTAGAGAGATCGATGAAGCTAAACAACACAAGCACAAGCGGTTGCATTTAATTTAGTTGAGCGTTCTTCCTAAGATCTAATAATTTCTGACGCAGCAAATCATTAAGTCTTAGTTGCTTCACAAATTAGAGGGATCAAACAATTACGGATTTGATATCTAACCTAGCAGTAGATTGCAACGAATAATAAACTAGTAGGCCTCCTAGTAATTAAACTAGACAATCATGAAAATAGGGACAGAAGAACATCCGATACTCAAAGCATAAATTGAACAATAAAAACATATTAGATCTCACAGTTTTATTGATTTCGTGGCTTCCGTTTCCTTCAACCAATTATAAAATTTTAGCCACGTAGGGCCATGATGAAAACTCGAAAGAGAAATTAGAGAAGAAGGGAGAGAGAGGCGTCCCTGAAGTCTGATGATTTCTCGTCTCTTATACACGTTATTTTCAGTATTAGAAACCTACAAGGTTTCCTAAAAATATTCTAAATATTATCCTAAAATAACAATATCCAAATCTGACTAATTTTAGGAAAATATTAAAAATTAAATAAAGTGCTAATATAACTAGGAAACTAGTGTTTTCAGCATGAATTTTTGTGCACCAGATCTGAAAACTTTCGAAAATAAACCGTGTCAAATCAGCGTATTAGAATTGCAGGCTAAGGGACTTTCCAGAACTGTAACAGTGCAGGTGCAGCAATTCCAAGCCCGGTTTCGACCTTGATGCAGCCAGTATCTCTCAAAACTCAAAACATGAAAGTTATAGAGCCTTTTATTTGCGTTCTGTGGCATCTTGAATCATCTCAATCAAGGCTCAGATAAGAGAGTTATGCCTAGATTACGAAGCGATGTCAAAACTTTCCAAAATCGTCCAATTAGCTTCATTTTGCACTTAATGCCTCCATTTGCATCCTAAATCAAAATATAAGAATAATGAGTACATTTAGGCACCAAACGAGTATAAAAGACTAAACATTAAGGGAGAAAAATATGGCATTTTACATTCTCATCAAAACCTCTAATGGGCCAATCAAAACACACCCCTCATGGGTCAATCACAACATGCCACTCGTGGGCTAATCATTACAATGCATCCATGATATGCAATGCAATATGATGTGCAAATTTTAACTGCTCGCAAGTGCAAGAATCACAAATAGTATTGCGATGAGTTTACTCTCGAGGTCAATCTCTCAAGGAATTGCAGTGGTTTAAATCATAAATTACTTTCTTAAAATTACTAAAACAAATTCTGAAATTAAATCCTAAACACTCTAATTAAAAGATTGGTGAAGAGAAATTTGAAATAAAATAAATTAAGTAAATTAAACAAAACAAATTATGAAGAGATGATTATAATCAATAAGCACAATTGGGAGTTTAGTTTGCTATCCAATCATGAATTGGAACATTTTGTGAATATAAAGAATTAATCAACATCCAAGATTATTAGTACTTCCGCTAAGACTAGAGAATGCCATTGATCGTGTTTATTCTCAATTTATAACTAATTAATTAAATCCCATGGATTGTGCTCATCAATTATTTAGTTAAATTAAGTGTAAGAAAAACACAACCACCTAAATCACAATTTGATTTGAATCCTGATTTAAATTCCTATTCAAGAAAGCTTAATTAGGTCTAGATGATTTGTCCTCAACCTAATCTCAAATAGTAACCTTGACTATCAATAATAGATGGTCAATCCAAAAGAAATAATCAAAGGTATGAAGGATATTGAATAAGAAATAATCTAGAAAATTTCATAAAACTAAATCCACCAAAATATCCAAAACAATCAAGGCAGCTAAGCTAAACGCCCAACAATATGTTCAGCCGCTCATGTTTAAATCTCAATCATAGAATTCAAATACTATGGTTACAAGCATATTAAATGAGAAAAGGAGAAAAGGTAGAATTTCTTCCCGAATTACAAGATGAATCCTCAAAGTCTTAAAGGATGAATCCTCAAAGTCTTGAAGCGATTGATCGTCATCTTCAATCTCTTGATAAGCTATCTTGATGAAATAACTGTCTCCTTCTTCAATATCCCAAAACTCCTTTTAATAATATCTCTCCAAGAACTACCATCGTCTCCCCAGAACTTTGAGTCTAAAATTCCTATATGTAGCTGTATGGAGACGATTTCGTAGGCAGAAAAATCGTCCTAGGGTTTCTGTTCAGGTCGTGTGCTTCTGCTGTTGTCCAGGCCCAGTTCTGCCATAACTTTCTCTAGAAAAATCATATTTACGAGCCGTAAAATTCTAAGGAAAACAGACATCCAAATTTTTCCAAGCATATATGGCTCATCTCTTGGTTCTTCCTGAATCAATACAGTTTAATCCGCAAAAATCACTTCTGCCATGCTGAAATTATGCACAGCTTGACCTTTGTCTACTAAAACTGCCATAACTTTCTCTAGAAAAATCATATTTATGAACCGTAAAATTCTCCAGAAAACAGACATCCGGATCTTTCCAGGAATATATGGCTCATCTCCTGGTTCTTCCTGAATCGATACAATTTAATCTAAAAAATGACTGATCTGTACATGCAATTCTGGAAATTTAGTGAAACTCCTTTCCAAGTGCTTGTGAACTTGTAAAACAACGAAAAACAACTCAAAGTAACAAATTCTTAAGATAAACATATAAATAGATACTTGAAAAACATACAAAATACTAGGACAAATATTCGTTTATCACAATACAATGCAATAAAATGCACAATCATATTAATGTCCCTCACTTGGTTAATCTCATCATCACGGGGATGTCTCCCTATATACCGGTACGTTTGTTGAGAAAATCGCCACAAGAAATCCTAGGTTGTGATCTTTCCTAAACACCTAAATCCCCATGCATTCCTTCCTCATAGCCTTCGGGTTACCTCAAGTAGATGGTGTCATCAAGCTCTCCATGTAAGAACGCTGTCTTCACATCCATTTGCTCGATCTCCCAATTAAATTGGACCACCATAGCTAACACTATCCTTATCGTCTTGTATTTTACAACCAGTGAGAATATTTCGATGAAATCTATTTCTTCTCTTTATGTGAACCCCTTCGCCACCAGCCTAGCTTTATATTGGACTTCATCCCCTGGAGTGTTCCCTTCTTTGATCTTGTAAATCCACTTACAATCCACAACTCTTTGTTTTTCTGGTTTGTGCACCAATTCCCAAGAGTTGTTCTTCCTCAAAGAATGCATTTCCTTCTCCATAACTAGCTTCCATCTTGACAAATCCTTACATCCCATGGCATCAATGTAAGTTTTCAGTTCACTCCCTCCTTCTGAATAAGGAGTTGCTACATTAGCATCCGCAAAACCATATCTCAAAGGTGGTTTGACCAACCTCCTCTCCCGGTCCCTTGTGAGCTGATAATCATTTCAATTCCCTACATTATCCCCTTTTAGTTCAGCCTCCTCTTGAGTGTCTTGAGCTTGGCCTTCATCAATGGGCTTTACCTAGTCAAAACCCTCTTACCTTCCTTGCTCTACCTGAACAGAATTTTCCTTGATGCTATGCTCAACATAAACCGGGTTGGTTTGCTCACTTTCCCCTGTAGGGTTAGTTTTCTCCAAATAGGGAAATAAATGCTCATTAAAATGACATCCCTACTTATTATGAGTTTAGTTCCTTTTGGTTCTATGGACCACAACCTATACCCCTTAATCTCTTCACCATATCCTAGAAACACACATTTCTTAGATCTTAGGCTAAGTTTATCATCCTTTTGATGTGAAAACACAGCACATCCAAAAGTCCTAAGGTTGCTTAACTCAGGGGGTTTTCCACTCCACATCTCCTCGGAAGTCTTAAGGTCCACAGCCCTAGAGGGTGATCTATTAACCAAATATGCAGCAGTTGACACAGCTTCCCCCAAAAAATATTTGGGTAATCCATAGCCTATTATCATGCACCTAACCTTGTCTAGGAGGGTCCTATTCATCCTCTCAGCAACTCCATTTTGCTGAGGTGTTTTCACAACTGTTCTGTGTCTTAGAATGCCATTTAACTCACAGAATTTGTCAAATTTCTTATTAAAAAATTCTAAGCCATTATCGGTTCTTAACACCTTAACTAATTTACCCGTTTGAGTTTCTTCCAGTTTTTTCCACACCACAAATTTATTCAAAGCATCTAATTTTTTTTTTTAAGCAAATAAACCCAAACCTTTCTAGAATAATCATCAATTAAAGACAAAAAGTAAAAATTACCTCCTTGTGTTGGTGTTCTTGCTAGTCCCCAAAGATCGGCATGAATGTAGTTAAGAATCCCCTTTGACTTGTGCAATTTGGTGTTAAAGCTAACCCGATGTTGCTTCCAAGAACACAACTCTCACAAAAATCGAGTTTTTCTACCTTGTCACCATCAAGTAACCCATCATTGCTGAGAACTTGCAGCTCCTTTTCGCTCATATGTCCCAAGCGATTGTTCAAAAGTACTACCTTATCCATCTTAGCCATCAAGCTTGCTGCTTGATCCTTGATGTATGTCTTTCCAATCATCTCATAGAGACCGTTCTTGATTGCTGCTTTGATCACTATCAAAAATCCCTTGGTTACCTTGATCTAACCTCCCTTTGCTTTGTATGTGCACCTTATGGAATCTAGCTACCCCAATGAGACCAAATTTCTTCTCAAATCTGAAAGATATCTCACATTCCACAACAACCTTGTAACTCCATCAAATATCCTCAATTAGATGTCTCTTATATCCCTCACTTGGCATGAAGTATTGTTCCCCAAGAAAACCATTCAACTATCGGTTTCCTTGAAATTCTTGAACCAATCCTGGTGAGGACACATATGATAAGTGCATTCGGAATCCAAGATCCATCTCTCACTGCCCTGTCTTTCTCTCACATTTGAGAACACAACAAGAACATCATCTTGCTGTTCTCCCTTGGCAACTGAAGCCTCTCTATTCTTGGTATGGCCTATTTCTTTCTCATCCCTCATCATCTTCTTGCAATCTCTCTTGAAATGGCCCTCCTTATTGCAGCAGTAGCATCGCTTTCCTCCAAACTTCAGTTTAGAATGCGATCTTTCATGGCTCTGCCCTCTACCCTTTGATTTGTCTCGGTAGTTGCCACGGATGCTACTCCCATTCCGAGTTGCAGGCCTTCCTCTAACGAACAAAACTTCCCCACTTGATGCTTCCCTCATCTTGGCTTTGAAATCATGAGCCCTTATAACATTGATCACAATTTCTTTGGTTAGTGTATCTCTTCCATATTCAATAGCATTAATCAAATTTTCAAAATAATCAGGAAGAGAATTCAATAACGTAACAGCCAATTGTTCATCTAGGAATGTTATACTACAACTAGCCAAATCTTGAACTAGTTTGCTAAACACATCAAGATTATCTTGCAACTCTTTATTAGGATCCATTTTAAAAGCAAAGATTCATTTAAGAAGATATATCTTATTAGGGAGAGTCTTGGTAAGAAATAACTCATCTAGTTTCTTCCAAATGACAACTAGATCTTCTGTGTCTCCACATTCCATTGTCACACTATCCGATATATGCAGGAAGATGGTGATGTACGCCATCTTCTTCATCTCATTCCGCTGGATCTCCCTGATACTTGCTGGAAAATCATCATCTTCTCCAATAGTCAAGTCCACCTTTTGTTGCATAAGAACAACCTTGAGTTTCCGCTTCCAAAGGGCAATGTCTCATTTCCGTCAAACTTCTCAACAATAAAATTTGAACCCATCTTGCGGAAAAAATCTCAGATTTATGCAGCACCCACAATTGCTTTCCAACTTCTAAATCTCAAGAACACAATCAAATCTGGATCCCAGTGCCATTCTTGAACCTCAAGAACCCGATCAGATCTTGATCTCAACTCCGTTCTTGAATCACCCAAGAAGTTTCTTTTGATTCTTGGAGCCTTGCTCTGATCTAGCTATGATACCACTGTTGAGAAAATCACCACAAGAAATCCCAAGTTGTGATCTTTCCCAAACACCCAAATCCAGAATGATTTGTACAAAACCGAAACAAGAATCAAAGCATAAAAGAGAACACGAGCAATTGTTATCGAGGTTCGACAATCTGCCTACATCCCCATGAGCTCCTCCAAGCTCTCTGTACTACATCAATTGAGTTCTTACAATTATAGCAACATCCCTTCGAGAAACCTCTTATTCTTGAAGAATGAAAGAAGAGAAAAGAAAGAGATAAGAACTAAGTGTTTCCCTAGAATTTTCCCCAAGAAAATTCTAATTACAAAGCCCTTGAATCCTCAATCTTGACTTCTCTCTCTCACTAGAAAGACCTCTATAGATTTGAGAGTCTTTCTCTCTAAACAACCAGCCTCTCTTAAATGATTCTCTCTTTTGTTTTTGTGTCTTTGCACTCTCACACTTGTTGTTATGTCTTGATCTACTTTGATTGCTCCTAGATAACCCTTTATATAGGGTAATGACCACCTCATCCAATCTTTAAGATCAATCTCAACCTTTAGATCTCAAGAACTAAAGACTCATGGCTCTCTAAGAGTCTAAGTGAACTTGTGCGTTTTAACCAAGTGCTACGCACCATCTCAAAGTGTTGATTAATTGGTGTCAGGTGTGCTTCATGCTAAGGCTTGGAACAGGGCGTGCCGTGGCTCAGAAGTGGGGAAACTTGCTGCCTTTTTGGAGGCCGCAGCACGGCCTAGAGGGGAGGAGCTTCCGGACTTGCTGGAGGTAGCGGGGGCCAAGGTTGGGCCGCGGTGCACAGCCAGACCTGATGCTGACCATTTTCACTTGTTTAATTCTTTGACAAATCCCAAAAACGTCAAATTATCATGTCAAATCACAACAGATAACCCTTCAGGGGTCATGTACATCCAATAACGTTCGACACCCTTACACCCCTTGTGGGAAAGGACCTATTATAATCTCACCACTCCCCCTTCTTATAATACGCTAACTATATATATAGCGTAAAATGCATTCATAAAGCAATGAATATGTAAATAGCATCCCTCAATCGATTATATAACAATCTCATAACAACACAATCAATCATTTTCATATAGTGACACGCATCACAATTTCTCAAACATGACTATATCAAATCAATTTCACAACCACTCTTCGCACAATCATAACTCCACACATTTTTGTATAATCTTCATAACATTATTCTTTACTATTTGCGCACAAAAATATTCTATGCTCACAACTCTTATAGTTCTATTATTATGACTCCCATAATCAATCATGTCATTATATTGTTTTTGTTTTTAATTTTATAAACTAATACGCTTACTAAAAGTAAGGTGTTCTCAACTTGTACGTGCTCCACAACTAATCTCAAACTACTCCCTTGATCTTTAGCGATAACTACCACTTGTACCTAAGAGCAAAACAACATCTAACCACCATTAATATCACTCAATAACAAAATACTAGGAAACCCAAGGTATTTACACACTTTAAATATTACAAGCGCACTTCGCACGAAACCAAAATCAAAGAAATCATGACTTTTAGCCTTTTTTCAAATTATTTACTTTGAACCTCAAAAACACTTTAATTTTTATGAATGCTAACTCTTTTAAATGTTTTTAATCATACTTTCAAAGTATTCAAACATTAAAATCGATTTGGGAAAAGTTTCACTTTCAAAAACTAAAGAGAAAATCATATTTTTGGAAAATCAACTTGACCTAATCGATTTGCTACTTAATCGAGTCGATTGGAATTCCTCCAAAAGCTTCTGCCACATTGGGTACCAAATCAACTAGTATAAGTACCCAGTCCCCCTGATACAGTATACAATCGACTGGAGGAAGCCCATAGTCGACTGGTAACCCAAGTTTCAGCAAAATTCCTCTACGAAAATCATTTTTTTCTATAAAAAATCATTTTGAATCCTCAAGATAATTTCAAATCTTTTGAAACACAAGGATTTCCTAAAGTTTTAAGATAAAATTCCACATTACCCATAGCAAAAATCTTAAGTTAAAATCTTCAATTTAATAAGCCTAGCATACGGCACAAACTTGAAACCAACTTAGGTTTTTTCTTAAAATTTTCTTCACAAAGCTCATTTCCAAGAACTAAATCCTTAAATTAACGAATCTACTCAACCATTAAACTAAAGAAATACAAGTCCTTACCCAAAATCCTTGCCAATTTCTTCCATCTTCTTCTTTTTCCTTCTCTTCCTTTCCATTTTTCTCTCTTTTCTCTCATTTTTTCTCTTTCTCTATTCTCTTTCTCGGTTCCTCTAGGGCCTTCCATAAAAATCTGAGTTCTCTCTCCCTCTTTTATACTCCAACTCTAGCTTTATTGCTCATTTACCCCTCATCATTTATATTTTCTCAGTTTTCACCACACCACTCTTCTGTTCTTTATTAATTACACCAAAACTCTTTAAAAACTTGATATTTCCCCCAATACACATTTTATTTACTAAACCATAACTTAATTACTTTCTTATAAATTTTTATTTGTCTCAAAATGAATTAAATCAAGCTCAAACTAGACAAGTACCTAAAAAACGTGTCAAAGTGAAATCCCAAGATTTAAATTATCGGGTTTTGTAAAAGATGTCCCCAAAGACACTCGAGGAGAGAGAAAATATGAGTCATGTCCCCTATTCTTCAGCAATAAGAAGTCTCATGTATGTTATCTTATGTACCATACCTTATATTAGTTATGCCATAAGTGTTACTAGCAGATATCAGTCTAATCTAGGTTTGGAACATTGGGTTATTGTGAATAACATTCTTAAGTACTTGAGAAGGGATAAGGATTTATTCATCACATATGAAGGATATGACTTGAGATTGAAAGAATATATTGATTCAGGCTTTCAGTTTGATATGGATGATAGAATGTTAACTTCCAGATTTTTATTCACCTTGAATGGAAAATCAGTGAGCTGGAAGAGTTGTAAGCAAGATATACTTACAGATTCCACTACTGAGGTTAAATACATTGTTGTGTTTGAAGCACCAAAAGAGGTGGTCTAGATAAAGAAGTTCATCACCGAGCTTAGAGAGAATCCTAGCATTGAACTATCGGTACCTCTGTATTGTGCAATAATGGGATAATAGCTTAAGCCAAGGAACCAATATTTCATCAGAAATCCAAGCACATTGAGTGTTGCTTCCACTGGATTAGAGATATCATTATAAGAGGGGAGGTAAGCATATAAAAGGTTAGTCTGTATAGAATATATCAAATCAACTAACTAAGGCATTGACACAACAACACTTGGATCGTCAGCTTGAGAATATGGTTATGTAACGACCCATCCCAGGTTGGTCACCCCCGAGACGGTGTTGTCACATTTTGAAAATCCCAGCATGACACATATATACCACAATAAAAATAATACCAACTGAAATTTTTACATCAATCCTCAACCCTTAACAGAGGAGATAAATCATTCTGATCTTGACTTAAACATTATATACAATGTAATATGCATGAATATTTACAAATAATTTTTTTGTTTTATTTTCTCATTAGTCCGATGATGTGGATACGCACGTGGCTTACAGATAATGACTTCATCTGAATCTTAACTCACCAAACTATTGTCCTACCTGCTACCTGAAATCATTGTACTAGAAGTATTCGATTTTATACTCCCAGTAACATATTATAATTCAATTACTTCTAAAAATTATTCCGATATTCATTCATCTTTTTCCTAAAATAGTTCAATAACAATATTCTGTAATCAGTACTAAATTTCATACTTCCCCTATTACACAATCTCTTCTTAAGTTATTCATCAGACATATCAATCTTTCAATCGTATATTTAATCATCTCTAAATTCTCAATTCAACATTATCATTTACCTAATTAGGAGGTTCACAACATATAATAACTCACTCAAACAATTTTCATCATATCATATTTCTATATCTCTTCCTTAACATATTTGTCTCTCTATGAGACTCATTCCTCTATCAATAAATTTACAATCATGAATAGCACTTTAACATCTCAAGCAATAACAATCAATATTTAAAGCAAATGCAATGCGTGAATTTAAATGTTATTATTATTGGGAACGTCTTCCCACATGTCGACATGTTTTAGCTTAGACCGGCTGCCTTCCCGGTTCTTTCATTCTCATTTAGATTGGATACTTTCCTGGTTCTTTTATTCTCATTTAAATCAGCTGTCCTCCCGGTTCTTTTTTTTTTTCATTTAGACCAGCTGCCTTCCCGGTTCTTTTATTTTCATTTAGATTGGCTACCTTCCCGGTTCTTTAATTTCATACATATGCATATGAATAATGATATGAATATGCATATGAATAATAACATAAAAAAAAGCATGTATTCAGACATTTAATTTAGCTATCGTGATTATTCTTAAATTATTATTTGAAAAATTCCACTAAATTCTTCTCCTCATAAATCATATCAAATCATCAACCATAGCTCGTCAAGAATTTCATTTATCACATTTATTATTAAATCGACTCATTATTATAATAATATTACTTCTCATATAATAATTTTCTAAACATCCATTATTCCTATCATACCTATCAACCAATTTTTCATCTACCACCAAAGCATAAGTTAATAATTTATTCTAATATTATCACAATATATTTCATATTTATCTTGACTGCTTAAAGTAAATCTAACTCACCACGTAGCACTTAGAGCTACCCGTAGATCACCTCCTTGCCTTTCCTGCTCCTCTCAACAATTTCCCTAGGTTGCTGATCGTCAACACCTGACATAATATATATATATATATATATATATATATATATATTAAAATTTCTAATTTATTCTTCAATTCTTCCATAATTCACACCCTTTGAAAATTCCCACTTTGAATTTCGGGAAATTTCATGTATGTTAAATTTCAAAAATAAACTTTACGTTATTACCTTCTGTTTTTCTTAGAGCTTCCCATGACTCTCTATAAAATTCTCCCATAAACTCCTTCAAAATTTTACTCTTTCAACCTTTCTTTCGGTCCCCATGTGTTTAGAGAAATAGAGTAGTTTGAATTGTAAAAAGAAGAAAACCAAACAGGATTTGGTAAGAAATAAGTAAAATAAACTCAAATATATATATATATATACACACACACACTCTATAAAACTTCATAGTCAGCACTTGGTAGGTGCTTAAATATTCATATTTAAGCCCCCTTATTTACATTTGTTAGGACCTTAATTACGTTAATTTTATCTCTTTTACTCCATTTGTGTGTTTCACATGTGTTTTATAGGTTTTGGAAGAAAAGAAGCAATTTTGGCACTTAAAGGAGGAAGCCTGGAATCCCTGGGGCAGTCTCTAGACAAACTGCGATCGATCGCACCATGCAATACGATCGAGTGCACATTGTGATCGTGCGCACAGAAGAGGGATCGAGCGCAGCACTGCGATCGAGCGCAAGACGTGTGCGATCGAGCGCAGATATACGGGTGTGAACAGTAAACTTTAGAACCCTGTTTTGGAAATAAAGAGTTTTTGTCGGTTTAGGAAATTTAGGGTTTCCTGCACCTCTTAGGACTTCTCAAAGACCTATAAATACACCTATAAAGCACACACAACATACACCACAACTTAGAGAACACTTCTCTTAGCTTTTACTTGGAGCTTGGGAGAGAATTGACGCCTCTTCTCTCGGGTTTATTCTTCTCTTTATGTTTAGTTTATATATGATGTTTTTAGACAGCATGTGTAACTAACTTTCTTATAGGGCTCGATTGAAGCCCTAGTTATGCTTTCTCATATATTTATGCATTTATAAATCTTTGCCAATAGCCTTTATTATGTTGCTTAACTTGATTAATGTCTGTGCTTATTTAAGTTCCTCATATGTATGTGTATGGCCAGCGTATGCATGTGGTATGGACCTGTTAGTTAGATCAATTTGGAGGACTGAGTCCTGGGTCTAACATTAGTAACAAGGGATATCTTATCCGGATACCCGAGTTAATCAACATGGGAAATCGGGAGTAGATACCATGCCCTAGGTCTTATGTTGTTGTCGATTTCCATAGTACTTATGTTTTCTTAAGGAACAACTCAAGCAGATACCATGCTGAATCCATTAAGGAAGAAAAGAGTTAGAGTAGATACCATGCCTAACTCATTGCTTAGGGAAATCAATAGCTTAAGGAGTAGATACCATACCCTTAGGTTGGCAACCAGTAGGTATACATGATAAGGCTAGTGCACTGATACCTTACACAATTGGGAAAGTATGACTAGTGGTGGATATCAAAGCCCTGTGTCTTTATTATTATCAAATCACACACAACAGTTATTTTATTTCTTTTTACTTAAAGAAACTAATTCTAAAAAATGAACTTTACCAATTCCTGTGGAGATGACCTTGCTTTCTCCCACTATACTACACTGTTGACCTTGTGCACTTGCAAGTAAAACGAGTGCGATTATTCGCCCATTAAATTAGGTGGGTAAACGCGCAACAGCACTCCCTCCCCCTCTAAAATTACAATGCACAACATGTGCTATTTAACATGCAAATTGCATGTTAGATAGCCAACACCTATTGCCTGGTGTGGTTTTTTTTTCCTTTTCTTTTGTTTTCTTCATGTTGTTCACGAAAATTTCTTTTTTTTTTCTTACATGATGTGCATGAATTTTTTTTCTTCAAAAGAACTGTTTTATATATAAAAAAAAAAATTAGTTCTTTCGCGCACATATATATATATATATATATATATATATATATATATATATATATATATATATATATATATATTATTTTAACTCCATGTCATATTTATTAAAGTACTTCTTTACCCTTATTTCATCCCCAAAATTTGCTTACCTAATTCATGAAAGAGTTAGAGGTATTCTTTCCTCATTCTTGCTTCACGCTTCTAAGTAATTTCTTCAACATCTTTGCTTCGCCATAGTACTTGAATAAATTGAATAACTTTATTACGCAAGAGTTGTTCCTTTCTGTCTAGAATTCTGACCGGAACTTGCATAAAGGTCAAATCTTCCTGAAGTTCTATTGCTTGATTCGAGATACTATGGGATTCATTGTGTAAGTACTTTCTCAAAAGTGATACATGAAACACATTATGTAATCGCTTTAACTCTAGGGGCAAATCCAATCGATATGCTACTGGTCCAACTCTCTCAATCACCTCATATGGCCCCACAAATCTCAAGCTCAACTTTCCCTTCTTTTTAAACCTCAACACACCCTTCCACAGAGATATCTTCAAAAATACCCAATCACTAACTTGAAACTCGAGAGGTCGTCTTCTTTTATCAGCATATCCCTTCTGTCTGTTCTGTGTTGCTCTAAGATTCTATCTAACCAGTTTGATCCTCTCAGTAGTCAAATCTATCATTTCTGGACCAAATATCTTTCTTTCTCTAACTTCTTCCTAACATACTTGAGTTCTACACCTTCTACCATATAAAGTCTCAAATGGTGTCATCCCAATACTAGTTTGATACTGATTATTGTATGCAAAATCGATCAAAGGCAAATAAGCATCCTAGCTCACTGAGAAACTCAATACACTTGCCCTCAGCATATCTTCTAGTATTCTGATGATTCTCTCCGTCTGCCCATCAGTTTATGGATGGAAAGTTGTGCTAAACTACAATTTCCTACTCATAGCTTCTTGAAAACCTATCCAAAATCTAGAATCACTATTTGATACAATACTCAAGGGTACCACATGTAATCTTACTATCTCCACTACATACAATTTAGCCAACTTTTCAGGACTCCAAGTAGTTTTAATAGGAAGAAAATGTGAAGATTTAGAAAGTCTATCCACTATAACCCATACAACGTCATGTTCTCTTTGGGTACGGAGAAAATCAGAGACAAAATCCATACTTATGTTTTCCCATAGCCACTCAGTCATTGGAAGAGATTGTAATAAACATGTTGGATGTCTATTCTCAAACTTCACTTGTTGACAAGTCAAACATCTAGAAATATGTTCCGCTACATCCTTCTTCATCCCTGACCACAAATAATTCTGTCTCAACCCCCTGTACATCTTATTATTACCTGGATGCATTGAATATACAGAATCATGAGCCTTCCTTAGTATCTCATTTCTCATCTCCACATCATTGGGAACACAAACTCGATACCCCAATACCACCATACCATCTTCTCTAATTCTAAACTCAGTCGACTTCCCACTCAATACTACCTGTCTTATCTTCTCTATCCCTTCATCGCTACTTTGCATCTGTAATAAACGATCAATAATAGAAGATTGTACCACCATATTTTCCATCAATACTCCTCTATTATTGACACTCAACTACATCCTCATTTTTTTTTTAATTTTATCATCAAGCTGGTACTATGACTCCCAACAGCAGCTAATCTCCCTGTAACCTTTCTACTCAAAGCATCAGCCACTGAATTAGTCTTTCTTGGATAATAATGAATTGTACAGTCATAATCAGTAATCAACTTCATCCACCTCCTCTGCCTCAAATTCAACTCTTTCTGGGTTAGTAAATGTGTCAAAATTTTATGATCAGTAAAAATTTCACAATTGGCTCCATACAGATGGTGTCTCAAAATCTTCAAAGCGAAAACTATGGCAGCCAATTCTAAATCATGGGTCGGGTAATTCCTCTCATGGTTCTTTAATTACCTAAATCCATAAGCTATAACTCTCCCATGTTGCATCAACACACATCCCAACCTTTGATGTGATGCATCACTATATATCACAAATCATTCATCACTAGAAGGAAGCACTAATACCGGGGCAATAGTCAATTTTTTTTTCAACAACTGGAAACTCCTCACATTCTTCTAACCACCTAAACTTCATTTCCTGCCTGGTCAATCTAGTCAGTGGTCTAGCAATCATAGAAAATTTTTGGATAAATCTCCTATAATAACCAGCCAACCCCAAAAGCTTCTAATTTTAGTTACACTCGTGGGTCTTTCCGAAGTCAACACTTCTTCTATATTCTATGGGTCAACTGTTATTCCCTCTCCTGACACAATATACCCCAAGAAAGATATTTTACTCAACCAAAACTTACACTTAGAGAACTTTGCATATAGTTTCTCTCTCATCAGAATTGCCAACACTATCTCTAAATGTTGCATATGCTCCTCTTCATTCTTGAAATATACCAAATTATCATCAATAAACATAATCACAAATCTGTCCAAGAATGGTTTAAACACCCGATTCATTAGATCCATAAATGCTGCAGGAGCATTAGTCAACCCAAATGGCATCACTAGGAACTCATGATGACCATAACATGTCCTAAAAGTAGTCTTAGGCACGTCCCCCTCCTTTATCCTCAATTGATGATAACCCGATCTCAGGTTTATCTTAGAAAACACCCTAGCTCCCTATAATTGCTCGAATAAATCATCTATCATGGGCAAAGGATATCTATTCTTGATGGTGATTTTATTCAACTGTCTATAATCAATATACAACCTCATTGTCACGTCCTTCTTCTTGACAAACAACACTGGGGCTCCCCAAGGTGACATACTAGGTCGAATAAATTGTTTATCTAGGAACTCCTGAAGCTAAACTTTCAACTCTCTCAATTTAGCTGGTGCCATTCTATAAGGTGCTATATATATGGGTGTTTATCCTAGAATCACTTCAATAGAAAACTTAATCTCCCTATTGGGAGGCAAACCAGACAACTCCTCAGGGAATACATTAGAAAAATCTTTCACTACCAAGATTTCTTCTAACTTTTTACTTTCCTTGCTAAAATCCAACACATATGCCAAATACCCCTCAGAACCCTTCTTCAACCATTTAGATAGAAATAAAACAGTTAGCAAGTATTTTACGTTCTCCCTAAAAATTAAACTCTTCTTTTCCGAGTATCTTGAACACCACATTCTTCTTAAAAAAATCTACCCAAGCATGATATATAGATAACCAATTCATCCCCATAATTAAATCAAAATCTATCATATCTAAAGGTAATAAATCAACTTCAAATTCTCTATCAGCCATATTAATAACACAACCTTGATAAATTGTCTTGATAATAACCCTATCTCCAGTAGGAACCTCAACAATAATTGCATGCATCAAAGGACTAGCACTAGCATCAATAGCAGACCTACCAAGGATATATATCATACCCATAACAACAACAGGAGTGGCTTGTGCATGCTGTTAGGTCAATGCATAGACTCTGCTATCTCTGGACTGAAACTGGCTACCACATCCTCTCTCAGCTATTGATCCTCGACCTTTGCCCCACACACTCCCTGATCCACCACCTCTCTCCACCAGTCTTCTGCCAACACTTCCAACGCCTAAGTTAGCAGATTTCCCCATTAGACAATCTACAACATGTCCTCCCTCACCATATTCAAAGCATATCTGCGTAGGGTAATTCCGAGTCAGATGCCCTCCCTTACCCTTGACTCTCGATCATACATCAGATTATCACTTCCCCTTGGTGGCATACTTACTCCTCTACCATAACTCTAAATTTCCATAGCCTGTCTCCTAAATCTAAGGGTCTCATTGGTATTAATCTAAGCTACAGAAGCAACAGATCCTGCTTGTCTCTGACTCTACACTACAATTTCTTGTGACAAAGAACACCCCCTCTAGAGTGGTCTCCCACCTTGTACACCCGTACTACTACCACCTTAGGTCCCTTAAATTTAGACATCTTCAGCCAATCTCTCCTACCTCTAAACTCCATCAAATCCTTCTTAATTTGTAATGCTTTATCCACTAGTATAGTCTAATTCCTTATGCCCAAATAAGAGAGTTTAGATCAAGTTTCGTAGTGCAACCCATCTAAAAATTATTTACATTTCCTCTCCTCTGTATTCACTAACTCAAGTAAAAACCTTGACAGAGCTATAAATCGACTATTATACTCTACCACATATAAGGTACTCTGCCTTAAGTGAATAAAATCTCTCTCCTACTGGGTTCTAAATATATCTGGAAAGTATTTCACAAAGAACTCATCTGTTGGTATTTGTCTAAGGATCAAACAGGAAAAGAGTTCAGCATCAGGTCACCAGGTGTGAGCCGCACCTTCGGAGATCCACGCCTCAGAGCCAAGCAAGTGGAGCTCTTCATACCCAGGTGTGCGCCGCAGCACAAAGAGGCTGCACTGCGACACTCAAAAGGTCAAGGATGTGTGCCCTGGCTTGGACTGCGGCATGCCTTATTCTGGGCCGCGACGCCAGGCACATGGATGCTTGGTTTTTTTAGCCTTTTGAATGGTGTATGGGACATGTTCAAAATGCACATGATCACTTAGGATTGTTGGAGGGCTATAATTGATTGGTCCTTAAGATCTAAGGGTTGAAATTGTCTTCAAGATAGGTTCAAGAAGTGGTGCACTATATAAAGGGTCACCTAACTTCAATCTCAACATGTGAAGAGAAGTGTGACATAACTTGTGAATGTAAAAGTAAGATCAATTGTAAGAGTGCAAAGACACAATACAAGAGAGACTCATTAGAGAGGCTGGTGGTTTAGAGAGAGAGTAGTATAGAGAGGGGATTCAACGGCCTTGTAAGTGGAATTTTTGGGGAAAAATTCCAGGGTAACTCAAGACCTTATCACTTTCTTTTCTCTTTTCTTTCGTTCTTCAAGAACAAGAGGTTTCTTGAAGAGGTGTTGTTATAACTTGTAAGAACTCATTGATTTAGTGCAGAGAGCTCGGAGAAGCTCACGAGGACATAGGCACATTTTCGAACCTCAATAACAAATTGCTTGTGTTCTTTCTTGCTTCGTTTTCTGTTTCTTTTCTTTACAAGTCGTTCTAGACTTGGGTGTTTGGAAGATCACCACCTGGGCATCTTGAGGGTGATTTCCAATAGTGGTACCAGAGCCAAGAGATCCAAGGTTGATGGGTATCGGAGCAAGAACAACGGTGTATCGGAGCAAGACTCCAAGAATCAAAGGTCAACTTCTTGGGTGATTCAAGAACGGAGTAGAGATCTATATCTGATCGTGTTCTTAAGGTGATTCAATAATAGAATAGAGATCAATATCTGATCGTGTTCTTGAGGTGATTCAAGAATGGAGTAAAGATCAAGATCTGATCGTGTTCTTGAGGGTGATTCAAGAATAGTATTGAGATCCATCTTTGATCGTGTTCTTGAGATTTAGAAGAAGTTGGAAAGCAATTTTGGGTGCTGCATAAATCTAGGATTTTCTCCGCAAGATGATTTCAAACTTCATTGATGAGAAGTTTGATGGAAAGGGAGACTTTGCCCTTTGTAAGATGAAGATCAAGGCTGTTCTTATACAACACAAGGTGGACTTGGCTATTAGAAAAGATGACGCTTTTCCAGCAAGTATCACGGAGGTCCAGCGAAATGAGATGAAGAAGATGGCGTACATCACCATATTTCTGCACGTATCGGATAATGTCACAAGGGAGTACCGAGACTCGAAAGATCCAGCTATCATATGGAAGAAACTAGATGAGTCGTTTCTTACCAAAACTCTCCCTAATAAGATTTATCTTCTTAAATGAATCTTTGATTTTAAAATAGATCATAATAAAGAGTTACAAGATAATCTTGATGCCAAGATGAGGAGTGCATCAAGTGGAGAGGGGTTATTCGTTAGACGAAGGCCTGCAACTCGGTATGGCAGTAACATACATGGCTACTACCAGGACAGAGGTAGAGGAGAAAGCCATGAGAGAGCACATAATAGCATTCATGGCTACTACCGGGATAGAGGTAGAGGAGAAAGCCATGAGAGGTGCACAATAATATACATGGATACTACCAGGACAGAGGTACAGGAGAAAGCTATAGGAAAGCTCACAGTAACATACAAGGCTACTACCGGGGCAGAGGTAGCGGAGAAAGCCATGGGAGAGCATACTCTAAACAGAGATTTGGAGGAAATAGATGATTCTACTGCCATAAGGAGGGTCATTTCAAGAAAGATTGCAAGAAGATGATAAGGGATGAGGGAGGAAGCCATACCAAGATTGGAGAGGCTTTGGTTGCCAAGGGAGAACAGTAAGATGATTTTTTATTGTGTGCTCAAATGTGAGCAAGGGGCAAGAAGGTAGTGGGAAATGGATCTTGGATACCGGGTGCACTCATCATATGTGTCCTGATAAGAGTCATAAAATACATCTTTACAGTACTTAATTGTTAGCATTTTAGGGTTGATCTAGGTTTGAATTGCACTTTTATACCTTAAGAACTCTAAAATGTCATTCTTGGATTATTGATCTATTTCGATGCATTTTCAGGTACTTTAGTTCAAAAGAGATGGAAAAGCTATCATTGCTTGAAGTACAATAACTCGATGAACACTGGAGTGTGCGAATGTTGTGTTCTTGGGAAGTAACATTGGGTCATCTTCAACACCGAAGTGCATAAGTCTAAAGAGATTCTTGACTACATCCATGTGGATCTTTGGAGACCAGCAAGAACACCAACACAGGGAGTTAATAGTTATTTTCTGTCTTTAATTGATGATTATTCAAGAAACATTTGGGTTTATTTTCTTAAAAATAAATCGAATGCTTTGAATAAATTTGTGGTATGGAAAAAGTTGCTGGAGACTCAAACGGGCAGGGTAGTTAAGGTGTTAAGAACCGATAATGGCTTAGAATTTTTTAAAAAGGATTTTGATAAATTCTGTGAATTAAATGGCATTCTAAGACATAGAACAGTTGTGAAAACCCTTCAGCAAAATGGAGTTGCTGATTGGATGAATAAAACCCTTATGGAAAAGGTTAGGTGCATGTTAATTGGGTCCGATTTACCAAAATGTTTTTAGGGGGAAGCTATATCTACTGCTACATATTTGGTTAATAGATCACCCTCTAGGGCTTTAGACCTTAAGACTCTTGTGGAGATGTTGAGTGGAAAACCTCCTGAGTTAAGAAACCTTAGGACTTTTGGATGTGCTACATTTGCACATCAAAAGGATGATAAACTTAGCCCAAGGTCTAAAAAATGTGTGTTTCTAGGGTATGGTGAGGGGGTTAAGGGGTATAGGTTGTGGTCCATAGAGCAAAAAGGAATGAAACTCATAATAAGTAGGGATGTTATTTTTAATGAATTGTTATTTCCTTACTTGGAAAAAACTAACCCTGCAGAGGATAGTGAGCAAACCAGTCCGAAATTTGTGAAGCATAGCATCGAGGAGAATTCAGTTCAGGTAGAGTAAGGATGGCAAGAGGGTTCGGACCAGGTAGAGCTCATTGATGAAATCCAAGCTCAGGACACTCAAGAGGAGGCTGAACTGGAAGGGGGTGATGCAGCAAGTCAGAATGACTATCAGCTCACAAGGAACCGGGAAAGGAGGGTGGTCAGACCATCTTTGAGATATAGTTTTACTGCTGCGAGTGTAGTAGCTCCTTAGATAGAATGAGGGATAAGTGAATAAGAGACTTACATTGATGCCATAAGATGTAAGGATTCGTCAAAGTGGCAGCTAGCTATGGAGGAAGAAATAGCTTCTTTGAGGAAGAACAACTCTTGGGAATTGGTGCCCAAACCAGAAAAACATAGAGTTATGGATTATAGGTGGATCTATAAGATCAAAGATGGGAACACTCCAGGGGATGAAGACCGGTATAAAGCTAGGCTGGTGGTGAAGGGGTTTACACAAAGAGAAGGCATAGATTTCACCGAAATATTCTCACTGGTTGTGAAATACAAGACGATAAGCATAGTGTTAGCAATGGTGGTCCAATTCAATTGGGAAATCGAGCAAATGGATGTGAAGACAGTGTTCTTACATGGAGAGCTTGTTGAGACCATCTACATGACGCAACCCAAAGGTTATAAGGAAGGAAGACAGGGAGAGTTGGTGTGCCAATTGAAGAAATCTCTCTATGGCCTGAAGCAATCACCTCAGCAATGGAACAAGAGGTTCGATTCCTTTGTAACTAGCTTGGGTTTCATGAGGAGCTACTATGATTTGTGCTTGTACTACAAGGGGCATAAGGTGGAAGAAGTGGTCATCATCCTCAGGTAGGCTCTCCTTTGGGTCAACAATGGGAGTAGGTGTTTCTGTTCTTGGAATGAAATCTGCATCATCATTGAAATAAACTACTCTACTACTAATTAGGTTAGACTCATCAAAGGCTATATGTAGGGATTCTTCTACCACTAGTGTTCTTTTGTTGATGACTATATAAGCTTTACTAGAGGTTGAATATTCTAAGAATATCCCCTCATCTGTCTTTGAGTCAAATTTACCCAAGTTAGTTTTATTGTTATTTAGGATAAAGTATTTATAACCAAAAGCACAAAAATAAGAGATATTAGGCTTTCTACCTTTCCATAATTCATATGGAGTTTTGTTGAGTATAGGCCTAATTAATATTCTGTTTAAGATATAGTAAGAGGTGTTTACGGCTTCTTCCCAAAAGTATTTTGGCAAGCTATTTTCACAAAGCATTGTTCTTGCAAATTCTTCTATAACTCTATTTTTCTTTTCAACAACTCAATTTTGTTGAGGAGTTTTAGAAGCCGAAAACTTGTGATCAATTCCATTATCATCACAAAATTTTGAAAAGCTTTGGTTTTCAAATTCTTTTCCATGATCACTTCTAATACTTGAAATACAAATTCCTTTTTCATTTTAAAACTTTTTAAAAAAGTTTTCAAATCTTTTGTAAGCTTTATCCTTGTAAGCAATAAAGATAACAAAGGTATATCTTGAATAGTCATCAACAATAACAAGATAATATTGATGGCCACCTAGACTAATGGTACTTATCGGACCAAATATGTCCATATGCAAAAGTTGCAATGGTCTAGTAGTTGAGACTATATTTTTTTATTTAAAAAAAATTCTAGTTTGTTTTCCCATTTGACAAGCGTCACACACCTTGTCTTTTTCAAATTTGATTTTCAGAAGTCCAATGACTAAATCTTTTCTAGAAATGATTTTCAGCAAATCCATACATGACCAAGTGTTCTATGCCATAGCCATGGGTTTTCACTAAAAGCGGGAAAACATTTTTCATTTTCCGAATGCAAGGATTTTAAATCAACTATATAGACATTTTCGTATTTATGGCCTACAAACTTGATCTTGTTACTGTTGATGTCTATAACTAAACAATGAGAGGTTTTAAATATGACTTTGTTGCCTTTGTCAAAAAGTTGACTAATACTTAGTAAATTTGGCTTAAGGCCTTGTACATATAATATGTGATCAATAGTTGAGAAATTATTACCAACTTTTCCATGCCCGATGATATTTATTTTTGTATTGTCTCCAATGGTGACATGTCCACCATCTCTTAGAGTTAGCTCTTTGAATATACTTCGATCATTGGTCATGTGCTTTGAGCATTCACTATCAAGGTAACAACAGTTACCTTTTTCTTTGGTGTGGAGACATATCTACATCACACAAGGATACACAATTGCATTCTTAGGTACCCAAAATTTCTTGGGTCCTTTGGGGTTAGTCCTAGAAAATACGGTTCCTTTAGGGACCCATACTTTCTTAACAATGTAAGGTGTTCTATATTTATAGATATGTTGATGATGCACGATCCTAGGATAATAGTTATTGAAATTTCTAAGATTTCTTAGTTGTGCATGTCTATAGCTCCTTGGATGAGTATTCCTAGGATACATGTTTCTATTGTGAAGATTATAAACATGCATATCATTTCTAGGAAATGTATGATGGTGATTTCTAGGATATATGCTTGCATTATTGTGAACATGCATGTTATTTCTAGGATACACATGTGTAGTGTGCAAGTTTTGAGTATACACATTATCTCTGGGATTCATATAGTGGTTACTCTTAGGATGTGTATATGCATTTCTTGAATGATTGTTCCTAGCATTTGCATTTCTTGAGTGAGCATACATATATGCATGAGTATTTATAGGATGCTTAATTCTTGTATATGCATTAGAATTAGTATTTTTAGAACTACTAGCATTCATTGAAGGAGTGCTTTTAACCTTGGTAGTGGTATTTAAAGTAGAGGCTTCATTCACAGATGATGCTTTCATGAATAATATCTCTTTTGATTTTTGCTTGCCTAATGGAGAACAACCCAACCTGGATTTTACTCCATTTAATCTTTGGCAAGATAGCACTTCATCTAGCTTTTCTTTTCCAAGCATAAGTCTTGATATAGTGCCATTCAATTCTATTATTTTCTTCTTTAAGTTTTCATTTTCATCTTTAAGAAAATCATGAGAAAAATTATAAAGCAAGGAAAATAGTTTTTCTTTTTCTTCCTTTAAGCCTTCCATCTCTTTAGAAAGAGATGACACTTCCTTTTTGAGAATGGTGTTCCTAGAATCGAATTTCTTCAACTCTTTATGCATTTCATTTATGACCTCTATTAATTCTTCAATACTACTAACAATATTATTATTAGAAGGGGAAGAATTTGATACCTCATTTTCATTGTCGATTGCCATTAGACATAGATTGGCAATCTCCTCGTATCCGACCTCATTGTCCAAGGATTCTTCTTCTTCGTCATCACTCCAAGTGGTTGCAATCATAAATTTATTTTTGAAGCTCTTATATGGTTTGCTTGTCGCTATACAATCGGCCTTGATGTGACCAGACTTCTTGCAACCATAACACACAAGTGGTTCCCTTTTTGAAGTGGGATCCTTTGTGTATGGTTTCTTGCTCTTCTTCAAGAATCTATGAAACCTCTTGGTGATTAGAGCCATCTCACCATCTTCTTTGCTTCTCTCCACCTCTTCTTTCGTTTCTTCCTCTTTGTTGCTCAAAGAAGCTTTGAGAGCAATCACCTTTTTTCTTCTTCTCATCATCATTGACAATGGGATTCATTTCTTCCATCTCGTATATCAATAGTGATCCGAGAAGTGTTTCGACATCAAGTTTATCGAGATCTTTGGTCTCTTTGATGGTCGTCTTCTTTGCTTTCCAATTGGATGGCAAAGACCTTAAGATTTTCCTTGTTAGTTCAAATTCCTCAATGTTCCTACCAAGAATGTTCAAACCGTATAACAATAGTGGTGAAACGTTTCGTTAGGAGACATTTTGAAATATTTATACTTAGACACTAGCGTATAAATATTTGATTTTTTAACATCACTAGTTCCTTCATATGTAACTTGCAATTTATCCTAAATCTCCTTAGCCAAAACACAAGCAAAAATTTTATTATATTCAGAAATATCTAAAGCACAATGTAAAATACTTGTGGGTCTATTATTTAGAGACATCATTCTACAATCCTCTTCATTGAACTCAGTTTTGAGTTTAAGCATTGTATGATTGATTTCTCCAATAGTTATTTCCTTTGTAGGAATTCTAGATCCTTCCTCAATGACTCTCCATAGAATGTAATCTTGTCCTTCGACAAAGATTTTCATCCTGTTCTTCCAATAGTTATAGTTGGAGCCATTGAACAAGGGAGGCCTAGTGTAGGAATGTCCTTCGGAATAGCTATTTGATGCCATAGGATCAATTCAAGGATTTTAAGCCTGAAATTGAGAAAGTGGCTCTGATACCAATTGTAGACTGGGGTTCTAACCCAAGAGGGGGGTGAATTGGGATTACTTGCAAGTTTATAAAAAATATATATATAGTTAAACGCACAAGCATACAAACAAGTAATGTGCTTCAAGTAAAAAAGTTTAAGGAAGTGAAAGTGCAAACTCAGTTTATAGTGGTTCGGAATATTAGATTCCTTCCGACCCTATGTCGACTCTCTTCAAGGAACCTCCTTGAAGTAATCCACTAAAAGTTTTAGTCGTACAACTTCACGGGTGTTGTACAAACCTTACAACCAATCCCTTCCTCTCGGAAGCTATTCCCTTCTTTGCGGAAGCTAATCCCTTCGTCACGGAAGCTTAAAAAGAAGTGTTTAATTTTAAACACTCTAAGAGTTATTACAACTCTTTCCTCTTTACAATAAATGTGATTTGTTATAAAGTAAATGGTAGAGAGATAGCAATGAATGCTTTTACAAATGAACAATATCTATCTTTCAAGAATAAGCTTGAGGAATGGCTCAACAATAAATTTTTCAAAGCTTTTGGGAATTAATGAGAAAATTTATGAATTGAATGTGTAATCTTATGTTTTAAATGCTCATTGAAGTGGGTTTATATAGCCTTGAATCAATATGGCCATTAGACACTAACTTGGTAGGTTTGGTGCATTAAATGCTCAGGTCCCACGTCTCAAACGGTCATATTTTCGAATTACCAGTCGATTGAGTCAAGTGAGAAATCGCACTTTTAGGCTATGGGAGAGTACCAGTAGATTGGGAAATCACTATCCCAGATGCCAGTCGACTGGGGCACATTCTGTCCCATCCCCCAATTGACTGGGTTGCCCTTCAACCCAGTTTTTCATATAATAAAACTGTTTTTGACTTGGGAGTATTTGAATTAAAGGTTTTGTCAAAATCCTTTGTGTAAAATAAGCCATAAGACAAGTTAAATACTTGAACATAAGAGATTTACAGTTGGTTTCTATACCTTAATGCCTATTCTATATCCTCTGTCTTGTCTTGGTGTCTGAAACTGGTTGAGTTCTTGCATCTTGTTTCTTTGCTGAAAGTCTTTATCGTTTCAACACTTAGATAAAATTGTTAGTACAATTAGAGTAGTGTTTTGTTATTATTAAAATTAGATAAGGGTCAACAAATACTTACCCAAATCTATCATGGAGAAGTTCTTTGACAGTCAAACCTTGACTAATTATAATGTTCCCAATGAGTAGTATGTCATCAACGTACAACACCAAAAATATTACAGGCTCCCATTGATCTTCTTATACACACATGGTTTATCTTCTTTTTTGATATAATCAAACGATTTTATTGTCTCGTCAGCATGGATGTTCCAACTTCTTTAAGCTTATTTAATCCATAAATGGATTTTTGAAGTTTGCAAACCTTGTGGTCAGTACCACTATATGTAAAACTCTCAAATTGTGTCATGTACATATCTTGCTCTATGTTTCAATTAAGGAATGCAATATTTACATCCATTTTATATATCCCATAGTTATGGAATGCAACTATTGCTAATAAAATCTTGATGGATTTAAGCATGGCCACTAGAGAGACGGTTTTATCAAAGTCAATTCATTGTTTTTGCTTGAAACCTTTTGTTGTTGCCATTACTTTATATGTCTCTACCTTTTCATCCACCCAATCTCTCTCCTGAAGACCAATTGCAACCTATAGGTATTATACCTTCGGGTACATTAACCAAAGTCTATACTTTGTTAGAGTACATGTAATCCATTTCATATTTCATGTCTACTAGCCACTTCTCGAAATCAATGTCTGAAATCACTTCTTTGTACTTAACATGTTCCTTATAATCTATAAGGTGTACCTTAGGTCACAATTTATGAGAAATATGTCTATTTAGAGCTTTGGGTATTCTGCTAGATCTATAAAATTGTTGTATAATAGGAAGATCTATTGATTCAGGTTCCTCAATTTGAATTATACCAGGTTGTGATTCTTGTGACACTTCATCAAGATCTTTCTTTCTCTCGTTGCTCTTTTCTAGCATAAACTCTTTTTCTAGAAAAGTAACATACTTTGAAACAAACATCTTTTGTTCTTGAGGATGATAGAAATAATATCCTAAACTATCTTTAGGATATCCCACAAGCCTTCATTTGTTAGACCTAACTCCAAACTTGTCTATAATTTTGTACGCTACTTCTTTACATAAGCAGGAGTTTAAGACTAGGTTTCACACATTTTCATATCTCATATGGAATTTTAGGTACTGCCTTTGAAGGAACTTTGTTCAATAAATATGGGGCAATTAGAATGGCATATTCACAACGGATATAAGAAGATCAATGTAACTCATCATGGATCGTATCATATCTAATAGAATACGATTTCTCATTTTAGACACATTGTTCAACTATGGTGTTCCAAGATGAGTCCATTGAGAGAGATTTCATTCCCTTTGAGATAATTGAGAAAATCATCAATTAAATATTCACCTCCTCAATTAGATCGAAGAGTTTCAATACCTTTCCCAATTTTCTTTTCAACTTTATTCCTGAATTCTTTGAACGTTTCAAATGATTCAAACTTATACTTCATTAAGTACACGTACCAATACCTTGAGTGATCATCGGTCAAGGTAATGAAGTACGAGCAACCTCCATTAGCATTTACTTTTAGGGGCCCACGCATGTCAGTGTATTAACCCTAATACATCTGCGCCTTTTTCTGTATGCCCACTAATAAGGGTCTAGTCATTTTCCCCATGAGACAGGCTTCACTAGTAGGATAGAATTCAAAATCCAATAGATCCAAGTATCCACCTTTTACCAATGTGTTTACCCTATCCTCATTAATATGACCTACTCTTAAGTGCCACGTGTAGGAATGATTCAGATCATTCTTTTATTTTGTTTGATATTGAAAATTTTAGCATCTACTTCAATAATATAAAGACCATTATTCAATGTACCAGTACCATAATATTTATTATCAAAATAAATATAACAACAATTGTCCTTAAGGGAAAATTCATAACCTTTCCTATTTTATTTAGAAACCGAAATAACGTTTATAATTAAAATTGGAACATAATAACCATTCTTAAGTTCTAAAGTCTATCTAGATGGTAACTCCAAGCCATATGTCACCATTGCTAATGCAACAAAAATTTCTCCATTTCCAAGGCATAGATCCACCTCATCCTTACTCAGCTTTCTACTTCTTCTCAATGGTTGCAAATTATTACTGATATGTGAGCCATAACCAGTTATTTAATTCATATGAAGAACTATTTAACATTTAAGTTAACATCAGTAAGAAACAAATCGGACATATTTTCCAGAGGCTTTTCCTTCAAGGTTGCAAGGTAATCATTACAATTCTTCTTTCAATGCTCGTCCTTGCCACACTGGAAACATAGTCCCTTATTTTTCTTGGATTTAGAAGAACTACCATTGCCAGCAACACTCTTTATTTTCAATGGTATCTTCTTCTTCTTCAAGACCTTTTTTCTTAGAGGAAGAAACTCCATCAACAAGCATAATGGGTGCTTTGCCTTTCTTGATCGTGCTCTCAGCAGTCTTCAATATGTTGAGAAGCTTTGGAAGTGTAGCTTCTATCTTGTTCATGTTATAGTTCATAACGAACTAAGAATAGGAATCTATAAGGGATTTTGGAATCAAGTCATGCACTCGATAGGTAGAAAACATTTATTATTTTCATCCCATGCAATTCCCAATCATAATTTAGCCTCTTAAATGTATATGACCTTATGATAGCGCAACAAATTATATGCATTTTAGTTAAGTTAAACCCATCATTCCTGTAATGACCCATCCCAGATTGGCCACCCCCGAAACAGTGTCATCACATTTTGAGAATCCTAGCACGATACATATATGCAACAATAAAAATAAATAACACCAAAAGAAATTTACATCCATCCGATCTTTAAACATTCTATACAACGTAAAATGCATGAAAATTTACAAATAAATTTTTCATTTTATTTTCTCATTAGTCTGAGGATGTTGACACGTATGTGGCTTACAGAAAATGATTTCTTCTTAAATTCAACTCACCAAACTATTTGCCAGGCCTTCTACCTAAAAATCATTGTACAATGAGGAGTGAGCTTCACAAGCTCAGTGAATTAAATTTACTAAAAGTACTCATTTGTATAAACAGTCTTTTAATATTTAAATCAATTTATATCTCCTACAATTGATACTAGCACTCTACTATCACTACCCATGTCATAACATCCATTCTCTATCATTCTCTTCCTCTTATTTATTGGTTCACCTCAATACCATCAATTATTTCATAATTACCTCGCAATGAGGTTCACATCATAAAGTCTACCATTTAGATAGTTCTTATCACCATAGCAATAACACACCACACCTTAGCATTTCAATCATCTTATCGCCATAACTGTCTCTTTTTGTGAGACTCAATCATCTATAATTATATTCACAATAATACACCACACCTCAACATTTCAATAATCTTATCATCATAACTGTCTCTTTCTGTAAGACTCAATCATCTATAATTAAATTCACAATTAATACGTCACACATCAGTATTTCAATAATGCAAGCAATAATTAAAACAGATGCAATGCATGAATAATTATGATGGGAATGTCTTCCGACCTGTCGACAGGTTGTTATTATCTTAGATCGGTTGCCTTTCCGGTTCTTTCATTCTCATTTAGACCGGCTTCTTTCCCGGTTCTTTCATTCTCATAAGATCGACTGCCTTCCCGGTTCTTTTAGCTCTTCCCGGCTGCCACGGGATTTATTTCCCAGTATATACCGGCTGGCACGGTTTTTCAGTTAGAACGGTTGCCTTCCCGGTTCTTTTCTTTCTCATTTAATGCATATGTATATGAACAATGATATGAAATATACATATAAACAGTAATATAAAAACAACATATAAATTTAAAACACTTAAATTGGCTATCCTGATTGTTTTCAAATTTATATAACAAAATTTCACTAAATTCCTCTCATCCACATCAAATAATCCATTAAAGCTTGTCAAGATCCACTAAAATTCATCTCATCAAAATTCGTATTAAAATATCAATATAACTCATCAAGAATTTCACTTATCACTTTGATTATTAAATAAACTTATTATTTAAATAAAAATATTATTTCTCTCCTAATAATTTTCTACATGTCCAAAATTCTTATCATAATTATCAACCAAATCTTTATCTATCACCACGACATAAGCTAATAATTTATTTTAATATTATCACTAAATTTTTCATTTTTATATTTGGATTACTTAAAGTAAATCCAACTCACCATGTAGCTCTTAAAGCTACCCGTGTATTACCTCCTTGCACTTCCCATTTCTCTACGAAATTCCCCCGGTTGTAGATCGTCAACACCTAACATCATATTTATATAAATTTTCTAATTTATTCTTCCATTCGATATAAACCACACACTTTGAAAATTCCTACTTTGGATTTAGGGAAACTTCATAAATGTTAGAAATTCAAAAATAACCATTACATTATTACCTTCTATTTTTCTGATAGCTTTTCACGATTCTTTATGAAATTCTGCAAAAAACTCCTTCAAAATTTTGTTCTTTCAGCATTTCTTTGAGCTCCTAAATGTTTTAAGAAAACAGATAAATTACATGAAACTAAACGAACTCCCTTCATGTAACTTGCATGAACCTATTGTACATATATATATATGAAAGATTGGGCTGAAAATTTCAGCAGCCCCCCTCCAAAGGTCTCCACGCTTTGGAGACATGTAAGGCAATTTGCAATTGCCTTCTTAAATTTGCAACGGCCCCCTCCCCAACTTGCCATGAACAAAACAAATGGCATTTATACCAAATGCCTTTCTTTCTCTTTTCTTACTTTGGCAGCAGGTACATGCTGCCACATTTTTTTGGCTTTGTTGTTGTTGTTGTTTTTTTTTTTTTTTACTTTTGGACTTCTTTTTTCTTCTTTTCTTTCTTATGAACATCCAGATTTTTTTTTTTTTAAAAAAAAAATTTCCTTTTCTTTTAATGATGTCCATGTCCCAATTTTTTTAAGATTTTTTTAATTCAATACTAATCCTTCGCGTAACTATATTATTTAAACTTCATGTCATATTTATTAAATTACTTCTATATCCTTACTTCACGAATACAAGTATTACAATTGTTTGAAATCACCTTGACAAGATGCCCAGGTGGTGATATTCCAAACACTCAAGTCTAGAATGACTTGTAAAGAAAAGATACAGCAACCAAAGCAGGAAAGAAGACAAGCAATTGTTATCGAGGTTCGGCAATAGTCTACGTCCCCATGAGTTCTTCTTAACTCTCTGCACTAAATCAATGGTTCTTTACAATCCAGCAACCCTCTTCAAGAAACCTCAAGTTCTTGAAGTAACCAAGAAGAGAAGAAAGAAGATGATAAAAACTATTACAATGCTCTCTATCTATACTACTCTCTCTTCTTTCTAACCAGCCTCTCTACAATGAGTCCCTCTTGTATGTCTATGTCTTTGCACTCTCACACAATTCTCTCATTCACACACATGTCTCACAAGTTACATTACATCACATTCTTCTTGAGAATGAAGCTAGGTGACCCTTTATATAGTGCACCAACTTCTTGTCCAATCTTGAGAGTCAATCTCCACCCTTAGATCTTGATGACCACTCAACCATGGCCCTTGATCAATCCTTAGTGATCCTATGCATTTTGGACATGTCTCCACGTACTTAACAAAGGCTGAATCAAATGGACTATGTGTGCCTTCAAGGTGCATCCTGAAACAGGGCAAGGTGCGGCCTGAAACAGGGCACACTTGCTTGCCCTCTGGGCGCCGCGGCCTAGACCTCCTCAGCAAACCTCCACCTTCTGGGTGCCACGGCCTGGGATAGTATGGGTCAGGGCCATGACCTGATACTCACCCATCTTTGCTGCTTTGTGTTGAATGGAGGTGTGCACACACACCCAAAATGATGCGCACACTTGTGTGCACTCCTTTAACATGCTGAAATTTATTCTTCCAACCTTGGTTTAAACTTTAACCATGTTTAAGCCTTAAAAAAATATCAACAATCTCTACCTTTGTCTAAGTGTTTATACCCGAACCATTGTGCAGAGAACTTTAGGATCCAAACTCATCTTGAGTCATCAATCAACCGACTCAAATCCTAAGTAGTTCAAGGCAATGATTGAACTTACTTAGAGGTAGAACTTTAGTACCTAAATCCGTAGGGTTTTCTTCTGTGGCTACCTTGTCCACATGGATGCATCCTTTCGTAACATTTTCCCAAATGAAATGGTACTGAATATCCATGTGCTTTGTCCTCTCATGGAACACAGGATTCTTACACAAGTGCAATGCACTTTGACTATCCGAAAACACCACAACCTGCTCCTCTAGTACCTTCAACTCTTCCAACAACCCTTTGCACCACATAGCTTCCTTAATAGCTTTTGTTACCACTATGTACTCAGTCTCGGTTGTTTAGAGTACTACCACCGGCTGCAACTGAGCCTTCCAACTTACACAACATCCGTTTAAGTTGAAGAAGTAGGAGGTAATCGATCTCCTTTTATCCCGGTCTGCTCCATAGTTCGAATCTGCAAAACCCTCAAGGCATATGGACCTACCCCTCTTCTCATAAAGCAACCCTACTTCTGGGCTTCCCTTTAAGTACCTCAGCAACCACTTCATCCCAAGCCAATGCTCTTTTCCAGGATTACTCATAAACCTGCTGAGAACACTTATTACATGAGCAATATCAGGTCTAGTGCTTACCATGGGGAACATAGCAGAACCAATAGCACTAGAATAAGGAACTTTTTCCATTTCTTTCTTCTCCACCTCCAATCTCGGATATTGATCACTGGAGAATTTGAAATGACCAGCAAGGGGAACCTTCAATGGTTTACCATCTTCCATAGAAGACCGAGAAACCTTCAACCCATTTCTCTCCCTTTCTCAAATTCTTCTCATACCAAGGATCTTTTGTGCAAGGCTAAGATCCTTCCTCTCGAACTCCTCACTAAGTTGAGATGTAAACTTTTTCATCCTCTTCCAGCTGTTCTAAACCAACAATATATCATTGGCATAGATGAGGATAATCACCACTTCATCCACCTTATGTCCAGGTGAGAAGGTTTCTGTGAAATCCATGCCTTTCCTTTGTGTGAACCCCTTTTTCCACCAGCCTAGCCTTATTTCGAACTTCATCTCCTGGAGGGTACCCTTCTTTGATCTTGTAACTCCATTTATAATCCACAACTTTCTATTTTCCCGGAATGTGCACCAATTCCCAGAAGTTGTTCTTCCTCAAAGAATCCATTTCTTCCTCCATAGCTAGCTTTCCATCTTGGTGAATCCTTACATCCCATGGCATCAATGTAAGTCTCTTGTTCACTCGTCTCTCCTTCTGTCCAAGGAGCACTGCATCCACAGCATCCGCAAAACCATATCTTGAAGGTGGTCTGACCAACCTTCTTTCCTGGTCTCTTGTGAGCTGATAGTCATTCTGACTTGCTGCATCAACCTCTTCTAGTTTAGCCTTTTCTTGAGTTTCTTGAGCATGGCCTTCATCAATGGGCTCTACCTGGTTCGAACCCTCTTGCCTTCCTTGCTCTACCTGAACCGAACTCTCCTTGATGCGATTCTCCAAAAATTTCGGACCGGTTTGCTCACTAGCCCCTGCAGTGTTAGTTTTCTCCAAGTAGGGAAATAACAATTCATTAAAAATAACATCCCTACTTATTATGAGTTTCATGCCCTTCTTTTCTAAGGACCACAACCTATATCCCTTAACCCCATCACCATACCCTAGAAATACACATTTTCTAGACCTTGGGCTAAATTTATCATCCTTTTGATGTGCATATGCAGCACACCCAAAAGTCCTAAGGTTGCTTAATTCAGGGGGTTTCCCACTCCACGTCTCCATGGGAGTCTTGAGCTCTAAAGCTCTAGAGGGTGATCTATTTACCAAGTATGTAGCAGTAGCCACAGCTTCTCCCCAAAAATATTTTGGTAAACCGGATCCTATTAACATGCACCTAACCTTTTCCATAACTGTTCTATTCATCCTCTCAGCAACTCCATTTTGCTGAGGTGTTTTTACAACCGTTCTATGTCTTAGAATGTCATTTAATTCACAGAATTTATCAAAATCCTTATTGCAAAATTCTCAGCCATTATCGGATCATAAAGCCTTAATTACCCTACCCGTTTGAGTCTCCAGCAACTTCTTTCACATAACAAATTTATTCAAGGCATCTGATTTGTTTCTAAGTAAATAAACCCACACTTTTCTTGAATAATCATCAATTAAAGACAGAAAGTAAAAGTTTCCTCCCTATGTTGGTGTTCTTGCTGGTCCCCAAAGATCTGAATGAATGTAGTCAAGAATGCCCTTAGACTTGTGCACTCCGGTGTTGAAGCTGACCCGATGTTGTTTCCCAAGAATGCAACTCTCACAAAAATCCAGTTTCTCTACTTTGTCTCCTCCAAGTAGACCATCCTTGCTAAGAACTTGCAGGCCCTTTTCACTCATATGTCCTAAGCGAGTATGCCAAAGGGCTGCCCTATCCATCTCAGCTATCAAGCTTGCTGCTTGATCCTTGGTTTCTGTTTCACCAGTCATCTCACTCCATCTTTTATTGCTACCTTGATCACTACCAAAGATCCCTTGGTCACCTTGATCTTTTCTCCCTCTACTTTGCATGAATACCCCAAGGAATCCAGCTGCCCCAATGAGATCAAATTCCTCTTCAAATCTGGAAGATACCTCACATTTCGCAGCAGCCTTGTGACTCCATCAAACATCCTCAACTAGATGTCTCCTATCCCCCTCACTTGGTAAGATTTGTCATTCCCTAAGAAGACCCTTCCATCATTGATCTCCTTGAAATTCTTGAACCATTCCTTGTGAGGGCACATGTAATAAGTGCACCTGGAATCTAGAATCCACTTCTCACTGCCTTGCCTCCTACTCACATTTGAGCACACAACAAGCACATCATATTACTGTTCTCCTTTAGCAACCGAAGCCTCTCCATTGCTGGTATGGCTTCTTCTCTCATCCCACATCTTCTTCTTGCAATCTTTCTTGAAATGGCCCTCTTTGTTATAGTATAAGCATCTCTTTCCTCCTCCAAGTCTTGTCTTGGAATGAGATCTCCTATGGTTCTGCCCTCTACCTCTTGATTTCTCCCGATAGTTGCCATGAGTGCTATTGCCATTCCAAGTTGTTGGCCTTCCTCTTACAAACAACCCTTCTCCACTTGATGCCTCCCTCATCTTGGGTTTGAAATCATAAGCCCTTATGGCATTGATCACAATCTCCTTGCTTAAAGTATCTCTTCCATACTCAATAGCATTAATCAAATTATCAAAGTAATCAGGAAGAGAGTTTAACAAAATAACAGCCAATTATTCATCTAGGAATTTAATACTACAACTAGCCAAATCTTGAACTAGTTTATCAAAGACATCAAGATTATCTTGCAACTCTTATTAGGATCCATTTTAAAAGCAAAGATTTTTTTAAGAAGATAAATCTTGTTAGGGAGAGTTTTGGTAAGAAATAACTCATCTATTTTCTTCCATATGACAGCCAGATCTTCCGAGTCTCTGCACTCCCTTGTGACACTATCCGACATGTGCAAGAAAATGGTGTTGTAAGCCATCTTCTTCATCTCAACCTGCTGGTCCTCTGTGATACTTGCTGGAAAAGCATCATCTTCTCCAATAACCAAGTCCACTTTCTGTTGCATAAGAACAACCTTGATCTTCCGCTTCTATAAGGAAAAATCTCCCTTTCCATCAAACTTCTCAACAACGAAATTTGAAGCCATCTTTGCGAACAAGATCCCAGATTTATCCAATACCCACAAATGCTTTCTTCAACCTCAAGAACACGATCAAAGATGGATCTTAACACCGTTCTTGAATCACTCTCAAGAACACGATCTGATCTTAATCTTTACTCCGTTCTTGAATCACCCAAGAAGTTGATCTTTGATTATTAAAGTCTTGACTCCGTCACCTTCTTGTTCTTGCTCTGACACCCAGTTTTGCAAGATCTGATACCACTATTGGAAATCACCTTGACAAGATGCCCAAGTGGTGATCTTCCAAACACCCAAGTCTAGAATGACTTGTAAAGAAAAGATACAGTAACCAAAGCAAGAAAGAAGACAAGCAATTGTTATCAAGGTTCAGCAATAGCCTACATCTCCGTGAGTTCCTCTGAACTCTCTGCACTAAATCAATGGTTCTTTACAATCCAGTAACCCTCTTCAAGAAACCTCAAGTTCTTGAAAAAACCAAGAAGAGAAGAAAGAAGATGATAAGAACTATTACAATGCTCTCTATCTATACTACTCTCTCTTCTTTCTAACCAGCCTCTCTACAATGAGTCCCTCTTGTATGTCTGTGTCTTTGCACTCTCAAACAATTCTCTCATTCACAAACATGTCTCACAAGTTATATTACATCACATTCTTGTTGAGAATGAAGCTAGGTGACCCTTTATATAGTGCACCAACTTCTTGTCCAATCTTGAGAGTCAATCTCCACCCTTAGATCTTGATGACCACTCAACCATGGCCCTTGATCAATCCTTAGTGATCCTATGCATTTTGGACATGTCTCCATGTACTTAACAAAGGCTGAATCAAATGGACTATGTGCACTTTCAAGGTGCGGCCTGAAACAGGGCACACTTACCGTCCCTCTAGGCACCGCGGCCTAGGGTAGGCTACGCTGCGGCCTGGACCTCCTCAGCAAACCTACACCTTCTGGGTGCCATAGCCTGCGATAGTCTGGGCCATGGCCTAACCTGATGCTCACCCATTTTTGCTGCTTTGTGTTGAATGGAGGTGTGCACACACACCCAAAGTGATGCGCACACTTGTGTGCACTCCTTTAACATGCTGAAATTTATTCTTCCAACCTTTGTTTAAACTTTAACCATGTTTAAACCTTAGAAAAATATCAACAACAATTCTACCCACCTTACAAAAATTTTGTCTCGAAATTTCTTTACTTTACTCCAGAAACAAATATAAATAATACTTCTTCATACTTGTCTCATGCTTTCATGAAATCTCTTCAATATCCTTATTCCGCCACAAAGCTTTAACTAATGAAACAAAAGTACATGAAATACGTTATGCCACTACTTCAACTTTGTAGACAATTCCAAGCTATTCACAATTAGTCAAACTTTCTCAACAACCTTATAGGGTCCCACATACCTCAGATCCAGCTTTCTTTTCTTGTTTAAATCTTAATACACCTTTTCATTGAGATATTTTTCGATATACTAACTCACCTACTTGAAACTCGAGAGATCTTCTCTTAGTATCGGCATAGTTAATTGATCCACTTTGTGCTGCTTTATGGTTCTCTCTAACCAATTTGATTATCTTATATGTTAACTTAATAATTTATAAACCAAATATATTTCTCTCTCCCATTTCTTCCTAATATAAAGGAGTTCTACACCTCCGACCATACAATGCCTCAATCGGTGCCATCCCAATATTAGTTTGTTACTATTATTATCAGTAATTTCAATTGATGGCATGTAAGCATTCCAACTTATTAAGAACTCATCACACTTGCCCTTAACATATCTTCTAGTATTCTAAAATCCTTCCTATTTGAGCATGAAAAATTATATTAAATTTCAACTGTGTACTTGTGGCTTTCTGAAAGCCTCTCCAAAAACTAGGGTGAAAAATCTAGCATCTCTAAATGAAACTATTCTTAATAGTATTCCATATCACCTCACGATCTCAACTACATTCTTCTTCAATTATAACCACCAGAATTTCTGTCTTTATACTCTATACATCTCATTGTTACTTGATTGCATTATGTGTCACCCTCCTTATCTCTTTTCTCACTCCACATTATTGGGAATACTATTTCTATGTTCCAAGACCAGGATACCATAAATTTCAAAATTTGAACTTATATTGCTTTCTAGTAAGCACTCAATGCTTAATTTTTTCTATCTCTTCATCTCTACCTTGCATCTCAGAAGCATTTTACTATAGATGACTGTACACCCATATTCGTTTACCATGGTCCTCTATCACTGATATTCAGCTTCGTTCTTATTTCTCTAAATCTATCATCAATTTCACATCAGGATTCCCGATTGTAGTTAGCTTTCTTGTAGACTTTCTACTCAATGCATCAGCTATCATCTTCATTTTTTCTGGATGATAGAGAATTGTACAATCAAAGTCACAAACCACTTCATCCACCATCTTTGCCTCAAATTCAACTCTCTCTAGGTAGGTAAGTATGCCAAACTCTTATAACTCATGAATATCTCCCAAGTGGCTCCATACAGATGATATCTCCAATATTTTAAAGTAAACACTATAGCTGTCAATTTCTAAGTTATTAGTGTGAAAACTTCTATCATGAATTCCCAATTTCTTAGAAGTATAGGCCACAGCTTTCCTATGCTACACATATCCCAATCATTGATGTGACATATCACTAAACACCACAAATCCTTCATCACCAGAAGGAAAACACCAATACTAGAGTTGTAGTCAATATCTCTTTTTTGGTAATTGGAAATTTTTCTCATACTTCCCTTACCATACAAATCTCACTTTTTTCCTAATCAGTCTATTCAACAGTGTTACATAAAAATTTCCGAAAGAATCTTCTATAATAACCAACTAACCCCAAGAAGATTCTAATCTTAGTCACATTAGTTGGTCTCTCCCATCTTAACATTGCCTCTACCTTTTGTAGATCATCTGTTATGCCATTTCCCGATATTACATGTTCCAAGAAAATTATTTCATTCAATCAACACTCACTCTTAGAAAAACTTTGCATATAATTTCTATTTCGTCATAATCTCTAACACATTGTCTAATGTTTTACATGTTGTTCTTCCTCCTTAGAATATATCAAGAAATCAAATACAACCATAAACCTGTTAAGATATAGTTTAAACACCCTATTCATCAAGTCCATGAATGTTTCTGGAACATTATTAAATCCAAATGTCATCACAAGAAACTTATGCCTATAACGTGTCCTAAAAATAGTCTTAGGCACGTCTCTATTCTCTATCTTCAATTGGTGATAACTTGATCTCAGGTTTATCTTAGAAAACACTTTCACTCCTTACACTGCTTAAACCTTTTATTTATCCTAGGAAAAATGTATTTGTTCTTATTCAACTATCTGTAGTCTATACACACTCTTATCATTCCATCTTCCTTCTTCACTAACAACACCTGACTCCCTAAATACATTAGGTCAGATAAATTGTTTATCCACCAATTCTTAAAATGGTACGTTCAACTCTCTCAATTCAGCTGACGTCATTCTGTAGGGTGTTATTAAATATATGTGATGATCCTGGTATCACATCAATAGAAAATTTAATCTTCCTACTTGGAGGCAACCTAGACAACTCATCAAGAAATTATATTAGAGTAATCTTTTACCACTAAGATTTATTCTAACTTCCAATTTTCCTTTCTAAAATCCATTATGTATGCTAAATACTCCTCACAACCTTTCTTCAATCATCTCCTAGTGGTTAGAGCAATAATAAGATAGTTAGAAAGCATCTCACGTCTATATCTTGAACACTACCTTCTTACTGGAACAATCAACCCAAGCATAATACTTCAACAACCAATTCGTTCTCAAAATTAAATGAAATTATATCATATTCCAAGATAATAACTCAGCTTCAGCTTCTCTATCACTGATACGAATCACACAACCCTTGTAAAAATTTATGATTATCACTCTATCTCTAGTGATGACTTCAATAAAAATATTTTGCATCCAAGGACTAATGCATACTTCAATAGACTTCATATGAATACTGGATGCAAAAGAATGGGTTGCATCAAGATCAACCAACATTGACATGTCCACCTTTTTTTTATATATAAAACACATCAAATTAGAATAATTATGAAATAGATATCTTATCTAAATATATTTATAACAACTTTTGTCTCTCAATCATACGCCAGATTACCACTTCCCCTTGGTGGTATACTTACTCCCTCTGCCATGATTCCCAGTTCCCATAACCTGTCTCCCAAATCTAAGGGTCCCACCAATAGTATTCTGAGTTACAGAAATAATATATCATGCTTTCCTTTGACTCTATACTTCATTTCCCTGTGACAAAGAACGCCTCATTTGGGGTGGTCTCTCACCCTATACACTCATACTACCACTACATCTATAACTTTTATGCTTAAGCCTCTTTAACCACTTTTTATTTATTTATTTATTTATTTATTTATTTTATTATTATTATTATTATTATTATTATTATTATTATTATTATTATTATTATTATTATTATTATTATTATTATTATTATTATTTCTTAAACTCCATCACATCTCTCTCAATCTGAAATGATATATCCACCAATCTGACATAATTCATATGCCTCATGTATGGTAGTATTGATTAAACCTTAAAACATAATTCATCTATGAACTTCTTACACTTCTTCTCATTTGGGTATACCATTTTCGGTTCAAACCTCGACAAAGCCACAAATCTCCTGTTATACTAAGCCACAATCAACACACTTACTCCAAATAAATAAAATCTATATCTTGTTGGGCTCTAGGGGTCTAAGGAAAATAGTTATCAAGGAAAACCTCTTTAAATCCATTCCAGGTTAAGGGTCTATCAACATCCGCACTTACCCTAGCAAGAATATCCTCTCATCATTCTAAAACTTCTCCTTCTAACTCGAATGAAACAAAAGTGATCATCTGCCCATCAGTCACTGGTAAATTACTAAATTATCTCTCTACATATTTCTCTCAAAACTTAAGCTTAAAAGAATTTATAGATCTTTTAAACAACACCACATTCAACTTAACAATCTCCCTGCATCTTATGCATAAACTCACTTTTCCCCTTTGTTAAATGTTCATCATTACTAGATTAACAACCTCAAACACTACCCTAGTCTGTTCATCAAGTCTATGCCACAGGCTATCAACTCTATCATTTATTACATTCATTTTCTCATGAGCATGTGTAAGAGCTTATCTTAGCTCATCTCTTTCAACTTCAGATTCTCTCAAACCTTTACCAATATCAATTATATTACTAATATAAATCATACTATCAAAATTTTCCCTTCTAGGAACCAAAAATTTAGACTTAACCTCGACTTGTCAAAAATATTGGGGCTTACCACCCCCTCTCCAATCAACAACTCTAACTCTAGCTCTAGTACGTCCACGTGTCATCCTCAAGCTGTTCATTATAATGTATTTTAATCCTCCACTTTCTTACTTTTTATGCAGTCTACAGAATCTTAAAAACCTAATGCTCTGATACCAAAATTGTAACGACCCATCCCGGGTTGGCCACCCTCGAAACGATGTCATCACATTTTGAGAATCCTAGCACGACACATATATGCAACAATAAAAATAAATAACACCAAAAAAAATTTACATCCATCCAATCTTTAAACATTCTACACAACGTAAAATGCATGAAAATTTACAAATAAAATTTTCATTTTATTTTCTCATTAGTCTGATGATGTTGACACGTACGTGGCTTACAGAAAATGATTTCTTCTGAACCTCAACTCACCAAACTATTTGCCAGGCCTGCTACTTGAAAATCATTGTACAATGAGGAGTGAGCTTCACAAGCTCAGTGAATTAAATTTACTAAAAGTACTCATTTGTATAAACAGTCTTTTAATATTTAAATCAATTTATATCTCCTACAATTGATACTAGCACTCTACTATCACTACCCATGTCATAACATCCATTCTCTATCATGCTCTTCCTCTTATTTATTGGTTCACCTCAATACCATCAATTATTTCATAATTACCTCGCAATGAGGTTCACATCATAAAGTCTACCATTTAGATAGTTCTTATCACCATAGCAATAACACATCATACCTCAACATTTCAATCATCTTATTGCCATAAATGTCTCGTTCTGTGAGACTCAATCATCTATAATGATATTCACTATAATACACCACACCTCAGCATTTCAATAATCTTATCATCATAATTGTCTCTTTCTGTGAGACTTAATCATCTATAATTAAATTCACAATTAATACATCACACATCAGTATTTCAATAATGCAAGCAATAATTAAAACATATGCAATGCATGAATGATTATGCTGGGAACGTCTTCCCACCTGTCGACAGGTTGTTATTATATTAGACCGGTTGCCTTCTCGGTTCTTTCATTCTCATAAGACCGACTGCCTTTCCGGTTCTTTCAGCTCTTCCCGGCTGCCACAGGATTTATTTCCCAACATATACCAGCTGGCACGGTTTTTCAATTAGACCGGCTGCCTTCCCGATTCTTTTCTTTCTCATTTTATGCATATGTATAAGAACAATGATATGAACTATACATAAAAACAGTAATATAAAAACAACATATAAATTTAAAACACTTAAATTGGCTATTCTGATTATGTTCAAATTTATATAACAAAATTACACTAAATTCCTCTCATCCCCAAATCACATCAAATAATCCATTAAAGCTTGTCAAGATCCACTAAATTTCATTCCAATTCATATCACATCATTCATCAAAGCTTGTCAAAATCCACTAAAATTCGTCTCAAATCATATCAAATCATCCATCAAAGCTTGTCAAGATCCACTAAAATTCATCTCATCAAAGTTCGTATTAAAACATCAATATAACTCATCAAGAATTTCACTTATCACTTTGATTATTAAATCAACTTATTATTTAAATAAAAATATTATTTCTCTCCTAATAATTTTCTACATGTCCAAAATTCCTATCATAATTATCAACGAAATCTTTATCTATCACCACAACATAAGTTAATAATTTATTTTAATATTATCACTAAATTTTTCATTTTTATATTTGGATTACTTAAAGTAAATCCAACTCACCATGTAGCTCTTAAAGCTACCCATGGATCACCTCCATGCCTTTCCTGTTTCTCTCAAAAATTCCCCCGGTTGTAGATCATCAACACCTGACATCATATTTATATAAATTTTCTAATTTATTCTTCCAGTCGACATAAACCACACACTTGAAAATTCCTACTTTGAATTTAGGGAAACTTCATAAATGTCAGAAATTCAAAAATAATCATTACATTATTACCTTCTGTTTTTCTGATAGCTTTTCATGATTCTCTATGAAATTCCTCATAAAACTTCTTCAAAATTTTACTCTTTCAGCATTTCTTTGAGCTCCCAAATGTTTTAAGAAAATAGATAAATTACATGAAACTAAACGAACTCCCTTCGCGTAACTTGCCTGAACCTATTGTACATATATATATATGAAAGCTTGGGCTGAAAATTTCAGCAGCCCCCCTCCAAAGATCTCCACGCTTTGGAGACGTGTAAGGTAATTTGCAATTGCCTTCTTAAATTTGCAATTGCCCCCTCCCCAACTTGCCACGAATAGAACAAATGGCATTTATACCAAATGCATTTCTTTCTCTTTTCTTACTTTGGCAACAGGTACCCGCTACCACATTTTTTTGACTTTGTTGTTTTTTTTTTTCTTCTTTTCTTTCTTCTGGACGTTCTGAACGTCCAGATTTTTTTAAAAATTTTTTTCTCTTTCTTTTAATGACGTCCATATCCCAATTTTTTTTTCAAAAGACTTTTTTTGTTCAATACTAATCCTTCGCGTAACTATATTATTTAAATTTCATGTCATATTTATTAAATTTCTTCTTTATCCTTCACGAATACAGGTATTACAATTCTTTACGAGTATAAATTATTGATATAACCCTTATGGTAGCACAACAAATTTACAAATATAAGAAACTTCACATATTGACTATAATGGTGGAAGGCTTTGAATAATCATTCTTAATGAATTTTATTTACAACTTAATATTAAATTTTTGTGTGCGAGAGATTTAGGACTTTACGTTTAGATCTCATCATATACATATAAAGTATACATCTCTTACATAAAACATTAGGTGGATATATCTCAAACATTCATGGATCTTCAATCTTTAAATTGTTCAACATACTTCCTTGCACACTCTTTGATTAGCCTCAATAAAATCCTATTTAATCCTAAGTAACTACACATATCAAATATATAAGAAAACTTGATCATATGTTAAGGGGAGTTACATTGCAAAGAGATAGAAATTTACATTGAGAGAAATAAGAAAAGGCGAGGTATACAATCCTCACTTAAATTGAATAACCAAAAAAGTACTAACAAATTCAACCAATTTCTGAGATCTAAGTCCAATAGTCATCTACTCATACAATCAAATTGTATAATAAAAAACAATTAATTCTATTCTAGTTATGGCCTTATTCTTATATTGCATTCCTAATCTAATTAAGTTATCAAATACTTTCTCTTATTCATATTCCTTATCACATTTAAGTAACATCAAAGCATGATGACCTACACACAAGGCATCCATGGTGCCTCAAGTCTAAAGATCAGTTATACAATTATAGCATAAGAATTCTTATTGATGGCTAGTAAAATGTCCATTAGGAATTACTTAGTCAAGTCAATTCATTGTACATGTTCTTTAACAAGTACCTATATAACTTGTTTTAATGACTCATACATTAGTGACCATGAGATCAATCACCCTCAACTCCTTGAAGAAACATAGTATGTACTAGCTTATCTAGATTCACTAATGCTCTTGTTAGTGATCCTATGATTATGAACATGTAAGAATGAAGCTTAAGGAAATACATCTCATTAGCATGATCTCATCAGGGTGCTTATTTCCATTGCTTTTATTCTATGGGGTTTATGATGTAAACATAGTGAATGTTTTGTTATAAACACAATAAATAACATAAATGCCATATTTATTGTCAAGAAAAGAATAAGTTCAATTACAAGTAATATACCTAGACATCAAATGTTATTATCTTATAATGCATACTATTATCATCCACAAGCCCATATTTCTCCCGAACTTGGGTCATCATACCTAATAGGGTTGAAAATGACAATTTTTCAAGTGCTAACTTTAATATCATGAAATTGACATGTAAGTAGCCTTATGATAGACCAAATCTACATATTTTGCTGACTTTTCTCTCTCTATAGAAAAAGAAATAACTAAACTCCTTTTTATGAAGGTTTAATGATCTAAAATGGAAACTTCTTCATTTGTTATATAAATATTTAAAATTTTATAGCTATAACCTATGGTATGAGTTCACGACTGGAAAAATTTGAGATGCTAACTCTCACTAAGGAGAGAGAAAAAATGAAACCCTAGCAAAAAACTCAAAATCTTTGTTTTTATCTCTTTTTTTTTATCTCTTTTCATCAAGTGTTATTGCAAGTTGGCATGGCTGTACATAGTTTGAAGAGAGGTTTTTATCTATAGATTACTTGCGCTTTTTCGATGTTTGTGGAGGGAGATATCAAGGTTTGAAAAATTGGGATTTTTTAGGGGAAAGGTTGGCTATAGGAAAAGGACAACCCCGACCTCGCCACTTTTCCACAGGCGGGATTTGAGAGTGCAATGCATGTATAGATTTTCTAACTCTGTTTTTTACCCATTATGTTTAGAAATTAATTCAAAAATTTTCTATGATGTTAGGCATTTTTTTTAAAGTATAGAAATAATTATTTTTGATTTATTTCTAGAAAAAATTTCAAAATTCATTTAAATTTAGAATTTGGGCAAATGGAGTGCTGAAAATTTTATTTATGGACTTAATAAGTTATGTTAAACAGGGTTGAGTTCTAATAGTGGTAAACGATAACTATCAACACTGTACTCTCCCACAGTGTGCATTGGCATCCTAAAATTGCAATTTCTCGAATTGTTCTTTGAAAGCTCATAGAAAGTTGAATATTTATCCAAATTGCATGATTCTTACATTGATTTCTTTTTTAGTTTCATGTTCTATGATCATATGCATTTGAGTTTGGCCCTATAATTTTTCTTAGTGAAAATTACACATTTTGGTATGAATCTTTGTGATTATCATGTGAATGGCTCTCAAATATTTATGTTTCTGTTTATATTGATCTTTAGATATTATGGTAGCATCATGATATCTGTTTTATGATTCTTATTAAAAATAATATAAATTTTTTTAAAAAAATTATGAAAAATTATAGAATATCATATGGAACGTGATGCACATAATCAATAAATTAAGAGATCCAAAGTCACTTAGTCATGTTTATGAAAAATTGCTTGAGGGCTAAAGTTTCCTTATAAAGAGAGAGACTAGCCCTAATCTATCATCAGTCTTATGTGAACATTGTATATATAGCGAATGCATATTACTAAACATTAGATGACCGAGTTTGACTCTTATGCCTAAATGGACAACTAAGTGCTTATCATCTTATAAGAGTAAGCATATAAGGCAATGCGTATTTTGACATGCACTTTCTTGGACGATTGATAAAAGGTATTGGCGCATCTAGGTGCCTATAGTAGGCTACAATCTAGTGGGAGTATGAACTTGGGTTTGGGTTTAGAAGGTCATTAAAAAACTTAGAGGTGGCAAGAAATTGAAATATCTAAACATGATTGATAGGACCCAAAGTTGTATAAATAAAATATTTTAATGAAAAAAACTATTAGTTGTCGGTTTCAGTGAGTAAAGATTCAATAATTTTCTCCCCAAAATTTGCACATTGAATAAATTAGTGACTAATGACATACCACTTGATATAGCGCGGGAGATGCTTAATAGTATAACAATTTTTTTATCTCATGACTCGTGGAAAATTATTATTAATTTATTTAGTTTACTGCTACAAATATAATTGTGTCCTATTTATAAGTTACACAAAATATAGCTGATGAAAAGTGTAAGAAATTTAATAGATATTTTAAAATAGAGATAAAAGATTGTGACATAAATGGTGCATAGCGTTGAAAGGTGTATAAATTAAGTAGCTCATTTAAAATTGCTTAGTGCACAAGTGTAATCACTCTTACAATTTACTGAGAAAGATTGCATGATGAAATATTGAACATATAAAATATTCACTAAATGACCTTTTAGCTATGAATTTGTGTGCTCAAGTAGCAAAAATAGACACAAAAGCTTAATTGCACCCATTATATCGTGGTTGAGTAAAGCTTAATTGCACACATTATTTCATGGTTGGGAAAAAAATAGCAGTGTCACTCATAACAACTTAGCTGTATACCTTTTCTCTAGTGGAAGCTTGCAATGCTCATTACGATGTATACCTAAGATATCTATATATCCTTAGTGGGGACATTATTTTTAAGTGTGCAGTGATGCACTTGCAAATTGTGCACCTCACAATATGTTGAATTTTCTCAACATTATTACTTGGAGTATTAAAGAAAGAAAAATTTTAACGCTTCAAGGTCTTACAAGATAAATTAATACACTCAGTGGAATGAAAAGCTCAGGGTTGTAAGGTCAACAATATGTCGATAACAGAGTTGACAAACGGTTGATGATGTAAACAGTAGTGAGAAAGGCATGTGATCAAAACGAGAGTGGCCCAAAGGTAAGGGAAGAAGGGTAAGGCTTGTTTCAACAATATGTCAGTGACTACATATGGAGCCTGTAACCTGAATTGGGATATTTTAATTTCGGGGTTTGTACTTCGACGAATAAAAAGTGTGTACTAGTTCAAAAATTGAGTCATAAAATTTTTACCAGGGCTTGTGAAACTTTGGGGTAAATAAATAAAATGATATTTAAGTAATAAAGCTTATCTTGGGGGAGCTTTTAGAGTTTTAACAAGTGTTTGAGCCAGATTGTGAAAGAGTTATAGAGTGGAAGGGTGGTTTTGCAATTAAAAGAAAGTTCTTTCTATAAACAGGTTAAGGGTGTGAAAAAAAAGCCCAACGTTTTCTAGGACTTTCTGGAGAAGCAGAGAGAGAGGAGAGAAAAAGAGAGAAAAGACGAAAGAAGAGAAAGGAACGAAGAAGAGGAGGAAGAAAAATAGAAAAGTTGAGAGTTTTCTTACAAAACTCAAGGTAAAAAGCTTGTTTTCCTTCTCTTTAAATTGTCAAGTATGTTTATTATTTAAAAGATTTGAGTTTTGAAGTTTGAATTTAAAGAAAATCTTAAGAAAAAGGGTTTGTTTTTTAAAAAAAACGGGTTTTGTGCAAAGTTAGTTGATTTAAGGATTTTGAGTTCATATTCTCTTACGGGTAATGTTTATTCTTTGATATTTTGTTTGGATTGGAAGTCTTTTAAAAGACTAGAGCTTTATTTTGAAGAAAAATGGTGTTTTATCAAAGAAATTTTCTGATTTTCGAACCAGATAGTCCACTGTCTCAAGCACACAGTCGACTGTGCAAACTTCTGATCAGTGGATAGTCGACTGACCATTTAGACAGTTGACAATGCAAGATATCTGGGAAGATCACAATCAACTGCCCAAAAATGGATAGTCGACTATTTGAGCCCCTGAACCTGTTTTTAGCCCTGTTTTTGAAAAATAACTTGCTTTTGTTAAAGTATTTCAATCCTACACTCTTCCAAAATATCATGAGCTTGATTTCTTGACAAGGTTTTGAAAGTTAAGGACTTAAAAAGATTCCTTTCGTTTTAAATCACGTTAGAACAAATTTTGTAAAAGTTTTAAATAAAAATGGAAAAGTGTATGTGACTTAACCTCTAGATTTGTATGCTCGTATGAATCCTATGATGAGTTTGAATGTTAGTAAATTGTATATATATATATATATATATACACACACACTAAGTATTCTTATATGTTAGGTGTGACCAGAGAAAAACACCAAAGGCTAGGAAGTAAGCCAAAGTTAGAGCTTAGTACGACAAAGATAAGTTTCACCTTACTATTAGTTAGAATTATGAAACGTACAAAATGAAAAAATGAAAAGTTATAAATATATACACATAAATGATTATGTATATATATATGTGTATATATATATATATATTTATATTTATATATGTGTGTGTATAAGAAATGTGAATATATAAGATATGAGTTTGAAAATGATTTGATATAGTTGTGTTTGGGAAATTGTGATGTGTGTAAATGTAATGAAAATGATTGCTTGGATTGTTATGAATTAGTGATGTGATTGGTTGATGAATGATTGATTTCAACTCATTTCATTGTTAATGCATTTTGCATGATAATAATTGTTTAACGGTATGTTAATGAGGAGCGAGTGATGAGTGAGGTCGGTAGGTCTCTTCCCATAAGGGGTGTAAGGGTACCGAAGGATATTGGACGAGTTGTACCCCACCCGAAAATGGGTGAAAGAGATCTGTTATGATTTGATATGATGATTTGATGTACTGGTACATGGGGATACATCCTCATTATGATGAGATTAGCCTAGTGAAGGGCAATGATATAATTATGCATTGCATTGCATCGTATCGTATCGCATAACATGTATATTTCATTAATGTAGTGTAGTGGTTGGCCCATAAGGGGCATGTATGACATGATTGACCCGGTGAAGGGCATGATTTATCCATTGTTGTAATTTGAAAGATCTAAAGATGATTGTTGTTCATAAATGGTTGAGCTATTGTGTGTGGATGTGTTTTGAATTACAAGAATTTGATAAATTAATAATACTAGCATTATTTGAAATACTAATTACTTCTTTTTGTGATAAGACATAAGAAAAATAAATCGAAAGTTTATATATAAAAGTTGTATTATATAATTATAATTACTTGATGACCCATATAATAAAATTTGTAATTTGTGAATTTTCTTTTCAAGCGATTATTTCTTGTAATGTGTTTCTCACTGAGCTTTTTAGCTGACTCTTTTATTTTTACTAACATTTTAGGAAAGTACCGAAAGTTTTATGGTCAAAGTTGAAAGGAATCATCGTACACGGCATCCTCATTCCTTCAACCTTTTGAGAGTCTAAGTTTAGTTATAGTCTAGAAATTATAAAAGTGTTCAAGTTAGTTTTATTTCAGAAAGTTTTCCCTTCTTACTAGAACCTTTTTGTAAAACTTTAAGAATTGGTTGTTGTATTGAAAAGTTTCTTGTGTATAAGGAATTGTGTTGTCCAATTTGATTCATTTGTAAAAGAATGTAATTTGATTTTGAATGTTTTGATTGGTTGCATCATAAGTCAAGGTGTTAGTGTTGAAAGGTAATGGAGTCGTTCCGAGTAGGGTCCACTCGGGATAGGTCATTACACTGCATTCAGCCTAGCCATTGTGTTTAGGTGTATGAGAGGTGTAAGGAGATTATTAATACCTTGTTGAAAGAGAAATTGACCAAGCTTTTCATACTTTTCCCCGCCATGAAAGTAGATGGATATTAGAGTTTTTAAGTAATTTCAAACAAGAGCCTTGAATTTAGGGGGAAATGGTGAAAACATATGATTTTCTTTGCACTGGAAAAAAACAAGTGTATTTAGTGTAGTGATCGACAAAGGTAAAATATATTGATGACCATCAATTGAAGCGATAGGGACAAAACCCCAAACATCGGTGTATAAAAGTTCTAAAGGAGCATTTATTTTAAGAGAAGAAGTACCAAAGAAGAGTCTATGACTCTTATTATATTGACATGCATTACAAAGAGAGGTTGTAGACTTGGAAATAATCGATAAGAAGAATAACTTGACAATATGCTTGAGAATAGGAGGAGATAGATGACCTAGACGAGAATGCTAGTCGCACATGGACCCTCGCACACTGAAAAGAGCTATAGGGGAGACAGTGAGAGTTCGCAAACTCGACGACAAATGGTAAACATCGTAAACATCACCTTTAAGTTGACCGCGCAATAAAGATGCCCCTATCGACCAATTCTTTATCAAAAAATAAAAAGGATGAAATTTAATTAAAACAATGTTTTCTTTGCAAAGTTTTGAGACAAGTACAAGATTATTATTAATATTAGGAACATAAAGGGTATTAGATAATTTAAATGAATAAGTGGGTATAATGAGACTGGTGGATCCAATATGTGTTATCGACAAACCTATACCATTACCAATGACGAGTTCATTAGGGCCACTATATTCAGAGAGGAGAGAGACATCATTCATATCAATTGTCATTGGATGAGAAGTAGTCAAGTCAAGAATCCAATCCTTCCAATCATTGGAGTTGCTAGCTGATGGGTTTTGTTGTTGATGTGGATTGAAATCGATAGCAATTCCTTGTAGAATTTCCTTTTCAGTCAAAAAGTTGGCATACAACTTGATGTTAATTAACATTGGGATTAGGACAAAGTCGATTGAGATTTTCGTCTTGTTGATGACGAAAGGTTTGATTCTGTCTAATGTCGTGTTGATTATGTCTGTTATCTTGTTGGTTCTAGAAGGATTGATTGTGTCTGCCTCCACGATAGGATGTTGTGATTGCCAAGACGGTGAGAATAGGTTAACTGGCGAATGAAGGTTTACAGTGGCCGTTGTGGCATCATTGATGTTGGAATCTCGAGTGAGATACTCTTCATAGGCAACAAGTCGATCATGGAGTTCTTCAAAGGACATAAGGTACTCACAAGAGCGGATTGATGCAACAATTTCACAAATGTCATATCCAAGATCATTAAGGATGTGAAGTGTGAGGTCTTATAGAGAAATTATGTTATTGATTAGAGCAAGTTCATTTGCAATTGCTTTCACCAAATGAAGGAATTCAGACACGGGTTTGGAACCATAAAATGGCAAGCGCATACGTTTCTTGAGATGCATGATATGAGAGCGAGAGCGGTTGGCATACAATTTTTTTAGAATGGACTAAGCCTCAAAAGAGGTGTCAACCGATGCGACTACAGGAGCAATAGTCTCCGACATGTATGTAAGGATTGCATGATGAAGTAGTTGGCCTTGGTGGATCCAGAGAATATAGGATGGATTTCAATCAACAATCCTGTTTGATAATTGAACTGATTGAAACATCTGAATATGCATATTTTTTTTCTTTTTTAACCCTCCTAACGGTTAAAAACATGACTGTTTGTTACAAATAAGAGTCAGTCGTTGATCCGAACAAAATTTGCATGTTTCATGATAAAAATATTTTCAATTGTTTTTTTTAATTTTTTTAATAGATTGAACCATAATCTCAATTTTTTTTAAATAATCAATTTAAACATAAAAATAGACTTGGATTAACAATTAATACACACTACTAATTTAATGATTAAATAATCAGTAAATTTGCATGCCTAGAGGAGCAGTACTTTTTCCACAATTGCTGGGAAGTTGCCTTTTACGCTTTCAGCTGTTAAATTTACAAGCAACTTGTGGTTTTGCTAAGAACATAAAATTAAGATCCATTCAACTTGCCAAATGATTTTACTATTTTAGTGGTACATAATTTAGAAAGTTTTTCTCAGCAAAGAGAAACTCAAAACACTTGCAATTGTACTGTTGTTTAAGCTAAAACTTAAAATTCACAGGACGTTCAGCTTATAATTAACTACACAGTAGGCGTTGGACAAAATCAAAGAATTTCTCTGCATTACTATAAACAATGAAAGCCCAAAAAGGAGATGGCTAATGACCAGAGACTTTCTTTCTAGGTCCTGAAGCCAAGGTATGCATTTCTTCCCCCTACTGGCACTCAAACATTCGCAACGTTGCTGGCAGGCTTTGAAACTGAATTATCTACTCTTTCCAATCTAAGCCCATCAACAGGCTCTTGATCACCATTTGTGTTTTTGCTTCGATAAACTTTGGTCAATTTTGCAAAATGAAGTGTAAAATCAAACTTAAAAAGGTCATCCATGTAGCTTGATTTAAAGGGAATCAATGTTCAGATAAGAAAAAGAAAAGTTTAGATAATTGCAAAACAGAAAACAAACCCTAGTACCTAAAGTTAATCTGACTCAATGAACCAGCCAATTACTATTCATCAACCATTGCTATTGCTAGGACTGAATTCTTGAATTACTCCCATTTGGTTTTGAATTGAAATGTCATCTTTTTGTTCTTGAAAAATTCACCCTTTATGAACATATTGGCAGTTTGATCAATTAAACAGGATTAACAACATCTTATTCCATTAAAATCTATTCATTTCGCTATGAAGTGAGAAGTCATTGGCATTTTCTGCAGATTTTTCTTCAGATATACCTCTGGCCTCTTGCCTTATTGGACCATCCATAGGCAGATAGGCTAAAGATACTAGCCACTGAGGATTCCATAACATGAAAACAAGTTTATCCCAAAAATTAACCAAAATCTGAAACACCTAAACAAGTATTTTTGGACCTTTTTTTATGACAAAGCATTTTTGGACCTAGCATGCTACATAATGCTGACTCTTTCTTTTTCCTTTTTACCATTTAATTCAGAGGGATACAAAATCAAGGTGGATTCTAGCTCAATGTTCAGAGCAAACCACAAGATTGTTTCAGAAGAAGTTGCAAGGAAGAAGGAAGAATATGAAAACAATCCAGAGATTATAAAGATTTCTAAGCAGTGATATATATAGGTGAGTTTCATATATATATATATATATATATATATGAAACTCACCTCCAGAATCAGTGTCCATCGCTTTTACAGTCCTTAATTAGTCATAACATTAGCACAACAGTATGTAGATAAATTTATAATCATGTGAAAATGAGAATAATATCGTAACTATAGAAGAACCAACCCACAAAAAAAAATTTATCCCATAATAAAACACGACAGCTTTGACATCCATAACTATAGATGGATATCAATAAAAGTGCATTGTCAATGTCATCATACTGTAAGAAAATAGCTATCTACATACATATTAAAAATAATTAATATCTTAAAAAAGAAAAACAAAACTAGGATTCATGCATCTAAAGGTAAAAGGAGAAACTAATATAGAATACTTATTTTCTGGATTAAATTATCAGAACCCGCTTCGCAAGTATCGTTTCCACCTTTCTGCACATTCTAATGTCCCTGTTTGCGTAACAACTAGCAAAACTAGATAAAGTGGTTAACAAATAGGACATACATTGACATTCAAACCCTATAATTGGTCCTCAATTCATGGAAAGTTCAGACTAAAAACAAGTACTGTCTAACAAAAATTTCAACTGAAACTCAAAAGCATACCTTTCTACAGATACACAAGGGGAATGAATAAATAAAGAGAATATGAACTAACCATGCCTCCAAGTCGCGAAATTTTTAGTACTCATAATACTTTTTACACCAAATACTCCAAATCACCAAAAAAAAAAATAATAATAATAAAACAATGAAATGAGACAAAATTAATCAATTTTCAAGTCACCTCAGGCAGATTGGAACCCTAGATAAGAGAGAGAAAGGGAAACGTATGAAGCTTACCTCTGGCAGATTGACGAGAGACGCTGAAAGCCGCTACACTGCAGCAGAGAGAACGACTTGCGGCGGGGAGGGCTGAATCGCTAGTTGCCGAGGGAGATGTTAAGGTGAAGGAGAGTTGACGAGAAAGTACCGAGAGATCTGATCTAATGAGTATTAAGGGTATTTATGAGATTTTGATAAATCAACGAGGATATATATATATATATTTTTTCAAAATACCATTTGAATGGTATTGATTCAATTTTAAGTTTGGTTCGATCATGTCATTTAATGTCATTAAGAGATTAACAATAAACGAACTTAATAACACTATGTCTGAGTATGTAGTATAGTGATCTATTAAATGCAAACAAATAAGTCGTTACATTATATATATAAAAAGGAGAAGGTTCACTCCATTAATTTTCTCCAAGTACTTTATTGGATGAATGTCACATCATCTATAGTGTTGATGTGACATTCATCCAATAATGCATTTGAAGAAATTTTTTTTCAAATTACCAGAAATGATCTTAATTGTATATAAAAGATAAATAGATAATATGATGGAAAACTTTCTAAGATAACTTACATTGATGTATGAGTATTTACACATTCAGATTACTATATAAAGAAAGATAATCATGTCTTTTAATTGATTGGGTTGACTTCTTTGATTCATGGGAGATATTCTTTCTTCTATGGTTATGTCTATTAATCAGGAGATCAACTCTTCTTCCGTAAAAATAAAATAAAATAAAATAAAAATTATAGAGTACAACACGTGGTACATATAAATTTTGATTATAAAATGATCTCCATCAAATCCAAAAATTTATCTGTATGCAAAAACAATATACTACATATTTTACTTCATAATTTTTATTACAAAAGAATTGATCTCATTGACCACTATACAATCTTGCTGGATGTTAGTTCGAACAGAATCGGAAAGACGGGGAAAAAAGACTACCTCAACAATTTAGTTGAAGAAATATCAATATACATTTCGAAAATATTGAAACGTTCCGTACCTACTACCGCATGTATGCCTTTTATAAGCTGACGAATACATCCAACCATATGTCTTTTGTTTAGAAACTCCAAACAAAAGAATAGGTTCAGACACTAAAATTGAGATTCAAAATTCCAGGCCAAAACATGTGGTAATTACGTCCCAGCCTTGTAATTTTTCCTTCTTTCTTCCATCGCTATGGCAAAGGAATTTTTTGGTACAAAAAACGGCCTTAAGAGATAAAGAAAATTTCTCACTACTCTTCAGCAGCATTCATATGATATATGCATTTGAAATACGAAGAGTTGATTCTAAAATAAATTAATCAATCTAAAAGCTAAGAATTAATACCTGCCACATTTTTTCGGTGAACATGGGAAGAACATATCAAGCCTTTCATGCCCACCAAAAGCAGGAAGGCTCTAATTCTTCTCTTTTTTCCCAACCATTTTTCTTTGTTTATCATATATGGGCTGGAAATGTGAGGGCAGTGCATATGTATATTTTGTTCGATAGATTAGAATTATTGCGCATCAAGAAAGTTGTTGAGGCATCGATCCTATAACTTCAAAAAAATTCTTAAGTGGAAGAAAATCTGTAACATTTTCTAACTTGCCTCAGCTGTTGTTATTTGTAAAATCACATTACATATACTTTCTGTTTTGAGAACCGAGAATGCTATAATGGCTTTTCTAATAAATTAGACATGCTAAACTACAACTCCAGTTTCCAGGTTTCCTCCTTCAAACATTCACCATCCTGACATAAAAACTACCGAGCAAGTTTTCCCCAATGTGCTAATTGCACCTCACATCATGGTTATCAGAGAAATTATTTTTGAAGTTTATTTCCAAATTCATCAGATACATACAAGTTCAAGAGCTTCACCAGCCTTCGATTTTGTCGAAAGTCGAAGATTTCTGTACTCCTCATAAGTAAATGGTACATACAGAAGCGGGTGTTGATAATCCACAAGTTCTAATGGAGCTTATATTGTTGCCTCCTTTGGTCCCAAGAGGAAAGAAGCAATCGAAACCCGCACTGTTGCTTCCTTGCATAGTACTCTATGCTTCAAATTGCAGAACCTTCCATTGCTCCATGCCTAATTAGTTATACGTACATCATAAAGTATATATATGTACAAGAATATCACAACAAATTAATTTTCACCTTTAAAAAAATATTAATGCCAATTAAACAAAAGCAGAATTCTTCAATACAATGCCCACATTAGCTACGTCTCCAAGGTTGACAAGAGAGGTGCCTGGCAAGGGATCGACAGCTATAAATGTACCATACTTGTCCATCACCTCTAGACCACCAACAATTTCATCCTATTGAAGTATGGTTAAGAATCCAGAAACTGTGTATTTGTACCCCAGAGGAAACTACTGTTTCAGGGGTGAAGATGTATTTGTTTATCCTAAAGGGGGAAGCCCATTCCTTAAACAAGTCACTGGTCAGCCTCAAACTTTCTGCTAACTTTTGAGCTATATCCATGGCAAGTTCACGTACTGCTTTAGCATACATGTTTATTATCTCCCTATGGCATAATTCAACTCAAAGGAATCAGAGTTCTATAGTTTAACTTCAAGGGAAAATCTGGGTTAGAAAATTCATTTGTGAATATTTTGTATAAAAAAATTATTTTTACCGTTAAAACTGTTGCAAACGTCTCCAACCTTTACTCCTGTCAACAAAATGGGCAAGGAAGTGTTCTTACCAGTGCTCAAAAGCAAATCAGGTAGGATTGATATTTTGTCAAAAAATAATTGGCAATAAGTTATGAGAGTGATGCCCATCGAACATTATGAATGTTTAGTGACAAGGTGTAATTAATTTGTAGTAGAAAATAATAGGACAGCATCCTCGTATAATTGATGTAATTTACTTATCTTAATTAAGGGTTTTATTGTATGTTCATGTCAGAATCTTTTTCATCTATTATCTAGTGTTGATCATCTAAGATTCTAGTTAAAATAGCCAAGAGAGGGGGATCTGAGAAGTTCAAAATTAACACACTGCAAAAACGTTCAATACAAAACAGAGAAAAGGACACTAGAATGATGTAAAACACTGGAAAGCTATCAAGCAAAAGAGAGGAGAAATTAAGGAACCTTTGAGGATGAGAGGCATCTAGTTGTGAACAAAAGCTGTGCAGAGCTTGGGAGTACGCCATATCATAAAGACCCAAGGCCTTATAAAGAGGATTGACCGGACTGGCTGCCATGTAGCCCCTACTGGTAATGACATCAGTATTGCGGCTTTTGATCTCCAAGGGAAGGTTCAACAAATATCTCACAATTTGGTTCATGTCACTTGATACAGCTCGAAAATACACAGCCAATAAAGACGCGACACGTGGACCATCCCAAGCTAAGGCAGCGGGACAACACGCCGATGACCCAGGTTCGCCGAGCTGGACCCCAGGTCATCACCACCCTCCACGTCATCACCACCCTTGGCATAAGGGCCGCCTCATACGTAGACAGATCCTAAACCGAGACAGCAAGGTAAACACGCAGACAACCCAAGGCAATACAGCTGGGCCTCCAGGAAATTATTGCCCAGCCAGCTGGACATCCACGTCATCACCGCCTTGGACGAAAAGGCCGCCTCAAAACCCTATAAAAAAACTCAGGTGTGCATTCCAAGGGCATCTCTCTTTCTTAACCTAAAAAGAAAAAGCATTATCGTTCCCATACTGCTTACTACACACTAACAAAAGCATTGGAGCATCCTCGGAGGCATCCCCTCTGAAGACCCCTAGCTCATGTTCTCTCCCTTATGCAGATTCCGAGGCTCGGCCTCCAACTCGACAACATATTTTTGGCATCAACAGATTGGTGCCGTCTGTGGAAAACCACCATCTCTCGCTAAACAGTAAAAGCGAAGAAATTTAAAGAACTCATCTGTTGCCATGCCACCTAAACACACCACTAAGGACGCCGGTAAAGGAGTGGCGGGGGCTAGTACCTGTACTCATCGGTCTGGATCGAGTTCCTCGGCCGAATCCGAAACATACCCCAACATGGCTACACTGTAAGCATAATTCGTGGAGCTCTCACAACTAGTGGCCAACCTAGCCACCGAGGTTAACAGAGGGGCTCGCCAGCCTTCTCCCACACCGTCACAGTCGGACCCCAATCGCACCAGTTCGGCCAGCCGTAGGCTCCCCGTCTACGATTGTTCCGTGGCTGAGTCCTCCCCACCTTGTATGGCCAAGTCTAGAGAAAGCCCCTCGTCTAGAAGCAGCGAGGGTTTTGGCAAGTGAATAGAGGACATGAAGGGATAGATCAATGAAGCACTCAAGGGCCGTAAGCACAGTGTTATGGACGAGCTCGACGTTCAGGACCCTCCCTTCACTCAGGAAGTCCTTGAGGCCCCCTTTCCACCTCCGGATGCCTCAGATCAAACCTTACAATGGTTCCACGAGCCCCCTGGACCATCTCCAGCACTACAAAACCACGATGATGCTCCATAGACACTCCGACCCCGTAATGTGCCGAGCTTTCCCCTTACGCTTGAAAAAGCGACCGGGACGTGGTATTCTTGTTTGAAACCAAGGGGCATCCGTACATTCAAAGAACTAAGCTATGCCTTTGCCTCACACTTTCTCAGCAGCAAAGGCCCCAAGAAGACCTCAGAGTCCCTATTCAATATCTTCCAGTTAAAAGGGGAAAAACTTCGAGCCTACATATCGAGGTTCAACTCCGCGGCCTGGGAGATCTCTGACCTCCACCCTAGTGTCCAAATGTTGGCATTTAAAAATGGACTGAGATATGGGATCTTTAATTCAAAACTCACTAGCCGACCTCCCAACGACATGAATGAGATCTTGGCCCGGGTCGATAAATATATGCTGGCGAAAGATGACTAGACCGTCCGAAGAGAGCGGGAAGGGGATGCAGAAAGGAAGAGATGATGCCCTGTCAGTCCGCTCCGGGAGCCCATCAAGCGACCTTTTCGTGAGGATAGGCTAAGGGCCCCTAGGCCCTTCCGGAACTTCACCCCTCTCAATGCATCCAGGACCGACGTCTTGATGCAAATCCAGAGCAAAACGATCTTATAGTGGCCCCCAAGACCACTGTGCCTCAATGAGGACCGAAGCAAACGGTGTCAGTTCCACAGAAACCACGGGCATGACATTGAAGATTGCCAAGGGAAAAGAATAAACCCGAGAGAAGAGATGTCAATTCCTCTCCAAAGCTTACAACTAAAATAAAATTAAAGGGTGTCTGGTTTCTGTGTTTTACAAGCCTATATATAGGGTTCTAAGGACATCTCAAAATCCTAATTTCCAAAATAAGACCCGAAGACGTCTTTCCAAAACTGGCTCTGCCGCCTCTCTGTGCATGTGCGCTCGATCGCATGCTTTTGCACTCGAGCGTAGGGTTGCGCTCGAGCCTTCTAGGTGTGCGCTCAATCCCAACAACTTTGTGCTCTATCACACTTATCTAGTTCCAGATCTTCAGTTTTCTTCCTTAGAGCTCCAAAATACTATCTTTTCTTCCAAAACCTATTAAAAAAAACACAAAAAACACAAAAAATGAAGTAGAATATACTAAAATACATAAACAAATAGCCTAACAACTGTAAATTAAGGAGCTTAAATATGAATATCTAAGCACTTATCAGGACACGACAACGGCAACTTACCTTTAAAGTTTCCTCTATAAGTGAGGAAAGCCTCAATCGATTAATCAATACCATATAACCTCAAAAGATAATCAGAGTGCACTAGAAATCTTCTATACGTGCAGAAGCAATATTACATCAAAACACTTTTTACTTTGATATATAATTTTGAATTTACACAATTGATAAATACTTATTTCAAAACACAATACTCAATCATACATAATTCTAAATCCAACTCTTTTACAAAACTAAACTCTATATTTGCTTAACTAACCTCGCTATGCCAACCTCCTTAAATATAGTATGTTCAATCTAAAAAGATAGTCCATTCAAAGAATGGGTCAACCAATCAGCTAAGCTTAGTAAGATAAGTGCTATGAATCATGAAATGCATATGGTGCAACTAGCAAGTTCCATTGTTAAGCGTTCATTCTAAAACATTATTATTATGTTATTACCAAACTATAATTAATAATATCTAGCAAGAATCTTACCTTACATATCTGACAAGTTGTGTAGAAAATGAAGAGAAGATAATTCTCTAGAGTTTCAAGTTACCAAAATTAGATTAGAAGTTGTTTCTACCAGAATTCTCTCTAAAAACTTTTTTCCTCTCTTTTCTCACTCTTTTCTTTCTATTCTGAATTTCTTAACTCCTAAGCTACTCTCTACACTAGGCTCTAAAAACTCCAGCACAAGTAGTTGAATGGAAGTTATGGGTGAGTCATAGAACACATGTTACTAGAGATTAGGGGTGAGTCATAGCCTAAGACACATTTCACTCAAGGTTATAGGTTAGTCATAGGACATATATCACTCCCACACTCTCTCTCTCTCTCTCTCTATCTCCCTTGTCTTCAATTATTTTTATCTTATTTTGGTTTATTTTTAGGTTGAATTAAATATATATCAAAATCTAATTATGGACCTCACTTAAGTTGTTCCCTAAAGGTCTATAAATTCTTCTCATGCTTAACACATGTCAAGCAATACATAGACCAGCCCATCAGGCCCAATTCAAAGGCTAAAGACAAAACCCAATCTTCTCAATTCCAAAATGTGACTCTAATTAGAAATTTATAATCTACATGAAATTCTTGGATTAGGGGACATTAAACCATGGCCATTTGCCTATTCAAATTCATCGCCTAATCTAAACTAGTCATAGTTTGCTCTTTATCAATGATAATTCAAACCAGCCCTAAACATACTACTTATGCAAGTAATTGAGTACATATTTATTATATGCTTTATATGTATGAAATTTCTCAAGTCTCGCACATTACCTGTAAAACAATCTCATTCAAATTGTTATCATAATTAATGGGAAGTTTTATTTATCATGAATAGTTGTTAAATTATACTTTCATGATTAAGTCCATAGAATAAAAGTAATGGAGGTAGGATTATGATGTGATCATAATTATGAGACCTAATCTTTTTGAAAACTTTATTATTTATTGTTCCTAGTCATAGGATACTAATTGTACGTTAGGAATCCAGTTAGATTGGTAGATATTATGCTTGCTCAATTAAGAGGATGATTCATCTCAATGTGGTAGACACTAAAACAAGTATGTGGGTGCTCATTGGAGAATGAGTTCATTGAATATGACTTAACTTAAGAACACCTACATGGAGTTTTTATTTTCTTGTCAATAGATAGTTCTTACGTTACAGTTGTGCATGAGATCTTTAGACCTGAGGCACCATAATTATCTTCTATATGACTTATTATAATTTAATTCTATTTAATATGGTTCTATTCATGGATCATTAGTGAGTAGTAATTGGGTATTATGGATTTCATATGAAGATATGTGAGTGTTTAATAAGGGATCTATCACTCTTAAGTTAAAAAGAGATAATGTTCTATGTGATCTACTAAGACATAATTCTGGAATATCCATGGCCAATGCATGGTAAGAATTAGAAAGGAGTTTCTATTTCACCATTAGAATTATAGTATTGAGATCTAAACACATATAATTAATGATAAAGGTTTGACAATAATTTCATACCCTGAGTAGCTTAATTGGGACATTGCATGATGGAATGATTGAATTGCACGATAACTGATAACAAAAAGGTTCAAAGTTTCACAATCAAATTCACACTGTCAAGGTAGTTGTTGTGAGTTTTAAATTACTCGCATGTGCACGAGTCGTTTGTAGTATAGCGTTGTGCAAGTGCGAGGTCGAATCCACAGGGAATTGCGTTGTGAAAGTATATTTTCAATCTAAACTAACTCTATCTTAACCTAGTTCCGAATTTCAGATGATAATTTGCAAAAGAAATTAAAATTAAACTAAATTGGTTTTTAAAAACTAATAATTAAAACACTAAGGTTTCCAAATCCACCCCACTGAAGTTAAGCATATATGTTCTAAAAATATAGCCTATCAAAACATTCCATAAATCCAACTATAAGACAAAAAACAAAGAATATCCCAACTAAATCAAAAGCATCCAATGTATCCGCTCTCAACAAATCACAAAGGAAATCCAATTTAATCGAAAAGCGTTCAATGTATCCATCAGATGAAACACAAGGAATATCCAACAGACAATTTAAACTCAATCAATTATAAGATTAACTCAAATAATTGACAGAACATTTATACTAAAAATTGTCAGATTTGTACAAGTAAATCTGAACTACTACGCCAAACAACGGCGGGGCTTCATCTTCAACCTTAGCTGAAGAGTCTAGCCACTCATAACTATGAAACTATAATTCATAATAAAAGTGCTAAACATTTAAACTAAAACAACTAAATGTAAAGAAATAAATAAATAACTTTACATGGGAGAAATTCCACTCGCTGACGGGCGGCGCTTCCCCTCGTGGTGACAAAGCCTTCGAGATCCACCAGAATGCTAGCGGACGTCCACCGGTAAACACCAAAGTGGTTCAGGAATTGTACATTGAAGATGAAGTGAAGAAGGGCTTATATAGGGAAATATCACAAGTGCAATATGCTTCCAATCCGATGTGGGATACTGCAGATTCCAGTTTTTGCTCTTTGACCTTTGTCTACTAAAACTGTCATAACTTTCTCTAGAAAAATCATTTTATTGATCCGTAAAATTCCCCATAAAATAGACATCGGGATATTTCCAAGCATATATGGCTCATCTCGTAGTTCTTCCTGAATCAATAGAGTTAATTCCTCAAAAATGGCTGATCTGTCATGCTTAAATCATGCACAGCCTGACCTTTGTCTACTAAAACTACCATAACTTTCTCTAGAAAAATCATCTTATTGATCCGTAAAATTTCCCAGAAAATAGACATCCAGATCTTTCCAAGCATATATGGCTCATCTTCTGGTTCTTCCTAAATCAATACAGTTTAATCCTCAAAAATTCTTGATCTGCACGAGCAATTCTGGAAATTTAGTGAAACTTCTTTCCAAGCTTGTAAACTTGTAAAACAATGAAAACAACTCAAAGTAACAAATTCCTAAGCTAACAAATGTAAATTAAAGGGTCAAAATATGCAATATTTGGCACTCATCAAATACCCCTAAACTTACAATTTGCTAGTCCCTTAGCAAAACAAAATAATAAAAAAAAACCTAAATGAAAAACAAAGAACATAAAGATAAGTTCATCACTCATGGTATCCAAAAATTTAAGGAGCACACATCACCATGATATTCATTCATGAGCAAGCTTAAAAAGATAAACCCATCTTCGCAATGAATAGAAAAGTTAAAATCTAATTACTTACAAAAGGCAGGTTAAGGCATCACAAGTCTAACACTGTGTAAAGTGAATTAGCATACAGAAATGAAGCTTCCAAGTGACTCCAACGTGTAAGGTCTCCATGTCTCAAGATTCACCGAATTTTCCATCAAAATGAATGAAAAAGGCATAGTTTTTTTTAAAATTTTTTTTTATAAGGCACGGCTATGTCTAGTTCCCTTAAGCTTTCTAATTGACCCATATAGCGAGTGTTGAGTCAATGACTCCCAAACCAGATGGTTTTAGGGCATTAGGTGTAAAGACACCCCTAAGGACTTACTAACTCGAGTCAAAAAGGCTATGAAATTAAACTAGCCTTAATACTACCAAGCAAAATTCCACCTTTTGACGTGAACACTCACTGCTTACTGAGGCAAGAGGTCCAGTTACTCAGGGGAAAGTTTGTTTATGATAATATTTTTTTTTATTTTTTTGTGCTTTTCTATGCCCAAGAGTTCATCCAACAAGTCATCCAGTTTCAGTTAAGATAAGGAAAAATACACATTAAAATCACATGTCATACCTCACATAATTTGTGCTAATGTGCTCGTGTTAGATTATGTCAAACATGTGAATTATCAAATGCCTAAGGTAAGTAACTAAATTTTAAAATTTATTACCAGATCATGTGTTCAAAATGTTAAGCTCACCAATGACATCACATCACATAAATTGTTTAGATCAACCAAAATTTCACGATAACATGAGCATGTATTTATCTCTATGACGAAAAGACAACAAATTAGGACAAAGTGTGTGATGTGTCTCCCATACCCCCAAACTTAAATTACACATTGACCCCAATGTGTGACTAATATGGAACGAGCTGACCTGAGATATGGAGAACTAGCTGGACTGGTATGGATGATAGCATACCCCCAAACTTGAACTGAAGTACGCATTGTCCCTAAAAAATAAAAACTGGAAAACAAAAAATACTGGAAACAAACATTAATCATAAAAATGCGAAATAATAAATAAACAGAAAAGATAAGCTGTGGGGTGCCTCCCATGAGTGCTAAGTTTAACGTCTTCAGCCAGACCCAACATTAGTAAACATGCCCAACTAAACGCTTCACCATCTGATCAATAAATGGGAATGGAAAATGATCAGGCCTAGTGGCAGCATTCAATTTACGGTAGTCTAGACACTTTCTCCATCTTGACTGCACTCGAGTTAGAACCAACTCGTCGTCTTTATTTACTACCGTCAATTCAGCACGTTTGGGCACGACTTTAATCAGGCTCACCCCCTTGCTATCAGAGATGGGATAAATGATCCCTGCCTCTAACAGCTTAATATCTTTTGCCCTCACAACCTCTTGCATAGAAGGGTTGAGCCTTCTTTGTGGCTCCCTCGATGGCTTGGCATTCTCCTCCAACTGTATCGTGTGTATTACCAACGAGGGGTTGATTCCCTTGACATCCTCAATAGTCCAGCCTATAGCTTCTTTATGCTCTCTTAAGACGTCCAATAATTTCTCCTCTGGAGCATCACCCAAATCTAAAGCTATAATTATAGGCAAAGAATCTGCTGGACCTAGGAACTTATACTTAAGATTGTCCGGTAAAGGCTTAAGTTCCTTCTTGGGGGGTTCAGGTGTTGTGGTTTTCTCCGTCTCATTGCTTTCTCGAGGATCAGACTCCAAAATGGCATTCACTTCCTCGAGTAACTTATCTAAGCCCAAGTCCTCTCCAAAGTGAGCAAAGCATGCCTCTAGGGGGTCCTCAATACGGAATTCATCCATAGTTTCCTCTATCTTACTACTCTCTTGAGGAGCAAACTCCAAGATAGTATTTGCTTGCTCAAGTAACTTATCTAAGTCTAAATCCTCTCCAAACTGAGCAAAGCCTGCCTCCATAATGTCCTCAGACTTGCCTTCTTTCTTGGGCGCTTGTAGTCTCTCAGGGTAAGGCACTTTAGGTAAAAACGACCTAGAGAGATCCTTAATAATAGGTGTGGCTATAGATGGCTCAGCATCTCTCTTTTCCTTATTGCCACTTTCTTGCCCTTGTTGCATAGCAGGGTTCTCCTCCACTTGATTGTCCACTTGTCTCCCAGACAAGTATGGGACAGTTGATTGCACTTGTTCCTGCCAATGCATAGGAGTTGATGAATTTCCCAACGCAAACTGTTCCTTTGGGTTAGGCTCAGGTTGACTGGGGAACTCTTCTTCCTCTCCTTCACCCACGTAACTTGCGATTTGATCAATTTAACTCTCTAGCTTGGCAATCGCTTGAGTGTTTTCTATTGTTGCACTCATCACTTTGCTCATGGATTGGCTAGTCATTTTCATGTACTCCTTAAGGATGTCCTCAAGTGACAGTGAAACTGGTGCTGGTGTTTGAATGGGAGCTTGGTAAGCAGGTAATGGTGCTGGATAGGCTGAGTAACTATAACTTGGAACTCGCGAAGGAAATTAGGGAGGGTATTGATTGTGAGCTTGATAAGGGGCTCCTCCCTGATTCCTCAGTTGGTTCTACGTCCATGAAAAATTAGAGTGGTCCCACCACCCTGGATTGTATGTTTCGGAGTAAGATCCATTTGATTGCTAACAACAGTCATTGAAAGCATTCATTTGTTCCATGGGATACTCGGCACAAGCCGGCATTGATGGACAATTCTGTGCTAGATGCATAGGACTAGCACAGATGGAACAACTATCAACATTGAATATGTTGGCAGCATTGATTGACGGGCCGGTCATTTTCATGTACTCTTTAATGGTGTCCTCTAAAGACTGTGAAACCAGCGCTGGATTCATCCACATATTTTTTTTTTTGGATAACTAACTAATAGAAAAATAAAATCAATTCAGACCAAAAATTTTCACAAACCAAAAAATTCTCCGGCAACAGCGCCAAAAACTTGTTGTGAGTTTTAAATTACTCGCAAGCGCACGAGTCGTTTGCAGTATAGCGTTGTACAAGTGCGAGGTCGAATCCACAGGGAATTGCGTTGTGAAAGTATATTTTCAATCTAAACTAACTCTGTCTTAACCTAGTTCCGAATTTCAGATGATAATTTGCAAAAGAAATTAAAATTAAACTAAATTGATTTTTAAAAACTAATAATTAAAACACTAAGGTTTCCAAATCCACCCCACCGAAGTTAAGCATATATGTTCTAAAAATATAGCCTATAAAAACATTCCATGAATCCAACTATAAGACAAAAAAAACAAAGAATATCCCAACTAAACCAAAAGCATCCAATGTATCCGCTCTCAACAAATCACAAAGGAAATCCAATTTAATCGAAAAGCATTCAATGTATCCATCAGATGAAACACAAGGAATATCCAACAGAAAATTTAAACTCAATCAATTATAGGATTAACTCAAATAATTGACAGAACATTTATACTAAAAATTGTCAGATTTGTACAAGCAAATCTGAACTGCTACGCCAAACAACGGCGGGGCTTCATCTTCAACCTTAGCTGAAGAGTCTAGCCACTCATAACTATGAAACTATAATTCATAATAAAAGTGCTAAACATTTAAACTAAAACAACTAAATATAAAGAAATAAATAAATAACTTTACATGGGAGAAATTCCACTCGCTGACGGGCAGCGCTTCCCCTCGTGGTGACAAAGCCTTCGAGATCCACCAGAATGCTAGTGGACGTCCACCGGTAAACACCAAAGTGGTTCAGGAATTGTACATTAAAGATTAAGTGAAGAAGGGCTTATATAGGGAAATATCACAAGTGCAATATGCTTCCAATCCAATGTGGGATACTGCAGATTCCAGTTTTTGCTCTTTGACCTTTGTCTACTAAAACTGCCATAACTTTCTCTAGAAAAATCATTTTATTGATCCGTAAAATTTCACTGAAAATAGACATTAGGATCTTTCCAAGAATATATGGCTCATCTCATGGTTCTTCCTGAATCAATACAGTTAAATCCTCAAAAGTAGCTGATCTGTCACGCTGAAATCATGCACAGCCTGACCTTTGTCTACTAAAACTGCCATAACTTTCTCTAGAAAAATCATTTTATTGATCCGTAAAATTCTCCAGAAAATAGTCATCCGGATCTTTCCAAGAATATATGGCTCATCTTCTGGTTCTTCCTAAATCAATATAGTTTAATCCTCAAAAATGCCTGATCTGCACGAGCAATTCTGACAATTTAGTGAAACTTTTTTCCAAGCTTGTAAACCTGTAAAACAACGAAAACAACTCAAAGTAACAAATTTCTAAGCTAACAAATGTAAATTAAAGGGCCAAAATATGCAATATTTGGCACTCATCAGTAGTCATGATATGGTGCTAGGTGCCACTTATGAATGTAGAAGACTTGAGAATTAATTTATGGATAATTAGTTAATTCTCATAAAAGGGAAAATGAAAAGGGGTTTTAATTCAAAAGAAATTATAAGGAGTTCTAATTAATTGGAAAGGATTTCACTTGAAATTATATAAAATTAATGGCCTGCAATCAAATTATTTTAAACGTAAAGGGTCACACACAAAAGAGATAATATGTATTTAAGAAATAAATGTAGGGGTTTAGTTTGCAATTAAAGGTTAATTGTAAATAATCCTAACATTATAAATAGTTTATTTGTGTACATATTTTTGCTAGAACATTATTCTACAAACAAGTTTCTCCTAAAGATTTTGGTTCTTGTTAGGAAACCACCCTCAATGATGCCTAGGAGGTGATCTTCCAAACACCCAAGTCTAAAGTGACTTGTATAAACAGAACAAAAATCAAACAATCAAAGAAAGCATAAAAGACACAAGCAATTTGTTGACGAGGTTCGGCAATGTGCCTACGTCCCCGTGAGCTCCTCCGAGCTCTCTGCACTATCTTGTCAATGGAGTTCTTTACAATCAGTAACATCTCTTCAAGAACTCACTGGTTCTTGAAGAATGAAAGAAGAAGTAGTAAAAGAAAGTGATAAGAACTAACCCTAGAATTTTCCCAAGAAAATTCCCCTTACAAGCCCTTGAATCCCCTTTTTATTCTACTCTCTCTCTAAACAACCAGCCTTTCCAATGAGTCTCTCTTATTTTGTGTCTTTGCACTCTTACAATCGATCTCACTTTTAATCACAAGTTATGTCTCTTTGAAGTTAGGTGACCCTTTATATAGCACACCAACTTCTTGACCAATCTTGAGGGTCAATATCCACCTTTAGATCTTGAGAACTAATCAACCATAGTCCTTCATCAATCCTAAGTGATCCTGTGCATTTTGATCATGCATCCACGCACCTTTCAAAAGGCTGAATCAATGTGCATCAGTGTGCCTTCAGGCCGTGGCCTAGAACAGGGCATGTCGCAGCCTGAAGCAGGGTTGAACCTCTCCACCTTCTGGGCTCTGCGGCTTAGAAGATTGGGCCACGGCCTGGCCTAATGGCTGCACTTCCTGGAGTTGCTAATGGCCACGGCGCACAAGGTTGGGTCATGACGCACAGCTCAAACTTGAAGCTGAACATGCTGATTTCTTCTCCCATTTAATCCTTGGACAAATACCAACAATTCTTCTTCCTCAAACAGAGAATAAAATTTAGGGAGAAATCCTAATTAAAGATTTGCCTCATGTGGACTATCTTTAGAGTTCATGTGCATTTTTTATTGTTTTGGATTCAAGAACACAAAGAATTCAGTGATTTTTTTAGAATTGCACAAAGGAGATTAAGAACTTAACGAATCAAAGGTAACGATTCTAAACCTTGTATGTTTTTGTTCAATATATGTTCTATGTAAATCATAAGGTGATTATTGTTTATGGTAGTCGATGAAAATTTTTAATTTTCATTACGTTTTCTAGATCGATTTCCTTTAGTTACTATTTGTTATGTCAACACCACCATGTCAACAAGTACAACTAAATTTGAGATTCTTTTATTTGATGAAAAAAAGTTTACTTTGTGGCAGAGTAAAATTCAAGATCTTTTGGTACAAAAAGATCTTGATCAGTCTTTAGAGGAAGAAAAACCAGAAAAGGTGATTAATAAAAAGTGGTAGTCGATTCAGAGGAAAGCTATGAGCACAATCAAGTTGGCTATGCTTCTGACATCAATTATAATGTGTTAATGGAAACTACACATAAGGGTTTGTTGGATAAGCTTGAGAGCGTCTATGCATCAAATTCTTTTACCAATAGATTATATCTCAAGATGGACCTCTACTCTCTAAAGATAGAAGAAGATACATGTCTTCATGATCACTTGAATGAATTTAATAGGATAGTGTCTAAATTATTGAATGTACAAGAAACATTGAAGTATGAAGAGATAGAATTGCCATTGTTATAATCCTTGCCAAAATCTTATAAACTATAAGTGCAAACAATTTTGGTGGGCAAGTCAACATTGAGTTTAGATGATGTGATCGCGCTCCTGCATGAGTATGAGAGGTTGATGAAAAATAAGAGCATGTCTGATGATGATCAAGCATTAGTTATTGAGAGTTCTAATAGAGGGAGGAGTCAATGGAGAGGGAATAGTGACTCAAAGGGAAGATCTAAATCTAGGCCTATAGACAATAGTGAAAAACATAATTACTACTTTGGAGAGATGAACCACATCTAATCCTATTGAAAACACTTAAAAGAGGATATGGCTAGCTTTAAAAAATTTCGAGAGAAACTCAATGAGAGGAAAGAGAAAGATAACTACTATATAAATTTAGTTTATAATGATGAAGAAGTTGTACTTATATCTAAATATGATGTGAAAGAAGAAAACTCTTATGAGATTAACGATAGTTGGGATTTGGATTCTACTACTTTCATGCACATATGCAAGGTTGAGAGTTTCTTTGACTGAATAAAGATGAAAATTTTGGAAACATCACTATAGAGAACAAAGAGAAGACAAAGATTGAAAGCATTAGGAAAGTTCACCTGAAGCTTCACGATGGTGCTATCAAATTTCTTCCTAATGTTTGGTATGTACCTATATACGGCTACAACATAATTCTTTGGGTGAGTTAGCTTAACATGGATACACATATTTGGGTTATGGAGATTGGTGCAAAGCGTACAAGCATGATAAGGTGATTATTCAAGGAAAAAGTAATGTGAGGCATATTTACATCTTAGATGGTCACTCTATTAGTGGAAAGCATGGAGGTGGTAAATTTAGTGGACTTAACAAAATATTGTTTATTCACAAGAAGACCAATAAGTGTGTGAGGTTTACTCAAGTGGTCGAAGTGTTTGGGGATTTGAGTCAATGGAGAATTTGTTAGGATACTCCTCAAATCTCACTTAGGACAGGAGTTCTATTTTAAGCAGTTTTAGTTCCACATTGTCTATGTGTCAAAAGGATATGTGTACTAGTTATTATAAATAGGGCTCTATGATTCTTTTATTTGGAACTATCTCAAGTCTTGTAGCACTAAGATAACCAAGGGTTTTGAGAGAGTGTAATGCAACTTTAGGATAGTGAGAGCTAAGAGGGTTTTAAAACTTTTCTACCATCTAAAAGGTTGTACTGTGGTTGATTTATCAGTGGGGTTTCCTACTGTGGATGTAGATTTGTTGAGGTCGAACCACATAAATTTTGGTCTTGTGTTTATTTAATTTTCTCTTTGTGGTTACATGATTTATTTTCTACGGGTGTGTTGATTAAATCCTAATAGTGAAGGACTATGAACCAGGAGAGAAGCCTCACATTTGAGAGAAGAGATTGAAGGAATAAGATGAGAGCTTGGCCTTAAACTCGAGAAGCAGTTGAGTCTTGATTAAAATTGCACCAATGATGTTTATGGCTAACCAATGGAAACGAGGGTGGGAGGGGTGGTATATATAGAAATTGTAAATATTCTTTGCTTTGAATGTGGGATTTATGGGAGGAGATTACCTCTTTGATCTAGGGATTCCAGTTTCCAATTACTAGCTTCATTCATTTTAATAATTTAGTTGAGTTGCAATTGTTGGGATTTGTCTCACATTTTTGGTGTAGAGACAAATGTATCTTGGTAATCAAGGACTTAATTAAGTATATTTACTTAGTATGGAGGCAAATGCATACTTTAAAATTAATTAGTATCTAGAACAATGTGTCTTGGTAACCAATGACATGATTAAGTATTTGACCATGCATTAATTGAAGTTCAAGACTTTGGTGTGAAATTTTTGGTGGCTATATATATAAGATAAAACATAAGATAAAACACAAGGGTAAGAGGAGGTGTAAAAGGATTCTTGGGATGGGATTTAGGGAATTAAAACTCAATTGTTATTTTTTATATTTATCTCATAGTAAGGAACAAGTTTATTCTTTCTGTGGACATAGGCATAATTGTGTCAGACCATGTAAATCTTGTGTGTTTACTCGTTTCACTTCATCTTTGTTTATTTTTCTGTTCATTAAATTCCAAAGTGTGCGTGATTTAATTAGATCTTGGTATCAAGTTGCTTCTGCATGATTTTTTGTTTCCAACGACTATTATCAGAGCCACAAGGTTCAAGTTAAGATTTAACTTTTATTTACACACCATGACAGCGTATTTAAATAAGCAGTTCACTATTTAGCAATTTAATGGAAAATAAAGTTTCACTCTTTGACAAAAACAGGTGAAGGACATCCTTGTTCAAGAGGGCTTTGCTAAAATGTTGAAGATAAAGGATGGTAAAAAATAGAAGATTAACAATTATGAAGGGTTAATTCCTATTAAGGGAAAGGATAGATCGAGGTCCCTCTCCAGAGTTAACTATTAAAGTTGACTTCAGGCATCTACACATATGCATTGGTCGTGTTTTCGAAACAAGTGGAGTTAAGGGCGTTTGCTAATTCGGGTTATGTGGAGCTAGTAGATTTAAAGACCAATAGTTTATGTTTATGGCATTGACAAGTTGGTGAATGTACAACTAATCTTTAAGGTGGGAAAAATACTCATTAAAGTGGAGATTTGTTGGGATTTGACTCATATTCTTGGTGAAAAGAACACTATATCTTGGTAATTAAGAATTTAATTAAGTATATTTACTTTGTGTGAAGACCAATGCATCTTGGTAAGTTACTTAGTGTGGAGACCAATATATCTTGGTAACCAAGAACTTAATGATGTATTTGACCATGCATTAATTGAAGTCAAATACTTGGTGGGCAAGTTTTAGGTGGCTATATATGTGTACATTGTGAATATGAAGGTAACACATAACATAAGACACAATGGTGAGAGAGTGTACAAGGGTTAATCCAACTATTTTATGAAAATTTGGTTCAAACATCAACTACTTCTTTGTGCTTTAAGACATATGTCCTAGGAAAGCAGATTATGGTTAATAATGATATTATGTATAATATTCTTAAAATTCCTAAATGAGGAAATGACTGGTATAACACATTTAATTGGCCTGATGATTTTGATAAGGAAAAAGCCTTTTGAATGCTAAGAGGTGAAGCTGACTATATGTTTACAGGTACCATTTTTAAGGATACCAACAAGTTAATCATAGTGATTAGGGTGGTTCACTTGATCATATGGTACTGAATTTCTCCAAGGAAGGGTGGTCACACCTATGTCAGCCAGTTAGATGTGTATATCCTTTAGACGATTATGAATGGAATTTGGTATAATATGTATAGTATGATTTTATCAAAGATGATTGAGGGTTCTGAGAAAAGGACTAGTGAGCTTCCCTATGGTATGTTGATTACAAAGATTCTTCAGTATTATGGAGTGCCTCTTTATAAGTCTAACAGTGTTAAGTTTCCTACTACTAATATCTTCAATAAAACAACTTTGAATAGAATGAAACTGATTCAATCAGAGGATAGTGCTTGGGGAAAGGACTATGAATGCTACCTTTGATTGTGACGCCAAGGTTTGGAAGAGGAAATTTGTACCTTCTAGTGGTGAACAAGTTGATGAGGATATGGAAAAAGAAGCTAAGGTAGGTGATGAAGAAGAGAGACATACAAGTGGTTCGGGTGGTGCTAGTGGCTTAGGTTCAGGATATGTCTCCTTTCTCTCTCTCTCTCTCACTATGCAAGCTCTCTTTGGTGTCATTGAATGGGAGTTTGAGAGCATTAGGGATAGGATGGAGAGGATTCATAACGAGATACTTGAGGATATTTGTTGCCCTACTGATGATGCGCTATGATCGCCCATTTCCCTCTTATTTTCTTATTTCCTCATTTCTTTATCTTTTTTTATAGTTTTGAGACTTTAATTTTCTTGCATGAACATTTTTTTTCTCATACATTTTCTAGACTTACTAGCTTTGGATATTTTAGATGTTTTTGGATGGCTAATGGTTTGGTATTGGCTATTTATGGTTGATTTTAACTACTGCTTGGATGGCTTAATTTTTGCCTAAATTGTTAAATGATTAGTTTGTTGGGATATATATAATTTTGCATACTTCTTTTGCAAGAGGTTTTCATTGAAAAGCAGGGGAAACTCTGTCCATTTTTCTTCAAATTTTGACTACTTAGTCTTTTGCTTGTTACTCCTCTTTGGGGGGAGCTTTCTTTCTCCTTTTGATCTTTTTCATTGTTGACAAAAAAAGGGAGAAGGGAATCTAGGATGCCTTAATTTCATATAATTAGGGAAGCAATATTTTGCCTAGCATGGGGAAAGTAGTTAATTTTTTAGCTAAAAATTTCATTTATAATCTAAAATTGGTTATAGGTTTTGTTATCATCAAAAAATGGGAGATTGTTGACCCCACATTGATTTTGATTATGACAAAACTAGATTAATTTGATCTAACTACCTTTTGTCTAAGCTTTGTAAGCTGTAAAATTTCTTGATCGATCTTTAGAAGATGTGCTCACTTGATCATTGCCTTTCGCGTACCTTATGCCAACCCTTGGAGGCAAATTCAAAGGAGAAGTCGTTCAAGTTTAGATAGGTTAAGGTAGCTAAAATTCTTTGTAATCTCTCTCTTAATGTTTTAGCCTCATTTTGGCTCTAAATTATTTTTGACAAAATGATTTATCATTTATAACTTTCATTTTCTCAAAAAATAAAGCATTTTCTAAGTTTTTTTAAGGGTACAGTCGACTATGAATTTCAGACAGTCGATTGTCTAACTCATTGAATCAAGTCCATTTGGTTTCTTAATTGAACAATCGACTATATAGAAGGAAAGTCGATTGTGAAAAGAGCAAAAGTTTTTCACAGTCAATTGCCTATCAAGATAGTCAACTGTCCTATCTCATCCCTCTTCTAACCCTCACTTTTCTATAAGACAGTCGATTCTCCTATTTTCACAATCAACTTTCCTATTGTGTGAGTGTTGGCTGAAGGAAGAGCACGCAAAACTTTTAAACAGTATGTTGGAGATTCTGATGAGAGAAAAATTATATGCAAAGTTCTCTAAGTGTGAGTGTTGGCTAAATGAAATAAGTTTCTTAGAACATGTAATATCGGGAAATGGCATAACAGTTGATCCAAAAAAGGTAGAGGCAATGTTAAGTTAGGAGAGACCAGCTAATATGACTGAGATTAGAATCTTCTTGGGATTAGCTGGTTATTATAGAAGATTCTTTTATAATTTTTCTATTATTGTAATACTGTTGAGGGAAGTGTGAGAAAAATTTCCAATTACTAAAAGAGAAATTGACTACAGCTCCAGTATTGATGTTTTCTCCTGGTGATGAAGGATTTGTGGTGCATAGTGATACGTCACATCAACGATTGGGATATGTGCAACATAGGAAAATTGTGGCCCATGCTCCTAGGCAATTGAAAATTCATGATAGAAATTACCTTACTCATGATTTAGAGTTGGCTACTATAACATTTACTTTAAAGATTGGAGACATTCTGTATGGAGCCACTTGTGAGATATTCATGGGTTATAAGAGTCTGACGTACTTACCTACCCAGAGAAAGTTGAAATTGAAGCAAAGATGGTGGATGAAGTTGATAAGTAAATATGATAGTACAATTCACTATCATCTAGAAAATGCGAAGGTGATAGCTGATACATGGAGTAGAAAGTCTACAATAAGTTTAACTGCTATTGGGAGTCCTAATGTGAAATTGATAATAGATTTAAGAGAGATAAGAATGAAGTTGAATATCAGTGATAGAGGATCATGGTTGATGAATATGGTTGTACAATCATCCATAGTAAAACGCTTTAAAGATGCAAGGTAGAGATGAAGAGATAGAAAATATTAAGCATTGAGTGCTTACTAGAAAGCAATATGAGTTCAAAATTTCAAGTGAGGGTGTTTTGGTATTGGAACATAGGAATTGTGTTCCTAATAATGCGGAGTTGAGAAAGGAGATAATGAGAGAAGCACGTGATGATGTAGATTTGATGTAACTAAGGAGAGGCATAATGTATTTCATGTTTCATTTTTAAGAAAGTGTTTACATGATGACTATTATAATATTTCGAGGCAAGCTGTAAAAATTCAGAAAGATTTGACTTTTATACAAGTACCAGTGAAGATTTTAGACAAAAAGAACAAGTCTTGTGTAATAAAATAATTTCATTAGTTTAAGTTCTCTGGCGAAATAATGATGTTGAAGAGATTACGTGAAAGTGTGAGGCAATTATGAAGAAATATTATTCGCATTTATTTCTGGAGTAAAGTAAAGAAATTTCGATGACGAAATTTTTGTAAGGTATGTAGAATTGTAATACCCGTATTTGTAATGTAAAGGTAAAAAAATTACTTTAATAAACATGACATAGAATTAAAATAATGTATATATATTTAAATGCGAAAAGCCGAATTTGAATAAAGCAATCCTTAAAAATAAAAATTAAAAAAAAAAGCATGAACAGTAAAAAGAAAAGGAAAAAAAGTTTTCAAAAAAAAATTACCCCAAAAATGTGGCAGTAGGCATGGATTACAAGTGTGCTAAAACATGGAGGCAATGTATGTTTTAGTTTTTTTTTGGGCTGATTTGGTTTCGAAAAATCTTACATATATAAAATATATATATATATATATATATATATATATATATATATATATATATATATAAAATATGTAAATGTTAAGTTACATTTACTGATTTCGTTAGTTTTTTCTTTAAACTACTCTATTTTTCAAGACACTTGGGAACCGAAAGAAATTTTAAAAGAGAAAACTTTTGAAGGGGTTTACTGCGTCATAAATAATCACAGGAAGCTATCAGAAAAACAGAAAGTAATAACGCAATGTTTATTTTTGAATTCTTTTAGCGTTCATGAAATTTCCCGGAATTCAAAGTGAGAATTTTCAAAGGGTGTGGAATTTAACGAACTGAATAATAAATTAGAAATTTAATACAAATATTATGTCAGGTGTTGAAGATCTGCAACCGATGGAAATTTCTGAGAGGAATGGGAAAGGCAAGGAGGTGATCAACGGGTAGCTTTAAGTGCTACGTTGTGAGTTAGATTTACGTTAAGTAATCTAAATAAAAAATGAAATATCTAGTGATATAATTAAATAAATTATTAGCTTATGCTTTGGTGGTAGATAAAGATTTGATTGATAGGTATGAGATGAATTTTGAACATATAGAAAATTATTAGGTGAGAAATAATATTTTTGGAATAATAAGTTGATTTAATAATAAAAGATAAGTGAAATTCTTGATGAGCTATGGTTGATGTTTTGATACGAATTATAAGGAGATGAAATCTTGTGAATCTTGACAAGCTAAGATGGATTATTTGATGTGATATATAAGGAGAAGAATTTAGAGAAATTTTTTTATAATAATTTGAGGAAAGACAGGATAGCTAAATTTAAATATTTGAATTCATATTTATTTTTTTTATGCTATTGTTCATATGCATATTTCATATTATTGTTCATATGCATGTGCATTAAAAAAAGAAAAGATCCGGGAAGGCAGCTGGTCTAATGAAAATGAAAGAACCGGGAAGGCAACCGGTCTAATGAAAATGAAAGAACCGGGAAGGCAGACGGTCTAATGAGAATAAGAGAATCGGGAAGGCAGCCGGTCTAAATGAGAAAGAAAAGAACCGAGAAGACAGCCGGTCTAAGATAAAAACATGTCAACATGTGGGAAGACGTTCCCATTATAATAATTCATGCATTGCATCTGTTTTAATTATTGCTTGCATTATTGAAATGTTGATGTGTGGTGTGTTATTTTGAATTTATTTATAGATAGATGATTCTCACAGAGAGACAGTTATGGTTATAAAAACCATCTAAATGGTAGATTTTATGATGCGAACCTCATTATGAGGTAATTTTGAGATAATTGATGGTCTTAAGATGAACCAATAAATAAGAAGAAGAGATTGATAGAGAATGAATCTTATGACATGTGTAGTGATAGTAGATGCTAGTATCAAGTTGTATGAGATATAAATGATTAAATATTGAAAGATCTTTATTACAATTGAATACTTCTAGTAAATTTAATTCAATGAGCTTATGAAGCTCATCCCTCATTGTACAATGATTTCAGGTAGCAGACAGGACAAATAGTCTGGTAGATTGAGAGTCAGACAAAATTATTTTCTGTAATGAAAAAAATGTTCATGCATTTTACGTTGTATATTATGTTTAGTCGATATCAGATTGATGTATCTCCCCTGTTGAAGGTTGAGGATTCATGTAAAAGAATTTTTGTTAGTATTATTTTTACCGTTGCATATATATGCCGTGCTGAGATTTTCAAAATGTGATGACACCATCTCGGGGGAGGCCAACCCGGGATGGATCATTACAATTTTGGTATCAAAACGTTAGGTTTTATGATTCTATAGACTGCATAAAAAGAAAGAAAGTGAAAGATTAAAATAAATTATATTTTAATGAACAGTCTGAGGATGATACGTAGACGTGCTAGAGCTAGAGTTAGAGTTGTTGATTTGAGAGGCCGTGGTAGGCCCCCAATATTTTTTGACAAGTTGAGGTTGAGTCTAAATCTGTGGTTCCTAGAAAGGAACGTGTTGACAATAAAATTGATATTAGTAAAGGTATGAGAGAATCTGAAGTTGAAAGAGATGAGCTAAAATAAGCTCTTACACATGCTCTTGAGAAAATGAAAGTAACAAATGATAGAGTTGATAGCCTATAGCATAGTCTTAATGAACAAGATAGAGCAGTGCCTGCGATTGTTGTAAATCCAGTAATGATAGACATTTAAAAATGGAGAAAAGTGAGTTTATGCATGAGATGCAGGGAGATATACTAAGCTGAATGCCTTGTTGTTTAAAAGATCTATAAATCCTTTTAAGCCTGAGTTTTGGGAAAAACATGTAGAGAGATTATTTGGTATTGTACCAGTAACTGACAGGTGGATAGTTGCCTTTGCTTCGTTTGAGTTAGAAGGAGAAGTTTTGGAATAGTAAGAGGATATTCTTCCCAAGGTAAGTGCAGATGTTGATAGACCCTTAACCTAGAATAGGCTTAAAGAGATTTTCCTTGATAAATATTTTCTTTAGACCTTTAGAGCCCAACAAGATAGAGATTTTATTTATTTGAGGTTAATGGGTTGTCTGTGGCTCAGTATGATAGCAAATCCATGGTTTTGTCAATGATTGTACCGAAAATGGTAGACCTAGAGGAGAAGAAGTGTAAGAGGTTCATAGATGAATTATGTTTTAAGATTTGATCAAAACCATCTTACATGAGGCCTATAAATTATGCCATATTGGTGGATACAACACTTCACTTTGAGAAGGATGTGATGGAATTTAGAGGAATAAGGAATTAGTAGAAGAGGTCTAGATTTAAGGAACCCAGAGGTGGTACCAGTATTAGTGTGCAGGGTAGGAAACCACTCAGATGAGGCGTACCTTGTCACAGGGAGCTAAAGTATAGAGTCAGAGGCAAGTAGGATCTATTAGTTCTATAGCTCAGAATGCTATTGGTGGGACCCTTTGATTTGGGAGATAAGTTATGAGAACTGGTAGTCATGGCAGAGAAAGTCAGTATGCCACCAAAAGGAAATGGTAATCCGATGTATGATTGAGAGACAGAAGTTTGTCATAGATATATTCAGATAAGATATTTATCTCATAATTGTTCTAATTTAAGGTGCTTTATATATAGAAAAGGTGGACATATCAATGTTGGTTGATCATGGTGCAACCTAGTCTTTTGCATCTAGTATTCATATGAAGTCTTTTGAAGTATGTATTAGTCCTTTGATGCAAAATATTTTTGTTGAAGTTCCCACCAGAGATAGAGTGATAATCATAAATATTTACGAGGGTTGTCTGATTCATATCAGTGATAAAAAATCTGAAGTTGATTTATTATCTTTGAATATGGTTGATTGTTCCAGAAAGAAGGTAGTGTTCAAGATATGGACATGAGGAGTGTACCTTTTAGAGAGAACATAAAATACTCTCAAATTATCTTATTTTACTCTGACCACTAGGAGATGGTTGAAGAAGAGTTGTGAGAAGTATTTGGCATACATAATGGATTCTAAAAAGGAAAATAGGAAGTTAAAATAAATCTTAATGGTGAAAGATTATTCTAGTGAAATTCTTGATGAGTTGTCTAGGTTGCCTTCAAGTGGGGAGATCAAATTTTGTATTGATGTGTTACCAAGATTATCACATATATTTAATAGCACCCTACAGAGTGACACCTGTGGAGTTAAGAGAATCGAAAGTTCAAGAATTTTTAGATAAACAATTTATCGGATCTAATGTATTTGGGGAGCCCATGTGTTGTTCGTGAAGAAGGAAGATGGAACGATAAGAGTGTGTATAGACTACAGATAGTCGAATAAGAACAAATATCTTTTACCCAGGATAAATGAATTATTTGAGCAGTTGCAAAGAGTGAGAGTGTTTTCTAAGATAAACCTGAGATCAGGATATCCCTAGTTAAGGATAAAGGAGGGAGACGTGACTAAAACTGTTTTTAGGATACGTTATGGTCATAAGCTTTTTGTGATGTCATTTGGATTGAATAATGTTCTAGAAATATTCATGGACTTGATGAATAAAATGTCTGAACCATTTCTTGATAATCTCATGATCGTGTTCATCAATAATATCTTGGTGTATTCTAAGACTAAGGAAGAGCATGCAAAACATTTAGACAGTGTGTTAGAGATTCTGAGGAGAGAAAAATTATATGCAAAGTTCTCTAAGTGTGAGTGTTGGCTGAATGAAATAACTTTCTTGGAACATATAATATCGGGAAATGGCATAACAGTTGATCCACAAAAGGTAGAGGCAATATTAAGTTGGGAGACACCCACCAATGTGACTGAGATTAGAATCTTCTTAGGGTTAGCTGGTTATTATAGAAGATTCTTTTAGAATTTTTATATTATTATAATATTGTTGAATAGACTAACCAGGAAAGAGGTAAGAATTGTATGGTGAGGAAAGTGTGAGAAAAATTTTCAATTACTAAAGAAGAAATTAACTACAGCTCCAGTATTGGTGTTTCCTTCGGGTGATCAAGGATTTGTGGTGTATAGTGATACGTCACATCAATTATTGGGATATATGCAACATAAGAAATTTGTGGCCCATACTCCTAGGAAATTGAAAATTCATGATAGAAATTACCCTACTCATGATTTAGAGTTGGCTGCTATAATGTTTACTTTAAAGATTGGAGACGTTCTGTATGGAACCTCTTATGAGATATTCATGGGTTATAGGAGTCTAACGTACTTACTTACCCAGAGAAAGTTGAAATTGAGGCAAAGATGGTGGATGAAGTTGATTAGTAAATATGATTTTACAATTCATTATCATCTAGAAAATACGAAGGTGATAGCTGATACATTGAGTAGAAAGTCTACAAGAAGTTTAACTGTTATTGGGAGTCCTGATGTGAAATTGATAATAGATTTAAGAGAGATAAGAATGAAGTCGAATATCAGTGGTAGAGGATCATGGTTGACGAATACGATTGTACAGTCATCCACAGTAAAACGCTTTAAAGATGTAAGGTAGAGATGAAGAGATAGAAAATATTAAGCATTGAGTGCTTACTAGAAAGCAATATGAGTTCAAAATTTCAAGTGAGGGTGTTTTGGTATTAGAACATAGGAGTTGTGTTCCCAATAATGCAGAGTTGAGAAAGGAGATAATGAGAGAGGCACATAATGATGTAGATTCGATGTAACCAAGTAATAATAAGATGTATAGAGGATGGAGACAGAATTTCTGGTGGTCAGGATTGAAGAAGGATGTAACTGAAATTGTGAGGTTGTATGGAACACCATTAAGCATAGTGTCAAAAAGATATGCTAGGTTTACATATTGATTTTGGAGAGGCTTTCAGAAAGCCACAAGTGCCCAGTTGTAATTTAATATAATTTTTCGTGCTCGGACAGAAATGATTATTAGAGTATTAGAAGATATATTAAGGGCAAATGTGATAAGTTTCTCAGTAAGTTGGGATGCTTAAATGCCATCGACTGAAATTGCTTATAATAATCAGTATCAAACTAATATTGAGATGGCACCGATTGAGACATTGTATGGTAGGAGGTGTAGAACTCCTATATGTCGGGAAGAAATGGGAGAGAGAAATATATCTGATCCATCATTTTTTTAGTTAACAACTGAGATGATCAAATTTGTTAGAGAGTACCGTAAAGCAGCATAGGGTAGACCAAATTGCTATACTGATACTAAGAGAAGACCTCTTGAATTTCAAGTAAGTGATTGGGTGTAATTAAAAATATCTCCATGAAAAGGTGTGTTGAGGATCCAAAAGAAACAAAAGTTGAGTCTCAGGTAAGTGGGACCCTATGAGGTTTCTGAGAAAGTTGGATTAGTTGTGAATAGCCTGGATTTGCCTCCAAAATGAAGTAGTGGCATAATGTATTTCATGTTTCATTTTTAAGAAAGTGTTTACATGATGACTATTATAATATTTCGAGCCAAGCTGTAGAAATTCAAAAAGAATTGACTTTTATACAAGTAAGAATTTTACACAAAAAGAACAAGTCTTGTGTAATAAAATAATTTCATTAGTTTAAGTTCTGTGGCGAAATAAGATGTTGAAGAGATTACATGAAAGTGTGAAGCAATTATGAAGAAATATTATTCACATTTGTTTCTGGAGTAGAGTAAGAAAATTTCGGAGACGAAATTTTTGTAATGTGGGTAAAATTGTATTACCCGTATTTGTAAAGTAAAGGTAAAAAAAAGTAATTTAATAAACATGACATAGAATTAAAATAATGTATATATATTTAAATGCGAAAAGTCAAATTTGAATAAAGCAATCCTTTAAAAAAAACGTGAACAGTAAAAAGAAAAGGAAAAATAAGTTTTCAAAAAAAAATACCCCAAAAACATGGCAGCAGGTGTGGCCACCTGCTGCCAAATTAAGGCAAAGGTATGCATGGATTACAAGTGTGCTAAAACATGGAGGCAGTGTATGTTTTAGTTTTTTTTTTAGCTGATTTGGTTTTGCAAAATCTTACATATATATATAATATAATATGTTAACGTTAAGTTACATTTACCGATTTCATTAGTTTTTCCTTTAAACTACTCTATTTCTCAAGACACATGGGGACCGAAAAAAAGGTTAAAAGAGCAAAATTTTGAAAGAGTTTACTGCGAAATTTCATAGAGAATCACGGGAAGCTATCAGAGAAACATAAGGTAATAATGTAATGTTTATTTTTGAAATTTTTTAGTGTTCATGAAATATCCGAAATTCAAAGTGAGAATTTTCAAAGGGTGTGGTTTATAACGAATTGAAGAATAAATTAGAAATTTAATACAAATATTATGTCAGGTGTTGACGAACTGCAACCGAGAAAAATTTCTGAAGGAACGGGAAAGGCAAGGAGGTGATCCACGGGTAGTTTTAAGAGCTACGTGGTGAGTTAGATTCACTTTAAGTAATCTAAATAAAAAATGAAATATCTAGTAATAATATTAAATAAATTATTAGTTCATGCTTTGGTGGTAGATAAAGATTTGATTGATAGGTATAAGATGAATTTTGGACATATAGAAAATTATTAGGTGAGAAATAATATTTTTGGAATAATACGTTGATTTAATAATAAAAGCAATAAGTGAAATTCTTGATGAGCTATGGTTGATGTTTTGATACGAATTATGAGGATATGAAATTTAGTGAATCTTGAAAAGCTAAGATGGATGATTTGATGTGATATATGAGGAGAAGAATTTAGAGGAATTTTTTTATAATAATTTGAGGAAAGACATAATAGCTAAATTTAAATATTTGAATTCATGTTTGTTTTTTTATGTTATTGTTCAGATGAATATTTCATATCATTGTTCATATGCATGTTCATTAAATAAAAGAAAAGAAATGGAAAGGCAACCGGTCTAAATGAGAAAGAAAAAAACCGAGAAGCCAACCGGTCTAAGATAAAAACATGTCGACATGTGGGAAGACGTTCCCATAATAATAATTCATGTATTGCATCTGTTTTAATTATTGCTTGCACTATTGAAATGCTGATGTGTGGTGTATTATTGTGAATTTATTTATAGATGGATGAGTCTCACAGAGAGACAGTTATGGTGGTAAGAACCATCTAAATGGTAGATTTTATGATGTGAACCTCATTACGAGGTAATTTTGAGATAATTGATGATCTTAAGGTGAACCAATAAATAAGAAAAAGATATTGATAGAGAATGGATCTTATGACATGTGTAGTAATAGTGGAATGCTAGTATCCAGTTGTCTGAGATATAAATGATTAAATATTGAAAGACCTTTATTACAATTGAATACTTCTAGTAAATTTAATTCACTGAGCTTGTGAAGCTCATCCCTCATTGTACAATGATTTCAGGTAGCAAACAGGACAAATAGTCTGGGGGGTTGAGAGTCAGAAGAAATCATTTTCTATAAGCCATGTACGTGTCAACATCCTTAGACTAATGAGAAAAGAAAATAAAAATTTATTTGTAAATATTCATGAATTTTACATTGTATATTATTTTTAGTCGATATCAGATTGATATATCTCCCATGTTGAGGGTTGAGGATTGATGTAAAAGAATTTTTGTTAGTATTATTTTTACTGTTTTATACATGTGTCGTGCTGGGATTTTTAAAATGTGATGACACAGTCTCGGGGGTGGCCAACCCAAGATGGGTCATTACACATAATGACAATCGACTGTCTATTAATGATAGTCAACTCTCTCTTTGTTTTTAAAATGAAACTCCAACACCTATTATATATATTACTGAAATTAAGAGATAAGAGAGTTAACCATGTGAATGAGGAAAACCATAATCATAATTAAGAACTATTTAACATTGTAGTATCACAAAAATAGTTTATAGGCGTAGTTAGTATTGGTACATGTTTTTCTCTTTTTATAAAGTATTTTTTCAGCAAAAAAAAAGGTCTAAAGGCAAAATTTTGTTTTGTTTCAATCATGGATAAAAAAAAACTAAATATGAACTAACATACTAAATAATAATATGAATAATTGCCACACTTAAGCTTAATAGCCTTGGCGATGCCACCAAGAAGGGTACAATTTTTTTTCCAAATAAAATTTTAAAGATGGAATATTAAATTCTATGTATCAATGTTAAATCATGATTTAAGATGTTTCAATCTTTAAATATTTACACCATCTATTATATATCTTGTTGACATTGAAAGATAAGAGAATTAACCATGCCAATATGAGACTTAGTTGTGATTAAAAAGTCCCTCATAGCCTAGGTTTTCCCTAAGGTTATATGGTAGTTGTCTGTGATTTCTGCTCTAGTTGTATGGATTTTTGATGTTTTTATTTTCTTTTGTGGTTCTCTTATAAAATGTTTCAATTTAGTGTGTGACCGCTATAGAAAAGATGAGTTTTACGGATGAAGAACTGAGGGGGGGTGTCTATTACGGTGGAATCGGTAAAGCACAAATTTGAGCGAGGTCACTATACCTAGTGAGGAAGGTTGTGTCACAGAGAATTAAATTTAGTAAGGATGCGTTAAGGGGCATGTTGTGTTAGTTATAGTGATCGATCTCCGGTATGTATATAGAAGTGGGAGATAAACTCCATGTGTCGAACGGGTATCTTGGACGTTTGATGATAATATGATTATTTTGCAAGAGTTTATGGGTATTGTAAAGCCCTTTGAGATCAATTTTAACTTTATGTTTTTTTGAATCCAAGTGCATGATCTCCCTTTGCGAGGGATGAATAAAGAAACTGGCATGACAATTGGTAATTCAATATGGAAGCATTAGAGGTTAATGTCACGTGCGATGAGGCAAGTTTCTTTGGGTTCATGATCTATTGGACGTCCGTAAGGCTCTTCTATAAGGAATCTTTATCACTATTGAGAATGCACTACAAGTATGGGTGTCGTTGCAATATAAGCAATTACTTATATTTTGTTATTTCTATAGGATTATTGGTCATGTGGGTCAAGATTTTGCTGAGGCTCTAAAGGGTTGGCAAGATGGTATAGAATTAAAGATGCAATAAGGACCTTTGCTTTATGCAATGATAGATAATGAGCCTTTGATAATTGTGGAGTTAAAGGAGGGTTTTCAAAGTAGCCATGTTGGATCACGATAGTCATTGGATGTTTCACCAGCAAAGAGTTATGGGTTTGCTAGATCACGAAGGGCCCCAACCCGTGATTCTCAAGATTCTTTGTAAAAGAAATCTTATAGAAAGGAAAGTGTGTCGCCTAATGACAAAGGTAATAATGGAGAATCTTCAGTTATGGAAAGAAAGAATCAAATCTGATCCCTTCTATGTTGGACAGAATCTTGACCCCCAGTAGTGGATCCAAGTGGTGCCTCCTCTACTGCGACTAAAGGGACTTTGGATGATGGGCCGATATTTTAGACCTCCAAGGAGGTTTAAAAGGTAGTTTGTGCATATGGTCCATCTTCTAGGCTACAACAGAACAAAGAAAAGAGAAACTAGAAAAGAATGGCTTGGGAAAGTAAGTGTTATGAGGTCTATGATTATATTAATTTGGAATTGGGTCTAAAGAGAAGCTTTGAATTGCAACGACTCTAGGATTAAGTGAGGAGAGGAGAAAACAATACCAAGGGAGGATTTCTTGGTTAGACTGGGTCTAAAACATTTGTTTTAGATTATCCTGAAGCTTTATTAGTAATTTTGGAAAGTTTCACTAATAACATTATTTTTGGGTCCCACACTTATGTTGATATTACTAATGAAGTTCTTAAAAATTACTAGTAAAGTTTTGAGACGGTTTAAAACCAATTTTTTTGACCCGATCTAACCAAATATTTTTGGGACTAAGGAGAATACTGAGGTTGCTTGCAAACTGGTGGGAGATTGTAAGGTGGTGTCAGCAGAGTAGCACTACCGATCATCACGAGTATCTCGAGTTGGAATAGTAGGGGGCTTGGGAACCCCAAATAGTTTGTTCTCTTCACAAGTTTGTCAAGTTTCAAGTTCCCAAAGTCTTGTTTCTTATGGAAACTAGGCTTATTGATAATGGTGTTAACCGAGTGCGATGTCAGTTAGGTTTCTCCAGTGGTATCGCTACTCGCGGATTAGGGAAGGGAGAGGTTTGCTCCTTCTCTGGCAGAATGATATAGATATTTTTGTTAAGACCTTTTCTCATTCCCATATTGATGATATAGTTAATAGTAGTCTGGTGGGAAAGGAATAGAGGCTGACAGGGCTTTATGGTAACCCTATCACACAAAACAGAAAGCTCTCGTGGAAGTTACTTCTATTTTTGTTGGGTTTGAAAAATATTCCATGAATAGTTTTTTGGGCTTTAATGAGATTTTGGGATTGCATAAGAAGAAAGGGTGGAAGTTGAGGCCTAAGAGACAAATGAGAGAGTTTAGAGAGGCCTTAGATGTTTGTGGATTGCATAACCTGGGTTTTGTTGGTTACCTATTCACGTGGGAAAACTTCAAGGAGGGTAACGACAATATTGAGGAAAGATTTGACCACGCTATTGTTGATTCGGAGTGGTTTCAGTTGTTTTGGGGGATGTAGGTGTGGCATCAGATTGTGGGAAATTCTTATCACGTAGTTCTAATAATTGAGACTATACGAAAATATGTAATGATGCGTTCACGAGCTAAGAATTTTATATTCGAGGCTATGTGGCTGCGAGATTCAAGATATGCATATATGATTTCTCCATCATGGGCTAGTAGTGAGGCTGATGTGAATCATAGTGATATCTATGGGAAGCTAGCTAAAGCAATGTAGGGAGAGTCTCATCGGTTAGAACTCCAATTATTTGAAAATATTAATAAGTCTTTAAAAAGATTATAATCCCATCTTGATAGACTATTTAGAGGTAAGGGTTAGGATCCGAATCAGTAAGCTATGGAGGTAGAGAATAAAATAAATGAGCTATTGGAGAAGGAAAATGTGATGTGGAGTCAGTGATCGCAAACGACTTGGTTAAAAACAAAAACATTACTTTTTTTTATGCCAAAGCCTCGCAAAGACAGCATAGGAATTCTATTATGAGACTTCGAGACTCTAGTGAGAAGTGGATTCAAAATGTGGAGGGTTTGGAAGCTGAAGTTGTAGCTTACTTTAGTGACTTTTTTCAACTTTCAATCCTTAGAAGTTATAATCGGTTGTGGTATTTGTTAAAGGGAAAGTAACAGATGAGATGAATAATGTGATGATTCGTGATGTGTCGGTTGAAGATATCCATGCAACTTTGTCTCAAATGCACCTATCCAAATCTCCTAATAGTATATCTGCTTTATGTTATCAAAAATTTTGGCACATTGTAGGAAATGATGTGATTTTTACTATTTTGCTTTTTTGATAATGGTGTATTACCTGATTCTATTAATCATATAAATATGTTCTTAATGCCTAAGATCGAAAATCCATAATTTATTACTAAGTATCGTCATATTAGTCTTTGTAGTGTAATTTATAAAATTATATCTAAAGTTTTGGCTAATAGGTTGAAGAGACTTTTATCTGATATAGTCTTTGTTAATCATAGTGCCTTTGTTTCAGGTCGGTTCATTTTGAATAATGTGTTGGTAGCTTTTGAGTTGATTCATTATCTCAAGTATAAATGTTCTGGTTAATGTGGTCATATGGATTTAAAGATTGACATGAGCAAGGAAAATGATCGTGTTAAATGGGATTTTATTCGCAAGATGATGAGGAAACTGGATTTTCATGAGAAATTGGTTAACTGGATTAAGCTCTTTATTACTTATGCTTCTTATTCAATTTTGATAAATAAGGAGAAAAAGGGTCATATCATTCTTACGCAGGGTATCTGACAAAGAGATCCTCTCTTTTCGTTCTTATTTTTTCTACGTGTGGAATATCTGTTTACCTTTTTACGGAGAGCAGTGTTGGAGGGAAAGCTTTAAAGTGTTTCTATATGTCCTAGTTACCCTAAGATATCTCATCTCTTTTTTTGCAGATGATAGTTTATTTTTCTCAAATGATGTGGATGTTGAAGCGATGGATACCACTAGATATATTTGAGTTGGATTTAATCCAGCTTAAATCCATCTTTATAAATCTCTTCAAGTCAAATTTTACCTTGAAGAGATTTAGAAAGCTAGATTAAATCCAGCACCAAACGTCACCACCGAGGTTTTGCAAGCCTATGAACAGGTCTCGGTCAAAAAATAAACGTGAATAAGTCCTCCATTTTCTTTAGTAGAAATGTAAGTGATGATATGCTGTAACGACCCATCCCGGGTTGGCCACCTCGAAATGGTGTCATCACATTTTGAGAATCTCAACACGACACATATATGCAACAATAAAAATAAATATCACAAAAAGAACTTTAAATCAATCCGGTCTTTAAGCATTCTATACAACATAAAATGCATAAAGATTTACAAATAAATTTTTTATTTTATTTTCTCATTAGTCTGAGGATGATGACATGTACGCGGCTTACAGAAAATGATTTCTTCTGAACCTCAACTCATCAAACTATTTGTCAAGCCTGCTATCTGAAAATCATTGTACAATGAGGGGTGAGCTTCACAAGCTCAGTGAATTTAATTTACTAAAAGTATTCCAAAATTTCATAAATAGTCCTTTAATATTTAATCTCTTATTTTTTTTCCACATAACCTGATGACAACTTTCTACTATCATTACACATGTCTTACGATTCATTCTCTATTAATATCTTTTTCTCAATCATTGGTCCACCTTATGACCATCAATTATATCATAATTACCTCGCAATGAGGTTCTCATCATAAAGTCCATCATTTAGATGGTTATTATCATTCTCTGCTTCTTGCTTACCATAATTGTCTCTCTGTGAGACCAAATCATCTATAAACAATTTCAAAATAACATCCCACACATCAGCACTATCATCATAATTGTCTCTTTTTGTGAGATTCAATCATCTATAATTATATTCACGATAATACATCCTATCTCAGCACTTCAATAATATTTTCATCATAACTGTCTCTTTCTGTGAGACTCAATCATCTATAATTATATACACGATGATACATCACACCTCAGCATTTCAATAATATTTTCATCATAATTGTCTCTTTCTATGAGACTCAATCATCTATAATTATATTCATGATGATACATCACACCTCAGCATTTCAATAATATTTTCATCATAACTGTCTCTTTCTGTGAGACTCAATCATCTATAATTATATTCACGATGATACATCGCACCTCATCATTTCAATAATGTAGTAATAATTAAAACATATGCAAATACATGAATGATTATGATGGGAACGTCTTCCCACCTGTCGACAGGTTGTTATTATCTTAGACCGGCTGCCTTCCCGATTCTTTCATTCTCATTTAGACCGGCTGCCTTCTCGGTTCTTTACAGCTTATCCCAGCTGTCACAGAATTTATTTCCAGCATATACCGACTGTCACGGTTTTTCAATTAGACCGGCTGTCTTCCCGGTTCTTTCATTTTCGTTAGACCAGCTGCCTTCCAAGTTCTTTTCTTTCATTAGACCGGTTGCTTTTTCGGTTCTTTTCTTTCTCATTTAATGCATATGCATATGAACAATAATATCAAATGAACATATGATCAGTAACATAAAAACAACAAAATTTAAAAAAAATTTAATTGGCATTCCTGATCATTCTCAAATTTATATAAAATTTTCCACTAAGACTCATTCCAAATCACATCAAATCCTCCGTTAAAACTTGTCAAGATTCACTAAATTTCACCCCAAATCTCATCAAATCATCAATCAAAGATTGTTAAGATCTACTAAAATTTATCTCCTCAAAAATTCATATAAAAATCTCAACAATAGCTCCTCAAGAAGTTCACTTCTTACTTTTATTAGTAAATCAACTCATTTTTCTACTAATATTTCTTCTCACATAATAATTTTCTAAGATTCCAACATTTATACCATATCTATCCACCCAAAGATTTATCTACCACCCAATCATACTTTAATAATTTAATTTAATATTATCACCAAATAATTGATCTTTATTTAGACTACTTAAATTAAATCCAACTCACCCCGTAGCTCTTAAAGCTACCCGTAGGTCACCTCCTTTCATTTTTCGTTTCTCTCATAAATTCCCCCAGTTGTAGATTGTCAACACCTGATATCATATTTATATAAATTTTCTAATTTATTCTTCAATTTGATATAAACCACACACTTTCAAAGTTCCCACTTTGAACTTAGGGAAACTTCATAAATGTCAGAAATTCAAAAATAAACACTATAATATTACCTTCTGCTTTTCTGATAGCTTTTCATGATTCTCTATGAAATTCCGCAGAAAACTCCTTCAAAATTTTGCTCTTTCAACATTTCTTTGAACTCCCAAATGTTTTAAGAATACAGTTGATTTAAAGAAACTAAACAAAATCTCTTGAGTAAAATTTTACGCTTACAACTGCTATATATATAGGAAAGCTTGGGGCTGAAAACTTCAGTAGTCCCCCTCTCCAAAGATCTCCACAATCTCTACATTGTGGAGAAGTGTGAGGCATTCCCAAATGCCTTAAGAAATTGGTAGCAGGAGCAGGTATTACACCTGCTGCCTATGCTTTAATTTCAATGAAATTGGCAGCAGGCATTACTTCTGCTGCCAACACTTTTTGATTTTTTTTTTTTAGAAATTTTTTTTTTTAAAAAAAAAAAAATTTCCTTGTAATGACGTCCACGTCCCAAAAATTCTTTAATGACATCCACATCCCAAAAATCTTTTAATGACATCAACATCCCAAAATCTTTTTATGACATCCACGTCCCAAAAATCCTTTAATGACGTCTACATCCCATTTTTTTTTTTAAAGAATTGTTTTGTTCAATACTAAATCCTTTGCATAAAATATTTTAATTTCATGCTATATTTATTAATTTACTTCATTACCCTTGATGAATACGGGTATTACAATTCTACCCACCTTAGAAAAATTTTGTCCCCGAAATTTTCTTGTTCTACTCCAGAACAAATTGAACAATATTTGTTCATACTTGTCTCACACTTTTCACGTAATCTCTTCAATATCTTTATTCCACCACATAACTTAAGCAGTATTTTATTACATAAGACTTGTTCTTTTTGTCTGAAATCCTCATACTGGTATAAAAACCCAAACTTTCTGAATTTCTATAGCTTAGCTCAAGCTATTATATTATTCATCATGTAAACACTTTCTTAAAAGTGAAACATGAAATATTTTATGTCACTGCTTCAACTCTGGAGGCAAATCAAAGCTATTCACAACTAGTCCAACTTTCTCAACCATCTCATAGGGTCCCACATACCACAGATTCAACTTTCCTTTCATGTTTAAATCTCAATACACCTTTCATTGAGATATTTTTCAATACACCCAATTACCTACTTAAGACTCAAGAGGTCTACTCTAAGCTGTTTTACGGTTCTTTCTAACAAATTTGATCCTCTCAATTGTTAGCTCAATAATTGATAGACCAGATATATTTTTCTTTTCCATTTCTTCCCAACATAAAAGAATTCTACACCTCCGACCATACAATGCCTCAATCGGTGCCATCTCAATATTAGTTTGTTACTGATTATTATCAACAATTTCAATTGATGGCATGTAAGCATTCCAAACTTATTGAAGACTCATCACACTTATCCTTAATATATTTTATAATACTTTAAAATCCTTCTTCAATCCTAACCACCAGAATTTCTGTCTTTATCCTCTATACATCTTATTGTTACTTGACTGCATCAATCTATATCATTATGTGTCACCCTATTTATCTCATTTCTCAACTCCGCATTATTGGGAATACTATTTCTATGTTCAAAGACCAGGATACCATAATTTCAAATTTTTAACTTATATTGCTTTCTAGTAAGCACTCAATGCTTAATCTTTTCTATCTTTTCATCTCTACCTTATATCTCTGAAACATTTTACAATGGATGACTATACACTCATATTCGTTTACCATGCTCCTCTATCACTGATATTCAGCTTCATTCTTATTTCTCTAAATCTATCATTAATTTCACATCAGAACTCCCGATTGTAGTTAACTTTCTTGTAGACTTTCTACTCAATGCATCAGCTATCACCTTGATATTTTTCTGGATGATAGGGAATTGTACAATCATAGTCACAAACCACTTCATCCATCATCTTTGCCTCAAATTCAACTTTCTCTGGGTAGGTAAGTATGTCAAACTCTTATAACCCATGAATATCTCCCAAGTGGCTCCATACAGATGATGTGTCAAAATTATTATTATTTTTTAGTAAACACTATAGCAGACAACTCTAAGTCATGAGTAGAGTAATTTCTACTATGAATCCTCAATCGCCTTAAAGTATGAGCCGCAAATTTCCTATGTTGCATATATCCCAATCATTGGCGTGACGCATCACTACACACCATAAATCTTTCATCACCAGAAGAAAAATATCAATACTAGACCTGTAGGTAATTTCTCTTTTAGTAATTGGAAATTTTCTCACACTTCTCTTACCATACAAATCTCATCTCTTTCCTGGTCAGTCTATTCAACAGTGTTACAATAATAGAAAAATTCTAAAAGAATCTTCTATAATAACCAACTAACCCCAAGAATGTTCTAATCTTAATCACATTAGTTGGTCTCTCCCAATTTAACATTGCTTCTACCTTTTGTAGATCATCTGTTATGCCATTTCCCGATATTACATGTTCCAAGAAAGTTATTTCATTCAGTCAACACTCACACTTAGAGAATTTTGTATATAATTTCTCTTTCCTCATAATCTCCAACACACTATCTAATTGTTTCACATGTTGTTCTTCCTCCTTAGAATATATTAGGAAATTAAATACAACCATAAACTTGTTAAGATATGGTTTAAACACTCTATTCATCAAGTCCATGAATGTTTCTGGAAGATTAGTCAACCCAAATAGCATCACCAGAAACGTATGACCATAATGTGTCATAAAAGCAGTCTTAGACACGTCTCCTTCTTTATCCTCAATTGGTGATAACCTGATCTCAGGTTTATCTTAGAAAACATTCTCACTCCTTGCAACTACTTAAACAATTCATTTATCTTGGGAAAAATGTATTTATTCTTATTCAACAATTTGTAGTCTATGCCCAATCTCATCGTTCCATCTTCCTCCTTCACAAACAACACGAGGTCTCCGCAAATACATTAGGTTCGATAAATTGTTTATTCACAATTCTTAAAGTGGTACATTCAACTCTCTTAACCCAGTGGGTGTCACTTTGTATGGTGCTATTAAATACATGTGATGCTCCTGGTGTCACATCAATAAAGAATTTTATTTCCCTAATTAGAGGCAACCTAAACAACTCATTAAGGATTTCATTAGAAAAATCCTTCACCAATAAGATTTATTCTAACTTCCTTTTTTTCCTGTTTGGAGTTCATTATGTATGCCAAATATTGCTCACAACCCTTCTTCAACCATCTCCTAGTGGTCAGAGCAAATTGAGATAGTTCGAGAGTATCTTATGCTCTCTAAAAGTTACACTCCTCATGTCCATATCTCGAACACTACCTTCTTTCCGGAACATATAAACCCAAGTGTAATACGTCGACAAACAAATCATTCCCAAAACTATATTATATTTAAAGATAAATTAGCTTCAAATTTTCTATCACTGATACGAATCACACAACCCTTGTAAAAATTTATGATTATCACTCTATCTTTAGTGGGAACTTCAACAAAATATTTTGCATTAAAGGACTAGTACATACTTCAGTAGACTTCATATGAATACTGGATGCAAAAGAATGGGTTGCACCAAGGTCAACCAATATTGATATGTCCATCTTCTACATAAAGCACTTCAACTTTTTAACAATTCTAGGATAAATATATTATCTGAATATATCTACGATAAGTTTTTGTCTCTCACTCATACATCAGATTACCACTTCCCTCTTGGTGGCATACTTACTTCCTCTGCCATAACTCCTAGTTCCCATAACCTGTTTCCGAAATCTAAGGATTTCACCAATAATATTCAGAGATACAGAAATAGTAGATCTTGCTTGCCACTGACTCCGTACCCAGTTCCCTGTAATAAGGAATGCCTCACTTGGGGTGGTCTCTCACCCTGTACATTCATACTACCACTACCTCTATAACCTTTATGTCTAAACCTCTTTAACCACTCTTTCTCTTTCCCTTACTCGATCACTTATCTCTCAATCTTAATTGATATATCCACCAATCTGACATAATTCATCAATCTCTATCATGTTAGACTCTAAAAGTCTAAGGATAATATTTATCAAGGAAGACCTCCTTAAACCTATTCCATGTTAAGAGTCTATCAACATCTATACTTAACCTGGGAAGAATATCCTTCCATCATTTCAAATCTTCTCTTTCTAACTCAAATGAAGCAAAGGCAACCATCTGCCTGTCAGTTACGAGTAAAGATACCAAATTATCTCTCTACATGCTTCTTCTTTTTTTCAAAACTCAGGCTTAAAAGAGTTTACAAACAACAGAGCATTCAACTTCATAATCTCACTGCATCTCATGCATAACTCACTTTTCCTCTTTTTAAACGTCTATCATTACTGGATTTACAGCAACCTCAGGCACTGCTCTAACCTGTTTATCAAGTATATGCTATAGATTATCAACTCTATCATTTGTTACTTTCATTTTTCTCAAAAGCATGTGTAAGAGCTTATCTTAGCTCATCTCTTTTAGCCTTATATTCTCTCACACCTTTACCAGAATCAATTATATTACTAATATCAATCCTACTATCAGCACATTTCCCTCTAGGAATCACATATTCAGACTCAATCGCGACTTGTCAAAAATATTGGAGCCTACCACCCTCTTTCATATCAACAACTCTAACTCTAGCTCTAGCACGTCCACGTGTCATCCTCAGACTGTTCATTATAATTTATTTTAATCTTTCACTTTCTTACTTTTTATGCAGTCTACATAATCTTGAAAAAACCTAATGCTCTTATACCAAAATTGTAATGACTCATCACAGGTTGGCCACCCCGAAACGGTGTCATCACATTTTGAGAATCCCAGCATGATACATATATGCAACAATAAAAATAAATATCACAAAAAGAACTTTACATCAATCCGATCTTTAAGCATTCTATACAACGTAAAATGTATGAAGATTTACAAATAATTTTTTCATTTTATTTTCCCATTAGTCTGAGGACGATGATACGTACGCGGCTTACAGAAAATGATTTCTTCTGAACCTCAATTCATCAAACTATTTGTCAAGGCTGCTACCTGAAAATCATTGTACAATGAGAGGTGAGCTTCACAAGCTCAATGAATTTAATTTACTAAAAGTATTCCAAAATTTCATAAATAGTCCTTTAATATTTAATCTCTTAATTTTTTTTCCACATAACTTGATGACAATTTTCTACTATCATTACACATGTCATACAATTCATTCTCTATCAATATCTTTTTCTCAATCATTGGTCCACCTTAAGACCATCAATTATCTCATAATTACCTCGCAATGAGGTTCTCATCATAAAGTCCATCATTTAGATGGTTATTATCATTCTCTGCTTCTTCCTTACCATAATTGTCTCTCTCTGTGAGACCAAATCATCTATAAACAATTTCAAAATGAAATCCCACACATCAGTACTATCATCATAACTGTCTCTTTCTGTGAGATTCAATCATCTATAATTATATTCACGATAATACATCCTACCTCAGCACTTCAATAATATTTTCATCATAACTGTCTCTTTCTGTGAGACTCAATCATCTATAATTATATTCACAATGATACATCACACCTCAACATTTCAATAATATTTTCATCATAACTGTCTCTTTCTATAAGACTCAATCATCTATAATTATATTCATGATGATACATCACACCTCAGCATTTCAATAATATTTTCATCATAACTGTCTCTTTCTGTGAGACTCAATCATCTTTAATTATATTCACAATGATACATCACACCTTATCATTTCAATAATGCAGCAATAATTAAAACATATGCAAATGCATGAATGATTATGATGGGAATGTCTTCCCACCTGTCGACAGGTTGTTATTATCTTAGACCGGCTGCCTTCTCGGTCTTTCATTCTCATTTAGATCGGCTACCTTCCCTGTTCCTTACAGCTTATCCCGGCTATCACGGAATTTATTTCCAGCATATACCGACTGTCACGGTTTTTCAATTAGACCTGCTGCCTTCCCTGTTCTTTCATTTTTATTAGACCGACTACTTTCCCGGTTCTTTTCATTCATTAGACCGGCTGCCTTCTCGGTTCTTTTCTTTCTCATTTAATGCATATGCATATGAACAATGATATCAAATGAACATATGATCAGTAACATAAAAACAACAAAATTTTAAAAAAAATTAAATTGGCATTCCTGATCATTCTCAAATTTATATAAAATTTTCCACTAAGACTCTCATCCCAAATCACATCAAATCCTCCGTTAAAACTTGTCAAGATTCACTAAATTTCACCCAAAATCTCATCAAATCATCAATCAAAGATTGTTAAGATCTACTAAAATTTATCTCCTCAAAAATTCATATAAAAGACTCAACAATAGCTTCTCAAGAAGTTTACTTCTTACTTTTATTATTAAATCAACTCATTTTTCTACTAATATTTCTTCTCACATAATAATTTTCTAAGATTTCAACATTTATACCATATCTATCCACTCAAAGATTTATCTACCACCCAATCATACTTTAATAATTTAATTTAATATTATTACCAAATAATTTATCTTTATTTAGACTACTTAAAGTAAATCCAACTCACCCCGTAGCTCTTAAAGCTACCCGTGGGTCACCTCCTTGCATTTCTCGTTTCTCTCATAAATTCTCCCGGTTGTAGATTGTCAATACTTGATATCATATTTATATAAATTTTCTAATTTATTCTTCAATTCGATATAAACCACACACTTTGAAAGTTCCCACTTTGAACTTAGGGAAACTTCATAAATGTCAGAAATTCAAAAATAAACATTAATATCACCTTCTGCTTTTCTGATAGCTTTTCATGATTCTTTATGAAATTCCACAGAAAACTCCTTCAAAATTTTGCTCTTTCAACATTTCTTTGAACTCCCAAATGTTTTAAGAATACAAATGATTTAAAGAAACTAAACAAAATTTCTTGAGTAAAATTTTACACTTACATCTGCTATATATATAGGAAAGCTTGGGGCTGAAAACTTCAGCAGTCCCCCTCTCCAAAGATCTCCACAATCTCCACATTGTGGAGACATGTGAGGCATTCCCAAATGCCTTAAGAAATTAGCAGTAGGAGCAGGTATTACACCTGCTGCCTATGCTTTAATTTCAACGAAATTGGCAGCAGGCATTACTTCTACTGCCAACACTTTTTAACTTTGTTTTTTTTTTTTTTAGAAAAATGTTTTTTTTTTCTAAAAAAATTTCTTTTCTTGTAATGACGTTCACGTCCCAAAAATCCTTTAATGACATACACATCCCAAAAATCCTTTAATGACGTCCACGTCCCAAAAATCTTTTTATGACATCCATGTCCCAAAAATCCTTTAATGACATCCACATCCCAATTTTTTTTTTAAAGAATTATTTTATTCAATACTAAATCCTTTGTGTAAAATATTTTAATTTCATGCTATATTTATTAATTTACTTCGTTACCCTTACTTGACGAATACGGGTATTACATATGCGGTCTTCGATCCAATCTATTCTTGGCATTCAAAATACCCAGCTTAGTGAAAAGTACTTGGGTCTACCTTTGATGATAGGTAGAACAAAAAAACATTTTTTTCTCTCTCTCGGGGAAGGTTTAGAAGAAAATCAAGGTTTGGAAGGAGAAAATGTTATCCTGTGCGGGAGTGAGATATTATTAAAGTCTATGGTCTAAACTATACCCACCTACTCTATAAGATGTTTTCACCTTCCGCTATCCTTGTGTTATGAGATTGAACGGTTAATGAGGAAGTTTTAGTGAGGGGATGAGCCGAAAATCCATTGGATAAAATAGGAAGAGTTATGTAGAACTAAGGAGGAGAGGGTTTAGGTTCAAGAATTTACACATGGCTATGCTGGGGAAACAAGGGTGGTGGTTATTGCATAATCATGACTACCTCCTTTATAAAGTCTTGAAAGCTCGGTATTCCCGAGGGATAATTTTTTGGATGCTTGCTTGGGTTATTCCCCCTCGTTTACTTAAAGGAGTATTTGGGGGCTAAGTTTGTTCTTGAATGGGAACGAGGTGGTGAATTAGGAATGGTAAGTTGGTGCATATTTGGGAAGACAAATGGCTCCCAATTCCTAGAACTTTCAGTGTTATTTCCTCACGTGTGGTTTTACCTAGTTTGATTACGGTTAGTTTGCTTATGGATGATGAGTTGGTCCATTCTGTCTTCCTACAACATGAAGTGAACAAGATTTTTCTGATGCCTATCAGTACTTGTGAAGATCGTCTTGTTTGGATCTACTCGGTGTCAGAGTTATTTTGGTTAAGAGTGCATATCATTTGTTGGCTTTGAAGCTTAGGGTTGATTCGAATATAGAATGATTTTATTTCTCTGGTCCTTCTGTTTAGAAGGAGTGGTGGAGGTTGAAGTTCTTGTGTAAGTTTAGGAATTTAGCGTGGAGAGCATGTAAAAATGGCTTGCCCACTTTGCATAATCTTCATAAGCGTATGGTCATCCCACCGGGTGAGTGCCAACTTTGTAAGGATGGTATGTAGGACACAATGTAAGTGTTTAAAGACTACATGATGGTGAAAACTTCTTGGTTTCTTAGCCTTTTTGATGAGTTGGTTTTGCCTTGTATGGAGAAGATGTTCGTGGATTTTATTCGAGAAATTCTTATTCATTTATATGAGAAGGGTTGATCTTTATTTGCAATCATTTTATGGCAGATTTTGAATCACTGAAATCATGTTGTTCATGGTGGTTTACTTAATGAGGTTGTTTTCCTTCTGTCTTGTGCTAGGAAATATTGCAAGAAGTTTCAAGACACCTGTTGATGTAGGACAAGTAACCAGAAAATAAGAAAAATATGGGATAAGGGGATGCGCAAGGAAGAAATAAGAGAGAAACAGGAGAAATTATTGGGTGTTCCTTACCCTATGCAGGGTTACCATTCACCCATTGGTAAGATGAGGAACTTAAGTGATAATTCCAAGGAACTCGAGTGGTAACACAGCACGGTTGTACTACTCAAGTTCCTTGGAATTACCACTTGAGTTCCTTGAAACTACCACTCAAGTTCCTCATATTACCAATGAGCAAATGGTAACACTACATAGGGTAAGGAACACCCAATAATTTCTCAAGAAATAGAGTAAAACGGATACAAGCATATAAGGAAATAAGAGACAAATGTGAAGAATCAAGAAAGGGAAGGAAGAACAAGAGGGCTAAGAGATAATCAAACTCAACAGTTTATTCTATAATCATAATCTGAATTACTATCCTAATATGTGTGCTCTTATATAAGCACTAATCCTAAACATAATAGAAAACTAACTAATCCTAAATATAATAGGAAACTAACTAAATTAAAATCTTTATTTACACACTAAACCTAAAAATAATCTAAAATTTCTTAAAATCATAAAATAATACATATTTTTAATAACATTCTGCATCATTTTACCTCACTTGCAAAAAGTTAGACCTCGAGTTTTAAAGTGATGAAGGATCGAAACTAGTGAGTGTTGGAGTTGACTGGTGAAGAGTTGAAATTTTCTGAATGTGGTATCTTCAATCGGGAACAATAATAATATCAAAGGAGCTTCAAACCAAAGCGGTAGAACAAAATCGATGAAAGGAATGTCGAGCACACACCTATCAGAATCCATACTTTGGTTATGGTTACCTTCACTTTGAAGGGGTTCAAGAGATACATCTTGTACTTCTTGAGATTAGAATCCTTCTCCAATGACTGGTGCTTGCTCTTCAAGGATTGGAGACACAACTTCATATTGGGTCTCGTCTGGAATGGAAGCTTAATGGGTGGAAGTTTTGGTGAACGCTACTTCTACTAGTTGTGTTATTTGTGTAATGATTTGTTGCATCTTGAAGATTCGAGTTTCAAAGTTCGAATACTCTTGAATACAAAAGCATCAAGTTCGGTTTTAGCCTAAATAATATCTTGAAGCAAACTGTATTGCACAAGAGCTTGAAATTTCTTTGAACTTGAGAAAATACTAATTTTCTCCACATGACCAAACAGACCAAAAGCCTGATAGAGCACATCTTCTGTAATTGGATATAGTACATGATGAACTATAACCAAAATAACTCAACTCAACTCACTCATTCCTCACAAGTGGCTATAATTTTTCTCTTTCTTTTCTTTTTTCTCTTTTTTTTTCCCTTTTCCTACTTTTCAGCCTTTCTAACCTTTTTTAACACAATAAAAGATAAATAAAGTTAGCTAAAACAACAGACTATGGGAGAAGCCAAACGGATGCGCTTCCTGGTACAAAAGACTGAATAGACGACTAATAAAACACAAAAGTCAAGCACGACTCTGTTGGGGTGGCAGTGAACCAGGGCCAGCGGCGAACAAAGGTGAACTTTCTAGAATCGAGTCACCCGAGTCATTATAGTGGGCTACCGATGGGGATCGAAAGTTTCCAATCTAAATGTTGGTCTTGGATGCCAATGAGGAGGTTGTCAACAGTGAAGGTAGTAGTGCGTGGGCCCTACTTCGGTATAGATCGAAACTGAAACTTCGAGGGTTAGTTAGATTTGAGATTCTGAGTACCGTGGAGGGCTTGGTTTGGCATAAAAATGTAAAAAGGTGGTGCATCAGGGCTTAACAGTCGCGCAGACCTGGTACTCGTTTCTAGAACTTTACTATAGTTAGAGGGTGACAGGAGGGCAGCTCTAGCGGACTGATGAGTCTTAAATATTGCATATTTAAGCCATTTAATTTATATTTGTTAGGTTCTTAATTTGTATTATTTCACTTTATTTTATGTCTTTTTTGTGTTTTGTGTATTTTTATAGATTTGTGGAGAAAATGAAGCATTTCTGGAGATATCAAGCTTCAAGAGCAAAGAGGATGCATAGTGCGATCGATCACACGAGATATGCGATCGAGTGCACTTGCCAACGAACGAGCGCAAGGTCAACATCTCACATCGAAAAATTTGCAGTTCAGTGCATCTGCGATCGATCGTAACAGACATGCGATCGAGCGCACATGCGATCGTGCGCACAAGACATGTGATCGAGCGCACTTGAGCCAGTATCCCACATCGAATCTGAAACCTACAGTGCTCTGAGACTCCCCCTATATAAGCGCCATCTGACTTCATCATTCAATGTACAATTCTTAGGCCACTTTGGTGTTAACCGGTGGACGTCTGCTAGCATTCTGGTGGATCCCAAAGGCTTTGCTACCACGAGGAGAAGTGCCGCCCATCAGCGAGTGGAATTTCTCCCATGTAAAGTTATTTATTTCTTTTTATTTATTTTTTTTAGTTTAATGTTTAGCACTTTTATTATGAATTGTAGTTTCATTGTTATGAGTGGCTAGAATCTTCAGCTAAGGTTGAAGATGAAGCCTCGCCGTTGTTTGGCATAGTAGTTCAGATTTGCTTGTACAAATCTGACATTTTCTTAGTATAAATGTTCTGGCAATTATTTGAGTTAATTTTGTGATTGATTGAGTTTAAATTGTTCTGTTGGATATTCCTTGTTTTTCATCTGATGGATACATCGAATTGTTTTCGATTAAATTGGATTTCCTTTGTGATTTGTTAAGAGCGGATACATTGGATGCTTTTGGTTTAATTGAGATATTCTTTGTTTTTTGTCTTAAGTTGGATTCATGGAATTTTTCGATAAACTATCTTTAGAACATTGAGATATATGCTTAACTTTGGCGGGGTGGATTCAGAAACCTTAGTCTTTTTATTAGTTTTTAAAATAAATTTAGTTTAGCTTTTATTTATTTTGCAACATATAATACAAAACTTGGAACTAGGTTAAGGTAAGATTAGATTAGATAAATTTATATTTTCACAACGCAATTCCTTGTGGATTCGACCTCGCACTTGCACAACACTATATTACAAACGACTCGTGCACTTGCGAGTAATTTAAAACTCACAACAAGTTTTTGGCGCCGTTGTCGGGGAATTGTTTTGTTTGTGAAATTTTTGTCTGAATTAATTTTATTTTTCTACTAGTTAGTTAGCATTATTTGTTTGATTTTTCTGTTTGGCAATTTTATTTTATTTTATTTGTTTCTATTTGTTTATTATTATTATTATATATATATATATATTGTTAATTTTTGTGAGTAGTGTGTTTGCTATTTTTGCTTTATTTTGTTGTTTCTGCTGGTTAGTACCTCATTGTTTTCTGTTGGTGTATGCTTGGTCGGAGATCATTGAACTTAGATTTGATACATTTAGATCCTGACTTAGAAAGAACTCTTAGGAGACAGAGAAGAGCACTAGTTGAAAGAGAGAGACTGTTGAGATAGGAGAGAATTTTAGGGATGCACATCATCCTGAACATGTAGAGCAACCTAGAGCTCGGAACGTGGACTCCACTACATCCCTTAGGGATTTGTTCGCACCCGTTGCGACTAACTCATCCTCTTTCATAGTGTTGCCACCTACCAATGCCACCCACTTTGACTTAAAGCCACATGTTATCCAACTCTTACCCTCATTCCATGGCTTAGATTTTGAAAATCCTTATAGTCATGTGAAGAAGTTCAAAGATATTTGTGCCACATTTAAATTCCAGAACTTCTCTGAGGAGTCAGTCCATCTTCGACTCTTCCCTTTTTCTCTTCACGATAGAGCTAGGGCGTGGTTGGATTCCAACATGCCCAGGTCTATTACATCTTGGGAAAACCTGCTTAGCAAATTTTATCATAAGTTTTTCCCAATGTCTAGAGTGAATGAGTGCCGAAAGGAGATTAGCTCTTTCACTCAGGATGAGGATGAAAAATTTTCTGAGAGTTGGAAGCGCTTCAAAGAGCTACTGATCAGATACCCTCCACATGGATATGAGAAGTGGAGATTCGTTCAGTTCTTATACCAAGGGTTGACTCAACCCAACCATAGCATGATTGAGTCTATGAATGGGGGGGCATTCTTGAGTCTAATAGGAGATGAAGCATATATGGCGTTGGACAAGTTGTCCGACAACTCGCAGCAGTGGGATTTTTCAAGCTGTCGAGATAAGTCCATTCGTGCTCCTAAGAGGGGAGGCATCTATGAGGTTAGGGAGGACGCTGATTTGAGGATAAAGTTAGATGCCCTCACTAAGAAGATTGACGCTCTCACTATGAGCCAATCCATCAATGCTGCCAACACATTCAATGTTGAAAGTTGTTCCATATGTGCTAGTCCCATGCATCTAGCACAGAATTGCCCATCAATGCCGGCTTGTACCGAGTATCCTATGGAACAAGTAAATGCTTTCAATGACTATCGAAGGCAGTCAAATGGATCATACTCCGAGACGTGTAATCCAGGGTGGCGGAACCACCCAAATTTTTCATGGAGGCAGAATCAACCAATGAATCAGGGAGGAGCCCCTCATAATGCTCAAAATCAATATCCTCCCAGATTTTCCCAACAAATTCCTGGTCATGGTCGTTTTGCCTATCCAACACCATTACCTACTTACCAAGCTCCCACTCAAACACTAGAACTAGTTTCATAGTCACTAGAGGACACCATTAAGGAATACATGAAAATGAATAACCAATCCATGAGCGACGTAAGAAGTGCAACAATGGTAAACACCCAAGAAATTGCCAAGCTGGAGAGTCAAATAGGGCAAATCGCAAGTCACTTGGGTGAGAGACAGAAAGGGAAGTTCCCCAGTCAGCCCGTACCCAACCCGAAAGGACAATTTATGGTTGGGAGTTCATCAACTCCTACGCACGGGGAGGAACAAGTACAGTCGATTGTCACACTGAGGTCTGGGAGACAAATGGACAATCGAGTGGAAGAGAGCCCTGCTATGCAGCAAGGGCAAGGGAGTGGCAACAAGGAGAAGAGAGATGTTGAGCCATCTACAGCCACACCTACTGAGAAAGACCCTCCTAGGTCGTTTGTACCTAGAGCACCTTGCCCTGACAGACTACAGGCGCCCAAGAAAGGAGGGAAATATGAGGAAATTCTGGAGGTATTCAAACAGATCCAAATCAATATCCCATTTTTGGATGCCATCCATCAAGTGCCATCATATGCTAAGTTTTTAAAGGACTTAGTCACTATCAAGAGGAGGATGAATTTCCCAAAGAAGGCATTTTTGACCGAGTAGGTCAGCTCAATCCTTCAGTGCAAGCTACCCATCAAGTATAAGGACCCGGGATGTCCTACCATCTCTTGCACGATAGGAGTCAGCCATATTGAGAGGGCTCTTTTGGATCTAGGAGCGAGTGTGAATCTTCTACCCTACTCAGTCTATTTGCAGTTGGGGTTAGGAGAATTGAATTTCACATCCACGACGCTTCAATTGGCTGACAGGTCAGTGAAAAGACCATGGGGAATAGTTGAGGACGTCTTGATAAAAGTGGATAAATTCTATTTCCCAATGGATTTTATTGTGCTTGACACAGAACCGGTCCAAAATGTAGGGATTCAAATACCGGTTATTCTAGGGCGACCATTCTTAGCCACGACTAATGCCCTGATCAATTGTAGGACAAGGGTGATGAAGATTTCCTTCGAAAATATGACAATGGAGTTCAACATCTTTGATATCACTAGGCAACCACTGGAGTATGATGAAGTGAGAAATTTATGCTTGATAGAGGAGATTCTTGAGGAGACTGTGGATGAATCAAGCATTGAGGATCCTCTGGAGGCGTGTTTTGCTCACTTTAGAGAGGACTTAGGCTTAGATAAGCTACTCGAGGAAGTAAATGCCATTTTGGAGTCTGATCCTCAATAAAGCAATGAGATAGAGGAAACCGCAGCACTTGAACCCCCCAAAAAGGAACTTAAGCCTTTACTAGATAATCTTAAGTATAAGTTCCTAGGTCCAGCCGATTGTTTGCCTATGATTATAGCTTTTGATTTGGGTGAGGCTCAAGAGGAGAAATTATTAGATATTCTAAGAGAGCACAAGGAAGCTATCGGTTGGACTATTGAGGATATCAAGGGAATCAGCCCCTCAGTGGTGATGTACAAGATACATTTGGAGGAGAATGCTAAGCCATCAAGAGAGCCACAAAGAAGGCTCAACCCTACTATGCAAGAGGTCGTGAGGGCAGAGGTTATTAAGCTGTTAGATGCAGGGATCATTTATTCTATCTCAGATAGCAAATGGGTGAGCCCGATTCATGTTGTGCCCAAGTGAGCTGGACTGACGGTAGTAAAGAATAAAGACGACGAGTTGGTGCTAACTCATATTCAGTCAGGGTGGAGAGTGTGTATAGACTACCGTAAGCTGAACGCTGCCACTAGGAAGGATCATTTTCCACTGCCATTTATTGATCAGATGGTGGAATGTTTGGCTGGGCACGAGTATTATTGCTTTTTGGATGGTTATTCTGGATATAATCAAGTCCCCGTGGACCCCGAAGATCAAAAGAATATGACGTTTACCTGTCTTTTTGGGACTTTCGCCTACCATCGCATGTCCTTTGGGTTATGCAATGCACCCGCTACTTTTCAGCGGTGCATAGTCAGTATATTTTCTGACATGGTAGAGCGATTCTTAGAGATTTTCATGGATGACTTCTCCGTCTTCGGTTCAACATTTGAGGAGTGCCTGCACCGTCTCACTTTGGTTTTAGTGCGGTGCAAGGAGAAGAACCTGGTGCTTAATTGGGAGAAGTGTCATTTTATGGTCAAGCAAGGAATTGTACTGGGGCATGTCGTATCTCATCGAGGGATTGAGGTCGACAAAGCGAAGGTGAATTTGATTTCCAACCTTCCACCCCCACGTACGGTGAAAGATGTTCGATCTTTCCTGGGCCATGCAGGCTTCTACAGGCGATTTATCCAGAATTTCAGCAAGATTGCCAGGTCCTTGTGCAAGTTATTGCTGAAAGATGCCCCATTTATATTTGATGAGGATTGTAAGAAAGCATTTGGGGATCTGAAGAAGATTCTGATGTCCACACCCATTATTCAGCCACCCAACTGGGGGGTGCCCTTTGAGATTATGTGTGACGCATCAGACTATGCTGTTGGAGTTATTTTGGGGCAGCGTGCTGATAAACTTCCCCATGTTGTCTACTATACAAGTCGAACTCTAAATGACGCACAACTCAATTACTCTACCACTGAGAAGGAGTTGCTTGCAGTCGTTTTTGCATCAGACAAGTTCAAATCCTACTTGTTAGGATCTAAAGTCATTATCTACTCGGACCATGCAGCATCGAAGTATCTTTTCTCTAAAAAAAGATGCTAAATCTTGTCTAATCCGATGGATCTTGCTACTTCAAGAGTTCGACATTGAGATTCACGATAAGAAAGGTTCTGAAAATGTGGTGGCGGACCATTTATCTAGATTGATTGTGGATTTCACTGAGACCGCCACTCCCATTTCTGAGACCTTTCCTGATGAGTAGTTAATGCTCATTGCTCAAAATCTCACTCCATGGTTTGTTGATATAGTGAATTATCTTGTCACCGGACATATACCTTTGCATTGGGGGCGACAAGATAAATCAAAGTTTTTAGCCATGGTAAAACATTTTTTCTGGGATGATCTTTATTTGTTTAAGTATTGTCCCGATCAGATCATCAAAAGGTGTATTCCTAAGCATGACCAATCTAATGTCATCGCCTTTTGTCATGATCATGCTTGTGGAGGCCATTTTAGTGCTAAAAAGACCGCTGCAAAGATTTTTCAGTGTGGATTTTATTGGCCTACCATGTTTCGAGACTCTCACACCTACTGTGTATCTTGTGAGTGTTGCCAAAAGCTAGGGAGTCTTTCTAGGAGGAATATGATGCCCCTCAACCCTATTCTGATTGTTGAGATTTTTGACGTGTGGGGCATTGATTTTATGGGATCGTTGTTGTGCGTTTATCTACCTAAATAAATAGGTGAATAATCGTACTAGTTATACTTGCAAGTGCACAAGGTCATCAGTGTAGTCTAGTGTGCGAAAGCAAGGTCATCTCCACATTGATTGGTAAAGTTACCTTTAGAATTAGTTTCTCTAAAGTAAAAGAGATAAATAACTGTTGGAAAGTGATTTGATGATAATAAAGACATAGGGCTTTGATATCCACCACTAGTCATACATTCCCAAGGTGTATAAGGTATCCGTGCACTAGCTTTATTATGTATACCTACTGGTTGTCAACCTAAGGGCATGGTATCTACTCCTTAAGTTATTGATTTCCCTAAGCAATGAGTTAGGCATGGTATCTACTCTAACTCTTTTCTTCCTTAAGGGATTCAGCATGGTATCTACTTGAGTTGTTCCTTAAGAAAACATAAGTACTGTGGAAATCGACAACCACATGAGACTTAGGGCATGGTATATACTCCCGGTTTTCCATGTTGATTAACCCGGGTATCCGGATAAGATATCCCTTGTTACTAATGTTAGACCCAGGACTCGGTCATCCAAATTGATCTAACTAACCCATCCATACCACATGCATACGTTGGCCTTACACATACATATGAAGAATTTAAATAAGCACAGGTGTTAATCAAGTTAAGTAACATAATAAGCTATTGGCAAAGATTTTATCAATGAATAAAAACATGGGAATGCATAACTAGGGCTTCAATCGAGCCCTATAAGAGAGTTAGTTACACATACTAACTGAAGTGAACATTATAAATAAACTAAACATAAAGAAAAAGAATAAACCCGAGAGAAGAGGTGTCAATTCTCTCCCAAGCCCTCAACTCCAAGTAAAAGAAAAGAGAGAAGTGTTTTCTATCTAAGGTGTGTCTTAAGTGTGTGATTTACAAGTTTATTTATAGGTCTTTGAGAAGTCCTAAGAGAACCATGAGTTCCTAAACCTTCCTAAAACAACAATTCTCTTATTTCCAAAATAGGGTTCTGCAGTTTACTGTTCACGCCCATACATGTGCGCTCGATCACAGTGTGTCTTGCGCTCGATCGCATGTGCACTCGATCCTTCAAGTGCGCGCACAATCGCATGTGCGCTCGATCGCATTGCATGGCGCGATCGATCGCACTTTTTCCAGAGAATGCTCCAGGGCTTTCAGATTTCTTCCTTTAAGTCCCCTAAGGACTTACTAGCTCGAGTCAACAAGGCTACAAAACTAACTGGTCTTAATGCTACCCTTTAGAATTTTCCACCTTTTGACGTGGCACTCGATGCTTACTAAGGAAATAGGGTAATTACTCAGCGAAAAGTTTTTTTTAATGATTATTTAAGATTTTCCACCTTTTGACGTGACACTCAATGCTTACTGAGACAAGAGGGCCAGTTACTCAGCGGAAGATTTGTTTTATTGATCATTAAGAGCATTTGTTTCTTTTGAGCACTAATCAATCTTTTCTATTTTTATATGCCAATATGTCAATCTAATAGGTCATCTAGTTCACAGTCAAGCAAAAGAAACATACAAATCCAAATAACATGTCATACCCCACACGATCATGTGCAAATGTGCTCGTGATAGTTAAGCTAAACTTGTGAATTCTTAAATGCCTAGAGGGCAGTGATCTAGGTTCAAAACTTGATTATTGGCTTATATGTTCAAAGTGTTAAGCTCGCTGATGAAGTCGAATCATACAATTTTGTTTAGATCACAAAAAAAAAGTTTGTTGGACAGAATGAACATGCATTTATCTATGAAAATAGCAACAAAAATATAAAAAAATGTAGGACATAATGTAGTGTGTGAATGTGTCCCATACCCCCAAACTTAAAATGCACATTGTCCCCAATGTGTGAGTAGCATGGAAAGATCTGACCTGGGAGGTGGAGAACTGATGGCTGACATGGCTCATAGCACGCCCCCAAACTTCAGCTGGATGCACTGACACTGTCCTTGAAAAAGAAAGAAAGCAAATATAAAATGGAAAACAAGTAATAAATAATAGACAAGTGAACTATAAAATACTAAAAAAAAAACTATAAAAAGGATATGCAGTGGGGTGCCTCCCATGAGCGCTAAGTTTTACGTCTTCAGCCAGACGTGGTACTCTCTCGCTGCTGATCATTAGGTGGTGTAGTCGGAGAGGTACTGGGTGCTGGAGGTAGGCGATCAAGAATGGCCTGCAGCATGGCCTCCTTACCAGAGGTGCTTGAGATTAATAGGTGATCAAATTTTTACTTTGCTCAAGCACTCTCTTGCTACCGTGCTAGTTGTTTGAAAGGAGGCACTTAGAGTCCACCTCTTGGAGCTCTAGTGCTTTTGTTTTAGTTGTATATTGTACTGATTCAAGTGCCAAGTCTTCATCTCTTGGAGGAAATTTGGTGTCGAGGTATGGCTTGGCTCTATGTCCATTGATTGTAAAGGGCTGATTTCCGTTGGGGCCACAGACTTCTAATGCACCATGAGGAAAGACCTTGGTGACCATGTACGGACCATACCATCTGGATTTGAGCTTGCCTGGGAACAGCCGCAATCGGGAGTCATATAGCAGCACCTTTTGCCCTACATGGAACTCTTTCTGGGCTAGTTGTTTGTCATGATAAGCTTTGGTCCGTTCCTTGTACAATTTTGCATTCTTATAGGCCTCATATCTCAATTCTTCAAGCTCATTTAGATGTAGCTTCCTTTTCTCACCTGCTTGCTTCATGTCAAAGTTGAACTGCTTAATGGCCCAATATGCTCGATGTTCTAATTCCACCGGGAGATGGCATGCTTTTCTAAAGACTAGGCGGTAGGGAGACATGCCAATTGGGGTCTTATAAGCTGTCCTATATGCCCACAAAGCATCATTTAAGCGTAGAGACCAATCCTTCCGATTCTGCTTTACTGCCCTTTCTAAAATTCCTTTGATCTCTCGGTTGCTTATTTCTACTTGGCCACTGGTTTGAGGATGATATGGAGTGCCAACTCTATGAGTAATCCCATATTTTCAGAGTAATTCGAAAAAAGAACGATGATGGAAGTGGCTGCCCCCATCACTGATGATTGCTCTTGGAGTTCCAAACCTAGTAAAAATGTTAGCCTGCAAAAACTTGATAACCACTTTGTGATCATTAGTCCTTGAGGGGACAGCCTCAACCCATTTAGACACATAATCCACACCCACAAGAATATATAAATAGCCAAATGAGTTAGGAAAGGGTCCCATGAAATCAATGCCCCATACGTCAAAGAGTTCTACTACATGAATATTTTGTAAGGGCATTTGATTTTGGGAAGAGATGTTACCTGTCCACTTGCATCTATCACATGAGCTGCAAAAGGAGAAAGCATCTTTAAATAGGTTAGGCCAATAGAAACCAGATTGGAGTACCTTAAGAGCTGTTCGTTTTGCTCCAAAATGACCTCCACAAGCAAACTGATGGCAATGTTGCAACAAGCTCGAATGCTCCTCTTCTGGGATATATCTTCTGACGATTTGATCAGGGCAGACCTTGAAAAGGTATGGATCATCCCAATGGTAGTGTCTTGACAGAGATATTAGCCGTTTCTTTTCTTGAGTAGTCATACCTGGGGGAAAAATTTTAACAGTTAGACAATTAACTATATCAGCATACCATGGAAGTTTTACCTCGAGTGCAAATAGTTTTTCATCAGGGAAGTTCTCATTTAATGGTAACTTTTTATCATCACTCTTATATAGGAGTCTTGACAAATGATCCGCAACTACATTCTCACTCCCCTTTTTGTCTTTGATCTCTAAATTGAACTCTTGGAGTAGGAGTATCCATCTGATTAGCCTAGGCTTTGCATCTTTCTTAGAAAACAAATATCTCATAGCAGCATGGTCAGTGAATACAATAACTTTAGAACCAATAAGATATGATCTAAACTTCTCTAAAGCAAAAATAATAGCTAACAATTCTTTTTCAGTAGTAGAATAGTTAAGCTGAGCATCATTTAATGTTCTAGAAGCATAGTAAATAGCATGAGGTACCTTATTGATTCTTTGACCTAAGACAGCTCCCAAGGCGAAGTCACTGGCATCACACATTAATTCGAAAGGGAGGTTCAAATCCGGTGCCATCATTATTGGGGCAGAGGTGAAAACATTCTTCAAGGTTTTGAAAGCTTGCATACAATCATCATTCCATTCAAACTTGGTATCTTTAGTCAATAGTGCACAAAGAGGTCTTGAGATTTTGGAGAAGTCCTTGATGAATCTTCTATAAAAACCGGCATGTCCAAGGAAACTTCTAATGCCCTTGACCATGAGAGGGGGAGGTAGCTTTGAAATGATGTCAACCTTAGCCTTGTCTACCTCAATACCTTTGTCTGAGATGGAGTGACCCAACACAATACCTTTTTGAACCATGAAGTGACATTTTTCCCAATTCAGTACTAAATTACTCTCTTCACATCTCCTTAGGACATTTTCCAAATGATTTAGGCACTCATCGAAATTAGATCCAAAGACACTAAAATCATCCATAAATATCTCAACATATTTCTCTACCATATCGGAAAAAATGCTCATCATACATCTTTGAAAAGTGGCTGGTGCGTTGCATAAACCGAATGGCATTCTTCTATAAGCAAATGTACCGAAAGGACATGTGAATGTAGTCTTTTCTTGATCCTCAGGTGCTATAGCGATTTGATTGTATCCACTATACCCATCCAAGAAGCAGTAATAATTGTGTCCAGCTAACCTCTCTAGCATTTGATCAATGAATGGCAAGAGAAAATGATCTTTTCTAGTTACTTTGTTTAATCTCCGGTAATCAATGCATACTCTCCAACCTGTTGTTTTTCTTGTAGGTATTAGCTCATCATCTTCATTCTTTACCACGGTTATCCCACTCTTTTTAGGAACGACTTGGACCGGACTCACCCATTTTCTATTTGATATAGGGTAAATGATGCCAACATCTAGTAGCTTTAATATCTCAACCTTTACTACCTCCTTCATGTGTGGGTTAAGTCTTCTTTGAGCATTTCGAGTGGGCCTTGCTTCTTCTTAAAGGTAAATATTATGCATGCATTTTGCTGGACTTATACCCTTAATGTTAGCAATGGTCCACCCAATGGCAGTTTTATGCTCCCTAAGAACTCTTAACAGCTTCCCTTCTTCTCCACTACTCAAGTTAGCAGCTACAATCACAAGTAAAGTCCCATTTTCTCCCAAGTAGGCGTATGTTAAATGCTCGGGTAGCTGCTTGAGTTCCAATGTTGGTGCCTGCACAATGGATGGGAGAAGAGTAGTATTAGTGGGTATGAGAGATTCAAATGGAGGAGGATACATACTGGAGTATTTTGGAGAGATTGCAAGATGGTGCACAGTTGTGATGATGTCATCAATAACATCTTCATATTCTTGCTCAATATCCATCTCCATGAAGCTATTGGTGAGAGTAGTCTCTAATGGATCAATGTGTTGGACCTGAAAAGCTTGCTCAACAAAGTTTTGTATCATACAAACATTAAAGCATTCAAAGTCATCTTGAGGAAGTTTCATTGCATCAAATATTTTAAATTCTATTTTCTCACCATTGATCTTCATACTTACTATGCCTTTTTTCACACAAATCTTAGTATCGACAGTTCTCATAAAGGGTCTCCCTAATATGATGGGTAGGGGTAATGGCATAGGGCATTCCTCTAGCACAATGAAATCAGCAGGCAAAATGAATTCTCTTACCTTAACTAGGACATCCTCAAGAATACCCTTAGGCCTTTTGATACTCCTATCTGCCAACTGTAAAGTAATGGAAGTTGGTTGTAACTCCTCCAAACCTAGGGTTTCGAATACCATGTACGGTAGCAAATTAACCCCGGCTCCCAAATCTAGTAATGCTCGTTCAAACAACTTATCACCTATCCTACAGGGAATAGTAAAACTACCCGGATCTTTCAGTTTTGGTGGGAGTTTTCTTAACAATACCGCACTTACCTCTTCAGTTAGAGCCACTGTCTCATGTTCTTGAAACTTTCTTTTATTAGTGCAACAATCTTTTAAAAATTTAGCATAAGCAGGAATTTGTTTAATTGCATCTAATAAGGGAATGTTAATTTCTACTTTTCTCAAGGTTTCAAAAATATCAAGCAGTTTATCTTTCTTGGGCATTACTAACCTTTGAGGGAAAGATGGTGCATTCCATTTCTCTATTTCACTCACCTTGGATGTGGATGGCTTAGCTGGGGATGCTTGAGCTGGCTCATTAACTCCTATGATCTTACCATTTCAGAGAGTTGTAACGGTTTTTAGCTGCTGATGCCCTCTTGGATTTGGTAATGTTTGTGCGGGGAGTTCACCTTGCTTCCTTTCACTTAGCTCCTTAGCCAATTGTCTCATTTGTGCCTCTAACTTTTGAATTGCTTGCTCATGTGTTGTCATTAGTTGTTGTTGTTGAAGGGCTAGTTGCTTTACAAGACTCTCTAGATCATCCTTCTTGGGTTCTGGAATGGGTTGGGTTGCTTTATGGATGTTCCTTTGTTGCCCTTGAGGGTTCAAGGTGTCTTGATTGTTGCTCCATGATAGGTTGGAGTGGTTCCGCCATCCAGGGTTGTATGCATATGCACTGTTTGGTCCCACATAGTTCGCTTGCTCGAGATCTGTAGATGAATACAAATGGCAGGTCTCAGTGGTGTGATTAATTTGGGAACATATAGCACATACTTGGGGTGATGTAGCTTGTGGACTCGGTGAGGCGTTTTGAGCAGTCATGGCTTTTACAATCATATCTAGCCTCATATCTAGTTTCCTCTCCAGAGCAGCTATTTGGGTAGAGGTTCCGCCATTTAGAGTAGCTTCATACATACCTTTGCTCTTGACTCCTTGTTTATATCTTAAGGAGAATTGTTGGGTATGCTCACTCAATGCCTCAAACAATTCCATGGCTTCTTCACTGATTTTCTCCATCAGCACCCCCTCCACAACCGGAATCAACAATGCCTTTATTCATGTCATTCATACCTTCATAAAAGGCTAATACCAGCTCATCTTGAGGTAGGTTGTGGTGTGGGCATTTGAGTATTAGCTCGTTGAAGTGTCCCCATGCCTCAAAGAATAGATCTCCATCCCTTTGTTGGAAAGATTGGATCTCCTTTCTCAATTGCCTTGTCTTTTGGGCTGGGAAGAATTTCCTTAGGAATTTGATAGCCAACTCGTCCCAAGTGTGGATTGAAACTGCATGTAAAGAATTGTACCACAGTTTAGCATTATCTTTTAAGGAAAAGAGAAATAGAATTAACCTTATTCCTTCTTGGTCTAGGCCTTGGATATGCTGAAATTTGCAAAGATCAGAAAATTCCCGGAGGTGCAAGTGTGGATCTTCATTGGGTGTACCCCGAAAGTAAGTTAGTGCACTTAGTATTTGCGGAGATATGTAATAGTTTCTTTCCGCCTCAGGTTGATATACAATGCATGATGGCTGACTAAGGTTTTGTGGGATGAAGGATTGCTTCATCGGTATTCGTGCAGGTGGTTGCTGGTTTTCTAGTTGTTTCGCCATTGGTGTTTCTTTAGTGAATTCCTCTTCTTCCTCCTCAAAATTATTTCTAAGATTGTGTCGGATGGTCCTCTCAAGCTCGGGATCAAGGGGAAAGACTGTTGGATGTTGGGATCGTAGTCCGTGCATGAATTGGGAACAATTTCCTAAGTGCAACAGAAAAATACTACTGCCCGAGTAACTCTCTGCCTTAATTGCGCCCGATCGCACAAGAAGGTGCGATCGATCGCAAGTGGCACAGAAAACTCCCTGGAGTACCTGCAACAGAAAAGAAATATGAAAATAAAAACAGAAACTTAAAATTTTTGAGATTTTTAGCACAATAAAAATAATGACGAAAATAATTCTAAAAGAAAATTTAGCGCAATCCCCGGCAACGGCGCTAAAAACTTGTTGTGCGTTTATCTACCTAAATAAATAGGTGAATAATCGTACTAGTTATACTTGCAAGTGCACAAGGTCATCAGTGTAGTCTAGTGTGCGAAAGCAAGGTCATCTCCACATGGATTGGTAAAGTTACTTTTAGAATTAGTTTTTCTAAAGTAAAAGAGATAAATAACTGTTGTGATTTGATGATAATAAAGACATAGGGCTTTGATATCCACCACTAGTCATACATTCCCAAGGTGTATAAGGTATCAGTGCACTAGCTTTATTATGCATACCTACTGGTTGCCAACCTAAGGGCATGGTATCTACTCCTTAAGCTATTGATTTCCCTAAGCAATGAGTTAGGCATGGTATCTACTCTAACTCTTTTCTTCCTTAAGGGATTCAGCATGGTATCTGCTTGAGTTGTTCCTTAAGAAAACATAAGTACTGTGGAAATCGACAACCACATGAGACCTAGGGCATGGTACCTACTCCTGGTTTCCCATGTTGATTAACCCGGGTATCCGGATAAGATATCCCTTGTTACTAATGTTAGACCCAGGACTCAGTCATCCAAATTGATCTAACTAACCCATCCATACCACATGCATACGTTGGCCTTGCACATACATATGAGGAATTTAAATAAGCACAGGTGTTAATCAAGTTAAGTAACATAATAAGCTATTGGAAAAGATTTTATCAATGAATAAAAATATGGGAATGCATAACTAGGGCTTCAATCGAGCCCTATAAGAGAGTTAGTTACACATACTAACTGATGTCAACATTATAAATAAACTAAACATAAAGGAAAAGAATAAACCCGAGAGAAGAGGCGTCAATTTTCTCCCAAGCCCTCAACTCCAAGTAAAAGAAAAGAGAGAAGTGTTTTTTATCTAAGGTGTGTCTTAAGTGTGTGATTTACAAGTGTATTTATAGGTCTTTGAGAAGTCCTAAGAGAACCATGAGTTCCTAAACCTTCCTAAAACAACAATTCTCTTATTTCCAAAATAGGGTTCTGCAGTTTACTGTTCACGCCCATACATGTGCGCTCGATCGCAGTGTGCCTTGCGCTCGATCGCATGTGCGCACAATCGCATGTGCGCTCGATCGCATTGCATGGCGTGATCGATCGCACTTTGTCCAGAGAATGCTCCAGGGCTTCCAGATTTCTTCCTTTAAGTGCCAAAACTGCTTCTTTTTCTCCAAGACCCTATAAAAACATGTAAAACACACAAATGGAGTAAAAGAGACCAAATTAACGTAATAAAGGACCTAACAACTATAAATAAGGGGGCTTAAATATGAATATTTAAGCATCTATCACATCCCAAACTCCTTTGGCAACTTGTACATTCTAGTTGTTGTGGACTATCTGTCCAAGTGGGTGGAGGCCGTTGCGTGCAAGACCAATGACCACAGAGTTGTGGTCCAGTTTTTGAAGGACACTATTTTTGCTCGATTTGGCATGCCTCGAGCAATCATAAGTGATAGAGGTAAGCACTTTTGCAACCGGATTTTTGAGCAGTTGATGAAGAAGTATTTCATCACACACAAGGTTGCCACCCCATATCACCCGCAGACGAGTGGACAAGTGGAAATTTCTAATCGCAAGGTCAAACACATTTTAGAGAAAACTGTGAACCCGAGTAGAAAGGATTGGTCTCTGCGATTGACTGATGCACTGTGGGCATATCAGACAGCCTTCAAGACTCCAATTGGCATGTCTCCCTATCGTATTGTGTACGAAAAGACATGTCACCTTTCGGTTAAATTAGAGCATAGAGCCTATTGGGCTATCAAGCAGTTGAACTTCAATCTTTCGAAGGCTGGCACACAAAGAAAGCTTCAACTCAATGAATTATAGGAGCTACAGAATGATGCATACGATTTTGCACGGTCCTACAAGGCACAAATGAAGAAGACTCATGACCAACACATTTTGAGACGAGCTTTTGAGCCGGGTCAAAAAGTTCTTCTTTACAATTCACGCTTGCATCTTTTTCCAGGCAAGCTCAAATCTCGTTGGACAGGCCCATTTATTATTCGGTCAGTTTTTCCTCATGAGGCCATCGAGATTGAGGATCCCAAGAATGGTAACACTTTTAAGGTAAATGGACAAAGACTAAAACCATTCTTGAAGTTGAGGAGTTTGGACATAGAGACGTTATTATTGGAGGATCCTAGTTACTCTGATTGAGTGTCGTCTACTAAGGGGAGTCTGGCTGAAGACTTTAAACTTAGCGCTCATGGGAGGCACCCCATAGCTTATCTTTTCTGTTTGTTTATTTTTTTACATATTTATGATTAATGTGTGCTTCTAGTATTTTTTGTTTTCCAGTATTTATTTTTCAGGGACAACGCGTACTTCAGTTCAAGTTTGGGGGTATGCCACGAGCCATACTAGTCCGGATAGTTCTCCATATCCCAGGTCAGCTCTTTCCATATTATTCACACATTGGGGTCAATGTGTAATTTAAGTTTGGGGGTATGGGAGACACATTACACACACTTTGTCCTAATTTGTTGTTGTTTTTCTTCATACATATAAAAAATAAAAAAAAAAGTAAATGCATGCTCATGTTATTTTGAAATTTTGGTTGATCTAAACATTTTCTGTGATGTGATGTCATAGGTAAGCTTAAAATTTTGAAAACATGATCTGGTGATAAAGTTTTAAAATTTAGTTACTTACTTTAGGCATTTGAGAATTCGCATGTTTGATCTAATCTAACACGAGCACATTAGCACAAATTGTGTGAGGTATGACATGTGATTTTAATGTGTACGTTTCCTTGTCTTAACTGAAACTGGATGACTTGTTGGATAAACACTTGGGCATAGAAAAGCATAAAATATATATATATATATATATATAATACTACTAATGATCATCATCAATAAACTTTTCACTGAGTAACTGGACCTCTTGCCTCAGTAAGCAGTGAGTATTCACGTCAAAAGGTGGGAATTTTATTCATAATGATCATTGCGAAATTTTTTGCTGAGTAACTGGACCTCTTACCTCAGTAAGCAGTGAGTGTTCACGTCAAAAGGTGAAAATTTTGTTTGGTAGCATTAAGGTCAGTTTAGTTTCGTAGCCTTTTTTACTCGAGTTAGTAAGTCCTTAGGGGTGTCTTTACACCTAATGCCCTAAAACCATCTGGTTTAAGAGTCATTGACTCAACACTCGCTACATGGGTCAATTAGAAAGCTTAAGGGAATTAAACATAGCAGAGCCTTATATATATATATATATATATATATATATATATATATATATATATATATATATATATATATAAAATAATTAAAAAAAGAAGAAAATAAAAACTATGCTATTTTCGTTCATTCTGATGGAAAATTTGGTGAATCTTGAGACATGGAGATCTTACACATTGGAGTTATTTGGAAGCTTCATTTTTATATGCTAATTCACTTTACGCAGTGTCAGACTTGTAATGCCTTAACCTGCCTTTTGTAAGTAATTAGATTTTAATATTTCTATTCATTGTGAAGATGGGTTTATCTCTTTAAGCTTGCTCATGACTAAATATCATGGTGGTGTGTGCTCCTTAATTTTTTGGATAACATGAGTGATGAACTTATCTTTATGTTCTTTGTTTTTCATTTAGTTTTTATTTTGTTTTGCTAAGGGACTAGCAAAATATAAGTTTGAGGGTATTTGATGAGTCTTAAATATTGCATATTTAAGCCCTTTAATTTATATTTGTTATGTTCTTAATTTGTATTATTTCACTTTATTTTATGTATGTTTTGTGTTTTGTGTATTTTTATAGGTTTGTGGAGAAAATGAAGCATTTCTGGAGATATCAAGCTTCAAGAGCAAAGAGGATGCATAGGGCGATCGATCACACGAGATATGCAATCGAGTGCACCTGCGCTCGAGCGCACTTTCCTACGAACGAGCGCAAGGTCAACATCCCACATTGAAATATTTGCAGTTCAGTGCGTCTGCGATCGATCGTAACAGACATGCGATCGAGCGCACATGCGATCAATCGCACCATTCTACGATCGAGCGCACTCGGGCCAGTAACCCACATCGAATCTGAAACCTAGTAGTGCTCTGAAACTTCCCCTATATAAACACCATCTAACTTCATCATTCAGTGTACAATTCCTGGGCTACTTTGGTGTTAATCAGTGGACGTCTGCTAGCATTCTGGTGGATCCCAAAGGCTTTGCTACCACTAGGGGAAGCGCCGCCCATCAGCGAGTGGAATTTCTCCCATGTAAAGTTATTTATTTCTTTTTATTTAGTTGTTTTAGTTTAATGTTTAGCACTTTTATTATGAATTGTAGTTTCATAATTATGAGCGGCTAGAATCTTCAGCTAAGGTTGAAGATGAAGCCTCGCCGTTGTTTGGCATAGTAGTTCAAATTTGCTTGTACAAATCTGACATTTTCTTAGTATAAATGTTCTGTCAATTATTTGAGTTAATCTTGTGATTGATTGAGTTTAAATTGTTCTGTTGGATATTCCTTGTTTTTCATCTGATGGATACATCGAATTGTTTTCGATTAAATTGGATTTCCTTTGTGATTTGTTAAGAGCGAATACATTGGATGTTTTTGGTTTAATTGGGATATTCTTTGTTTTTTGTCTTAAGTTGGATTCATGGAATTTTTTGATAGGCTATCTTTAGAACATTGAGATATATGCTTAACTTTGGCGGGGTGGATTCAAAAACCTTAGTCTTTTTATTAGTTTTTAAAATCAATTTAGTTTAGCTTTTATTTATTTTGCAACATATAATACAAAACTCGGAACTAGGTTAAGGTAAAATTAGTTTAGATAAATTTATATTTTCACAACGCAATTCCCTGTGGATTCGACCTTGCACTTGCACAACACTATATTGCAAACGACTCGTGCACTTGCGAGTAATTTAAAACTCACAACACGGACGTTAAGAAGTTTTGGTCGCTCAATGATCTCGCGTATGTTGGTGGTGGAGTCGCCCTCTTAGGGCGGCGAACGACAACGAGGCAGATGGTGAATGTTTCTGCTACTGTACACGTATCGATGTATTTTCTTCTTTTTTTTCAATTTGGTTTGGTTCTAGGATGTGTTTGGATGAAAAAGAAATTTTGACGCGATAGTAGCAATGGTAGAGAATCGAGGTTTGGGTTCTGATATCACTTTGATGTAAGACAGGTAACCAGAAAATAAGAAAAATAGGGGATAAAAGGAAGATATAATAGAGAAACATAGTGAAACAAGTACAAGTAGATAACAAAATATGAGACAAATGTGAAGAAGTAAGAAATGGAATGAAGAACAAGAGGGCCAAAAGATAGTCAAACTCAATAGTTTATTCCATAATCATAATCTAAACTACAATCCTAATATGAGTGCTCTTATATAAGCACTAATCCTAAACATAATAGAAAACTAACTAATCATAAACATAATAGGAAACTAACTAAATTAAAATCCTTATTTATACAATAAACCCATAAACGATCTAAAATTTTCTAAAATCATAAAATAATACATATTTCTTATAACATTCTGCATCACATGTCCTAGGCAGCCTTTGATGGTTACCGATCGTATGAGTTTGGCTAGGAACTGGTCTCCTCTTGCTTCGGGTGCTTTGGAAGGATGGCTTGCTGGGGGTTGGCATGATTGTTAGAGTGTAACTGGTTAGGTTCTGCTGGCTATGTCTGCACCATTCCCTCTGATTGGTGAGGTAGCTACGGTGGGAGCCAAGTCTGTCCTTGAAGCTTTAAAGTTTGCATGTGATGCTGGTTTTTGGATTATCGTCATGGAGAGTGATGCAATGGTGGTTGTTTACGCGCTTATGACGGCGGAGAGGTCATTAGCTACTTTTTGCGATTTGGTGGGCAAAGCAGAAAAGGGTGATGGCTCAGTTCTAGCAGTGTTTTGCAAGCATATTCGAAGAGAAGCAAGCAATCTAGTGCATGAATTGGCTCGTCTTGATATTTGTTTTGATATTCCTGTGTTTTGGATGAAGTGTCTATGTTTTTGTTGGGAATTTTAGTGCATTATGGTGCTAAAATTATAATGGAAATTAATAGAAGTAAAAAAATATGAAACCGAGAGAGAAAATGAGAGACGTTTGTTTTCTTTACTCACACACTTTATTCATACAGCCAGTAACATGCATATATAGATGCATTTAACTACTCCATTTGCAATGCGAAACATGCATGGCTCCATCATGTGCTAATTTTTCAGCACCATAAAAGCCTTCTAGTAGCCGACACCTACATACACCAAGTTACTTCTTTGACTTCATTTAATACCATACATCATGGCATTTAAAAACATATGTTCTTTGGATCTTTAAAAGATTTGAGGATATGGGATATGTATCACATTTTAACACTCCTTGATACTCTTCCCATGTATACCCAGTTTTCTCCTTAGGAACTCGAACTTAGCTTTTGATAGTACCTTGGTAAAAATATCTGCAATTTGCTCGTCGGTGTTGCAGTGGATGAGACTAATTTCGCCTGTGCTTTCAGCTTCCCTGAGAAAATGATATTTTATTTTGATATGCTTTGTTTTCCTATGCTGAACTGAATTTTTAGAAATCGCAATTGTCGATTTGCTATCACAATACAGTTTAGTAGGCTTTTGCTGAATTTCACCCTTGTCGGTGAGAATTCTTCTAACCAATATTGCTTGATTCGCCGCTGCACAAGTTGCTATGTATTCAGCTTCCACAGTGGACTGTATCCTGTTTTTGCGATAGCCATGAAAATACACCATTTGAGGGGCACCATGTGTTGTGTGCCCCTATTTGTTTGGATAGCAAAAGTTCCTCTTCCTCCAGATTCAACCAAACCTCCAACACCCATTATGACCAGTATTTTGACAGTTGAATTGATATTAGCGAAAAAAGTTTGGTTTTTCGCCATATGATTTTTGCAGCTGCTGTCAATAAGCCACACATCATTTTTCTTTGCCATTGCTGATTGACAGGCATAGAAAATATGATTTTCCACTTCTTTTGTTTCATCGGCTTGCTGGTTTCACTTGAATCTGTAGGTTTGATCAGTGTAACCAAACTTCTTACAAAATTTACACAAAGGCTTTCCTTTGTGCCAACAGTCTTTCTCTTGGTGACCCGTCGTTTTGCAAATGCTACAAGGAGGGAATTTCCCTTTATTTTCGCCTTCCTTTTAGTCCCTTGCATTGCCTTACTTGTTACGGCCTCTCCATCTTTGGTTTTTCCCACCTTTATTATATGGAAATTTATTTTTGTGCCTTATTTGAAAAGCACCTTCGATTGAGGCCGCGTTCCTTCTCAAAATTCTTTTTTCATGAGCTTGTAGCGAACCTACTAGCTCAGTAACCGAGAGTTGAGTATAATCTTTCGATTCTTCAATGATGTTGACCATGGAATCAAATTTTTCTACCACTCTTTGATCGGTGATGTTGTCATCATACGCCTTAGTCTGATTTACTACTTCAATTACTCTAGAAGAGAAATCTTTCATGGTTTCTCCTTTCAATCGGAGATTTTCGAAATCTCTTCTTAGAGTTTGAAGCTTTATGGCCCAAATTTTAACGATGCCTTGAAATTCGTCTCGTAACATGTCCCACGCGTGCTTTGCCGAGGAAGAATTAATGATTCTTGGAAAAATTGAGTCTGAGACAATTTTATGAATTTTGGCTAGTGCGTCAGCATTTTTTTTATGCCATTCTTTTTTTGAAACCGTCTCAGAACTCGATTGGGTGGTCGTAGTGGGGGTGCTTTTCGCAGTCTCTATTTCTTCTTTTGACGGATCTATGGATTTTGGAATGTCGTTTTTCACTACTTCCCACAAATCATAAGCTCGTAGGATAGTTTTTGATTTTGCTCCAAAAATCATAATTGTCTTCGATGAAGATCAAAACAAATTGGTGGTGACTCGAACTGGAGTAAGTCATTGCAATGACTACAGAATATTGAGGAATTGAGAGATTTGTGCGGAAGTTGTGCCGGAGTTGTGCTACAGAATTATGCTGGAGTAGTGCCGGAATTGTGTCTATCTTGGTTAACTTGTGCTCTGATGTCGTTTGTTGAGAATTTTAATGCTTTATGATGCTAAAATTATAATGAAAATTAAAAGAAGTATAAAGAAATATGAAACCGAGAGAGAGAGAAAGAGAGAATGAGAGACGTTTGTTTTCCTTACACACTTTATTCATACAGCCAGTAACATGCATGTATAGATGCATGCAGAGACAACATATTAAATGCATTTAACTACTCCATTGACAATGCAAAACCTGATGGCTCCATCATGTGCTGATTTTTCAACACCATAAAAGCCTGCTAGTAGCCGACACCTACATACATCAAGTTTCTTTTTTGACTGCATTTATGGGATATGTATCACGTTTTAACAGTTTTATGGCTTTTCATTCATTCTGATATTTTGAATTTTTTATTATTAAAATAAATTATGTCTTTAATACAAGTGTTCATATGATTTAAAATTTAAACTTAAAAGTTTTGAATACAATCTTTATTTATAAATTACTTTTATTTTTTATAAATTTTTTTATATAAAATAACTCACACGTAAATATTCTAATAAAAATCACATTCTAAATTAAAAATAAATAAATAAATAAATAAAAAGCATCTAACTCAAAAACTTCATGCTATTTTATTTAGTACCCTTGATCTCAGTTCAATTTCATCTTACATGGAGCTTCTTTGAGTCAAGTGTGATTAACATGCTATTTTATTTAGTATCCAAGAGTTCGTTCATAGTCAGCACAAAGTGTAGTTCTTCAAGGATTGCACAGTCAGACTTCAAACGCACTCTTTTAACGATACATTACTTAGGTGTTCTTTTATTTAAAGGCAAGAGTTTCAAAAGATATTTTGTGGACTTGCTAGAGAAAATTCAGAAGAGGATTGCATCTTGGAAGACGAAGTTCCTTTCTATTGCTGGAAAATTAACACTTATTAAAAGTGTGCTAAGTTTTATTTCAATACACACCCTTGTTGTTCTTGCTACACCTACAGGGATTTTACAATCTATGGAGAGTATGTTCTCATCTTTTTATTGCAATCAGGATATCAAGTCAGAAAAAAATAGATTTCATGGGATCGGATTTGTAAGCCTATGAAAGGAAGAAGGTGGTTTTGGATATTGGACGCTTGCATGAAATTCACAAAAGACTCCAAAAAAAATTTGCTTGGAGTTTCTTGCAATCGAATTCTTTATGGAGTCGTTTCATGAGGAATATGTATGGTGAGCAGATTGCAGGTCTTCGTTGTCCTTGGTACAGCTACAAAATTTGGAAAAGTATTGCACCGTTTATCAATCACTTGAGAGAAAACTAAACGTGGATAATAGGTGCTGGAAATATAAACTTTTGGCATCATGAAGACAAACCTACAGGTATTCAACCATTTGAGTCGTGCTCGTTTAAAGAAGTGGTTGAAGAAATCGACAAGATGGCTCAATTAGAAGTTGATTTTCCTCCCTTATATGCAGCTGCAAAAAAGGTTATCTTAATTGGTAAACAAGACAAATTGATATGGAACCATTTATCATTCGGTATGTTCTCTACTAAGGAATATTGGTCTTTCATTAGAATTAAGAATATGAAATTTCGTTGGGCTAAGAAAATTTGGATCAAATGGGTTCCATTAAAAGTGAGTTGTTTCATGTGGAAATTGATATTTGGAGCAATTTCCTTTGATAGTAAAGTAGGAGAGGTGGGAATCCAATTAGCATCAAAATGCTCTTGTTGCCCTAATGGACATAGTGTCTTTGGATCATTTATTTGTTCAAAGTGATATCGTGATTGCTGTCTGGAATTATTTTGGTACTCGTTTTGATGTCAAACAGTCGTGTTCGATGCAAACCTTGATTAAAAAATATGTACTCTCTTATAGGGTTGCTGGCACATTTGGAGAATGAAGAATGAAGCTCGGCAAGATGGAAAAAACTACATGTTCAGCTGTGCTTATTAGTAGAATCCGTAATGGTTTAATGGATAGTAATACTAATATTCAGCCGAGATCAAATGTAACTTTTCATGACTCCATTGGTATTAAAGTTATTCCTTCTGTCATTAGAATAGGAGTTTGGGTACGCTGGAACCAATTAAATGATGGAAAAATTAAGCTAAATTCTGATGGCTCTTGTTCTACTAGAGGCAGCACTGGAGGGGGAGTTTTTAGAGCTGGTACAGATTTGGTCTTAGCCTACTCTTATGCTTTTGATAATTGCTCGAATAATCAAGCTGAAGCCCGGGCACTCCTAATTGGCTTGCAACTCATGAGAGAGTTCAACATAAAGGTTGTTAGTTCAATTTATTTTACGTAAAATTGCTTATTGGATTTAGAATGCATCATTAGAGACTTATTCCTACTGGTATCATAGTTCAGCATGTTTATAGCGTTGCGGATTCTTTAGCAAAGTTTGGGTCGACTCATGGCAATCACAAGCTTATTTGGAATATTAGTGACCTTCCTAAATCTAGTTTAGATGCATTTCATTATGATAAATCAAAATTGTATTCCCATAGAAACTTATAGTATTTGTATTGTGTTTTTTATGTAGGGTAAGGTTTAGGGAGTAATGGGCAGAGTTTTATTATGGCTTCCTTCAATTGAAGGCAGACTCGAGTAGGGTGAGCCCCTCTATTATTTACAGTTTCATTATCTTTGTATATATTAAATTTTATATACTACTTGTTTATAAAATGTATTTTGAAACTTTTTATATATGGTTTACGGTAAACAGTTTCTCTGATATAAATTATTTTCTTAAAAGCAGAAATTAATTTTTAAATTCTTTCTAAGACATTTCTGTTTATATATTTCATTAACTCTTCAAACGAATTCTAATTAGAAAAGAAGCATAATTTTTTCCCTCCAGTATTGATATTTTAACTCCTTTCGACAAAAGTAACAAACCCAATAACATTAAAAAAAAAATTATTTTTAACAATTAAACAAATTGAACTCTAGCTGTAAGAATCTCTCCGAAAAGATGATTGTTGCTGATAAAGGAAATAAGTCTAACCTCAGTCTCATGTGGACGTAAAGGAAATGTTTGGATAGAGTTTTCGAAAATTGTTTTTAGTTTTCAAAAATTATTTTCTATGTTTGGTAAACAATTTTTAAAAGTAATTTTTTAAAATAATTTTGGAAAAAATAGTTTTCAAAAACTTTTTTCTGAAAACTCTAAATTGGTGTTTTCTGACATAATTTTCGAAAAGTAGCCATAAAATCAGTGTTCACTTCTCATTTCATTATTCCTCCATTGTATATAAAAATATTAAAATTTTGAAAATATAATAATATTAATTATTTTTAAGTATTTAGTAAATATGAGAAATAAAATTAATATAGATTTTAAATTTAAACTCAAAACTAAAAAAAATTACAAGATGTATCAAAACAGTTTTCAAAATAAGATTATCCAAACAACATTTCACTGTTTTCTATTTTGAAAACAGTTTTTGAGTTACAGTTGTCCAAACATATTTTCATCAGAAAACTGTTTACAGTTTTTATTTTTTAAAACTGAAAACAAAAAACAAAAAAACTTTTACTCAAACATGTTTTGATTTTTGAGGTTTGGCTTCTCTAGTTTTCTTTCTAATTCTAATATGGGAATGTAAAATAAAACCCAGTGAAAACCTGGCTTTTAAAAAAAATGCTCTTTTTCTCCAACGGATTTTTCCCTCAATTCAACATCTAAACATCATTACTTCTCCTTTTGGTGTCTCAAAAAATTTCTCTATACATATCTTTCTCGGCTGTGTAATGGGGCATTAACTTGCTTTTGTTGTTTTGAGTGACTTTTTGGTGTGGGTCTTAACTTTTATGGATGATAAATGGATTGCCTTTACTCTATATTTTTGGATTAAAGAAAATGGAAAGCAACAAAAAAATTAGAGTATGAGAATTTATAAATAGATGAACATATCCTTCCCATTCCAATAGTTTAAAGATTAAAATACTAGCATCAGACCTACAAAAGATTGACTTGTCATAATTTGTGCTGGTGCGTGATTTTGTTCGGTATTATAATGAGAATGGAAATCTAAAGAACAATACAGTTATGATCCGCGTCAGATTTTATCAGCAAAATGAAGAAAGGTACACACGATAAATTAGAGGTGTATACAACCAAATGAACATTTTATGTCTCCAAAATACAAGGCTGGAAAGTTAAGTTGAACCCGCAGAGTTAAAACACTTTGAATTTCCACCCATGTTTCAACTAAATCCTACTAAAATAACACGGGAGATGAAGGGAAAAGGTCCCTAAATTGTGTGTAATCTAACAAAAAATAAATATTAAGCCAAGAAAATGATACCTTACACATCTAAACATAATCTGACTTTGAATAGTCGTCCCAAGACTCCAAACACATAAGTGGAGCCAATTTGCTCCATTCTCAGTTTCTATATTTGATCACTTCTGCTCAGTCAATATAGCTGCCTAATTATGACCATTAGTTTCCAGCCTTACTGCTGCCAACCATACTGTTGATTTCGATTACCACCAATTGGGTTTGGACCTCTCCCGGTGGCAGACCCCCCATATTGACCACTTTGGGAATAACTTGGAGGGCCAACTCCATAACCACTACTGGGTCCTCTAGGACCAGCAGCAGACATACCGCTGCTAGCATATGGTGGACCCCGTCCCTGTGGCGGATAAGGTCCACCGCTGTAACCTCCCACTTGGCCCCCACGACTTGGGTTGTATGCCCCACTCTGATTTCCACTTGTAGGGTACCTGTTTGCACCTCCAGGAGGACCACGAGGCTTTCCATAGTAGTGGTGACTAGGTCCAGCAGACACTGGAGGTGGCGCATTGTTCATGGGATGATTTGGACCAGGCCAGTGTGGAGGATGAGATTGCCCAGTATGTTGAATGGGAGGCAAGCGAGAATGCTGTTGTGGGTGCTGCAACTTCTGTCGCTTAGCTGCTTCTTCATTTTGTCGTTGCTGCTGCCTCTTTTTCTTTGTCTGGAACTCATGTGATGACTCATATTTAGGCAAGCTGTTAACATACCATATCGGCAAGTGAGCACAGGTCAGCTAAAATTCGGGAAAGTACAACTGGAGATGTATTACGTAAATTTGAAAGAAACTGAAAAATTTTGGACACCATATTTTGGTTCCCCACACCTGCTGGAAACAAAATTGTAATCTAGCCATTTTGTATCTATATTAAATAAAAGAGAAACCATATAGGATATGACAATTTCAAAGATGGGGAAATTACCTTTTGGGATCACAAGGTAAGGGATCAGTCCAGAAATACTCAGCATCAAGTGCATCCTTGGCAGCTATTCTCTACACAAATCAGAATATTGAAGATAATAATTCTTATTCTCTGAATTATTTATCAAAAAAAAAATCCTATTCTCTGATGAAAAAGAGCCAGAACTGAGGAAGAATTTTAGTTCAACATGCATCCCTCCAGCTTAAGGATGCTCAGATTTGCCATTTCATTAGAAGGCAAAATTTCATGCAGATACTCACAAATCACATAACCAATAAGGACTGGATTCTGTTTCAAATAGGTCCTGAAAAGAGAGAGAAGGCTGGAACGCCACCAGGCATCTAGTATTGAATTCATCAGACTCGATAGCACCAACTTTCAGAACATCCATTCCCAACTTCACTGAATCAGTAAGTCACCAATCCCTAAGACAGACTAAAATGTACTTTATTGCATCAATCTACCCTTTGGGATCCCTGTTGAAACATATACTTGAGGAAAGGGGGCAGGGGGGACAATTTCAAAGCAAACTTCCCATTCATTAGATAATAGGAAAAATGCATACTCGATAAAGCTCACAAGTGTGTAAACCACTGCTCCCTCTCCATAGGAGACTCTTGCATGTATAATAACACTTACATTGCACAAAAACTGCTCCTCCAATTTCCCTTTATTCAAGTGAGAATATAAACCCCCCCACCCCACAACTTTGTTCTTCATTTATCTACCTCAAGCAATTGATTTCTCAGGAATTCTTGGGTAAGCAGGGAGGTTCAACCATCACATAGGTAAAAGAATCAACCTAACACTCCACTCATTACATGCAGTTCTGATAAACTCAAATACCTAAACTAGATCATTTTCAGAACTGATCCCAACAAGGTTCTACAACTATAATCCTACAAATGAGTTGAAGCATTCTGGCCATATTATGATGATGAATTCAAAATTTTAGATGATCTTATGATGTAGGACAGATTCTAGTAACCAATCTACATGACTTTATGGTGAGCTTAAGATTCAGAGAATTAGAAAAATTTTAGGGTTTGAACATGCTGAGCAAAGGGCTTAGGGTTGTAGAAGACTATGGATTTATTTGATGGAGGTTTGATGTCAATAGAGTGGCTAAAATAGAAGAATATAGTCGCTGAAAATTTCTAGCACGATAAGAGATAAAAAAGAGCATATAGAATTTAAAGAAGAAAAATTGTAAGACCCAACAATGGGCACAATGCCTCAATAACCAATTAACTCATAATAATTCCACAATCAAGGTCTTAAAAACCATAATAAATAATAGTACATAACTACTCATATAGACTATTTCCTTATTGTGCAAAGATTTTGACTATCCAATAGGAAACTACCAACTAATAACCCTAAAACCAACTTGGACTCCAAGCAAAAAAAACCCTAAAATTCTTTAAAACTCAGATAATATATTTTTTATAACTATATAATATTTTCAAAAAATGCACCTAGGGGGTGCAACCCATCTAAAAAAAATCATTTACAAGACAAATAGTCAATAAACTGCTCTTCCTCATTTACAAAGGGATGCCTCCTAAACCAAAAATTAAGGGTGTTAACCCATCTATCTTTAATCGCACCTATACGGTTTTCCACACCATCAAAAGCACTTATATTTATCTCGGTCCAAACAATCCAAAAACTGGAAAGAGGGATAAGGTCGCAAGATTTCCTAAACTCTTTGGAACCATTAAGCCTTTTCCAAGCACAAATCTCTCCCTAATAGAGCTTGCCACCACCCAACTCAAACCCAAACCACATAAGCCATTGCCTAAAGCTGCCTGATCCAAGGATGGCAAAGTAAAAGATGGGAAGCAGTCTCGACTTCTTCCTTACAGAGATAACAACAATTAACCAAAACTTCCCTCGTCTTTGAAGATTTTCGATGGTCAAAAAGTTATCTACCACGAAGATTCCCATGCAAAAACAAAAAAGACTTTGGTGGGAGCACGGGATTTCCATATTTCTTTCCATGGAAAGCTAGCACTACCCTCACCTACGAAGTCCTCACAAAAAGATAAGCACAATGATTTCACGTCAAATCACCAATAACTCTTCAAAGACCATTTCACTTTGTCCTCCCCCGTTAAAGGTGACTAGAGGTGTGCAAACGGTCTGTACAGTTGGTTAAAAATTTTAAGCAACTTTCCAATCAAAAAAAATTTTAACCGTTTCGACCGAATTAACTTTAGCATCTCAACATTAACCGACCGAATTGATTTCGATCGGTACGGTCAGTTAATAGGTTAACCGATATGATTTATATACTTCAAGTTTTTTTAGTTTATTATATATTTAATTTACACTTAAAAAAATTAGTTTATTATATATTATATTTATATTTAACATATTATTAATATTAATTATCTAATTTCTTAATCGGTTTAACGATTAAAACGGTTAAAAAAATTTCTAACCACCAACCAACCGATTAATCGATATATATTATTCAATTAACCAATTTAATATTGATTTAACCGATTAACCAAACCTTTTTACTTAAACGGTTCAAAACAGTTCGGTTAATCAGTTTTAACCAAATAATAAACACAACTAACCTTAACCGTATATAGCTTCATGAAAAAGCTTCAAAGTAGTCAACTTCCCAATATTGAACAATCCTCGCAAACCACACTTCCGAGACAATACCATCCAAATAAAAATTCGCACGCGACGCCACCACAACATTCTTATCCCTAACTAAAGCAAACAATTTCGGAAACAACTCTTTAAGCAGATTCTCCTCACACCACACATCATGCCAAAAAAAAGTACCCCATTGCCAACCTCAAAACTCACTTTGGAAAGAATTCCTCCCAACCTTTTTTGATCTACTTGCACACCCTTATCCCATAGAGCCCCTTACTCATTTTAGAGATCCAACCACCAAAATCCCCGATGAATAGCCTCCACAACTTTCCTCCAATGGTTTTTTGGTTCATGAACTGCCGCAACCATTTGCCAATAAGCGCCTTGGATAAGGGATTTTATACCTAATCCTCCTCTCCATTGCTTGCTTGACAACACCCCATCTCCCCCCCCCCCCCCCTCCCCAATTTGAAAGAAAATACCTCATCCAACTTGCAAGCCTCCTCTCAAATTTTTCAATAATCGGATTCCATACCCCAGCCTCTTTATGCTTTGCACCTAAGGGAAGACAAGCCCATATAATGGGCAGAGCCCCGTTTTACACCCCAAAACAAATACAACCAGATCGACCACCTCATTGGCAATCAACAAAGCGTCCAGAATTTTTCTTCCCTCACTGAAAGCATTTTGAGCCACCCTTACAACTTTCCCCACGACTCTCTTCAATCTCAAGGCCAACAATTTAGACAGAAGCCTATATATGCAACCACAGATTATATTAGTCGAGTAGCCATTTAATGCATGGGTACTATTTTGAAAACTATCTAATCTTAGAATGTTAAAAATCTTATTTAGTGTAAGAGAAATGCGATTTAAGAGCCCATAAAATAAGTGTGTAGATATTAAACTTAGTGAAAGATATACTATGATTGGAGAGGGAAAAAATTGTAATTATAAATGTGGCTAATACATTGAGACTGGAAATTTAGGTTTAATATCATCCCCCCCCCCCCCCCTTTTTCATGTTTGGGGTCTTTTGTCCCTTATCACCTAAAGTTTCATCACCAATTTAACCGTTACGATTTAAAATCATTGCAATATAAGGATTCCATCAAACCCATTTAATATGTTACTAGAAGAATATGGCATGCTCCGCATCAACTAAAAAATAATAAAAATTAACGAAAAAAATCAATACCAAAATAAACAAATATCATTTTTTAATTAATAAACAAATTGAAAAATTGAAACCCTAGCAAAGGGAGAAAAAAAAGAAGAGGGGGGGTTACGCATGCAGCCCAGATATGGGTGGTAAAGGGCAGCTTTTGTTAAGGCTGCGCCGCCGCAGCCAAATATGGGTCGCGTGGCTTGACCCTGGTCAAGGTCGTGCCGGCGTAGCCTAGATCTTGCTGCACCGTGAAAAGGAGGGTTTTTAAATTCTGTTTTTTTCAGTTTATTTTGTTTTTTTCTTTTCCTTTTTTCAATCGCTTTAGTTGCTGAGGTGAAGGGATTTTTCCCACCAATTGGATGATAGTGCGTTCCACATCAACTTACATTACAGGAATTGATGGCAAGTAGATGGATGCTAGACACTGCATCAAATTGGAAAGTTTAGGGGTTAAATTGGCGAGCTTGAAACTTTAGGGGATAAAGAGCAAAAGGCACCAAACTTGAGGGAGGAAATGGAATTAAGCTTAAAATTTATTACTAAATTACTCATAGATTAAATTAATTTTACCCAAATTTTACTTTTTTTATTCACTAATTTTTTAGGCAACTAAACAATAATTTGTTCTCAATAAACTTTTATCTATTCAACACAACATTTATTTTTTTATAAGTAAAAAATTTTATTAATAAAGCACCAAGAAGGTGCAACACAAAGCTAAAGGCTATTCAACACAACATGTATTATAAAGTATAAATTCAAAAGTAAAAAGTTTGGGAATGTCAAATAATTCAATTAGATATTAATTAGAGAACAAGATTTCAGACACGCACAAAATCAAAGAAAAATTCATTATTTTTTAAATTGAAATCATATTGAAAATATGTAATATAGGTCATAAACCAAACAGGCCCTAACCAAATATCAATTTATTAAAAGAATGAGATTTTTGCCCAAATCTCTATTTTTTTCCTGTTATACTTTCAGGATTGATCTTGGAAATTCAATTTATTAGAGGTCTACTTTGGGTCAATTTACTACATGACTGTATGTGTCGTGTATACATATATAACCCAAATACCGTTAAATCACAGGAAATCAAAAAAATTGTAGATCTGCCCCACCTTACAAAAATTACATGTCTTATATACAAGTGTACATTTGAATGTGCACCACAGCAAAATAAGGCAACGAATTAAAAGGCTTATAAGAAGGGAAAGGATTTAATTTGATCTCATTTCTCTGCCCGTATAAATTTAGCTTCCACTTTGACAAACTCGCATTGTTTTTCTTTTCTAATAAATGACAAGTTCAGAACTTTTTTCCCTAATAAATGACAAGTTCGGAATTCCCCTAAAAAATGATAAGTTTGGAACTGTTAATGTAGAGCATGAATCAAACTGATGACGCTAAAATAAAGAGGAAACTGAAAAATTATGATAAGGAGTAAAAAATTATTATAAGCAGCTAACAAAGAGATCACTCAACAAAAAAAAGAATTTCTAAGATCGTAGGTGATACCTGGGATGGATCAAGCATCAGCATTCTCTCCAATAAATCAAGTGCATGCCTGTCAAAACTGTAGAAGGAAAACAAAAATCAAAATTGAATCTCTTGTACCAAAATAGAAATGCCAAAGTTTCAAATAATACAAAGAGTAAAAGCTAACGCTTTGTTTACTTACTGTCTGAAAACCTCCCTGACACGTCTCTTCATGGGCCTTGTAGGCTTGAAATTATTATACCAAGGCATCTTCGAAACCCCAGGCCAGTTAATTTCATCAGGTGATCCACAAAGCTCAAATATCTTGTTCAATTGCTCAGACTACAGCAAGGGTTAAGAAAATTTATATTACTTTAAGATCAAGAAGTGTTTGTACCAACATCTAATCCTACACATCATAACTAGATCATGACTAATGGTATAATGTGGCATCAATCATGATTCATGACTTGCTCATATTTGGTGTAGAAGGCTAAACTATTCACCTGATCTCATTTGAGCTCATTACGTTTCAGTTTGACAGTAAGACACCTAAATATTGTAATCATAACCATATTTTTCCTCAACTGTCTACTGAATGATTCATGTTTTACTGAGAATAAGAAAAGAAAAAAATAAGGAAAAAAACCAGTTGTTTATTCTATATTAAAACATCCCACTGACCACCAAAAACTTCAAAAAAAATAATACTACTAACTACTGCGTTTCATTGGGAACAAGAATCAACCCTCAAGGGGCAAGAATAAGACCTCATTCTAACACCTAAAATCTCTAACTGATTTTGTACAATTCTTTTTCAGATCAAGATTTGATTGTTACAGCAAACTACCACAACTATTTCAGTACACAGATCATAGTACCGGAAAATGTGATCATCATATAGAGAATAATATACTCATCCGTCATACATGTTATAACTTGGCAACAAACAGAGAAATCTAGGGCATGCCCCCCACCTCATTTTTTCCAGGCAGGATCGGTTTCCCATGCAAAAGCTCAGCAAAGATGCAACCCACAGACCACATGTCAACAGCTGGACCATACTTTGTGGCTCCAAGGAGCAATTCTGGGGGCCTGACAAATTCATATTAGTCTCAACCAACTAAATATAAATTTACCATATCCTTGCAAAGATGAAACTCTGTTGTATAAGGAGAAAACACTAATTAATTAAACTGCAACTTAGCATGCTCATTATAAAGTAACATACCTATACCATAAAGTAATAACACGATTGGTAAGATTTCCAGTATGGTCGTGAGAAAATGACCGTGCAAGCCCAAAATCTGCTAGCTTCAAATTTCCCTCATTATCTATCAGAAGATTTGAACCTGCATGAAGATGAGGGTGAATCATAGCCAAGTTGCAAGAGGTTAAACAATCTGACCCAAAATCTCAATTTGACGATCACCTTTAATGTCCCTGTGAAGTACTTGATTGACATGACAATAATGTAGGCCGGTCAGCAGCTGCTTCATGTAACACTGTTAAAAAAAGTAAAACATCAGTGTATTGTCAAGCATTAGATATTCAGCAGAAATGAAGCATATACTCATATTAACCATCTAAATATATGATACCTTGATTTGGGGAACTGTAAATCTCAGTCCAGGACGATCAGAAAGGCCTGTCAAGTCATGGTCCATGTACTCGAAGACCATGTAGATACCACCTTTGTACTTATTACCATCTGTCCAAAACATATAATCATAAAACTTAGGTAAGTTGGGACACTCAAAACCATATGTGCAACCATATTAAATTCTCTGTATTAGAAGGGAGTCAATATTATACACAAAACCAACTAAATTGCATTTCATGCAATAGCCTCACCAACCTTGCTTTCCTTGCTCATCCCTCTCAGGACCTTCAAGGCAGAAGAAAATTATTAAAGAAACGAACTGTAAAATCAATAGCATTGTTAGAGATTCTTGGAAATGGCTGAATTGTTAACCAAGAAACTGAGTACCTGTAGAAGTCACAATCTCTTTCAGCTTAATAACATTTTCATGATGAAGCTTCTTAAGAATTTTAATTTCTCGAATGGCTGTTATAGGAAACTGCATGAAGAAAGTGAAAAAAGAAAGGGTCAAACAAATTATTGAGGGAAATACAAATTTGGCTGTTATAGCAAACTGCATGAAGAAAGTGAAAAAAGAAAGGGTCAAACAAATTATTGAGGGAAATACAAATTTGTGTCTGTTATGCGGTACAAGCCACTTGGCAGCTATACATCCCTAACCTTTACAAGAATAATCTGCTAAAAATTGAAAGCAAAAAAAAAAAAACATGATAAAGAGAAAAAAATACCCCTTCTCTTTCATTGTCCATGCGTATCTTTTTCAAAGCAACGATTTCCCCAGTTTTGTGTTCTCTGGCCATGTACACTTGACTGCAAACATATACCAAATCAATAATTAAACCAGGCAACAGGCACATCTCAAAGAAATCTCATCAACTAGTCAAAAAAGAGTAAAACAGGTTCTTTACTCGATATCAAGATCTTCAAACATAAACTAGCATTCCAATATCACTGATTTTACAAACTTTATTCATCACCATTCTGATTCAGCCTTCCCCCTGCCCCCCACGAAAATCCTATACTTGCAATAACATGATTTTTTTAAAGTAGGCAAAAACATATTTTTTTTATCACCAGCATTGCAATATTGTTCATAACTTCATATGGTCTAAGAAAACTAACTAAATCACTTTGTTTCATCCTTCACTGAAGAACGACTCAAGTGATAACCAATTTACCACCACGTGCTTGGATGAAGAAAAAATATGCTTTAGAATCACCTCTACGAAACCTTATGCAGTAATTGATTCCATGCATAATAAGCACGATAGTAAAACAAGTAGCTCAACAAGTCATCAATCTGGAATTTATGAAAACCATAACCACAACTTAATTGATGTTATAATATGATTGAGAATTTCAATCTTTGAACAAATATGTCGGTAATTCTTTCCAGATGTCATCAATCTGGAATTTATGAGAACTATAACTGCAACATAATCAATGTTGTAATATGATTGAGAAGCTAAATCTTTGAACAAATATGTCAGTAATTCTTTCCAGATGACGGGAAGCAGACTTCACTCTTTACTTGCAGAGTATTTAAGAGGTGAGAAAAGAAATACTAAAACATATTTAAACAAGGTCAACATAACAGACAACGATTGAGAGTTTGTTATATCCAGTGTTTACTGAAGTAGCCAAAAACATAAATTTTTATCACTAGCATTGTAATATTGTTCATAATTTCATAATATATGGTCTAAAAAAACCAACTAAAAGACTTCGTTTCATCCATCACTGAATCATGACTTAAGTGATTACCAATTTACTACCAGGTACTTGGATGACAAAAATATGCTTTAGTAACACCTCTACGAAACCTTATACAGTAATGGATACCATGCATAATAAACACGATGGTAAAAACAAGTAGCTCAACAAGTCATCAATCTGGAATTTATGAAAACCATAACCACAACATAATTGGTGCTGTTAACATTGGGAAGCTAAATCTTTGAACAAATATGCTAGTAATTCTTTACAGATGTCCTCAATCTGGTATTTATGAAAACAATAACCGCAACATAATTGATGTTGTAACATGATTGAGAAGCTAAATCTTTGAACAAATATGTCAGTAATTCTTTCCAGATGACGGGAAGCAGACTTCATTCTTTACTTGCGGAGTATTTAAGAGGTGAGAAAAGAAATACTAAAACATATTTAAACAAGGTCTACGTAACAAACAACAATTGAGAGTTTGTTACATCCAGTGTTTACTAAAGTAGGCAAAAACATAAATTTTTATCACTAGCATTACAATATTGTTCATAATTCCATAATATATGGTCTAAAAAAACCAACTAAATGACTTTGTTTCATCCATCACTGAAGCATGACTTAAGTGATTACCAATTTACTACCAGGTACTTGGATGACAAAAATATGCTTTAGTATCACCTCTACGAAACCTTATACAGTAATGGATTCCATGCATAATAAACACGATAGTAAAACAAGTAGCTCAACAAGTCATCAATCTGGAATTTACGAAAACCATAACCACAACATAATTGATGTTGTTAACATGACTGAGAAGCTAAATATTTAAACAAATATGCCAGTAAGTCTTTACAGCTGTCCTCAATCTGATATTTATGAAAACAATAACCGCAACATAATTGACGTTGTAACATGATTGAGAAGCTAAATCTTTGAACAAATATGTCAGTAATTCTTTCAAGATGATGGGAAGCAGACTTCACTCTTTACTTGCGGAGTATTAAAGAGGTTCGAAAAGGAATGTTAAAAAATATTTAAACAAGGTCAACATAGCACACAACTATTGACAGTTTGTTACGTCCAGTGTTTACTAAAGTAGTTTGAACAATAAATCTGGTAATCACACCATATCCATGGTCAATAGACCAAACCCCAGAGCAACCCTGCATGGTAGAATCATAATCATCTATTCTCTTTATAGGAAAATTATCTCAACCATCCATCTAATCTCCAACAACGATTAAACTACACTTTTTCACACAAGCAGCCACAAATTTATCAATTCAATGAGAAAACTTCTCTAGGGGGAAAATCACATAAGCGGGAAAATCACATAAGCGAATATATCATCACATACCTAGAACATAAACACAACTACAATTACACTAGGCACCAATCAACAATGAAAAAAATCTAATATTTAATCGCCTAACCACATACAAATTCATCAATTCAATAGGAAAAATTCTCCCGGGAAAATCATGTAAACAAATATCTTTTTTAAACACACAGCCAAAAAAAAAAGTCAAAATTGCTCTTTTACATCAATTAACCACGTATGCGCCAATCAACAGCGCAAATTATTCACAGTGAAAAGCGCAATGCAGAGAAAAACCAAAAAAAAATACCCACAATTATTTTTGCTTCAAAAAAAATACCAGAATAGAGAATAATATTCGAGATTTTACCTTCACCAGGTAACCATGAAATGAATTAACAGAAACATGGAAGGAAAATTTTTCTCGAGAAAACTGTACGGACAAAGAATGGAAACAAGAAAAGGAGAGAGACAGAGAGAAAACAGACCCATAAGTTCCTTCACCAATCTGTTCCAATTTCTCGAAGCAGTCGACGCTACGAGACCCCCACGATGGTGGCGACTCCTCTATGTTTAGCTGCCCGAACGCCGCCACTGCCATCTCTCTATTTCCTTCTTTTCCTTTTCCCTTTTTCTCCTCTAGGAGAGTATGTTTTAAATAAAAGATTGAGGGAATTTTTTTCTGTGCGCGTGAGCGAAGTGGGTTTCGTTTTGGACTTCGGAGTTATTTGAAACAGATTTCTCTCCTTTCTTTTTGGGTCCCTTTGTTTTTTTCTTTATTTTTATTTAACTTAAAAAGTGTTCGTATTTATCAGTATCACAAGACTATATGTTATAACCATTGGCACGGATTTGACATTCACTACAACTGCGTCAAACGCAGGTGGGACCACGCTACGTAAAGAGTTGATAATAAAATAATATTATTATCGTAAAAAATATTATAATTCAAATAAGTTTAATTTGTTTTCATGTAAAATGTATTACTGTAAAATCAATTTCATATAAAATTATAATTTTTAATTAAATTTTTAATTTAATTAAAATATAAAAATAAATAAAAAAAAAGAAAATTAATGGTGTAATGTGAGAAGCGGAAAAGTTGTTTCTTTATTTTTCATTAAAACAATCTAAGCCTAAGTAAATTTTTTTAAGACTTGAATAAAAATTATACAATAATAATAAAAATATATAAAATATATCTCACGTATATACATATATGATTTAATACTTACATGTGATAGTAATGGAAGCTCATTTTTTTGTATATATTTAGAATTCAATTTCAATAATTCAATATTTTTTTTAAATTTGGTTTGATTTATACTATTGGTTAAATTGAAAAAAAAATTATTTTTTTTACAATGTTTTTCAATTAGATTTTATAATTAAAATAATGAAATTAAATCTCAATCTATCGAAGGAGATAGAAAATAATGTTTGTGCTAAGAACTCACTTGTTGGAGATCTGGTTTAAGTTCATTTACTACTTATTTATTTTTATTACTTTAAAAATTATAGATTTGATTATATTATTATTATTTTGGGTATTTATTGGGTATATAGAATGGGATCTTTTTTAAAAAAATTATTTATTTATTTATAATTATGGTAAAAAAAATGTATGATACATAAACTTGGTTTGGTGGAAATATAATTCAAGTTAGCTTACTACTTAATTAAATTAATTTTTTCATTGTATTCTTTACTTTAAGCATTTAGATTATATTTTATAATTTGATCTTTGTAATGTACCGAGCTTTATTTTTCCTACATACTAGAAATACCAAAAATTCATCATTTGGAGGGGAAATATCACATAAATTAAAATTCTCTTTTTTAAAATATAACTTCATAAAAGTTACATACTAGAGATCTAATTTAGGTTAATTTTGTTGGTTAAAAGATGGAATTAGAATATGAGAAAAATGACTTATTGACATTGAAATGTTACTTTTAAAGCTTTATTTGTTTTTATTTAATTGCGTTGGACTCTAACAAATATTTCTCTAAAATACAATAAGTTACTTTGAGAATTTGTGAAGAGCAAATCCAAATATTTTCTTTTGAATTCTCTATAAAACAATAAATAACAATTGTTATAAGTTTTAGTGAAAAAAACGAAGAGAAAAAGCCATGGAAGCTGTAAAAATACTTGCACTTTTCTCTTATAACTTTTTTGTTGCTTGTATAGACATGACTTTTGATTGTAAACCTTGCGAGTATTATATAGCAACGAATCATGGTTCTTCCTAGCCAAATCAGTGCTTAATCCTTAACTCTGGCATTCATAATATTGTTTTCACAGGGTTTGAATCATCATATGACATTACTTATAAATATACTAACATTAAGACAGATGCTCACAAGGTTGGTGTCTTCAAGTTCTATTTCATGTATGCCACATGATGTTTAACGCATAATGTTTTACTTATATTCGTACCATATCTTTCTTCTATTTTCTACGGCGGGTTAGCCACTGAAATTATAAGGGAAACATTTACGACATTGATTTTATATGGCTTTGTAACCCTAGTAAATTAAGGAAACCACTTAAGATAAGTTGGGCTGAAGTGGTTTTCGGTACAGTAAAGATTAGTTCAGTCATATCTATATTAGTGTGAGTTATATCCAATTTCAGATTATTCTAGCTCATCGACAAAAATTATGAACAATATTTTAGTTTCTTAGAGTCGATTTTAAAATCTAACTAATGACATGTAACTTTGAGAAAGGACATCACCTAGAAAAATTAATTTATCGGTGACTTTCAAAAAAATAATCACACCGAATCCATAGTCAATAGACCAAACCTCATAGCACCTCTGCATGGCAGAATCATAATAATCTATTCTCTTTAGATGAAAGAGAAAATCATCTCGACGATCCATCTAATCTCCAAATTTACCTCTCAACTTGTTACTCTAACCTTTCATCTCTCTAAACTCTCTAAATCTTGAACCCTTAAATTCTAAACCCTAAACCCGACCATATAATCATATGATTTTTAGTCAATAGTAGATTCCAACTTAGGATTTTTAATAAAAATTCGAAAATACCCTTGTCTTACCCTCATTTTTAAAGTTTCTTTCATAGCCAAGCTTCTCATTATTTTCCTTTCACCTGTGAGCTCTCTCTCAATTAATGTGGTTGTTGCTTTTTGACAAAATTGTTTGAAGTCCAGTATTCCTCAACTTCAGCTTTGGTTGCTGAGAAACTTTTGGAAAGTGAATGAAAACAGATGAAAAGACATGAATAATGTTGAATCTTTTGCTTTTATGTTGATAATCGAAGTAAGCTAAACATTTTACATTACTATCTTAGGCACCTTATAGTTAATGTTAATTTTATAAAAAAAAAAAACAGTCAAGTTTTTGTTCATTAAAAAACCTTTTGTTTTGTGCAACTTGATGGAGGAGTGATAGTTGATTTCAGAAATATCCGAAGAGAATACTAATCGAAAAGTAAATACTCTAATCTTTCATCATTTTAAACTCTCTAAACCTCAAATCGCAAAACCTTAAATTAGTGTTAAATTTTGTGATAATCTTTCATAAACATGTTATTGTGTTGAAATCAGTGTTAAATTACGTCATAATATTCATAAACATGTTCCTATGTTTAAATCAGTGTTAAATTTCGTGATAATTAATAAATGAATTAATTAATAACCATTCAAACATGGCCTTGAAATGTTCAAAAAGCGGAGAAAGGCTGATCATTTGTCGATGCTTAATTGCTTATGAGTAAAATTACATCGGTTTTGATTAACATGCAGTGGAACGTGGGACCTTACCAAGGGGAGCACTCAATTTGCACTCGTTAGACATGATAAGATTTAATTACCAATGAAGTCTCTTTAAATCCAACTTTAACCATGCACATAATACATTATTAAAATCATTATTATTTTAATTATCAATCAATCAAAGACATTTATTTCATGTCATAAAAAACGAAAGAAATTAAAGCATAAAACACTTGTCGTAGAACCAAAATACGGATTGTGACCTTCACGTTTTCTTCAGACAGTGGGAATGAATTCTATTACTTTTTTTTACATTGACATATATGCGTACCACACTGAACAAGCAATATGTCGATATGCTTGATGTATCAGTGATGAAAGTTATAAAATGTATTTTAGCAGTACTTAACTGTTATCACTTTAGGGTTGATCTAGATTTTAATTGCATTTTTATATATTAACAACTCTAAAGTATCATTCTTGGATCATTGATCTATTTCGGTGCATTTTCAGGTACTTTAAGCTCAAAAGAGGAGAAAAAATTATCATTACTTGAAACACAAAGACTCGAGGCATACTGGAGTGAAGGAATGCTTCCGAAAGGACAAGATGGAGGGCTTAAAAGAGTAACAGCTACTGCCCGCACTGGAAAGAGTTTCACTAAATTGCCAGAATTGCCCGTACAGATCAATCATCTTTGAAAATTAAACTATATTGATACAAGAAGAACCAAGAGATGAGCCATATACGCTTAGAAATGTCCGGAAGTCTATTTTCTGGAGAATTTTACGGTTCGTCAAACGGATTTTTCTAGAGAAAGTTATGGCAGTTTTAGTAGACAAAGGTTAGGCTGTGCGGGATTTCAGCGTGATTTTGGGCTTAAATTTCACATCTCACATCGGTTGGAAAACATATTTCTATATCTCACATCCCACATCGGATGGAAAACACATTGCACTCTTGGTATTTGCCTATATAATACCTACTCCACTTTAGCTTTGGAAATGAATCGGGGATGAATCCAGAGGGCCTTTAGGAGCAATCCAAAGGGCCTTGAGGAGGAACCCGAAGTTTAAAGTTTGAAGGTCGGAGAGAGATGATCGTTGGGAGGCCGGAGGCAACTCGAGGACGCATGAGCCTCATGGCCGGCTAGTCTCCAAACAAGGCGAAGGGATGAATCCCTAGGTGTAGTTGTTCTTATTTTTCCTTTATTTAATTCGGTTGTAGTTGGAATTATTTTCATTAAATATTGTTATGTTTTATTCTTTAATTTAATTAGTAGATTTATTATAACTCCGGTGGTTGCATGCTTCTTTTCCATATAAGTTCAGTCAGGCTTTTCTTATGTGTACCTGTTTGGGTACATTTTCATGTACTTTAAGCTCAAAAGAGGAGGAAAAGTTATCATTGCTTGAAGCACAAAGACTCGAGGCATACTGGAGTGAAGGAATGCTTCCGAAAGGACAAGATGAAGGGCTTAAAAGAGCAACAGCTGCTGCCCGCACTGGAAAGGAGTTTCACTAAATTGCCAGAATTACCCGTACAGATCAATCATCTTTAAAAATTAAACTGTATTGATACAAGAAGAACCAAGAGATGAGCTATATATACTTAGAAAGATCCGAAAGTCTATTTTCTGGAGAATTTTACGGTTCGTCAAAAGGATTTTTCTAGAGAAAGTTATGGCAGTTTTAGTAGACAAAGGTTAGGCTGTGCGGGCTATGCGGGATTTCAGCGTGATTTTGGGTTTAAATCTCACATCCCACATTGGTTGGAAAACATATTTCTATATCTCACATCCCACATCGGATGGAAAACACATTGCACTCTTAGTATTTGCCTATATAATACCCACTCCACTTTAGCTTTGGGCATCAATCGGGGATGAATCCAGATGGCCTTTAGGAGCAATCCAGATGGCCTTTAGGAGGAACCCGAAGTTTAAAGTTTGAAGGTCAGGAGAGATGATCGTCGGGAGGCCGGAGGCAACTCGAGGACGCATGAGCCCCATGACCGGCTAGTCTCCAAGCAAGGCGAAAGGATGAATCCCTAGGTGTAGTTGTTCTTATTTTTCCTTTATTTGATTCGGTTGTAGTTGGAATTATTTTCGTTAAATATTGTTATGTTTTATTCTTTAATTTAATTAGTAGATTTATTATAACTCCGGTGATTGCATGCTTCTTTTCTATATAAGTTCAATCAGGCTTCTCTTATGTGTACCTGTTTGGGAGTAATTGAGTCCGGTAGATCTCTTTTATAGATTTGTCCATTGCTGCGGTATCGTCGTTTAGATATATCGTTGTCTCTTGATAATTTACAAGTTAGGTCATGTGTGCTTGAAAGTAAAGAAGATTTCATAACAATTACATTAGGATTTATAAATGCACTTTAATTGAATATTTTTCGATTGCCTGTTTGGGATGTGAAACTTGCAATCGAGACAAAAACAACTGAATCAAGTTAGGATTAGAGCAACGAACCTAGGGAGGATTTCCGAACCTTGTCATTTTTATTTTAAACTTATTTACAAAATTACTTTTTTTCTAAAACAACTCAGACTCTTTTAATCTTTTATCGTTTGTGTTGATGTTTACACCTTCTATTGTACTTAACTTGTTTCCCTGTGGAATCGACACCCCAAAACTATACTACAATAACGCGTTATGTTTTGGGCGTAATCAAATTTTGGCGCCGTTGTCGGGGAAACGCGCTTAAGTACAAGGAAGATTGTCAACTTTTGACATGACAGTAGAAGAATTGTAAATAGTTTTTCATTTCAGCAGCTGTAAAGGCGGTAACTTCGTTCATTCTTTTATCTTGCTGTATTAATTTATTTTATTTTATTTTATTCTACTCTTTCTTTTTTTATAGTATTTTTTATTATTTTGTTACCTCACATGCACAGACATAGAGACACTGTGGATAGATTTGGTTGTAGGCCTGTGTTAGAGTTAGAATTTAAATCTTTTTCAAATCCTTTATTTGACAATCCATCTAGTCCCGAAGAAATGAGTGAACATAAAGATCAACCCCCTAGGACACTTAAGGATTACTTGCACCCTAACCGTACGGCCACACCACCATGTATCATGTCCCCCCCTAATGTTCAACAACCTGATTTTAAGCCGGACATGATCTAATTGCTACTAACTTTCCATGGGTTTGAGAATGAAAACCCCTATATCCACATTAGAGAATTTGAAGAAGTAGTAGCTGCTTTTCACAGTAGGGCTGATATGATAGACACCGTCAAACTTCGGTTTTTCCCTTTTTCACTTAAGGAAAAAGCCAAGGCTTAGTTGTACTCGTTAAGGCCTAGGTCCATAGGTAGTTGGGATGAGATGACCCGAGTTTTCTTCCAAAAACACTTCCCAACCCATAAGACCAATAACCTCAAGAGATAAATCTCAAACTTTGCACAAAAGGAGAGTGAAACCTTATATCAAGTTTGGGAACGTTTCAAGGACCTCTTGAATTCTTGTCAACACCATGGGTATAAGAGTTGGCGGATAGTTAGCTATTTCTATGATGGACTCTTAAGTAGGGAAAGACAGTTCATAGAAATGATTTGCAATGGGAATTTTCTTCAAAAAGATCCCAACCAAGCCATAGATTTCCTAGATGACTTATCAGAAAAAGCCCACACTTGGACTGAACCAAATACCATGGAAGACACTAGGAGAAATCAACCCGCTGGGATTTACCAACTTAAGGAAGATGACAGTCTTAAAGCCCATTTAGAGGTCCTAACTAAGGAAATTGAATCGTTAAAAACCAAGGATAATAGAGCCCCTAAACCGGTTGCTAGGGTAGAGTCCTATGAGCCTTGTTTCATGTGTAATAGGGTAGATCATTTACCTAAGGATTGTCCAGTTTATTTTGAGATGAAGGAAGAGTGTAATGCTGTAGGTATACCCTTTGGGAAACCACACTCACCTTACTACCTACAATCCCGTTTGGAAGAATCACCCTAATTTCAGTTGGAAATCTGATATGCAACCTCCTGCCCACTCTAGTACCCAGTGGCAACCGGAAACAACCTCATTTAATGCACCTCGACAATCTTTACCTTTGGAAGATATGTTTAAGTCATTTATGCAGGTACATGCCAAGAGTGTGGAAGATCAGGGAAAAATAAATCAACGGTTGTTAGAGGAACAACAAGCGATCAAAGAGGAGCAAAAGGTAATAAAGAGTCAACTCACTGAGTTAACTAGTTTCTTGATGATTCAAGAACAAAGTCGGTTTCCTTCACAGCCACAACCTAATCCAAGGGGACAACATATGGCATAAACATCCAATCCTGAAAATCAAAACATTAGAGAGGCTAATGCCATAATTACTCGCAGCGATAAGACAATTGATGGTCCCACTCTACCATCACACTTGATTCCTAATACCGTAAGCAACAAGGATAAAGCCCCCAAGGAACAAGAGGCCCGTGATATTTATCGCCCACGGGTGCCTTTCCCTCAAGCACTCCTTAAACCTAAGGAGATAAATACAGCATTAAAAGGTGAGATTCTTGAACAACTTCAGCATGTTAAAATTAATCTTCTTCTTCTTCATATCATAAAACAGATTCCCAACTATGCTAAAGTCATCAAGGATCTATGCACACTCAAGAGGAAGCACAATGTGAAGAAGATAGCATTCTTAATGGAGCAAGCAAGTGCTGTAATTAACAGCAAGACACTGCCCAAATATAAAGATCCGGGCTGTCCAACGGTGGCTTGCCAAATTGGAAATAAACCTTGTGGCCAAGCATTGCTAGATTTGGGTGCTAGTGTGAACCTCATGCCATACTCCAAGTACTTCCAGCTCGGTCTAGGTGAGATCAAACCAACCTCCGTGGTACTTCAATTAGCGGATAGATCGATAAGAAAACCAAGAGGTATTGTAGAAGATGTTTTGTTGCAAATTGATAATTTCTACTATCCTGTTGATTTTTTGGTTTTAGATATTGTTTCCACTATAAACACGGAGTCCAAGATTCCTTTGATACTTGGAAGACCATTCCTTGCCACCGCTAATGCCCTCATTAATTGTAGGAATGGCCTAATGACATTATCATTTGGAAATAGGACTCTAGAGGGAAATGTTTTTCGAGTCCCATAGCAACCACATGAAGAGGATGAGTACATCAAATATAATTCTAACTCTCCGGAATTCATTCCTAATAATCTTGAGTTCAAAGATTCTTCAAATTACCCCATGCCATTAATGTTGTTGATGTTTTTGATAAGCCACAGGAATTTATTAAGACATCTTGCCAACCATGCTTTGAGAAGTTGCTTGAGAGAAGTCACATGGATGCGGAAATCAAATACCGTACTGCTGATAGTAAATGGGCATCACCAAAAACACTTGAGCCACATGTGGTGGACTTTAAGTATTCATTGTCATCGCCAAAGCATACAAGCACAAAATTTTGTAGCAAAGCAGTGGCTGGTGCATCCAACTTATGTTTTTCAAGGAGGGAATAAAAGCGTCTGGCTGAAGACGTAAAACTTAGCGCTCATGGGAGACAACCCACAACATATCCTTTTACTTTTACTGTTTTTCATATTTCTTTTTCTTGTTATTATTATTATTTTGTTGTTTTCTAGTTTTACTTTAGTATTTATTTTTCAGGGACAAATAAATGAAGCAGTTCAAATGGTGGAGCACAATTTTCAGCTTCTGTGCACCTTTGGCTACAAGGGGAGTCTCCTTTACTCTTTCTTTTACATTGAGGTCAATTGAATTTTTAAGTTGGGGGTGGAGGAAACGCATCTCTTTGTTTCCATATTCTTTATTTCCATACATTTTTTCTTTTTCCATTGAACTACTTTGTGTCATTTTCCTTTTTGTTTGTTTCTAGCATGCTTTGTGTTAACCTTAGAGTCAATTTACATGTCAATGATATGAGCATAATTGAGATAGCAGATAGCATGTAGAAGAAGTTAAATCTTGCTTCAGTTTGAAATTAATTTAAGCATCAATCTTCATTTGGTTAGAGACTCTAGTTTGTGGTAAGATTGTATGATTACACCATAACATCTAGAAAAGTTTTATGTGTGATTATTTTACGAATATTTTTGCGGTCTCGACAAGCTCTAGAACTTACCTGATAACCATTTGAGGCGAATTCCTAGAATGCACACTACTTAGGATATGATATAGGCCATTTTTGAACCGTTTGAGCCTTTCAAACCTACCATTGCTATATTTATCACTAGTCACCTATTTGAGCATTTTTCTTGAAAAGAAAAATTGAGCCTTGTTTCTTTGGATAAACCATTTACTTACTTTTATGAGCAAAAAAATATTTTATCATTACCTTTCTTTTAAAGAACTTAGTTATACACATATTGTTAGAAGCACTTAAAAGGAGTAAGGGATGAAAATATGAAAAAATATCACTACCACAACCCAAGTACATTAAAGGAGATAAGTTGGTGGTTGTGGAAAAGATAAGAAAAAAAAATGATGATGAAAAAGAAAGTGAATGGTTATGTGCCAAAATAAAAAAATAAAAAAAATGGATTATGGCAAAGAAAGAAAAAGAAAGAAAAAAAATGGTGATTTGTTAAAAGAAATGCTCGAAAAATGGTTGAAAGAGTTGGGTGTGGAAGTAAAGGTTATCAAGTGCTTAAAGTAATTGTGTTTAAAGCTAAGAGATTGAGTTCTTTTACTTGTGAATCTTTCTCATTCTTTTTTAGCCTTTACCTTAGCCTAACGTTATAAGCTTATTAAAGACCTTTTGATCCAATATAGTGTGATTTTTCTACAATAGTGTAGAGTGGTTTGAAATGTAAGCATATGGAGCTTGTTTTTGTGATTGACATCACGCTATTTATTATGTTTTTAGAGACTATGACTTGTATTCATGAATGTTATGCATAAAATCATCCGGGTGTTTGGATTAATGGTTTGTGGTAAGATGGATGTTAAGAGTCAATAACGATTTTAAGATTGATGTTTAGATTACTTTTGGACTTAGGTGAAATTTAATGATTCTATGTGTCGTATGTTATGTGCAATTTTTGAGACAAAAAGTGAATTACTCTTGGTTCAACGCTAGCATTGCTTTACTTTGTTTTTAACTCCTACCATAGAATTCATCTCTTATTTTCGCTTCAATTGCTAGGGACTAGCAGTAAGTTAGTTGAGGGTTGTGATGAGAGTCGTAAAATGCATCTTAACAGTACTTAACTGTTATCACTTTAGGGTTGATCTAGGTTTTAATTGCACTTTTATACGTTAACAACTCTAAAGTATCATTCTTGGATCATTGATCTATTTCGGTGCATTTTCAAGTACTTTAAGCTCAAAAGAGGAGGAAAAGTTATCATTGCTTGAAGCACAAAGACTCGAGGCATACTGGAGTGAAGGAATGCTTCCGAAAGGACAAGATGTAGGGCTTAAAAGAGCAACAGATGCTGCCCGCACTGGAGAGAGTTTCACTAAATTGCCAGAATTGCCTGTACAGATCAATCATCTTTGAAAATTAAACTGTATTGATACAAGAAGAATCAGGAGATGATCCATATATGCTTAGAAAGGTCCGGAAGTCTATTTTCTGGAGAATTTTACGGTTCGTCAAACGAATTTTTCTAGAGAAAGTTATGGCAGTTTTAGTAGACAAAGGTCAGGCTGTGCGGGCTGTGCGGGATTTCAGCGTTATTTTGGACTTAAATCCCACATCCCACATCAGTTGGAAAACATATTTCTATATCTCACATCCCACATCGGATGGAAAACACATTGCACTCTTGGTATTTGTCTATATAAGACCCACTCCACTTTAGCTTTGGAAATGAATCGGGGATGAATCCAGAAGGCCTTTAGGAGCAATCCAGAGGGCCTTTAGGAGGAACCCAAAGTTTAAAGTTTGAAGGTCGGGAGAGATAATCGTCGGGAGGCCAGAGGCAACTCGAGGACGCATGAGCCCCATGGCCGGCTAGTCTCAAAGCAAGGCGAAGGAATGAATCCCTAGGTGTAGTTGTTCTTATTTTTCCTTTATTTGATTCGGTTATAGTTGAAATTATTTTCGTTAAATATTGTTATGTTTTATTCTTTAACAGCTCGACCGTATACAGTACAAGGGATTCACCTTTGCCTCAGACAGAAGAACAACGGATTGAACAGGACAGTACCACCAGGAAGGGAAGCCTCACATTCATCATTCATTAAATTTATGTTATATTCACATCTTTTCCTTCGCTATAACAACATCGTTTGCAAAACCACTATGCACTGCCCTTTTGTTTGATCTAAGTAGAATTGGTAACAAAACCGCTATTAGTTGCATGTTTATATTCACAAAAAACCATTGCACAAGTGTGATGTCATAAAAATTGATCAATGGGTCCCATTTCGAATCATATGGTAATGAAACTAATGAAAGAAAATGGTCTTAAGGATATCACATGGTTATGGAACTAATGTATTCAGTGCAGGTGTGCTTTCCGGAGACATTGGGGCATCAAAAAGCAAAAGAAATAGGATTCTACTAAATTAAAGTATTAATAAAATATACATGTTCGGACTTCATCAAACCCAGATTTTTACCTTCACACCTGCAAAAGACAGGTAAAATATCTCAACTGAACCATTCTCCATGTAATGTATCCGCATAAAATGAGTGAATTGTATACATACACCATCACTAAAAAGAGCATGGACTATTTTGTCATAGACATGAAGGACAGTACACTTGTTTAACAATCATTGCAGCCTACAAAGACACAAATGTTAATTGCTTACGTGAAAGAGAAACTCTCAAATATCATGAAATCTATGCTATTTCAACCACAAACGACAAACCACTCTTTATTTAACAGAAACCGGTAACTATGTACTCCAAAGATGCTTAAAAGCTTAAAATACCCAAAGATGCATATAAAGACAAACAATTTATACACTTTGATATGCCAAAAGAATAATAGCTCGTAACTCATTGGCCACAAAGTAGAGACTCATTTTTTTAAAAGAAATGAAAAGGTGGAAATGCTAGGGAATCCCAAACCCCACACTCAATAGAAGATAAACGTATAAGAATGAATGGTATTCGCTTCTCATTCAAAACTCTACTGCATATAATGAGATATTAGCATAGCACAACCATGGAGTGAAGTTGATCTCATTGCCATTGTTCTTGAAAAGGTATCAATCATTCACTAAGCCTGAACAGAACATCGGCTATCTACCATCCTATTTCCCTTGGACTTTAACAAGAAGTTAGTGCACACTAGAGTCTTGACCAAATATCTTTTAAGAATCACCCTTATGCCTATGCCTTCACAAGATAGACCAGTTTTCCACATCATTGGCAAATGCTGGGGCAACAAAATTTCATGAGATGTCAAGTTCGAATCTTTTTGCTGATCAGCGTGCCACTCAATTATATCACTCAAGCTCCAGAACAAGCCGAACGACCATGGGCTCAAAAACACGAGATCTTTAAGCTTGATTTGGCTTATCTAAGGCAAGGATTTTTTTATGAATAAAAGAAAATTTCATTTCAAAGGCATCAAGAGGGTGCCGCCAAAAAACAAAAAGTTATCTACAAGAGAGCGAAATCTAAAAAATCTTAATCATTTACAAAAAAAAAAAAAAAAAAAAAAAAACCCTCTAAAACCCAAAAGTATGAAATCATCCATCCATGATGGAAGCTAAAGATATTTCCTTGCCATAAAAAACTCTCTTATTCCTCTCTAGCCCAAAAAATAGAGACGAAAATTAAGCAAAAAGCCTTTCTCTCCAAGCCCACACTTCATCTTCAATAGAATCACCCAATGGATTCCCACCAAACAAAGAGTCAAACCCATAATTGTCTATTGAAACAACACCCCAAAAGAAGATGGAAAACGGATTTGGCCTCCTCTTTGCAAAGAAAGCATCTATTGACCAAAACCTCTCTTTTTTGGAGATTGTCAATTGTAAGGATGCCTCCCCAACACGTTCCCCAAGCAAAACCTAAGACTAGTAAGAAAACATATAATATGCACAAGAAATACCTTTCCAACATCAGCTGCCCTTACATGAATCCAAGGAAGTTATTCTAGCCAAAAAAAGAAGAGAAAAAGAATCTGAGGAAGCTGTAGATTACAAGTAAAAATCTCTGATGGGAGAGATGTAACTCTTTTAACAGCAGCCAAACGCCCTTAGATGAAATATATAGTTTACCTTATTGACAATAAACTAGGTGTTATAACTTTGATGGCACACCAGAACCTCAAAACACAAGCTACCAATAGTAGTATATGTCTTACTTTACAAAGACACTACTAATGGACTATTGTACTTTATAGACAGGAATACTCAACCATTTCCTTTATCCCCTATTCACACTAATGCACCCGAAATATAGACATTCATATGTACGAAATTATAAACCTATATCAAACAAGAAGGCATGCTTACACAACAATATGCTCAAAACAGCAAGAAACAAATGCAAGACATTACCATGATCTATACAAAATAATAAATAAGGTATTGTTGACTCATGGATATAGACAAAATTTATATCGCTACAGAGACTATTCAGAACTTCTTTATGATGCATAAAAGGTGAAGCTTGTTCTTCTTTTGTGTGATTGAACAAGCAAGAAGAGATGAATAGATATTACAAAAGGGTGTTCAATTCTGTCATCACAATTAACGGAGGTCATGGCAGATAACACAAGGTACGGTAATATAGCAGCCTTTTTTCTCATACAGAGAACAACTAACCTCTTCTAGAGGAGACTGAATGTTTAGAGGTAGCGTAGAATGTTCTTCATTATATACAACAGCTTGTCCGAGTACAGCCAAAAGAGTCTGCTATGCAAATCCTATTCGCAACTTTGACTGCAGAATAAAACAAAGGAAGGTTTAGAATACAAGGAAGGACCCAACAAACTAATTTCTAATAAATGTCCAAATTACAACCTGAAGTAGATGAATTAAATATTGAGGTTCACAGTCAGTGGCTACAACAAGAAGTGCCTTAATACAGTTTTTTTTCTCCTTCTCTTGACTATCCTTTCCAGCTTCCTATTAAGATCAGTACACAATACGTGCAAGTTAAAAGCAAAACTAAGAAACAATCTTTATCAACAATCTTTTATTCCAGGACAGAGATGAGTGCATCTACAAATTACATCCGTAAAAGATAACCTAACTATGTCTCTCTTTTTCTGAACCTGTATTAGAACTATATACTACTACAATAAAACAAGACTGTTTGGCTAGAAAACTCAATCAGAAACATGATAAAACCTTATCAAAACGGTTCATCACATCCATAAGTCATAACTAAGGGTAAAGACTTGAAATTGTTAATTCGACCATCTTCCTTTTTGGTTGCTTTGATTGTTAGGCTATGTGTGGAGCCTGGTGGTTTTTTTTTTATTTTTGTCTAATCTGGTCATTTCAGCACTATTTGATATCTGTTTTATTTTAACCCGGAAATATAAGGGTTTCATCTTATTCTTTTGGGTAAGTGAGTGAGCTGTCTTTTTTTTGGGAATACTATGAAAGGGTGTCTAGGGGTGAGACCTCCTTGTATTGTTCTTCAAGACATAGTGAAATCGTTGCAACTCCGTGGACGTAACCCGAGTTTGGGTGAACCACGTAAATCTATGTGTTGTGTGTTTGCCTTTGATTTATCTCTATATTCGCGTCTCAAGATCCGTAGGGATAGGGTAGTTTAACCTTAACAACTGGTATCAGAGCTATCGGTTTTTTGAGTGGGAGCGATGGCCTGAGAAGAAGGAAAGGCGACAGGAATCGAGAAATTCGATGGCACAGATTTTGGGTATTGGAGGATGCAAATCGAGGATTATCTCTATGGGAAGAAATTACATTTGCCTCTGTTAGGGGCAAAGCCAGACAGTATGAAAGAAGACGAATGGAATCTTCTTGATAGACAGGTACTGGGAGTTATTCGGTTAACTTTATCAAGATCAGTTGCACACAATATTTTGAAGGAGAAGACCACTAAGGACGAGATGGACTCACTGATGACGAATCAGACATGGGAACTAACTGAATTGCCAGAAGAGAAGAAAGCTTTACATAACAAATGGGTGTACAGAGTAAAAGAAGAGCATGATGGTAGCAAGCGGTACAAGGCCAGATTGGTTGTGAAAGGGTTTCAACAGAAAGAGGGTGTAACAAATGGGTGTACAGAGTAAAAGAAGTGCATGATGGTAGCAAGCGCTACAAGGCCAGATTGGTTGTGAAAGGGTTTCAACAGAAAGAGGGTGTTGATTACACAGATATTTTCTCTCCAGTTGTGAAGCTAAACAACAATCAGGCTCGTACTGGGAATTGTGGTTGCAGAGAACCTACATCTTGAGCGGTTAGATGTGAAGACAACATTCCTTCATGGTGATTTGGAGAAGATATTTATATGCATCAGCCACAAGGATTTGTAGTGCAGGGAAAGGAAAATCAGGTTTGTAAACTAAGAAAGAGTTTGTATGGGTTGATACAAGCTCTAAGACAATGGTACTAGAAGTTTGACAGCTTCATGTGTAGCACCGGGTTCACAAGGTGCCAGGCAGACCATTGTTGCTATGTTAAGAGTTTTGACAACTCTTATATCCTATTACTGTTGTATGTGGATGATATGCTCGTTGCAGGGTCTAACATTGAGGAGATTAATAATCTCAAGAGGTAGTTGTCAAAACAACTTGCAATGAAGGATTTGAGTGCTGCAAAACAAATCCTTGGTATGAGAATCATCAGAGACAGAGTCAATGGGACTTTGAAACTTTCACAGACAGAGTATGTGAAGAAGGTTCTCAGTCGATTTAGCATGGATAGTGTTAAACTAGTGAGCACACCTTTGGCTAGTCATTTTAGACTATCTAAGGATCAGTCACCCAAGACAGAGCAGGAGGAGGACTACATCAGTAGGGTTCCCTATGTCTCAGCTATTGGAAGTCTTATGTATGCCATGGTCTGCACAAGACTGGACATTGCACATGCAGTGGGAGTAGTGAGTAAGTACATGAGTAATCCGGGAAAACAACTTTGGGAGGCAGTCAAATGGATCCTGAGGTATTTGAAAGGCACTTCAGATACATCTCTGTGCTTCACAAGGGCAGGTTTAAAACTGCAGGGTTTTGTGGATGCGGATTTAGCTGGTGATGTTGATAGCAGAAAGAGTACTACAGGGATTGTGTATACTCTGGGTGGTACAGCTGTAAGTTGGGCTTCTAAGTTGCAGAAAATCGTTGCTCTCTCTACTACAGAAGCTGAGTATGTAGCCATAACTGAAGCTGGGAAGGAGATGGTTTGGTTACAAGGTCTCTTGGATGAGCTGGGTAAAAAGAATGAGAGGGGTGCTCTCCACAATGATAGTTAGAGTGCTATTTTTCTTGCTAAGAATCCGGTGTTTCATTCCAAGACGAAGCATATACAATTGAGATATCACTTTATTCGCTCTCTTCTCGATAGTGAACAGTTGGTACTGGAGAAGATTCGTGGAACTGAGAATCCAGCAGATATGTTGACTAAGAGTGTCACTATTGAGAAATTGAAGCTGTGCTCAGCTTCAGTTAGTCTTCAAACTTGAGGACAGGTGAATCAGTTGCGGCGATGGTTGCTCTGTTTGAAGGCATGTGGTGCTTGGTGTTGGTGATTGGACCAGTCTCCAAGTGGGAGATTGTTAGGTTATGTGTGGAGCCTGGTGGTTTTTTTTATTTTTGTCCAATCTGGTTTTTTCAGCACTGTTTGGTATCTGTTTTATTTTAACCCGGAAAAATAAGGGTTTCATCTTATTCTTTTGTGTAAGTGTGTGAGTCGTCTTTTGTGAATACTGAGAGGGGTGTCTAGGGGTGAGACTTCCTTGTATTGTTTTTCAAAACATAATGAAATCGCTGCAACTCCGTGGACGTAACCCGAGTTTGGGTGAACCACGTAAATCTGTGTGCTGTGTGTTTGTCTTTGATTTATTTCTATTTTCTTCTTTATATTCGCATCTAAAGATCCATAGGGATAGGGTAGTTTAACCCTAACATTGATTAGTCAAAAGTGCTTTAGGTATAATTTCATGAAAAAGACAATATTCTACAAGGAACCAAAGAGACAGCTATGGCAACTATTTTTGGAATCTTATCTGATATGACTGAAGTGATGATGATGATTGTGCAGGCATACATGGAGAAGATTCAAGTGGCCGAAATGCAAGCAGAGATGCTCAAAATAGCAGGACTGACAGGTTTATTGGTGAAGACGACAAGTTGTTTGCAATATATGAAGTGGCATCAAAAGAAGGATGAGGGCAGCATGATGATATAAATGGTTTATGGCAGTAGTTGTGGTGATGGCAGTGCTTGTGAATTGTATATGGTAGTAGCATACTCACATTGGGAGAAATCACAACTGTTTTAAATAAACTCACTTTTCTTTTTTTCTTTTTTCCTTGGAAGAGGGCTCATTACTTCTATAAAGTTCAAATCATTTGATTAAGAACCCACTTTCCAATAAACAAACTGATTTAATTAAAAAATAATACATTTAGAGATACAACAATCACCCTTTTGGATACCTCACTGAAAATAAGGAAATAAAACTGATTACAATCATTAAATAACTCCAAATGAATGCAATCTCAACCACATAAATGAAGGTCTAAGTGCAGTAAATAAAACAACAAGATCAAAATGATTCACATTCTTAGTTTTTGGTTTAATGGGCAGCCTTTTGTAAATGAACATGAGTTCATAGACTTTATATTTTGTACAGGGGTTGGCACCCCCTTGTGCCCTTTCGATGAATTTTTACTTATAAAAAATTACAAAAAAATACTTCTCCAACTTCAGTTCATATAAAAAAATTAATCCACGTTCAGACAAGATGAGGTAACAAACTCAAGTATTCTGAAAAGATTAAACTTTTGGCTTTTAAGTATAAGAAGAGGTTAAGACGGTGCACCTTAGCAATTCGCTGAAATGCATAAAAAACTTTGGCAATCGCCAATGCATCAGGCTTGCGCATCATAGATTGAGATGACCGACTTGCTTTTGCAACAAGACCCAAATCTCCCAATTCCTAATAATTAAAATAAAAGATCAACAAATAAAACTCACATTCAAAATAGTTTGAAATTTGCCTTTTTTGTACATCATTTTGCTTACATTGAAATACTCCAATCCTGGTGAAGTGGAGTTTAATCCTCCTAAGATCCAGAAACATAAATAATAACTTTATACCCCGCCCCGCCCCTAGAATTAAATAGAACATGACCAACAATAACCAAAACTATGATGATAACAAACACGTTTAACCATCCAATGCGTATTCCTCATTAATCAAAACAAGTAATAAATAAACGAAAAAAAACACATAACAATCACCTTGTACTGTTTCTTAACCTACGGCTCAGTCCTACCAAATGCCTCCGAAAGCGCCTTGATAATCGACGCATCCCCAATCCCCAGCACCAACCCTTCATGAGCCGACGCAACCTTATTGGCCGCAAGCTACACAACAGCCACCAGATCCTCGGGCGTCGTATCAATCACAGTCCTCAACATATTGCATACGATATCCGTGATCAAACTGAAAGAACTAGTATAGTGAGTTGGTGAGTGTAGTCGTTAGAGAGAGAATAATGAGGGAGATTACTCAGATGAGATGAGCGAGAAAACTGGGTGAGATTTTTTATCGCTTTTTTTCACTTTTATTTTAGAAATAGTGCTGAGGAAGCTAATCACTGCTCTCTCGTTGACATCAGCCGTCTCTGTTTATTTGTTCACTCCCTTTTTGCCTTTTTTTAATTCCTTTTTGCGCCTTTTCTAGTATATTTTGTTGTAAAACACAATTTTTTAATAAAATTTATATTTTAATAAAATAAATATAAAAAATATACTTTACCTTAATAAAAACACTTTACCCCAATAAAATAGTGTCTCTATGCCTATTCTTTGAGAAGATTTTGTAAATACATCTGTAAATAAAGGTATGAAAAAATTTCAGAAAAATGCAGAAAAGAAGATTTATTGAACTGTAGTAGTTAAGTGAGAAATAGCTTCTTCCACATGAACTAAAACTTCAAACCTCGGATTATGATCAAATCCAGTAAAAATATCCCATATCTATGAACCAAAACATACAGATACTCAAGTCAGTTTTTGCTGAAGAAAAGAAAAACAGAATTGAAAATAGCCCAGCGAGCCTTTTTTTTATGTTGCAGTTTGTCAGTCTCTCTTTTGGCGCTTTATTTGCTAACTGTACAAAAGAAACAGAGCATACAAACATAATGAACACAAAGTACAACCTCACAAATACATTTATAGGTTACAAAGTAGAAATAAAAAAATCTAAATTTCTAATGCTTGAGCTGCTTGTCACCAATTTCCACAGTGAATGACAAACAAAGCTCAGAGTCACTCTTGGTGTGTTTTTCTGAAAGTAGTACTCAGTCTAAAATCGACTTTCTCCATCGATCCCTCACCGAAAATGTACCATTTCTTCTCTCTCTGTTTTTACTTTTGAATAATTCTATGTTTGTTTCCCGAGAATATGTAGCATGATTCAGTGTATATTTATGCATGTTTTATACCTGTCTTTGTTTCTTCTCTCTGTTCCACTCTCTCCATGTTGTAATTAAGTTATAGGGATTTGTTTCCCTCGACTGAAATCATTAATGGACTTTTTCGGTGAGAGGGAACTTCTAGTTAATTGTTAAGGGATGTCTAAGCTTGTATGAATATATGACAGATCATAAATTATCAAAGAATTTTGAAATTCAAATGCTTAAGTGACTACAGTAATGGATTGCTGAATTGAAATGAAGTGTTTGATTCAATTCTAACTTAATTCTACTCCTAGAACAAGAATGTAAGTATTAGAATATATAGGAAAGTTGCTTGAGGCTCCATAACCTTAGTGAGATGATGTTCTAAGCTTTATTGTATTTGTTTCTGATTTCTCCAACATTGCTTGCTTGTGTGAAAATTGCATCTATTTTAACCTTAACAATGTCCTATTTGCCATTGATGCTTTTGTGTTCTCATTGTGTCCCTTTACAATATTGGTTTTAATCATGTAGGTCAATGGATTTTGTGTATTTTTCCATAAGATTTCATTATAATGGTTATTTCATATACAAACCGTGTAAGAAATACGTTGTGGGTAAGATGATGATTTACGATGGCTGTGTCAGTGATAAGATGTCTATCTATGAGGTCACAAACATGTTAGGATGTGTTGGAGTAACTGGTTTTCAATACATGTATTACACTGAACCTGGTAGTGGATAGAATGTCTTTAAGAGACTTGCAACTGATCAAGATGTAAAAGATTTCATTGATTTGATTAAGCCTGAGATGATGATGGATGTCTATGTGCAGCATACATGGCAACATGAAGGTGCCAGTTCTGTTGAACATGAATACCTTTCTTGTGATGTGCCTGAGTCAGTGTTGGCCTTAGAATATCATGATGTTCCAGTTGAGTTGGAAAGTGATGAAAGAGGAGGTAATGATGATGTACCAGTATTTGTTGATGAGTTAAGTGGTGGTGGTGAGTCTAAAAATGATTATGGCGTTCAGAGTGAGGAGTTTTATGAGGGGGAATCTCTACATGACGAAGAGGGTAATGACGAGGGATCTTTTAGTGGTGAATATGGTGGGAGTGACTATGACTTCAAGGATAGTGATGATGAGAGGCTTGGTGAGGATGACATGGTTTAGGAGGATAATGTTGATGAAGGGCTTACTAGTTCAAAGATTGGCGGGGGGGCGGGGACAATGTTGGTAGTTCTGAATATGCAGTTTTTTTTTGGAGTTGGGTCTGACAAGGGAGTAAATGATGATAGTTATGACTATGCTGGGTCAGATGACTTGCATACCCCTCAGAATTATGATGATAGGTCAGGGTGGTCAGAATTCAACCCTGAAACAGACATGGGGGATCCTAAATTGAAGATGGGCATGCTATTTGGTTCGAAGGCAATTCTGAGAGAAACACTCATCAAGTATTCAATTTTGAAAGGGTGTGCAATCCAATTTGTGAAAAATTATAAAGTAAGGGTGAGGGTGAAGTGTCGTCACAAGACTTGCTACTAAGTATTATATGCTCCAAGCTTGAGAGGGTCCTCCACATATCAGGTTAGGACTCTAGGCCCATCCCACATATATCCAAGGACAAGATATAATAGACATTGTAACCCCAAATTTTTGGCAAAAAACTATATGGGGAGGTTTAGCAATGATCCAACACATAAGCCTGTGTCTGTTGTGAGAGATACAATACAAGACTTTAGTGTTGATATTTTTGGCATGAAAGCTTGGAGGGCTAAGAACACAACACTTGAAGAAATATATTAAAGCTACAAGGATCAGTACAGAACGTTGTGGGATTATTGTGCAGAGATAAAAAGAGCAAATCCTGGTAGCACAGTTGACATGCTTTGTGACAAAAATTATTTGCCACCGGTGTTCAAAAGACTCTACATTTGTTTTGAGGCTTGCAAAAAAGGGTTCTTGGTTGGGTGCAGGCCATTAATAGGCCTTGACGGATGCCATCTAAAGCCCCCAGCACATGGTTAGTTGCTTATTGTAGTTGGTGCTGATGAAAATGAATACATATTCCCCATTGCATATGTAGTTGTAGAGGCTGAAACCAAGGAAGCATGGTCATGGTTCCTGGTCAAGCTCATTGGAGACATTGACACTGTCAGTGAATGAATGTGGACTTTCATTAGTGATTAGCAGAAGGTGCAACAATCATGAAACAAAACATATAAATAATTATATTAAATATTGCATAAGTTTATATTAATTGTCTTCCCAATGTCTTGTAGGGCTTACTGCTAGCATTTGAAGATGTGGTTCCAATAGCTGCTAACAGATTCTGTCTAAGGTATATGTATGGCAACATGAAAAAGACTTTCAAAGGGTAGGAGCTGAAACACCTTTTTTTGGGCAGCAACAAAATAACAACTAAAAATTGGTTTCAGATTTATATGGGGAAAATGAAATAATTGGATGAAAATGCTTACAAATGGGTGATGGAGCATGACCCTAGGTCTTTGTCTAAGCATACATCTTGCCATATACCAAGTCTGATATGTTTCTCAACAATTTATGTGAAACTTTTAATAGTTTCATCCTTCCAGCTAGGACCAGCCTATAATTAAGATGTTGGAGACTATAAGGAAGAAACTTATAGGTAGGTTTGCTTAAAAAAAAACTTGGATGGGGAGGAATATAGGGCCAATATGTCCAAAGATACAAGCTAAACTAGAGAAATTGAAGTTAGCTTCAAAAGATTGTGTACCCTCATTGTTTGGTGGTCAGAGGTATGAAATCGAGAGTGGAAGTGACACCTACACTGTTGATTTAGCAAAACACACTTGTGCATGCTTCAAATGAGATGTTACTGCATGCAAGGATGGCATAAGTGCAATATATGCCAATAGAGAACAACCTGAGGATTATGTCAACTTGTTTTACCATGTTGGGTACTACCTTATGTCCTATGACCTTAACATTGAGCCACTTAATGCCCCATCATTATGGCCCAAAACATTTGATGAACCACCAAACCCACCTCTATTTAGGAAACCAATACGCAAGCCAAAGAAATAGAGGATTAGGGACCCTGAGGAAGGACAAGAAGGTGGTACTATAACATGTAGTGTTTGTTTGGGTATATGTCATAACAAAAAGAGTTGTAAGGGACTCGAGATTGGTACAGCCTCAAAAAAGAGCTTTACAACTCAAATGCCAAGTATAAGTGTTTTAACTATTGTCGCATGCATTGATTACATGTTCTGAATATCTTACTCGAGTCTCATTATATTTTTATCTGTTTTGCTTTGTAGGCTGTTAGTAAAAGAAAGAAGGAGCAATAGCTAGTGTAGCCTAGAAAAAAAGCTTCAAGTGAGTAAAAAGAGACAACATGTGAAAATGGTTTTATAATGCTAATACTTTGAAGAACAACTTGGCTTATCTTCTAGTTCTTTCTTAATCAATACAATTTAATCCGTAAAAATGACTAATTTGTATGGGCAATTCTGGCAATTTAGTGAAACTCATTTCCAAGTGCTTGTAAAACTTGTAAAACAACGAAAAGACAATCAAAGTAACAAATTCCTAAGCTAGCAAATGTAAATTAAGAGGTTAAGATATGCAATATTTGGCACTAATTAAATACCCCCAAACTTACATTTTGGTAGTTCCTTAGCAAAACAAAATAAAATAAAATAAAAACTAAATGAAAAACAAAGAACATAAAGATAAGTTTATCATTCATGGTATCCTAAAATTTAAACATCACACAAAACCATGATATTCATTCATGAGCAAGCTTAAAATGTAAACCCATCTTCGCAATGAATAGGAATTTTAAAATTTAATTACTTACAAAAGGCAGGCTAAAGCATCACAAGTCTGATTCAGTGTAAAGTGAATTAGCATATAAAGATAAGGCTTTCAAATAACTTTAATGTGCAATGTTTCCATGTCTCAATATTTACAGAATTTCTCATCAGAATGAACAACGATGGTACAGTTTTATTTGCTTCTCTCTTTTATTATAATGCTCTACTATGTTTAGTTCCCTTAAGCTTTCTAATTGACCCATGTAGCAAGTGTTGAGTCAATGACTCCCAAACCAGATGGTTTTAGGGCATTAGGTGTAAAGACACCCCTAAGGACTTACTAACTCGAATAAAAAATGCTACGAAACTAAACTGGCTTTAATGCTACCAAGCAAAATTCCCACATTTTGAAGTGAACACTCACTGTTTACTCAGGCAAGAGGTCCAGTTACTCAGCAAAAATTTTCTCAATGATCATTTTAAATAAAATTATCACATTTTGACATGAACACTCACTGCTTACTGAGGCAAGAGGTCTAGTTACTCAGTAAAAATTTTATTAATGATCATCATGAGCATTTTTCTCTATTTGTGCAATTTTTTTTTCAAAGTGTTTATCCAATAAGCCATCCAGTTTTAGTTGGGTCATGGAAACATACACATTAAACTCACATGTCATACCTCACACTATTTTGTGCTAATGTGCTCATGTTAAATTAGATCAAATATATGAATTCTCAAATACCTAAAGCAAGTAACAAAATTTTAAAACTCTATCCTCAAATCATATGTTCAAGATTTTAAGCTCACCAATGACATCACATCACTGTATTCGTTTAGATCAACCAAAATTTTTTTAGAACAAAATGAACATGCATTTATCTTTTCAATAATTAAAAAAAACTGGGACAGAGTGTGTGTGAATGTGTCTCTCATACCCCAAACTTAAACTACACATTATCCCCAATGTGTGAATAACATGGAAAGATCTGACCTAGGAGATGGAGAACTAACTGGCTAGCATGACTCATAGCACACCCCCAAACTTGAACTGATGCACACACATTGTCCCTGAAAAAGAAAAACGAAAGTAATACCGAAAAATAAAAGATACTAAAAGTAAACAGTTATGAAAAAAACAAAAGGATAGGCTGTAGGGTGCCTCCCATGAGCGCTAAGTTTTATGTCTTTATCCAGACGCTCTTATTCCCTTCTAGAAAAAAATAAGTTGAATGCACCAGCAACTGCTTTACTGTCAAATTTGGTGCTTGTATGCTTTGGAGAGGCCTCAAGGATGTGCACAGCTTCAATGATGTTATCAGTAACATCTGCAGATTCTGGCTCAATATCTGCTCTTGTAAAACCATAGGTGAGGGTGGACTCCAATGGATTAAGGTGATGGACCTTTTCCATGAGTGAGTCAATCATGTATGCCTAGTGGCTCTCGTCATCATCTTTTAATTTGTTCATTGTTGGGATGTGTAATGACTTACCACTTCGTGTCATAATGGCATTCATATCCTTCAAAATCTTTTATACCAGGTGTTGACCATGGGGTGTGGACTGAGCTTGAGAAGGGAACTTACCTCACTCATTCACACTCAATGAGCTCATCAATTTGGACACTTGGCTATTTATCTCTTTATTTTCTTCAACAGTCTGCGTAATCAATGATGAGTGCCAAATATTGCATATTTTGGCCTTTTAATTTACATTTTTTAGCTTAGGAATTTGTTACTTTGAGTTGTTTTCGTTGTTTTACAGGTTTACAAGCTTGGAAAGAAGTTTCACTAAATTGCCAGAATTGCTCGTGCAGATCAACCATTTTTGAGGATTCAACTGTATTGATTTAGGAAGAACCAGAAGATATGCCATATATGTTTGGAAAGATCCGGGTGTCTATTTTCTGAGGAATTTTACGAATCAATAAAATGAATTTTCTAGAGAAAGTTATGACAGTTTTAGTAGACAAAGGTCAAGCTGTGCATGATTTCAGCGTGACAGATCAGCCATTTTTGAGGATTTAACTGTATTGATTCAGAAAGAACCATGAGATGAACCATATATTCTTGAAAAGATCCCGATGTCTATTTTTTGGAGAATTTTACGAATCAATAAAATGATTTTTCTAGAGAAAGTTATGGCAGTTTTAGTAGACAAAGGCCAAAGAGCAAAAACTGGAATCTGCAGTATCCCACATCGGATTGGAAGCATATTGCACTTGTGATATTTCCCTATATAAGCCCTTCTTCACTTCATCTTTAATGTACAATTCTTGAGCCACTTTGGTGTTTACCAGTGGACATCCGCTAGCATTCTGGTGGGTCTCGAAGGTTTTGTCACCACAAGGGGAAGCGCCGCCCGTCAGTGAGTGGAATTTCTCCCATGTAAAGTTATTTATTTATTTCTTTACATTTAGTTGTTTTAGTTTAAATGTTTAGCACTTTTATTATGAATTGTAGTTTCATAGTTATGAGTGGCTAGACTCTTCAGCTAAGGTTGAAGATGAAGCCCCGTCGTTGTTTGGCGTAGTAGTTCAAATTTGCTTGTACAAATCTGACAATTTTTAGTATAAATGTTCTGTCAATTATTTGAGTTAATCTTATAATTGATTGAGTTTAAATTGTCTATTGGATATTCCTTGTGTTTCATCTGATGGATACATTGAATGCTTTTCGATTAAATTGGATTTCCTTTGTGATTTGTTGAGAGCGGATACATTGGATGCTTTTGGTTTAATTGAGATATTCTTTGTTTTTTGTCTTATAGTTGGATTCATTGAATTTTTTGATAGGCTATCTTTAGAGCATTAAGATATATGCTTAAACTTTGGTGGAGTGGATTCGGAAACCTTAGTGTTTTTTATTAGTTTTTAAATCAATTTAGTTTAGTTTATATTTCTTTTGCAAAAATAAACCTCAAAATTTGGAACTAGGTTAAAATAAGATTAGTTTAGATAAAATTATATTTTCACAACGCAATTCCCTGTGGATTCGACCTCGCACTTGCACAACACTATATTGCAAACGACTCGTGCGCTTGCGAATAATTTAAAACTCACAACAATCAACACTTCAAATCTTTGGTTAGTCTTACCATGTGCCTCAATAAAAGCCTGCAAGGTGTCTTCTAAAGGACTCCTAGAAGATGCAGGTGCATGATATGGTACAGAATATGATTTAGGGGGTTGTGCAGGTGGCTGGTTTTCAGGCTTCAAGCTAAAATTGAGGTGATTGCGCCACCCCGGATTATAGGTATCAAAGAAAGGTAAAAAAATGCTTTTTGTACATACTTAAAGCATTACATTGTTCCTCATACATCCCTCTCATCTCAGCAAATGTATGACACTCTTGGGCGAGATGATTTACCTCATCACACACAAAACATGGTCCAAAAGACTCTGCATGATTAGCCACGTGTGTTGGCTTTAAGCCCCTAGTTTTTAACACATTTAGTTCCCTAGTGAGCATCTCAACCTTAGCTTTTAGGTTATCCTCGTCCCTAAGATGGTAAATTCCACCACCATTTGGGTTTCCTGCAGGTTGTGACCTATTTGTGCTTTCAGTAGCACTAGGTCCAGTCCAAGTGTGAGCTTTTTCAGCAAGCTCATTGAGGTATTCTATGGCCTCATCATGATCTTTCTATAAGAACACACCATTACACATCATCTCCACAAATTGGCTCTCTCTATTTGTAAGTCCCTCTTAAAAATAGCTCACTAAGTGCCAATTCTCATACCCATGGTGAGTGCACATACTCAACAACTCCTTAAATTTCTCCCAAGACTGATACAAAATCTCACTGTCCTTTTATGCAAAGGTGAAGATTTGCCTTTTTAAAGCGTTGATTTTATGTTGGGGAAAGTATTTGTTAAAGAAAACCTTAGTCATCTCATTCCACGACCCAATAGATCATGGTCTCGGCAAGTATAGCCAACTCTTAGCTCTATCCTTCAAAGAGAAAGGAAAGAACTTAAGTCTCACAATGTCATCAGTTGCATTTTGACTATGAAAAGTCGCAACTACTTCCTTAAACTCCCTAATGTGCACATATGGGTTTTCGTTTTCCAAGCCATGAAATGTAAGGAGTAACTGTATCATCCCTGTTTTAAAATCCAATTGGCGAGTATTGGTTGGAAACATGATGCATGATGGTGTGGCTATGCGTGTAGGGTGGAGGTAATCCTGAAGGGTCCTAGTGGGTTGATTTCCGTGTTCACTTATTCCTTCGGGATTAGATGGATTGTCAAATAAAGGATTTAGAAAGTGTGATTCTGACTCTAGCACAGACTTACAAGCAAATCTACCTAAAGCATCTCTATATCTGGGCATGCAAGGTCACAAAATAATAATAATAAATAAAAAAACATACTATAAAAAGAAAGAAGAGAAAAAAAATAAATAATGCAGCAAGTTAAAAGAATGAACGAAGTTACCGCCTTTACAACTGCTGAAAAGAAAAATTATCTAGCAATTCTTCTACCGTCTCCCCGGCAACGACGCCAAAATTTGATTATGCCCAAAGAATAACACGATAGTTGTAGCACAGTTTTGGGGTGTCGATTCCACAAGGAGACAAATTAAAAGAGTAGTAGAATGAACAAAGAAACTAAAGAGAAATATCGAATGATTAATGGAGAATAAAGATTAATTTTAAATGCAAATTAAAGTAAAGCAAATTTGATAAACAGTAAAGCGTCGGGAATCCTTTGCACAAATCCGGTATTTTAATTACTTTTAATTCATTGAATAACTTAATTTCCAAAATTCCCAATCGGAAGATATAGATTTATAAACCAAGATTAAACCAAATGTAACCTTTTGAAAAATCATTTACCAGTTTTAAAATACGTCAATTATTATCACTATTGAGAAAATCCAACGACGACAATATACTCAGGAAGTGATATTGCAGCAAAGAACTAAATCAATATCAATAAATATTTAATCCCAACATAATCAAAGAGCTAAATCATGCAATAGAAAAAGCATGACTAAATCCATAAATAGAATAAATTCTAAGATTATTCGGAAAAGAAAACATCACCAATGAATTGCAAATGAGAAAACAAAAGAGTTTTAGTAATTAAAACTCACATACATAAATTAAAAATAAATGAAAATACCATTAACTGTGCAAGTTCATCCCTAGCCCCACTTGAGAATTTAGTTACCCATAAAAATAATGGACAACAAGAATCTCAAGGGAAAAATTTGATCTCGCCATGAGCATCCCTCCTTGGTAGCAAAGCCTTGGAGATTCCCCAGCTTGCCCTCCAAAAGTCCTCCGGATTGCTCCCAAAAGCTCTCCAGATCTGCTCTCAGATGATCCCCAAAGCTGAAGTGGAGTGGGCCTTTTATAAGGGAACTCCATGAGTGCAATGTGTTTCCAATCCAATGTGGGATGTGGGATATAGAAATGTGTTTCCAACCGATGTGGGATGTGAGATTTAAGCCTTCACATGCCCTTCAAAATTCCCCAGAACTTTGAAGTCCCCAGAAAATAGAAATCCAGATCTTTCCAAGCATATATGGCTCATCTCCTGGTTCTTTATGAATCAATACAGTTTAATCCGTAAAAATGACTGATCTGTACGAGCAATTCTGGCAATTTAGTGAAACTCCTTTCCAAGTGCTTGTAAATCTGTAAAACAACGAAAAAACAACTCAAAGTAACAAATTCCTAAGCTAACAAATGTAAATTAAGGGGCCAAGATATGCAATATTTGGCACTCATCAAAGACCATATTCTTTCCAACCTCAAACAAAAGCAAGGCACATAAACACCCCACCAGTCTGGCTATCTACACATGGAAGCCCACCAGTCCAACCAGCTACATGAGCAACCCCTCCAGTCAAGTAAACTACATAGGCAACCCCTCTAGTCCAGATAGCTATACAAGCAACCCTTCCAGTCCAGCCAACTACACAAGCAACCCTACCCTAACCAGCTACGGGAATATAACTTTGATGTGAATTGATTATGGTTTATGTGAGTTTGATGTAATAGAGAACTGATTGTGGTTTATGTGAGTTTGCTATAATAAACTTTGGTAGTTCATATGACTTTGATGTAACAGTCTTAGTTTTTGGTTGGATTATGTTGACTTTGATTGGTCATCGTGTTTATTGATGGATTAGTTGATTGGTCTGTTTTGGACAATTGACTTAATAGAATTGATGTAAAAGACTTAGTGTCTTATTGTTATTTTTGGATAAACTTATGTATTGCATTTTTGATCAGGTGAAATTTTAGCAATGAAGATTGCACTTATGTGTGATCAGTTGAAATTTTGGCTATGAAGAAATTGTTACATTGTCTATTATGGTATTATTTCATTTGCACCAGTTTGGATTGTGTAGTGGATTATCAAAACAGGGCACAAAGAGAGCACACACAACACAAGTATCAAAGCAGGACAATAGTGAATGTTTGCAAAATGCTTTCATTTCATTAATTAAAATGTCTTCCAAGATACAACACACTAAACCAAATCAACAACTAAACATCAAAACTCATTTAGCATCTTCTTCCCAGAACAATCATATGAAACAACAATCAACAAAATGAACACCCAAAAATCCGTACCTAAAAACAACAACAGAAACCTATACTTTTCATAGCAGTTCGGTCAGCTGGATCATGCACCATTCTTGTTCCATAGTTGCAGACAACCTCTGCCTCATGGTTGGATCGAACCAATCGAACACCTGATGTAACAGACGATTCATCACCATTTATGCTGCCAATGAAACCTTCATCAAAATCGGATCGGTTCCTCTCCAAGTTGGAAATCCTTCGCAGAAGCCCAAGGATTACTTGCTTCGATCATTGGCACATTGGTGGATCAAACCATTCGAAGTGATGACAAGATTATGCTACCCTAGGATTACGACATCGAAAAAATCGACGACTAGGGTTATTATCAGTCCACGATGTGAGTAACCGTGGAGGATGCCCACACCTGCAAACATTATTGCTTCTCGTTCCTATTCTAGAACCCATGAAAGATTGAAGAAGAAATCTGGAAATAAGATAGAACGATGAGGGTGGCCGACTTAGGTGGCAGACGAAGGTGACAAAAGAACGCGATGGACGAAAAATGCGATGGACGAAAAACGCGATGAACAAGAATGACAAAAAACATAAAATGAAAAACGAAGGAGGAAGAGGAATGAACCAGCTAATAGGGGAAGAGAAGAGGAATGGAATAGGAGAAGGGGGAAGAGGAAGGAAGCAGGAATGACGAAAAGGAAATGCTAAATAGGTTTCTTTGGTTCTAGTTTTTGAAGTTGGGGTAGAAGAAATGCTAAAGGGTAATTTTGGTATCTTACATGTGCCCCGTTAGGTCACTTCATGGCGTATGGCTTCTAAAATCTAATTGTTACGTTTTTGACACGTTGGGAACCCGATTGTTTAAATTGAAATCATAAAGACCCAATTATGATTATGCCCAAACCTTAGGAACGAAAATAGACATTAACCTTTAATGAATCTCACCTAAGAGAAGTTGGTGTCTTAAACATAAGAATGATAAGGTCATCTTTTCTGCAAATGAGAAGAGAAAAAAATCTTTTGCCATTTACATCTTTGTTTGCTCAATAATGTGCCATTAAAATATTTGGGTTGGACAAGTAAAACTATCTATCTTTTTGTCACTCATATAGATTTAGTTGTAGTTACAGCTTGTAGGGAGTAGGGACCTATTTAATGTAGCAAAGGAGATTATTTCTTTTTTAGACAAAAGGTAAAGGAAAACAAAACAGGCTTTCTTTTCTATGGAAGTGAAGACTACTCCAATTCAATCGGTTAGCAAAGCTGCACTCTGACCCACAGGGCCACCAGTTGTTTTTTAGCTTAAAGTTTAATTAGCTCAAACATTGTATTGCCTATTTAATTTGGACATTGTAATCGGATTTTAGGTGTATTGTCAACCGTTCAATCTAATGAGTCTTACTTGATCAGATGATTGACAATACTTTATTTTTAAAAATTAAAACCGTTTTAAATGTTAAACCGACCGTACCTAAATTCACTAAGTACGATAATCTTGGCTTATAATTTATAAAATAAATTTTGATAAAATATTAATGAAACTTTAAAAAACTGTTTAGTTAGTGTGTATAAAATATCAATGAAAATAAACATTTACCCATTCCAAACCAAAGCCCAAAAAGAATTATGAGATAAAAGAAAAGAAAATAAAAAAGAAAACATTTTAAAATCACCGTTCAAATCTCTGCTTGGTGAAGCAACAAAACTATAAACAAACAAAATCTAAACAGCTCTCCCTCTCTTTCTCTCTGTTCGTCCCATCGAATCAGCCAAAAGAGAGAAAATAGAAATGAAAGAAAGACCAGAAAATAAGGAAGTTAAGCGAGTTTCCCCTCCTTTCCTTCGTGTCCCTCTCCAGTCACCATCATCTCTCCATCTCACTCTGTCACATTTGCATACACAGTGCCTCTGCACAAAATCATTAAGTGCGGGCGCTTTCTCCACAGCTGAAGCATATCAGCACCGTTTCTCTCAGGTTTCCTCTCTCTCTTTCTCTCTACGTTTTGTTGTGAGTGTTACTAATTCAATGCCTAACAGGATTTTTCACTGATTTGCTTAGCTTAGCTTGCTTCAACTGTGTGATTTGCTACTGTTTGTTTTTTTACTTGTTATTTTGTGCATTTGTTCTGTTAAAGATTAGCAGCTTTTTAAAATCGACGGCAGATCTGATTTCCTTCAACTCATACATTGAAATCCAGATTTCAACTTTTTAAATGCTAATATCTGTAAAATTGTGAATATGTAGCTTGAAGGGAGCACTTGAGGACTAGAATTAGGGTTTCTGGAGGGTAGGAGTTGAGGAAGCGGAGTGGTCGAAACGGTTGCCCTTTTGATGCGGAAATGGAGGCGAGGATGAAGAAGTACAGGCAAGTGAGTCCAGAGAGAGCCAAAGTGTGGACGGAAAGGTCGCCGAAGTATCATCAGGTGATTAAGAAAGGGCCTGTTGTTTACTACCTCTGTAGAAATCGTCAGCTTGAGCATCCTCATTTCATGGAAGTGCCTCTCTCTTCAACAGATCGCTTATACTTGAGAGGTAAATTGATCAAACGTTGACGTTTCGTTGATTGATAGTATTTGAGTTTTTTTTTCTTTCTTTTTTTTATTTGACGAATTTTGTGTTTTGTAGATGTGATCGAGAGGCTTAATGTTCTTAGAGGCTGGGGGATGGCTTCCACATATTCATGGTCCTGCAAAAGGTGAAATTTCGAATCTCCCTCTATCTCTCAAAATTTGTCTCTATAGCGCTGTTTGGTTGCGGAGAAACCGCGGGAAACTTAAAGAAATTGGAAAATTGAAACCTCACATGTTCTGAGTTTTTTTGGTATATATTTTTAGTTTATTATATTATGAGTCAATCAACTCAAGTCAATTCTGTATTGTTAGTTTGTCACTTTGTTTAGTTAATCTGAATTGTTTTCCTTTTTCCAAATTAATTACCTTCAGTTTTCTTCATAACCAGGCATAGCTGCATTTGTTTACTTGCAATTTTTTTTGTTGCATCTATTGATTAATGCAGAAGCAATAAGAATGGATTTGTTTGGCATGATCTCTGTGAAGATGACCTGATTCTATCTGCTCATGGAAATGAATACGTTCTTAAAGGTTCTGAGCTATTTGAAGAATCTAGTTCAGGTAAATTATATAAATCCTTTATCAATGTGAAGCTTGGTGGTTCTATGTAATGAAAAAATGTCAAAGACCTAAAAGCTAAAAATCTTTTGTACAGATCGTTTTTTAGTCCTGTTGCAAATACAAAAATACAAAATCTGAAGCAATTACCGGAACCACCATCGTTTGGAAGTCAAGACGATTCCTCATCATCTTCTAGCATGAATGGAAAAGGAACTAAGCATTCTCAGGAAGATGACCTTTCTCCTCCAGTTCAACGTCCTGGTTCCTCTGGTGTGTCACCTGAGTCTAGAGATGGAAAGAATTATTCTTGGGGTGGCCCGGGTCCCCTAAGTTTAACAGAGTACAAGGTTTATAAGAGTGAAAGACTAGCAGATGCATCAACACAGACTGAGGAAAATGTTAGCAGACCTAAAACCCAAGAAACTTATACAAGGGGTGTTTCTACTGATGATGATGGGTCATCAGAACCTGAACGCAATGAGAACTATCAAAACCAGGAATCATGTGCAAAGGATAACTCTGAGATGTGCAGAGATTCAGTTTCTCCTCCTCCATCTTCCTCCAGTGCCTCTTCTTCAGGTGGGAAGACAGACTTTGGAATCCCTGATCAGAGCTGATGCTAGTAAAATCAATAGTTTTAGAATTCTTGAAGAGGAAGAAATCCGAATGCCAACCAATGCAAGGCTCAAGGCCACAAATATGTTGATGCAATTGATATGCTGTAGGTCAATATCAGTAAAAGATCACAGTTTTGGCCTCGTTTCAACCTACAAGCCGAGGCTTATGCAGTCAAAATTTCCCTCCCCATTTTTCTCTACTTCGATTATGTTGGGAGAGCTTGATTGCTTGTCAGAGAATCTGAGGCTGATGGGTTTGAGATTGGAAGACAAAGAATATTTCAGTGGGAGCTCGATTGAGACTAGAATGCTCAAGGAAGCAGATGGACATACCTCTCTGAAGTGTTCTTCTTCCTATAATGCTGACAGGTTAGTCTGGCTGCAGCTCCTATCTTGCTGTACATAATTAGTACTGTAAATGATAATTTTAGTCCAAATTCCACCTTCCTATCTTGGTACGGTATTGTTTGATCTTAAACATGCAATGAAGCTTGCTTCAAATGTACTATGAAAAACTCTTCTAGTCAGGTACTTATCAAAAAAAAAAAGAAAAAGAAAAACTCTAGTCAGGTAACTACTTACTATGGTGTTTGATATGTTTGACTTGGAGTCTTTAAATTCTACTTCAATACCATTTGATAATTTACTTGAGTAATATGATCTGAAGAAGTTACGTGAAGACTTATTTGATCGAGTTATTCCCTTTCGTTGAGCTATCTTTTCATGTTCAAGATGTATTGACAGCAATGCTTGGGGCTTGGGGGTGGGGTTCATGAAATAACGAGTGCAGCTTTCCTGCCTGAGATTTATTGGCATCTATTGGGAGCCAGTGGCTTTTACTTGTAACTCTTCATGTATTGTTGTGACAAGTAGAAATATAAATTTATTACCTTGCAAAATTTTTTCTAGTTCATGCTAAACTCTCGAAATTAGTTTGAATTACAGGTCATGTGAGCAATTGGATTTGGTTGAGGACAAAGAGGACTCAAACTCTGGAGGTTCAAAATGCATCCTTCACTCAATCAAGGCTTCTCTAAGCAAGCAACCACGAAGTGAATCTATGAGATCCCCTGTTTCTGATAAACCTAGAAACTCCTCCGAGGGGGACAGCTCACAAAATATCTCTGGCAACATATCCAATGGTGGCAGTAAAAGCATAGGTGAACCTACTTCTGGTAAAAAGCAATCGAAGAGGGTGATCAAAATTGAAGAAAGTTTAGTGTTGATTCCTCCATGTTCAAACAGTAAGCGGTTAAAATTCTTGTTTTAGCCAAATTTTCTGTTACATTTCTCTTGAGATTTTGTTTCGTTTCCTTCTAACAGGCTTGCTTCAGGAGCTCGGGTTATAAATCAATCCAAAGTGCCTTGTGATGCTGTTGTTGGCTGCTCGTAGAGACCGCATTTTTTAGGTCTAGCAGTGTATACCTTGGTTCCATTTGGTAAAGTTTGCTCACTGTGTAAAACCAGTAAAACTACTGGTTATCAAGTTTGGTTTGAATTTCAAATCATGGTGGATTTTTTGGCGGGTCCATATGACCCCATGTGATAATTCTGTTAATCTGGAAAGTAAAAAGGAGAGAAAAGGGGGTAAAATTTACCACTCATGCAAAGAGGTGTAGTGTTCAGGTGTGTGGTCCTAGTGGAACAAACTCCTGATACTGGGAGTAAATTTTCAGGTCAGCTTCCGTACTTGCATATGAGAATTGTACTTTTCAGGCATAATTGCAAATTTCCCTCTCAATATAGGTTCAAGTGACACATTTTTTCCTCAGTAATATAACTCATGATTTTAACAAATTAGTACAATCTATGTCCTCGCCAATGATTCTATTTGTTTTTCGTCAAAATCTTTATCATGAGCATCTAATGTGTTTTTTTGATGCTAAAATTTTCACATCACCAATGGTCAACTTTGCAGGTCAGAAATTAAAAAAACAAAATAACAATTAAACACAATTGTTAAAGAACAAAAATAAAATGGAACTCTAACCTCTTTAAATATTTGCAATATATATTTTTGTTAAAGTGGTATTGAATTTTTTTTCGTTTAGTTTATGAACATGATTATAATGGAATATAGTTAAATGAGATTAAAAAAGCATATTATTTTAATTTTATATTTAATTTATAATATTTTTAAATTAAAATTAAAGTGGGATAATTAGTACAATGATCAAATTATCCTTACATTTGGTTGACATATAAAATAACAAAACTATCATTCTCTAAAATCTTCTCTCGTCATTTCTTCTATGCCATCAACTGACAATAACGAAGAAAAGTGAAGAAAAAAAAATTAAAAAATTGGACAACACCATTTCTTCTCATTTTTTTTAATTCTAATTCTGGACAGCCAATAATTAAAGAAAAAAATTCAAAAAACCCTAAAAAAGTTCAGCATTTTCTAGCTAACCAAATACTCATTTTCTCCTCTATTTTTCATTAAAATCGAAGAAAAACACCAAAAAAATCTATTGTTATTTGATTTCTAAAAGGTCCTGACCAAATTTTAGTGAAATCTTCAAAATCCAAAAGGTTAAAAAAGTTTTTCTTTCAAACCAAACACTCATTTTCTATATATATATATTTTTTTTTGGTGAAAATCAAAGAGAACATGCATACTATCCAGATATGTGAGAAACCCAGTCGACAACGAAAGAGTGGTTGGCGACGCGAACCAGGTCAGTCCAGACAAAGAAGGAAGGGAAGGAGAAAGAGAAAGAGAAAGGGGAAAAAAAGGGAAGAAGAATGAAGAGAAGATGAAGAAGGAAGAAAAGAGGAGGAGATAATTTGTTAGAAAGAAAAAAAAGATGGAAGAAGATGAAGAGAGATGAAGTCGTGTAAGGGAAAATTAGGCTTGAGGGGAAAAAATTAATCCTACATAGTGGGATTATTTTTGTCCCAAGGGGGGTTGGGACAAAATTCCTGAGATTAGAATTAGATTTGTCTTACTTTTGTTCTAAGTGAACAATGAATCTCTCAAACCAAATATGAAATTAAGTGTTCATGTGAGACTAATTTAGTTTTATCCCACTTTTATCTCATGAACCGCGCAACTCCTAATGATTTTGGTTTCATCGACCAACCAAATGGAAATCCTTGTTATAAACTACATCAATCGAGAATCGATTTCAATGAGATAAAATTTGTAATTTATTACTTAAAAACAGACTTTTTTTTTCTTCTAAAGTGAAGCTTTACAATGTTAATTTTGAATGTTCAAATTGATTGTCCCAATATGATTGCTCAAAGAGAAAATTGGCAGGACGGAGGGTTCACTGATGATTTCCAAATTTTTATCTTTTATCTCAAACACCATAAAAAATATTATAGAAATTTGAATTGTAATTGTTTGAAAACTTAAGTGGTAATTAACCGGTGTTTGAAAAACGTGTTTGAATATCATCACTCAATTTTTTTATTATTTAAAAATGATGGGTATTATTCTCAATTAAAAAAAAAGAATGAGAATCTATAAAAAAAAAAAAAAAAAAAAGGGAAAGATTTTGACAATTACATTTCTCAGCCTTCCAGGTAAAAAGGTCTTAGAATGTGACATTGGCCATAAACTTGAGTTCCTTGGCATGATTGTCAATTTCATGGGATTCCTACAGCATATAGCTGGAGGTCAGGATCCTATGTAGAATGTAGTTGACTCTAAGCTAAAGAAAAGTGTTTTGACTGGATTAGCAAAAAGTGTTCTTTTATTAAAAGTCTAACGTCGAAAAAAGTAAAGACTTCGTCAATTTTTAAAAAGATGATGATTTCGTCTAGCTGTAGCCTATGTCTACAGACCTTTTTTGTCTATGCTGTTGCCAAAATTTACTGGAGGAGGCAAGGGGGCATCAGCCATGGCATGGGATGCCTAAAAGTTATTTTCTCGTGTGAGATTAACTTTAATGTGATGCTCGAAATATAACAGCGAGAAGAAGGCCCATAAATGAGTTGTCTCGAGGTTTTACTGCCTAGACATTGTGGCTGTTTTATGCTTTCTTTCTCTCCAACACAAAAAGAAGCTTTGGTGATCGACACCCACCTGTTGCTTTGAAGTAAATATTCTATAAAATCATATAAAATTATCATTATTATCTTTTTTTTTTAAGGAATTACATATTTTTTTAAACTTTAAAAAAATTATATATATTATCGACTGTTAAGTTTTGTAATAATGTAACTTGAGAGTACACATTTTAAAAAACAAAATAAAGAAGACTAGATAGGGTTGCTTGCTTAGGCTTACGGATAGAAATGAAAAGAGTAGGAATGATAAAATTTCTACCTTCGATTGGGATATGACACTTTATCTTTAAGAGGTTGAGGATGAGGACGAGGACGAGCAAAAAATCCCAAGCAGATTCAAACCCAATGGTGACACTTATTCTCGAGATGATTGAAAAGTGAAAATTAAAATAAACTATTTTTTGTATCAATTTTTCCTTACCTCATATTTTCATATCATTTTAACTACACACAATGGGAAAACATCAATTTTCTATTTTTTTTATCTCTCTTTTCCTCACACTTTTCTTTTCTTCCATTGACAAATCTTGTAGTTGTGAATGATATGCCTCCATTCCTATCTCAAATGAAAAAGGAAACCATAGCAACAACGAAAGATGAATAAATTAACTAACGAATGGATTAGAGTATTTGACTAAATCAAAATTTCGATTCAAGGATTCAACCCTTTTGCCATATAATAAGATTTTCACAGTTTCCCTATTAACAATCATATTTACAAATATATTGATGGGTAAAATAGTTCTGGACAAGATTATATTGCAATGATGGAAAAGAATTGGTTAGTTCATGGATTCACCCCTTTTGCCATACAAGAAGATTTTCACATTTTCCCTATTAACAATCATATTTACAAATATATTGATGGGTAAAATAGTTCTGGACAAGAATATATTGCAATGATGGAAAAGAATTGGTTAGTTCATCATCTGAAAGCCTTGCATCATCAACTGGGTGGTCATCTCGCCATCTCAGATACCCCTGATAAGCAGGAAGTGGCCGGCCCTCCCCTCATCCGTCTAGTATTGTAGGAGTTGCAGCTTTGGCATTTATGTGCCACAATGTGGAACTGGACATGGGAGTTTACCCCACAATCGTTGCAGAGAATCCACACCTAATTTTGACACCAAACCCCAATTAGATTATATAGACCAATTGCCATTATCATAAACTGAGGTGTATGCATTATGCTTAGTTACTTACCATCTTATTTTGGTACATTTCACGCATGGGAGTTGAGGCAATCTGCATTAATTTAAGTTATTCAATGTGAGATATGCCAGCATAATCAGATTATAGTTCTGAGGAAGAAAAAATATTATACAAAAATATCATCAAATTACCTCTTGATCAAGCTTCCTCCACAAATTGGACATTTCATACATGGACTTTGAGCAAATAGGGCATGAATATCTGCACCAAGGAAAGAGAAAAGATTTTTTTAGATTTTCCAATGGTGGTTCAACAAAATATAAAACAGGCACTAGAGGAGGCATGAGATACATGCACATAACATCTGAAATTATTATGGCTGTGTTTAGTAGGAGAGAAAAGGGGGAGGAAAAAAATGGGATAAGAAAGAAAAGTGGGTAGAGTTCACCTTTGTTGGAGGAAAAACTGAGAAAGAAAACTAAGAGGATTGATGTTTTCCTTTTACATAAGCAAATCATAATCCTCCCAAATTAAAAGCATTGAAAAGTGAAAAATAGGAGAGAAAAAAGATGATGATTAGTTTACCAATTTATCTCCATCTAATCTCTCAAATTAACATTATGATGGGTATAACAGTAAAAGTAATACTATTTGCATTTTGTTTCCTCCTATTTTTCCACTCAACTAAACAAGGGAGAACTATTTTCTTTTAAGTACTTTTCTTAGTATTGTTGCATCTATAATATCCTTGTGCATACGCAAAAAGTGAGTAATATATATAGTCTTACAGAAAATGAAGCTCCATCTCATTCATACATTCTTGATGAATCGTGTGTCCACAAGGTAAGACAGTTATATCTTTCATAGTGTTGAAGAGAAACTGCACACCAAATTGGAAGAACTCATCCCACTGAGAATCAAACAGTATCCTCAAAGCTTTCTTGAATCAGAATAGAATTGTATTATAAATTGGTTTACCTCAAAGCAAACAGGGCAATTATGGTGCATTGCTCTTTCCATGCAAGATGCGTATCCTTCATTAAATTTGAATAGCAACAACCTGATGCAAAATTTATAATTCTCAAACAATCGAATGAATTGCAGAACTGAATGCAGGGAAAAAACAGAAAGATATCATTTCGCTTTTCTGTGTCAAAAGCTTATCTCTCGCTTAATCACTTACCACATTTCTTACAATGAAAAAAGTTCTCCTTGCCTCCAGTTCTGCAAAAAGCAGTGACATTGAAAGAAGATGTCATTAGGAATTATTAAAATATAGACAGATTCAGAAATGAAATTATAATTAGATTCACAGGTTAACTGCAAAAGTTTATCAGAATACTAATTCAAACTTTTAGGAAAGAAGCAGATTTTCTCATCTCAGAATGTAAAGTGGAATTAAGAACTCTAATGAATATTAACCACAAAAGGTTCCTTATCACATTGGTATTTATATTTAATTCTAAAAAAAAGCATGCATAATAGAAGAACTTCATTATATTTTTTTATATGATGAATGCATATTGAACTGAAATAAAATAGAAAAAGGAGAACACAGATAGAGAATCTTACCTACAGATCCCACATTCATCGCAGTGGAATTGTTTTTTCGAGATCTGAAACCAGTAATTAGATAATTACATAAGCAATCATTTATTACTGCAAACAACCACTTGTTAACCAGTAAGATCAACAACACAAACTTACATCATCATCGAAGAATTTACAGGTCGTGCAGAAGTACATTCCCATGCAAACACCACACTTTATGCAGTTCTGTTGGACCTGATAAAGATACAAGACAAGATCAAAACTTGCATATGATAATTCCTACTTCTGTTTGTATTCTTCTTTAAGAGAACTTAATTTCATGTCTAATAGACTCACATCTTGTTCTGTTCCACATAAGGAGCAAATGACCTGAAAGCCAAAAGAGGTTAATGTTAGAAAACAGACAAAGAGAAAACCAAGTGAACCATATCCAAATCAAATTAAGAAGATATTGCCCTGTTTGGTAAGGGATGAAATCCTATATTTTCTTTTAGTCAGAGACAGAAAATATAGAAAATAAAATTTTATAGAGTTTCTATTTGGGATTTAACCGAAAAAACTACCTTCATTTGGAAAACTATTAAAATATGTATCCTGGATAAACTTTTCCATATTTATACAATCAAGCCTATTTTATAGAGTTTCTATTCAGAAAAAAAATTCTTATATTGTTACAAAACATATTTTCACATACCCAAACAGTTGTAGAGAAACTTATACTTCGACAACTATGATCATGCACCAAATAAGCCAGTCTTGAAATCAAATTGAACATCATCTAACATCCAATTGTGACCTTATAGGTTCTACATAAAGATCAAGATCAATTTCCCATCAACATATTTATTACAATTAAAATAAACATCAAATTTTATCCACAGAATAACCAACAGTCTACTGGATTATAATTGAGACTAATATCAGTTAATACCAAAAAATTGGACAACCTATGCTAGAGGACTTATTCCCTATTTTGTCTCATTCTTTGTATCTCTTCAAACAAATCCAAAGTTTATCCAGTTCCCATTTTCCATATGTCTGTTGTCTTTACCTAAGAATTTAATCTTTATGGATGATAATTAATCCATTTTTTTTATTGAAACGATTGGATCGAAATCCGGACATTCCTCCCACTTGGGGAGAGGTGCTTCAAAAGAGAAAATAATCACAAAAGGGAAGATTCAAGTTGGCAATCACATGCCCACCAACACCACAAAAAGGAAGAAAATGCTAAATATAGCAATGCTATGCTTGATGACCCAAAAAAACTCTCATCTCTCTGTCTAATTCCAAATCAAAATAATCATCTCATTAATTTCTGTAATTATTAATAACATAGCAACTCCCAACAAAATAACATTTTAGTTTAATTAAAAATTAATTTACAAAAATTAGAGAAGGATATCCATGGGATCTAGTTCAGGTCACTGTGTAAACCAAAATTATTAATAAGATACAAATACTACTAACCTTTTCAACTTCATGGCGTGGAATATCATGTCGATCAAGAGGATCAGTTTCCAGAGAATTCTGTTAATATGTCAAGCAAAGAAAATGAAATTAATATCAGCTATAAATAAATAAATCATTGTAGGCAAAAACAAGAGAGGAAAAAAACCCATATGTCAATACCTTGGCTTCATTATGGCAATGCCTGCAACCAAATATTTCATTGCAACATGGTGATCTTATCTTGCATCTCCTCCTATAGTGTGAGCACCTGAAAAAAAAAACCCCAAAAATATTCAATTAAATGTAATACTCCACTACATATGCAAACTCAAAAATAAATTATCCCCAAAACTAGAGAGAGAAATAATTTTCAATTGCAAATATTGAATACAATGCGACATACCCATAATTCCCAGATCCAAACTCCATCAAAGATACATTTCTATCACCCAACTGAGAAAATTCTGGTTCATGAAGAGATAACTCGGCCAGAAAACCACTTATCTCCATTCTCTTAAAAAAATATTTCTCTGCCTTCTTAATCTGAACCGATAATCATCAAAAATGATAAATTCAACAAAAAGTTGCAACAACAATAATAAGAAAACAAAAAACCAAAAAATGTACGAAGGAATGAAAAGAAAACCCAACTGTGATCACAACCAAGCAAACTCGAGAGAGAAAATCCGTAATTATGTGAAAGTTCTTTGAGATGAGCTGACTCAGCAACACGCAAGACCATACCTTACCCGACAATTTAGATTTCAGCCATTTATTACTGAAATATAAGCTGCTCTTATGTGGGCAAATTCCTCGCAACTTACCCGATATTTACGCGCTTTTTCGATAAGGCCCGAGCAAATTTTTGAACTTTTTTTTGTTTGAAGTTAAGACTACTTGATTGACTGATTCAGCTTAGCTTCAAACATTGAGTTGTGATGCACTAAATAATTTAATCTCCAATGACTTGATGACACATGGATAACTTCTAATGATAGGGCAACACGTGGCCACACCAATAATTCACTCATTAATAGCTTGATAATACATGATAACTCTCCACCAATGACCGGACGACATGTGAACGAACAGTTGACGAAGCCATCGTCACTCACGGACTCCCTTATCGTCACTCACGGACTCCCCCGTACAGAAGTGTAAGCATGATTGTAGGGATTGAGCCATCATTGAATACGCGACAAGACCTTTTGCCGGAGGAGCAGGATTTCAAGGATCGCACCATCGCGAGCACGTGGTCAACTTACCTCTGAATCATTATAAAATGCTCAAAGTATGTGAATCGAATCCCATATTCAAATTAAGCTCATCACCGAAACACTAATATCATAACTTAATTTTCTCAAAATCTTGTACTAACAAAGGTGTCGGAGAGTCCTCGGAGGCACCACCCCCTTTCCTTTGGTGACTTTTTAGCTCATCTTTCTTCTTTCGTGTAGACCGTGGAATACCGGACCTCCAACTCAGCAGTAGATTTTTGGCATCAAAAGATTGGCGCCATCCGTGAGAAGAACCAATCTTTTGCTAACCAGTAGAAGTAAAGAAACTGAAAGAACTCATCTGTTGTCATTGTGCCTAAAAGCAACGTTAGAACACTGGCAAGGGAGTCGTTGGGACCAACGCTGCACCCACACAAAACAGTGCCCACAACCAGTGGTCTGGCTTGAGGTTCCCTACTATGTTCGAGCATAGGACCTTTGGCTGTGACCCATAGACCCTTCCAGGAGCGCAACGCTCTCACCACACGGAGCTCGTGTAAATTCCGTATTTGTAAAGTAAGGGTAAAGAAGTACTTTAATAAATATGGCATAGAATTAAAATAATATATATTTAAATACGAAAGGTTAAATTTTTATAAAACAATTCAAAAATTTTTTTTTTGGAGTCGTCCAGAAGGAGAAAAAAAATAAAAAAAAAATAATCTGGGACATCCAGAAGAAGGAAAAAAAAAATCACGGCAACAAAAGAAAGAAATGGCTTGCATACAAGACATCTTGCCAATTCGTGGCAAAACAAATGCTGAGACTTACTTTTGTGTATATATATATATATATATATATACAAATCCTGTTTGGTTCTTTTCTTTTACAATTCAAACTACTCTATTTCTCTAAATACTTGGGGATCAAAAGAAAGGTTGAAAGAACAAATTTTTGAAGGGGTTTACGGGAGAATTTTATAGAGAGTCACAGGAAGCTCTAAGAAAAAATAGAAGGTAATAACATGAAGTTTATTTTTGAATTTTTAGCATACATAAAAAATTTTCGAAATTCAAAGTGGGAATTTTCAAAGGGTCTAAATTATGAAGAATTGAAGAATAAATTAGAAATTAATATAAATATTATGTCAGGTGTTGACGATCAACAATTGGGGGAAATTGCTTAGAGGAGCAGGAAAGGCAAAGAGGTGATCCACGGGTAGCTCTAAGTGCTACATGGTGAGTTAGATTTACTTTAAGTAATTTAGATAAATATGAAATATCTAGTGATAATATTAAAATAAATTATTAGCTTATTATTTGGTGGTAGATGAAAAATTTATTGATAAGAATATTGGACATGTAGAAAATTATTATGTGAGAAGTAATATTATTAGAATAATGAGTCGATTTAATAATAAATGTAATAAATGAAATTCTTGACGAGTTATGGTTGATAAATTGACGTGATATATGAGGGAAAGAAATTAGTGAAATTGATCAAATAGAAATTTGAGGAAAGACATGATAGCTAAATTAAATATTTGAATTCATGTTAGTTTTTATATTATTGTTCATATGTATATTTAATTCATTGTTCATATGCATATGTATAAAATAAAAGAACCAAGAGGGGGCTGGTCTAATTGAAAAATCGTGGCAACCGGTAGATGCTGAAAATAAATGAAAACCGTGACAGCCGGTATATGCTGGAAATTAAAGAACCGGAAGAGGCCTAGTCTAAGATAAAAACATGTCGACATGTGGGAAGACATTCCCTAATAATAATTCATGCATTACATCTGTTTTAAATATTGATTGTATTACTGAAGTGTTGTTGTTATTATAAATTTATTTATAGATGAATGAGTCTCATAGAAAGACAGTTATGGTGAGAAATAAACACAGAAGTATGATATGATAAGAACTATCTAAATGTTAGACTATATGCTATTATCCAGTTATATGAGATATAAATGATTAAATATTAAATGACTATTTATACAAATTGAATACTTCTAGTAAATTTAATTCACTGAGCTTGTGAAGCTTATCCCTCATTGTACAATGATTTCAAGTAGCAAGCAGGGCAAATAGTCTGGCGGGTTGAGAGTCAGACAAAATCATTTTCTGTAAGCCACATACGTGTCCACATCCTTAGATTAACGAGAAAATAAAATAAAAATTTATTTGTAAATATTCATGCATTTAAAGTTGTATATAATGTTTAAGTCAAGATTAGAATGATGTATCTCCCTTGTTGAGGATTGAGGATTGAAGTAAAAAAAAACAATTCTGTTAGTATTATTTTTATTGTTGCATATATGTGTCGTGTTGAGATTTTCAAAATGTGATGATACCGTCTCGGAGGTGGCCAACCCGGGATGAGTCGTTACAATTTTGGTATCAGAGCATTAGGTTTATGATTCTGTAGACTGCATGAGAACTTAAAGAAGTGGAAGATCTAAATAAACTATATTTTAATGTAGAGTCTGAGCATCCCCCCCCCCTCAATTCTCTTCCACGATTGTGCCTTTGCTGGAAGGCATGCATAGCACCAAAATTACACTCGGCAGCAGGTGCTGCCACCTACTGCCATGTGTCTTTTTTTCTTTCTGTGTTCAAGTCCCAGAGATTTTTTTTATTATTTTAGAATTGATTTATTCAAATTGGACCTTTTGCATTTAAATATATATGTAGTATTTAAACTCTGTGTCTTATTTATTAAAGTACTTCTTTGCCCTTATTTTAAAAATATGGGTATTACAATTCTACCCACCTTACAAAAATTTCGTCACCGAAATTTCCTTACTTTACTTCAGAAACAAATGTGATTAGTATTTCTTCGTAATTGTCTCACACTTTCACGTAATTTCTTCAACATCCTTATTCTGCCACAAAACTTGAACTAATGAAATTATTTTATTACACAAGACTTGTTCTTTTTGTCTAAAATTCTCACTGGTATTTGTATATAAGCCCAAATTTTCTGAATTTTTATAGCTTAGCTATTCGGTCCACTCTGTGCTGCTTTACGGTTCTTTCTAAACAATTTGATTCTCTCAGTTGTTAGCTCAATAATGGATGGACCAGATATATTTCTCTCTCCCATTTATTCCCAACATACTGGAGTTTTACACCTCCAACCATACAATGTCTCAATCGGTGCCATCCCAATACTAGTTTGATACTGATTATTATAAACAACTTTAATTGATGGAATGTAAGCATTCCAACTTACTGAGAAATTCATCATATTTGTCCTTAACATATCTTCTAGTTCTCTAAAAATCCTTTCTGTCTGAGTATGAAAAATTATATTAAATTGCAACTGTGTACCCGTGGCATTTTGAAAGCCTCTCCAAAAATCAAGATGTAAATCTAGCATCTCTTTTTGACACTATACTTAATGGTGCTTTATACAACCTCACAATCTCAGCTACATCCTTCTTCAATCCTGACCACCAGAAATTTCATCTCCATCCTCTATACATCTTATTGTTACTTGGTTGCATAGAATCTACATCATTATGTGCCTCTCTCATTAACTCCTCTCTCAACTTCACATTATTGGGAACAATTTCCATGTTCCAAAATACCCTCATTTCAAATTTTTGAACTCAAAATGCTTTATAGTAAGCATTCAATGCTTAATCTTTTCTATCTCTTTATCTCAACCTTGCATCTCTAAAACATTTTACTATGGACAATTGTACAACCATATTCGTTAACAATGATCTTCTATCACTACTATTCAGTTTCATTTTTATCTCTTTTAAATCTATCATCAATTTCACATCAGGACCCCCATAGCAAGTAACCTTCTTGTAGAATTTCTACTCAATGCATCAGCTATCACCTTCACATTTTTAGATGATAATGAATTGTACAATCATAGTTACTAATCAACTCCATCCACCATCTTTGCCTCAAATTCAACTCTCTCTGGGCAGGTAAGTATGTTAGACTCTTATAATCCATGAATATCTCACAAGTGGGTTCATACAGATGATGTCTCCAATCTTTAAAGCAAATACTATAGGAACCAACTCTAAATCATGAGTAAGACAATTTCTATCATGAATCTTCAATTGCCTAGAAATATGGGCCATAGCTTTCCTATGTTACACATATCCTAACTAATGATGTAACGCATCACTGTACACCACAAATCCTTCATCACCAGAAGGAAACACCACTATTGGAGCTGTAGTAAATTTCTCCTTCAGTAATTGGAAAATTTTCTCACATTTCCCTCACCATACAAATCTCACCTCTTTCCTGGTCAGTCTATTCAACAGTATTACAATAATAGAAAAATTCTGAAAGAATCTTCTATAATAACCAGCTAACACCCAAGAAGATTCTAATCTCAGTCGCATTAGTTGGTCTCTCCCCACTTAACATTGCCTCTACCTTTTTTGGATCAACTGTTATACCATTTCTTGATATTATATGTTCCAAGAAAGTTATTTCATTCAGCCAATACTTATACTTAGAGAATTTTGCATATAATTTCTCTCTCCTCAGAATCTCCAACATAAATTCTAATGTTTTGCATGCTCTTCCTTAGTTTTAGAATACACCAAGATATTATCAATGAACATCACCACAAGATTATCAAGAAATGGTTTAAACATTTTATTCATCAAGTCTATGAATGTTTCTGGAACATTAGTCAATCCAAATGACATCACAAGAACTTATGACTATAACGTGTCCTAAAAGCAGTCTTAGGCACGTCTTCCTTCTCTATCCTTAACTGGTGATAACCTGATCTCAAGTTTATCTTAGAAAACACTCTCACTCCTTGCAACTGCTCAAATAATTCATTTATCATGGGTAAAAGATATTTGTTTTTATTCAACTATTTGTAGTCTATACACAATCCCATTGTTCCATCTTCCTCCTTCATGAACAACACAGGGGTTCCCCTAATACATTAGGTCTGATAAATTGTTTACCTAAAAATTCTTGAACTTTCAATTCTCCTAACTCAATGGGTGTCACTCTTGTAGGGTGCTATTAAATATATATGATGATCCTGGTATCACATCAATAGAGAATTTGATCTCTCTACTTGGAGGCAACCTAGACAACTCATTAAAAATTTCATTAGAATAATTTTTCACCATTAAGATTTATTCTAACTTCCTGTTTTTCTTTTTAGAATCCATTATGTATGCCAAATACTCCTCACAACTTTTCTTCAACCATCTCCTAGTGGTCAGAGTAAAATAAGATAATTTGAGAGTATTTTATGTTCTCTCTGAAAGGTACACCTTTCATGTCCATATATAGAACACTACATTCTTTCTAAAACAATCCACCATATTCAAAGATAATAAATCAGCTTCAGATTTTCTATCACTGATACTAATCACACAACCCTTATAAACATTTACGATCATCACTCTATCTCTAGTAAGAACTTCAACAAAAATATTTTTGCATCAAAGGACTAATACATACTTACATAGACTTCATATGAATACTGGATGCAAAAGAATGGGTTGCACCAAGATCAACCAACATTGTTATGTCCACCTTCTCCACACACAAAGCACTTCAAATTTTGACAATTATGAGATAAATATCTTATCTGAATATATCTATAACAAACTTCTATCTCTCAATCCTACATCAGATTACCACTTTCCCTTGGTGGCATACTTACTTTCTCTGCCATGATTCCCAGTTCCCATAACTTGTCTCCCAAATCTAAGGGTCCCATCGATATTAATCTGAGTTACACAAGCAACAGATCTAGCTTACCTCTGACTCTGTACTTCAATTCCCTGTGACAAGGAACACCTCCTCTGGGTGGTCTCCTACCCTACACACTCATACTGGTGCCACCTCTGGGTTCCTCAAATCTAGACCTCTTCCGTCGATTCCTCCTACCTCTAATTTCCATCACATCCTATTCAATCTGAAGTGCTATATCTACTAATCTGACATAATTCATATGCCTCATGTAAGATAGTTTTTGATCAACTCTTAAAGCATAGTTCATCTATGAACTTCTTACACTTCTTCTCCTCTAAATCTATCTTTTTCGGTACAAACCTCGATAAAGCTACAAATCTCTTATCATACTGAGTCATAGTCAATACATTTACCCCAAATAAATAAAATCTCTATTTTGTTGGGCTCTAGAGGTCTAAGGAAAGTATTGATCAAGGAAAACCTCCTTAAGCCTATTCCAGGTTAAGGGTTTATCAACTTTTGCACTTACTCTGGGAAGAATATCCTCTCATCCTTCTAAAGCTTCTCCTTCTAACTCAAACGAAGCAAAGACAACCATCTGCATGTCAGTTACTGGTACAAATACTAAATAATCTATCTACGTGTTTCTCCCAAAACTCAGGCTTTAAAAGATTCATAGATTCTTTAAACAATAAGGCATTCGACTTAATAATCTCTCTGCATCTCCTGTATAAAATTACTTTTCCACGTTTGAACCTTTACCATTTCTGGATTTATAACAATCTCAAGTATTGCTCTAGCCTGTTCATCAAGTCTATGCTATAGGCTACCAACTCTATCATCTGTTATATTCATTTTCTCAATAGCATGTATAAGAGCTTATCTTAGTTTATCTCTTTCAACTTCAGATTGTCTCACACCTTTACTGATATTAATTATATTGTCCACATGCTCCTTTCTAGGAACCATAGATTCAGACTCAACCTCAACTTGTCAAAATATTGGGGTCCTGCCATGCCCTCTTAAATCAACAACTTTAACTCTAGCTCTAGCACATCTACGTATTATCCTCAGACTATTAAAATACAATTTATTTTAAATCTTCCACTTTCTTACTTTTTATGCAGTTTACAGAATCATAAAACCTAATGCTCTGATACCAAAATTGTAACGACCCATCCCGGGTTGGCCACCCCCGAGACGGTGTCATCACATTTTGAAAATCCCAACATGACACATATATGCAACAGTAAAAATAATACTAACAAAAATTCTTTTACATCAATCCTCAACCCTCAACAGGGGAGATACATCAATCTGATATCGACTAAACATTTTACACAACGTAATATGCATGAATATTTACAAATAAATTTTTATTTTATTTTCTCATTAGTCTGAGGATGTTGACACGTACGTGGCTTACAGAAAATGATTTTGTCTGAATCTCAACTCACCACACTATTCGTCCTGTCTGCTACTTGAAATCATTGTACAATAAGGTGTAAGCTTAACAAGTTTAGTGAATTAAATTTACTAGAAGTACTTAATCTACATAGATAGTCTTTCAATATTAAATCAATTATATTTTACATAACTTGAAAATAACAATCTACTATCACTACGCATATTATAAGTCTCATTCTTTATCAATCTCTTCTTTTTATTTATTGGTTCACCTCAAGACCATCAATTATCTCATAATTACCTCGCAATGAGGTTCACATCATAAAGTCTACCATTTAGATGGTTCTTATCACCATAAATGTCTCTATATGAGACTCATCTGTCTATAAATAAATTTACAATAACATACCACACATCAGCATTTCAATAATGCAAGCAATAATTAAAACAGATGCAATGCATGAATTATTATTATGGGAACGTCTCTCATATGTTGACATGTTTTTATTATTTTAGACCGGCTACCTTCCCGTTTCTTTTCTTTCTCATTTAAACCAGCTGCCTTCCCGATTCTTTTCTTTACAGCTTGTCCCGGCTGCCATGGTATTTATTTCTAGCATATATCGGCTGTCATGGTGTCCCTTTTATTTCCAGCACATACTAGCTGTCACGGTTTTTCAATTAGACTGGCTACCTTCCCCGTTTTTTTCTTTTCATTTAATGCATATTCATATGAACAATAATATGAAATATGTATCTGAACAATAACATAAAAAAAACAAACATAAATTCAAATATTTAAATTGACTATCCTGATTTTTATCAAATTATATAAAAATTTCCACTAAATTCCTCTCATCATAAATCACATCAAATCATCCATCAAAGCTTGTCAAGACCCACTAAATTTCATTAATTTCTTCTCCTCATATATCACACCAGTTTATTAACCATAACTCATCAAGAATTTTATTTATCACCATCATTATTAAATCAACTCATTATTCTAAAAATATTCCTTTTCACATTATAATTTTCTACGTGTCCAATATTTATACCATATCTATCAACCAAATATTTGTCTACTACCAAAGCATACACTAATAATTAAATTTAATATTATCACTATATATTTGATTTTTATTTAGACTACTTAAAGTACATCTAACTCACCACATAACACTTAAAACTACCCGCAGATCACCTCCTTGCCTTTCCCGTTCCGCTTCGAAATTTCTCCCCCGTTGTTGATCGTCAACACCTGACGTCATATTTATATTAAATTTCTAATTTATTCTTAAATTCGTTATAAACCACACCCTTTGATAATACCCACTTTGAATTTGGGGAAATTTCATTAATGTTAAAAATTCAAAAGTAAACACTACGCTATTACCTTCTATTTTTCTGATAGCTTCTCGTGATTTCCTATAAAATTCCACCATAAACCTCTTCAAAATTTTGTCTTCCAACTTTTCTTTGGGTCCACAAGTGTTTAAAGAAAATGAATGGTTTGAAAGAAAACTAACGAATTTCGTTAAGTATATTAACAATTACCTAATATATATATATATATATATATATATATATATATATATATATATACACAAAGTTTTGTTTTGAAAAAATCTGCAGCCCCCCTCAATTCTCTTCCACGATTTTGCCTTTGCTGGAAGGCATGCATAACACCAAAATTACACTTGGCAGCAGGTGCTGCTACCTGCTGCCATGTGTCTTTTTTAAATATTTTTTTTAAGAATTACTTTATTCAAATTGGACTTTTTGCATTTAAATATATATGTAGTATTTGAACTCAATCTCTTATTTATTAAAGTATTTCTTTGCCCTCTTTTTCAAATACGGGTATTTCAGTGGCAGCCAGTTTTAGTCCAGAGACAGCAGAGTCTATGCATTGACCCAACAGGATGTACAAACCACTTCTGATGTTGTTATGGGTATGATATCTATCATTGGTAGGCCTGCTAGATTATTGATTGATCCTGGTGCAACACATTCTTTTGCATCTAATATTTATTTGAAATCTATTGATGCTAGTGCTAGTGCTAGTCCTTTGATGCATACAGTTATTGTCGAGGTTCATACTAGAGATAATGTTATTATTAGGACAATTTATTGAGGTTGTGTGATTAATATTATTGATAGAGAATTTGAAGTTGATTTATTACCTTTAGATATGACAGATTTTGATTTGATTATGGGGATGAATTGGTTATCTGCATATGATGCTTGGGTAGATTGTTTTAGGAAAAATGTGGTGTTCAAGATACCCAGACATGAGGAGTTTAATTTTCAGAGAGAATATAAGATACTTGCTAACTGTCTTATTTCTGCCTTAACTGCTAGTAAATGGTTGAAGAAGGGTTGTGAGGGCTATTTGGCATACATGGTGGATTCTAGCAAGGAAAGTAGGAAGTTAGAAGAAATCTTGGTAGTAAAAGATTTTTCTGACATATTCCCTGAGGAGTTGTCTGGTTTGCTTCCTGTTGTGCAAAAATATACCTAAATTAATGAATAAATATTTGTACAGTTTTACTTGCAAGTGCACAAGATCAACAGTAGCATAGTGTGCAAATACGAGATCATCTCCATCGGGATTGGTGAATTTCATTTTAGAATTAAATTCACAATAATAAACGATAGAAATAAATATTGAGTTTGGATTGATAATGATAAAAGCGTAGGGATTTGATATCCACCATTAATCATGCTACCACAACAAAACAATATGCCAATACTCTACCCATACTATGAATACCTAATGTTTGTTAACCTAAGGGCATGGTGTATACTCCTTAAGCTATTGATTTCCCTAAGCAACGAGTTAGGCATGGTGTATACTCTAACTATTTTCTTTCTTAAGGGATTCAACATGGTGTATACTGAGTTGTTCCTTAAGAGAGCATAAGATCTGTGGAAATCGACAACCACATGGGACCTAGGGCATGATGTATACTCCTGGTTTCCTATGTTGATTAACCCAAGAACCCGGCGTGGATTTCTTTTGTTACTATTGTTAAACCTAGGACTCGGTCATCCAAATTGATTCAACTAACTAATCCATACCACATGCATATGTCGATCGGGTAAACACACATGAGGAATTTAAATAAAAACAAACATTAATCAAGTTAAGAATCACAGCATAAATATCGCAAAAGTGCCAATACTGAATTATTGAGTAAACATAATTAGGGCTTCAATCAAGCCCTTTCTAAGAAGTTAGTTACACATGGTTCTGATAAGTGCTTAAATAGTCATATTTAAACCCCTTAATTTACATTGGTTAGGCTCTTTGTTTATTTGTTTTAGCAGATTCTACTTCATTTTTGTGTTTTATATATTTTTTATAGGTTTTTGAAGAAAAGAAGACATTTTGGAGCTCTAAGGAAGAAAAAGTGAAGATCTGCAACCAGCAAGGTGCGCTCGAGCGCACCTCTCATATGATCGAGTGCACAGGCACTCGTGTGCACACTTAAAAGGCTCGAGTGTACCCATGCACTCGAGCGCACACGCACAGAGAGGCGGCAGAGCCAGTTTTGGAAAGAAGTCTCCGGATCTTAAATTGAAAATTAGGGTTTCGGAACACCTTTAGAACCTTATATATAGACTTGTAAAACATAAAAAATGGAGCTTTTGATTTTGCTTGAAGTTGTAAGCTTTGGAGAGAAATTGATGACTCGTCTCCACAGTATTTCTTCGGGTTTTATCTTTCTATTTCGTTTAGTTATGAATATGTGTAACTAAACCCTAGTAAGGGCTTGGTTGAAGCCCTAATTATGTTTAACCAATAAATTAGTATTGGTGCCTTTGCAATATTTATGCTGTGATTCTTGATTTGATTAATGCCTGTTTTTATTTAAATTCTTCATATGTGTGTGTCTGATCAACGTATGCATGTGGTATGAATTAGTTAGTTGAATCAATTTGGATGACCGAGTCCTAGGTTCAACAATAGTAACAAAAGAAATCCATGTCGAGTTCTTGGGTTAATCAACATAGGAAACTAGGAGTGGACCAAGCCCTAAGTCTCGTGTGGTTGTCGATTTCGACAGATCCTATGCTCTCTTAAGGAACAACTCAGTATAGACCATGCTGAATCCTTTAAGAGGGAAAAGAGTTAGAGTATACACCATGCCTAGCTCGTTGCTTAGGGAAATCAATAGCTTAAAGAGTGGACCAAGCCCTTAGGTTGACAACCATTAGGTATTCATAGCATGAGTAGAGCATTGGCATATTGTTTTGTTAGGGTAACATGATTAGTGGTGGATATCAAGTCCCTACGTCTTTATTATTATTAATCTAAACTCCATATTTATTTCTATCTATTTTTACTTTGTGAAATTAATTTTAAAACGAAATTTACCAATCCCTGTGGAGATGATCTCGCATTTGCACAATATGCTACTGTTGACCTTGTGCACTTGCAAGTAAAACAAGTTCGATTATTTGCTTAATAATTTAGGTAGATAAACCACAATAAGTTTTTGGCGCCGTTGCCGGGGATTGCGCTAAATTTCTTTCTAGAATTAATTTCGTTTAGTTTAGTCATTTTTATTTTTTTATTCTGTTTTATTTTTATCAAAAATCTCAAATTTTAAGTTTTTGTTTATTCTTGTTTCATCAAAAACCTAATCTATTTCTTTTTTGTTTTCTGTTTCAAGCACTACAACAGAACTCTCTGTGCCACTTGCGATCAAGCACACCCCTCTGTGCGATCGAGCGCACTTGAGGCGGAGGCTACCCGAGCAGCAGTGTTGAATTGCGGTACTGAAGCGATTTTTGTTGATTCATGCAAGGGCTTTGATCCAAGCATCCAACTTTCTTTCCCCTCGATACAGAGCTTAAGCGGACCATCCGACAAAGGCTTAGAGACAACTCTGAAGAGGAGAAGAAGAAATTGAGGAAGAAGCACCAATGGTGGAACAGATCGAAAATCAACAACCACCTAAGCGAAGACCTATGAAGCAATTCTTCATCCCACAGAACCTCAACCAGCCCTCTTGCATTGCTTATCAACTAGAGGCAGAAGGCAACTACTACATATCACTGCAGATACTCAGTGCATTGACTCACTTTAGGGGCACACCTAATGAGGATCCACACTTACACCTTTGAGAGTTCTTCGATCTCTGCAAGTTCCATCACATCCGAGGCTTAGACCAAGAAGGAATCAGGTTAATTCTTTTCCTTTTTTTTAAAAGATAATGCTAAACTATGGTACAATTCATTGCCTGCAATTTCTATCCATACTTGGGAGGAGTTGGCCAGCAAGTTCCTAAGAAAGTTTTTCCCAACCCAAAAGACGAGGCAAATGAGGAAGGAGATTCAGTCTTTCCAACAAAAGAATGGAGACCTATTGTTTGAGGCTTGGAGACATTTCAACGAGTTGCTACTCAAATGCCCACATCACAATCTACCTCAGGATGAACTGGTATAAGCTTTCTATGAAGGTTTAAGCGATACTAATAAAAGTATTGTGGATTCAGGTTGTTGAGGAGTTCTGATGGAGAAAAGCAGCGAGGAAGCCATGGAGCTATTCGAGACCTTAAGTGAACATACCTAACAATTCTCCTCTCGAGGTAGACATGGATCCAAGAGCAAAGGCATGTCTGAGGTGAACCTAAATGGAGGATCCTCTACCCAAATAGCTTTTGTGGAGAGGAAACTAGATTTTCTAGTTAAAGCCATGACTGTTCAGAATGCATCACCTAATCCACTAGCTACACCACTCTAGGTATGTGCTATATGTTCTCAATTTGATCATAATACTGAGATATGTCCCGTGTATTCATTTGCAGACCCTGAGCAAGCAAATTATGTGGGACCAAACAACTATCCGCCAAAGAACAATCCATATGCAAACACTTACAACCCTGGATGGCAAAATCACCCTAACTTCTCTTGGAGCAACAATCAGAATAGTCAAGGGCAGCAAAGGAACTCCCAACCAGTAGTCCATTCAGCTCCCGAAACAAATAAAAATGACCTAGAAAGTCTTGTGAGGCAAATAGCAACTCAGCAACAACAGTTGGTATCCCAACACCAACAGCTGATGAATTCACAAGAACAGTTCATGGCAGAAACAAGACAATTTTGAACCGAGATAAGACAAACCACTACAAAACATGAACAAGCCATTCAAGGACTAGAGGTACAAATGGGGCAATTGGCCAAGGAACTGAGCAGCATAAAGCAATGTGAGCTTCCAACCCAACCACTACCTAATCCAAGAGGACATCAGCAACTTAATGCTGTGACAACTCTAAGAAGTGGTAAGATCATAGGTATTGATAAGCATGCATAAGCATTTCCAGACAACGCATCCACATCTAAGGTAAGAGAAATGGAAAAGGTGAATGCACCACCCTTCCCTTAAAGGTTAGTAAAGCCAAAGAAAGAGACTAAATTGATTAACATTTTCGAAATTTTGAGAAAAGTAAAGATTAACATTCCTTTATTAGATGTAATTAAACAAATTCCTGCATATGCTAAATTTTTAAAATATTGTTGCACTAATAAAAAGAAGTTTTAAGTGCATGAGATAGTAGCCTTGACTGAAGAGGTAAGTGTTGTGTTATTAAGAAAACTACCCCCAATGCTAAAAGATCCGAGTAGTTTTACTATTCCTTGCAGGAGAGGTGATCAACTATTTGAGCAAGCATTACTGGATCTAGGGGCGAGTGTCAATCTGCTGCTATACAGTGTATTCAAGACACTAGGTTTGGGGGAGCTCCAACGAACCTCCATCACCTTGCAACTAGCTGACAGAAGCATCAAACGACCAAGAGGTATTCTCGAGAATGTTTTGGTAAAAGTAGGTAAATTTATTTTACCTGCTAATTTTATTGTATTAGATATAGAAGAATGTCCTATGCCATTACCTCTACCCGTCATCTTAGGAAGACCCTTTATGATAACTGCTGATACAAATATTTGAGTGAAAAAATGTATTATCACTATGAAGGTAAATGGTGAGGAGATAGAATTCAAAATATTTGATACATTAAAATCAACCAGAGATTATATGGAATGTTCTAATGGATGCTTGATGCAAGATACTGTTGAGTAAGTTTTTCAAGTCCATCAAGTTGATCCATTGGAGACCACCCCCCATAGTGTCACAAGATTAGAGATCAAGCCAGAATATAACGATGCTACTAAGGACATCAATAAAGCTTTACATCCCCTTAAGGCCGCATCAAAACATCCAAGTAAGTTTATTCCTCCAGTTGAACCTCCTGAGCCTACTAATACTATTCTTCTCTCTTCTATTTTCCAGGCACCAAAATTGGAAATGAAGCAGTTGTCAAGGACACTTGAACCACATGAGGTGGGCTTTAAGTGCCCCCTTCAAAGAAAGTAGCACTGAAGCTACTATAGAGGGCGCTTGAGTAATTTGCACTTTCATAACCATATAGCTTAATCGCCTCTATCGAGGTTAGTGGTACTGAGGCCATTAAAGTATGGTATGGTTGTATTGTTCTAAACTCATTATTTCAGTTTTCATAAGGTTTAAAAATTTTCTATACATGATGCCTTGCACTCGAGCGCACCACACAGTGTGCTCGAGCACACCTTCACCCTACGCTCTATAGCGCGCGAGCGCATCCCACCACACACTTGTGCACAAGTGCGATCGAGCGCACCAATGCACTCGAGCGCACCCGGGGCAGAGAGGACACATAAGGTTTTTAACTCACACATCGCTCCCAATGCCCATTTACCTCTGTTTACGCTCTAGCGCACACATTTTTTCTATCTGTCACACTCACCCTTGTCCTAAACGAATTCTATCTCCCACACCCAGTACCTCTTCGACTGCACCACCTGATGACCAGCAGTGAGAGGATACCCCGTCTGACTGAAGATGTAAAACTTAGTGCTCATCGGAGGCACCCCACAGGATATCCTTTTCATTATAGTATTTTCCTTTCTTATTAATATTTATTTTTATTTACCTATTTATTATCCATATTTCTTGTTTTTCGGCACAACATTTGTTTTTATTTTTCAGGAACATAGTGTGTGCATCAAGTTCAAGTTTGGGGGCGTGCTACGAGCAATGCCAGCCATCTAGTTCTCTATCTCCCATGTCAGATCTTTCCATGTCACTCACACATTGGGGACAATGTGTATATTAAGTTTGGGGTAAGGGAAAACACATGCACACACCATGTCCCAGTTTTTAAAAAATAAATAAATAAATGCATGTTCATTTTGTTTTAAAAATTTTGGTTGATTTAAAACAAATATGATAAAACTTCATTAGTAAGCTTAAAATCTAGAACATATAGCCTAGTAATAAGAGCTTTAAAAGTTTAATTACCTACCCCAAGGCACTTAAGAATTCACAAGTTTGATCTAAATCTGACGCAAGCACATTAGCACACAATTGTGTGGGGTATGCCATATAATTTTTATGTATATGTTTCCATGGCCTAACTGTAATAGGATAACTTATTAGAAGAACACTTTGGCATAGAAAAATAAAGAAAAAAATGTTTATTATGCAAAAAGAAAAAAATGCTCTTAAAGAACATTAAATAAATTTTCCACTGAGTAACTGGACCTCTTGCCTCAGTAAGCAGTGAGTGTTCATGTCAAAAGTTGGAAATTATGCATATAATAATCATTAAATAAAGTTTCCACTGAGTAACTAGACCTCTTACCTCAGTAAGTAGTGAGTGTTCACATCAAAAGGTGGGGATTTTTACTTGGTAGCATTGAGACCAATTAGTTTCGTAGCCTTTTTGACTCGAGTTAGTAAGTCCTTAGGGGTGTTTTTACACCTAATGCCCTAAAACCATCTGGTTTGGGAGTCATTAGCTAAACACTCGTTACAAGGGTCAATTAGAAAGCTTAAAGGAACTCAACTTGGAAAAAATATCATGGTGAAAGAAAAAAAAAAGTAAAAACTATGCCATTATTGTTCTGTCTGATAAGGAATTCGATGAAGGTTTGGACACCAAAATACTATACATTAGAATTATTTGGAAGCTCCATCTTCTATGTGCTAAGTCACCACACACCAAATTAAACTTGCGATGCCATAAACCAACCTTGGGTGAGTAACATGAACTTTTAAAATCCTTATTCATTGCAAAAATGTGTTTTTATTATAAGCTTACTCATGAACAATCATCATGATTTTATATGCAACCCAAATTTTTGGATATCATAAAGTATGAATTTATCTTTGATTTTATTTTTATATAGTCTTTCGTTTTATATTGCTAAAGGACTAGCAATATGTAAGTTTAGGGGTGTGATAAGTGCTTAAATAGTCATATTTAAGCCCCTTAATTTACACTTGTTAGGCTCTTTGTTTATATATTTTAGCAGATTCTACTTCATTTTTGTGTTTTCTATGTTTTTTTATAGGTCTTTGAAGAAAAGAAGTCATTTTGGAGCTCTAAGGAAGAAAAAGTGAAGATTTGTAATCAGCATGGTGCGCTCAAGCGCACCTCTCATGTGATCAAGCACACGGGCACTCATGCGCACACTTAGAAGGCTCGGGCACAACCATGCGCTCGAGTGCAGAACCATGTGATTGAGCGCACACGCACAGAGAGGCGGTAGAGCCAATTTTGGAAAGAAGTCTCTGGATCTTAAATTGGAAATTAGAGTTTCGAGGCACTCTTAGAACCCTATATATAGACTTGTAAAACACAGAAAATGGAGCTTTTGATTTTGCTTGAAGTTGTAAGCTCTGGAGTGGAATTGACGACTCGTCTCCACAGTATTTCTTCGGGTTTTATCTTTCTATTTCATTTAGTTATGAATATGTTTAGCATCACAACCATGTGTAACTAAACCCTAGTAAGGGCTTGGTTGAAGCCCTAATTATGTTTAGCCAATAATTCAGTATTGGTGCCTTTGCAATATTTATGTTGTGATTCTTAATTTGATTAATACTTGTTTAAATTCCTCATATGTTTGTGTCTGATCAACATATACATGTGGTATAGATTAGTTAGTTGAATCAATTTGGATAACCGAGTCCTGAGTTCAACAATAGTAACAAAAGAAATCCAAGCCGGGTTCTTGGGTTAATCAACATGGAAAACCGGAGTGGACCAAGCCCTAGGTCTCATGTGGTTGTCGATTTCGACAGATCCTATGCTCTCTTAAGGAACAACTCAGTATACACCATGCTGAATCCCTTAAGAGAGAAAAGAGTTAGAGTATACACCATGCCTAACTCGTTGCTTAGGAAAATCAATAGCTTAAGGAGTGGACCAAACCCTTAGGTTGACAACCATTAGGTATTCATAGCATGAGTAGAGCATTGGCATATTGTTTTGTTGGGGTAGCATGATTAGTGGTGGATATCAAGTCCCTACGTCTTTATTATTAATAATCTAAATTCAATATTTATTTCTATCTATTTTTACTTTGTGAAATTAATTCTAAAATGAAATTTATCAATCCTTGTGTAGATGATATCACATTTGCACACTATGCTACTGTTGACCTTTTGCACTTGCAAGTAAAAAAAGTTTGATTATTTGCTTAATAATTTAGGTAGATAAACGCACAACAGGTTCTGATGCTAAACATCTTCATACAATAAAATAAAGGAAAGAAAAAACTCGAAAATACTGTGGAGAAGAGTCGTCAATTCATCTCCAAAGCTTCCAACTGAAAAGATGATCCTGTTTTTGTGTTTTACAAGTCTATTTATAAGGTCTTAAGACATCTGGAAACCCTAACTAGAAAAACAGAACCCTAACCTTACTTTCCAAAACAGGTTCTGCCATTTTACTGCATGTGTGCGCTCAATCTCATGCTGGTGCGCTCGGGTGCAAGGTTGCGCTCAAGCTTTCTTCTTGTGCGCACGAGTGCTTGTGCACTCGATCGCTATAGTCCCTGCGCTTGATCGCACTAGGCTGTTTCCAAGTCTTCCAGATTTTTCCTCTGAGTTCCAAAATGTTTCTTTTCCTCCAAGAACCTATAAAAACACAGAAAACAGAAAAATAAAGTAAAATAGAATAAAATACGTAAACTAAGAGCTTAAGAAATGTAAATTAAGGGGCTTACATATGAATATTTAAGTACTTATCACCTCCCAATAGGGAGATTGAGTTTTCTATTGAAGTAATTCCAAGATCAGTACCCATATCTATAGCACCTTATAGAATGGCACCAGCTGAATCGAGAAAGTTGAAAGTTCAACTTCAAGAGTTACTAGATAAACAATTTATTCGACCTAGTATGTCACCCTGGGGAGCCCCTGTGTTGTTTTTCAAGAAGAAGGATGGGACAATGAGGTTGTGTATTGATTATAGACAGTTGAATAAGATCACCATCAAGAATAGATATTCTTTACCCAGGATAGATGATTTATTTGAGAAATTACAGGGAGCTAGGATGTTTTCTAAGATAGACCTAAGATTGGGTTATCATCAATTGAGGATAAAGGAGGGGGACATGCCTAAGACAGCTTTTAGGACACATTATGGCCATCATGAGTTTCTGGTGATGCCATTTAGGTTGCCTAATGCTCCTACAACATTTATGGACCTTATGAATCAGCTGTTTAAACCATTCTTGGACAAATTTGTGATTGTGTTTATTGATGATATTTTGGTATATTCCAAGAATGAAGATGAGCATATGCAACATTTGCAGATAGTGTTGGAGATTCCGAGGAAAGAGAAATTATATGCAAAGTTCTCTAAGTGTGAGTTTTGGTTGAGTGAAATATCTTTCTTGGGGCACGTTGTGTCAGGAGAGGGGATAGCAGTTGACCCACAGAAAGTAGAAGCAGTGTTGAATTGAGAAAGACCCACGAGTGTAACTGAAATTAGAAGTTTTTTGGGGTTAGCTGGTTATTATAGGAGATTTATCCAAAATTTTTCTATGATTGCTGGACCATTGACTAAATTGACCAGGAAGGACATGAAGTGTAGGCGGTTAGAGGAATGTTCGAGAAGTTTCCAGCTATTGAAAAAAAAATTGACTACTGTCCCGGTATTAGTGCTTCCTTTTGGTGATTATGGATTTGTGGTATACAGTGATGCGTCACATCAGGGATTGAGATGTGTGTTAATGCAACATGGGAGAGTTATAGCTTATGCTTATTCATCTAGGAAATTGAAGAACCATGAGAGGAATTACCCAACCCATGATTTAGAATTAGCTACCATAGTTTTTACTTTGAAGATTTGGAGACATTATCTGTAGGGAGCCAATTGTGAAATTTTTACTAATCATAAAAGCTTGATGCATTTACCGACACAAAAAGAGTTGAATTTGAGGTAGATGAGGTGGATGGAGTTGATTTGTGATTATGACTGTACAATTCATTATCATCGAGGGAAGGCTAATGTAGTAGCTGATGTATTGAGTAGAAAGGCTACAAGGAGATTAGCTGCTATTGGGAGTCACAATACTATCTTGATGATAGAATTAAGAAGAATGAGGATGCAGTTGAGTGTCAATGATAGAGGAGTATTGATGGCAAATATGGTGGTACAATCTTTTTTTATTGATCGTTTATTACAGATGCAGGGTAAAAATGAGGGGATAAAGAAGATCAGATAGGAAGTGTTGAGTGGGAAGCCAACCGAGTTTAGAATTAGAGAAGATGGTATGGTAGTATTGGGGCATAGAGTTTGTGTTCCCAATAATGTGGAGATGAGAAAGGAGATATTAAGAGAGGCTCATGATTCTGTATATTCCATGCACCCGGGTAATAATAAGATGTACAGTGGATTGAGACAGAATTATTGGTGGTCAGGGATGAAGAAGGATGTAGCGAAATATATTTCTAGATGTTTGACTTGTCAACAGGTGAATTCTGAGAATAGACATCCAGTAGGTTTATTACAACCTCTTCCAGTACTTGAGTGGCCATGGGAAAATGTGAGTATGGATTTTGTCTCTGGTTTTCCCCGTACCTAGAGAGGACATGACATTGTGTGGTGATTACACCCAAAATATACGCGGTTGTTGTAGTATAGCTTTGGGGTGTCGATTCCACAGGGAAACAAGATAACTACAAGAGAAGGTGTGAACCTTAACACAGACGATAAAGATCAAGTGAGAGAATAAAGTATTGTGTGAAAATTGTGTAGATAATGTAATGGAGGCAACAAGGGTCCGGGAATCTTCCCTAGGTTTGTTGCCTTATTCCAGTCTCAATTCAGTTGTCTTTATCTCGATTGCAAGTTTCACATCCCAAACAAGCAATCGGCAAATATTCAATTAAGCACATATATAAACCCTAATGCGATTGTTATGAAATACTTTTTACTTTCAAGTACACATGACCTAACTTATAGATTATCAAGAAACGACAATATATCATGATGACAATACTGCAGTAATGGACAAATCTATAAGAGAAATCTACCGGACTCAATCACACCTCAACAATATCACATAAGAAGAGCATGATTAGACTTATATGGGGGAGAAAGATGCAATCACTAGATTAAGAGGAAATCTTCTAATTAAATTGAAAAGTAAATCATAATAATGTTTAACGATAAATCCATATTACAACTGAACTAATAAAGGAATTAAAGAACAATAAAACCTAGGGATTCATCCCATCGCCTTGCTTGGAGATTAGTCGGCCATGGGGGAGAGTGTGGTAGCCTCCCTTGAGTTTTTTGGCCTTCTATCTATTTTTTGAATGTCTAATTACAAAACCTAAGTGGTTTATTTATAATGTACAAGGTCTAAGGGTGTTTTAGGGTTTGAACAAATCATTAAAGACTTAATTAGGGTCTAACTCGGAGAACAGGGTCTGTGCGCGCACTGCACCTTGGCTTTTGTCAAGTTTCTTGTGAGTGCAGTGGGGTGTGCCTCAGCTTCTCCAGGGTGCGCCTTAGCCCTTCAAGGTGCACCTCAGCTTCTCCAGGGTGTACCTTGACCTGTTGGATCTTTGAGGCTTCTTTTGGTCTTCTTTCTGAAGGGTGCGCCCCAGCTCCTCCAATGTGCACCTTGACCTGATTTGTAGAGATCTTCTTTGTTTTATCTCTCCGCAGCCATGGCTCCACTTTGGTATGCATCGAATCATCTTGCTTCAAGCACCGAATGCTTTTTCCATCTTTTTTTTAACTCAAGATACCTGAAAATGCAAGAAATAAGTTAATGTTCCAAGAATACCACTTTAGAGTTGTTAACAAATAAAAATGCAATTAAAACCTAAATCAACCCTTAAAGTGCCAACAAATAAGTACGATTAAGATGCATTTTATGACTCTCATCACAACCCTCAACTAGCTTATTGCTTATCTCTAGCAATTCAAGCGAAAACAAGAGATGAATTCTATGGTGGGAATCAAAGTAAATGAAAAGATATATTAGTGTTAACCAAGAGTAATTCACATTTTGTCTTAAAAATTGCACATAACACACGGCACAAAGAATCATTAAATTTCACTTAAGTCCAAAAGTAATCCAAGCATCAATCTTAAATCGTTATTGACTCTTAACATCCATCGTACCACAAACCATTAATCCGAACACCCGGATTCATGAATACAAGTCTTGGCCTCTAGAAACATAACAAATTGTGTGACATCAATCACATAAACAAGCTCCATAGGCTTACTTTTCACATCACTCTCCACTATTGTAGAAAAATCACATTACATTGGATCAATAGGTCTTTAATAGGCTTGTAACGTTAGGCTAAGGTAAAGGTTAAGAAAAAATGGGAAAGATTCACGAGAAAAAGAACTTAATCTCTTAGTTTTAAACATAATTCTTTAAGCACTGGATAACCTTACTTCAATTCCCAACTCTTCCAACCATTGTCCGAGCATTTCTTTTAACAAATCACTATTTTTTTTATAAGAGCATATCTTCGATAAGTCACTACTTTTCTTTTCTTTGCCATCTTTAACTTATTTTTCTTTCTTTTCTTTTCTTTTCTATTTTGGCATAAGATCATTCACCTCCTCTTTCATTCTTTTCTTTTCCACAACCCCCAACTTATCTTCTTTAATATACTTGGGTTATGGTTTTTCATATTTCCCATCTTTACTCCTCTTAAGTGCTTCTCAGCAAATGTGTACAACTAAGTTCTTTTAAAAGGATGGTAAGGATAAAATATTTTTAGGCTTATAAGGGTAAGTAAATGGGCTATTGAAAGAAACAAGGCTCAAATTTTTTTTCAAGAAAAAGGCTCAAATGGGTGATTAGTGATAAATATAGCAATGTTAAGTTTGGAAGGCTCAAACGGTTCAAAAATGGCCTATATCATATCCTAAGTAATGTGCATTCTAGGAATTCGCCTCAAGTGATTATCATATAAGTTCTAGAGCTTGTCAAGACCGCAAAAGTATTCACAAAACAATCAAACATAAAACTTCTCTAAGTGCTTAAGACTAATCATACATTCTTACCGTAAACTAGAGTCTCAAACCAAATGAAGATTGATACTTAAATTAATTTCAAACCGAAAAAAAATTTAACTTCTTCTAAATGCTATATGTTATCTCAATTTAGGCTCATATCATTGACATATGAATTAACTCTAAGACTAACACAAAGCATGCTAAAATCAAACAAGAAGGGAAAATGGCACCAAGTAGTCCAATGGTATACAGTAAGAAATGTGTTTCCTCCACCCCCAACTTAAGATAAACATTGTTCTCAATGTAAAAGCAAAAATTAAGGAAACTCCCTTTTTAACCAAAGGTGCGTGGAGCTGAAAATTGTGCATGACCGATTGAACTTATGCGCATGTTTGTCCTTAAAAAAGAAATACAAAAGTAAAACTGGAAAACAGAATAATAATAATAATAATAAACAAGAAAAAGAAATATGAAAAATAGTAAAAATAAAAGGATATGTTGTGGGTTGCCTCCCATGAGCGCTAAGTTTTACATCTTCAGCCAGACGCTTTTATTCCCTCCTAGAAAGACATAGGTTGAATGCACCAGCCATTGCTTCATTGTCAAATTCAGTGCTTGTATGCTTTGGAGAGGCCTCAAGGATATCATCAGTAACATCCGCAAATTCTGGCTCGATATATGCTCTTGTGAAACCATGGTGAGGGTGGACTCCAATGGATTAAGGTGCTGGACCTTTTCCATGAATGAGTCCATCATATATGCTTGGTGGCTTTCGTCCACATCCTTTGATTTTTTCGTTGTTAGGATGTGTAATAACTTACCACTTACTGTCTCAATGGAATTCACCTCCTTCACATTCTGTTGCACCAGGTGCTGACCATGAGATGTGGACTGAGCTTGAGAAGGCAACTTACCTCGCTCAGTCACACTCAAGTAGCTTATTAACTTGGACACTTGGCTCTTTATCTCTTTATGTTCTTCAACAACCTGCACAATTAAAGATTCAAGCCTTTGATTAATCTTCCCCTGTACTTCAATAAAAGCATGTAAAGTGTCTTCTAAAGAACTCCTAGAAGACACGGGTGCATGATATGGTGCAGTGGATTGGGCAAGCTACTGGTTTTCAGACTTCTAGTTGAAATTGGGGTGATTTCGCCATCCCGGATTATAAGTATCAGAGAAGGGTGTCAAAGGCTTCTTGTACATGCCTAAGGCATTACATTGTTCCTTATACATCCCTCTCATTTCAATAAATGTGGGACACTATTGGGCGAGATGATCTACCCTGCCACACACAAAACATGGTTCAAAAGATTTTTCATGATTAACCATATGTGTTGGCTTTAAGCTCTTAGTCTTTAATACCTTTAGTTCCCTAGTGAGCATCTCGACCTTGGCCTTAAGGTTTTCCTCTTCCTTAAGATGGTAAATTCCACCACCATTTGGGTTCCCTATATGTCGTGACCTATTTGTACTTTCAGTAGCACTAGGTCCAGTCCAAGTGTGAGCTTTTTCAGCAAGCTCATTGAGGTACTCTATGGCCTCATCAGGATCTTTCTCCAAAAATTCACCATTACACATCATCTCTACGAATTGGCACTCTCTATATGTAAGTCCCTCATAAAAATAGCTCACCAAGCACCAACTCTCATACCCATGGTGAGGTCACATACTCAATAACTCCTTAAATCTCTCCCAAGACTGATATAAAGTCTCACTATCCTTTTGTGCAGAGGTAGAGATTTGCCTTTTTAAAGCGTTGGTCTTATGTTGGGGAAAGTATTCGTTAAAGAAAATTCGAGTCATCTCAGTCCACGACCCAATAGATCGTGGTCTAAGTGAGTATAGCCAACTCTTAGCTCTATCATTCAAAGCAAAAGGAAAGAACTTAAGTTTCATAATGTCATGAGTTTCATCTTGACTATGAAAAGTCGCAACTACTTCCTCAAACTCTCTAATGTGCACATATAAGTTTTCATTATCCAAGCCATGAAATGTAGGGAGTAATTGAATCATCAATGGTTTAAGATCTAGTTGGCGAGTATTGGTTGGAAACATGATGCATGATGGTGTGGCTGTGCGTGTAGGGTGGAGGTAATCCTTAAGTGTCCTAGCATTATTCTCATTAGGGTTATCGGCTATGTTAACAAAATCCTCTAAATTCTCTGATGAGGATGCACTATGGTTTGATCTAGGCAAGGTTTCAATATCGGACGTGGAAGGAGAGGGTAATTCTAGTTCGGGTCCTCTAATGAATCTACCTCGCAAATCTCTTGGTCTAAGCATGCACCAAATGAATCAAAGAGGAAATAAATAAAACATAATAATAATAAATAAAAAAAATTAGAAAATCAAAACTTAGAAAAAAAAGAACAATAATAAATAAAAATACTATAAAAAGAAAGAAGGGAAAAATAAAAAAATAATGCAGCAAGCTAAAAGAAAGAACGAAGTTACCACCTTTACAGCTGCTGAAAAGAAAAACTATTTACAGTTCTTCTACTGTCATGTCAAAAGTTGACAATCTTCCTTGTACTTAAGTGCGTTTCCCTGGCAACGGCACTAAATTTTGATTACGCCCAAAACATAGGCGGTTGTTGTAGCACAGCTTTGGGGTGTCGATTCCACAAGGAAACAAGATAACTACAAGAGAAGGTGTGAACCTTAACACAGACGATAAAGATCAAGTGAGAGAATAAAGTATTGTGTGAAAATTGTGTAGATAATATAATGGAGGCAACAAGGGTTCGGGAATTCTCCCTAGGTTTGTTGCCTTATTCCAGTCTTAATTCAGTTGTCTTTATTTCGATTGTAATTTTCACATCCCAAACAAGCAATCGGCAAATATTCAATTAAGCACATATATAAACCCTAATGTGATTGTTATGAAATACTTTTTACTTTCAAGCACACATGACCTAACTTATAGATTATCAAGAAACGACAATATATCATGATGACAATACTGCAGTAATAGACAAATCTATAAGAGAAATCCACCGGACTCAATCACACCTCAACAACATCACATAAGAAGAGCATGACTAAACTTATATGGGGGAGAAAGATGCAATCACCGGATTAAGGGGAAATCTTCTAATTAAATTGAAAAGTAAATCATAATAATGTTTAATGATAAATCCATATTACAATTGAACTAATAATGGAATTAAAGAACAACAAAACCTAGGGATTTATCCCATCGCCTTGCTTGGAGATTAGTCGACCATGGGGAGAGTGTGGCAGCCTCCCTTGAGTTTTTCGACCTTCTATCTATTTTTTGAATGTCTAATTATAAACCCCAAGTGGTCTATTTATAGTGCACAAGGCCTAAGGGTGTTTTAGGGTTTGAACAAATCATTAAAGACTTAATTAGGGTCTAACTCGGAGAACAGGGTCTATACGCGCGCTGCACCTTGGCTTTTGTCAAGTTTCTTGTGTGTGTGGTGGGGTGCACCTCAGCCCTTCAAGGTGCACCTCAGCTTCTCCAGGGTGCACCTTAACCTGTTGGATCTTTGAGGCTTCTTTTGGTCTTCTTTCTGAAGGGTGCTCCCCAGCTCCTCTAGGGTGCACCTTGACCTGATTTGTAGAGATCTTCTTTGTTTTATCTCTCCGCAGCCATGGCTCCACTTTGGTATGCATCAAATCATCTTGTCTCAAGCACCGAATGCTTTTTCCATCTTGTTTTAAACTCAAGATACCTGAAAAATGCAAGAAATAAGTTAATGTTACAAGAATACCACTTTAAAGTTGTTAACGAATAAAAATGCAATTAAAACCTAAATCAACCCTTAAAGTGCCAACAAATAAGTACGATTAAGATGCATTTTATGGCTCTCATCATGTGGGTTATAGTGGATAGACTTTCTAATTCTTCACATTTTCTTCCTATTAAAACTACTTGGAGTCCTGAAAAGTTTGCTGAATTGTATGTAGCGGAGATAGTAAAAATTACATGGAATACCTTTGAGCATTGTATCAGATAAAGATTCTAGATTTACCTCTAGATTTTGGAGAGGTTTCCAAGAAGCTATGGGTACGCAATTGCAGTTTAATATAGCTTTCCATCCATAAACTGATGGGCAGACGGAGAGAATCATCAGAATACTAGAAGATATACTGAAGGAAAGTATATTGAGTTTCTCAGTGAGCTGGGATACTTATTTTCCTTTGATCGAGTTTGCATACAATAATCAATATCAAACTAGTATTGGGATGATACCATTTGAGGCTTTATATGGTAGAAAGTGTAGAATTCTAGTATGCTGGGAAGAAGTTGGAGAGAGAAAGATATTTGGTACATAAATGATAGATTTGACTACTGAAAGGATCAAACTGATTAAGGAGAACCTTAGAGCAGCCCAAAACAGACAGAAGTGATATACTGATAAAAGAAGACGACTTCTCGAGTTCGAAGTTGGTGATTGGGTATTTTTGAAGATATCTCTGTGGAATGGTGTGTTGAGGTTTAAAAAGAAGGGAAAGTTGAGCCCGAGATTTGTGGGGCCATATGAGGTGATTGAGAGAATTGGAACAGTAGTATATCGATTGAATTTGTCCCCAGAGTTAAAGCAATTACATAATGTATTTCATGTGCCACTATTGATAAAGTACTTACACGATGAATCCTATAGTATCTCGAATCATGTGATAAAACTTCAGGAAGATTTGACTTTGATGCAAGTACCGATCAGAATTCTAGATAGAAAGGAACAAGTCTTGCATAAAGTCATTCCTTTAATTCAAATATTATGGCAGAACAAATATGTCGAAGAAGTCACGTACCCGTATTTGTAAAGTAAGGGTAAAGAAGTACTTTAATAAATATGACATAGAGTTAAAATAATATATATATATATATATATATATATATATATATATATATATATATATATATATATAAATGCGAAAGGTTAAATTTTTATAAAACAATTCAAAAAAAAATCACGGAAAGAAATGGCTTACATGCAAGACATCTTGCCAATTCGTGGCAAAACAAATGCTGAGACTTACTTTTGTGTGTGTGTCTATATATATATATATATATATATATGTATGTAAAAACCAAAGTTTTGAAAGGGTTTACTGGAGAATTTTATAGAGAGTCACGAGAAGCTCTAAGAAAAAACAGAAGTAAATAACGTGAAGTTTATTTTTGAATTTTTAGTATACATAAAATTTCCCAGAATTCAAAGTGAGAATTTTCAAATGGTGTAAATTATGAAGAATTGAAGAATAAATTAGAAATTAATATAAATATTATGTCATGTGTTGACGATCAGCAACCGGGGGAAATTGCTGAGAGGAGTAGGAAAGGCAAAGAGGTGATCCACGGGTAGCTCTAAGTGCTACGTGGTGAGTTAGATTTACTTTAAGTAATCTAGATAAAAATAAAATATCTAGTGATAATATTAAAATAAATTATTAGCTTATACTTTGGGGGTAGATGAAAAAATGATTGATAGGAATATTGGACATGTAGAAAATTATTATGTGAGAAGTAATATTATTAGAATAATGAGTCGATTTAATAATGAAGGTGCTAATTGAAATTCTTGACGAGTTATGGTTGATAAATTGAAGTGACATATGAGGGGAAGAAATTAGTGAAATTGATCAAATAGAAATTTGAGTAAAGGCATGATAGCTAAATTAAATATTTGAATTCATGTATTTTTTATATTATTGTTCATATGCATATTTCATATCATTGTTCATATGTATATACATAAAATAAAAGAATCGGGAGGGGGCCAGTCTAATTGAAAAACCGTGACAACCAGTATATGCTGGAAATAAAAGAACCGGGAGGGGGCCTAAGATAAAAACATGTCGACATGTGGGAAGATGTTCCCTAATAATAATTCATGCATTGCATCTGTTTTAAATATTGATTGTATTACTAAAGTGTTGTTGTTATTATAAATTTATTTATAGATGAATGAGTCTCATAGAGAGACAATTATGGTGAGAAAGAAACATAGAAGTATGATATGATAAGAACTATCTAAATGTTAGACTATATACTATTATCCAGTTATATGAGATATAAATGATTAAATATTAAAAGACTATTTATACAAATTGAATACTTCTAGTAAATTTAATTCACTGAGCTTGTGAAGCTCATCCTTCATTGTACAATGATTTTAGGTAGTAGGCAGGACAAATAGTCTAGTGGGTTAAGAGTCAAACAAAATCATTTTCTGTAAGCCACGTACATGTCCACATCTTCAGACTAACGAGAAAATAAAATAAAAAATTATTTGTAAATATTCATGCATTTTACGTTGTATATAATGTTTAAGTCAAGATCAGAATGATGTATCTCCCCTGTTGAGGGTTGAAGATTGAAATAAAAAAAAAAATCAGTTAGTGTTATTTTTATTGTTGCTGAGATTTTCAAAACGTGATGACACCGTCTTGGAGGTGGCCAACCCGAGATGGGTCGTTACAGGTCGACCCTCCCGAAAATCTCTGAGGAGTTGCCTCGGCACATCCCACTATTCCGATGATTCAAGCGCAATTTCTAAAGCTCTCTCGCTTGGTGACAAACTTGGTCGCCGATGTCCGGATAGAGGATCAATAACCCTCACCCCCATCTCCTCCCCACTCCCTCAGACAAGCTAGTCCTCATAGTCACGGGCTCCCCATCGACAACCATTCCACGACAAAGTCTTCACCACCTCACACTAATAAATCCAGAGGAGGCTCTTCCTCCAGAAGCAACCTTGGCGTAGATAGACAGATCAAGGAAATGGAAGAAAAAATCAACGAAGCATTCAAATGCCGAAGTCATATCATCCTGGATGAACTCAACGTCTAGGACCCACCATTCACGCAAGAAGTCTTCGAAGCCCCACTCCCACCGAATTTCTGGATGCCGCAAGTCAAGCCCTATGACTGCTCGACGGATCCCTTAGATCGCCTCTAGCATTATAAAACCACCATAATGCTCCATCAACACTCTGACTCGGTTATATGCCAAGTGTTTCCCCTAACACTCGAAAAAACTACCAACACATGGTATTCCCGCTTAAAACCAAGAAGCATCGACAATTTCAAAGAACTCAGCTACGTCTTTGCATCCCAATTTCTTATTAGCAAGGGACATAGGAAGACCTCAGAGAGCTTGTTCAACATCATTTAGCACCAAGGGGAAAGGCTTTGGGCCTACATATCAAGGTTCAATGTCGTCGCTTGGGAGATCCCAGACCTTAATCCCAACGTTCAAATATTGTCGTTCAAATAAGGTCTGGGATTTTCATCTCCAAGCTCACTAGGCGGCCTCCTAAAGACATGAATGAGGTCCTGGCCCGAGAGGATAAGTACATGCTAGTGGAAGACGGCTAAGATTTTCGAAGACAACAGGAAGAAGAGACGGAGACAAAGAGGAAAGACACTGCTGACCCTCAAAGTCCTCGCCCGTTTTGATAGTTTCACTCCCTTCAACTTATCCAAGACAAATGTCCTGATGCACCTCCAAGACAAGACAATCTTCTAATGGCCCTTAAGACTACAAGACCTCAATGGAGATTAGAGCAAGTGGTGTTGGTTCTATGTGAACCATGGGCACGATACTGAGAAGTTCCATGCTTTGAAATAGCAGATTGAAGCCCTCATCAACCGAGGGCACTTGAAGGAATTTACCAGGTCGCGGCAAAAAGGAATGCGCGATCGACCCAGGAGAAGTCCTGAACATCCCCCTAATCCAAACTGAGAACATCAAGCTCCCGAAGAAGTCCAAGGCCGAACCAGGGAGAGCCCAATAAGAGAGGCCAAGAAGCCACAATAACCAGGTCCGTGGCTTTCGTCAGCGGCCCCTATAAGTGAAGGAAGACGAACCAGATGATCTCTTTCACAGATGAGAACCTAGATGGAGTATAGACCAACCACGACGTCAGGCTCATCTTGGTAGATCATGGGAGCTTAACAGACATTCTGTTTTACGATGCTTTTCAGCAGATGCATATGAAAGATAATTAGTTGGAACCAATCTCCACCCCGTTATACAGATTCTCCAGGACTCTGATGTTCGTCGAAGCCAGCATAGTTCTTCCAGTCACTACAGGAATGGCCCCATGAACAACTACTGTGCAAACTACTTTCCAGGTAGTCAAACAACCATCGTCCTTTAATATGATCCTTGAGAGACCTGCCCTAAAAAAACTAAAAGCAGTCATCTCCACTACCATTTGAAGAAGAAGTTCCCCACCAATGACGATGTGGGCGAAGTCAAAGGAAACCAGCAGGCCACTAAGTCCTACTATCTGATGCTGTGAGAGGAGGAATAAAGGCGGATGCCTTGCCCCTCGAAGTAGAAGACTTCAAAGATGAAGTAAAAGCCCCTAGGGGCCAACTTTTGCAGGAGCTGACCATTATCCCCCTCGATGGAGATGTCTCTTGGACAGTCCAGATCGGCCCAAGGCTCACCGAGGACCTCAAAAAGTCCCTCATCTCTCTCTTTCGGCAGAATCAAGACTTGTTCACGTGGTCGACCTCGGATATGCTTGGGATCAGCCCCGAAGTCATCTTGGCTCAGCTAAACATAGACCCAGGCCACAAGCCGATCATTCAGAAGAAGAGATCATTCACCTCCGAGCAGTAGGCCGCCATCAAAATTGAGGTAGACAAGTTACTCGCAATCGACTTCAACGAGGAAACCGATTACCTTGATTGGGTATCCAATGTAGTGATGGTCAGAAAGCCTAACAACAAGTGACGAATCTGCATCAACTTCACAGACCTAGACAAAGCCTTCCCAAAAGATAACTTCATTTTTCCATGGGTCGATCAACTGGTTGATTCCACCTCGGGGCCCAAGCTTCTGACCTTCATGGATGCCTATATTAACTACAACTAGATCTTCATGCATGAGCTTGACTAGGACAAAATGGCCTTCGTCACAGGCCAAGGGTTATACTGTTATAAGGTCATGTCATTCGGGCTCAAAAAGGCCAAGGCAACTTATCAAAGGTTGGTAAACAAGATTTTCTGCAGACAGATCGAAATAAATATGGACGCCTATGTGGACGACATGTTGGTCAAGAGTGTTGAGACCAAAACTATGGCTCCGACCTGGAGGAGGCATTCGAGGTACTTCGACATCACCTGATGAAGCTGAACCCCATGAAGTGTGTTTTTGAAGTCATTAGGGGGAAGAACGCCAGCTTTATGGTAAGCCAAAGAGGAATAAAAGCTAACCCTGAGAAGATCGAGGCTATTCTCGATATGACCCCCCCTCAGACAATAAAGGAAGTACAACGATTAACGGGGTGTATAGCAGTGCTTAGTTGTTTCATGTCAAAATCCACGAAAAAATGCCTCCCCTTCAGAGCCATCAAGATGACAAAAGATTAAATCTGGATCGAAGATTTTCAAAGAGCCTTTGAAGAGCTAAAGGAATATTTGAGTTCGTCCCCACTTTTGACTAAACCTATTGCAAGTGAAGAGCTTTTCTTGTATTTGTCGACTGGACAGAAAGTGGTAGCTTCTGTCCTAATCCGAGAATAGGTGGGCGTTCATAAACCCATATACTATGCAACAAAATCCTATATGATGTGAAAACATGATATCCTTCGATAAAAAAAAAATGGCTTATGCCTTCCTAATCACAGCACGGAAGCTCTGGCCGTATTTCTAGGCACATATCGTTGTCTTCTTGACAGACCAACCATTGAGACAAGTGATTTATAGGCCGAACATCTCAGGGAGAATAATCAAGTGGTTCGTGGAGCTCGGAGAGTTCAACATCCGATACCATCCTCAAAAGGCATCAAGGCTCAGGCCCTCACAGACTTCATTGTGGAGATAACACTCCAGGGGAACCCCGACCAAACCTCAGAACCAGAAGTAGCCGAGCAAATTCCACAGTGGACCATCCATGTTAACGGTTCCTCCAACGATGCTGAAAGCAGGGGTGGTCTCATCCTTTGCAGCCTGGACAGATTCTGTATCGAGTACGCCCTGAAATTTGGGTTTAGGACTTCCTACAATGAAGTGGAGTACGAGGCGTTACTCGTGGAGATGAAATTGGCAAAAGCAGTAGGCGTTGGGGCCTCGGATGCATACATTGACTTATAACTAGTGGTAAATCAAATGAATGGAGAGTTCAAAGCCTGAGGGGAGAAGATTGCTCGCTACCTTGAGAAGGCTAAATAACTCACCGTCGGATTCAAGATGTTCTGGATAACCCAGGTTCCTCAGGTGGAGAACTCGAAGGCAGATGCTCAAGCTCGATTCGCTTTCTCTAGCCAGTCTGAACCAACTCAAGCCGTATAGCCTGAGACTCTCGCCGCCCTAAGCATCAACGAGATTCCCATGCTACCACTAACCAAATGAGAAACCTAGGTAGACCCGATCCTCCGGTACTTGCGTGATGGTCAACTTCCTGAGTAGAAAAATAAAGCTAGGAAACTTATTTCTCACGCATCCTAGTACGCGATCATAGACGAACAATTGTACAAGAGAGGCCTTACGACACCTTACCTAAGGTGTCTCAGGCCCACCGAAGCCAATTACGCTCTTCTGGTGGTTCATGAAGGAGTATGCAGAAATTACCTAGGAATTGAGCTTTAGCTTTCAAAGTGCTCCGCCAAGGGTACTACTGGCCCAAAATGCAGAAAGATGCCATCAAATTGGTCAAGAAATACAGAAGCTATCAGCAATACTCCCTCACCCCCCACTAACCGGTAAATCTTCTTACCTCGATCGCAGGTCCACTTCCCTTTGCCATGTGGGGAATTGATCTCTTTGGTCCCTTCACAGGGACCCTCAGCTAAAGAAAACATCTCATCGTAGCAATAAATTACTTCACCAAGTGGGTAGAGGTAGAACTACTTGCTAGCATAACTGACCACCAGGCTCGAAGTTTAGTCTAGAAGTTCATAGTGTGTCAGTTCGGCATACCTCGAATACTGATCATTGATAACGGTAAATAGTTTGACAGTGCCCGATTCAAGACCTTCTACGAAGAGCTTCGCATTGAGCATTGATTCTTATCTGTTGGGTATCCGCAGGCCAACGGGCAAGCTGAGGTAACCATAAGACATTTCTACAAGGCATCAAGAGAAGACTAGAAGAAGCAGACAAGCAGTGGACCAACCATCTTTCGAATATGCTCTGGGCCTACCGAACCACCACTCGGACACCCATGGGGGAAACCCCTTTTTTTAGTGTATGGCTCTGAAGCAGTCATCCCCTTAGAAGTCGGGGTGCCCTCGTTACAAGTATGGAACTTCAAGCAAGCTAACAACGAAGAAGCCCTCTGGATGAACGCTGATCTTATCGACAAAGCTTAAGATAAAGCCAGATCCGATTAGTCGTCTACCAAAAGAGAGTGGCTAGGTACTACAACTCTCAGGTTCGAAGTAGAAGCTTCAATTCACACGACCTCTTCCTACGAAAAAATGAAGTATCTCATCCTCGAGAGACGGGGAAGCTCGTCCCAAACTGGGAGAGCCCGTATCGCATCAAAAGTGTATACCGGGCCGGCACTTTCCGAACTCGATGTGTTAAACAGTAACCCTGTCCCCCGCACATGGAACACGAAAAACCTCTCCAAATTCCACCAATAGTGTACGCCTCCCAAGTGTAACTTGTGAACGCCTTGGTTGTTAATAAAAATTAAATTATTGAAGCATAAGAGTTAAAATTTACAAGAGACAACGAGATGGAAGCTAAAAATACTGCTAAGATATGTGGTTACAAAAAAGAAGGCACTACCAGCCTTGGTTTGCAACCAAAAAAAAAAAAAAACCTACGAAGAAAAACTAAACTCCTCAGGGGTGACCTACCCATCTGATGCAGCCTCCACCTTGGCAGCACCCAGTTGAACCGCCTCCTTCTCCTCGCCATCCCCCGCCAGGTAAGACCCCCTTCATCATCCTCAAAAACACCAAGCTCAAGGGCCAAGAAATTGAACTGAGGATAGAGAGCGTCATCCTTCTTCTTGGCCTCCGAGAAGCCCTCGAAGAAACTATAGGCCAGCCTTCTCCTCAACCGCCTCTTAATAAGGGGGCAGAGTCTTTGAGAGCTACCAAAGCCTTCTCCATAACCCTCCTTACGGCCTTTACCACCTCCTCCCTTAGCCTTTTCTCAAAGGTCACCATTGCATCCCTCTCGTGGCACAGGGCCTCCCTTTCCACCATGGCCTTGTCATTGGCCAGGTTAACCCCCTCTAGAGGACCCCAATAGCTGTTGGATGAGCTCGTAGTTCTCATCCAACCTTTGTCAGCACTGGCCTAGCTTCTCACCCATGTCTAACCGATGGCGCGATAACACTCCCTACACCACGCTCGATTGAAACATATACGAAGTAGTAAGCTACCAAGGAATCGAAAAGTTCTAAAAAAGATAGAAAAAATAATAAGAGGAAACGCTTACCTAAGAGGCCAAGGCCTTGGCTATAAAATAGAGACCCTTCGATCGGCTTTCTCGAAAGCTCGATCATGTCGCGAGGCGGGATCCCCAGGATGAGGTGCTCTCCAGCTACCCGGGGGTAGATAAAGACCGAGTCATCCGCCATTATACCTCAGTTGGGTATAAAGACCCCAGTCCCAAAAGGAGCCCCTCAGGATGAAGACGGAGGCCTTGTTTGCTCAGGTTGAGGTGAGCTGAGACATTCCTCATCTCAGGAGAGAGCTCGGCAGGGCTCTCCACATCGATGGGAATAGTAGAGAGGGCCTGCAACCTCTTCTTCGAGCTTTGGGCCTGCACGAGTTGCTTCTTAGTTTAGGCAACTTTCTTATTCTCTTGGGCTATCTTTCTTGCCCACTCTCGAGCTCGAGCTGTAGCCTCCATCTCTACTCAAGCAAAGAAAAAAAAGTAAAAAACATAACTGTAAAGCAAAGTGTAAAAGTAAAGTAAAGTATAAAAAAGTAAAAGCAAAGTGAGTGTAAAAGCAAGGACACCGAGTTACCACTTTCTATTGTTCCCTCTAGACAGCAAGGGCAGAGGCTGCGCTTTGCTAACTTCTTGTTATCGTATAGGATGCTGATTACGCCCAAAATAGTAATGTGGTAGTGGTAGCATGGCTTTGGGGTGTCGATTCCATAGGGAGACAAGTTAACTATAAAGAAAGATATAAACTTTAATATGGGACGATATAATCAAAATTAGTAGAGAATCTGAAATTGATGATGAAGTAATTGTGTAGGTTATAAAATTTAATAGAGGGACAACAAGGATTTGAGAATCTTCCCTAGGTTCGTTGCCCTAATCCTAACTTGATTCAGTTATTTTTATCTCGATTGCACGTTTCACATCCTAAACATGTAATCGGCAAATATTCAATGAGAACATGTATAAACCCTAATTTGATTGTTATGAAATACTTTTTATTTTCGATTCATGCATACATGATCTATCCTATAAGTTTATCAAGAAACGCCAATATATCTTTTATGACAATATTGCAGTAATGGACAAGCCTAAAGGATAAACCTACCGGACTCAATCATACCCATACAATCTTGACATAAGGAAAACATGACTAAATTTATATCAAGGAGAAAGATACAATCACCGAATTAGATGAAATCTTATAATTAGATTAAAAAATAAATCATAACAATGTCTTAACGATAAAGCTCTATTACAACTGAATCAAATAAAGGAAAATAGGAACAACTACACCTAAGGATTCATCCATTCGCCTTGCTTGGAGATTAGTTAGCCATGAAGCTCATGGTTGAACACTTTTATGGAGAAGTTGCTGCTTCTTTGAGTCTTCCAGCTTAATGAATGAATAATATCAAACCCTAAGTGATCTATTTATAATACAAGGGTCCAAGTGTGTTCTAGGGTTTTAAAATAATCATTAAAGACCTAATTCAGACCTAATTCGGAGAGCAAAGTTCGTGTCTGGGCCTAGGCTCAGTTTTAGGCCAGCCTTGTGAACTTTCTGGAAGGTGCGCCCCAGCTCCATTCAGGGTGCACCTTAGACCTTCAGGGCACACCCTAGATTAATCCAGGGTGCACCTCACTCCTCAGGGCACAGTGCACATTGGTTGAAGGCGCACCCTGACCTGATGGCCTTCTTTGCTTGCTTTGGCCTCTGTTTTGGAGGGTGCGGCCCAGCTGGTTCCAGGGCATGGTGCACATGCTTGGATCTCTTTGTTTAGCCTTTCTGAAAGCACTCCTTTGCTCCGCTATACATGGAATCTTTGTGCTTCATTCAACAATAGCTTTTCTATCTCTTTAAGACTCAAAACATCTGAAAATGCATCAAAACAAATTAGTGATCCAAAGATGACATTTTAGAGTTGTTAACATATAAAAGTGCAATTAAAACCTAGATCAACTCTAAAATGCTAACAATTAAGTACTATTAAGATGCATTTTATAGCTCTCATCACAACCCCCAACTAGCTTATTGCTAGTCCCTAGAAATTCAAGCCAAAACAAAAGATGAATTCTTCGGTGGGGATCACAACAAAGTAAAGCAATATTAGTGTTAACCAAGACTAATTCACATTTTGTCTCAAAAATTTTACATAGTACACAACACATAGAATCATTAAATTTCACCTAAGTTCAAAAGTAATCCAAACATCAATCTTAAGATCGTTATTAACTCTTTATATCCATCTAACCACAATCCATTAATCCGAACATCCGGATGATTTTATGTATAACATTCGTGAATACAAGTCTTGGCCTCTAAAAACATGATAAATTGCGTGACATCAATCACAAAAACAAGCTCCATAGGCTTATATTTCAAACCACTCTCCACTATTGTAGAAAAATCACATTACATTGGATTAATAGGTCTTTAATAAGCTTGTAATGTTAGGCTAAGGTAAAGGTTGAGAAAGAATGGGAAGGATTCATAAGTAAAAGAACTCAGTCCCTTAGCTTTAAACATAACCACTTTTAAGCGCTAGATAACCTTACTTCAACACCCAACTTTTTCAACTATTTTTCGAGCATTTTTCTCAAATCACCACTTTTCTTTTCTTTTATTCTTTCTTTGCCAAAATTCACAACTCTTTTCTTTTTTTTTTCTTTCATATTTTGGCATAATACCATTTACCGCCTTTTTCATTTTTCTTTTCTTTTCCATAACCCACAACTTATCTCCTTTAATGTACTTGGGTTATGGTAGTGATATTTTCTAATATTTCCATCCTTGCTCCTTTTAAGTGCTTCTCAACAAATATGTATAGCTAAGTTCTTTTAAGAGGAAGGTAAGGATAAAATATTTTCTTAGGCTCATAAAGGTGAGTAAATGGGCTAGTGAAAGAAATAAGGCTCATATTCATTTTCAAGAAAAAGGGCTCAAATAGGTGACTAGTGGTAAATACAGCAGTGGTGGGTTTGACAGGCTCAAACGGTCCAAAAATGGCCTATATCATATCATAAGTAATGTGCATTCTAGGAATTCACCTCAGGTGGTTATCAAGTAAGTTCTAGAGCTTGTCAAGACCGCAAAAGTATTCACAAAGTAATCACACATAAAACTTCTCTAAACGTTTTTGACTAATCATACAATCTTACCACAAACTAGAGTCTTAAACCAAATGAAGATTGATACTTAAATTAATTTCAAACCGAAGCAAGATTTAGCTTCTTGTAAACGCTATATGCTATCTCAATTAGGCTCATATCATTGACATGTGAATTAACTCTAAGGCAAACACAAATCATGCTTAAAACAAAAGGTAAGGGAAAGTAACACCAAGCAATTTTTAAGAAATGCGTCTCCACCCCCAACTTAAAATTTGCATTGTCCTCAATGTTAAAGAGAAAGTAAAGAGAAAAACTCCTTTTGTAAGTATGAGTGCACAGGTGCTGAAAAAGGTTTACCACCAGGGAATTGCATGCCATTCTTCTTGCTGAAATTCCAATCTACAACATAGAACAAGACAACAAAAAGAAAACAATTGTGGTGTACCCTTAAGATTCCCACCATATGTTAGGTTAGCACATAAAATGTAGAAAAATCACGAAAATGAAAAAAAGAAAATAACGAAAAAATAATTTGAGGAAAAGAGAAAATAAGAGATAAAACCCTGAATTATTCCTCTAAATTCTCATCATCATTTGCATTCCCTTCAGGCTCTTCACCTTCCTCTGGAGGTGGATCAAAAGATGAATCTGGATAGGTTGGCATGGTAGGAAAATGACTCATATTACAACCAGTAGCAGAGGCAAGGTGTTGGTACATCTGACCAAAGGTGAAGTTGACTTATGCTTAATAATTGGCTTGCCGAGCCATAAATCGTTGATGAGCCAAGAATTGGTCTTGACGATCTAACCTATCAAATAAAAGTTTCTAGGGCTCGTCAAAACGACTCTCTAAACGCTCAAGGCGCTCTACAATAGTGAAATTTCTAGAGGGAAGAGGAGGGGCAGTAATCACTGCCTGCTTTCCCGGGTTGGTGGCCTTGAGGTTCTAATTAGAGTGAGCAGGCCATCATCAATGGATTTCTTGGGTGGGTGGTGTTCCTCAATACTACTGTAAGGGACATCAGCTTGGATGCAAAGTTGGGTGATCAAAGAAGGAAAGTATAGGCCAAGCTTATGTCGCACAGTGTGTAAGATATAATTGGATATTACTGCGCCGACATCTATGGTCATACCCATCAAAATGGCATATATCAAAACAGTTCTTTCAACAGTTAGGTCACTATAATGTAAAATAGGCATTAATTTGTGACATACAAACTATTGCCAAGCCCAAGCATTGACATTCAAAGATGCACCGGGCAAGGTTTTATGTGTATTGCCCGTCATTTTCCAAGTTGTGACCGGAATACAGAGAGTATGGCAAATCTCATCATAATCAATATTAGATGCATATACAAGATACTCACTGTGTTCGATGTCGGGTAACCCATAGAACCTATTAATGGATGAGCAGCTGAAAGATACTATTTTTCCTCTCACCAAGACCTTACCATTCCTATGTTCGTCGGCATTGGCATAGAATTCGTGAACTATATTAGGGAGAGAATTAGATGGTTGTCTTGAAAAGGTACCCCAATTTCTATTAATAATCATTTGAAATAAGAATGGGCTACCCCCTCTCAGTGATATTGAATCTTCTCTCAGGAATGATTTTCCTAGTATTTAACCAGCTATTATATCTCTCACTAGCCTCAAAACTAACAAACTTGTTCTCATCATATTCTTGAGGTTGTTTCCCTCTTGGTCTCTTGGATTTGGGTGCCATGTGAATCAAGTGTATAGAATAATAATATAAAGGTAAAATCAACCACCCAAATAGCACAATTGAACAAGAATAGAAGAATTTGTGCTTACTTGATACTCAAAATTGGAGAGAAGAAAACTAACCACCAACTTGAAGTTTGCTTGATGAACACCAAAAGCTTCTTTGAACCAAGTGGGTTGGAGAAATTGTCAAAAAAAGTTGCAAGATTAGTGCAAAATCCTACAAGATATGGAGGTAGAATAAAGAAATTTTGAGGAAAAATGATGAGGGAGGTTAGGGTTTGGAGAGAGGAAGAGAAAAGGGGGAGAAGGGCTGCTGGGTTCGTGTGATGATACGAAGAAGAGAGAGTGAAAAAAAGGGTTTTAAGTGTGTGTGCAGGTGGCAAATCAGGGCAAGCCGCGGGGCGGGGCAGGGCGCGGCTTAGGCTGTGGGAGTGAGGGGGCGTTCTGCAAGGCGCGGCGCGACGCGGCTTCTGGTGGGGCGCAACACGACCTGATTCAAAAAAAATTGTTTGTTTGCCAATGAGAAAAAGAAAAAGAAAATTAGTCAAAATAATATATATATATATATATATATAATCAGATTAAATTAAACCAAAAACTAAGAATTAAAAATAAACTCACAAAACAAAAGAAAAGTAAAAATAAAAAAATGTACCTTTGTTGTGTGGTCAAGGTGAATAGACCGGATCCATAAGCAAAATGTCTTCCACTTTCAGATCTTGTCTATCGATTAAGATCTTAAGTCGTTGACCATTCACTTTAAAAATCCGACCGTTCTTAATGTCCTTAATTTCCACTGCCCCATTTTCAAAAACATTTTTTACTATAAAAGGGCCGGTCCATCTTGACCGAAGTTTTCCAGGATGCTTATGAAGTCTAGAGTCGTATAAGAACACTCGATCATTAGGTCTAAATGTTTTCCTCAAAATGTTTTTGTATGGAATGATTTCATCTTAGTCTTTTAAATTCTAGAGTTCTCATAAGCATCGTTTCTTAATTCCTCTAACTCGGTTAGTTGATACTTTCTAAGCTTACCTGCCTCTCCTATGTCAAAATTAAAAGACTTGATGGCCCAATAAGCTCTATGCTTGAGCTCCATGGGTAAGTGGCAAGACTTTCCAAAAACAAACCGATAAGGTGACATACCTAAGGGAGTTTTAAAAGCTGCACGGTAAGCCCAAAGCGCATCAACTAGTCTCAAAGACCAATCATTGCGATCCGGGTTAACTGTTTTTTCTAAAATTTGTTTAATTTCCCTATTAGCAAGCTCTACTTGTCCACTAGTCTGAGGATGATATGCAGTAGAGATTTTATGTAATACCCCATATTTTTTCATCAATGCTTCAAAAGAACGGTTGCAAAAATGTGTACCTCGATCACTAATTATAGCACGTGGTGTACCAAATCGAGATAACACATTTTCTTTAAGGAATTTAATCACCGTTCTATTATCATTGCTTTGGCAGGCTGCTGCCACTACCCACTTAGATACATAGTCTATTGCCACAATGATATATTGGTATCCGAAAGAAGGAGGAAATGGTCCCATGAAATCGATGCCCCAACAATCAAAGATTTTAATCACTAAAATAGGGTTGAAGGGCATCATATTTCGGTGAGACACAACTCCTAACTTTTGACACCTTTCACATAAGCGACAATAGGTGTTTGCATCTTTAAACAAGGTAGGCCAATAAAATATACACTACAAAATTTTTGCAGCGGTTTTTTTTCATCGAAAAGTGACCTCCACAAGCTTGGGAATGACAAAATTCTAAGACACTTGCAATCTCTTCATTAGGGATGCAATGCCTTAGAATTTGGTCAGGGTAGTACTTGAAAAGATAGGGGTCATCCCAATAGAAATTACATACCTCATATAAGAATTTCCTTTTGTCTTGAGCGCTCCAATCTATTAGTATCTCACCTGTAGCCAAATAATTCATAATGTGAGCAAACCATGGTAAAGAAGTAACAGAGAGTAAATGCTCATCGGGAAAGTCATCTTTGATTGGCATGTCATCACAAGTGTCCTCAAAAGTGAGCCTCGATAGATGGTCAGCTACTACATTCTCCACTCCTTTCTTATCCTTGATGGTGATATCAAATTCTTGCAAGAGGAGGATCCATCGGATTAGTCGTGCCTTAGCATCATTCTTTGTAAGAAGATACTTGAGGGCTGCATGATCTGTAAAAATAAGGATAGAAGAACCAATCAAATAAGCACGAAATTTATCTAAAGCAAATACTACAGCTAGAAATTCTTTTTCAGTTGTAGAGTAATTCATTTGAGCACTATTTAAAGTCTTACTAGCATAGGAAATGACAAAAGGTTTACCTTCCCTTCGCTGTCCAAGAACAGCACCGACAGCGTAGTCACTAGCATCACACATGATTTCAAAAGGCAAAGTCCAATATGCATTTGGAATGCCTCTTGACAAGCTTCTGTCCACTCAAAAGGGGTGTCTTTAACTAGGAGGGCACATAGTGGCCTAGATATGTTCGAAAAATTTTGTATGAGCCTCCTATAAAAACTAGCATGACCAAGGAAAGATCTCACATCCTTTATTGTCTTAGGGGTAGGCAGTTTAGAGATAATTCAATCTTAGATTGATCAACCTCTATCCCTTTAAAAGAGACAATATGCCCTAAGACAATACCGGATAGTACCATGAAATGGTATTTTTCCCAATTTAGGACCAATTCTTTTTCCTCACAGCAAATTAATACTCTTTCTAAATTCATTAAGCATGCTTCAAATGAAGAACCAAAAACAGTTAGGTCATCCATAAAAACCTCCTTGCAATTTTCAACAATGTCACTAAAAATACTCATCATGCAGCGTTAAAAAGTAGCAGGGGCATTACATAATCCAAATGGCATTCTACAAAAAGCATAAGTGCCAAAGGGACAAGTAAAGGTGGTATTTTCTTGGTCTTCTAATGCAATTTCTATTTGATAATAACCAGAATAACCATCTAGAAAACAGTAAAAGGGATGATCAGCTACACACTCAAGAATTTGATCAATAAAAGGGAGTGGGAAGTGGTCTTTCTGGGTGGCAGCATTTAATTTTCTGTAATCAATGCACATACGCCACCCGGTCACAAGTTTGGTAAGGACTAGCTCTCCTAGGTCATTCTTTACCACCGTGACTCCAGACTTTTTAGGAACGACTTGCGTAGGGCTTACCCACTTACTATCAGCTATGGGATATATAATACCCGCATCTAACAGTTTCAGCATTTCATTTTTCACTACTTCTTTCATAGTGGGGTTAAGCCTACGTTGAGAGTCTCTACAAGGACTAGTTATTTTATCCAAATTTATTTTATGGGAGCAGATCAGGGGATTAATTCCCTTTAAATCAGTCATGCTCCATCCTAAGGCTGATTTGTGTGCATTTAAAGTTTGAATTAACCTCTTACCTTGGGTTTCAGATAATTCAGAAGAAATAATAACAGGAAAGGTATCACCTGGACCGAGAAAGGCATGTTTTAGACCCTTAGGTAGTGGCTTCAATTCGACTTTAGGTGCTTCCACAGTTGAGAGGACTTGTGTCTTGCTTCTTTCGGGAAGCTTCTCAAACCTTGGTTGCCATGCCCGAGTGACATAATCCTGAGATTTGTCAAAGATAGCACGGATATCAATTATATTAGTTTTATCATCAAATAAATCTATCTCAGAATTAACAAGAAAATTTTCAAGAGGATCATAACCATGAGTTAAGAAAACTCCCTCATTGATGAGTGACTCGATCATGTAAAGCTGGTGGTTTCCGTCCTCATCTTCGGACTGTTTTGCAACATTGAAAATATTTACTTCAAGGGTCATGTTGCCAAAGGACAGCTTCATGAGTCCATTCCTACAATTTATTAGAGCATTCACAGTAGCAAGAAAAGGTCTACCCAAAATCAAAGGAATTTTATAGTTAGTGTCAACAGCAGAAGTGGTATCAAGAATTAAGAAATCAACAGGATAGTAAAATTTATCAATTTGAATCAAAACATCCTCTACCACACCCCGGGGTACTTTGACTGAGCGGTCGGCCAATTGTAGTACCATGGTGGTTGGTTTGATTTCTCCTAATCCCAGCTGTAAGTAAATGGAGAATGACATCATGTTTACACTAGCTCCTAAATCTAGCAAGGCTTGTCCAACCTCATGATTTCCAATGCTGCAAGCAATGGTAGGACAACCCGGATCTTTGTATTTTAGGGGAATTCTTTGCTCAATTAACACACTAACTTGCTCAGTTAGGAATGTTGTTTTCTTGACATGGTGTTTCCTCTTAATTGTGCATAAATCCTTAAGAACTTTTGCGTAGGTAGGGACTTGTTTAATCACATGCAAAAGAGGAAGATTAACTTTTACTTGCCTTAAGTCCTCAAGGATTTCATTATTTATTTCCAGGTTTTTTTTGTTGGATTTTAAGGCTTGGGGGAATGGTGCCTTAACAGGACTTTTGGTCACTTCAGAGTCTTTGGGCAGCTCGGCATTGCTACTAGCTTGCCCTTTTTCCACATCCTCGGATTTATTCATTGGTGGGATGTGTAGTGACTTACCACTTCGGGTCACAGTGGCATTTACATCTTTCAAATTTTATTGTGCCATATGTTGACCGTGAGGTATGGACTGAGCTTGGGAAAGGAACTTACCTCGCTCAGTCACACTCAAGGAGCCCACTAATTTAGACACTTGGCTCTTTATCTCTTTGTTTTCCTCAACTACCTGTGTAATTAAAGCCTCACACCTCTGGTTTGTTTTACCTTTTGCTTCTATAAAAGCATATAAGGTGTCTTCTAAAGAGTTCCTAGAGGATGAGGGTGCATGATAAGGTGCAGGGTATGATCTAGGGGGCTGTGCATGTTGCTGATTTTCAGATTTCTAGCTGAAGTTAGGGTAATTTCGCCACCCCGGATTGTAAGTGTTAGAGAAGGGTGCTGGAGGCTTCTTGTACATGCCTAAGGCATTATATTGTTCCTCGTACAACCCTCTCATATCAACAAATGTGGGGCACTCTTGGGCGGGATGATCAACCCCGCCACACACAAAACATGGTTCTAAAGGTTCGGCTTAATTAACCATGTGTGTTGGTTTTTTAGTTTTTAATGCCTCTAACTCCTTAGTAAGCATCTCGACCTTGGCCTTAAGGTTATCCTCTTCCCTAAGATGGTAGATTCCTCCACCACTAGGGTTTCCTATAGGTCGTGACCTATTTGTGTTTTCAGTAGCACTAGGTCCAGTCCATGTGTGAGCTTTTTCGACAAGCTCATTGAGGTACTCAATAGCCTCATCAGGGTCTTTTTGCAGAAACTCACCATTACACATCATTTCTACAAATTGGCATTCTCTATAGGTAAGACCTTCATAGAAATAGCTCACTAAACGCCAATTTTCATACCCATGATGTGGACACATACTTAACAACTTCTTAAATTTCTCCCAAGACTAATACAAAGTCTCGTTTTCCTTTTGTGCAAAGGTGGAGATTTGTCTTTTCAATGCATTAGTCTTATGTTGAGGGAAGTATTTGTTAAAAAAACTTGGGTTATTTCATTCAATGACCCAATTGATCGTGGTCTCAGCGAGTATAACCAACTTTTAGCTTTATCCTTTAAAGAGAAAGGAAAAAACTTGAGTCTCACGATATCATCCGTTGTATCTTGACTATGAAAAGTCGCAACTACTTCCTCAAAATCTCTAATGTGCACATATGGGTTTTCGTTTCACGATATCATCCGCTTCTTCTTAGTTTAGGCAACTTTCTTATTCTCTTGGGCTATCTTTCTTGCTCGCTCTCGAGCTCTAGCTCGAGCTGTAGCCTCCATCTCTGCTCAAGCAAAGAAAAAAATATAAAAAAAACATAAGTGTAAAGCAAAGTGTAAAGAAGTAAAGCAAAGTATAAAAAAGTAAAAGCAAAGTGAGTGTAAAAGCAAGGACACCGAGTTACCACTTTCTATTGTTCCCTCAGGACAACAAGGGCAGAGACTATGCTTTGCCAACTTCTCGTTATCATATAGGATGCTGATTATACCCAGAACAGTAATGCGGTAGTTGTAGCACGGCTTTGGGGTGTCGATTCCACAGGGAGACAAGTTAACTATAAAGAAAGATGTAAACTTTAATATAAGATGATATAATCAAAATAAGTAAAGAATCTGAAATTGATGATGAAGTAATTGTGTAGGTTATAAAATATAATAGAGGGACAACAAGGATCCGGGAATCCTCCCTAGGTTCGTTGCCCTAATCCTAACTTGATTCAGTTGTTTTTATCTCGATTGCACGTTTCACATCCCAAACATGCAATTGGCAAATATTCAATGAGAACATGTATAAACCCTAATTTGATTGTTATGAAATACTTTTTATTTCGATTCATGCACACATGACCTATCCTATAGGTTTATCAAGAAACGACAATATATCTTTTATGACAATATTGCAGTAATGGACAAGCCTGAAGGATAAACCTACTAGACTCAATCATACCCAAACAATCTTGACATAAGGAAAACATGACTAAATTTATATCAAGGAGAAAGATACAATCACTGGATTAGATGAAATCCTATAATTAGATTAAAAAGTAAATCATAACAATGTCTTAATGATAAAGCTCTATTACAACTGAATCAAATAAAGGAAAATAAGAATAACTACACCTAGGGATTCATCCCTTCACCTTGCTTGGAGATTAGTTAGCCATGGGGCTCATGATTGAACACTTTGATGGAGAAGTTGCTGCTTCCTTGAGTCTTCTAGCTTAATGAATGAATAATATCAAACCCTAAGTGATCTATTTATAATACAAGGGTCTAAGGGTGTTCTAGGGTTTTAAACAATCATTAAAGACCTAATTCAGACCTAACTCGGAGAGCAAAGTTCGTGTCCGCAACTAGGCTTGGATTTTCTCGCGCCTAGGCTTGGTTTTAGGCCAGCCTTATGAAGTTTCTGGAAGGTGCGCCCTAGCCCCATCCAGGGTGCACCTCAGCCCTTCAGGGCGCACCCTAGATTAATCCAGGGCGCACCTCACTCTTCAAGGTGCGGCACACATTGGTCCAAGGCACACCCTGACCTGATGCCTTTCTTTGCTTGCTTAGGCCTCTGTTCTGGAGGGTGTGGCCCAACTGGTTCCAAGGCGTGGTGCACATGCTTGGATCTCTTTGTTTATCCTTTTTGAAAGCACTCCTTTGCTCTACTATACATGGAATCTTTGTGCTTCATTCAACAATAGCTTTTCTATCTCTTTAAGACTCAAAACACCTGAAAATGCATTAAAGCAAATTAGTGATCCAAAGATGACATTTTAGAGTTGTTAACATATAAAAGTGCAATTAAAACCTAGATCAACTCTAAAATGCTAACAATTAAGTACTATTAAGATGCATTTTATAGCTCTCATCAGATGCTCATATTGAGGGGCGGAACCACCATAGCCTTTAGTGTCTCTTGCTCGCGCTGCAGGAGGTGCGGCTTCTTGCACTTGTCCGCACGGTCCAGGCTCCAAAAGAGTGGAACCTCAAAGCTCTTCTCGCTCTGGAAAAAGAAAAAAGACTTCTTCCACTTCTTGATCGAGGAAGGCTTCTTCTTCAACAACTCTCTATTCGTCCTCGAGCTGATCACGACCCATCCATGCTGGCCGTGCTTGCTTATTTGGAAGTGGGCTTTGAAGATGTTGATGTTAATCAACCCCTTCACCTCTGAGCAGACGCATATGAAGGCCATGATCAAGCGTATCGAGTTAGGCACCAGCTAGCATAGTGCTATGTCAAAAAACCTCAACACTGTGCAGAAGAAGAGGTAGAGTAAAAACCTAAGGCTAACCCTCATGTGTTGCTCGTAAACACATATCTCATAGGGGGTGCAGCTCGAGAGGACATCACAGGCCCTCTCTCCAACACCAGCCGACCTGAGGGTGTAGTCCTCAGGGACATGGTATACCCTACGGATAACCTCTAGTTCCCCCTCCTCTAGCTGGTTGGGTACAGAGTTTTTCATAAACGACTACTGAACCCTCTCCTCCACCATTATGTCTCCATTCAGCTCGGCCATGGCACTATTTACCTCGTCCTCACCCTCGGAAGAGGAATCCTCTTCCTTCTCTTCTCCAGCCATGTAGGGCACCATTTCCGATAACCCCTTCTGAGCATTAAGATTCTCTGAGGACTCACCCTCACTGGAGAACAAGCCCAGACCATGGCCTTCTGTAGCTCCCTAGATAGGTCATCAGTATCTTCACTACCACTATTAGGCCTATCACGAAATCTATCTACCGAAGACATTGTAAAATGGGTAAAAAGACTCATGGAAATTTGATATTCTCAGTAACTCCGAAGCAGCTGTTCCTTTCTCCGCTCACACCTCAATCTCCCCTAACAAAAGCACTCCCAAATCTTCAACCGACTCCGAGCACTCTCAATCTCAAGACCGACTCCAAGGGCTCTCAAAGTTTTCTCTGATTTGCAAATGAAGTGAAGTGAAGAAAAATGAGAGGAAACTCCTCTTATATAGAAGAGCGGGCATGATAAACGAGGAGAATTAACTCCCCTACAGCTGTAAAAACACGACGTTTGGTATGACTGAGGTGCTGTTATGTTCCCCAAAGCTCCCTCAGTCGTGAAAAGACGGAGCTTGGCATAACTAAGGCACCGTTCCACTCCCTAAAGCGACAGAAGGCGTGCCATCAATGATGCACGTCGCCATTTTTATTCAAAACAACTGCCCACACCCTTACATTAAATAGCCCAACATTCAATGTTCAAAAGCAGCCTAACACTCCTGCATTGAATGCCCTCACAGAGAATTCTAGAAACAACCTAAAATATTTTTATGGGCCCGAAAGCCAAAGAAATTGTCCAAAGGCCCAAAACAAAAATGTGGTCCAAAAGGTCCCTTACAAGCCCGACTCCAGAAGAAGAAGCCCTAAAGTTCACTAAGAACTCCAAAAGAAGACAGCCTGGACCAAAAGAAATCTCCAAGGCTGAACATATTGACTGCTGCTCAAATTCTTGGTCTAACGTCTCCAAGGCTAAGCATATTGACTGCAGCTCAAATGCTCGGTCCAACATCTCCAAGGCCGAGCATATTAACTGCTGCTCAAATGCTTGGTCCATCGTCTCTAAGGCCGAGCATATTGACTACTGTTCAAATGCTTGGTCCTATGTCTCCAAGGCCGATCATATTGACTGCTGCTCAAATGCTCGGTCCAATGTCTCCAAGACCGAGCATATTGAGTGTTGCTCAAGTGCTCGGTCCAACGTCTCCAAGGTCGAGCATTTTGATTGTTGCTCTAATGCTTGGTCCCGCGTCTCCAAGGCCGGGCATTTTGACTGTTGCTCTAATGCTCGATCCCATGTTTCCAAGGCCAAGCATTTTGACTACTGCTCAAACGCTTGGTCTCGTGTCTCCAAAGCTGAGCATTTTGATTGCTGCTCAAATGCTCGTTCCCACGTCTCCCAGGTTGATCATTTTGACTGAGGCTCAAATGCTTGGTCCTATGTCTCCAAGGCCGAGCATTTTGACTGAGGCTCATATGCTCGGTCCTAGGTCTTCAATGCCGAGCATTTTGACTGTTGCTCGTATGCTCAGCCCCAGGCTTCACAGTCCGAAGCACGTAACCAATAGCACAAAGTTCCAACATATTTCCCTAAGCACATAAATATACTTAAGGAAGTAAAGGGGCTTTGATGTAGTAAATAATCCACTCTCCAATGGCCTGATGACACATCAATAACTCCTTTCCAATGACTGGGCGACATGTGGCCACATCAATATTTAACTCTCCAATAGTTTGACGACTTATGGACAACTCCCCACCAATGACCAGACGACACATGGACGAACAGTTAACGAAGCCATCGTCACTCACGGACTCCCCCCGTGCAGAAGTGTAAGCGTTGTTACAAGGATTGAGCCATCCCTGAACACCCGACAAGACCCTTCGCTGGAGGAACGAGATTTTAGGGATCGCACCATCCTGAGCACATGGTCAACTTGCCTTTGAATCACTATAAAAGGCCCAAGGTATGTAAATCCAATCCCATCTTCAAATTCAAGCTCATCACCGAAACACTAATATCATAACTCTATTTTCTCAAAACCTTGTACTAATAAAGGCATCGGAAAGTCCTCGGAGGCACCACCCCCCTTTCCTCTGGTGACTTTTTAGCTCATCCTTCTTCCTGAAGACCATGGAATACCGGACCTCCAACTCAACAGTAGATTTTCGGTATCAACAAGTTGTATCCGAGTTGAAAAGGGTTTTGGTGTTTGAGTCTCCTTTTATAATTGTAAACCGAGTCAAGTGGTGGGCGGGAAATCAACTGACAACTGCATTGGGGAGTAAAAAGTGAAAGTATTTTCAAAGGCATAACTTTTGTCATTTCATAGTGTTAACAGTCTTAACAATAAGGGCGTTTTGGAGATTATATTTTTCACCGAATAATCTAAAAATGTTCTCAACATATATTTTTTTCATTCATTTTTTCTTCTCTCATTTTTGCTAAAAAAACGTGTCATAACTAATAACCTTACTAAAAGGCAAAGCTAAAATAAATAAATAAATAAAACCCTCGTAAACCGAGTAAACACAAGCAAAGTGATTAGCAAAGGAGCTAGAAGTGCGTGGACTAATATTCCTTCATATTCTATAAAACAGCTGGCATCCCATGCAAATTTTTTTGGTTAGAATGTTTTAAATCAGTTGAAATTTTACTGGTAGTTTTAAGAAAATTTATTGATGATGTCAATATATAAATGAAATTCAAAAATTAATATTACCACTAAATTTTTTTAAAAATTACTTTCAGTTTATTTAAACTGTTGAGCTTAGATATGAGTGTGCTAAAAAATCCTCCTCCCATGTAACCGTCGCGTCGTTTTAGGTTTTCCCTTTTGGAATGTAAAAACACATACAAAATGAAGTGGATGATTGGATATCATCTGAGCACTTGCTGACGAGGCGTGTTAATCTTTTTCTTGTTCTGTTTGCCATTCAGTGACATCGCATTAGTTCTTTCAGAGGGTGACGTATTTAACACGTGGCCATCATTGAGTGGTCAGCATTGTTTTGCATTATTTGCCACGTTTTTCTTCCAACATCTTCTCCTGTGATATCAATCAGGCTGCTACTCTCAGCTCCAAAATTGGTACTTCCAAAACATTTAGGATGAGAATTTGTTTAAAACCCACACTGATGAAGAGAAAGAAAAAGTTTATATATGATAGTTTGAGAGCGACAACTCTAAAAGAATAGCAAATTTTAAAAAATGCAAAATAATTTGGTTAATTGATACATATAAGTATCGATTAACTTGTACATTCAATTTTATACATAAGTTTATCTCTTTTCTTTCATTTTCTATGGAATGTTTCTTGAATAAATTCTAACAAAAATGACACGAAATAACTCCATTGATTTTTCTCAAAGAAAGACGAGAAATGTTTATTGAATGCATCATATGTTCTCAATTCCTGGGACCCAAATTTCCTAACCTGAGCATCAAACTTCAGCTCCATGGGGCATAAATCATCACACAGTTCAAGTCCAACATTTCCCACCTTGTCACTAGGAGCAGAATCTGTGTCGCACTTTGGAAATCAAGGTAGCAACTCTCCCATCCCTATACAAAGAGTTCCCGTGTGTTGCCACCAGAAGAGCACTCAGCTGCAACCGGACGGTATGAAATGAAAGGCTTTGGTTTTTGTGAGTCAACCCACACATCTTCTCTGTCATCACCAAGGAAGACAGCTTGGTCAATGTGAAGCTCGGAGCCACAATCAAAGACAACCATTTCTGTAAAAGACTTCATTGCATCGATGGTTAAGTTCCACCTCTGCTGAAAATCTATCATCTTCTTGTGAATTTGGGCAACCATTGCAAAACTCATCAAGTGTAACTAGAATAGGAAGTGGAAGAACCGGACCAACAAGGGCATTACTAGGCTGCACTTTATGAGTCCACTTACTACTATGGCATGAAGGCTTCCTCAAGAAGAAAGGAGGCAACTGGGGTAGGTCTGGAACAACTAAAAATTCCATCGATACCTTCTTCTTGTCCAACAGTACTTCAAGAAATTCAGAGTAGCTAGAAAAGGCAAGCAGTAGAAGTTCCATGGGCAAGCCTGCCCATGTTTGCCTCAAAGCAATCTCTAATATGCTTGTTGGCAAGCTGATGTCATTGAAAACAACAGAAACAACCGGCGAAGATCTAAATCTACCAAATCCACAAACCTTCAACTTCTCGCATAAAAATTCATGGAAGTCTAGGCTAAAAGATTCCTTCTCTTGGGAGACCCTGGAGGGGCTTTTTCATTCTTGAATCCAATACTTTAGCAAGATTTCCTTTCAAATGAGCATGAAGATAGTTAAGTCTCAGATACTTGAATCTTTTGGGAAATTTGTATTCCTCATCAGCCATAGAGTACAGTAAGTTATCCTTGAAATGAAACGATGAATCTCCATGGCCTATTTCTAACTTTTTAACCAAATCCCATGAGGCACACTACCTCTGAGCTTCAAGCTTCCCAGATGGCATTAGCCTAATCAAAGTAAACCCACCAAATTCATCTAATTCAGGGATCAGCGTTGAGAGATTCTTGTTTAAAATACCAAAGCCCAGAACTCTCTCTTTCTTCTGTTGCCAATCAATCCAATCGGGAAGAGCATCCTTTGCAAACTCTTCCCTGAGGATACAATTTCCACGACGACATTCTCGACATGACAAGAAGAGATCAGAAGGGAGCTCCCATGCATAAAGGGATACACAATTTTTTGAAATTTTGCAACTAACAGACTCTCTGAACTGGCAATGAAGGTCCCTAGCAAACAAGTGTAAAATGAGAACTCCAAAACGATCCCAATATTATCCAGGAGCCTGATTCAGTTGCCCAGTCATACTTATCATCCCTTGACTGTGACCTCAATTCAGATAATCCAAACACATCAATGCAGCATGGTTTATCAATTCAGATAATCTAAACACGTCAATGGAGCATACATACTCAAAGTCTCAATCTTCGATGAACAAGTCACATTGCAGTCATCAAGCCTCAAATCAACCAAAAGGACTGAATCTGATCGAGCAACTATCAAAATCCTAGGATGCCAACTGAACTCACAACCCAACCATTTACAATTTCCTGAAGCAGCAAAATGATTGTATGACACCTTCAGCCTATACCCTTTGAAATAGGCATTCGATTTTTCACCCAAATCAAACAAGAACAACTCAACACTTTATAGTAAGATCAGACTCTCCTGGGGCAAATGTGAACTCCAACAAGCACCCACAATAGAGCAACTCTTGAACAACTTCAACCCAGGTAACTCAAAATAGGCCTTTCACTAGTTTCACTAATATTTATTCTATACCAATGAACATAATACATTGTATATGCCATTAAATATCCAATAGTAACCACAGAATTATCTGATGACCAAGAGAAATCATCAACTAGGTTCACCAAAATCCTCACTATCCGAGAATTGAACCGATTCTTGGCCACTAAAACATCACCGCCAGCAGCAACCTTAGCATCCAAATTGGAGTCTTCAACCGAAAGTGCCCAGAACCCAATTTGGTCATGGTTAGAACCAGTAGGAAAGAACAGGACAGCAATGTGTTTACTTGGGCATACAAGGAACTGGAGGTGATTGTGGGAGAGGACAGAAGTGGAGTCAGGAAGTGGAAAGAGGGATTGAGGAATCGGGAGAGGAAGTATAGAGAAATCGAGGGAGAGAGAGGTGAGGGAGAGGAGAGAGAAGGGGTGGGAAGAGAAAGGGAGAGGAAAATAGCAGTTGTTTTGGGGATTTGGGTTTGGCGTTAAAGAAGAGAGGACCCAATACGGATCTTGAAGTTTGGCTGGAAAGGAGAAGTGGTGCATTGAAGTCTTTGCTGATTGGAAACTGGGATATCCATTCCTCTGTTAAGTCCATTCTTTGTCTCTTTGATTTGCAAGCACGAGAGAGACCCAGGTATTGACTAACTCAACACTGTACAAAATAATAAGTCCACTCTTTCTATGTTCCTTTGCCTTTTGGAACTTGCTTGAACTAGTTACAATCCAGCACATGCATTTCCTCTTTGATGTGTAGCAATAGATTAAAACAATGGAGGATGGATCTGCAACTTCAAAAAGAAAAATAACATTAAAAAGGAAAGAAAGATAAACAAGTTTAATATAGTATAAACTGGACATCTCAAATCATCCAAATCAGTTGCACAACAAAAAAAAAAAAAATATATATATATATATATATATATATATATATATATATATATATATATATATGTAGCCAAGTCAAGAAGTCTTTCTAACCTTTTTGTGTATGTCATATCACTAGTTCTATAGGCTAATTTGATTGACAATAATTTGTAGCAACTTGAAGCAATTCATTTTTTTATATTGTTCATTTTATACAAGGAAAAAATTTCTCAACCAGATTCCTTGCAAATTCTCAAGGGTTATTTGTGGTCAAATCATCTTTCTTTGAGAACCAGGATGGGTATCAGGGTATGCACCACAACAGTGAGAAAGTTCAGGAAAAACAACTACGTTGTCCTTTTCACCAGTTAAGGGACAACCATCATTTTTTCCTTGTAAAGGAGTGGTAGCATACCTTTTGCAGTCCCAAGAAACCATGATGTACATAAGTAAGGTTAATAACTCTTCAATGGTAATAAAGGTCTGGTTTCATTGAAAGAATAATGGGAAAGCTGCAAATTTTTAGGATTATGGATCGGGAAAAATACACAAAAGTATCTTGTGGTTTGAAGTCGTTAAACTTCAGTACAAGAGGTTTCAAAAGTTAAGTTTAGGTACTTTATGGTTCTATTATAGTCAAATAAAGGCCAACTATAAAGTACTTTTGTGTATTTTCTTATTATTTTGTAATAAAATTAAAAATTTAACTAAATTTTTTTCTCACATGTTCGATATTGATAATATAAACCTCCCAAATGTGCCACGCATGTTGTTTGGACAAGAGAGACGAAATGATTGAAATGCCTGTCAAATATAAAAGAGAAACTAGTGCATTGGTGACTCTCGCACACTTACTTTTTAAATTTGATGGGCATTTTAATCATATTGGTTCTTCCACACGTGTTCAATTTTTTATTAAATTTTATGTAGGATACTGATTGTAGAAATTAGAAGTCTCAAATTGAGAACATAGTAAAAGTACAAGGGTCCAATTATTTAAAAACCCCAAAAAATACAAAGAATGAAACCTAAGGCTAAATTGACTTCCACATCAGATATAGGTACATGAGAAATAATGGTATATGAGTATATCCAAGAAAACCATATTGTAAAGCTTAAAGGAAATTTTCTTTTTTTGAATCTTAAAACCTAATGGAAATTTAAATCACTGAAAATATCATAAGGGATTTTATATCAAGATGACATGAAGAAAAAATAAATAAAAGATTAAATAGACCATAGGAAAAAAAAGGGGGAAAACCAGTACTTCTTCTTGAGAATATAAAACCTATCAAAAACTGAAAATTAAATATCGAAACAATTGCATTTACTAGGAAATAGTACATGCCAGATTATCTCTTTCGCAAAAACACTAAATTTGTTAACAATCAATGCCTACAAAAGAATTGGAAAGAGACTTTATCAAAACAAAAAATTGCAAAAGACCAACTAGCTTAGTTGATAGTGTCGCTTGTCCCTGCACAAGAAATCAGGGATCACAGAAATTTCCTCTATCTAGGGCTGAAATAATACATATTTTCGTTCAAAATTGCAAGTCATTTTAAAACTTATTAAATATAAAATACACAACATAAGCTTTCATCCGCCATGATGGGGTTACAACAAGCTTATCAAAGATATTTATGCATTCATCACCTATGGAGATGAGGTCAAAATAGATGATGAACGAGAATTATTACTCTCTAAATTCTCCGCATCTACTTTTTGAAAAATGGATCTATAGTTTTTGACTTCATGATTTAATTTATATATTTGAAGCCAAAAAAATTAAAAGTTGCCTGCCATTAATGCTTAGCCAATTTATCAAGATGGAAAAAAAAATTACATATGATCAAATTTTATGCGTGCCACTCAATTCCTAATGTTATTGATACTAATCCATTTTTACTAAACCTGAACACCAAATCCTTGAAACGGGTTAGCTTAGTTCTTTGTAAGCCCTAACTTAAAGAATATTTAATCTCAATATTTGGCTAATTATTTTATTCAGTCAATCAGTTTCTCACTATTTAAAGAATACATAATACTGTTATACATATTGTTGCTTTATGCTTGTGAAGATACATATGTATAGTTCTTTTCATTTTCACTTAGCTGATGATAAAAAATAAAAAATAAAACAAATAGAGGCTTTGGTGTCCTTTTTTTGTATTGAAAGGAATAAAACAGTAAGTACTAATGAATACAACCAGGATCAAGCCAGCAACAACAATACAGCAAGGCAACCATGGTTCTCTTACTCTAATTAAGATCATGAGTTCATGACCAAATATTGAACAAAGAAATTATAAATGAGCCCCTCCATCCAATCTTAATATCTTTTTTAACAGAAAAATTACAGATTTTATTAATAATATGAGTAGGCCAAAAGCAAAATTACAAGTCCTCACCCAAGAAACAAAAAATGCAGGTTCACCAACAGCAATTAAAAAAACCAGCAGAAATAGACAAAAAGGAGATCAAAGATAATCTCCATAAATCTTGTAATCTTGTAATCTTGTTTGTTAGTTGGCTGTTGGGTGGTGCTTCTAAAGTGTTTTGGTCAAACTTTGGTATGGTGACTCCACTTTAAATTTTAAAAGAACAATTTCCAAATGTTTTCTCCATTGCTCGAGATAAAAAGGTCTTGGTTAGCTCTTGTGTGAGCTTTCACAAAGAGGAAATTGTGTAGGACATTGCTTTACATCGAGATATTCATGATTAGGAAGTGACGAGTGTGGGTAGCTTCTTTGAATATATTTACTAGGGAAAATTAACTTGCTTTTTGATGACAAGGCCAAGTGGAGATCGAGTCTAGGTGGAAAGTTTGAAGTCAATTCCTTAAGTAGTTTGGAATAATTTTGCTCCTTTGAAAGTTGCTTTCTTTGCTTGGGAAGCGTGTTAAGGAGGCATCCTTACAATCGATAATCTTTAAAAAATAGGGAAAGTTTTGATCCATAGATGCTTTCTATGCAAAGAGGAGGCCAAATCTGTTTTTCATCTTCTTTTGGGGTGTCCTTTCATTAGACAACCATGGGATTTGATTCTTAATGTGGTGGGTAGGTTCGGTTGTATCCAAGAAGAAGTGTATGATTGGAGCTGTTTGAGGGGCTCAAATTCCCCCTCTCCATGTTTTGGGTTATTTGGCTTGAAAGGCATAAGAGAGCTTTTGATAGCAAGAAAAGATCTTTAGAATCCATTAAGGATGGATGGTTACATAATTTTGGGTTTTGGTTGAAAGGGGATTCCTTTGTAAATGTTGAAGATTTTGTAGATTTTTTTTTATAAATAAAGATACCCAAAATATCTACAAGAGAGCACCCAAATGCATCAGTTGCTGAAGAAAATTTGCTCATTGCTAAGTTGAACCGTCAATCACAATTTTCAATTATATTAGACACTTATCAGGTCACTAGTACAAAAATCAATTGACAAGTTCTTGAGAACCAATGCTAATACATACAAGTAGGAAAAACAATCACCAACCAGAGTGTTGAATGATAGAAAAAGAAAATAGAGTTGGTACCCTCTAGTTCTCTTTTGGGGATTCAGTGGATTTGCACCAACTTACTTGTGTACTGTATTTAGTAATTGAACTACAACAAACTAGAAGAGAAGCAAATAAATACCTCAGATATTAAGCCAATCTTGTAGAAAAGCATGGGGCGGACGAGGAGATTTCAAAAAAAATTTGTAAGCACCTGCAAATCTAACATATGTTTCTTCAAGAAGAGAGCAATTAAGATAGATAGAGTGCACCAATCATCCAAGTGTGCTCATGAATATCTAAGTTGATGAGATATAGTACAAGAGAATCAAGTCAAAGGTTCAAAAAATTGCTGCATGCTAAGCAAGTCATGATTGGAGTTGGAGATAGACTTCTATCATCGAGATCTGTTCATGAATATATAAGTTGATTGGACCTAATCTAAGAGAATCTAGTCAAAAGATTCAAAAAAAAAATGTTGGGAATTTGTCTAAGAATTAAAAGTTGAAAGATTTCAGCATCTTCAGCATCAGACCTCTGCGCCGCGGCTCAGTTCACCCGCGCCACAGCCACCAACAAGTGAGGAAATCCTCCTCCAGGTGCGCACAGAAGCCTAGGCTTGCACGCCGAGGCCACCAGCAAGTCCTCCTGGAGTGCGCCGTGGCGTGGAACAGGCTTGATACCTATTTTTCAGCTTTTTCAGCTGGAGTGTTGGTTTCGATTAAAACGCACAGGTTCACTTAGACCACTTAGAGGGCCATGATTGTTTGGTTCTCAATATCAAAGGGTTGAGATTGGCTTCAAGTTAGTTGTAGTAGTTATTGCTCTATATAAAAGGTTATCTAGGAGCAATAACAGCAAGATAGCAACAAGAAAAACAAGGAAGAAACACAAGAAGAAGTCTCATTCCAAGAGCGGCTGGTGTTTAAAGAGAAAGACTCTCAAATCTTCAGAGGTGTTTCTAGTGTGAGAGAGTATTCAAGATTGGGGTTTTAGGGATTTGTAATTGGAATTTTCCTCGGGAAAATTCCAGGTAAACACTTAGTTCTTATCTCTTTCTTTTCTCTTCTCTCATTCATCAAGAACACAAGGTTCTTGAGGACGTGTTGCTGTAATTGTAAGAACTCTATTGATTTAGTGCAGAGAGCTCGGAGGAGCTCATGGGGACGTAGGCAATTTGCCGAACCTCGATCACAATTGCTTGTGTTTTCTCTTTTGTGGTTTGATTCTTGTCTTGGTCTAAATCATTCTAGACTTGGGTGTTTGAAGGTCACAGCCTGGGATTCTTAAAGGTGATTTTCAACAGTGGTATCAGAGCTAGAACAGTGGTATCAGAGCAAGACTCCAATAATCAAAGGAAACTTCTTGGGTGATTCAAGAACGGTGTTGAGATCAAGATCTGATCGGGTTCTTGAGGTTCAAGAACGGTGTTGGGATCAAGATTTGATCGGGTTCTTGAAGTTTAGAAGTTGGAGAGAAGAGGTTTGGAAAGCAATTGTGGGTGCTGCATAAATCTTGGGATTTTTTCCTGCAAGATGGGTTCAAACTTCATTGTTGAGAAGTTTGATGGAAAAAGAGACTTTGCCCTTTGGAAGTGGAAAACCAAGGCGGTTCTTATGCAACAAAAGGTGGACTTGGCGATTGGAGAAGATGATGATTTTCCAACAAGTATCACGGAGCTCCAGCGGAATAAGATTAAGAAGATGGCATATAGCACTATCTTTCTGCACATGTCGGATAGTGTGACAAGGGAATGTGGAGATTCGAAAGATCCAGCTGTCATTTGGAAGAAACTAGATGAGTTGTTTCTTACCAAAACTCTCCCTAATAAAATCTATCTTTTAAAACGTATCTTTGCTTTTAAAATGGATCCTAATAAAGAGTTGCAAGATAATCTTGATGTGTTAATAAACTAGTTCAAGATTTGATTAGTTGTAGTATAACATTCCCGGATGAACAACTGGTTGTTATATTGTTGAATTCTCTTCCCAATTGTTTTGAAAGCTTGATTAATGCTATTGAATATGGAAGAGATACACTAACCAAAGAAATTGTGATTAATGCTATAAAAGCTCATGATTTCGAAACCAAGATGAGAGAAGGATCAAGTGAAGAAGGTCAATTCATTAGAGGACGGCCTGAAACTCGGAATGGCAGCAACATCTATGGCAACTATCGGGCCAAACCAAAGTGATGCTACTACTGCAATAAGGAGGGCCATTTCAAGAGAGATCGCAAGAAGATGATAAGGGATGAGAAAAGAAGAGGTCATACCAACAATGGAGAGGCTTCGATTGCCAAGGGAGAACAGCAAGATGATGATGTTCTTGTTGTGTGCTCAAATGTGAGCGAGAGGCAAAGCAGTGAGAAATGGATCTTGGATTCTGGGTGCACTTATCACATGTGTCCTCACTGTGATTGGTTCAAGAATTTCAAAGAAACCAATGAAGGAAAGGTTTTCTTGGGGAACAATATTTCTTGTCAAGTGAGGGGCATAGAAAACATCCAATTGAAGATGTTTGATGGAGTTACAAGGCTGCTGCGGAATGTGAGATATCTTCCGAATTTGAGAAGAAATTTGATCTCATTGGGGGCAGCTAGATTCCATGGGATACACATACAAAGCAGAGGGAGGAAAGATCAAGGTAACCAAGGGAGCCTTGGTGGTGATCAAAGCAGCGATAAATGATTGTCTCTATGAAATGATTGGAGAGACGGACATCAAGGATCAAGTAGCAAGCTTGATGGCTGAGATTGATAGGGCGGTTCTTTGGCACAATCGCTTGGGACACATGAGCGAAAATGGGCTGCAAGTTCTCAGCAAGGATGGTTTACTTGATGGTGAAAAGGTAGAAAAACTTGATTTCTGCGAGAGTTGTGTTCTTGGGAAGCAACATCGGGTTAGCTTTAACACCGGAGTGCACAAATCAAAGAGTATTCTTAACTATATTCATGCCAATCTTTGGGGACCAGCAAGAATACCAACACAATGAGGTAATCTTTACTTTCTTTCTTTAATTGATGACTATTCTAGAAAAGTTTGGGTTTATTTGTTTAAAAATAAATCAGATGCTTTGAATAAGTTTGTGGTGTAGAAAAAGTTGCTGGAAACTCAAACGGGCAAGGTAGTTAAGGTTTTGAGAACCGATAATGGTTTAGAATTTTACAATCAGGATTTTGACAAATTTTGTGAGTTAAATGGGATTCTAAGACATAGAACGGTTGTGAAAACCCCTCAACAAAATGGAGTTGCTGAGTGGATGAATAGGACCCTTTTGGACAAGGTTAGGTACATGATTATTGGCTCCGGGTTACCCAAGTGTTTTTAGAGGGAAGCTGTGTCTACTGTTGCGTATTTGGTTAATAGATCACCCTCTAGAGCTTTGGACCTTAAGACTCCTAAGCAGATGTGGAGTGGAAAACCCCCTGAGTTATGTAACCTTAGGACTTTTGGATGTGCTGCGTTTACACATCAAAAGGATGATAAACTTAGCCCAAGGTCTAGAAAGTGTGTTTATAGGATATGGTGAAGGGGTTAAGGGGTATAAGTTGTGGTCCTTAAGGAACTGAACTCATAATAAGTAAGGATATCATTTTTAATGAGTTATTATTTCCCTATTTGGAGAAAACTAACCCTCCAGAGGAAAGTGAGCAAACCAGCCCGGTTTATGTGGAGCATAGCATCAAAGAAAATTCGGTTAAGGTAGAGCAAGGAAGGCAAGAGGGTTCAGATCAGGTACAGCCCATTGATGAAAGCTAAGCTCAAGACACTCAAGAGGAGGCTGAACTATAAAGGGGATGATGCAGCAAATCAGAACGATTATCAATTCACAAGAGACCGGGAAAGGAGGTAGATCAGACCACCTTTGAAATATAGTTTTGCGAATACTAATGTAGCAGCTCCTTATTCAGAAGGAGGGATAATCAACTATGAACCAGAAACTTACATTGATGTCATGGGATGTAAGGATTCGTTAATATGGACGCTAGCTATGGAAGAGGAAATGCATTCTTTGAGGAAGAACAACTCTTGGGAATTGGTGCCTAAACCAAAAAAATAGAGAGTTGTGGATTGTAAATGGATTTACAAGATCACAGAAGGAAACACTCTAGGGGATAAATTCTGGTATAAGGCTAAGCTGGTTGCGAAGGGGTACACATAAAGAGAAGGCATAGATTTCACATAAAATTTCTCACTGGTTGTGAAATACAAGACGATAAGGATAGTGTTAGCTATGGTGGTCCAATTTAATTGAGAGATTGAGCAAATAGATGTGAAGACAGCGTTTTACATGGAGAACTTGATGAGACCATCTACATGAGACAACCCGAAGGCTATGAGAAAGGAAGGCAGGGGGATTTGGTATGCAAATTGAAGAAATCTCTCTATGGCCTGAAGCAATCACCTCAGCAATGGAACAAGAGATTCTATTCCTTTGTAACTAGCTTGGGTTTCATGAGGAGCTACTATGATTCGTACATGTACTATAAAGGTCACAAGGTGGAGGAAATTGTGATTATCTTCATCTATGTTGATGATATGCTATTGGTTGGTAGCAGCAAGGAGAGAATATAAAAGTTAAAGTCTCAACTCAGTTCGGAGTTTGAGATGAAGGATCTTGGTCATGCTCAAAAGATCCTTGGGATGAGTATAATCCGGGAAAATGAGAGAAATAGGTTGAAAGTTTCTCAGACTTCTTACATAGAAAATATGATATCTAAATTCTCTATAGAAGATAGTAAACCAGTAAAGATTCCCCTTGCTGGTCATTTCAAGTTCTCCAGCGATAAATGTCCTAGATCGGATGAAGAGAAGAAGGAAATGGAAAAAGTCCCTTACTCTAGTGCGGTTGGATCAGTCATGTTCATGATAGTAAGCACTAGACTCGACATTTCTCATGCCATTAGTATTCTCAACAGGTTTATGAGTAATTCCGGAAAGGAGCATTGGCTTGGGATGAAGTGGTTGCTGAGGTATTTAAAGGGAAACTCAGATGTGGGGCTTGTTTACGAGAAGAGGGGTAAGTCCATCTGGTTAGAAGGTTATGCTGATTCAGACTCTGGAGCAGACCGGGATAAGAGAAGATTGATTACCTCTTACTTCTTCAACTTAAACGGATGTTGTATAAGTTGGAAGGCTCAGTTGCAGCCTGTGGTAGCACTCTCAACAACCGAAGCAGAGTACATAGCAGCAACGGAAGCTATTAAGGAGGCTATGTGGTGTAAAGGGTTATTGGAAGAGTTGAAGGTCCTAAAAAAGCAGGTGGTGGTGTATTCGGATAGCCAAAGTGCGTTGCATTTGTGTGAGAATCCAGTGTTCCATGAGAGGACTAAGTACATGGATGTTCGGTATCATTTCATTCAGGAAAATGTTACGGAAGGAAGCATTCAGTGGACAAAGTGGCAACGGAAGAAAATCTTGCAGATTTAGGCACTAAAGTTCTAACTCTAAGCAAGTTCAATCATTGCCTTGAACTTCTTAGAATTGGAATCGGATGATGTGGTGACTCATGTTGAGTTTGGATCCTGAGTTCTCTGCACAATTGATTCGGGTTTAATTGCTTAGACAAAGGTAGAGTTTGTTGGAAATTTGTCTAAGAATTAAAAGTTGAAAGATTTCAGCATCTTCAACATCAGACCTCTGCGTCGCGGCTCAGTCCACCCGCGCCGCGAACACCATCAAGTGAGGAAATCCTCCTCCAGGTCCGCGCCGCGGCCCAGGCTTTGCACGTTGTGGCCACCAGCAAGTCCTCCTGGAGTGCGCTGCGGCGCACCCTGTTCCGCACTGGGGCGCGAAGCACACCTGACACCTATTTTTTAGCTTTTTCAGCTGGTGCGTTGGTTTTGATTAAAACGCACAGGTTCACTTAGACCACTTAGAGGGCCATGATTGTTTGGTTCTCAATATCAAAGAATTGAGATTGGCTTCAAGTTGGTTGTGGTAGTTTTTACTCTATATAAAGGGTTATCTAGGAGCAATAACAACAAGATAGCAACAAGAAAAACAAGGAAGAAACACAAGTAGAAGTCTCATTCCAAGAGTGGCTGGTGTTTAGAGAGAAAGACTCTCAAATCTTCAGAGATGTTTCTAGTGGGAGAGAGTATTCAAGTTGGGGTTTTAGGGCTTTGTAATTGGAATTTTCCTGGTGTTTAGAGAGAAAGACTCTCAAATCTTCAGAGGTGTTTCTAGTGAAAGAGAGTATTCAAGTTGGGGTTTTAGGGCTTTGTAATTGGAATTTTCCCGGAAAATTCCAAGGAAACACTTAGTTCTTATCTCTTTCTTTTCTCTTCTCTCATTCATCAAGAACACATGGTTCTTGAGGAGGTGTTGCCATAATTGTAAAAACTCCATTGATTTAGTGCAAAGAGTTCGAAGGAGCTCATGGGGACGTAAGTAATTTGTCGAACCTCGATAACAATTGCTTGTGTTTTCTCTTTTGTGGTTTGATTTTTGTCTTGATCCAAATCATTCTAGACTTTGGTGTTTGTAGGTCACAACCTGGGATTCTTAAAGGTGATTTTCAACAAAAAAAAGTTGTGTAAAGTTGCGGATCACATGGTGAGAGTTGGTAAGAGGGGATTTGTGAAAGAAAAAAAATCAATAATGGATGGGAGTAAAGCTACTATGGAGGCAATCCCACATACGTTCTCATGAGCTCTCTGTCTGTCTATCAGTGGCGAGGTTTGTATGAAGGCATGACTTCAGCTCACAAGGACCCACTTAGAACACAGTCCCAACACTGATTCATCTGTGTGCGCAAAGATAAGAGAGAGCTCATAATAAGCATACGATGTTCTCCTCTTTATAATGGTAGTAATACTTTAGGAAACAACTATCCTTAGGCTGGATAAGTCGAAGGCATGCAGGATTCAACGGTATGACTTACTATAATAGGTGGCAGTGCGGAAAATGAGAGACTTTCGTTAGGTAGGGAACGGCAGAGCAAGTCGTGCTGCCAACTCCAATTTTGACAGTGTTGAAGGAAAAATCACTTTTCATGAAATCCAGATTACAGAATTGTGTCACTTTAAGAATACTACTTACTGTAGTAATAAAAAAATATTAGCTATTGTAGTTCATGGGTTACACGTGATCAATTGTTTATTATTTTTATATGTAATTAAAAAATAAAACTAAAGAATACCATGATTTATTTTGAAAAGAAATAAATAAAATTCAATCTATTAAATTTATAATATTAGGAAACACTATTGTTTTTCTAATGTAAACACAATCTAACATACTGATGAATTTATTAATGCGATAAAAAATATAATAAAATATTTAAATAGATAATAAATAATTTAAATTTAATACTTATTGATCATAGCCATAAAGCCACTTAGCAGAATTTACGAAATTAGCTTTCAAATCTAGTCATATTAACAGCCCAGCTAGCACCAAATTTGTTGCAAAGTCAAGGGGAATAAATACCTGAACAGCTAAAAGTGCCCCTCTTAAGAATGAACCTCAACAAGTTTCACTATGATAGTTAATAAGAAATGTCACTATTGCAAGTTGTCATGCTTGTTCATAATCTGCTGGCTGGGGCAGAGAATTTTCCATCTTTTCACAGGAACACGTGGAAGAGACCTCATGGTACTTCGACATATCAAAAGAAGCTCCTCATAACAAATACAATCCATCAAAGAACTCTTCCTTACTGATAGCTTTCCAATTCAGAGAGAGAACTAATATTCACATTTGACATCACGGAAATATGAGTGACGTAGTTTAGATTATAGGATATGTTCCACCCTTTCTCCTTCAAAACCTTCCATGTATATACATACAACCTCACCCCAAATTGAGGGAAGCAATGCACCTCTGCGCTTCTATAGAAGCCAATGGCATTCGTAGAAATCAAAACATTCCAGGCATCCGAGCAACAAATTAGTTTACATCTTTTAAAACTGAAAAGCAGCTTTTCCGAGTATGACAGTAGAACTCTCTCATTACTCAGTTGTTTTCTACAAAGCCAACTTTAACAGCGTGCTACTGTCTTGGGTTCTTGATGCAAGATCCGCTTCCTGCAAACTCATTAGCATCTATTCATTTTCAGCCAAGATAAAGAGACACGAGCAGAAAGTGTAGTCTAGCTTGGCAAACCCCTTTGTTTCCAGTGACCAGTTGACTATGCAATGTATATAATGATTAAATGATGAAATCAAGATTCTGAATTTGTCGCTGTGCCCAAGAGCCAAGATCATATCATGAAAGTGAGAAATAAATGTTTACTTGAGTTCATGTAGTCCAACAATGCAGAACTAATCAAACCAGTGTGGCAGCTGCTAATATAAGCAAGAGACAAATAAGTATGTACGTAATCCATCACCAAAGACCAGAGGAGGGTGGGAGAGCCCTTCAGAACCTGATGTCGCTGTGCTGGAATAAACACCATGGCCATCACAATGTTATGCTTGTAGTTTTCTTTCTCAAGAAAGAGCTGATAGCATGAAAATGATTTACCTCCTTATGGCAGAAAGAAAAACGTATTCATCTGGAAAAAAACTATAAATACTCATGAAGCAGCAAAACCTAATCAATCCTGTGGAGATCTTTAAAACTAGAACTAAAAAGGCACGACTGAGTGGCTTTATCACACAACCACATTGGATCAGAGTTCTGATTACAAAAACTAAGACCACTGTTGCAGACTAGCTTTATTTCTCCAGAGATGCATTAGCAATTTCATTTCTAACAGGAACATAACTACAACATTGTTAAATCTTAATATTTTGTTAACATCTCCCATAAAAAAAATCCATCCCTCACACCACAGCTGCCATGATCTCTTAATTTCCTCCATGTGGCACTTCTATAATATGTTTAGCTGAATTCTATTTTTGAGCGTCATGTTTCAGAGAATGAAAGGTGCCAGACACAGAAGCTCCCAGAAATGGACAGAGGGATATGGCTACAAGCATGCTTGCTAGTTAACATAAAACATCTAACACATTTGTGTGTAGAAGAACCACATGCAGTGAAAGTGTGAAACATATAAGTACATCCATAAATGCATAAACAAATTTATAGATAATATGGAGTAATTATTACCATGTGTTTGTTTGCCTGTCAAATAACCATATCTAGTTATATAATCATGAATATGTTTAAGTGCGTGTTAGTTCATTGACAAAATTTAATAGCACCTTCATCTCTCTACTTGTATTTTCAAATAAATAAGGTTTAATTCTCTTATAACCATCACATGACTTAAGAATACTGCTGGAAATAAAATTTAAATCCTGAAGAATCCAGCAATGCAATTTTCCATAGAAGTGCTTTTTTTTTATGATACATATTTTTCAAAGAAGTGCTTTACCTTATTGATTTTAACCATTTTCAGAGGCTCTTTTGAGAGAGTTACCATCTACAAGAATGCTAGCGAACTTCTTTTTACATCATTCTGGCATTCCTCTTTCATCCAAAGAAATATTCTATAAACCTTGTACTAATTCAAATGCATATCTAAATCTTCATCACCACTCTCTAATGCATCTTTCCTCTAGGTAAAATAAACATCTCTTTGGTGTTCAAAAAAAATAAACATCTCTTTACGAGAGACTCTCCATGAGTCTCAACAAGTAAAGTAGACTGTTCAGAGCCAAAAACAGGGAGGAGAACCACTGCGGAATGAAGGAAGATGCATCATGCATTTTTTGTATGACCAGTGATTCACCACAAACTCAGGGTTGACTGAAAGCAAGTCGAAAAAAATAATTAAATAAACAATGTGTGGCAAAAATCAAGTACACAAGCAGTATTCTTAGTAAAAGCAACCATACCTCCAAGACTCCAAAACTTAACCCTACAATTTTAATATTTGTTTTAACGGACTAAGTAGATTCTAACGGACAAGGGAGAAGCTTAACTATTCAACAATCTATTCCTATAAACAAAATTGCAGCATAATAACAATCATTATTCAATGACCTTCTAGCATCACCTTGTGAATAAACTTGAAGAAAACTATAACATCATCATCAAAAAAGACAAAAGTTTAAATTAAGCTTCTATCAGAAGTAACCTTTGAAGTATATATATTAGCAATTAATCAGAACTTAGAAGTAAGCTGATGGATACCAATTCTAAAAATAAAAAAAAAATGGTGCTCATCTTCTGCCCAAAGGAGGGTATGATTTGAAAAGCTTTCCAAAATTTCAACACGGTTTACACTCAAGGGAATCAAAATATGAATGAGAAACAAGAAATTTGCTTAAAAGAGCTTGCTGAAAAAGCTAACACTCTACCACTAAATTTTTAAATATAAATAAACCACAGATATAGCAGCTTCATGACAACAAACAAGATAATTAATTCTCGGTTGCTCATCTGCAGATAAAAGGAGGATCTTATTATAAAAATTTCCCATTTCAATGTAGTTTTCATTCAAAGGAATCGAGATACGAATGAGAAACAAGAAGAAAAATGTTTTAAAGTGTTGCTGAAAAAGCTATCACTAAATTTGGAGAAAAAAAAAAGAAGAAAATACTTATATAGCAGCTTCCTAACCAGAAAAAAGGCAAGCAATGTTATCAGGTAAACAAACCGATCAACCTCTAATGAGACAAAAGGGCAATTAGATTAGAATTAAACTTTGCTGCAGACAACACTTCTTCGATTTTTGCAACCCCAATCGGTCACATAATGTCAACAGTAGTAAGGTAGTCTTTGGACATTATGGAGAAAAAGATCAATTCTTTTAACAATATCAATAAGAGAAATTCAAATCTTTTTCAGCCTAAACGGTAAAGTGGAGAATACATGAGTCTCATTTTGCAATCCGCGAAATGAAGATCAGTGCAAAATTTTCAAACAGAACCAAAAGTTACTTCATAGAAGCTTAATAATCATTAATCATGGATAGAAGGATAGAAGATTAGGAGCTACTAGCTCAAGTAAGAAGAACAACAAAAGGCGCTCAGTTATAAAGTCCAGTTTAACCATGTAACAGACAAAATTCTAGATCAGGGCTAAATGCAAATCTTTAATCAAAATATGCTCAACTACACGAACATAAGCCACTTTCTTAGGAACAAGATACATGTATCAAAAACTTCAATAATTTCTTCTGAGGAGATAGGGGTGAATTACTGAAATCCATCAAATAACAAAATTAATGAATAAATAGCATGAGAAAATGATTATATTTCCCACATTCATTTCCATTCAGAAAAAAAGTAAAAACATACAAAAGAAACACATCCAATTCAGTAAAAGACTGATCTGAATCCATAAAATTTCACTCTAATCCAAACACACATTACCTTAACTTAAAATCATCGCTCAAAACTGTAATCCACCAACTACTAACCTAACCATCTCCATTTCCACCCCTCAACCCGAAACGATAACCCTCTCAATCCTCTCATACTCGGGCAAAACTGACCAATTCGGTGATTGCACGGCTCTTAACCATCGAAAGTCATCCACATTGGTCCAATTGCCCGTCTCCTCCTCCACACCGGCCACCTTCAGGTCCTCCTCAATCTCCTCGTACTCCAAACAGTACGGCGCGAACCTCACGCCGTTACTATCCTCAATTATGGGCCTACTCCTCACCCTCAGGTAAAAATCGCTCCTCTTCGCACAGTGTATCCTAATCTGATGCGATGCCAATACAAAGACACAATCTTCTACCCCTTCTATCAAAATCGAGCCAATCACCGGACCCGCGTAAACCTTACATTTCCCCAATCGGTGAACAAACAGCGCGTTAACAGTACCAATCAATCTCACTTCACAGGAATCAAGATCTGATATAGTGAATTCTCCGATCTCTAGGCCCCTGAAATTCTTGACCAGAACTTCGTTTTCTTTATTTCTAAATCCTGGAGAATCACGGATTGCGAGATTTGGTGAAAAGACGGCATCGGATTTTTCGATCTCGGCTTGTGTTGATTCGGGTTTTTTGGTTGAAGATTTGTTCTTGAAAGAGAATTTCTTTTTGGGGAGTAACTCGATGTTCAGATTCTCGAGATTTTGCTTGAGGTCGGAGATACATTTGAGAGAGGAGCGGACCTCGTAGGAGGGAAGGAAGTAGGAGTTCTCGGCGAGGAGTTTCTCCAGATCGGAGATGGAGGAGAAGATATTGGCGACATGGGACTTGAGCTGAGTTGGATCGGCAGCGATGGTGAGCCGGGACTCGGCGAGCTGGGACTCGATGGACTGTTTGGTGTCGGCGAACCGAGCAAGGAAGGAGGAGGTGGATTCGAGGGAGGACGAGTTGGATGAGCCGGATTTGCGAGTTTGGTGGCGAGTTGAGAGGCGTTCGAGCATTTGCAAGTGCTTCTTTTGTAAGGCTGGGTCCAGGGTTTCGGTGTCTTCTTCTTCCATGGTAGTATTGTCTTTGCAGCAATGTGTGTGTGCAGCTGCAGCAGCACAGAGCTTCAAATCAAATACTACTTTGTATGAATGATGGTTAGGTCGATTCCCGGTAACAAGAACAACGGCTCCGTTTTATGTTGCTCTTGATCTTGAAAGGTACCAAATAAAGAATCGAGAGATCTGGGATAGGGATGACGAAAGGCGAGGGCGTTCTCAAGGCATTACGGCGTTTTGAAGCATTGATGAGTTTTAAATAAAATAATAATAATAAATAAATTATCAAATTAATTATATAATTTAAAATCTAAAAATAAATATTTACCATAAATTCATAATATTTCACAAAATTTACAGTAATATCACAAGTTCACAACAAAGTATATGAGACCAAATTTAAGTGTAAATATACAAAACTAAAAAATTTAATCAAACAAGAAAACAAATAAATAATTAAACAATTTCCAAGTCCCAAAAGTCCAAAACATGCATAGGCGCACAACAACAAGAAAAAAAATTTATCACAACCTTGTACACGAAATCACCCTAAAGCCTCATCCACACGCCATGTGTGTGATCACAAATTCACAAAGTCACCCATCAAACCCAACCTCTCTAGCTCTCCCAAATCCCACTGGCCATAGGTCTCTCAAATGGGTCTCTAATCTCTACAACTCCAAACCATGATCAAACTAAACCTCTCCAAATTTTGTCTCTAATATTGCTTAAATTGCATCAAGGATGACCCTATCCGGCCCAAGGATAGCCCCAAACCTTTTTCAAGCTCCATCAATGGAGAAATTCTTGCTGGAGTTTGCTTTTGCGATTGTGTTCTGTTGGCTTTGAGGGCTGTTTTTTTTTTTGTGGCGTGGGGTCTGAATCGTTCGATGTGTTGTTTTTTTTAAAATTTTGGAACTTTTTTTTTGTTGTGGTTCTTGAGGTGTTGAGGTGTGGGTTTTTTTCTTGGTTTTGGTGGCAAGTTTGGTCTTCTCCAAGAGATCTCCGGCGAACGAGAGCCCTAAGCTGTTTTTCATGCAGTCGTTTTTGTCTCTGTCACCGGCCAAAAAAAGATCGTGATACGTACGCCTCTTCGTCTTGGGCTTGAAATACGTATGCCTTGGGTCCGAGCGTATGTCCCAGCTCAAAAAACGAACGCTTTTGAAACGAAACGTCTATCTTTTGATGCCTTGGGGCATTTTGTGCCCGCCTCGCCTCTAAGTGTGCTTGGGACGCGCCCAGAAATTGCCCTTGAAAACACTTATGACAATTTTGTTCAAAACAGCCCAAAATCCTTGTCTTTTTTCGATTGTCTTGGTGGGTAGGGTGACGGAATATAGTAGTTCTTTTCAATTGTCTTGGTTGGTTGGGGGATGGAATATAGTCTCGGCTACTGATTTTCCAAATTTATAAATAATATATTATATTTTTATTTTATATTTATATTTTTTATTAAACCAATTTATTAGATTTTTGTTTCAAATTCATAAGAATTTAACTTAAATGATAATTCATGTATTAATGATTATTTATTAAATTCATATCTTATAAATATCATTTGCATTTCCTTTTTATAGTATTATATTTCTTAATGGTCACAAGACCAACTTAGGCTTTAATAAGGAAAAGTGTTAAAAATTTTGGCTTTACTTAACTTAGGCCTTTAAAAGTCATCTTTTTATAGGGGCTTAAAAAAGTTCATATTTTATGTAGTCTTATGACTTGGTTTTTGCTAGGAAAAATTCTCTATGGGGACCTGATTCCCTGTCTTCATCTTCGAAGGCGAGGATGGAGAATTTTTTTCCGTGAGCTTGGTGGGGACGGGGATAGGGAATCCAACCCCACCCCGTTGCCATCTCTACTCCAAATAAATAAAATTAATAAAATTTCCCGCTGTCATTTACAGTATGTTTGGTGTCTAGGAGGGAGGTTATTGGAAAGGAGGGGAGGGAAAGGTAGGGGACTGGTTTGCATTCTGTTAATTTTAATAGGGAGGGGGGAAATTGGAAGGGATTTAATATCCTTCGATCATTAAAAAAATCCATTATTTTTAGGAAAAATTATAGAAACCCACCTCACATTTGGACGTCGCGACACTTACTTACCTATTGTTTGGAAAATTATATTTACCTACTTTGTCGTATTCGAAAATTTGAAATTTTCAACGGATACCTCCCACTGTCAAATTTTTTGTTAGTTAAACAGGTTTTTTTTTTTTTTTTTTGTCAACAGTGAAATCCATATCATTATTAATAGAAACTTGGAAATACCCTAAATCCTTAATGCAACAACACTTATTCACTATTTTGAACCGAACTCCACTAGATTTGACTTAAGACTCATCTCTCATCTCCACAAAAACCTTCATAACTCTTTGCAACGGCAACCTCTGCATCATTTCACCAGTGCGACATCATCTTGCTTAGGTAAGTGCTTAAGTTACTTCATTTCTCTTCATCAATCTCACTCATCTAACACGTTTTCTTGATCTCCCTCATCTCATCACATCTCCATCATCTCTTGTTCCTATTGTTTTTGCTGCAAAAAATTAGATTGGATTTTGTCTAATATTTCATGGAAGGACATTGTTTTTGGTATGGAATTTTCTTGGGAAAAAAAGGATTTTGTTGGTCTGAAATTTATATGCAAAAATGGGTCTTCGTCTAGAATATTCTCCCGAGATTTGGACATATTTTGGCTAGAAAGTTACTGAAAAAATGGGAGGGTTTTTTACTGTAGATTTTTCTTGCAAAATTTGAATTTTTTTAGTGGAATTTTCCTAAAAAATGGGAGGTTTTTTGGTGTAGAATTTTCTTACAAAAATGAAACGTATATTTGGTGAAATTTTCCTACAAAAATGGGGGGTTTTTGTTTGGCTGGATTTTTCATGCAAAAAATGGTACGAAGAAAGGACCAGTTAATATCTACTGCCTATTCGAATAATGTTTTTGCAGTAATGTCTTCATCAAGTGTTAATGACATTGGGTGGGAACTACGATTGCAGAACATGAGATGCAAGTGCAGTGAAAGGGCATCTGTGAAGTAGCAGAATCAGAGAAAAAAAAAAAAAAAGGTTGTATTACTCCTGCGAAGAAAGGATTTATGGTAGGTTCCTTAGTTGGTGTTTACCCATATATGAACCACTTGCATTACGTCCAAATGATGCTATTTTCACTTAATTGTGTGGGAACATTGTAAATCTAAAATAGGAGTTCGGAAGATTGAGTGGAGAGATAAAAATGTTTATAGTTATACTGCTATTTTGTAATGTTTTCATGTTCATGTTAGTAGTTGGATTGTTGTTGAAGAATTGATGATGAAATTGGTGTGTTTTGTTCTTTTATCATGTAACTTGGTCTTGTAATGGCTTAAATGAAATGAGAAGTTAGTTTGTATATAGTTCTGAAGAATAGTGGTTTCAATTTTGTCAAGAACAATGTTCCCAATTTTGTAAATGAAACTGGTCCCCCATTTGGATAACACTGGTCCCTTTTGGACCATCTCGACACAAACATGAGGCTTGTTAGGAGATAAATGCATAATCAATTCATAGATACTTGATTAACTTACAAAATATGGTTGTTAACGATTCATTTACAAATTTTGGGTGTCCGCCATGTACTTGTCAAAATATTTCAATAATAATTGTACAACCATGTGCATCTAACTGTGTAAATCTATAATATGCACATAAAAAGCTAACTATTACATTAAAAAAAGTCATTTGATTCCAATCCATTAAACTATTCCTTATTACAAAAAGAACCAGTTAGCCATGCTATGATTCCAACAAAATGACCCAGACACCCCTACCATTAGTGCTTCCTTAAGTTCCAATTGCATAAGCACTTTGGGATGAGTGCATTCTTGTGAGTTCACTCACTTGCTGATCTATGCTCTGCAAAACACATTTCATGTAACGACCCATCCCGGGTTGGTCACCACCGAGATGGTGTCATCATATTTTGAAAATCCTAGCACGACACATATATGCAACAATAAAAATAATATTAATAGAAATTTTTTTCTTTAATCCTCAACCCTCAACAGGGGAGGTACTTAAGTCTAATATTAACTTAAACATAATATACAACGTAAAATGCATGAATATTTACAAATAAAATTTTTATATTTCATTTTCTCATTTGTTTGAGGATGTTGACACGTACGTGGCATACAGAAAATTATTTCGTCTGATTACATCTAAAGCAAACCCTTGACTCTCGATCATACATCAGATTACCACTTCCCCTTGGTGGCATATTTATTTCTCTACTATAACTCATCGAGAATTTTATTTATTACCATCATTATTAAATCAACTTATTATTTATCACCTAATATTTCTTTTCACATAATAATTTTCTACATGTCCAAATATTCATATCATACCTATCAACCTAATTTTTATCTACCACCAAAGCATAAGCTAATAATTTATTTTAATATTATCACTAGATATTTAATTTTTTATTTAGATTACTTAAAGTAAATCTAACTCACCACGTAGCACTTAAAGCTACTCGTGGATCACCTTCTTGCCTTTCCATTACTCTCAGCAATTTTTCCCGAATGCTGATCGTCAACACCTAACATAATATTTATATTAAAATTCTAATTTATTCTTCAATTCTTCATAAACCACACCATTTGAAAATTCTCACTTTGAAATCCAAGAAATTTCATGAATGCTAAAAATTCAAAAATAAACATTACGTTATTAACTTCTGTTTTTCTGATAGCTTTTCATTACTCTCTATAAAATTCTCCCGTAAACCCCTTTCTTTTAATCTCCTCTGCAGATTATCAACCCTTTCTTCAGCTGCATTCATCCTTTCTATAGCACGATTAAGAGCTTCTCTCAATTCATCCTTCCTAACCTCAGATCCTCTCCCAGCTCTACTAGTACCAGCTGCACTATCAATATGTTCCCTCGCAGGAACCACAGACTCAACCTCCCCCTCTGCTTCAGTTCTTCTAAATATTAGGGCTCTTTTGCGTCCCCTCTGATTTCAAATTCTACCTCTAGCTCTAGCACGTCTACGTGTCATCCTCAGACTCTGCATTAAAATATAGTTTATTTAGATCTTACATTTTTTTAAGTTCTCTTGCAATCTACAAAATCTTAAAATCTAATGCTTTGATACCAAAGCTTCCACGTTTTTGCTATTTGTTCAACATGCATTAACTTGGCAGCAAGTGCTGCCACGTTTTTGCTTGCTTTTTTTTTTTAAGAAAACTTTTTTTTTTCTTTTTCTCTTTCTTTTTGTTGGATGTCCCAAATTTTTTTAAAATGTAACTTTTTGCATTTAACGATATCTATATATTATTTTAACTCTATATTATATTTATTAAAGTACTTCTTTACCTTTACTTTACAAATATGGGTATTACATTTCATGATATAAGTTCTAAAAGCTTACACATATACATATAAATGCACAACCATTGAAACACATATCCATATAAATACATAACTATAGAAAAATCAACACCAAACCTAAATTGTATGGCTGCTATAAGTCTCCAAACCTGATCCCACTAGCTCATTGCTCTATTCTTAAACAATTTTCTTTCCTTTATCAATAGTATTTCCTGCCCCACCCCTACTAGAACCATCAACATCACCAGAACCAGCATAAAAGCCACCAGATGTTCCTATACCACCTCTACCACCTACTGTCCCACCTTTGCCAGTGACAACAACCCTCCAATAGTCACCACCACCACCTACTGCTCCCCTGCCAAAACTACCAGAAGCACCAGAGGCAAAGACACTAGAGAAGGCACCATGTGCTCCCTTTCCACCTCTATCTCTAGAAACTCCACATTTGCCGCTAATAGCAGCCCTCCAAAAGTCACCACCATCACCTACTACTCCTCTGCCAGAACTACCAAAAGCACCAGAGGTAGAGGCACCAAAGAAGGCACCAGGTGCTCTCCTTCTACCTCCATCTCCAGAAACCCTAACTTTTCCACCAACAACAACCCTCCAATAGTCACCACCACCACCTACTACTTCTGTCCCAGAATTTTCAAAGGCATCAGAGAAGGTACAAGGTCTTTCTTTTCCACTTCCATCTCCATAAACCCACCTCTGCCACCAACAACAGCCCTACAATAGTCACATCCACCATTTACTACTCCCCTGCCATAACCGTCAAAAGCACTAGAAGAAGAGGCACTAGAGAAGGCAGCAGGTGCTTCCCTTCCATCTCTATCTCTAGAAACCCTATCTCTGCCGCCAGTAGTAGCCCTCCAATAGTCACCACCACCACCTAGTACTCATGTCCCAGAACTTCCAGAAGCACAAGAGACAAAGGCACTAGAGAAGGCACAAGGTCATTCTTTTCCACTTTCATCTCCAGAAACCCTACCTCTGTCACCAACAACAGCCCTACAATAGTCACCACCACCACCCACTGCTCATTTCCTATATCTACCACCACATCTCCCTTTCCTAGCACCAGCTGCCCTCCTCTACCACCACTAGTTGACCTCCCTCTACCATCACTACTTGCTCTGCCAGATCCACCACTTACTACTTTCTATCTTCTACCACTAGTTGCCCTCCTAGATCCACCACTTACTACCCTCCCTCTACCACCACTAGTACTAGTATGTGAGGATCCAACACTACCATGTGAGATCCTCTTATCACATTGCCTTTGCTTCTATAACAAAAAAGTAAACAAATATAGAGGATTAATAGTTTTATTAATAATGAAAATTTGATAAGCATTTATGTTTGAAAAGATTGAGAGATAGGATTTTACCTTCTAGTATTTCCTCTTCTTGATAGATCCTCTTCGGATTTTACTTTCTAGCCTTTCCTCTTTTTGACAGGTCCTCTTTAGATTTTATTTTCTAGCCTTTCTTTTTCTTTGGCATGTTCTACTGTTTTGTCTAAATCGTCCACAAACTTTACATGTTATGCTATAAGACCTTTTCCTAGCAGTGGATAATCCAGGTTCACCTTCATTTCTTTTATTTTTTCTAGGCTTTTCAGGTAATCTCCTTAATAGGTGGCTAGTATACTGCCATCTATAGATGATGGGGTGAAGTCAACATCAGGCAGGGGGTGAATTATCTCAATGTGTACCTTCAAAAAGGTATTCACATGAAATTATTCATAACAATAATCTTCAACTTCAGCTCTCTTATAGGTAATACATCTAATAATATGCTTACAAGGAATCCAATCATGTTCTAGTAGTTGCAACTACATGTTCTTGCACCCAAGTCAACATCATGCATCTTATCATTGTCCATCATCTGAAGCTCTTCACCTCTAGCAAGGATAAAAAAAAAACACAATCTTACAGTATGCAAAAGTATGTTTAGCTTTGCTTTGACCTTAGGAGTAACCTTACGCTTCCATGTGGTACTTACAGCATACCTATTTTGCAACCTTTCCATCAACTTAAGCCTAAGCATTTCTAATAGCTTTAAGATTGGCTCATCATGTAATATCTTCACCATAAAAGTTGTTTTATCTGGAATAAATTAAGTAAAAATCATCTAAGGATAATTTTTGGCCTTACAAACTGCATGCACTCTTCTCGGGTCATTTTGGGGCTTATGGAAATTATACCCCTTGCATACCATAATTAGCTAACACAACTCTAAAATGCTTAACATCACTGAAAACATGACTATACTAGAACATAATGGTCCCATCTTCTCGGGGCTTGAATGGTACTGCTTTCAAACCTCTTATGTTTGTAAAAAACCTACATCTAAGTCTCACCCTCTTAGCACTTGAATCATTCTTATAACTAGTGCTTATACAGTCAATAGATTCTCCAGAGCTATCCAGATTGAGCTCATGGTTTAGCCCCAGTAGTTCATCACCACCTCCATCATCCTCTTCATTCTTCTCAACCCATTCATCCTCATCATCATCTTCATCCCTTCTAACTTAGTTTGGATATGAGTAAAAATAAACCATAACCAAAATCAGAATTAGCCTCTTTTTCATTTAGTTCACCATGTTCTTTTATTTCTTCATCATCTTTATCCACTCTCTAGTCACCTATTAAATTATCAGCCCCAACATTGTGTCCACCTTCTAAATTATTGCCTTCAACACTATGCCTACCTCCTAAATTATCACCCCCAACACTCTGCTCATCTCCTAAATTATTTTTCACATTGTCATCCTCATCATTGCCATCCTCTACACTATCATGCTCATAATTAAGGTTCTTCATAATGCCATGCTCACCATCTCCATCCTCCACATTACCACTGTTACAAATAGGGTCTTCATCATCTAATGCAACAACCTCAATATTTTCATCTAACTTTAATCATTCACCTTACCATACTTTATAGGACTAGGGTTGCATGATGCTGAAGGATTACTTAGTGATCTCATCCACATAGAATGATACAACACGATACTCTTTAGTATCCTTAAATACAATTGTAACATCTTCATCGCATAAAATTATCCTACCATTACCCGCTCCGATGTCCAACATTAGTGAGTGTAAACCAAAATTGTCGTTGATATCATCCAACAAGTGAAAGTAGTTGTAACGATCTAGATCTACGTACATCCACCCGGTGGGTTCAATAAGGTCATCGCGGATGTAGAAAAATGTATCCATTAGAGGACTTGACGAAATAAATACATACACTAAACATTTTATTACGGAATGAAGAACCCAAAATCCATATTTGTGAGCAACAATAACGATTTGTGCTATAGATTCACAATTTCGTTAAAAAATTCGAGCTACAATAAATTCACAATTTCGTTAACGAATGCGAGTTACAATAATCACAATTTTGTTAACAAATTCGCGTTGCAACATTAACAATTTCGTTAACAAATTTGAGTTACGATAGTCATAATTTCGTTAACAAATTCGTACTGTATATGCACACAATTTCGCACATAAAATTCATACACAATTTCGTACAACATTTCGAACATAGATAGATTCGTTCCTAAATTCATTTCATTCCCTACCCGTACCTAATACAAGCACAATTTCGTATAGAATGAGATAAAAAAAAAACCCTAGTAATATCTCCTATCTATCTGAATAATGAATTAGGAAACTAAATTGTAAAGGCAAGTTGTATGTGAAATAGCCTATCTACCTAGAAATACTTCATTTTGTGTGAATTTATTGGCAACACTGTACGTCACGATGTTAATTTTAACGAACTTCTTGATTTTGTACAAATAAATTTATGACTTCTGTTTGCGCAATAGTAGAGAAATACAAGAGAGAAATAATGATGAGAGAGTGATGGAGGTTAAAGTGTGAATAGTGGAAAAAGAAAAAGAATTTGGGGAAAGAGTTGAGAGTTTATGAAGGGAAAGGGGTATTATTTCGAGTACAAGAGAACTCCTAAAAGGTTTTCTTCATCAGCTACTTAAATGAATACAAAAGAAGACTATTTATAAGGCTGTAACAACCAGTACATTAGATACAACCAATAGAATTATAACTACTTCTTAACTATTTTTTCTAACTAACTACAATTGTCTTCTAACTGACTTCTAACCACTTTAACTGTCTCATTTCAGCTCATTCTTAGAGTCTTTTCCTTCATTCCTTAGCTTACTTTTTTCATCTTCTTTCTTTTCTTTTGGATTGTTGCCAGTGTACTGTTCACCCTATTATCCTTCACACACAACAATCTTCCCATACCTTTTATCTTAGCTAAGGTATCCATGTCTCTTAGCCTTTTTTTTGTAACAATACCTCCCTCATAGGGAAACACCTTGTCCTTAAGGTGTAGATGAGGTAAAGGAAACTGAATAGTGTTGGCATTCTCCCAAGAAACCTTCTCTAGTGGTAGTTTATCCCACTAAATTATATTTTGTTTGATCCATTGGCCCTGTTGCCATACTTCGTGTTCTCCTAAGATAGCTGTTGGTTTAAAAATTGGAGAAGAGATGGTACACTTTTTTGGTAGCTCTGAATGTGTGATGGAAGACCCTCTAAATGGTTTGAGAAGAGAGATGTGGAATATAGGGTGTAGTTTATAGCCGGTAGTTAGAGTTCATAGGCCACCTGTCTTATTCTTTCCAGGATTTAAAATGGGGCAAAGAATCTCTTACTGGGCTTGTGAGGGGATCTGGAAACAGTTGAGTGTTGCCTATATGGTTGAAGCTTAAGGATGACCCAATCACCAACTTGAAAAGTCATTTCAGTCCTATGTTTGTCAGCATTTTGCTTCATCTTGTGTTGGGCTTTGAGTAAATGATCATTCGTATGAGTTAGAATGGTGTCTTTAGTGCTTAGTGTATGTTCCACAATTTCCTTAGAGGAAGACTCTTTATTTAAGTAGGCAAATTTGGAAGGAATCTGCATTAGACTAGTTGAAATGGAGATGTACTGAGGGAGGAGTGTAAGCTTGTGTTGTAATGATACTTAGCATAGGCTAAGTAAGTAGACCAAAGCTAGGGTTGATCAGAAGTAAATGCTCTCAGATACTGCTCTAAACATCTGTTGAGATTTTTTGTCTAGCCATCCGTTTGTTGATAGTAGAAGGTGCTCATTTTGAGGTTTACGGACTTCAAATGCTTGGGTCTTGTTGTGTCTCCTCCATCAGTCATTTTTTAAGGATTTGAGTTTGAGGTGAAGGATTAAGTGAGATTTGAAAGATTTAAGAGATTTGAAGGTTTTTTGCTGAGTTTTGAAAAGATTTTGAGTTCTAGAGAGAGGTGGCCATAAAGAGTTTCAAATTTGGTAAGAGCGATGGAAAGATTATGAATGGAATTTTAAAAAAAATTTAGAGATAATAGAGAGTCGTAACTGTCTAAGTAATTGTTTTAAGAATAAATTGAGGCTGAATTTGTAGAAAAACATATGAAAACAAGAAAAAGGAAGTTGAAACGAATTAAACTGGGAAAGTTTTAGATACGGTTTTAATGGTATTTTAAAATGGATAAAGTATTTAAATTTAGTAAAACCATGCGTTCAGTCGATTGAAAGGGTTCATTTAGTCGACTGGATGTGTTGGAAATCACCTTGACAAGATGCCCAGGTGGTGATCTTCTAAACACCCAAGTCTAGAATGACTTGTAGAAAGAAATACAACAATCGAACACAAGAACAGAAAATCAAAGAAAGAAAGAAGACAAGCAATTGTTGTCGAGGTTCGACAATGTGCCTACGTCCCCGTGAGTTCCTCTGAACTCTCTGCACTAAATCAAATGGTTCTTACAAGTTATAGCAATCCCCTTCAAGAAACCACAATGTTCTTGAAGAAACAAGAAGAGAAGAAAGGAAGAAGATGAGAACTAACAATGCTTTCTTTCTAATCTAGACTTCTCTATCTTTTACAACCAGCCTCACTACAAAGAGTCCTTCTTATGTTTATGTCTCTCACATAATTCTCTTTATGTGTTTACAATTGATCTCACAATGTCACAAACTTGTGTGTTTCTAATCATTGAAAAATGAGGCTAGGAAACCCCTTTTATAGCCATCCACTTCTTGGTCATTCTTGAGATTCAATCCTCACCCTTTGATCAAGATCATCACTTAATCATGGCCCTTCATCACTTCCCAAGTGGTGCTGTGCATTTTAACATTGCATCCACACACCTAAGAGGGTCTTAATGCCTGCTGCCTATGTGTGCAGCAGTGTGCCTGGGCGGTGCGGCACTGGGCGTGCGAGCTGCGGCACTGGTGCGGATCTGATGGTGTGCATGCTAGGAGGCACACCATGGAGTAGGTGCGCTGTGCCTAGACCTGATGCTGCTCCCTTCTGCTGTTGTGCACACACCCTTTTGCTTGTGTGCAGAAGTACGCACACTAGTGCACATGGCCTTCCCTTGCTCCAAATTGATGCACACACATGTGTGCAGTCTTTTAACTTACTGAACTTTAATCCTCCAACCTTGGTTTAGACTTTAACTATCTTTGAACCATGGTTGGACCTGTTCAAACCTTAAACAAATGCCAACAATCTCTACCTTTGTCTAAGTGTTTAAACCTGAACCATTATGCAAAAAGCTTCGGGATCCAAACTCATCATGAGTCATTTATCAACCGACTCCTATTCTAAGTAGTCCAAGGCAATGATTGAACTTACTTGAAGGTAGAACTTTAGTACCTAAATCTATAGGATTTTCTTTCATGGCAACCTTGTCCACATGGATGCATCCTTTCATAACATTTTCCTGAATGAAATGATATCGAATATCCATATGCTTTGTCCTCTCATGGAACACTGGATTTTTACACAAGTGCAAGGCACTTTGACTATTCGAAAACACCATAACCTGCTCATCCAGTACCTTTAATTCTTTGAGCAACCCTTTGCACCACATAGCTTCCTTAATGGCCTTCGTAGTCGCTATGTACTTAGCCTCAATTATTAAGGATGCTACTACAGGCTGCAACTGATCCTTCCAACTTACACAATATCCGTTTAAGTTGAAGAAGTAGGAGGTAGTAGATCTTCTTTTATCCTGGTCTGCTCCATAGTCCGAATATACAAACCCCTCAAGGCAGATGGCATTACCCCTCTTCTCATACACCAGCCCTACTCTTGGGCTTCCCTTCAAATACTTCAGTAACCACTTCATCCCAAGCCAATGCTATTTTCTAGGATTACTCATAAACCTGCTGAGAACACTCATTGCATGAGCAATGTCAGGTCTAGTGCTTACCATGGTGTACATAACAGAACCAACTGCACTAGAGTAAGGGACTTTCTCCATTTCCTTCTTCTCTGCCTCCGATCTTGGACATTGATCGCTAGAGAATTTGAAATGACTAGCAAGGGGAACCTTCACTGGTTTGCTATATTCTATAGAGAATTTAGATATCATCTTCTCTATGTAGAAATTTTGAGAGATCTTCAATCTGTTTCTCTCCCTTTCTCGGATGATACACATCCCAAGGATCTTTTGTGCATGGCCAAGATCCTTCATCTCAAACTCCTCACTGAGTTAAGTCTTTAATTTCTTTATCCTCTCCATGCTGCTCCCAACCATCAATATGTCATCAACATAAATGAGGATGATCACCATTTCCTCAACCTTCTGCCCTTTATAGTATAAGCACGAATCATAGTAACTCCTCATAAAACCCAAGCTGATCACAAATGAATCAAACCTCTTATTCCATTGCCGAGGTGATTGCTTCAGGCCATAGAGAGACTTTTTTAATTTGCACACTAACTCTCCCTACCTTCTTTCCTCATAGCCTTCGGGTTGCCTCATGAAAATGGTCTCATCGAGCTCTCCATATAAGAATGCTGTCTTCACATCCATTTGCTCGATTTCCCAATCAAATTGGACCACAAATGCTAACACTATTCGTATTGTCTTGTACTTCACAACCGGTGAGAAGATTTCGGTGAAATCTATGCCTCCTTTTTGTGTGAACCCCTTCACCACCAGCCTAGCTTTATATCGGACTTCATCCCCTGGAGTATTCCCTTATTTGATCTTGTAGAGCCATCAACAATCCATAACTCTCTGTTTTCCTAGTTTGGGCACCAGCTCCCAAGAGTTATTCTTCATCAAAGAGTCAATTTCTTCCTCCATAGCCAACTGCCACTTTGATGAATCCTTACACTCCATGGCATCCGTGTAAGTTTCTGGTTCAACCTCTCTTTCTATCCAAGGAGCTACTACATTAGCATATGCAAACCTATATCTCAAAGGTGGTCTAACCACCCTCCGTTCCCGGTCTCTTGTGAGTTGGTAGTCATTCCGACTTGCTGCATCAACCTCTTCTTGAGTTTCTTGAGCTTGGCCTTCATCCAAGGGCTCTACCTGGTCCGAACTCTCTTGCCTCCTTAGCTCTACCTGAACCGAGTTCTCCTTGATGCGATGCTCGATAACTTTCAGACTGGTTTGCTCATTAGCCCCTGCAGGGTTAGTTTTCTCCAAGTAGGGAAATAACAATTCATTAAAAATAACATCCCTACTTATAATCAGTTTTATGCCCTTTTTTTCTAAGGACCATAACCCTATCCCTTAACCCCATCACTATATCCTAGAAATACACATTTTTTAGATCTAGGGCTAAGTTTATCCTCCTTTTGATGTGCATATGCAGCACACCCAAAAGTCCTAAGGTTGTTTAATTCAAGGGGTTTTCCACTCCACATCTCCATGGGAGTCTTGAGCTCTAAAGCTCTAGAGGGTGATCTATTTATCAAGTATGCAGCTGTAGCCACAGCTTCTCCCTAAAAATATTTTGGTAACTCGGATCCTATTAGCATGAACCTAACCTTTTCCATAAGGGTTCTATTCATTCTTTCAGCAACTCCATTTTGCTGAGGTGTTTTTACAATCGTCCTATGCCTTAGAATGCCATTTAATTCACAGAATTTATCAAAATCCTTATTGCAAAATTCTAAGTCATTATTGGTTCGTAAAGCCTTAACTACCCTACCCGTTTGTGTTTCCAGCAACTTCTTCCACACAACAAATTTATTCAAGGCATCAGGTTTATTCCTAAGCAAATAAACCCACACTCTTCTTGAATAATCATCAATTAAAGACAGAAAGTAAATGTTACCTCCCTGTGTTGGTGTCCGTGCTGGTCCCCAAAGGTCCAAATGAATGTATCAAGAATCCCTTTAGATTTGTGCACTCCGGTGTTGAAGCTGACTCGGTGTTGCTTCCCAAGAATGCAACTCTCACAGAAATCCAATTTCTCTACTTTGTCACCACCAAGTATACCATCTTTGCTAAGAACTTGCAGGCTCTTTTCGCTCATGTGTCCCAAGTGAGTGTGCCAAAGGGCTGCCTTATCCATCTCGGCCATCAAGCTTACTGTTTGATCATTGATTTCTGTCTCTCCGATCATCTCATAGAGTCCATCGTTTCTTGCTACCTTGATCACTACCAAAGATCCCTTAGCCACCTTGATCTTTCCTCCCTCCACTTTGCATGTGTACCCCATGGAATCCAGCTACCCCAATGAGATCAAATTTCTCTTCAAATCTGGAAGATACCTCACATTTCGTAGCATCCTTGTGACTCCATCAAATATCTTCAATTGAATGTCACCAATCCCTCTCACTTGGCAATAATTGACATTCCCCAAGAAGACCCTTCCATCATTGATCTCCTTGAAATTCTTGAACCATTCCTTGTGAGGGCACATGTGATAAGTGCACCTGAAATCAAGAATCTACTTCCTGCTCCCTTGCCTCATACTCACATTTGAGCACACAACAAGAACATTATCTTGCTATTCTCCCTTGGCAACTGAAGCCTCTCAATTTTTGGTATGGCTTCTCCTCTCATCCCATATCCTCTTCTTGCAATATTTCTTGAAATGGCCCTCCTTGTTGCAGTAGAAGTATCTCTTTCCTCCTCCAAGTCTTATCTTGGAATGAGATCTCCCATGGTTCTGCCCTCTACCTCTTGATTTCTCCTGGTAGTTGCCATGGTTGCTACTGCTATTCCGAGTTGCTGGCCTTCCTATTACGAACAGCCCATATCCACTTGATGTCTCCTTCATCTTGGCTTTGAAATCATGTGCCCTTATGGCATTGATCACAATCTCCTTTATCAAAGTATCCCTTCCTTACTCAATGGCATTAATCAAGTTATTAAAGCAATCAGGAAGAGAATTTAACAAGATAACAGCCAATTGTTCATCCGGAAAAATAATGCTACAGCTATTTAAATCTTGAATAAGCTTATTAAAGACATCAAGGTTATCTTGCAACTCTTTACTAGGATCCATTTTAAAAGAAAATATTCTTTTAGGAAGATAAATCTTGTTAGGGAGAGTTTTGGTAAGAAACAACTCATCTAGTTTCTTCCATATGATAGCCGGATCCTCCGAGTCTCCGCACTCCCTTGTGACACTATCCGACATGTGAAAGAAAATGGTGCTGTAGGCCATCTTCTTCATCTCGGTCCACTGGTCCTCCATGACACTTGCTGGAAAAGCATCATCTTCTCCAATAACCAAGTCCCCTTTCTGTTGCATTAGAACAGCCTTGATCTTCCACTTCCAAATGGCAAAGTCTCATTTTCCATCAAACTTCTCAACACAGAAGTTTGAAGCCAACTTTTGGGGACAAGATTCCTGATTTATGCACTACCCACAAATGCTTTCTTCAACCTCAAAAACACCGATCGAAGATGGATCTTAACACTGTTCTTGAATCTACCCCAAGAACACGATCAGATCTTGATCTTTACACCGTTCTTGAATCACCCAAGAAGTTGATCTTTGATTCTTGGAGTCTTGGCTCCGTCACCTTCTTACTCTTGCTCCGATACCCAGCTATGCAGCTCTAATACCACTGTTGGAAATCACCTTGACAAGATGCCCATGTGGTGATCTTCCAAACACCCAAGTCTAGAATGGCTTGTAGAAAGAAATACAACAATTGAACATAAGAACAGAAAATCAAAGAAAGAAATAAGACAAGCAATTGTTGTCGAGGTTCGACAATGTGCCTACATCCTCGTGAGTTCCTCTGAACTTTCTGCACTAAATCAAATGGTTCTTACAAGTTACAACAATCCCTTTCAAGAAACTACAATGTTCTTGAAGAAACAAGAAGAGAAGAAAGGAAGAAGATGAGAACTAACAATGCTTTTTTTCTAATCTAGGCTTCTCTATCTTTTACAACTAGCCTCACTACAAAGAGTCCCTCTTGTGTTTGTGTCTCTCACACAATTCTCTCTATGTGTTTACAATTGATCTCACAATGTCACAAACTTGTGTGTTTCTAATCATTGAAAAATGAGGCTAAGAAACCCCTTTTATAGCCATCCACTTCTTGGTCATTCTTGAGATTCAATCCTTACCCTTTGATCAAGATCATCACTTAATCATGGCCCTTTATCACTTCCCAAGTGGTACTGTGCGTTTTTACATTGCATCCACGCACCTAAGAGGGTCTTAATGCATGCTGCCTATGTGTGCAACAGTGTGCCTGGGCGGTGCGGTGCTGGTGCAGATCTGATGGTGTGCATGCTGGGAGGTGCACCCTGGAGTAGGTGCGCTGCGCCTTGACCTGATGATGCTCCCTTCTGCTGCTATGCACACACCCTTCTGCTTGTGTGTAGAAGTGCGCACACTAGTGCGCATGGCCTTCCCTTGCTCCAAATTGATGCACACATATGTGTGCAGTCTTCTAACTTGCTGAAATTTAGTCCTACAACCTTGGTTTAGACTTTAACCATCTTTGAACCATGGTTGGACATGTGCAAACCTTAGACAAATACCAATAGGATGAGTTCATTCAATTGACTGAATTAACTTTCAGTCGACTTAATGAGAGCAGAGAGTTGGGTTTCAAAAACAATGAGTGTTCAGTCGATTGAAGAGTTTGTTTCAATCGACTTAATGAATTCAGTCGATTATAACTCTATTCAGTTGACTGGATCAGAAAAATCCAAGCTCTAAAATGAAATTTTTACAAGCTTTAATTACTTTATGCTATTTTTGAGTAAGGGAAACATTAAATTAAAGATTGATAAGTGCTTAAATATTCATATTTAAGCCCCTTGATTTAAAGTTGTTAAGTCTTAGTTTGTATTATTTCATTCTATTTTACTCCCTTCCTGTATTTTCTATGTTTTTCTAGTTTTTTGGAGAAAATGGAGCATTATGGAATTATCTGGCTTAGAGAGCAATTCTGGAAGAACTGGAAGCTGCCTAATGTGATCGAGCATAAAGACTTGCGATCGGGCGCAATAGCACTCAAGTGCCTAAGCCAACGATCGAGCGCACCTACGCTCGAGTGCACCCGTCTGTGATCGAGCGCACACGTGCATCAGTGAAACATTAAAACGGTAGAACCTATTTTGGAAAAGAGGGTAAGGTTTTGTTTTACGAGTTTAGGGTTTCCAGATGTTTCTAAACTATATAAATAGGTCTGTAAACACAGAAATTGGAAGGGGGGATGGTCTAGGAGATATTTTGCAGAAAAATTGACGACTCTACAAGGAAGCTCTTTTGGGTTTATTCTTTCCCCTTTATTTTACTTTATGAAGATGTTTAACATCAAACTCATGTGTAACTAAACTTTTAGTAGAGCTTGATTGAAGCCCTGATTATGTTTACTCGATAATTCAATATTGGCGCCTTTGCGATAGTTATATTATGATGCTTAACTTGATTAATTCTTGTTTTCTTGAATTCCTCATATGTGTTTGCCTGATCAACATATGCATGTGGTATGAACTAGTTAATTAAATCAATTTGGATGGTCGAGTCCTGGGTTTAATAATAGTAACAAAAGAAATCGACGCCGGGTTCTTGGGTTAATCAACATGGGAAACCGGGAGTATATACCATGCCCTAGATCTCGTGTGTTTGTCGATTTCCACAGATATTATGCTTTCTTAAAGAACCACTTAGTATACACCATGCTAAATCCTTTAAGAAAGAAAAAAGTTAGAGTATATACCATGCCTAACTCATTCCTTAGAGAAATCAATAGCTTAAGGAGTATACACCATGTCCTTAGGTTGACAACATTAGGTATTCATAATGTGATTAAAGCATTGGCATATTGTTTTATTGTGGAAGCATGATTAGTGGTGGATATCAAGTCCCTACGCTTTTATCATTATCGAATCAAACTCAGTTATTCTTTCTCTCATTTTATACTACGAAGTTAATTTTAAATCAAAAGTTACCAATCTCCGTGGGAATGATCTCGCACTTGCACACTATACTACTATGTTGACCTTGTGCACTTGTAAGTAAAACGTTCAATTATTTGCTTATTAATTTAGGTAGATTTTTGCACAACAAATTTTTGGCGCCGTTGTTGGGGATTGCGTTAAATTCTGTTTAGAATTACTTTTCGTTTAGTTTTATTATTCTGTTCTGTTTTATTTTTATCAACAAAAAAAAAATCTAAATTTTTCCTTTTTTTTGTTTTTTTTGTTTTTGCTTCAGGTCTGCAGTCGTGCAGTTTCTGGCATTGCGATCGAGTGCCATCGTATAGTGATCGAGTGTAGTTCTTGGAGTGATCGAGCGCAAGTCTACCCAAGCAGCAGTACTGAAACTGTTGCACTGAAGAGTTGCAGCTGATTCATGCAAGAGCTTCGATCTAGGAATCCAACCATCTTTTCACTCGATATAGAGATTGAGTAGACCATTCGAAAAAGGCCTAGAGACAACATTGAAGAGGAAGAAAAAGAATTCGAGGGAGAAGCACTGATGGCGGAATAGCTTGACAACCAACCACCACCAGAGCGAAGACCCATGAAGCAATCCTTCATCCTACAGAACCTCAACCAGCCCTCATGCATTGCTTATCAACCTGAGGCAGAAGACAATTATTACATATCTCCGTAGATACTCAGTGCTTTGACTCATTTCAGGGGTACGCCTGCTGAGGATCCACATTTGAATCTTCGGGAATTCTTTGATCTCTGCAAGTTCCAACACATCTGGGGCCTAGATCAAGAGGGAATCAGGTTAATTCTTTTCCCTTTTTCATTGAAAGATAATGCTAAGTTGTGGTACAATTCATTACCTGCAGTTTTTATCCATACTTGGGAAGATCTATCCAGTAGATTCCTGAAGAAGTTTTTCTCAGCACAAGAGACAAGACAGATGAGGAAGGAGATTCAATCTTTCTAATAGAGAAATAGAGACCTTTTCTTTGAAGCATGGGGACACTTCAATGAGCTGCTTCTCATGTGTCCACATCACAATCTACCTCAACATGAGCTGGTACAAGCTTTTTATGAAGGTCTGAGTGACATGAATAAAGGTATTGTTGATTCAGGTTGTGGAGGTGTGCTGATGGAAAAGAACAGTGAAGAAGCCATAGAGCTTTTTGAGACATTAAGTGAGCACACCCAACAATTCTCATCTAGAGGGAGATAAGGAGTGAAGAGCAAGGGTATGTATGAAGTGGGTATGTATGATGTGAACTTAAATAGTGGCTTTCCAAATCAGATGACTGCTATAGAAAGAAAACTAGATATGATTGTAAAAGCCGTGACTGCTCAGAACATCCCACCTAGTCCACAAGCCACACAACTCCAGGTATGTGCTATATGCTTTCATTATGATCACACTATTAAAACTTGCCCTTTGTATTCATTTGCAGATCAAGAGCAAGCAAACTATATGGGACCAAACAACCATCCTCCCAAGAACAATCCATATGTAAATTCCTACAATCCTGGATGACGAAACCACCCCAACTTTTCATGGAATAATAATCAGAATGCCCTGAACCTTCAAGGGCAGTAAAAGAACTCCCAACCAGCCACCCAATCAGTTTCGGAATCAAAGAAGAGTGACCTAGAAAGTTTTGTTAAGCAATTGGCAACTCAACAATAATAGCTGATGACTTCACAAGATCAGTTTATGGCAGAAGAAAGACAATTTCAGACTGAGCAAAGACAAATCAATGCAAAGTATGAGCAAGCTATTCAAAGACTAGAAGTACAAGTAGGGCAATTGGCTAAGAAGCTAAGTGGGAGAAAGCAGGGTGAATTTCCAGCCTAAACACTACCTAATCCAGGAGGACACTAGCAACTAAAGGCCGTTATAACTCTCAGAAATGGTAAGATCATAGGAACCGATGAGCTTGCATAAGCATCTCCAATTAAAATATCCACATCAAAAGTAAATGAAATAGAGAAGGTGAATGCACCACCCTTCCCTCAAAGGTTAGTAAAGTTAAAGAAAGAAAGTAAATTGCTTGATATTTTTGAAACTTAGAGAAAAGTAGAAATTAACATTCCTTTATTAGATGCAATTCAAAAAATTCCTGCTTATGCTAAATTTTTGAAAGATTGTTGCACTCATAAAATGAAGTTTCAGGAGCATGAAACAGTGGCTTTAACTGAAGAGGTAAATGCGATGTTATTAAGGAAACTTCCACCAAAGCTAAAAGATCTAGGTAGTTTTACCATTCCTTGTAGGATAGGTGACCAGCTTTTTGAGCGTGCACTACTGGATCTAGGGGCGGGTGTCAATTTGTTACCATACATTGTATTCGAGACACTGGGTTTGGGGGAGCTTCAACCAACTTCCATCACCTTGTAATTGGCAGACAGAAGCATCAAAAGACCAAGAGGTATCTTGAGGATGTCTTGGTAAAGGTAGGTGAATTTATTTTACCTGCTGATTTTATTGTATCGGATATGGAAGAATCTCCTATGCCATTTCTTTTGCCCATCATCTTAGGAAGACCCTTTATGAGGACTGCTGATACAAAAATTTATGTGAAAAATGGTATTGTAAGTATGAAGGTAAATGGTGAGAAAATAGAATTCAAAATATTTGATGCATTAAAATTACCCCAAGATGATTTGGAATGTTTTAATGTATGTATGATGCAAGGTATTGTTGAGCAAGCTTTTCAGGTCCATCACATTGATCCAATGGAGACCACCTTCACCCATGGTTTCACAAGATCGGATATTGAGCCTGAATCTGAAGATGTTACTGATGACATCATTAAAGTGGTTGCATCGTCTGGCTGAAGACGTAAAACTTAGCGCTCATGGGAGGCACCCCGCAGTGTATCCTTTATATTATTATTGTTTTTTTCATTTCTTTTTGTTGTTTATTTTTAGTTTCTTTTTGTTTTTCGATATTACTTTAGTTTTTGTTTTTCAAGGACAACGTGTATTTCAGTTCAAGTTTGAGGGTGTTCTATGAGCCATGCCAATCCAACCAGTTCTTCATCTCCCAAGTCAGCTCTTTCCATGTTATTCACACATTGGAGACAATGTGTAATTTAAGTTTGGGGGTATGGAAGACACAGTTAAACACACTTTGTCCCAGTTTGTTGTTATTTTTCATTTTAAAATAGGCTATAGAATAAAATAAATGCATGTTCATGTTCGTCTTGAAATTTTGATTGATCTGAAAAATTGTTATGTGATTTCATTGGTGAGCTTTAAATTTTGAACACATGATCTGATGATAGAGTTTCAAACTTTAGTTACTTACTTTAGGCATTTAAGAATTCTCATGTTTGATCTACTCTGACACAAGCACATTAGTACATAACTGTGTGAGGTATGACATGAGAATTTAATGTGGATGTTTCTATGGCTTAGCTATATCCGAATGACTTGTTGGATGGACACTTTGACATAGAAAAGTAGAAAAAAAAATTTGCACAAAAAGAGAAAAAATGCTCATAATGATCATTAATAAACTTTTCACTAAGTAACTGGACCTCTTACCTCAGTAAGCAGTGAGTGTTCACGTCAAAAGGTGAGAATTTTACTCATAATGATCATTGAGAACTGGAATTCTTGCCTTAGTATGTAGTGAGTGTTCACGTCAAAAGGTGGGAATTTTGATTGGTTGCAATAAGGCCAGTTTAGTTTCATAGTAGTTTGTAAGTCCTTAGGGATGTCTTTACACCTAATGCCTTAAAACCATTTGGTTTGGGAGTCATTGACTCAACACTCGCTACATGGGTTAATTAGAAAGTTTAAGGGAACTAAACGTGGCAGAGCCTCATAATAAAAGAAAGAAGTAAATAAAACTATGCCATTGTTGTTCATTATGATGAGAAATTCTATGAATCTTGAGACATGGAGACATTACACATTGGAGTTATTTGGAAGCTTCATTTTTGTGTGCTAGTTCATTTTACACTGATTCGGACTTGTGATGCCTTAGCTAGCCTCTTGTAAATAATTAGATTTTAAAATTCCTATTCATTGCGAAGATGGGTTTATATTTTAAGCTTGCTCATGAATGAATATCATGGTTTTGTGTGAGACTTAAATTTTTGGATACCATGAATGATGGATTTATCTTTGTGCTCTTTGTTTTCCATTTAGTTTTTAGTTCTGTATTGCTAAGGGACTAGTAATATGTAAGTTTGAGGGTGTGATAAGTGCTTAAATATTCATATTTAAGCCCCTTAATTTACAGTTATTAAGTTCCTAGTTTGTGTTATTTCATGCTATTTTTTTCCTTTCTGTGTTTTCTATGTTTTTCTAGGTTTTTGGAGAAAAAAGGGAGCTTTATGCAATTATTTGGCTTAGAGAGCAATTCTGGAAGAGCTGGAAGCTGCCTAGTGCGATCGAGCACAGAGACTTGCGATCGAGCGCAATAGTGCTCAAGTGCCCAAGCCAAGGATCGAGCGCACCTGCGCTCGCTCGCGTAAGAAGAAGGCTCGAGCGCACCAGTCTGTGATCGAGCGCACACGTGTATCAGTGAAACATTAAAACGGCAGAACCAATTTTGGAAAGAATGGTAAGGTTTTGTTTTACGAGTTTAGGGTTTCTAGATGTTTCTAAACTGTATAAATAGGCATGTAAACACAAATATTGGAAGGGGGGATGGTCTAGGAGAGATTTTGCAGAAGAATTGACGACTCTTCAAGGAAGCTCTTCCAGGCTTGTTATTTCCTCTTTACTTTACTTTATGAAGATGTTTAACATCAAACTCATGTGTAACTAAACTTTTAGTAGGGATTGATTGAAGCCCTGATTATGTTTACTCAATAATTCAATATTGGCACCTTTGCGATAGTTATATTACGATGCTTAACTTAATTAATTCCTATTTTCTTGAATTCCTCCTACGTGTTTGCCTGATCAACATATGCATGTGGTATGGACTAGTTAATTAAATCAATTTGAATGGTCGAGTCCTGGGTTTAATAATAGTAACAAAAGAAATCCACGCCGGGTTCTTGAGTTAATCAACATGGAAAACCGGGAGTATATACCATGCCCTAGGTCTTGTGTGTTTGTCAATTTCCACAGATATTATGCTTTCTTAAAGAACAACTTAGTGTAAGCCATGCTAAATCCTTTAAGAAAGAACAAATTTAGAGTATACACCATGCCTAACTTGTTGCTTAGGGAAATCAATAGCTTAAGGAGTATACACCATGCCCTTAGGTTGACAACATTAGGTATTCATAACGTGATTAAAGTATTGGCATATTGTTTTATTGTGGAAGCATGATTAGTGATTGATATCAAGCCTCTATGCTTTTATCATTATCGAATCAAACTCAGTTATTCTTTCTCTCATTTTATACTACGAAGTTAATTTTAAATCAAAATTTACCAATCTCCGTGGGAATGATCTTACACTTGCACACTATGTTGACCTTGTACACTTGCAAGTAAAACGTTTAATTATTTGCTTATTAATTTAGGTATATTTTTGCACAACAAGGATCAATCTTCATTCATTCAATGGCAAAAAGCATACATATGATGAATGTCAATATAGTCAACTACATAAACATTCACAGTTTTTCATGCTCATTAACATTCTAATCTTACAAAATGTATCTTTATTTAAAAGTTTAGTCAGGATATCAGCAATTTGATCTTCGGTAGGTATGAATTCAAGTTTGATATCACTTTTTTTAGTATAATCTCTTATAAAGTGATGTATAATCTCAATATGTTTGGTTCTAGAATGTTGAATTGGATTTTTGGTAAGATTGATAGCACTAATGTTATCCCATAAAATTGAAATATTTTGAAAACATAAGCCATAGTCTTTTAGTTGCTATTTTATCCATAAAACTTGTGCATAACAATTACTAGCAGCCACATATTCTACTTCAACGGTTGATAGTACAACTAAATTTTTTTTATTTGAAAACCAAGAAGGTAACATAGCACCTAGAAATTGGCATGTACCACTAGTACTTTTTCTATCAATCCTACAACCAGCAAAATCAGCATTAGAATACCCAACTAGCTCAAAAGGTGACTTTCTTGAATACCACATCTTAGATTTTGACTACTGTTCAAATATTTTAAAATTATTTTTACATCAACAATATGAGATACCTTAGGATTAGCTTGGAATCTAGCACATATACATACACTAAACATTATATTGGGTCTACTAGCAGTTAAATATAGTAACGCTCATATTATACTTCTATAATTCTTAGTATCTACACATTTACCTCATTCATCCAAGTCAAGTTTGTGGAGATGTTCATGGGAGTCCCAATAGACTTTGAATTCTCTATCCCAAATCTTTTTAGTAAATCCCATGTATACTTGGATTGGTTAATGAAGATTCCTCCCTTAGTTTGTTTGATTTGAAGACCAAGGAAGTATTTGAGCTCTCCTATCATGCTCATTTCAAATTCGCCTTGTATACACTTAGCAAATTCTTGACACATGGAATCATTAGAGGCACCAAATATAATATCATCAATATATATTTGAACTAGAAGAGTGTCATTCTTATGAGTTTTTGTAAAACGAGTTGTATCTATTTTTCATCTTGAAAAGCTGTTATCAAGTAAAAACTTACTTAACCTTTCATACCATGTTGTTGGAACTTGCTTTAACCTATAAAGGGCTTTAGAATGCCTATAAACATGGTTTGGAAGGTCAAGATAATCAAAACTAAGACGCTGTTCAATATAGACATCTTCTTCAAAAAAACCATTTAAAAATATACTTTTTATGTATATTTGAAATAGTTTTAAGTTCTTAAAACATGCAAATGCAAGCAACATACGCATAGCTTTTAGTCTAGCTATGGGAGCATAGGTTTCATCAAAATCAATACGTTCTTCTTGATTATAACCTTTGGCTTCAAGTCTAGCGTTATTTCTAGTTACTACTCCATTTTCATTATTTTGTTTCTAAATACCTATTTAGTTCCTATAATAGAATGGTTCTTAGGTTTAAGAACTAAAGTCCACACTTTATTTCTTTTAGATTGATTTAGTTGCTCTTGCATGACATTTATCTAATTATCATAATTTTTGGCTTCATTAAAAGTCTTAGGTTCTACTTGAGATAAGAAAGCAATGTGAACGAGTTCTTACCCTTTGTGAGGGATCACCAATCACTTGATTGATTGGGTGATAGTTCACATACCTCCAATCCTTAGGAAGATCACTTCTTTGTTGACTTGTTGAAGGTTGATCAAGTCTAGGTTAATCTTTTCCTTGAGCCATTTGAGGTTGACTTTCTTTGGGGTCAACAATGGAGTGGTAGCATCCGTTAATGCCAAAAAACCTACATCATCATCAAGACAAGCTATTCTCTAATAATAAGGTTAGTCTCATCAAATGCAACATGTATAGATTCTTCAACCACTATAATTATTTTATTAAAAAAATCTATAAGCTTTACTAGAGGTTGAATATCCTAAGAATATTTCTTCATCGGTCTTAAAGTCAAATTTACCTAGGTTAAATTTATTGTTATTTAAAATGAAGTATTAGCAACCAAAGGCACGAAAATAGGAGATATTAGGCTTTCTACATTTCCATAGTTCATATAGAGTTTTGTCAAACATAAGTCTAATTAAAACCCTATTTAAAATATAACAAGAAGTGCTTATGGCTTCTGCCCAAAAGTATTTTGACAAACTATTTTCGCAAAGTATAATTCTAGCAAATTCCTCTAGAACTCTATATTTCCTCTCTACAACATTATTTTGTTGAGGAGTTTTAGGAGTGAAAAGTTGTGATCAATTCTATTTTCATCACAATATTTTGAAAAACTTTGGTTTTCAAATTCTTTTCCATTATCACTTCTTATACTTGTAATAGAAATACATTTCTCATTTTGAACCCTTTTGCAAAAGTTTTCAAAACATTTATCTTTATAAGCAATAAAAATAACAAATGTATATCTAGAAATGTCATAAACTATAACAAGAACATATTGGTGGTCACCTAGACTAATAGTGCTTATTGGACTAAGCAAGTCCATATGTAAAAGCTTTAAAGCTCTAGAAGTTGAAACTACATTTTTGGCTTTAAAAGAAATTATTGTTTGTTTTTCCATTTAACAAGCATCACATACTTTGCCTTTTTCAAATTTAATTTTGGGAAGTCTAAAAACTAAATCTTTTCTTGAAAGAACTTTAATCAAATCCATGTTCAGATGGCAAAGCCTTTTATGCCATAGTCTTAGTTTTCATTCAAAACTGAAAAACATTTTTCATTTTCCGAAGGTAAACTTTTTAAATCAATAAGGTAGACATTTTCATGTATTTGGCCAACTTGGTCTTATTACTCTTGATTTCTATTATAAGACAATGAGAGGATTCAAATACTACTTTATTGCTTTTATCACATAATTGGCTAATACTAAGCAAATTTGGATTAAGTCCTTACACAAGTAACACATTATCAAGAGTAGAGGAATTTTTACCCACTTTAACATGTCCGATGATATTTATCTTGGTATTATCTCCAATGGTGATATGTCTGCCATCCCTTAGAGTCAACTTCTTAAAAGCACTTTGATCACCGGTCATGTGCTTTGATCATCCACTATCAAGGTATCAATGGTCACCTTCTACCTTTGAGTGTACATCACACAAAGATATACAATGGAGATTTAAGGTAACCAAAATGTCTTAGGTCCTTTCGGGTTAGTCCTTGAAAATACGGATCCTTGGGGAACCCATACTTTCTTGATCTTATATGATGCTCCATAATTATAAACATGTGGATGATGCATGATCCTAGAATGATTATCATAATAATTTCTAGGATAATTGTATCTACATTCTTAGAATACATGTTTCTTGCATAATAAGAGTTATGAGCATACATGTTATTTCTAGGATGTGAATAATAATTATTTTTATAATATGCATTCCTAGCATATAAATCTCTAGATTGAGCATGCCTAGTGCATGTATTTCTGGGATGTGCATGCATATGAGAATACGTATTTCTAGGTTGTCTTTTCCTAGTATTAGCATTTGAATTTCTAGCTTAAGAATTTACATTTGAATTCTTAGGCTTTTGGAATTTTTTCAAATGAACATTTTTAATATTGCTAAGAGCCTTAAAGGTAGAGGGTTCATCCACACATGTTGCTTTCAAAAAGTTAGTCTCATTTGATTTTTTCTTGCTCAATGGAAAATAACCCAAACTAGATTTTTCTACACTCATTCTTTGACAAGCTAACACTTCATCAAACTTAATTTTTCCATTCATAAGTCTAGTTATAGTGTTATTTAACTCCATCACTTTCTATTTCAAATCATCATTTTCATTTTTCAAATAATCTTGTGATGAGTTATTAAGCTCTAAAGAAAGTTTTTCTTTTTCTTCTTTTAGAGCTTCCATCTCTTGAGTGATAGATGAAAATTGTTACTTATAAACAATGTTCTTCTTTTAAGCATATTACTTTTCCAGCTTAAAAGACTTCGATAGAAAATTGTTAGTACAATTTAAACAGTGTTTTGTCATGATCAAAATCAAATAAAGATCAACAGCCATGAAGACTGTGTTGTGGAAGCGCGAGAGACTCTTGTAGAAGTATATAAATAACTTAGAAATAGAACAATAGAGAAGGATAATTTTGTCCTTTTAAGTTTATAAAGACTCATGTGTAGAGTTCATTTGCAAATTTTATCAATTTTATAGAATCTGTATAAAACTTATTCCATTCCACTAGAATTCATTTGTAAAAGAATTCTACACTTTTATTGTTAAACTAAACATGAAGTCAGTTCATTTGTAAATGAATTCTAGATCTAATTAGCAAACCAAATACAGTAACTTATGAAATTCAATTGAATTCCAAAAAAAAAAACTATGAAATTCATTTAAACCAAGCACACTATTAGCGACTAGTCAAACTATTTGTTATACTACATTTAGTATGATTATACCTTTTAATAATAAGGCCATCATATCACATTTACGACTCATTAGACCATTTTTTTTTAGGGTTTATTACCTTAATAATAAGAAAATTAAGTCACAGTTTTGGAGTTACTTCACCAGAGCTTTGACTCAATGTATATTGTATTCTGAAGGCGACACAACCATGAGACCGTTGCATAGGTAGAGATTAGTTGCCTCCACGATGATGCGAATCGTACCTAAAAAGAGCGATTGAGCTGGACCTCAACCCATCCTCTTCACGTTATAGGTGATATTGTTCCATTATTTTATTTTATACTTATAATGAAATTTATGCTAAATATAATTATATATAGGAGGGACAACAACTTTAGGACGATTCATATTTAATGAATTTCATAACATGTTGGTTGACTCTATACTCTCTAAAAAATTTAATTATTCAAAAGAAGAATACCAAGAGCCTATAATGAATTTGTTTATCTTAATGCACGTTTTTGAAATATTTAGTGATGGATTATGCCCATTAACAAATTTATGAGCAATGTCGATTAGGATTAAAAAAATCATTGAGTTTATGGCTAGTGAATGCTCATGTCATGAAAAGTTATGAAATTGGTAAAATGGTATTTGCTCTGCGTTGAAAATAATCATATTTTAATTGAAGATGAAATACAACTTATAATTGTTGTTATACTAGTTTTGTGGTACTATCTATTAGAAAATTAATGTCATCATTTTATTATTTTAGTGGCTATTAAAAATCCTTTACTAATAATCCTCTTATTGGATAAATGGGGATTTACAAGGCTTAGCTCAATCATGGCATTTTTTTTACGTGTTAAATGATTTGAGATACATGGAAGGAGGTGTGGAGAATTTTTGTGTGAAAAAAAATGAATATTAAGATGTGCATGTGATTGTGTATCTTCATGTTAATTTTATTGTGATGCCAAAAAAATTATGAATTAAAAGCACATATATATTGGCATATACTTCATGTAGAAATTTTTCTCTCAAGAAAGATGATTTTTAGTTAAAACAATAAATTGAGGTTAGAAAAAATGACTTTGTGATTAATTTTGATAAAATTGATACATCTCACAATAATTTTTCAAGACTCAAGTTGAGCAATTTTTTGTAAGTTATCAAAAGAATAGCTTAGGTAATCTATTTTTCAAAATAAGGATACCTAAGTGAGATTTAATTTTACACAAATAATCAAAATACTAATTATTTGTTACCATGTGACTTGCTCGTTGGGGAGCCTTACGTGTGACTTAGCCCATTGAAGGGTATTGTTGTGATATTATTTTGTCCCATAGAGAGTGTGATATAATTTAGCTTGTTAAGTGGCATCATCTTTTGATCATGGTGAATTGTGAATTTTCACTGATTTTAGATGTGAAAAAGTTTCTTGCAGGTGGACATTTTATATTGAGAAAATCCACCAAGATACCAATATATGACTCCAACCTGAGTGAGTGAAAAGTAATTTTGTGGTGAAAGTAAAGTGAGATTTTACCACCGACTAAAAAACCAAACCTTTTGAAAAAAACAATATACAAAATCTTTGGTCAGAGTCGAAAGGTTTTGGATTATATCGAGGGGATAAGATATAAGCCTAAAGAATGTAGAACCTTCTATGAAGATACCCAACCCAACAATCAGAGATCATAAGAATTGACTTTTGAATAAGAAAAACGAATAATAGAGGTTGTTGGGTGAAATGTGCACCATAGGAATAAATAACTCAATGTCCATCCCTAAGATGTAAGTGTATCTATCTTGTAACGAGAATTATGGTTGAGTTTAAAACTCTTAATGAAATTAGTGGCTCATTATGAGCGGGCTACCTTAGTTATAAGGTCACACTTGACATAATTTTATCTATGTGAGTGTGGGAGTGGGCCGCTTTTTATAATAATAAAAGTTAATGTAAACCAAAGGGCAACCAAAGAAGGAGATAAATTGGGTTTTAAAACTTTTTGCAAACAAAAAACAAGTTTTAAACACTTATGAAATCAAGTATGAAAAATAAGATTTATATTGATGAAAATTAAAGGAGTAAAGGATGAAAGAGTGCAAACTCTGTTTATAGTGGTTTGACAATATCAAAAACTTTTCGCCCTACATACAGTATTTTCAATGAGACTTCTTGAAGTATTTTACTAAATCAAATAAGCAACTTCAGAGGTGTTACCCAAACCTTTATAAAGTTCTCTTTCAAGGAAGTTTACACTAAAGTGTTAACACCTAAATACTTCTAAGGGTTACACCAACTCTTTCTCTTTATAATGATTGGAATTTAAGATTTAAGAATGTACAAGATAAATTGTAATAAGTGCTTTAGTAGTAAAGAATATCTCTCTTTCAAGAACAAAGCTTTAAAGATAGCTCAAGAAGGATTTTTGAAAGCTTTGAAGGGTATTAATAAGCTCTAGAAGAAATTCAATGATCTTGATTTTTGTTAGGCTTCCTCATTTAAAAGAGTTTTATATAAACTTAACTCTATATGGCCATTACACACAAGGTATGGCCGTTTTGGAGCATTAAATGCTCTGACCTGTGCCATTCTTTTCAAAAAATAATTTGTTATAATCGAGTGTTCAGTCGACTGGATGTATCATTCACTCGACTGAATCAAGGCAATTTTGCATCAGGGCTTTCATTCAGTCAACTGGATGAACCGTTGAGTCGACTAGACCGGAGAGACAGAACTCTCAGTCTTTCATTCAGTCGATTGGATGATTCTTTCAGTCGGCTGAGTTAGAGGCCATAAGGTGTTGTCCTTCATTCAATCGACTGGATTAAAGAATATGGTTTTTGTCCTTCATTTAGTTGACTTAATGATCAATTCAGTCGAGTAAATCCCCTTAAACAAATTTTTTCTGTTTTTCAAAGACTTGAAAAATTAAGACCAGGTTTATATGTTTTTTTCAAAAATATTTTGTACATAATTGAGCCATAAATAAATCTTGGTAATTGAGAGAACATTTATAATTACATCAACTACCTTAGGAGCTTCTAATATTGTTCTCAGACTTCTTCTGAAGAGAAAATGTATTTGAATAAAAGAACTTAAATATTTAAAAACTTAGACAAAATTGTTTAGATCAATTCAATTTAGTTTTGTCATTATTAAAATTAAGTTAGGGGTTAACAACCTCCTTTTTTTATGATGACAAAATCATTTTAAGAAAGCACTTTTAAATTTGAAGTGTTTGTTTTTGTAAAAAATTAGAAAGAGTCTCCTCTGTTTTTGCAATAAAAGCCTTCTATAAAGTTTAAAAGCAAACCAACCATGAAGATTATAAAACATTTAAATAACTTTTAGATTATAAATCATTTAAATAACTTAAAAGAAAAGTTCTCCCTTAATCTTTGTATCATTCTTAACACATATCACGTATATAATTCTTCTATTTCCTCCCCTTTTTTGACATCATCAGAAATGAATAACAAATCAACAAATAAGGACATGAGAAAATGAAGAATATTCATAATATCTAAATAGTTATAAAGCAAATATATGTTTGCACTTAAGTTCAGACATAAAATAAAAGTTAGAGCTCACACGAGTAAATCTAGAAAATGCATGAAAATAAAATTAAAACATACTTGTAAATTTGTTAAGGAGTTAAATACTAACGAAAATGTAACAAGGATAGAAATCAATAGGCTAGAGGATCAAAGTGGTCATGGGAGAAAGTCTTGAATCTCAAGAAAGGAACCTTCTGTGTCAGCCCAGAATACTATGAAGTCATCATACAGGGTGGTCATCTTAGTTCTTAAAGCTTGAAATTGTACATTAGATGCATGTTGCATACTGTTCACAAAACTTGAAGACTGGCCAGTGCTTGAAGGATAACATCTGAAAATCGGTACCAACGAAGGCCTGACCTACTATAGTCGCCTGAGTACCTAACCTAACATCTTGGTCATCTCCTTCTTCATCACTTGATTCATCCTTGATCCAGATTTTCTTACCATGCTTCAGGACTACTGTATTCTCCCGTATCTCACATCTTGTTCTCTTAAGGGTTGAGAGGTTGATCACATCACTAGGGTCGATGTGATTAGATTCGGTATCAGGGAGAGGAACAACAAAATGAGTCAGTATGAGACTGATAAGCATCCCATAGGGTAAACAACCTGATTCATTGTTGTAGGTTATTTCGATCTTGATACACTAAATCAACAATATATCCAATTTGGTGGGGCTGACTAGACTTCTTAGTATAGGATTGATACACTAATTTATGATCAAATTTATCATATTAGAATCTAAGGGCAGATCATAATAGATCTTGTAAGTCTGGATTCCATAAACATAGGATGGGTCATTCTTAACCACCTAAGAGTCAAAGTTTTCTGGCCAACCATCTGAGCACCAAGTCATACCATCACAAATAAAAAATTCAGAATAATTCGTAGAACCTCAATAGTAACTGTAAACTATTTACCCATGTTGGTATTTGTCTAAGGATCAAACATGAAAGGAGTTCAGCATCAGGTCACCAGGTGTGCGCTGCACCTCAGAAGATCTGCGCCTCATCTTGCAGCAAGAAGAAGTCTTCTAGCTAGGTGTGCGCCATACCTCAGAGAGGTTGTGCCATGGTGCCCAAAACCTAGAGAAGTGTGGCCCTGTTGTGCACCACGGTCAGCCCTGTTCTAGGCTGCGACGCCAGGCACACTGAGACAAGTTTTTCCAGCAATTTCAGATGGTGCGTGGAGCATGATTAAAATGCATAAGATCGCTTAGACTCTTAAAGAGCCATGAGTCTTTGGTTCTTGAGATCTAAGGGTGGAGATTAATCTCCAAGATTAGATGAGGGAGTCATTGCCCTATATAAAGGGTCATCTAAGAGCCATTCAAGAGTGTGACAATCATCTCAACAAAAGAGGTGTGATGGGAATGACATGTGAATGTGTGTTAAATAGAACATATGGGTGTGTGAGAGTGCAAAGACACAAAACACATAGAAGAGACTCATTCAAGATAGGCTAGTTGTTTAGAGAGAGAGTAGTATAGATTAGGGATTTAAGGGCCTTGTAAGTGGAATTTTATTAGGAGAAAATTCCAGAGTAACTCAAGTCCTTATCACTTTCTTTTCTCTTTTTTCGTTCTTCAAGAACTAGAGGTTTCTTGAAGAGGTGTTGTTGTAACTTATAAGAACTCATTGATTTAGTGCAGAGGGCTCGTAGGAGCTCTCGGGGACATAGGTACATTGCCGAACCTCGATAGCAATTGCTTGTGTTCTTTCTTTGATTGGTTTGATTCTTGTTTTGTTTCGGTGTTATTACAAGTCATTTAAGACTTGGGTATTTGAAAGATCACCAACTGGGCATCCTCAAGGTGATTTCCAACAATGCTATCAGAGCTTTGGACAACTGGTATCGGTGCAAGAACAGGGGGATATCAGAGCAAGACTCCAAGAATCAAAGGTCAACTTCTTGGGTGATTCAAGAATAGAGTAGAGATCTATTTTTGATAATGTTCTTGAGGTGATTCAAGAATAGAGTAAAGATCAATATCTGATCATGTTCTTGAGATGATTCAAGAACAGAGTAGAGATCAAGATCTGATCGTGTTCTTGAGGGTGATTCAAGAACGGTATTGAGATCCATCTTTGATTGTGTTCTTGAGGTTTAGAAGAAGTTGGAAAGAAATTGTTGGTGCAGCATAAATCTGGGATTTTTTTTCGCAAGATGGGTTCAAACTTCATTGGTGAGAAGTTTGATGGAAAAGGAGACTTTACTCTTTGGAAGCGAAAAATCAAGTCGGTTCTTATGTAACAAAAGGTGGACTTAGCGATTGGAGAAGATGACGATTTTTCAGCAAGTTTCACGGAGGTCCAGTGGAATGAGATGAAAAAGATAGCGTACAGCACCATCCTTCTGCATATGTCGGATAATGTCACAAGGAAGTGCGGAGACTCGAAAGATCTAGCTGTCATTTGGAAGAAACTAAATGAGTTGTTTCTTACCAAGACTTTCCCTAATAAGACGTATCTTTGTAAACGAATCTTTGCTTTTAAAATGGATCTGATAAAGAGTTGTAAGATAATCTTGATGCCAAGATGAAGGGAACATTAAGTGGAGAAGGGTTGTTTGTTAGAGGAAGGCCAACAACTCGGTATGGAAGCAACATACATGGCTACTACTAGGACAAACCAGAAGGTAGAGGAGAAAGTCATGGGAGAGCGCACTCCAAACCGAGATTTGGAGGAATGAGATGCTTTTACTTCCATAAGGAGGGTTATTTCAAGAAAGATTGCAAGAAGATAATGAGGGATGAAGGAGAAAGCCATACCAAGAACAGAGAGGCTTCGGTTGCTAAGGGAGAACAGCAAGATGATGAAGTTCTTGTTGTGTTCTTAAATGTGAGCAAGGGCTAAGAAGGCAGTAGGAAATGGATCTTAGATACCGGGTGCACTCATCATATGTGTCCTCATAGGGATTGGTTCAAGAATTTCAAGGAATCCGGTGATGGAAAGGTTTTTCGGGGGAATGATACTTCTTACCAAGTGAGGGGCATGAGAGACATCTAGTTAAGGATGTTTGATGGAATAACAAGGCTGCTGAGGAATGTGAGATATCTTTCGGAGTTGAGAAAAAATTTGATCTCATTGGGGCAGCTAGATTCCATGGGGTACACATACAAGGTAGAGGGAAGAAAGATCAAGGTAACCAAGGGATCTTTAATAATGATCAAAGCATCAATGAAGGATGGTCTCTATGAGATGATCGGAGACATGGAGATTAAGGGTCAAGTAGCAAGCTTGATGGCTGAGATGGATAAGGCAGCTCTTTGGCACAATCATTTGGGACACATAAGTGAAAAAGACCTACAAGTTCTCAGCAAGAATGGTCTACTTAATGGTGACAAAATAGAGGAACTTGATTTCTATGAATGTTGTGTTCTTGGGAAGCAACATCGGGTCAGCTTCAACACCGGAGTGCACAAGTCTAAGGGCATTCTTGACTACATTCATGCGGATCTTTGGGGACCAGCAAGAACACCAACACAGGGAGGTAATCTTTATTTTCTCTCTTTAATTGATGATTATTCAAGAAAGATTTGGGTTTATTTGCTTAAGAATAAATCAGATGCTTTGAATAAGTTAGTGGTGTAGAAAAAGCTGGAGGAAACTCAAACGGGCAGGGTAGTTAAGGTGTTAAGAACTGATAATAGCTTAGAATTTTTTATAAGGAACTTGATCAATTCTGTAAATTAAATGAGATTCTAAGACATAGGACGGTTATGAAAACACCTTAGCAAAGTAGAGTTACTGAGAGGATGAATTAGACCCTTAGGGAAAAAGGTTAGGTGCATGTTAAACAAATTTGGATTACCCAAATGTTTTTGGGGGGAAGCGGTCTCTACTGCTATGTATTTGGTTAATAGATTACTTCTAGAGCTTTAGAGCTCAAGACTCCCGAGGATATGTGGAGTGGTAATCCCCCCGAGTTGAACAACCTTAGGACTTTTGGGTGTGTTGCGTATGCACATCAAAAGGATGATAAACTTAACCCAAGATCTAGAAAGTGTGCGTTTCTAGGATATGGGGAAGGGGCTAAGGGGTATAGATTATGGTCCTTAGAGAAAAAAGGATTTAAACTCATAATAAGTAGGGATGCCATTTTTAATGAGGATTTATTTCCCTATTTAGAGGAAAGTAACCCTGCAAGGGATAGTGAGCAAACTAGTTCGGTATTTATAGAGCATAACATCAAAAAAAATTCAGTTCAGGTAGAACAAGGAAGACAAGAGGGTTCGGACCAGGTAGAGCCCATTGATGAATGCCAAGCTCAAGACACTCGAGAGGAGGCTAAACTAGAAGGGGATGATGCAAGTCAGAATGACTATCAGCTCACAAGGGATCGGGAAAGAATACTGGTCATACCACCTTTGAGATATGGTTTTGCGGCTGCGGATGCAGCAGCTCCTTGGACAGAATGAGGGATAAGTGAACCAGAGACTTACATTGATGCCATAGGATGTAAGGATTCATCAAGATGGAAGCTAGCTATGGAGGAAATAGATTCTTTGAGGAGAAACGACTCTTGGGAATTGGTGCACATTCCAGGAAAACAAAGAGTTGTGGCTTATAAGTGGACTTATAAGATCAAAGAAGGGAACCCTCCAGGGGATAAAGTCTGGAACAAAGCTAGGTTGGTAGCGAAGGGGTTCACGCAAAGAGACGACACAGATTTCACAGGAACCTTCTCACCTAGACGCAAGGTGGAGGAAGTGGTGATGATCCTCATCTATGTCGATGATATGTTATTGGTTGGGAATAGCAGGGAGAGGATAGAAAGGTTTATATCTTAACTCAATGAGGAGTTCAAGAAGAAGGATCTTGGCCTTACACAAAAGATCCTTGGGATGAGAAGAATTCAGGAAAGGGAGAGAAACGGGTTGAAGGTTTCTTAGTCTTCCGACATAGAAAATGTGTTGTATAAGTTTTCTTAGTCTTCCGACATAGAAAATGTGTTGTATAAGTTTTCTATGGAAGATGGTAAACCAGTGAAAGTTTCCCTTGCTGGTCATTTCAAGTTCTCCAGCAAAAAATGTCTTGGAACGAATGAGGAGAAGAAGAAAATGGAAAAGGTCCCTTACTCTAGTACGGTTGGATCAGTCATGTCCATGATAATAAGCACTAGACACGACATTTCTCAGGCAATTAGTGTTCTCAGTAGATTTGTGAGTAATCCTGGAAATGAGCTTTGACTTAGGATGAAGTGGTTGCTGAGGTATGTGAAGGCTCGGTTGCAACCAGTGGTAGCACTCTCAATAACCAAGGCAGAGTACATAGCAGCTACGGAAACCATAAAGGAGGCTATGTTGTGCAAATAGTTGTTGGACGAGTGGAAGGTCCTAAAAGAGCAGGTGGTGGTGTCTTCGGATAGCCAAAGTGTATGACACTTATGTAGGAACCCGGTGTTCCATGAGAGGACTAAGCATATAGATGTTTGGTGTCATTTTATTAAGAAAAATGTTACAAAATGATACATTCATGTGGACAAAGTCGTAATGGAAGAAAATCCTGCAGATTTAGGTACTAAAGTTCTACCTCTAAGTAAGTTCAATCATTGCCTTGGACTTCTTAGGATTGGAGTCGGTTGATATGGTGACTCAAGTTGAGTTTGGATCCTGAGTTCTCTATATAGTGGTTCGGGTTTAGTCGCTTAGACAAAGGTAGAGATTGTTGGTATTTGTCTAAGGATCAAACAGGAAAGGAGTTCAACATCAGGTCACCAGGTGTGCACCACACCTTAAGAGATTCACGCCTCACTTTGCAGCAAGGATAAGTCTTCTGGCCAGGTGTGCGCTACACCTCAGAGAGGCTGTGCCATGGTGCCCAGAACCTAGAGAAGTGTGGCCCTGTTGTGCGCCTCGGCCAGCCTTGTTCTGGGCCGCGAAGCCAGGCACACTGAGACAAGTTTTTCCAGTAACTTTAGATGGTGTGTGAAGCATGGTTAAAATGCACAGGATCACTTAGACTCTTAGAGAGTAATAGATCTTTGGTTCTTGAGATCTAAGGGTGGAGATTGATCTCCAAAATTGGATGAGGGAGTCATTGCCCTATATAAAGGGTGATCTAAGAGCCATTCAAGAGTGTGACAATCATCTCAACAAGAGAGGTGTGATGGGAATGACATGTGAATGTGTGTGAAATAGAACACATGGGTGTGTGAGAGTGCAAAGACACAAAATGTACAGGAAAGACTCATTCAAGAGAGGTTGGTTGTTTAGAGAGAGAGAGAGTAGTATAGATTGGGGATTCAAGGACCTTGTAAGTGGAATTTTCTTTGAAGAAAATTCCAGGGTAACTCAAGTCCTTATCATTTTCTTTTCTCTTCTTTCATTCTTCAAGAACTAGAGGTTTCTTGAAGAGGTGTTGCTGTAACTTGTAAGAACTCATTAATTTAGTGCAGAGGGCTCAGAGGAGCTCACGGGGACGTAGGCATATTGTCGAACCTCGATAACAATTCCTTATGTTCTTTCTTTGATTGGTTTGATTCCTGTTTTGTTTTGGTGTTATTACAAGTCATTCAAGACTTGGGTGTTTGGAAGATCACCATCTGGGCATTCTCAAGATGATTTCCAACAACCCATAACTATAGTCTTAAACTTAAGAGCAGATGGTGAGGGTTGCTCTAGATTTGCATAGAGCTGTTGAATTAGTCTAGGGTAGTATTTTTGGTGGATTGTAACTAGGTGAAACCACCCAAGGTTATCAAACAAATGTTTAATGTTGAAATTAAAGAATCTAATATATGCAAAACCAATGAATCTAATAGATGCAAAATCTATCAGTCTACCTATCATAATCTCTTTCACCCAAATAACGTCATCGTATCTTTCTTTGGCCTTAGCATTCAAAAAACTTGAAGCATCCAAGTCATGTTGAGCCTTCTTGCTCTATTCACTTACTTTTTTCTTTCTTTTGGGTTCCTAAGAAGTAGATTTGCATGTTTTTTAAAGATGAAGAGGATTCAGACCAGGGTTGTCATTTTGACGTGAGGTCTCTGTGATATTTTGGGAGAAAACGGGAAAAAGTTGGAATTTAATGAGTGGATAAGTGAAAAGATGGAAGGATTTGGCCAGATTTGTCAAGAAAGTAAAAGATTTCTAGAGAGAGAAAAAGAAACGACTAAAGTAGTTTCCAAATTTGGGTGAAAATGACGTTTTAATTGAAAAGGGGTATTTATAATCTTGGGCATTTAGTTGATTGGGTACCCTATTCATTCGATTGAATCAGTTACAAAACTGAAAGGTTTAGGCAGTTACGGGCATTTAGTCGACTGGAAGGTATGTTCAGTCGACTGAACAAGAGGTAAATAGTTAAGGCTTTTTCTTAGCGAGGCTTTTAGTCGACTGAATAAGAGCCAAAGAGTCTTTGTCTTTCATTCAGTCAACTGAATGACTTATTTAGTCAATAGAATCAGAATTTTTTTAAGAAAAATTTGAACTCCAGTTTAAAAGTTTGCAAGCATTGATTTCTTTGTGCCAACTTTGAGTGAGAAAGATATCAAATTATAGTCAATGTTCATTCACTTAAGGGCACATATGCAAATGCAATCAAGCATCAAGTCATACAAAATTTCTCACGCTTAGTTTAATTATTATCATACAAAATCTATCTTCATTTAAAGGTTTAGTAAAGATATTGACAAGTTTTTTTTTTTTCAATAGGAATGAAATCAAATTTAATATCACCTTTTTTTTTTATTGTGATAATGTATAAAGTGGTGTCTAATTTCAATGTATTTTGTTCTAGAATGTTGAATAGGGTTTTTAGTTACATTGATTACACTAGTATTATCACATAAAATTGGAACATTTTTAAAACGCATGCCAAAGTTTTCTAGTTGTTGTTTTATCCATAAAATTTATGCACAACGACTACCGGCGATACATATTCCGTTATGGCGGTTGATAGTGCAACTGAATTTTGTTTCTTTGAAAATTGCGAGGTAAACATACAACCAAGAAATTGGCATGTTCCACTAATAATCTTTCTATCTAACTTTCAACCAACAAAATCAGCATACGAGTACCTAATTAAGTCAAAAGATAATTCTCTATAATACCATAATCCTAGATTTTGAGTGCCAAGCAAATATCCTAAAATTCTTTTAATAGCAATTATATGAGATTCTTTAGGATTAGCTTGAAATGTAGCACACCTGCATACACTAAATATAATATCAGGTCTACTAGGAGTTAAATAAAGTAAAGTCCCTATTATGCTTCTTTATAAGCGTTGAATGTCACACATTCAAGCCCCTTAATTTGCATACATTAATCCTTTAGCCTTGTTAAAAAAGGATCTTTTGTAGTGTTTTAAATGTTGTTAGTTTCCCAATAGGAGTGTAATAAAACCTATCATTTCTAGACTATTAAAGATAAATTGAGCATTTTGCTAAGTCATGTTGTCACTAGCAAAGGGTGAAAAGAAGATTCACTAAATTGCCAGTATTGCCCGTACGTATCAGTGATTTTTACGGATTAAACTATATTGATTTAGGAAGAACTAGGAGATGATCCAACATTCTTGGAAAGATCTAGATGTTTATTTTTTGGAGAATTTTACGGCTCATAAATATAATTTTTCTAGAGAAAGTTATGGCAGTTTTAGGAGACAAAGGTCAGGCTGTGCGTGATTTCAACATGGCAACTGTGAACGAGCTATTAAATTTCGATTTTCTTTAGGATTTGCATGGTAGGAAAAGGAAGTTGAGTGCCTAAATAAGTCAAGGGAAAAATCAGAAAAACAAAAATAGGCACATGTTCAATTGTTAGGGTTTTGTTTAGGGTTCTATAAATACATGTTTAAGAGACCAAAAAGAGGACAATTTTTTTTTACTATATTTTCTTCTACGGCGGCCATCTTCATGTATGGGAGTTTTTTTCCTCTGAGAATTATCATCATAGAGGAGTTGTACTTTCTTTCTTTTATCTATTTTTTTAGGATGAGGATAATTTTCATTAGAATTATGTGTAACTAAATATTTTAGTTAGGCCTCGATTAAAGCCTTAGTCATGTTTTCTTAAGGATTTCGATTTGCTTTGTTACAAATTATTTATTGTGATGCTTAATTGATTAATTCCTGGTTTTATTTCATTCTTCATACGGTTTATGTGTTGTATAGAGATTGTCATCTAGGTAAATTTAGATGACCAAGTCTTGTGCCTACACTAAGTGATGAAAGAACCAATTATGGGTAATTGGTTCTTGGGATTAATCAACATGAAAAACCAGAATAGATACCATATTCATCGTTTCGTGTGTTTGTTTATTTCCATTGTTTTATGCTTTCTTGAAGTGCAACTTAGTAGATACCATGCTAAATACTTTGAGAATGAAAAGAGTTAGAGTAGACACCCTTGCCTAATTTGTTGCTTAGGAAAATCAATAGCTCAAGGAGTAGATATCATGCCCTTAAGTTGGTAAACATTAAGAATCTAAATCTAGTTTGTAGCATTGTGCAAATCGTCTGCTTTAAAGAACATGATTAGTGGTGAATATCGAAGCCTTAAATTATTTTCTCATTATTTCAATTCTAGTTTCAAAATTGTTTTACGAATTTCTTTCACTAGTACAATCTTTTCTGTTTATTCAAATCTGTTATTTTTTGTTTCATTTAGATAGAAGCTTTAGGAAATTATATTTAAACACAATTAATCCAATCCTCATGCAAATGATCTCGTATTTGCTGGCTATAATATTTGTTTGATCTTGTGCACTTGTGAGTTAAAACATACATTTAGAAGCTTATTATTTAGGTTGATATTTGTATAACAAGTTTTTGGCATCGTTGCCAGGGATTGCGCTAAATTGTGTTTAATTTTTGTATTAAAAAAATTGAAATATATATTTACTGTTTACATGACATATTGCAGGATTGAAATTTCGTTTATGTAAGGTCGTCAGTCCTAGAATTTAGCCATCATTGTATACGATCCAGAGATTGAACGAAACCTTGGACGACTTCGAAAGCAAAAGAGAGAATCTAAAAAAGAAGAAAGATTAGAATCTAAGGAAGTAATGGAGGATGAACTAGCAGAAAATCCACCAGTTCAAAAGCCAATGAAGAGCTCGTTTATTCCACAAACCTTAATCAACCATCATGCATCGCCTACTAACCAATTGTGCAAAGTAACTTTAATCTATCTCCTCATTTACTTAGTATGGTACCACATTATAGAGGCACACCTTCTAAGGATCCATATTTGCACATTAGAGATTTCTTTGATCTCAGCAAGACTCAGAATATCCAGGGCTTAACTCCATAAAGAATCAGGTTAATCCTCTTTCCTTTTTCTTTAAAAGATAATGCTAAGTTGTGGTTGAACTCTTTGTCTGCAGGTTCCATTAACAATTGGGAGGAGTTGGCCACTAAATTTCTAAAGAAGTTTTTTCTAGCTCAAAAGACAAGTCAACTTAGAAAGGAGATTCAAACTTTTCAATAAAAAGATGAAGATCTTTTCTTTGAAGCATGGGAACATTGCAATGAGTTGCTTCTCAAGTGTCCACACCACAATCTATCTCAAGATGATTAGGTACAAGCTTTTTACAAAGGTTTAAATGATACTAATAAAAGTCTTGTTGATTCAGCTTGTGGAGGTGTGCTTATGGAAAAGAACGGTGAGGAAGCTATTGAGTTATTTGAGACCCTAAGTGAAAATTCTCAACAATTCTCATCAAGAGGGAGGCAAGGAGTAAAAAATAAGGGTGTGTATGAAGTAAGCACCAATGATGGAATCTAGAATCAGATAGCGACAATGGAGAGGAAGTTAGATGTGCTAGTGAGAGCAATGTCAACCCAGAACATCTCTCAAGTTCAACAAGTTGCGAAAGTCAAGGTATGTGCTATGTGATCTTACTCTAATCATAGTACTGAGATTGGTCCTATGTCTTTCTTTACAGAGCAAAAACATGCAAATTATATGGGATAAAGCAACTATCCTCTCAAGAACAACCCCTATTCAAATATTTACAATGCAGGGTAGAGAAATCACCTTAATCTTTTTTGGAGTAACAATCAAAACGTTCTAAATCTACAAGGGTAGCAGAGGAATTTCCAACATGGAAGTAATTATCAGACTCTACCACAGGTGGTGCAACAGAATCTTGAGCAGAAAAAGAGTGATATTGAAAGTGCTATACTCTAGTTCTTGACTGCACAACAACAGACTAATGCTCATACTAGTCAGACCATTCAGAGATTGGAGGCACAAGTAGGGCAAGTGGCCAAGGAACTGAGTGAAAGAAAGAGAGCCCATCACAGACCATACCAAACCCAAGAAGTCAAGAGGAGCTCAAGGCTGTGACAGTTCTTAGGAGTGGTAAAGTCATTGACAACAATGTGGAACGGATAAGAAAGTGGAAGCACCTTCAACAGGAACTACGACCTCCATAAAGGTAAGTGAGAAAGAAAAGGTGATATTACCACCCTTCCCTCAAAGGTTAGTTAAGCAAAAAAAAGAACAACAATGTCTTGATATTTTTGAAACTTTAAGAAAATTAGAAATCAATATTCCTTTATGTTATGTAATTAAACAAATCTCATCTTATGCCAAGCTCTTAAAGGATTGTTGTACGAACAAAAGAACGTTTCAGGAAGATGAGAAAGTAGCATTGACAGAGGAGGTAAGTGTAGTCTTCTTAAGAAAGTTACCACCTAAACTAAAAGATCCAGGTAGTTTTACTATTCCTTGCAGGATTGGAGACCAACTCTTTGAATGTCCTTTGCCTGATTTAGGGGGAAGTATCAATTTGCTGCCTTATACAGTTTACGAGAAATTGAATTTGGGGGAACTTCAACCAACCTCAATTACGTTGTAATTGGCAGACAGAAGCACCAAGAGACCTAGAAGTATTGTAGAGGTGTCTTAATTCAGGTAAATCAATTTATTTTACTTGTTAATTTTGTTGTTTTGGATATGGAAGAATCATTTATGCCCATTATTTTAGGTAGACGCTTTATAAATACTACTGATACAAAAATATGTGTTAAAAAGGGTACTATAAGCATGAAAGTAAATGGTGAAAAGATAGAGTTTAGCGTGTTTGATGCATTGAAATTACCACATGATAATCATGATTACTTCAATATTTGTACAGTTCAAAGTGTTGTTGAGCAAGTCTTTTCATGTATATAGCATTGATCCATTGGAAGCTACCATAACTCAGTCTCACAATGCCTAACATTGAGTAGGATTGTGAAAGTGTTTATGTTGATATCATTGAGGCCGTACACTCCCTTGAGGCTCTTAAGCCTTATCCAAGTAAGTACACACCTCTATTTGAAACTAATATGCCTACTAATACTATTTTTATCCCTTTTACTGTCAATGCACCATATTTGGAATTGAATCAGTTGCCTGAACACCTGACATATGATTACTTGGGAGAGAACCATACACTACCAATGATAGTTACTGCAAACTTAAGTTTGGAGGAAGTTGAGAAGCTATTGAGAGTTCTTAAAGAGCACAAGACTATATTAGTATGGACTATTGCTAACATCAAGGGCATAAGTCCAGCCAAGTGCATGCATAGGATCCTCCTTGAAGATAATGCAAGGTCGACCAAAGATGCACAAAGAAGACTTACCCTACATATGAAGGATGTAGTCAGAGTAGAGGTTTTTAAGTTGTTGGATGTTGGCATAATCTACCCCATCTCAGATAGTAAGTGGGTGAGTCTAGTTCAAGTGGTGCCTAAGAAGAGTGGAATCACAGTGATGAAGAATGAGAAAAACGAGCTTGTTCTAACCAGGATGACCACAAGTTGGAGAGTCTGTAACGATTATAGGAAGCTCAATAAGGAAACTAGGAAAGATCACTTCCCTCTGCTGTTTATCGATCAAATGTTAGAGAGGTTAGCAGGTCATAGCCATTATTGTTTTCTATATGGGTATAATGGCTATAACAAGATTGCTATAGTACTAGAGGACCAGGAGAAGACCACTTTCATATGCCCCTTTGGCACATTTGAATACATGATGATGCCACTCGGGTTATGTAATGCACCTGCCAAATTTCTAAGGTGAATGATGAGCATATTCTCAGACATGGTGGAAAGATTCATCGAGGTATTTATGGATGATTTTAGTGTTTTTGGTTCTAACTTTGATGAGTGTCTTAACCATTTGCAGGTTGTCCTTAAGAGATGTGAAGACTGTAACTTAGTTTTGAATTGGGAAAAATGTTATTTCGTGATACAACAAGGTATTGTTTTGGGTCATGTTATTTCCAACACGGGCATTGAGGTGGACAAGGCAAAAATCGATATCATCTCCAAATTACCTCCACCTACATCAGTTAAGGATGTGGAAAGTTTTTTAAGGCATGTAGAGTTCTACAGAAGATTCATAAAAGACTTCTTAAAGATTTCTATACCTCTTTGTGTGTTGTTCACTAAGGATGTTAAATTTGTATGGATAGAAGAGTGCATGACTGCCTTTAATGAATTAAAAAAATTACTTACGTCTGTATCGATTATGATAGCACCTAATTAGAACCTTTCATTCAAGCCTATATATGACGCTAGTGATTTTGCTTTGGGAGTTGTTCTGGGTCAGAAAGTTAATAAGGTACCTCATGCTATCTATTATGCTTTTAGAACTTTAAATGATGCTCAACTAAATTATTCTACTGCTAAAAAAGAATTGTTAATTGTCGTATTTGCTTTAGAGAAGTTTAGGTCATACTTGATTGGTTCTAAAGTTATTATATTCACAGACCATGCTGCTTTGAGATATTTGTTTGGTAAGAAAGATGTTAAGCCTAGACTGATCAAATGGGTACTATTATTACAAGAATTTGATCTTGAGATTAAGAACAAAAAGGGTAGTGAGAATGTGGTTGCGGATCACCTATCCAGGTTACTTCATGATGAAGAAGGAAACGAGCTTCCCTTGAATGAAAACTTTCCAGATTAGCAGTTATTTGCAATAGATGTCCAACTTCCTTGGTATGCAGATATTGTTAATTACATAACTACTAAGGCTTTTCTTCCAAGTATGTCTAGTCAGGAAAGGAAGTAGCTGATGTTTATGTCTAGGTAATACCATTGAGACAAGCTATACCTATTCAAATTTTGTCCAGATCGGATCATCCGACGGCGTGTTTTAGATGAGGAGAACATGAGCATTTTACAGCATTGTCATCAGCTTACATGTGGAGGGCACATTGGAGATAAGAGAACAACACTTAAGGTATTACAATCTAGTTTTTATTGGCCTAATGTGTTTAAAGATGCTTTTTGTTTTTGTAGTTCTTGTGATAGATGCCAGATGACAAGTAACATCTCCTCCAGAAATCAGATGTCATTGCAAAACATTCAAGTGGTAGAGCTCTTTGATGTATGGGGTATTGACTTCATGGGTTCCTAACTTATTTGGTTATTTATATATTATTATGGGTGTAGATTATGTGTCTAAATGGGTCGAGGTTTTCCCCTCAAAAACTAATGATCATAAAGTTGTTGTGAAGTTCTTGCAGGATAACATTTTTACTAGGTTTAGGACACCAAGGGTGATAATCAGTTATGGAGGTAGCCACTTCAATAACCAGCCTTTTGCTTCTTTGATAAAAAAAAAATGGGATCACACATAAAGTTGGCACCCCATATCATCCTCAAACTAGTGGTCAAGTGGAGATAAGCACAAAGAGATCAAAAGAATCCTAGAAAAGACAGTGAATACTAGTAGGAAGGATTAGTATATACGCTTAAATGATGCATTGTAGGCCTATAGGACTGCATACAAAACCCCAATTGGCATGTCCCCATATCGGTTAGTTTTTGGGAAGGCGACACCTACCAGTGGAGTTGGAGTATAGAGCTTACTGGGCCATCAAGAAATTCAATTTTGATATGAAACAAGCAGGTGACAAGAGAAAGCTACAGCTGAATGAACTTGAGGAGTTGAGACATGATGCATATAAGAATGCCAAGTTATATAAGGAAAGAACCAAGGCATATCATGATATGCAGCTTGTCAGGAAGGAGTTTCATGTAGAACAGAAGGTGTTGATCTATAATTTGAAATTAAGACTCTTCCCTAGTAAGCTCAAGTCTAGGTGGTATGGTCCTTCTATTGTCACCAATGTTTTCCCTCATGGAATTTTGAAGGTTTATAGTACAGAGAAAAATTAGACATTCAAGGTGAATGGACACAGAGTGAAGCCTTACATTGAGATGAACATTGAGCCTAGAGATGAGGATGTGATTCTCCAATCCGTCTAGTACATGGCATGAGAGTCACACGGTCGGGCTGAAGACTATAAACTTAGCACTACTTGGGAGGTAGCCCAATTTGTGTGTTCTTGATTGTTTTTGTTTCAGACTCTGTCCTTCTTAATTAAAAAAAAAAATTGTGTTTCATTTTTGTTTTTGTTCTCGCCATCTTGTGCACATTTATGCTAGGTTTTTTTTTTTTTTTTTTTTTTTTTTTTTTTAGCTTTGATTTTTCAGGACAGGTGTTTTCTAGGGAGATTTACCCTTTACAACTTTTCTTTCTCCTCCTGGTATTGTATCTCTTACTACCCATTGGAGACAATGTGTGATTTAAGTTTAGGGGTGTAGGAAAACAATTGTATGTCCTTATGTGAGCATTGTGCACCTGTTTGATCGCCTAAATAGTGTTATCAAGAATTTGGTTAAATTAAAATTGTGATTTGATTTCATTGACGAGCTTAAATTTTTGAACACATGATCAATTCAATAGAAAATCTGAGTCTGGTTACTTACTTTTGGCTTAGGACACTTCACATGTTTCATCTTGATTTCACCACGAACACATTAGCACATGATTTGTGGGGTATGAAATGAAGAACTAATGATGCTTGTTTTCAAAATCTTGAGTTCGGGTCAGATGCTTTATTAGATGAATGACCTTGGCATGATTTATTGGCAATGAATAATGGCATGATGAACAATGGTGAATAATGACTTTTCTAAATTGTTTGCTGAGTAACCAGGCCTCTTGCCACCAAGCAATGAGTGTTCACGTCAAAAGGTGAACGGTTTAGATTGGTTAATGACATGGCTAGTTTAGCTTTGTAGCCTTTTTGGCTCAATAAGTAAATCTTAAGGGCACTTTACACCTAGTGCCCTAAAGCTATCTGGTTTAGGAGTCACTGGCCTAGCACTCGATACATGGGTCAATTCGAAAGGTTAAAGGAGCTAAGCATTGCATAACCTGCATTTAAATAAAATAAATAAATAATTAATTAATTAATTAATTAAAAAGGGAAATGAAGTCATTATATCTGTTGTGATATTGCCTTGGTCATTTATTTGATGGAGATTCCATTGAATTTTGAGATAGTGATATATGCATATTAGGATTGAGTTGAAACTCTAGGATTATGTGATAATTCACTTTACACTAGTTGATCTTGTAAAGTCTCTACTAGCCAGCTGTGAGTGATTGGACTTTGAATTCTTTTAGACGTCTTGAAAATGGAGTTTGTCAATTTAAGCTTGTTAATGAATGAAAAACATTGTTGATGTGATTTCGTATTCTTCTTAATAACATGATTGTGACATAAATTTTGTGGGTAGCATTTTTGTTAAACCCTTACGAACTTCACTCATCTTCTAGGGATGCCTAGGGGTTTAAAAGGCTTATTGTATACGTTAAATGCAATCGTACACCTCACGAAAGACGGAAGTAGGTAGTTATTTTATTTTTCAGTTTTATATTGCTAAGGGACTAGCAATATGTAAGTTTGGGGGTGTGATAAGCATTGAATGTCACGCATTCAAGCCCCTTAATTTGCATACGTTAATCCTTTAGCATTGTTACAATTTAATCTTTTGTAGTGTTTTACATGCTTTCAGGTTTCCTAAGAGGAGTGCAACAAAACCCATCATTTTTAGACTATTAAAGATAAATTGAGCATTTTTCTATGTCATGTTGTCACTAGTAAAGGATGAAAATGAGCTTCACTAAATTGCCAGAATTTCTCGTACATATCAGTCATTTTTGCGGATTAAACTATATTGATTCAGGAAGAACTAGGAGATGAGCCATATATTCTTGGAAAGATCTGGATGTTTATTTTCTAGATAATTTTATGGCTCATAAATATAATATTTCTAGAGAAAGTTATGGTTGTTTTAGTAGACAAAGCTCAAGCTATGCGTGATTTCAACCTGGCAGACGTGAATGAGCTATTAAATTTTTTTTTTTTTTGGGATTTACATGGCTGGAAAAGGAAGTTGAGTGCCTAAATAAGTCTAGGGAAAAATGAAAAAAAAACAAAAATAGGCACATGTTCAATTTCTAGGGTTTTGTTTAGGGTTCTATAAATATATGTTTAAAAGACTAAAAAGAGGACAATTTTTTTTTTTACTATATTTTCTTCTACGGTGGCCATCTTCACGCAGGGGAGCTCTTGTTCTCTGAGGATTATCATCATAAGAGAGTTGTCTTTTCTTTCTTTTATCAATTTTTTTTGTATTATGAGGATATTTTTCATTAGAATTATGTGTAACTAAATATTTTAGTTAGGGCTCAATTGAAGCCTTAGTCATGTTTTCTTAAGGATTTCGATTTGCTTTGTTACAAATTATTTTTTTGTGATGCTTAATTGATTAATTCCTGGTTTTATTTCATTCTTCATACGGTTTATATGTTATGCTTGATCATCATATATATCTGTTGTATGGAGATTGTCATCTAGGTAAATTTAGATGACCGAGTCTTGTGCCTACACTAAGTGACGAAGGAACCAATTATGGGTTCTTGGGATTAATCAACATGAAAAAAAAGAATAGATACCATGTTCAATGTTTTGTGTGTTTGTTTATTTAAATTGTTTTATGCTTTCTTGAAGTGCAACTTAATAGATACCATGCTAAATACTTTGAGAATGAAAAGAGTTAGAGTAGACAACCATGTCTAACTTGTTGCTTAGGGAAATCAATAGCTTAAGGAGTATATATCATGCCTTTAGGTTGGTAAACATTAAGCATCTAAATCTAGTTTATAGCATTGTGCAAGTCGCTTGCTTTAAAGAAGATGATTAGTGGTGAATATCGAAGCCTTCACTTATTTTCTCATTATTTCAATTCTAGTTTCAAAACTGTTTTACGATTTTCTTTCACTAGTGCAATCTTTGCTGTTTATTCAAATCTGTTATTTTTTGTTTCATTTAGATTGAAGCTTTAGGAAATTATATTTAAACACAATTAATCCAATCCTCGTGGAAATGATCTCGTATTTGCTAGCTATACTATTTGTTTGATACTGTGCACTTGCGAGTTAAAACATACATTTAGAAGCTTATTATTTAGGTTGATATTTGTATAACAAATATTTCTTAATATCAACACTTTTACCTCCTTCATCAAGTCAAGTTTTGTTGAAGTGCTTATGGGAGTTCCGATTGACTTTGCATTCTCCATCCCAAACTTCTTTAGCAAATCTTTAGTGTACTTGGATTGGTTGATGAAGATACCTTCCTTTACTTATTTAATTTGAAGTTCAAGGAAGTAGTTAAGTTCTTCCATCATGCTCATCTCAAACTCACCTTGCATACACTTTGCAAAGTCTTGACATATGGATTCATTAATGGTACCAAATATAATATCATTAACATATATTTGTACCATAAGTATATTATGCTTATGAGTTTTTGTAAAAAGAGTAGTGTCTATTTTTTCTCTGGAAAAACCATTATCAAGTAAAAACTTACTTAACCTTTCATATCATGCTCTAGAAGCTTGCTTCAACCCATAAAGAGCTTTAGAAAGCTTATAAACATGGTTTGGAAAGTTAAGATCTTCAAAACCAAGAGATTATTCAACATATACCTCTTCTTTAATAAAATCATTTAAAAATGAACTTTTTACATTCATTTGAAATAATTTGAAATTCTTAAAACATGCAAATGCAAGCAACATACGAATAGCTTCTAATCAAGCTACTAGTGAAAAAGTTTTATCAAAATCAATTTATTCTTCTTGATTATATCCTTTTGCTACAAGTCTAACCTTGTTTCTAATTACTATATTGTTTTTATCCATTTTATTTCTAAAAACCTATTTAGTTCTAATTACCGAATGATCCCTAGGTCTGGGAACTAAAGTCCAAACTTTATTTCTTTCAAATTGATTTAATTCTTCTTGCCTAGAATTTATCCAATTTTCATCATTTTCAACTTCATTATAAACCTATTTAGTTCTATTTGAGACAAGATAGCAACATAATTGCATACATTTCTAATAGAGAATCAAGTTCTTACCCCTTATTAAGGATCACCAATCACTTGATCGATTGGGTGATAATTCACATACCTCAAATCTTTAGGAAAACCATCTCCTTGTTGACTTGTTGAAGGTTGATCAAGTCTAGGTACTTCTTCCCCTTGAGTTATTTAAAGTTGATTTTTCTTGGGGTCAACAATGGGAGTGGTTGAATCTATTTTTGGCATAAAACCTACATCTTCATCAAGAGAAGCTCTTCTACTACAAAGAAGATTGGTTTCATCAAATGCAACATGAACGGATTCTTCAACCACTAGAGTTCTTTTGTTAAAGGTTCTATAAGCTTTACTAGAGGTTAAATAACCCAAGAAAATCCCTACATCAATCTTAGAATCAAATTTACCTAAATTAACTTTATTGTTATTAAAGACAAAACATTTGCAACCAAAAGCATGAAAATAAGAGTTAATAGGCTTTCTACCATTCAATAATTCATATGGAGTTTTCTTAAGTATATACCAAATTAAAACTCTATTCAAAATATTACATGAGGCATTTACAGCTTTCGCCCAAAAGTTTTTTGGCAAACTATTTTCACAAAGTAAAGTTCTACCAATTTCTTCTAAAACTCTATTTTTCCTTTCAACAACACCATTTTGTTGAATGATTATAGAAGCTGAAAATTTGTGTTCAATACCATTATCATCACAATATTTTGAAAAGCTTTGATTTTCAAATTATTTTCCATGACTACTTTTTATGCTTGAAATAATAATACATTTTTTTCATTTTAAACTTTTTTACAAAAGTATCATTAAAAGCTTTTTCCTTATAAGCAATAAAAATAACAAAGATATATCTAGAATAGTCATCTACAATAACGATAGCTTATTGATGACTACCTAAACTAATAGTATTTTTTGGACCAAACAAGTCCCTATGCAAAAGCTCTAAAGGTCTAGAAGTTAATACGACATTTTTTTTTAATTTAAAAGAAACTCTTATTTGTTTTCCCATTTGACAAGCATTACAAACTTTGTCATTTTCAAACTTGATTTTGGGAAGACCAATAACTAAATTCTTTTTAGAAAGAATTTTGATCAAATCCATGTTCACATAGCCAAACCTTCTATGCCATAACCATGAGTTTTCACTAAAAACTGAAAAACATTTTTCATTTTCTGAAAGCAAAGTTTTAATATCAACTAAATAGATATTTTCATGTCATTGGCCAACAAATTTGATCTTGTTACTCTTGATGTCTATCATAAGAAAATGAGAGGATTCAAATATGACTTTATTTCTCTTATCATATAATTGACTAATGCTAAGTAAATTCGGCTTAAGGCCTTGCACAAGTAAAATATGATCAAGGGTTGAAAATTTTTTACCCACTTTGCCGTGTCTAGTGATCTTCATCTTGGTGTCATCTCCAATGGTGACATGTCCGCCATCCTTTAGAGTCAACTCCATGAAGAGGTTTTGATCACCGGTCATGTACTTCGAGTATCCATTATCAAGGTACCAATGGTCACCTTGTACCTTTGTGTGGAGACATATCTACATCACATAAGGATACACAACAGAGCTTTTAACTACCCAAAATTTCTTGGGTCCTTTCAGGTTAGTACTTGACAATACAAATCTTTTAGGGACCCATACTTTCTTAGTTCTATAATTGCTCCATAGTTATAGTAATGTGGATGAAGCATTATCCTAGATTGATAATCATAGAAATTTCTATAATTTCTAGAATATGCAAATCTATCATTCCTTAGATGAGAATATTTTGCATTCATAGAATACATGTTTATATCATTATAAGAGTTATAAGCATACATGTTGTTTCTAGGGCATGAATGATAGTTGCTTCTAAAATATGCATTCTTAGCGTGCAAATTTCTTAAATGAGCATACCTAGCATTTGCATTTCTAGAATGAGCATACGAGTATTTCTTTGGATGTCTATTCCTAATATTAACATGTGAATTTCTACCATAGGGATTGACATTTGAATTCTTAAGCTTCCTAGCTTTTTTTAAAGGAACATTATTAACATTACTAGGAGCCTTGGAAGTAGATGGTTCATCAACACATGATACTTTCACAAAGATAGTTTCATTTGATTTTTGCTTGCCCAATGGAGAATAACCTAAACCAGATTTTTCTTCATTCATTCTTTGACAAGCTAAACTTCATTTAGTTTTTTTTTTCTCCACTTACAAGTCTAGATATTATGTTGTTCAACTCAATCACTTTCTTTTTCAAATCAACATTTTCATTCATCAAAGATTCTTGTGATGAGTTGTTAAGTTCTAAAGAGAGTTTTTCTTTTTGTTATTTTAGAACTTTCATCTCTTTAGAGAGAATAGAACTTCATTTTTTAGAGAAATATTCTTAGCATCAAATTTCTTTAATTCCTCATGCAATTCATTTATAGCTTCCATCAATTCTTCATTGCTATTTTCATTAACAATATCATTGCTAAGGGAAAAATTTCATCATCAATTGCCATCAAGCAAAGATTAGAAATCTCTTGGTAGTCAATTTCATTTTTCGAGATGTCCTCATCATCATCACTCCAAGTGGTTACATCTACAGCTTTCTTCTTGAAGTTCTTGTAAGGTTTTTTTGTTGTAGGACAATTTGCCTTAATGTGCCCGGGTTTCTTCCAACCAAAGCACACAATAGATTCCATTTTGGTTGAGTTATCCTTTATGTAAGGCTTCTTGCTCTTCTTTAAAACTCTTTGAAACCTCTTTGCGATGAGAGCCATTTCTCCATCTTCCTCACTACTTTCATTTTCTTCTTCTTTTTCCACTTGATTGCTTGAGGTGGCTTTGAGAGCAATGATCTTTTTCTTCTTTGACTCATCATCAACAACACATGATTTATTACATTCATCTCGTGAGTTAGTAATAAGCAAGAAGTGTTTCGACGTCAAGTTTGTCAAGGTCTTTGGCTTCCTCAATGGTCATCCTCTTTGATTCCCAATTTGGTGACAAAGATCTAAGAATCTTTCTTACTAATTCGCAATCATCATAAATCCTAGCAAGAAACTTTAAACCATTAATAACATTAGTGAATTGAGAGTACATTTCAGAGATGGTTTCGGTAGGAGAAATTTTAAAAGCTTCTTACTCAAACACTAACATATAGATAGCCTTCATATGTAATTTGAACTTTATCCCATATTTCCTTAGCCGAAACACATGCAATTTTTTTTGTTGTATTCATTAATGTCTAAAGCACAATGAAGTATACTAGTATTTATACTATTTAAGAACATCATTCTACAATCATCATTATCAAATTCTTGTTTAATTTTAGGCATTGTAGCTGCTACTTGATTATGACTTTTTTTGTAGGAATCCTAGGTACTTCTTCAATGATTCTCCATAAGTTATAGTGTTGACCTTCTAAAAAGATTTTCATTCTATTTTTCCAATAGTTGTAATTTGTTCTATTAAACAAATGAGGCTTAGTGTAAGAATGACCTTCATTATAGTTATTATTTGTCATAGGATTTACTTATGGATTTTAAGCCTAGCTATTAGAACAAAGCTCTGAAACTAATTGTAAACCAAAGTGCAACCAAGAGAAGGGCTAAATTGAGTTTTAAAACTTTTTACAAACAACAAACAAGTTTTAAACACTAATGAAATCAAGCATGAACAATAAGAATTATATTGCTGGAAATTAAAGGAGTAAAGGATGAGAGAGTGCAAACTCTGTTTATAGTGGTTTGGAAATATCATAAACTTTTTGACCCTACGTCTACTTCAAGGAGACTCCTTAAAGTATTCCACTAAATCAAACAAGCAACTTTAGAGGTGTTGCCTAAACCTTTACAAATTTCTCTTCCAAGGAAGTTTACACTAAAGTGTGTAACACATAAACATTTCTAAGAGTTACACCAACTCTTTCTCTTTACAATGATTCGAATTTAAGATTTAAGAAGGTACAAGAGAGATTACAATAAATACTTTACAAATGAAGAATATATATCTTTCAAGAACAAAGCTTTAAAGATGGCTCAAGGGGTTTATATAGACTTAACTCCATATGGCCATTACACACAAGGTATGGCCATTTTAGAGAATTAAACGCTCTGACTGCGCCATTCTGTTAAAAAACTAGCCGTTATAATCAAGTGTTCAGTCGACTAAATCAAGACAATTTTGCATCAAGGCTTTCATTCAATCGACTGGATGAACCATTTAGTCGACTGAACCAGAGAGATAAAACTCTCTGTCTTTCATTCAGTCGACTGGGTCAGAGGCCAAAAGGTGTTGTCCTTCATTCAGTCGATTGGATCAAATGGTAGTACTTTATGTCCTTCATTCAATCGACTTAATGATCCATTCAGTCGATTGAATCCCCTGAAGCAGAATTTTTTCATTTTTCAAAAACTTATAAAATTAAGATCATATTTATATGTTTTTGTCAAAAACATTTTGTAAACAATTTGAGCCATAAATAAAGTTAGGTAATTGAGAGAAGATTTACAATTACATCAACTACCTTAAGAGCTTTTAATCTTGTTCTTCAAACTTCTTCCGAGGAGCAAACGTCTTTGAATAAAAGACCTTAAATACTTAAAGACTTATGCAAAATTAGTTAGAACAATTCAATTTAGTTTTGCCATTATGAAAATCAAGCTAAGGATCAATGGTTAATTTTCTAAAGCACTCATAAATTCGGGATAAAGTACAAGACCGTAACTAGAGGTGATCAAACCTTGGGCTGGGGCGAGCTGAGTTCAAGTCGAGACACCAAAATCTAGGCCCGACATAGTCGATCGAGCTTCAATTTTTGTCTAAGCCCGACCTTAAAAAATGGTCAAGCTCAAGCCCACCCATCGGGCTTGAATTTTTTTTTTTCTACTAAGATTTAGCCTAAAAATTAATTATTATGTAAAACAAGAAAAAAAATACATATTTTTGTTCTATTAAATTTTTATGAAAAAAGAAATATTATTAATAAAAATGATGATTCAAAAAATTCGAAGATCACCCAAAAGTCAAAAAAGTATATTAAATAAATAATATACTATCATATTAGTTTAGTTTCTCTTTTGTAATATAAGTATATTAAATTAGTAATATATCATATATATGTATAATATAATATAATATACATGCAGGTCGGTTCGAGGCCGATCTGACTTATTTTCTTAATTTTTATCCTGGGCTTGTTTATAAAATCGAGTCTAATTTTTTGTCAAAGCTCGACCCATTTGGACAATTTTTCTTGTCCAAGCTTGCAAAAATTATTGGTCAGATTAATAAGTCGATTATCACCTCTAATCGTAACCTGTTGGCTTCAAAAGCTCAATGAAACACTTGGATTATTGTGTGTGATGTAATATCTTGTTTCTCTTAAGCCGTCATAGTTCACGACTTAATTCACTGTTGGTTTTAGAGTAGGAATTACTAACTCATCAAGTAAAGGTTCAAGGGATCTTTAACTTTATTATGCACAATACTCCCTCTGTGCCCATATAATTTTTTGCCCCTATTCATTTTTATTAGAATGAGGAGAGAATTGATGTATATTTTAGTAAAAAATTATTTATATGTTCATGGGCTTGTGTGTGTGGACTTGGTAACTATAGAATCCAATTGTGATCATAAAAAATCCATTAGAGTCTAGTCAAACTAGCTATTATACATTTTATAATAAGGCTGTTAGACCATATTTATAGGTCATTAGACCATATTTATTTTTAAGGTTTGTTACCTTAATAGTAAAATCATTAAGTCATAATTTTTGGGTAATAAAGCTATTAGACCATATTTATGGGTTATTAGACTATATTTATTTTTAGGGTTTGCTACCTTAATAGTAAGATCATTAAGTCACATTTTGGGTTACGTCGCTAGAGTCCTATAAATATTCTTACTATTTATTTTAGTTTCTCTTCTACTTTTTATTTATTATTTTTATATTAATATAGACAAATAAAATGTGGTATATAGAGCTTTGACTTATTGATTCCGTGCAAATATTATCGAGTAACAACGAAAAAATAACGTTGAACTGCTATATTTTGAAGGTGACACGATAATAAGACCACTACACTGGTAAAGATTAATTATCTCAACAGTGGCGCAAATTACCTTAACGAGAACAATTGATTTGTGTTTTAATTTTTAATCTTCGCTTTATAAGTGATATTTTTTTATTATTTTATTTTATACTTGTTATAAAATTTACATTAAATATAATTTTAATATAAGAAAAACAACAACTAGTGTTTTTATGCAGACGTAGATGTGGATGCTGACGCTGGTTTGAGAGAGACTAAGTTTCCAAGAATTATTGATTGTTATGTTTCTCGTCTTTTATTTTATTCAACAAAAATAGAGTAAATATCTATATGATAAAGCATGCATGCTTAGAGACGTCTTGTGGAAGGATTTGTTTCTTGACATAAATGAAATCGAACCCAATTGTGCAGTCCACTGCCACTAAATTAAAAAAAGTTATTGATAATGCGTAATGCATATCACTCCACTAAAATTTATTGTTTAAATTTGTCTTATGCGGCAGTAAAAAAGTTAAATTAAATTTAAATTCAATTCCAAATATTACTTTAATATCGATTGACACTGCTTAAGTTTTAAACAAAAAGAATTGTTAAAAAAAATAAATTTAAAAACAAACAAAAGAACTAAAGAAGCACATAAAACACATCCATCGACCAAACTCTAACGTAAATGCCATGCCACGCCAGGCTTACAACTCATCTACTGATTTTACAGTTTGGCAACACGTGACGTGGAGTGCCAACAGCACATTACTCATTTTCTCTGGTAAGTATTTAGTAGTACGGAGTAATATTTTCTATCAATTCATTTATTTATTTCCTTTCCCAGTTTTCGTTGTCTCCTCTCTTGTCTCGGGTCTCTAAAAACAAAACAGAAGAACGAAACCCTCATTTCCTTTTTAGTTCAGTAGTCACTACCACAGAGATTTCTCATTGCCCGAACAAATACCTAACCATTCAATCAAAAATTGAAAGTGAGAAGACTGTTTATGGAATCGCTGAGTTGAATCAGACGAGGAAAGATCCGACTCAGTGGTGCAAAAATTGACGCGCTAATGGGTGCTGCCGGCTCGAAACTTGAGAAAGCTCTGGGCGACCAGTTCCCCGAAGGCGAGCGATACTTTGGGCTCGAGAATTTTGGCAACACTTGTTACTGTAACAGCGTTTTGCAGGTTTTTTTTTATTTCTCTTTTATTGTTTGAATCTGATTTCGAGTTTTGTATTTGTTGTTTTATATATATATCGATGTGGTTAATTTGAGGTGATTACCGATTCTCTTTGTTTGACAAAGATTTTTTTGGTGTTTGTTGCTTGATTGAAACGGTTGACGCAAATTGTGTTGAATATGTTTTTTAGGAGAGAACTAGCTTGTAATTTTGTGGAATGTTTTGAAGTTTGTTATTTGAGGGATTGTAGTTTTTGATGTTGATATCGGCATGCTCGTCATTTCTGACTACTGCAAATTGTTATCGTCTCTTATTTATTTTGGCTGGATCATGTCGGTGTAATTAGCGATTGATTAGTTAAGTTTTAGGCGCCGCTGTTTTGTTGACTTCACCATCCAATACAGCTGTCATGATTGTGGTTATATTTGATGATCCCGATGTTAGCGTTTGGGCATTTGAAAAGTTGCAAAAGTTAACAAAATGAGAAGGGGAAAAAACTGAAGGAATCCAAATTTTTGCAAAACACATGAGAATCTCGTGATTATTCGATTGAGAATATTACTATTCTTCTTGTTATGCGGTCTTTTTTTATTTTTATTTTTGTTAAAACCCACAGGCAGCTCAAACCCTGACAACAAAGTTGGCAAGGAAATGTCCACCAACTCTCCAAAGCGGGCATGACCTTATTCTGTGGTCAGTAGTGAATATAACTCCAAGGTTGATAGATATGTTATTAAACCAGCTTTCTCGAAGAAGTAAAAGCACTAATGCTTAAGCTTAAAGTTTCTATGTAGGGTATTTAATAATACTGCGAAATGTTACACATATATGCACATTGGTGGCCTGGGGTATCACCGCCAGATGTTCAGGTGGAATTTCATTACATATGGCACGTATTACTAAAATGAGATATCTAAGGAAAGGAGATATGAAGTTGGTCGTTTTAAGAAAATAAAGATTGCTTGACTTGTCTTGAGGAGATATATAAACATCGCATTGCAGTTTTATATATAATAAATGTAAGAAAGGGATTTTTTCTTCCTGTGTGCTTGAATGCAGTTTATATATCATAAATAAAACAAAGTACTATTGATTTTTTTTTTATAAGAGAACAAAGTACTATTGATAAGTAGTGAGTAATTTTCATAACTCTTGAATAGTGTGTCATGCCTAAAATAAGTGATTTTTGTACATCTAAACCTAATTGAAGTTTTGTTTAATTAGATAAAGTTATGCTCAAGATTATTATCAATAGAATAAGAGCTCTGGAATTTTAAGTTTTGATGTGGCATTGACTGCCTTGTTGGTTGATTTTGTTGCTATATCCCATCTTTAAATGCATTGTAAATTAAAATTACTTGGATTTGAGTTTTTGTTATTTTTAAAACCCCTTTACAAGTGTATATGTTGATCAAAGGCTATTATATGTGATGCACTATTATTGTCATGTTTCCAAATCGATGTCAATATTGATATCTATTGCAACATATTCTCTGCTTTCGGAGCCTTAATGTCTTTGTGGACACTTGAATTTCATGATTGAATTCTAGGAAAGTTGTCACTCTGGTCATTCTTGAGGGTTACCATACAATTTAAATGTATCAATTTTAAATTTTTGGGAAGTTGCATGTAGATGTGGTTTTCCCGTTGGACAAAAGGATTTTTGCCAATAATGTTTGAAAATCATCGTTCAATAGTCTCCACAAGTAACCTATTTTTTTTGTTTTTCCTTTTTCTATGTAGGCACTTTATTTTTGTGTTCCATTTCGTGAACAATTGCTGGAATATTATGCAAATAATAAAAATATTGGGGATGCTGAAGAGAATCTCTTGTCATGCTTGGCGGACTTATTTACACAGGTGATAACTCTACTATAAAGTTAGTTTTGGTTCTCTAGTTGAATTGCACTCCTTTAATTTTCATCATGTCAACCTGTACTTGCCATAGTTCATCATCCTCCCCGCCAAAATAAATAACACATTAGTTTCTTCCCTCTCACAATATTATATTTATCATGCATGAATCTTGATAATGTTTTCTTGCGAATAAACCAACTCATCAATTATGGCCTTGGGATCTTTTTTTATAGTTAGTAAATATCATATTGGATTTTTTAAGCACCCAAGTACTTAAACTTGGGATAATAACCATTGTGCTAAACGTTGCTGGTTAAATATGATATTGGATTTTTGTCACATTGTTAGTAATTATGTTCTAGGGGTGCATGTCTATTTTTCTCTTTGGCGTTACCATCATATTAAGTTAGTTTTGTTATTTACTTTACTTATCATATATGCAGAATCCTATATTGCTAGTCTTAATATATATATATATATTTTTTTTGATAAGTCTATATGGAAATTTATATATGCAAGTCTTAATATGTAGGAGAGCCCAAGATATTTCCCCCTTGATTGGATCAATTTTATTATTTATTTTTATGATAAGCAATTTTTCTATTATTGTTAGGTGGTAGTGAGACTAAAATTCTTCTATTAACTGACAAATTTTATCAAATTTATGGTAGGACAAGTGTAAAAAAAGAAGTATATAAATCAAAGGCATCAATGGGGTGCCACCCAAGTACAAAAAGCTATCTACAAGATAGTATCTCAATGAAGTCTATGATATCTTCGTCATTCACAAAAAAAATTCTCCTTAAACCAAAACCCAAAAGTATATAACCACCCATCCTCGATGGTGGCTATTTCCTTGCCATCAAAAGCTCTCCTATTTCATTCACGCCATATGACCCAAAAAAGAAAGGGGACACCATATGACCCAAAAAAGAGAGGGGAATCAAGCAATAAGCCTTCCTCCTTTGCTTTGATCCACTCAATCCACACCAAGCCCACATCTCATCTTGGACTGAGCAGGTAACCACCCAAGATTCCCACCAAACTAAGAGCCATCTCCCATAAATGTCTAGTGATGGAACACCCCAAAAGAAGATGATATATGTTTTGGCCTTCTCTCCTCTTTACAAAGTTAACATCTACTGACTAACACCTTCGCTCACTTTTCAAGATTTTCAATCATGAGGATGCCAACTAGCTTCCCAAGCAAAAAAAGCAACCTTTGAAGAGTCTAAGTGGGAGATTTTTTTATTCTTTTTGTTTTTCTCTATCAATTGTCTAGAGAAAAAAATCTTTTGCAAATTTTAATTTCTGGCCCTTGGATTTGATTTGCCCCCTTGGTTGTATGATGCACCTTCTCTTACTGTTCGAGAGCTCCATTTTTCCTATAGACCATGTAATTCTAAAGAAGAGGTTCTTCTACCCATGTGCTTTCTTCAAGTTCCATTCTTTCAACACAAATATAAGTAGTTTATGCATTTACTTGTAATTTGATTGGAAGGTTTTCAATGCTTCTTCTCTCTTTAATTTATACCAGAAGCTGGTTAAGGTTTTGTGTATATTTATTTATTTTGTAATTCTTTTAGAAGTAAAAATTTTTATTATTAAGAAGCACCAAGGGGGTGCCAACCCATGTACAAAACAATAACTCATTTACAAGAAAAAAATTCAAGGAAACTCTTCTTCGTTTACAAAAAAATTGTCCATTGCAACAAAACTTACGCAAATGAGGTCGCTTACCCTTCCTGCTCATTGAATGCCCTTCTATTCCTCTCATTCCATACAATCCAAAGAATAGAAAGATGGATTAGTGCATATGCTTTCCACAATTCCTTCAAGCAATCAATTCCCCTCCAAGCCCACAACTCATCCTCTACTGAGCTTGCCATCACCCAAAAGATGCTAAGCATCATAAAGGCCATTTCCCAAAATTTCCTTGTATATGGACACCACAACAAAAATATGATTAACAAACTCAGCTTCTTCTTTGTTAAGATAACAAAGGTTCACCCACACAAGTCTCAACTCAAAAGGAACACGAGTCTTCCAAATTGCAATGTTAGGCAATATCTTTTTTTTTTTTTATAAGTAAATAAATTGTATAAAAAGACGCACCAAGGGGGTGCAACCCATGTACAAGGACTACCTATAAGAGTGAAACTCCACAAAATTAACTAAATCTAGGTCATTTACAAAAGAATGCTCGTTGACCCAAAGATTAAGGGAGTTGAACCACCTTTCCCTAATTACAAAAATAGGCCTCTCAATATCATCAAAAGCTCTATGGTTCATTTCATTCCAAATTAACCAAAAGATCGAAAGAGGAATCATCGAGTAAGCCTTTTTAAGACTTTTGGAAGCTTTAAAACCACCCCAAACCCAAATTTCATCTCTCTCGGAGCCGGAAAAAACCCAAGAGATGCCCAACACCTTATAAGCCATTTCCCACAAAACTCTCGCTAAAGAACACTCCAATAAAATATGAAAAGGGACTCGCCACAACCTGTGTAAATAAAACACCGATTCACTACAACCCTCCCTTTTTTTGTAAGTTGTCTAATGTTAGGCAATATCTTAATGCACTTTTGAATAATTATTATTAGGTCTCAACTTTAAGTTGTACTTTGTTGATTTTTCTGTTATGTTATCAAATCTTGCTGTCTTTTTTTATGCTTACTATTAGGGATTTTAGTTCTTATTAATGTGTAATCTTTTTGGAAGATGGATTGCCATGCCATGTCACATTTGTAGATAATTACCTCCTTCAGCTATGTTGCCGGGGTCAACAGTTGATTGTTCCTTTTGTGTAGATAAGTTTGCAGAAGAAAAAAACAGGTGTTATTGCTCCAAAGCGCTTCGTTCAGAGGCTGAAGAAACAAAATGAGCTATTCCGCAGCTATATGCATCAGGTATTTGTTTGTTCATAACTATAAAATGAGCTATAGGAAACTTTCTTGATTGGTATTGTCTAGGGACCTTAACGTAAGGAAAATATAAATTTGAATAAAATGCTGGAAATAGAAATTACATTTGACAAAAACTAAAAAAATAGTGAGGAAATAATCGAAAGCCGTATTGTTATTGTCCCTTGTAAACATTAGTCCTGCTTCTGCAATGTCTCTGGAGATAGCTCTGACATATTACACTACCCTGCATTTTCTGATATGTCTTATAGGGACCTATTTTCTAATATGGCTCATGATAGCTCATGATATGCGTTTGGCATATCGTCTTTTTTTCTTTTGTAAATATTTGAAATATCTTCCTCTAAACAAAATGTAAATTTGAGGCTGACCTTGGATGCTTGGCTGCTTATGTAGGAGAGTAGTCCAATGGGTAGTACCAATTTTATTGCATATTTGCAACTTTGTTGGTCATGTAGTATAAGAAGGATTAAATACTTGAGTTTACCTTACTTTAGAAAATTGTAATTAATTGGAGATGCTAATGGCCAAAGTGGAAGTTGCTAGCAAGCACTTTAGAGAAGCTTAATCTGGATACTTAGGGAGTTAGGATCATTACTGTAAATCTGGTGGGGCCAATCCACTTGTTAGATCGGCTAGATTTTGTAATTAGGATATTTTCAGATCTTGTTTTGTGATGTTGACAAGAACTTCATAAAAGCTAGTGTGTATCCCCTAAAGCTGGGATCTCTGAAATATTTTATTTCATATTGAGAACACTGGTAAGAGTTTCTGTACAGGGTGGAGTATCCTATGGACATTTCATCTTGTTTAATGGTTTTTTTGTTGTTGTGTATCTGCTGATAGCTTCTTTGGTGAAATAATTAGAAGTTTATTAAAAACTTGAGCAGTCAAAAGAGGAAATGAAATATATGTTCTTTGATAAGTAGAGAGGAAATGAAATTTTTACTCGATGCAAGAAAGTCTCAGTGGTTTCAGTTGTGAATCTTTTTTTATCTATATGGACATTTAACCTTAAGGCTTGCTGGGTCTCTTTGTAAACCCTAAAGAAATCCCAGAGTCTGATTTGAAAATTTTGGAAAAAAATTGCATAGTTAGGAAATGAAATAGTTTGCCATTGCATAACAGCACAGTTCTAATATTAATGTGTTTGAATGTATTGCCATACTTTTCTGCTACATTTTTCTCTTTTAGACATTTTAACAGTTCAATGGAGTCGTGATTATATTTTTCTTGTTATATTATTAATTGTGGTTTGATTTTCCTGGTGCTTTTTACTTTTGTACCCGCTGTCCTCAACCCAAAGAAAAGAAAGTGCACAAGGGAATAAGTATATATTTCCCTGTTTTGTGCAGGATGCACATGAGTTTTTGAATTTTTTGCTAAATGAACTTGTTGACATATTGGAGGAGGGTCAAGCTGCAAAAAGTGATCAAGAAATATCATCTCCTTCTGAAAAGATTGCAAATGGGCCAAAAAATCTTAAGGCAAATGGTGTTCAAAAAGAGCCTTTGGTTACCTGGGTGCACACAAATTTTCAGGTGATTATGACCGGCCAATTCACATATTCTGGGTCAGTTTTGCTTCTGGTTAGGACTATTGAATGCTTAGATATAATATGATCATGTAATCTGATCATATGCCCATGGAGCACCGTTTGCTTCCTCGTATACGTGTGCCTGTCCAACTTCTGTATCTTTTCCGAGTTCAACTGCTACATTGCTGGTAATCCAGTTTTTAAGTACGGAATCCTAGCTCTGATCACCGTAGTGGTAATTTTAGCTTCAGTTGTATTGCCGATGCCTTCAATATAGTGTCACATTAGGTCGTACACTGTTAAATAGTGATGATGATGTTCTTTCAAGAATCTCATACTTTTGTATGGCTATTCGAGTCAGGGATTACTTACCAATGAGACAAGGTGCTTGCGATGCGAGACAGTGACAGCAAGGGATGAAACCTTCTTTGACTTGAGTCTTGATATTGAACAGAACAGTTCGATAACAAGCTGTTTGAAAAATTTTAGTTCCACAGAGACTTTGAATGCGGAGGACAAGTTTTTCTGTGACAAGTGCTGCAGGTAGGTGGTTATTATTCATTTTCTTTATTCGTTAGCATGCCTCAGTTTGTTGTTTATAATTACCTGTATTTACACCAAATAACATTAACTTTTAGTGCACTTTTTCCTAGTGATTTGGATGGAATAGTGTAACTTAAGGCATAGCTTGGTATAGCTTAGCTTCTTGGCCCTCCATTTTTTCATTGGTCTGTTAAGTGCTAAAGTACTGAAAATAGTGGTATATGATCGAAAAACACTTATGTTAGCCTGTGTGAATGATTATGATTTGTGATTTATTATGACTATTAGCATGAATAGTTGGTTCTGTTCTTCACCTTTGTAAAACAATGTCCCTGCAAAAGCAACGTTTTTTCTTGAGCCCTTTGTATGAGATTTTTGAAGTTGTTTTAAGAGCAATTTTTTGAAACTTTCAAGTAGAATGAAAGAAAATGTGAAGTTTGGACTGGGCAGGGAACTGTTTTTCGGACTCTTGAGTAGTTAAATTTTTTTAACCTTTCTACCATTTGTTGCAGTGATGATCTGATACTCTCTCTGATGGTTTAATTCCAGAAGTGTTGTGCATCCAGATGCTATATTTGAATGTTGCAATGTACTTTGTTGTCTCAGTTTAAAAATTAATCATGTTTGGTTGTTAATTACAAGCAGTGTTTGTTAGGCATTGGATAATTGGATGGTTCATAAAATAGCATTGGATGATTACAAGTTTTTTAACCTTCATTTCATGTGCAGTTTGCAAGAAGCACAGAAGAGGATGAAGATAAAGAAGCCTCCCCACATCCTGGTAATCCATTTGAAGCGGTTCAAATACATTGAGCAGCTGGGCCGTTACAAGAAGCTATCTTACCGTGTTGTCTTCCCAATTGAGCTGAAGCTGAGCAACACGGTAGAAGATGCAGATATTGAATATTCTCTATTTGCTGTAGTTGTCCATGTTGGTAGTGGGCCCAACCATGGGCACTATGTCAGCCTTGTAAAAAGCCATAACCATTGGTTATTTTTTGATGACGAAAACGTGGAGATGATCGATGAGTCTGCTGTGCAGACATTTTTCGGGTCTGCACAGGAGTATTCAAGTAATACTGATCATGGGTACATCTTGTTCTACGAGAGTCTTGGTGCTACTAACAAGAGCTAAGAAGAGGAGCTTTGGTTTTACATTAGTCATTTGGATAATTTTTTCATCTGTTGTCTGTCTTCCCCCCTTTTACCTTTTTCTTTTTTTCCTTTTCAAGCCTATGGGAGGAACTCTAAAGTATCAGTGAGGTGATATGAATTATGAAGAACGTATACTTAGGTTGTTGCCATGTACAGTGGATGGTGGAAGCACACTATCCTTTTGTTTTTCACAATAAGAGGAAAAAGAGCAGCAGTGTATATGGTGTCTGAGAATCTCACAGCTGACAGTTTGTATTGTTCGATGGTTGAAAATGTTTGAACATTAGAAACGCAATGCAATTGGAGTTGCGTGCAACTTGTATACAGAAAGGATGGTTTCTGCTGTGATAGTTTGAGTACTGTTTCGGACAAGGACCTGTCATTTTACTTGAACTGTTCTGGGAGTTGTAAATAAAACTGGAGAGAAATGAATTTTTAATAGAATAGAAAATAATGAAAAGTAAAAGCAATTAGTTTATCACTCTCATCCAAACATTGTTATGATCGAGGCCTCATTTTTCCATATCACAGAGGCCTCATAAATACCTCTTATCGAAGTGACGCTGTAGTTAAATGAGTACATCATTTAAGTTAATTTCGTGTAAAATCAGAGGATTCTTCTCTTCTCAAGGAACCCTTGGTTTCTAAATTAAAAGGCAGACTACCAAATATACTCCCAACAATGTTGGTGACTCCATATAAATAAAGTTGCGATGGTAACTAGTAGTAACTGATAAGACCCAATCACACCAAGATAGGTCAGCTGCTATCAATGCAACTACTAACCCATTTTGGGTGAGGCTATAATTTACAGAAGAATTTTGGGGCAGCAGCTGAGTACAGGAGACTAAAATAAACAGAGGTCACTCAAGGTGCTGTAGGCATGAAAGTGTCATCATCCAACAATGCTTAAAAATCCGTTGTTTCTTGTGAACTGCTAAGAGCCTTCTCAACCTGCAAAATCAGTTATTTATTAAAGTTTTATGAAAACTGTATCAATGGATGGCAAAGTTCATCTTCTTTCCTTAAATTAGGGTCACTAACTATTCTACTTCACCCACACTTGTCATATATTCATCCTTGTTTTAAGGCTTACTTTTGGCCATGTTTCCTTCCTTGTTTTAAGGCTTACTTTAGGCCATGTTTCCTTCCTTGTTTTAAGGAATGCCTTTTTCTTTTAACAACCTATATATACTCTTAATTGTATTCTCAATAATAAGAACTCAAGTAAGCATTTATACAATCTCCTTACTCTATTCAATTCTCACATCTCTTTACTCTCTTAAATTCTAACATTGTATCAGAGCCGGTTGCTTAGGTTTTTTTCTCGCTTGTAATTTTTCTCGGTTTCGTGTTTTGGCGTGTTCTGTGCTGTTCTCGGTGAACCTGACGTGAAAGTTTTTTTGTTGTTTTTCGGTATTCTCTTTCTGGGTTGGTGTTGTCGGCACCTCCTATTTTTGGTTTAAGCAGTTTTGGCATTCACGACATCCTCTGTTTTCAGAGAGGTGTTTTGTGGCTTTGGGTTTCAGATTTCTCGGTGTTTTTTTGTTCTCAGATCTCTTTGGCAGTTTGTTTTTTTTTCTGCTTTGGGTGGTTTCGGCAGTTTTTTGGTTTGGTTATTTTTTTGGCTTCTCTGATTTTTTCGGCAGATTCTTCTCTCCCTTGATTCTGGTTCCTTTATTTATTTTGAAATTTTTTTGCTTTGTCTCGGGTTGTACTTATTTGTAATGGACTCTGCACCTGTGTGTGTCAAATTTACGGGCAAAAATTACTCTACTTAGGCCTTTCAGTTTGAAATTTTCCTCAAGGGAAAAGAACTTTGGGGCGATATCGATGGCATGGATGTCGCACAAACATCCAATACAGACCAATCGAAGGATGTCGAGTCTTCTGCTTCTTGGACTGTGCTTGATGCTCGGATCATGTCTTGGCTTCTTGGTTCGGTGGAGCCATATATTGTCACCAACTTGCATACTCATTGCTCTGCTCAATCCATGTGGACTTATCTGAAGAAGGTTTATCATCAAGATAATGACGCTCATCGCTTTCAATTAGAGCATGCGATTGCCACCTTTCAACATGGCAGTCTTTCCATCCAAGACTATTATTCGACCTTTCTGATTCTTTGGATTGACTATACTGATCTTGTTACAGCCGCTGTTCCTGTTGCCACTCTTTTGACTATTCAGCAACTCCACGATTTTAGATGGCGTGATCAATTTCTTATGAAACTACGCCCGGAATATGAATCTATTCACTCCTCTCTGCTGAATAGATCTCCTGTTCATTCTCTTGATGTTTGTTTTGGTGAGTTACTTCGTGAAGAACAACGTCTTAGTACTCAAGCTATTTTGGAGCAATCTTATGGTAGTCCAAGAACTGTGGCTTATGCTGCCCAAGGATGCAGACCACCTATGCATTCTAAAAACTTGCAGTGTTTTTGCTGTAAGGAATATGGGCATATTGCTGCCAATTGTCCCAAGAAATACTGCTCTTATTATAAGAAGGGTCACATCATCAAAGAATGTCGTCTCTACCCACAGAATTGTTAGGCTCAAGCATTTCAGACTTCTGTTATTGTACCCTCCGTAGCTCCTAGCTTTTCTTCAGGTGCCTCCCCAGTTTTGGCACCTCCTGTAGTGAATTACTGCACACCCGAAATGGTGCAACAGATGCTAATTTCAACATTATCTGCAATGGGGTTTCAAGGTAAAAATTCTACTAAACTCTGGTACGTAAACTTGGGGGCCTCTAATCACATGACGAATACTCCCACCACTCTGTGTCATGTTCGGCCCTATGTTGGTCCATCTGCCATTCAGACTGCCAATGGCAGTTCTTTACCAATCACTACTGTCGGAGATGCCTCTTTTAAATTCACTGATGTGTTTCTTGCTCCTCAACTTTCCACGAATCTTATTTTTGTTGGTCAATTAGTTGATAACAATTGTGCTGTTAACTTTTCTGGTGATGGTTGTGTTGTAGAAGACCAGGTAACGGGAGAGCTGATCGCGAAGGGACCTAAAGCGGGGCTCTTGTTTCCACTATTTTTATTTGTCCCAGCAATTTCTCCAGTTTTGTCTATTAAGTCTTTTGCTTGCAATAATGTTCCAAATCTGAGTATGGTGCGGCATCGTCGTTTAGGTCATCCCAATACTCAGATCTTATCTAATGTATTGCACTCTGGTATTCTTGATAATGAAGAACGTTCTTCTTTTATCTCTTAAGTGTGATTCTTGCAAACTTGGTAAAAGCAAAATTCTTCCATTTCCTTACATGCTAGTAGAGCTTCTCACTGCCTTGATCTTATTCATAGTGATGTTTGGGGACCTTCCCCCGTTAGTTCACATGAAAAATTTAAATATTATGTGACTTTCATTGATGATTATAGCAGATTCACTTGGGTTTATTTTCTTCGCTCTAAATCTAAGGTTTTTCGTACTTTCACTAATTTTTTAGTGTATGTTGACAATTAATTTTCTGCGACTATTAAGACATTACGCACAGATTCTGGTGGTGAATATTTGTCTACTGAGTTTCAAGCATTCTTGGCTTCTAAAGGTATTATTCATCAACGTTCATGTCCTGCTACTCCCCAACAGAATGGAGTAGCCGAACGCAAAAATCGTCATCTTCTTGATGTAGTACGTACTCTCTTGTTAGAATCATCTGTTCCATCCATGTTCTGGGTCGAGGCTTTGAAAACTGCTACTCACTTGATTAATCGTTTACCTTCCCAAATCTTACATATGAAGTCTCCCTATTTCCGCTTGTTTGCTAAACAACCTAGTTATGATAATCTTCGTATCTTTGGTTGTGTATGTTTTGTCCATTTACCTCCCCATAAGTGACATAAATTATCTGCTCAATCTGTTAGATGTGCATTCTTGGGATATAATGTGTGTCAAAAGGGATTTGTTTGCTATGATCCTACCTTACATCGTACACGCATTTTTAGGAATGTTATTTTCTTTGAAAATCAACATTTCTTTCTTGTGTCCTCTGAGTCCTCTTCTTCTACTGTGGTCCTCCCCTCCTTTGAGCAACAATTTTCATATCTTCATCAAGTCAGCTCTCGCTTTAAACCAGGTATTGTGTGTACGAGACGCTCCCGCCCACAGTCTCGTCCGATGGCTCAACCAATATCTGATGCTACCATGCTCCAGTCAGTTGCAGCACCTTCAGAACACTTGGTACGTCGCTCTTCTCGAATGTCTTTACCTCCGGATAGGTATGGGTGGTTTGCTTCTGCTCTTACTGCTGCATTGTCCAATTTTGATATTCCCACATGCTACTCACATGCTCTCAAGCATGATTGTTGGCGACAAGCTATGTAGGAAGAAATTGCTGCTTTAGAGACCAATCACACTTGGGACATTGCACCTTGTCCTTCCACTATAGTCCCCCTGGGTTGCAAATGAGTTTACTCCGTCAAGGTTCGATCTGATGGAAGTTTGGATTGTTATAAAGCTCGGCTTGTTGCACTTGGAAATAATCAGGAATATGATGTTAATTATGAAGAAACCTTTGCTCCTGTGGCTAAGATGACCACTGTTCGTACGATTCTAGCTCTTGCTGCTTCTAATGATTGGCCACTACATCAGATGGATGTCAAGAATGCTTTTCTTCATGGGGATCTTAAAGAGTGTATTTATATGAAGCCACCCCCGGGATTGTTTCCTTCTCCAAACTCACATGTGTGTAAGCTTCGTTGCTCCCTTTATGGTCTCAAACAAGCTTCTGAGGGCCTGGTTTGATAAATTTTGAACTAATTTATTACAATTCTCATTCAAGCAGAGCAAGTATGACACTTCCTTATTTCTTCGAAAATCAGACATGGGTATTGTTGTTCTTTTAGTTTATGTTGATGATATTGTGATTACTGGTTCCGATTCTGTTTTACTTGGCCAGCTCAAGACCCATCTCTCTGAGTCATTTCATATGAAAGATCTTGGGTCTCTTACATATTTTCTCGGTCTTGAGGTGCATCGTAGTCCGTCTGGTATTTCACTCAATCAACATAAGTATGCTAGTGACCTGGTGGCTACAGCTGGCCTACAGGAGGCCACTTCTGTTGATACTCCCATGGAATTGAATGTTAAGCTTCGCAAAGAGGAGGGTGATTTACTTGCTGATCCTAGTTTATACCGGAAGTTGGTGGGCAGTCTTGTCTACCTCACCATTACTAGACCAGACATTTCCTTTGCAGTACAACAAGTCAGCCAGTTTCTTCAGACCCCTCATCACCTTCATTTGGTTGTTGTCTGTAGGATCATACACTATGTTCGGGGCACTTCTGCTCGTGGCTTACTCTTTCCTGCAGGCAATTCTCATCGACTTACTGCTTATAGTGACGCTGATTGGGCTGGTTGTGCTGATACATGTCGCTCCATTACTGGTTGGTGTGTGCTCTTAGGTGATGCATTGATCTCATGGAAGAGTAAGAAGCAAGACAGAGTTTCTAAGTCATCTACAGAATCTGAGTATCGAGCGATGTCTCTTGCTTGTTTCGAAATTATTTGGCTTCGAGGTTTGCTTGCTGAGCTAGATTTTTCTGAAACTGATCCTACACCTCTACATGCTGATAATGCAAGTGCTATTCAAATCACAGCCAATCCTGTCTATCATGAGCGCACGAAGCATATTGAAGTCGATTGTCACTCTATCCATGAAGCATTTGAAGCTTGTGTTATCACTCTTCCACATGTTTCCACTGAACTACAAATTGCTGATATCTTCACCAAAGCGCTCACTCGCCATCGACATTGCTTCTTAAGCAGTAAATTGATGCTTGTTGATCAACCTGCATCAATTTGAGGGGGGCTGTCAATGGATGGCAAAGTCCGTCTTCTTTCCTTAAATTAGGGTCACTAACTATTCCATTTCACCCACACTTGCCATGTTTCCTTCCTTGTTTTAAGGCTTACTTTAGGCCATGTTTCCTTCCTTGTTTTAAGTCTTACTTTAGGCCATGTTTCCTTCATTGTTTTAAGGAATGCCTTTTTCCTTTAACAACCTATATATACTCTTAATTGTATTCTCAATAATAAGAACTCAAGTAAGCATTTATACAATCTCTTTACTCTCTTCAATTCTCATATCTCTTTACTCTCTTAAATTCTAACAAACTGTGGTTTTATATTTAAGGGGGCTAATTTTCAATATGCCACCAAGCTCCATCCTGTCGGGGGAGCCAAAAGGATGAGCTCCTCATGTTAAGGCTTATCTACCAAGTACTAATGCAAAGCATCGATTTGAGGGGAGTATCATCTAGTGATATGAAACCTAATATTGACACACATCTGAATGGTTTACTCAGATCTCATTCATCAATCATTTCACTAAACAATATCTATTTCGAAATTCAAAGCAGCCCATTTATCATGATTTTATGAACCACATATATAGTTCCATAAAATTTTCTATGAATAACAACCAAACCAAGGATTAAATTAATGAAGAAAAAGGGGTTATATATTTTACAAGAGTAAGAGCCCTGAAGTAATTAGTCTATCTTGAAAAATAGCCAACGTATACCAAATCATCTTCATAGACAACCACCCTCTAGGAAATACAAAATTTTGAAAAGGAAGAATTCAGTTACGTTGGTCTCCTGGATCCCAGTGACAACATTCAGCAGCCTACGATACTGATCTCTTGCCTCAGGATACTGAACGATAGACTTCACCCTGGCAAGGGCTTTTTGTAGCCTTTCCTTGTTTACTTTCTGCCTTCTTTCAGAAAATCATACTCATCTTCCTTCAAGGATGTATCTTGCATGCTGTCAGTAAGTGCTTCTGGTTTGAATCCACGCAAACCACTTCCTTTCCGTCTCCAGCGCAAGATAACTTTCTCCATTATTCCAACAGACCAAATTATATTCTTATAGTTCTTCCTGACCTGGTGGCCTCTCCATTGGGCCTGCCACCAAGAAAAATTTAAGAATTCAACAACTGGGAAAAAATGCTTCTAGGAAAAAGTTTGGAAAGAAAAAAAGTTTTCAGAAGATAAACAGAAAGAATAATAAAATGAGAACAAGAGAAATGATGGAAATGCACCTGAATTTTAACAATTCACCGCCGAATTATCAACAATTCTTTTCTACACTTCCAACTACGGAACTTATTTTGTATTCGTATGGCAGCAACATGCACAGACTCATCATGTTGTCTCGCCTTGTTTGTGTTGACTGCAATAAGTGAAAGAGCACGCTCATCAGAGATTCCAAATTTATTATCACCTAACTCCTTTAATTGCTTCTTTTGGAAGGATTGCACCCTCAAGACTTGATGAATACGGGCAGCAGCTTGAGTAGCATTACAGACAGCGTCCAATGATTCCTTCAGTGAAGACCCATATGTTAAATCTCCATAGTTGACTGGTGTTGCACTTCTCTCTGAAACTGTCTGTACTGGTTTCACTCCAGATATTTTTGCAGCATCACCACCCTGCTTATCCAAATTAAGAGATGACAGGTGAGCACTCAAAGCAGATTCTACAAGATAACCAGCAATTCCTTTGTGTCCATTAGCAGAATCTAGGTCGGCAGGTGTACTGCATGAAGGGTATTTGGGAGTTGGATCAGTTAAAACACCCACTGCACCAAGAGCGATGAGGGAAGCAACTGTGCCCTCTCTGAATTTGAAAATACAATAAGGTACCAGTGAAAAAACTTGAGTAAGCGTCTGAAATAAAATAATTTCTCTGGATGTAAAAAACAGGCTTAAGTAGCAAAATATGAAGTTTTCTTCCGATATCGGTGTGCCTCAGTAACTTCCCAGCCCCCCATCCCCCCAACAAGAAAACAAGGAACAAATTTCTATTTGCTAACCTAGTTAAACATATTTTGGTTGATTATTTGGACCTTCTCTTACAGGGTTCATTTTGCATCCTCTCATTCCATTTTTACTTTCTCATTAATCAACTGCTTACTTTGACAAACTATCACACTTAAAGCCAAAAACCTCAGCCTACAAACTCAAAAGCAGATGAAGAAAGTTCAATTAAAGAATAGAGGATGCATTGGAGGCAAAATTTATTTAAAAGAAATAATGAGAAAAATTTCAAGGTGCTCAAGAGAAAAGTTTCAAGGTGCTCACCTGCCACAAAATCCTGCCCAATGAAGTGCAGTCCATTCATTAACATTACGGAAATTAACACTTACACCAGCAACTATAGTGGGTTCTAATGCCCAATCATAGCCAAGAGCAGCTGCAAAATGTAGCACGCCTTGGCCACCCTCATCTAATACATTTGGGCCTTTTCCACCTCCAGCTGCCTTCTGCAAGAGCAACGAGTGCAACTTCTCTTTCAGTAACTTCTGAAGTAGCTGGTCCTCTCCAGGGAGAACTCTTTTCCTGAAGTAAGCTTTAACATCTGGTTCCATTCATCGATGCTGTCTTTCAGCAATGAACTAATTTTGAAGCTCAACTGAGATACAACACATACACTGCTGGTATCAAAATTTGGACAGACCACTCAATCACAGTAACTTTCCAAACCGCATATGAATGTTTTCACTTGCACTACCACTATAATTATCTGCCTTATCCAACGATCCTGTATTCAAATTCTCAAACTTCACTACATGCTAACCTATTGGAACATGTGACATAAAAAGGAATCCTCCTAGCCTCATGCATGGGGTATGACAACAAAGAACACCATCTGCTATACTTCTACCAGAACTTCCACTTCCCCAAACATACATGACCATTTACAATTTTCCACCTCTTCAAGAATCTTCCTGTGATCAGGACCTGTATAATTTGTGGAACAAATGAAAAAACATGATAAATAAGAGAAGAGAACCTTCATATTACTTTATCAAGGAAGTAGAGATTATTTGAATGATACGTTATTTACAGAAGTTAAAAATTCAGAAGCTTGGTAAGTGAGGTGCATATATGAAGGATTAAATTATACAATACCTTGACCTCTGACCCTACATATGTCCAGCTTGGTGAAAAATCAATAATACTAAAGAGCTGGTCCTGGGAGAGAAAAGTTCTCATCATATATGTATCCAGAACTAGATTGCATACATGACTCATTTGCCTCTCTAAGATCATTTACATCCCAAAGTTCTTTGCTCATCCACCGGTTGAAACTGTCAAGCTTTTTCAGACCTTCTTCGGTAAGAGAACCATCTAACAATTTCTGTTTTATATCAGAAGAGTACATGGATTTTCCACCTAGAGCCAAATTGCTCTCTGAATCTGGTTTCAGTTCTGCTTTTGAAAGTGGTATTTGAAGGTCATTTTTCCAAGAAAGATTATTTTGCCGCATGTGATGCAGGACATGAAAAAAAAGAAGAGATAAAGAAATAGAAACCAAGCTATCATGGGGATTGGGAAAAAAGTCAGGCTACCATACTATGTTCTTAGATCCTTACTAAAATATAATTCATGATTACAAAATTACAAATTTGTCCTTATACCCTTCTGTACCCCATCAGCATGTTAATGGTAAAGAGAATTGAATAAATCACGATGCTTACCTTCTTGCTTATGGAGCCTAGAAGTAAGATCGTATGCAAAGCTTGAATGCTACTCTTGATCCGTGGGTCGGTTTGATAAATGTGAAGAATCAGCTTCAGAAGCCTGTATACAAAGCAAATTAGATACTAATGGCATGTCAAACACAAATTGACACTAGAAAAGAGCATGTTCTCCAACTCCCTCTTTAATGCTCGTACATGTTTTAACTTCCCATAATCCGAATCAGATTAGTTTCATCCAAATGGTCATTATCAACAGAAGAAAGTAAATATACCACTCCAGAACCAAAACTCAGAAAATGTTGTGCCAAGAGATATATGGCAAATCATGTCATTTAGAGTAAAGCAGTGGCCCTAAAGCCACTCATGAAAGTACAAACTTCTCTTCAGAAGTTCAGATAATCGAATCGCTCATAGCCTCTATGAAGCAGGGTTTTCCAAAAATTCTATCACCCTGGAAAAACTACTGCAAAATGGAGAGAATTCATGATTCCAGACTACCATTTATCTGAAATTTAAACGTTTGATGCAATTTGTAAGAACAAAATGAAATTAATCTGTACCTTGCACTCCTCTGGGGTCTGATTTCCAAACTCCTGCCTTGCACCAATGCTGCTGGTAAAAAGCTGCCCCAATATTTCATGCTCCTTTTTAGGGACGACTTCCAAGGAATCAGGTTGTGTTGAGGTAAATGAATGCTGAAAAGGCACAGATTCAATACCAGGATTACAGTTTCTCAAGTCATCCTCCCATGATTGGAAGTCAAGGTGTTTCCTGGACTCATATGTCAATACAGCATCATTATTGTCTTTACCTTTGTCTACCTGATTGAGTGAAAAATCCATCCCAGGAATCGTTGACAACTTTCCTTTATAATCATCTTTAAGTATTACCATAAAGTTAGTATTACATATCATGTACCAATTACTAACTATTGAAAAGAACACCTATAGTAATTAGTGACAAATAATAAAATAATGCAAAATATAAACAAGTTTACTTGAAAATGACACAGGATAGTAAGGATCAGAGAATCCAGCATCAAACTTCTCCATTGCAGGCTGTTGTAACTCAAGAAAAGAGTGAGATCTGGAACTTCCTTGGTGATTATACACTGCATCATATGTCATAACATTTAAGAATATGAAATTTTAAGGCATTAATAATCCACAAAGCAGTATCACATCTTCTAAATTCGATAATATTAGCAATATATGATGAATTAGCAATGATACATATCAATCCAATAAAAAAGAGAAAAGAAAAGAAAAAATGATACATATCAAAGGTACAAAAAATGCACCTGATTCAGCATCCTCATCTTCTGATACCTGAGCACTATTCATGCTTGTCGTATCCGTAGTTTGTGAATGCATGTGATAATCAGTCTGATAAAAACTATTAGAGGCAGAACTATCTACCTCATTGGATCTAATTTCTTCAGTTTCTTGAGAATATGGACTAGCTTCTTCAGTCCCTTTTAGGTGGTTAAAATGTGTCCTATTACCCTGATAATATTTCACAAATACTAACAAGAAGACCAATAAGAACACTATATATGAAAACTCTGGTACGGTGAAAAGTTTAAAAATAAGGAAACTTAAAAAGGTTTGGAACAAGACAACTTGTGAAGCTCATAAAGACATGATCTTAAATTACGATCCACTCGGAACACCAATAACGACAAAACCCACAACGCTAACAATAACTGTGATTTTTTCTTTTGAGCAATGTGAACATCATGACTAATACTGTTTATTAAATACACCAATGAAGGAACCTGAGGTTTTAAATACAGAAGTACTTGAGAATATAATTACAGAAACCTAGATAAGGATATACTCTCCTAAAGCTTTATCACAATCTTTGTTTTTTCAATACTAACAAAGAGCAGTAATCAGGCAAAACAAAATGTAGAAATCATATGATGTAGTCTAACCCGTACTTCCCAGTAGTGGACCAGAACTATATGTGAGAGCTTCCTGCAGTAATAGCCAATCAGGTAAGAAACAGATGGGAAAACCCAAAAACAAGCCCTCCAAAAGAAATAAAATTAAAAAAAACAGCAGCAGTTATTTACGCAAGTAATATGGCATTCCTAATCAATACTTTAACACCTTTAGGAGACAGAGTGACTGGACATCCTGCAAAAACCTTAATTTCTGTATTTCATTTGATAATCAACTCCATGGAACTCTGAAACAAGTATGGTAAGTGTTCCATTTATCACCTAACAACTGGTTGCTTTTAATTCAACGCTAAATTTAGCACAAAAGTTGGTTAATTCAACGACATATAAAGACTTTCAAACAACAATTATATTAGAATCATTGTGTACGCATACGTACAAAGACGTTAACAAACACGACTACTATCGACTATTGTTCTTTATAAGGCACAAACATGTGGGCGCACAACACATTTCAATTCACAAACACACAAAGAGAACAGATAGAATAAAGTGTCAGAGTTTTACTTCTGAAATCCACTTACTCAAATTTAATACAAAATTAAAACAATTAAATAAGTAAATAAAATAAAAAATAATAACACCACCTTTATTAATATTCAGTTACAACTTTAGGAAGAGCAAAGTTGTCAAACTCTCACCCCAAAGTCACAATACAACCAAAGCTCTTAACCTAGCTCTAGTTGTAAGTGTCATCTCTACTTGACAACCCAAAACTCAATACACCAAAAACTCTCATCTTAGCTCTAGTAGTAAACCCTTCTAGTTTACAACATATATAAGAATTATGAGTGTGTCTCAAATCTTCTCTAAGGCCCCCTTTATATGAATGATATTTTCCTAATACTAATAGGAAAAGAACAACAACAAAGAAAACAACTTATACTACTACTAAAACAAGCAATATCCAATAAGAAATTACTACCACTCCTATTAGAACAAACAATTATAAAATAGGAAATCACTTTTTCCAAACCAATTAGAAATTCAACTTGTGAGGATTTGAGCCAAAATCCTAACAAATCTCCACCTTAGCTCAAATTTTCCACTTCATCATCAAATTTGACTTTATTCTTTGGTTGATGCGATTTTTCCTTTTGGTCTTCCCATCGGTTCTGCATACCTTTTGAAGCAATCATCCTCTTATTCAATACGTATAAGTTCTCTTCGTTCATGGTAATTTTCATCACTACCTTTGAACCATCAAGAACTTGCATCTCATCATCCTCATTAGCCTTTTCATTATCACTCAGCTTCATTATACTAAACTCCTCCAAGTCCTTCATCATGGTATTGTTTTGCAATTGTGTGTGTTCCTCTTCCTCATTGTAGATGCACTCCTTATTTGAAAAATCTAGAGACTTGGATCTTGATCTTTCCTCTACCTTCCTTGAAGTGCTCCACTTGCTCACTTTGTTTGGCTCTTCTCTTGATATAATCACGAACAATTCTTCAACCTCGAATACACTTGGCCTCTTCAACTTATCTATCTCTGTAGGTACTGCGGGAACCTCCCCATCCATCCAAACTTCCTTGCCCACCATTAATATCATGACTATGTCATCTCCCTCCGGTTGCAAGTACTTCATCTCTGTCAACATATTACTCAACAAATTAGTGATAATGGGATTGAAAATGCTAATATTCATCATACCTTCTTCCATCTTCAATTAATCAAATAGCTCAATATTAATCATGCCTATTTTTTGTATTTTTGCCATTGGAACCACAACTCTGATACCATTTGTTGGGATTTTACCTCTAAAATCCACTTGCTCAAATTTTAGGCAAAAAACACAACCACAACAATTAAATAGGCAAATAAAATAAAGAGTAATAACACCAATAATTAATGTGGTTCGGCAACCTCTTTGCCTACATCCACCAACAACTCCACTATTTTATTAATCTTCAGTTACAACTTTAGGAAGAGCAAAGTTATCAAACTCTCACCCCAAAGTCACAATACAGCCAAAGCTCTCAACCTAGCTCTAGTTGTAAGTGTCCTATCTATTTTACAACCCAAAACCCCAACACACCCAAAACTCTCATCCTAGCTCTAGTAGTAAACTCCTCTAGTTTACAATGTATATGACAATTATGAGTGTGTCTCAAATCTTCTATAAGGCCCCCTTTATATAGATGATATTTTTCTAATACTAATAGGAAAAGAACAACAATAAAGAAAACAACTTATACTACTACTAGAACAAGCAATATCCAATAGGAAACTACTATCACTCCCATTAGAACAAAAAACTATAAAATATGAAATCACTTTTCCCAAATCAATTAGAAATTCAACTTGTGAAGATTTGAGCCAAAATCCTAACAACCAGAAATATGAACTTCTATAAAACTCACTCTTCAACCATCCAATAACTACGTCTTTGAAAACTTTCGTTTTCTTCTCCACGCACATAGTAACAATGCAAGACATCAACACTTCCAACCTGAAAGAATGTACTTTTGTTCAATATATTAATTGGAAGCACAAATAATTTTTCAAACAAAAGTTACCTGCACACAACTGCATTACTTAAATATGCTTCAATCAAATCTATGTTAGAGTTGATGCATACTTAACGGGTCCAAAACTATAGACCTCATGATGATCACGAGTACTGAGCGCAAAACATACGAGAGATTTGGGAGGCTGATTGTAGTGAAACTTCTTGCAGGACGTAACCTTATTCTGAGGTGAACTTTGGGTATATCGTATCTTATTATTTTCTTTCTGTTTATTTTCATTATTCGTGTGATTGACAGGTCTCGAATCGTTCAATCTAGAGTAGAGCTTGCCTAGAATAAGATGAAAAACTAAATCAATCATCTTCAGTTCTTACCTTCAGCCTCTCGTGAGCTTCCTTTACTGTCTTTCCATTTTTTTTCTTCCTCCGGTTATGGCTATCTTTTCTAAAGTATCTCAACACCTTTTGATCAAAAAGAAAAAGTGAACCACCTGAAATTATAAGTGTATGTTAAGCCCAGAAGTTTTTAATACATCTAATGTGCTCCATATTGGAGAAGGTGATGGCGTGATGCATCACAAGCTTAAACATATGTGACTAAAAAATCCATTCCCAATAACCATTAAGAAATTTTGCTATATGTAATGTTACTTGTTATCCAAATAAAAATTGTAGCTTGTTGACAATCATTTCAGACAGTAAAATAACCTGATTGATGTAGACAATTGAAGACAAAAATGCATTTTAGAATTTCAATAGTTCTCATTTACAGTGGAAATTGAGGGAACTTAGAGGTCAAACAAATTATATGTCTTCAAAATCTCTCAAATATATATGCGTGTGTGTGTGTGTGTGTCTATATATATATATATATATATATTATAATAATATGTTGGGATACTCCTCAAATTTCACATCGGAAAGAAGTGTTATTGTAAGTTGTTTTAGTCTCACATCGTCTATGTGTTAAAAGGATGCTTGTACTAGTTATTATAAATATAGAAATCAAAAGATGTAATCTTTTACCCCACCAGGAACAGTTGGTCAGGTAAGAGTGTAGCAACCAAACACCAATATAGGGATCCAAGGGTTGAGTAAACATTGAGTGTATTGGGGTTTTGGGTTGTGAGATTGGGGAGAGTTTTCACATAGTTTTGTCTAGAAAAATTGTGTATTGTGGTGTAGTGAGTTTTAACAGCTTTTCTCCATCCAAAAGTTGCAAAAGTAGTGGAATAATGATTGGCTCGTGGACATAGGTAAGAGGTGCCGAACTACCTTAAAAATTCTTATATTTTTTTCTCTTTATTTTTGTTATTGTAATTGCGTAGTTGTTTTGACGTATTAGAATTAACAACAACAACAACAACAACAACAACAACAACATAATAATAATAATAATAATAATAATAATAATAATAATAATAGGATATACAAGGTTTTAAAGAGATGACTAAGAAACCACAAATAAACACTATTTCAAACAAGAGTAGTTTAGCTACCATGTGTATGATAAATTCTTCAGAACTTCGAAGAATGACATCTGAAGAAAAATTTAAATGCCCAAAGGTCACATAAGAAAGAAATGAAAAGAAAAAAATATGTAGCACATTCAGACCCATGATTTGAAGAAGAAATGATCACTCAATAGCACATTTAGAGCCAATGATTTGAAAAGAAAAAAATGGATTACTTAATATCATAGGGAATTAAAGATATTGCTAAGGCTACAATTTTGGTCCAAAACATAAGTTAATAGACCCTATAAATGGCCAAAAGAAATAAAAAATGAATCAGTATAATTCATTGTCACAAAGTAAAAGTTCAATTATAGATGGGAGGTTATTAAAACACGAACATGCGTGCATGTGCACGCACCACATGCATATAAGTACACAGTACACACTCACGCAGGTGCTCTGTAATACCCGTATTATTAAAGTAAGGGTAAAGAAGTATTTTGATAAATATGACATAGAATTAAAATAATATAATGAAAGATTTATTATTGAATAAAATAATTCTTTTGAAAAAAAAATTCTGGACGATTGGGAGAAAAGAAAAAGAAAAGGAAAAGAAAAAGAAAAAGAAAAAAGAAAAACGCAGACAACACCTGGAGTCCAGGTATTGTCAAGCTAACATGCATTTCTTGCATGTTAGCCACCAATTTACACAAAAATGGTGGCAGTGGCGATGGGGTGTGTGTGTGCGCGCGCGCGCGTGTGTGTGTGTATATATATAGTTTTATTTTAATTTTTATTACCAAATCGTGTTTGGTTTTCTTCTTTCTTCAGTCCAAATTAATCTATTTCTTTAAACACTTGAGGATTGAAAGAAGGTTGAAAGAGTAAAATTTGAAGAGGTTTACAGGAGAATTTTAAACAGAATCGAGGAAAGTTCTAAGAAAAACAAAAGATAATAATGTGAATTTTATTTTTTGAAATTTAGCGTACATAAAACATACCCGGAATTTGATGTAGAAATTTAAAGGTATGAATTATGAAAAAATTGAAGAATAAATTAAGAATTTTAATATAAATATTATGTTAAGTGTTAACGATCAACAATCGTAGGAAATTGCTGAAAGGAGTAGGAAAGGCAAGGAGGTGATTCACAGGTAGCTCTAAGTGCTACGTGGTGAGTTAGATTTACTTTTAGTAATCGAGATAAATATGAAATATAAAGTGATGATATTTGAATTAATTATTAACCTATGATTGGATGATAGATGAAAGTTGGTTGATGGGTATGATACGAATAATTGATATGTTAAAAATTTATTATATGAGAAATAATATTATTGAAATAATGAGTTGATTAAATATATAATGAAGGGATAAACAAAATTCTTGACAAGCTATGATTAACAATTTGATATGATATATGAAGAGATAATTTAATAAATATGATAAAATAATAATTTTGAGAAATAACTGGATAGCTAAGTTGAATGTTTCAATATATGCTTGTTTTATATTTTTGCTCATATGCATATTTCATATTATTATTCATATGCATATGCATAAAATGAAAAGAACCAAGAAGGTAATTGGTCTAAATGAAATAAAAAATCGTGACAACTAGTATATGCTGGAAATAAAAGAACCGGGAAAGGAGTCGGTCTAAGATAAAACATGTCAACATATGGGGAGACGTTCTCAAATAATAATATAATTTAAATTCATGCATTGCATTTGTTTTAAATATTGATTATTATTGCTTGAGATGTTAAAGTGTTATTCTTTATTATAAATTTATTAATAGATGAATAAGTCTCACAAAGAGACAGATATAATGAGAAAGAAATAAAAAAATATGATATGATATGATAAGAATTATCTGAGTGATTGACTATATGCTGTGAACCTCATAACGAGATAATTATGAGGTAGAATTGATAGTCTCAAGATTATTAAATATATGAGAAGAACATATTGATAAATAATGAGGATTATGATATGAGTAGTGATAATAGAATATTGTTATTGAGTCATGTGAGATATAGATGAATGAATATTAGAAGACTATTTGAACAATTGAATACTTCTAGTAAATTTAATTCACCGAACTTGTGAAGCTCACTCCTCATTGTTAAATGATTTCAAGAAGTGGGCAGGACAAATAGATTAGTGAGCTGAGATTCAGACTGAATCACTATCTGTAAGCCACGTGATCCACATCCTCAGACTAATAGAAAGAAAGAATATATATTTGTAAATATTCATGTATAATATGTTGTATATAATGTTTCAGTTGGGATCTTAATAATGTAACTCCCCTATTGAGGGCTGAGGATTTATGTATGTCGATAATTCAGTTGATGTTTTTATATTGTTGCATATATGTGTCTTGCTGGGATTTCAAAATATGACGTCACCATCTCGGGAGTGGCCAACCTTGGATGGGTCGTTACACACTCTGGTATGCATACACAAATACAAAACATGTAGCAAAATGAAAATTGTTCATCCTAAACTAGTTTTTACTATGCACTACAGTGTGGCACAAACAGTGCGTATGTGGGTTGTAGCATAAAAACAAATCAAATAAACAACTGATCCAATAAAAAGATATGAAGTGATTACCTAACTACTACTCATTTTCGCTCAGAAATAAGTTAGAAGAACCCAAAAGTAAGAAGGTGACTTCCTATTGTGCAATAAAACCGGTGTAATAGAATTCTAAGGGCTTATTATTTTACATGAAAGTCACAAAAGATTTCAACTTTTGACATTCAAAAGAAATGGAACAATTCGAGCTCATAAACAAGTTAACCAGTAAATATGTACATCCAAAGGTCTTTATCCACCCATATGATCACTCAGTTAACATTACAAAAGAACTTGGTCTAAGTTCATGTAGAAAACCAAATCAATGACATATTATCGAGATGATTATCATTATTTGGCAGAAGGAACTAAAAATGATGGTGAATTTTTATCAACAAATCCAACCCAGCGAGAAACCAGACTTGGTGGCATATTTATTGGTTTTGGGGCAATGCGAAATCTCTTATAATTTCAAAAAATTTCACAAATTTCAGCAAGGTGTTGCCATCGGTGTTGTGCTTCTAACAATATTTGTTGGATATCTGCAATGGGTAGACATGGATTTTCCAAGAATCATATAAGAAAAAACTGCAAAGCAGACATAGGAGATTTTGCAAGAGAAGTTTCGTGGCAATGCAAAATTATGCACCATCAAACTCCAAACTTTAAGAAGGGAATTCAAGAATTTAAAAACGAATAATTTTGGAATTGTAATATTTTGAGATCGTTACAGATTACAATTCCAAAATTAAATTAGTAGTAAATAAGATGAAAAATGGGGAAAATATTATTGACAAAAGAGTTGTAGAAAAAAATATTAATTACTATCACAGAAAAATATGACCTTAGTTGCAACCATTGAAGAGAGAAAAATTTTCAGCTCGACTAAGCTAACGGGTTCACTTGAGGCTCATGAAAAAGATTTAGTAGGCATAATGAAGATTCTGTCAAAAACGCCTTCTAGTCTAAACTAAATATAACCTATCAGAAATCTTGAAATGAAGTAATAATATCTAGAAAAATATTCACATTGAGGAGAATATTCTAGAAATGAAGAAATAAAAGAGAATAAAAATCTAGATATCTTTTATGTGGAAAATGTAAAAGAAGCCATTAGGAAAAACATTGCAAATTTTCAGGGAAGTCGCAATGTTGTAAATACAAAAAGTTTGGACACGTAGAAATAGATTGTCGATCCAAAAGCAATCATCAAGTTAAATTAATTGAAGAAAAGCAAGAAAATGAGAGTTTGTTCTATGCTTGCCAAAGACTGGCTGCAACAACCACGTAATTTCAGATTGAAGCATTTTCTCCAAATTAGGCACAATTTTCAAATCCACAATCAAGTCGGGGAACAAAGAACTGGTCAACGTTACATGCAAAGGAATAATTGCAGTGGGGGTACAAATTTTTTCAATGATGTTTTACTAGTTCCTAACATGTAGTAGAATCTACGGGGGCATGTTTGGCTTAGGTTTTGATTATGATGTAAGGGCATACAAGTGATTTTAATTTAGCTTTAGATAGAAGTGTTGTGGAGTTAAAAGTAATTTGGTGTTTGGTAAAAATTATGTTAAAAGTGCTGTCAAATTAATTGATGTGTTTGGTAAATATGTTGTAAAACATCTTTTAGATGTTGAAATTACTAAAAGGGGTATATGAGTACTATTTGACTATTTGAGGTCTTTTTTTCATCAAATTGATTTTATTATTTGTACAATATAAATATATTAATTTTATTCACAATAAAATATAAAAACTAAAATAATTAAAATTATATTATTTATTAATAATTAAATTAATAAAAATACTATTTTTATTAAATAAATAAATAAATATTAAGGCGATTTATATAGTGGCAAGTGTGTAAATACCTTTGCCACACAAGAGTAAGTTAGGAACATGAATGATATCAACTGATTATGGGATTAAAAGTTACAAAACCTAGCTCTAATTTTGGGCCTAAATAAGTCTGTTTAAGTTGTTTTCAGTTTCTAATTCATCAAAAAGGGTAAAAAGAGTTTTTTTTAGCAGCAGAGACTGTTTGAAAAGATCTACCAAAACACAGAGTCAATGTGCCAAAGGGAGTCAATGTGCCTTCTGCTTATGAAATTAGAAAGGCGATTCAAGACGTTTTCCCAACGAAAAATGAGGTATTCTCTCTAAAATTTTGATATGAAAAGTTTCTTTTAGGCTAGACTTAAGTGAAGTTTGTGTAAATCTATTTAAAAAATAATAATTTCAAAAATAAAATTCAAGATCATACATTACTATTCAATAAAACTCATGTAATAGACCAAATATACAAAATATCGACTTAAAAATTATCACTTTAGTTTATGATTTAACCCATATTTCTTCAAGAGCTTACATTATCAAATGATAGAGCACAAATATGAACTCCACTTTGAAGGGGATATGTGCACCATCTATAATAAAAATCTAGTGATAACTGAAGTTAAAATGAAGGAAAACATAAATTTTCCTATCCAATTAAGGTATGCCATGAACATTGTCATGAAAGCTCAAATTGATGGATCATAGCTATGGAATCGAAGATTCGAACACTTTAACTTTCTCGGTCTCAAGTGATGTATAATAAGAAAGAAAAAAAAATTATTTTTGGGATTATCTTGTAATTATAGTATTTCTAGGAATCAGTTAGTATTATTTTAGAAAATTTAGGTTTAGACAATTAAATATTTATTAGGAAATTTAGGTTTAGGCAATTAAATATTTATTAGGATTTAATATATTTTTCATTTAAATTATGTTTGATGCCTATATAAGAGCACCCTCTATTAGGGTTTTAATTAGATATTGTGATGTAGGATAAATAATTAAAGAGAGAAGTAGATTGAGAAAGGGGAGAAACAACATAGAAGCAGAGAGATTAGACAGAGAGAAAATAGATTAGGTAGAAAAGAAAGACAGGAGGGAGAATAGAATAAGTAGAGAAATAAAGATAGACTAAATTTCAAATTCCATAATCATCATCTGAATTACAATCCTAATATGAGTGCTCTTATGTAGGCACAAATCCTAAAAATAATAGAACTCTAAACATAATAGAACCCTAAACATAATAGAAAACTAATTAATAATAAAATTAAAATCTTTTTTACACTATAATCCCACAAATAACTTAAAATCTTAAAATAATAAATATTACTTATCCCATTTTTCGTCATTCCTTATTTAAACAATAATCCCACAAATAACTTAAAATCTTAAAATAATAAATATTTCTTATCCCATTCTGCATCATTTTACCCCTTGCAAAAAAACTTAGCCTCAAGTTTTATAAAGGATCAAAACTATGGATGGCTAGAGTCGTTCGGTGAAACCTTGAATTTTCTTGGATGTGGTGTCTTCGAGCGGAAACAAGGGTGATAGCAGAGGAGCTTCAAACCAAAATGATAGGACAAAATTGATGGAAGGAATGTCGGGCACACACATAGCGGCATCCATTCGTTGGCATTGGTTATCTTCGCTTTGAAGAGGTTCAAGAGATACATCCCATGCTTCTTGAGATTGGAATCCTTCTTCAATGAGTGGTTCTTGCTCTTCAAGGACTGGAGACACAGCTTCATACTTAGTGTTGTCATGACATGAACCTAGATGGGTGAAAGCTGTAATACCCGTATTCGTAAAGAAAGAATAAAGAAGTAATTTGATAAATATGACATGGAGCTAAAATAATATATATGCGAAAGATTTAATTTTTATAAAATAATTTAAAATAAACGGACGCTTGGTGGTGTAAAGAAAAAGAAAAAAAACATTTCGTGCAACACTTGGAAATCCAAGTGTTGCAACCTTTGTGAAAGTGTGTTGCATGTTATACAGCTATGAAAAATTAAAACGGTGTAGCAGTGAACGGTGCCGCGATATCGTATTATTTATATTGAATTGTTTTATTAGTTTTACCAAATCTTGTTTGGTTTTCTTCAATCTCAAATCTAAACTACTCTATTTCTTTAAACATTTGGGGACCGAAATAAATTTTGAAAGAGTAAAATTTTGAAGGAGTTTATGAGAGAGTTTTATAGAGACTCACGGGAAGCTCTAAGAAAAACAGAAGGTAATAACGTGAAGTTTATTTTTGAAATTTAGTTTACATGAAATTTCTCGGAATTCACAGTGAGAATTTTCAAAGAGTGTGAATTATGAAGAATTTAAGAATAAATTACAATTTAATATGAATATTATGTCAGGTGTTGATGATCAGCAATCAGAGGAAATTGTTGAGAGGAACATGAAGGGCAAGGAAGTGATCTACGGGTAGCTTAAAGTGCTACGTGGTGAGTTGGATTTACTTTAAGTAATCAAAATAAATATGAAATATATAGTGATAATATTTGAATAACTTATTAACCTATGAATTGATAATAGATGAAAGTCATTTGATGAGGATGATAAGTATAATTCATATGTGGAAAAGTTGTTATATGAGAAGTAATATTATTGAAATAATGAGTTGATTAAATAATGAAGGGTATAAATGAAATTCTTGATTAGTTATGGTTGATAAATTGATGTGATATATGAAGAGAATAAATTAGTGAAATTGATCAAATAGTAATTTGAGAAAAGGCAGGATAGCTAAATTTAATGTATGCATACATGTTTGTTGTTATATTACTGTTCATATGCATATTTCATATCATTGTTCATATGCATATGCATGAAATAAATGAACCAGAAGGAGGCCAGTCTAAATGAAAATCGTGATAGCAGGTATATGCTGGAAATAAATGAAAACCGTGATAGCTGGTATATGCTGAAAACAAATGAAAACCGTGACAGCCGGTATATGCTGGAAATAAAAGAACCGGAAGGAGGCCGATCTAAATGAAACAAAAGAACCAGGAGGGGGTCGGTCTAAGATAAAAACATATCAACATGTGGGAAGACATTCCCTAATAATAATTCATGCATTGCATCTATTTTAAGTATTGATTGCATTACCGAAATGTTGAAGTGTTGTTTGTTATTTTAAATTTACAGATGAATGAGTCTCACAGAGAGACAGTTATGGTAAGAAAGAAACATAAAAGTATGATATGATAAGAACTATCTAAATGGTAGACTATATGCTGTGAACCTCATAACGAGGTAATTATGAGATAATTGATGGTCTTAAGGTGAATATATATATATATATATATATATATATATATATATATATATATATATATATATATATATATATATATATATAAGCGGAAGAGATTGATAGAGAATGAGACTTATGATATATGTAGTGATAATTGCATGCTATCATAAAATATATGAGATATAAATGATTAAATATTAAAAGACTATTTATACAAATTGAATACTTCTAGCAAATTTAATTCACTGAGCTTGTGAAGCTCATTTCTCAATGTTAAATGATTTCAAGCAGCAGGTATGACATATAGTTGGTGAGTTGAGATTCAGATGAATTTATTATCTGTAAGCCACGTGGTCCACATCCTCAGACTAATGAGAAAATAAAATAAAATTTATTTGTAAATATTCATGCATATTACGTTGTATATAATGTTTAAGTCAAGATAAGACTGATGTATCTCCCTTGTTGAGGGTTGAGGATTGACATAAAAAATTTATGTTGGTATTATCTTTTTATTGTTGTATATATATGTCGTGCTGAGATTTTCAAAATGTGAGAACACCGTCCCGGGGGTGGCCAATCTGGGATGGGTTGTTACAAAAGCTACTTCCACTAATTTACTGTGTGTGCAATGAGTTGTTGCATCTTGAGGATTCGAGTTTCAAAGTTGCAATACTCATTTTCCAACTGACAACAATTGTCATAAATGCAATTACTATCAAGCTCGGTTTCAACCTATATAGCATCTTGAAGCAAACAGTATTGCATAAGAGCTTAAAATTCCATCGAATTTGATAAAATAGTAATTTTCTCGACATGACAAAACTATCCAAAAACCTGATGAAGCACATATTTTTTAATTAGATATAGCATATTATGAACTGTAACTAGAAGTACTCGACTCGAATCATCTAGACTCATTCCTCACAAATGGCTCAAATTTTTTTTCCCTCTACTTTCTAATGTAAAAAAAAAAAGAACAAAAATAAAATAGAAAAGGAAACCTGTGTTTTTTTGTTACTATTTTTTTTACTAATGTTTTTTTTTCTTCCCTCTTTTACAAAAAATAAATATAATTAAACAATAATCAGCTAAACACCCTTTGGTTAAACAGAGACAAAAAAATAAGAACAAGAACAACGCCACTTCTGGGTGTTGACTGTGATGCATAGACGACAGTCGAGATGACGGTTGAGACGACAACGGTTGGGGTTGGGATTCTGGGGTTCGACTCACCCAAAACCGGTGAACAAGGTTGTGGTGGTGGATCAGTGGGAAAACCACCGAAAGTGGTAGATCAGAGTGAGAAGGTGGTGACTGTTTGTGAGGATTTTCGGCCATTTTCTGGCGAGGAAACTGTTGTATCTCCAGTGAGGAAAAATAACTGTAAATGAGGGTTATTTATCAAAATAAGTGAGAGAGAGAATGTCTTCAAGGTGTGACCAAGTTATTTTCCTTAAGGTTTAATTCGCCCCTCACAGTGCAAGAGGTTACCGGTGAATTTCCTCCAAGATACAATGAAGCTCTGATGTTATTATGCATTTTGCACTTGTGAACAATAACCCACAGTAGTTTCTAAGAGATTATGGATGTATGACACTTATGTTTGGAGATTTGCAAGATTTCTGGACATAAGTAAATCAGTATTTTGAAAGGAGAAGAAGAAGAGAGAATTCTAGAAAACTGAATGTAATCTGTGTTATCTTAATTATGATAGTTGAACACATTCATATAGTGTTGAAATGAGTGTGTCTTTACATTAAAGATATCTTGTTTTAGTTTTAAAATGAATTAAACTAAATACCAAGTGTTTATTCACAAATGACACTTCTTTTCACATTCAACTGACATAAAATGTTCTAAAAATTCAAAATTTTTGAACATCCAGTTGACTGGACAATGTTTTCACTCGACTTAAAAAGTCACAAAGAGTTCAAGGAATTTTTTTTCTTCCATTCAGTCGATTGAATGCTTCATAAAGTCAACTGTATAAAACTTATAGTCGACTGTATCAATTCTCAAAAGCCAAAATTGATTTTCTTTTCTCTTTTCTCCTTTGCTTTGATTTTCTAAAATATCCCAAACTTAAAAACCAAGTTTATTTTGAAAATCATCAACAATCCCCTACCATTTTCAAAATAATTTGACTCGATAAAACCTTTGAAAAACTTATTTTTATCATCCATTAAAGTTCATGCATAAATGAAAATGTCTTTAGGACTTGAATCTTCACTTAGTGAAAATACATCAAAGTTAAACATAATATGTGGCAGTATAATACTTTGAACCACAAATCCTATTTGTTTAACTGGAGATGTCTCACACATGAGACTTCTCCTCTTAGAATTTGCCATAAATTATTGCCGACACTTTTGAAGGTCTTGTGCCTTATATCTTATATCATGAGTGCTCTAGAGTCAAACCCTTTAACTCAACACAAGCAGCCACACTTCACACTCACTAGGAAGCTTATCAAATATGTTCTGTAATTTAATATACAAAGAAATTTTTTTATAAGCTTATTAAGAACTCATAGTTCACCTACACTTTATCATTATAATTCCAAGCATCATAGCACTTGGGATAGAAATATAAATCTAGATGCTTGCAATCACTAGTAATGATGTACTTAGTCTCACTGAACTCAAAACTTAGATTTAGTAATAGTTGAGTCGAGGTTCCATCATTGGTGATCCTATCATATAAGCTTGAGGCCCATCCCTTAAGGTGTTTTAACCATTTGCTCTCTTGCAAGTCCCTTGGTTAAAGGGTCCGCCAAGTTTCCTATGGACCTTACGAATTCAATCGTAATTACTCCATCAGTAATTAATGGCCTTACATAGCTATGTCTCAACCCGATATATCTAGACTTTCCATTGTAGACATTGCTATAGGCCCTTGCTAGTGTTGCATCACTGTCACATCGAATTGAAATTAGAGCCATAGGTTTAGGCCACACATGAATTTCTAATAATAAATTCCTTAACCACTTTGCCTCTTTACCCCTTGCTGCCAATGCCACAAATTTAGATGTCATGGTAGAATCAGTGATATAGGTTTGTTTCTTAGAAGCCCAAGATATAGTACCCCCACCAAGAGTGAATATCCAGCCACTTGTGGACGAGTAATCTTCCTCTTGGTTTGTTAGCCAACCTGCATCAGTGTATCCTTCTAAAATTGTTGGATACCCTTTATAAATTATGCCAAAATTCATGGTATTTTTCAAATGATCATTGCTAGGACAAGTAATAAATCTACTTAGTTTCCCTACAACAAAAGAAATATCATGTCTTGTGCAAGTCATAGCATACATTAAACAACCAATTGCTCTAGCATACTCTATTTGTGAAATTGCTCTACCATTATTCTTAGATAATTTGATATTATTATCAAATAGTGTACTTACAAGTGTGCTTTCTAAGTGACCAAATTTCTTTATAATTTTTTCAATGTAATGAGATTGTGTTAAAGTTAGGCTATTATTATCTCTTCTAATTTTAATACCTAAAATAATATCAGCCACACTCATATCTTTCGTATCAAAATTATTTGACAGAAATTTCTTGGTATTTTGAACTTGTTCTAAGTCAGTACCAAATATCAACATGTCATTTACGTACAAACATATGATAACACCTTTACCATTAATGAACCTACTATATACACACTTATCAGATTCATTAATTCTAAAACTATTTGATAGTATTACATGATCAAATTTCTCATGCCATTATTTTGGCGCTTGTTTAAGTCCATAAAAGGACTTAACTAACTTGTATACTTTTTGCTCTTGTCCCTTAACTATAAAACCTTTAGGTTGACTCATATACACTTCTTCCTCTAATTCACCATTCAAGAATGCTATTTTAATATCCATTTAATGAATTTCAAGCTTCTATATGGAAGCTAATGCAATAAACATTTTAATTGTGGCTATCCTTGCAACTAGTGCATGTGTGTCAAAATAATCAACACTTTTTTTTTGTGTAAATCCCTTAGCCACCAACCTATCCACCCTTAATTTTCTTTTGAAAATCCACTTGCATCCAATGGGTTTGGAACCCCTTGGAAGGTTCACCAATTTTTAGGTTTTGTTCCCCATTATAGAGTCCATTTCATCATTTATGGCCTCCTTCCAAAATGCAACATCTTGAGATTTTATAGCCTCTTCATACGTTTGTGGATCAGAGTCAATATTCAAGAAAACTGGAATAGAATTATTTATTGAGTTCCTAGTTCCTTCTAGCAAATATATGTAAAAATTGGGCTCATATATCTTATGAGTCTTAACTCTTTTGCTCCTTCTAAGTTTCACTTCATTTTTATTTACTTTCTTCCTTGAACTTTGTTCTTGTTCATTACTGTCCGAAACAATCTTAGAAAATGTCTTGAACCTATTTTCATAAAAAAAATAGCATCCCTAGATTCAATGATGGAATTTATTGAATAATAATTATTTGGCTCCACCACTATGAATCTATAAGCTTTACTATGAAGTGCATATTCGAGGAAAATAAATTTTATTCCTCTTTCACCCAAGTTCTTCCTTTTTGGTTTAGGAACTTGAACTATAGCTCTATAACCCCACACCTTAAGGTAGTCTAGATTAGGCTTCCTATTCTTCCATAACTCATAAGGTGTTACTTTATTTCTTTTTGTAGGGACTCTATTTAAAATGTTACAAGCTGTTAAAAGTGTTTCTCCCCAAAACGCATGTCCTAGACCAGAGTTGAAAAACATGTCATTAACTATCTCTTTTATAGTTCTATTTTGCCTCTCTTCTACACCATTTTACTATGGTGTATAAGGGGCAGTAATCTCATGAATTATTCCATGAGTCTCAAAATAAATAGGATCATAGTACTCATCTCCTCTGTCAGTTCTAAGACATTTAATCCTATTGTCACACTGAAGTTCTACCTCATTCTTAAAAACAGAAAAACTATGCATAGCTTCATCTTTAGAATGTAATAAATAAACATAACAATATCTTGTACAAAATATTTTTTTCCTCCTAAAGAAATGGTAGCATGCATATCACATAAATCACTATGAATTAAATCTAGAATTTTTGAATTTCTTTGAACATTTGAAAATGGTTTTCTAGTGGTTTTAGTAAGCATGCATGTTCTGCAATTTTCCATGGCTATATCAAATTTTGGAATTAAATCTAACTTTATCATATCATTTAATTGTCTAGAATTTACATGTCCTAAACGATTATGCCAAAGTAAAGCAGAACAATCAACAATATAAACAGAAATCATACTCATATTATTAATATTGAGTTTAAACATCCTCTCATACATATATCATTTCCCAACAAAAATACCTCCCTTAGAGAGAACAAACTCATCAGCCTCAAATACAAGCTTGAACCCATTTTTGTTGAAGACTACCGAAAACTAAATTCTTCCTAATTTCAAGTACATAGTACACATCAGTGAGGGTGAGGGTCTTTCCAGAAGTGAACTCTAGTTTAACTTTTCCCTTTCCTATCACTAGTACAGTGGCTAAATTTCTCATGTATAAGAAAGTACCATCAACCATTGCTTTATAGTTCTTAAATACCTTCTTATCCGTGCACACGTCTCGTTGCATCAGAATCAATCCACCAAGCTTCATTGTCCTTAAGGACATTTGTTTTAGAAATCATAGCCACAAATTCTTGTGGTGTTTTTCTTTGTTTTTTCTTCAGCAAATAAAAATCTCTTTTGAAATACCCTGGTTTCCCACAATTGAAGCAAGAACCCTTAGTTTTCTTATTCTTAGAAAACTTTGCTGGTTGATTCATTCTCTTGTGAGATTTTTTAGAGTACTTCTTTGAAGTCTCTCCTTCCTCTACCATATTGATCTTGGAGATGGCTTCTTCATTGCCTTCTTTTCGCAAGTTCTCCTCAATATGGAGATGGTTGCCTAACTCCTCAAGAATCAGGTCTTCCTTTTAGTGCTTTAGATGATTCCTGAAATTCTTCCATAAATGAGGCAGTTTATCTATAATGGTTGTGACCGTTATGGTCCCATCCATTTTCAAATTATGCTGAGTAAATTGTTCTAATATAGTTTTGATCTCACCATATTGATCCATAAAACTACGAGTATCAACCATTTTAAAATTATGAAACTTTGTAATAATATAATGCTTACTTGCTACGTCCTTCTTCATGTACCTTGCCTGCAGTGTGTCCCACAAATCCTTTGCCGTCTTGACGTTGTGGTAGGCATAAAAAAGATTGTTAAGCATGACATTCATGATATGACCTTTGCAAGTGTCATCATTTTAATTCCATTTATGTCTATCTCTTGTCTAAGAAATTGGTTCATCTTCTACAGGTTCTGTCCTTGGAGAATTGATGACATAATAAACCCAAAACGATGTCAAGAGGAAGAATAACCTCTTATGTCAGCAATAAAAATTCCCTTCGTCGAATCGCTCCACTTGTTGAAGTCGAGCGCCTTATCACTCAACGAACTCATGGAAGTCATTTTGATAAACTAGAATTAAACCAAAAGATTGTTTTATCTCATGTGGGGAAAAATAACTGTAAGTGAGGGCTGCTTATCAAAATAAGTGAGATACAGAGAGAGAGCCTTCAAGGCGTGACCAGGTCACTTTCCTTAAGGTTTAATTCGCCCCTCACAGTGCAAGAGGTTATCGACGAATTTCCTCCAAGATACAATGAAGCTCTGATGTTATTTTGCACTTTGCAGTTGTGAATAATAAACCACAGTAGCTTCTAAGAGATTATGGATGTATAACACTTATGTCTGAACATTTGCAAGATTTATGGACATAAGTAAATCAGTATTTTAAAAGGAAAAGAAGAAGAAGAGAGAGAATTTCAGAAAACTGAATGTAATCTGTGTTATCTTAATTATGATAGTTGAACACACTTATATAGTGTTGAAATGAGTCTGTCTTTCCATTAGAGACATCTTATTTCAGTTTAAAAATGAATTAAACTGAATACCAAGTGTTCCTTCACAAATAACACTTATTTTCGCATTCAACTAACATAAAACATTCTGAAAATTCAAAATTTTCGAACATCCAGTCGACTTAAAAAGTTACAGAGAGTGCAAGGAATTTTCTTCATTTCATTCAGTCGACTGAATGCTTCATACAGTCAACTGTATACACCATGCAATTGACTGTATCAAACTTATAGTCGACTGTATCAACTCTTAAAAGCCAAAATTTATTTTCCTTTTTCTTTTATCATTTCCTTTGATTTTCTAAAATATCCTAAACTTAAAAACCAAGTTTATTTTGAAAATCACCAATAGAAACAATGCTTAGGTGACGATAATGGATAGATCATGAGATTCGGATTTTGATGGGGTGGTCTGTCTCAAGCAGAGGTGGTTCCGATGGCGGGAGTGGCGGTGGTGGTCTGCGGAGCTGGCTGAAAATTGGACGGTTTTGCTTGGAAAATATTTCTGATATTGATGGTGTGGGTGATGCTGATTGGAAATCACCGGAAAATGGCAAATCAAACTCAAACCTACTGTTACTACAAGGTTACTGTACAACGTTCTGTTCACAATATGTTTAGGTGTTTTTTTAGGTGTTTTATTTTTCTAGGTTTTGGTTTTAGAATGCGTTTGGGTGAATGTATTTGGATGAAACACGAAAAATTTGGCGTGATGGTAGCAATCATGGGAGATCAAGGTTTGGGCTCTTTATATCAATTTGATGCATGACAAATAATTAAAGAGAGAAGCAGATTGAGAAATGAGAGAAATAATATAGAAATAAAGAAATTAGACAGAAAGAAAATAAACTAGGTAGAAAAGAGAGACAAGAGGAAGAATATAATAATTTCTTCTCTCTTAGTTACTTGTCCTACGTCAATTGGTATTAGAGCTTAAAAGTCCTATGTTCCCATTCATTATCAACATCACCTACATCAGTCCGTGCAAACTCATTTGCGCTTAAATGCTAGAATCAACTCAACACCTTCTACTATGGAAAATCTGGTGCTCATGTTTGGAGTGGTGGATTATTAAATGGGCTACCCCAAGGTCTATTAAAACGTTATTTTATGCTTGGTTTTTGTTATGTCCTAGACATGAAGCGAAGCATATTTTGGGTATTCTGTTTTATTTAGCTATTTAGTCACTTTGGCTCAAGAAAAATGAAGTTATTTTTAAGGGAAGATCTTTTGATGTGACAAAAACAATGGAATTGATCAAAATGAGACTCTTTTGGTGGATGGAGCGAAATGTGGGAACACTTGTACTTAATTCTCTATTCAAACAGTTCTCTATTCCATATGTTCGATCTATCCTATAACATAGGAGAAGTTGGTGTGAATCCATGTGTAAACCGGAAAAGATGTGATATTTATTGGAACTCTCCTATAAAGAACGCTATGAAATTCATTGTGGATGTATCCTTTTAAGGGAACCTAGCCCTGCTTGTGTGGGTAAAGTTCCAAGGGATTGTAATGTTTTTTTGTTAGGAGTTTTCTCCATGAACATTGGGAAGGATGATTCCAATCTGGTTGAACTTCAAGCTATCAAGGTGGCACCCCAATTAATTGCAGATTCGATATGCTGTGTAAATCATGAGTTAATTATCGAAAGTGATACTACTAGAAAAATGGTCTAAATGTAAGACTTTTTTCCAACTAAACCTGGAACCAATTATGTTAATGGTATTTGTTTTTATATTTAATTAAATCAAGTTTAAATCATAAAAATTTAAAAATTTAAAAATAAAAATAAAAATTTTAATGATTTAATTTGAATTTAATAAAACTTAAGCCAATATGATGCCATATATCAAAAATAAAAAAACTAACATTCTGTTTGATATGATCTCAAATATATAATTCAATTCATTTTCAAATAAATTGAAATTAAAATTTATTTATAAACGAATTCATAATTTTTTTATAAATTTTATCAATTTCGATTGAATTTATGTATAACTAATTTAATTTTATTAAAATTTATTTAAAAATAAATTTTATATTTTTATTAACATATTATTAATTTATTTATAAATAAATTTCATGTCTTACTAACCAACCAAACACAACGAATTTCACAAAAAAAAAAAAAAAAAACTATTATCCAAACAAAGAATATAATCAAAGAACTATAATTTAAAAAAAAACTGAAACAGCCTTGCTCGATTTCTCTCCGGCACGATTTCCTCTCAAAGCTAACTCCCTTGATCAATCGATTACTGTCATTCTCTGTGGCTCGATTCCCCGCCTCTCCGTTCCTACTCTCTCTCTCTCTCTCTCTCCCCTTCGGTTGCTTTCATTCTCGCTCCCTCTTGATCGATTTCTCTCAGCAATGCCGAGATGGTGGCTCAATTTTTTTCGCCATTTTGCTCTACGAGGTAAGCTCCTTTGAGGAAAACCTAATTCCTTTGTAAATTTCCCCAGATTATCAATTTTGACTCTGTTTTTGTTTATTGTCGCAATTGAGGTTGACCTCAAGGACGAGGAGCAATAACCCATTGATGTAGACGCAAATGAGGGCCGTGACGATGATGATGAGGTCGTAAAATATAGTACATGCTTTATTTTTCAGAAGAATTTTGGAAGATTTTTGCAAGTTTTGGGATCAATTTTGTCGTTTCCGTATGCCCCTGCAAATTCTTTGCTATTTTCCTTTTTTTTTTTCCTCAGCAACCCAACAGGGACTTAGACTAACAGATCCTTATTCTGTGTTCTATGCTTGCGGTCGACTCAATAATTAATGGTTTCTTTTTTGATTGTTTCCATCACTAGCTTGTGAATTACTTCAATTTATAGTATAATTTTGTTGTAGAACGTAAGCATTGCGGTGTAAACGGTAGGAAAATGGTGCCTTCTCGCTCAAAGAAGGGTTAAAAATGTGAAGTCGATTTTAAATTGGTTCATATGTCGAGACACCTTATTCATTTTTTTTAAAAATTTTAGGCTTTAAAATATGATCGTTGTAGTATTATTTTTCTCTAAATTTTTTGCAGAAATTAAAGTTAAAGCTTGGAAGAAAATTGCCACCCCCAATGCTACAAACATTGGAATTAAATCAAAAGGTAAAAATGAATTCTGTTTCAGGTTTCTTTTTTTTTTAGTTCTGCCTTCCATGCTAGTTCACTTTGATACTTCAATTTATATAGCAATTTTCCATTTTCTGATGAAGAATGGGAGCTTAAACATTTTAAGGTTCTAGCAAGAAATCTCAAAAGAATTGTATACAAAATGAATAGAGTTCCCTTTTATGTTGTTCCTCTGGGTCGTAAGTTGCTTGTGATCAACTAACATTATTGATGACAGTTCACTCATCTATTCATACTTCCTGAGCAGAGTGTGACGACAGAGAAGGTAGGGTTTAGTTGTGAGCAGGAAAGGCTCGAGTATAAAAGAGCATATTCAGCAAACATCTCATCACAATGCAAAAGTTCGTAAAGGTAACATTGTAAATGGATTTGTTTGAATTTAATCATTTAAATTTATCAGGTTCACTTCTCCCTGTTTCAACTAAACTTGTTTTAACACTGCGTTCGGTTTTTAATACCGTTGATGCTACCTTGTCGCAAGAGGTATGCCATTTCATCCCCTTTTCTTTACTTGTTTTTAGCCTTTTGATTTTCTGTGTAAACAGTAGGATAGTTTTCCTGCATTATGATTCTGTTATTCTGCATAGTTTTCAAGTATCTTCAAGTGTTTCCTGGTTGTTTACTTTGATTCAATATCTGGAATATACATTGTTGACCATCAAGGTATCAAGTACCAATTGGAGGTTTGGGCTATGGTGGGTGTTTTTGTTACAGAACTTGGTTAAGGAGTTCAAGATCGATGAGATTTACAAGACTTGGAGTTCAGAAGTTGAGCATGGAGGAGGTTGTGCTTGCTGAGCTAGGATGCTTAAAGATTACATCTATGGCTCAATCCTCTTTGGCAATAGGGGTAATTTTTATCTTTTCGACTACCTCACTTGTTGGACATTGCATTAAATGAAATTTTGTGTTCTTTGTATCTCAGCATTTTCTTTGCTAATGTATTGCCAGGTTAGTTATTTGGCAACTGACATCTTGTTTCCTGAGTGGAAAATATAGACTCAGTTTCTTCAACAAACTAAATGTGGCCTATGTCTAGATTCACAAGAACAAACACACCCGATTGAGGTAAGGAATACACAGCCGATTGAGATATGGCATGTTTTCGTTGTTGGTTTGTACATAATTACTTAAATATATACTGAACTTGGAAGCTAACGATCGATGTGCATACAGGTCTCTGTCTGTATGCTTGTTTCTTTGCTAATAATGAAATCTGGAGAATGTTGTTTAGTATGCATCCATTCTTACTTACACTTCCTAAATGTTTTCAGTCTTTTGTTAGAATGAAATTGTCACCATATGACTTGATCTATTTCTCCATGTGAAAGAGTAGATAGAGAACTGTTTCTTTTTTCATATGCCAGTTCAAGCTCATTCAAGGAGAAGATTCAAAAGGAATGTGATGAAAATTATAATTTACGGGTGGAAGTCAATACTGAGCAGAGTGGTTTCTACAGGGTATAATATGAAGATGTAATTGCAGCTCAACTATTTCCTTCCTCACTCTTCTTGTTTATTTTTGAGTCAATTTAACTTTTTTGAATAAAAGGTCTTTACCGTTTCTAGGTGAAGAAATGACTGGCAATCACTTTCTAGTTCTTTAAGTTTTATTATTCAAATAGTCATTGTAAGTTAAGAATGCTTTTATTTTACCTTATGCAGCCTAATAAACAAGGCAAGAGAAAGGGATCGAAGAATAAGCTTGGTGATGTTGGTCTTCATATGCACATAGTCGTTCTAGAGAGGTAAGATATTTAGCTAAGGACCATTTTCTGTTTCTGTAGAACAATATTGTTAGGTGAAGCATGAATCTTTTTCACTCACTAGATGTAGTTGAATGTGATACAAAGGGGATAGCTTTTTAATGTTGGTTTAAATTTTATCTTCTAAGTGGATAGCTTTTGTGCAGTTGTGTTTTAATTTGTTGATTAGTTGTGGAATTGCAGATGGTTTTGGGTCTTATCTGTTGGGTTTGATCAGGAAGACATATGAACCACCGGGGGCTGATACAAAGGGGAACAATATAGGCAGCACAAAGGAACCTGGGCTTGGTTGTCTGGTTTCCTCTTTGTTAGCAGCTTGTGGGGTTTCTTGCATTGATTCCTCTTAAAAGGTGCCATGCTTGACTGGGTGAGTACTGATTTCTCTCGTAAGGAAGATTCAAAGTTCTTATTCATTTCTGTGACATTGATTTGTAATTGCAGGTAAAGAAGATTCATCAGGAGAAGAAGCTTGAAATTCATTTTTCTGACATTGATTTATGATATTTTTTTTTTCTTTTGGGAAACTGATAATGTAGGATCTCTTAAATTGTTTTGAGTGATATATCAATTCTTAAGAATTACATATTGTCTGTTGTCTCCATGTTTGAACTTGTACTGAAGATTTTCTGGTTTATTTGATTATTTTTTTTAAAAATAAAGGTGTTTACCGGAAGTTTTAACTGCTGGTAAAGCCCACTGCCGGCATTGCTTATTCTTTACCGGCAGTTCACCATAACCGCCGAGTAGTTTTTGCTGGCCAGCCAGACGCCGGCGACTTTCCACCAGAAATCAAACTGTCGGCACCTATTTTTGTCAGTGGATTTGAAGGCTTGATCGGCGGTTTTAACAGCCGGTATAGGCTGTTTTTCTTGTAGTGTGACTCCCAAGTAGGCGTGGCATGGGTGTCTGGTAATGGTGAAAGGCCCTGGAAATACAACTTGTTTAATGCTATCTCTAATGCTATGAATCAAATTAGCAAAGTAAATTTTGTCCATATTTTGAGAGTTGGCTGACTCTTAGCCAAGATGGGTGTTGGGAGAGCTAATCTTGGGCATAAGATGAAAATCTTGAGAGGTCTATAGCCTATGTTTTGGACTGGGTGTTGTTTGTGGGTTTTTTACTTTGGTTGTTGTAAGTCCTATTTTCCAGGCGAATGTGATTAAGCCTCTTTGGTTTTTTCACTAGCTATATCTACTGTAGCGATTGTTTTAGCCTAGAATCAGTAAGATTTATTTGCCGTTCACAAAAAGAAAAGAAGAAAAAAGAAAAAGGTAACACGCTTTGGGCCTTGTTTATTTGTCTCCGTCTGAAGAATCTTATGAAAAGTCCTGATCAGACAGGCTAGTTGTTTTCTTAGCTCACTTTGGTTAGGAATTTTAATTTCGTGATTAAAGAACTGCATCAAGTTTATTTGATAATTAATTAACTGGTAAACTCCAGATGTAGGACAGTACTCACGCTACAACCAAACAGGCCTCTGTCGGTACTTTTGCGCTGACACTTTTAAAAAGCGCCGTTCATCAGTTGTCTACCCCCACAACCCCACAAAGCCTCGACACTCAACAAAAGCGTCCTTATTTCCTTTGGCACAAATCTCTTCAGGCACAAACAAAATCATCAACCCTATGCTTTTTTGGTGAAAAATTTTGAACGCCAAAGAGAAAATTGTTTGCGCTAAATCTCCAAATCCCCAAATCTTCCTGTATGTAACTATAGACCTGCAAATCTCTCTCAAATAAACCCTCTCTCTTCTAACCCAACTCTCACCAGATTCGAGCTGGCTAATTGTTCTCAAATAGCACCTGCCCCAGTAGAAATTTCTCAATCCTCGATCTCCATCATCTCTCTGCGACGTTGATCTAGACTTCTCATCAGTGGTGGAGGCGGAGAAACGGCGAAAGGGAGGGTTGTCTTCCCAGCGCCATTGGTACCCACTAGTGCTTCCTCTTCTCTCACTTTATCATAATAAGGTGATTAGTGTTTTTAACTTTGTGTTTCGTTGAATTGATTGCAAGCATATCTGCATCAATTGCGGCTTTGATGTTTATTCAGAAAGTGAGTCAATGTTAGAAATTCTTTGATATTTTTTTAGTGATCTAGAGTGAATGCTTCAGGTTTGTTAAATTTTTTGCTTTTGTTTTTAAAAGTGTTGATTTAATCGCAAGCATATATGCATCAATTTCTCATTTCTCTTAATTTTTGGCTGGTTTGGAGCTTAGTTAGAGTTCTTTTTTGTTGGTTTTCATATGTGGTATAATGGTTCAGATGAGTGGTGTGGGGGCTTGGCTGTTACTCAGATAGGGTTTGGGCTTGGCGATGTCAATCAGGTCTGGTGGAGGCTTTTTTTTCCTGGTGGTTGGCTTATCCTTGAGTTTTTTTTTCTTCTCTTTTTTGGGGGGAGGAGGATGTTATTGGATTGAAGATGGTCTGTGCTTGCTTGCTTTAGCTGCGTTTCTGTGATGTTTTGCATTCATGTTGTTTGGGCAACTTGTTTTATATATGGGGTCTCTTTGGGTTACTAGGCCTGTTTTCGCTGGAGTTTTGCTCTATTTGATGCTATTTTATTGTGGGTGTTACATTGTTTTTTGGGGCTGTTTTTCTTATTTGAGTTGTGGTTCAGGTGCTTGGGGTTGGAATTTATGTTGGGTTGGGTTAATTCTGTGGTTTTTTGTGGAATATTTTTATTTTCTCTGTACTTTTGGTGATAATTAATAACATTGATATACTACAATCATCATAATCAATATAAGCAATATAAGCCATATAATTTTCTACATTTTTGTCCCTATAATAGGTTCCTTTAGCAGTATTTTTCATTTGGTCTTTTTGTTGGAGGAGCCCTTAATACCTGGAAACCTCTGAAGTCAGATGACATAGATCAGTAAATTGTTTATCTTCAAATTTCTTTTTAAGTCTGTAAGATACACTCTCTTGGGCACATTGAATTATTTCTTTTTAGCCTGGTGGTATTACATCTAGCATAATCTTGCTAATTCAACAGCCCTGGTCTCAGGCTCTGTTTTATAAAGCTGATTATGAAACAAGATTTACAATTGTTGTCAAGTGTGAACCAAATCAGGAGCTAACTTTGAATACCAAGTAAAAGCAACCCCTATCAGTGAATTTGCAAACAACCTAAGTTTCACAAAGTCATTAACTTCTCCACACTGTACAGTAAACCTGCCAATGTGTTCATTAGTAGATTAACTCCCATCCTTAGTAAAGGTTGGAACCTCATAAGCCTTATAGTTCCTAGAAGTGGATAACTGCTGTCAATCCAGTAGTGCAATAACTTTTGGATAAGTATTAGTTGAGGTGATATATGCATTTTTTATTGTTTAAGAAGCAAAAGGGTAATGCCCTTGGATCTACCCATGAAAAGGATTCAAAGTTACAAATAAAGGGAATTACAAAGTATAATATTATTGGCTTATTGCATCGTTGTATATAGAAATCGGGGACTTGAGTACTTGTACTGACTTAAAACTGTATCACAAGTGAAGTTGTAGTTTTGGAGAATGAAAGTACACTATATAACAGGTTATAGACAACAAATTGCTTTAACAATGCCTATGCTTGGTACCTTGCTTTAAGTGGCTTTAAGCCAGGTACCAACCATGGCCAATATCATGTTCAATCAAAAGGATTTAGTAATGATTTATCTAGGCCAGTTAGAAAGCTTTTGGCCTTTTTGTGGAATGGTGCATTGGAACTCTAGAAATAAAATATGGGAAGTTTACTGTCAATCAAAGAAGGTGATGTATAACTAGACTCTTCCCAGGATAAATCAGGACTGTAAAGCACAATAGGAAGTTACACTATCTAAAAGCAAATTAGACTTGGCCTCGCTGGCAAGTTTTGCTATTTGGTTTGCAATGTCTCTTAAATATTTAGATTGTGATATTCAAGTGGTGTTCTATATGACTAATTTCCATTGAATATAACTGCCTAAGTATTATAAAATATAATGGCATCAAGTTATGAATGACATGAGTTAGCTTTGCTAATTCTAGATTCTAGATGCTTTTCGAGACATTTGGTGCACTAGTGATATGGCTATAATTATTTTTCCTCATGAATCAATAACCCATTACAGTGCAGAACAGCACATGCACAGGTGCAGAACAGCACATGCACAGGTGCAGAACAGCACATGCACAGGTGCAGAACAGCACATGCACAGGTGCAGAATAGAACCTGCACAGGTTCATAGTTACTTGCTGCTACAATTAAATGCTTAATTTGTTGCTTGTTACAAATACTTAATTATTTGAGTTTTTCTAGAAAATGATTGAGTTTGAAACTATTTTTTTTTATAAGTGATTGAGTTTGATACTATTAATTTGTTGTTAGCAGATTATTCTTAGATTGACGGACAAAAGTTCGATTAGTAAGCCGAGGGGCAGCAATGCCTATTTGAATGGAGTTAAGAATTTTATTAATTTCGCCAAAGAGAAATCATCTCATATTGGGATGATATTATGCTCGTGTCAGAAATGTGTCAATTGTTTTTCCTTTGGTCCAGACGTTGTAGAAGAACACTTGGTATGGAATGGTTTCTTGATGGGCTACACTACTTGGGTGTTTCATAGGGAGTCTTTAAGCCTATCTTTGGGTGATGCCCCTAGTACACAACATAAGTCTCTTAATCAAAGGTCTAACAATGTTGAATGTGGTGTGGATCAAGATTACACAAGGGGATTGCTTCGAGATGCATTTGAAATCCCCCCCAATTTTAATATTAACAGGAGTGATACTGGAAATTTGGGTGAGCTTAGTGAAGCACAAGGAAACACTGAGGTGCATCATGTGTTAGAATTTAAGAGAGTAAAGAGATGTGAGAATTGAAGAGAGTAAAGAGATTGTACAAATGCTTACTTGAGTTCTTATTATTGAGAATACAATTAAGAGTATATATAGGTTGTTAAAGGAAAAAGACATTCCTTAAAACAAGGAAGGAAACATGGCCTAAAGTAAGCCTTAAAACAAGGAAGGAAACATGGCCTAAAGTAAGTCTTAAAACAAGGAAGGAAACATGGCCTAAAGTAAGCCTTAAAACAAGGATGAATATATGGCAAGTGTGGGTGAAGTGGAATAGTTAGTGACCTTAATTAAAGAAAAGAATATGGACTTTGCCATCCATTGACAGCCCCCCTCAAATTAATGCAGGTTGATCAATAAGCATCAATTTGCTGCTTAAGAAGCAATGTCGATGGCGAGTGAGCGCTTTGGTGAAGATATCAGCAATTTGTAGGTCAGTGGAAACATGTGGAAGAGTGATAACACAAGCTTCAAATGCTTCGCGGATAGAGTGACAGTCGACTTCAATATGCTTCGTGCGCTTATGATAGACAGGATTGGCCGTGATCTGAATAGCACTTGTATTATCAGCATGTAGAGGTGTAGGATCAGTTGCAGAAAAATCTAGCTCAGTAAGCAAACCTCGAAGCCAAATAATTTCGGAACAAGCAAGAGACATCGCCCGATACTCAGATTCTGTAGATGACTTAGAAACTCTGTCTTGCTTCTTACTCTTCCATGAGATCAATGCATCACCTAAGAACACACACCAACCAGTAATGGAGCGACGCGTATCAGCACAACCAGCCCAATCAGCGTCGCTATAAGCAGTAAGTCGAGGAGAATTGCCTGCAGGAAAGAATAAGCCACGGGCAGAAGTGCCCTGAACATAGCGTATGATCATACGGACAGCAACCAAATGAAGGTGACGAGGGGTCTGAAGAAACTGGCTGACTTGTTGTACTGCAAAGGAAATGTCCGGTCTAGTAATGGTGAGGTAGACAAGACTGCCCACCAACTTTCGGTATAAACTAGGATCAGCAAGTAAATCACACTCCTCTTTGCGAAGCTTGACATTCAATTCCATGGGAGTATCAACAGAAGTGGCCTCCTGTAGGCCAGCTGTAGCGACCAGGTCACTAGCATACTTATGTTGATTGAGTGAAATACCCGACGGACTACGATGCACCTCCAGACCGAGAAAATATGTAAGAGACCCAAGATCTTTCATATGAAAGGACTCGGAGAGATGGGTCTTGAGTTGGCCAAGTAAAACAGAATCGGAACCAGTAATCACAATATCATCAACATAAACTAAAAGAACAACAATACCCATGTCTGATTTTCGAAGAAACAAGGAAGTGTCATACTTGCTCTGCTTGAATGAGAATTGTAATAAATTAGTTCGAAATTTATCAAACCAAGCCCTTGGAGCTTGTTTGAGACCATAAAGAGAGCGACGAAGCTTACACACATGTGAGTTTGGAGAAGGAAACAATCCCGGGGGTGGCTTCATAAAAATACACTCTTTAAGATCCCCATGAAGAAAAGCATTCTTGACATCCATATGATGTAGTGGCCAATCATTGGAAGCAGCAAGAGCTAGAATCGTACGAACAGTGGTCATCTTAGCCACAGGAGCAAAGGTTTCTTCATAATTAACACCATATTCCTGTTTATTTCCAAGTGCAACAAGCCGAGCTTTATAACGATCCAAACTTCCATTAGATCGAACCTTGACGGAGTAAACCCATTTGCAACCCAGGGGGACTATAGTGGAAGGACAAGGTGCAATGTCCCAGGTATGATTGGCCTCTAAAGCAGCAATTTCTTTCTGCATAGCTTGTCGCCAACAATCATGCTTGACAGCATGTGGGAATATCAAAATTAGACAATGCAGCAGTAAGAGCAGAAGCAAACCCATACCTATCCGGAGGTAAAGATATTCGAGAAGAGTGACGTACCAAGTGTTCTGAAGGTGCTGCAACTGACTGGAGCATGGTAGGATCAGATATCGATTGAGCCATCGGAAGAGTATGTGGGCGGGAGCGTCTCGTATATACAACACCTGGTTTAAAGCGAGAGCTGATTTGATGAAGATATGAAAATTGTTGCTCAAAGGAGGGGAGGACCACCGTAGAAGAAGAGGGCTCAGAGGACATAGGAAAGAAATGTTGATTTTCAAATAAAATAACATTTCTAGAAATACGTGTACGATGTAAGGTAGGATCATAGCAAACAAATCCCTTTTGACACACATTATATCCCAAGAATGCACATCTAATAGATTGAGCAGATAATTTATGTCGCTCATGGGGAGGTAAATGGACAAAACATACACAACCAAAGATACGGAGATTATCATAACTAGGTTGTTTAGCAAACAAGCGGAAATAGGGAGACTCCATGTGTAAGATTTGGGAAGGTAAACGATTAATCAAGTGAGTAGCAATTTTCAAAGCCTCGACCCAGAACATTGATGGAACAGATGATTCTAACAAGAGAGTACGTACCACATCAAGAAGATGACGATTTTTGCGTTCGGCTACTCCATTCTGTTGGGGAGTAGCAGGACATGAACGTTGATGAATAATACCTTTAGAAGCCAAGAATTCCTGAAACTCAGTAGACAAATATTCACCACCAGAATCTGTGCGTAATATCTTAATAGTCGCAGAAAATTGATTGTCAACATACGCTAAAAAATTAGTGAAAGTACGAAAAACCTCAGATTTAGAGCGAAGAAAATAAACCCAAGTGAATCTGCTATAATCATCAATGAAAGTCACATAATATTTAAATTTTTCATGTGAACTAACGGGGGAAGGTCCCCAAACATCACTATGGATAAGATCAAAGCAGTGAGAAGCTCTACTAGCATGTAAAAGAAAGGGAAGAATTTGGCTTTTACCAAGTTTGCAAGAATCACACTTAAGAGATAAAGAAGAACGTTCTTCTTCATCAAGAAAACCAGAGTGCAATACATGAGATAAGATCTGAGTATTGGAATGGCCTAAACGACGATGCCATACCATACTCAGATTTGGAACATTATTGCAAGCAAGAGACTTAATAGACGAAACTGGAGAAATTGCTGGGATAGATAAAAATAGTGGAAACAAGCGCCCCACTTTAGGTCCCTTCGCGATCAGCTCTCCCGTTACCTGGTCCTGTACAACACAACCATCACCAGAAAAGTTAACAACACAATTGTTATCAACTAATTGACCAACAGAAATAAGATTCGTGGAAAGTTTAGGAGCAAGAAACACATCAGTGAATTTAGAAGAGGCATCTTCGACAGCAGCGATTGGTAAAGAACTGCCATTGGTAGTCTGAATGGCAGATGGACCAACATAGGGTCGAACATGACACAGAGCGGTGGGAGTATTCGTCATGTGATTAGAGGCCCCCGAGTCTACGTACCAGAGTTTGGTAGAATTTTTACCTTGAAACCCCATTGCAGATAATGCTGAAATTAGCATCTGTTGCACCATTTCGGGTGTGCAGTAATTCGCTGCAGGAGGTGTCGAAACTGGGGAGGCACTGGAAGAAGAGCTAGGAGCTGCGGAGGGTACAATAACAGAAGTCTGAAATGCTTGAGCCTGACGATTCTGTGGGCGGAGACGACATTCTTTGATGATGTGACCCTTCTTCTTACAATAAGAGCAATATTTCTTGGGACAATTGGCAGCAATATGCCCATATTCCTTACAGCAAAAACACTGCAAGTTTTTAGAATGCGTAGGCGATCCGCGTCCTTGGGCGGCATAAGCAACAGTTCTTGGACTACCATAAGATTGCTCCAGAGTGGCTTGAGTACTAAGACGTTATTCTTCACGAAGTAACTCACCAAAACAAACATCAAGAGAAGGAACAGGAGATCTATTCAGCAGAGAGGAGCGAATAGATTCATATTCCGGGCGTAGTTTCATAAGAAATTGATCACGCCATCTAGTCTCGTGGAGTTGCTGAATAGTCGAAAGAGTGGCAACAGGAACAGCCGCTGTAACAAGATCAGTATAGTCAGTCCAAAGAATCAGAAAGGCCGAGTAATAGTCTTGGATGGAAAGACTGCCATGTTGAAAGGTGGCAATTGCATGCTCTAACTGAAAGCGATAAGCATCATTATCTTGATGATAAACCTTCTTCAGATAAGTCCACATGGATTGAGCAGAGCGATGAGTACGCAAGTTGGTGACAATATGTGGCTCCATCGAACCAAGAAGCCAAAACATGATCCGAGCATCAAGCACAGTCCAAGAAGGAGAATACCCGACATCCTTCGATTGGTCTGTATTGGATGTTTGTGCAACATCTGTGCCATCGATATGGCCCCAAAGTTCTTTTCCCTTGAGGAAAATTTCAAACTGAAAGGCCCATGTAGAGTAATTTTTGCCCGTAAATTTGACACACAGGTGCAGAATCCATTGCAAATAAGTGCAAAAAAAAAAAAATAGCCCGACAAAAAAAATATGCCGAAACCACCCAAAGCAGAAAAAAAACAAACTGCCAAAGAGATCTGAGAACAAAAAAAAACACCGAGAAATCTGAGACCCAAAGCCACAAAACACCTCTGAAAATAGAGGATGTCGAGAATGCCGAAATTGCTCAAACCAAAAAAAATAAGAGGTGCCGACAACACCAACCCAAAAAGAGAAGACCGAAAAACAACAAAAAAAAACTTTCACGTCGAGTTCACCGAGAACAATACAGAACACGCCGAAACACGAAACCGAAAAAAATTACAAGCGAGAGAAGAACCTAAGCAACCGGCTCTGATACCATGTTAGAATTTAAGAGAGTAAAGAGATGTGAGAATTGAAGAGAGTAAAGAGATTGTACAAATGCTTACTTGAGTTCTTATTATTGAGAATACAATTAAAAGTATATATAGGTTGTTAAAGGAAAAAGACATTCCTTAAAATAAGGAAGGAAACATGGCCTAAAGTAAGCCTTAAAACAAGGATGAATATATGGCAAGTGTGGGTGAAGTGGAATAGTTAGTGACCTTAATTAAAGAAAAGAATATGGACTTTGCCATCCATTGACATCATGGGCCTACCTTTAGTGAACAGTTACATTCCAAGCATCCTATGCACTTTTATAATGATGATGCAACTCGATATCATACCTTGTTGCAAGAATGTGATCAAGAACTTTATCCGGGGTGTAAGAATTCTTCAAAGATATCTTTTATTCTACACTAGTTCCATCTAAAATGCTTAAATGATTGGTCTAGCAAATCTGTAACCATGTTACTCCAATGGAGTATATACTTCCTGAAGGTTCCTCTTTGCCATTGTCTTACTATGAAGCTAATAAAGTGATAAAGGAATTGGGTCTTGAATACGAAAAGATTCATAGTTGTCCCAATGACTATATGCTATATTGGGGTGAGAGAGCGAATGAAGAGTCTTGCCATGTGTAGATCTTCATGGTGGGTCATAAAAGAAGATAATCAGGATGATCCATTGAGTGAAGTAGATACTATGCCAAAGAAGAAGAAGGCTGCCAAAGTGTTGCGCTGTTTTCCTTTGATACCAAGACTAAAGAGGATTTATATGTCATCGAAGAGAGCTTCTTCAATGAGATGGAATAATGAGGGCCGTACAAAAGATAAAATCTTGAGACATCCAGCAAATTCCTTGGCATGGAAAGCATTTGATGAACGATATCTTGAATTTGCCTCTGATCTGCGCAATGTTCGACACGGCTTAGCTAGTGATGGGTTCAAACCTTTTCGGACTATGACCTCAACATACAGTACATGGCGGGTCTTGTTAATCCCATATAACTTACTACTATTGTTGTGCATGAAACAACCATCATTCATTTTGTCAATGATTATACCCGGTGAAAAGGGTATGGAAAATGATATTGATGCTTATTTGCAACCTCTAATAACGGAGTTAAAACAATTATGGGAGGGTGTCGATGCATTTGATGCTTCTAGTGGGAGAATTTTAAATTACGGGCCGCTTTAATATGGACGATTAATGATTATCCTGCATACGCTAATCTATCTGGTTGGAGTACCAAGGGACGTGTTGCTTGTCCTTGTTTTAGGGAATCAACTCATTCCCGTTGGTTAAAGAGAGGACGAAAATTCTACTACATGGGTCATCGTCGATGGTTAGAAGAAAACCATCCATTTCGATTTCAGGGGGAACAATTTGATGGATCTATAGAGTTAAAATTTGCTCTCGTGGATATGATGTTCTTAGGGAAATGAGTGGAATTAACTATGTGTATGGTAAATCATCTAAGAGTTTGAAGAAGAGAGCACGAGAAGAGGTTGGTGCTTCAACGAATCAAGGCTTGATAGAGGAAGTTGATCCTATAAATCTGTCTAGTGTCTTTGCTGATGCTGATGATTTCATTGGGGAGATTGATAATATAGAGGAGTTAGAGAATAATGATGTGAGATTGGACGAATCAATTGGTGGGGCTACACAACACCTTTGGAAAAAAAAGAAGCATTTTTTTTTGATCTACCTTATTGGGAATACAATCTTCTTCTCCATAATCTTAATGTGATGCATACTGAGAAGAATGTGTGTGATAATTTGGCTGGGGCTTTGTTGAATCTTGACAGGAAAACTAAGGATAATAAGAGGGCACGTGAAGACTTAGAAGATATGGGTACAAGACATGATCTTCATGTTAAAAAACATCCTAACAACAAAACTTATATACCTCCAGCATGCTACACTATGTCTTCACAAGAGAAAGAGTTGTTCCTAATAGTTCTTAAAAACCTCAAAGTTCTTGATGAGTATGCCTCAAACATCTCTAGATGTGTCAACCTAAAAGACTGAAAATTTTCGAACCTTAAGAGTCACGATGGGCCCATTTTGCTGCAAGATATCCTTCCCCTAGGTGTAAAAGCTGTTTTGCCCAAACAAGTTGTCTCAATTGTTTGTGAGCTATTCTATTTTTTCAGAGCATTATGCTCTAAAACCCTTGATCCTCAAGAACTTGATCAATTGGAGTATCATGTTATCCAGGCACTTTTGTCACATGGAGAAAATCTTTCCTCCTTGGTTCTTCATCATTATGGTTCACCTAATTGTTCACTTGGCTTCAGAAGCGAAACTTGGCGGGCTGGTAATCTACAGTTGGATGTATCCGATCGAGAGGTGAGGGATTATAAATTCAGCTCCAAATACTCTTTGTTTTTTAGTACTTAAATAATTTTTTGATAAGTGTCTTAATACTTGAAAAATTACTAATATTGTTATGTTTCATAAATTTTTGGCTATATAAGGTATTTGGTTAGACTGAAATCTTATGTGCGCAATAGAGCCCTAAGCCCAACCCGAGGGCTCAATTGTAGAAGGTTACATTGCGGAAGAGTGTTTGATATTTAGTTCAAAATATCTGGAAGGTGTAGAGACGACCTTGAATAGACCGCCAAGAAATAATGATAGTCCACATTAAAGAAGGTTACAATTTCTCTACTGCTGGACGAGTAATAGGGAAGGTTCAAAGCGCTGTTCTTGATGAGTTGTCACTAGCACAAGCACATCGTTATGTGCTACTACATAGTGATAAAATATCTTGCTATCACAGGTAAGAATCACTATAATTATTTGTCTTTATTCATACTTTTGTTTTACCATCAAAAGCATTAATTCTATCTTATGCATTGCATTTTTGGCTGCACAACGATGACAAAATCGTCACATTCGTGCCAACCAAAATGTTGAACAAAGGTGGTTAATCGAAAAATTTCCTGAATGGCTTTTAAGACAGATAGGGTTTGTTGAAGAGTCTTTAAATATATTCCACACATACTTAAAAAGTAGGATCATTAGCTTCACTTTCCTTTTATTGTACTCGTCTTCTTAGGTGCCAAAGATGATTGAAAACAATTGCTCCGATGAAATTGTAGCACTTGCTCGAGGTCCGAACAACATTGTTAGCAAGTTTAATGGTTTCATCATCAATGGGCTTAGATTTCATACTAAAGATCGTGATAAGTACAGAAGATCTCATAATTATGGGGTTATAGTGGAAGCAAAGGGAAACTGTACTATGGTGCACTCACTGAAATTTTTGAGTTAAGAGTACTATGGAAAATTTAAGGTCGTGTTATTCCGTTGTGATTGGGTGCATACCAACTCATCTAGGGGTTATAAGGTAGATGCAAACGAGCCCATCCTTGTGAAATGTTCTAGGTTGATACACACCAGTCAATCACTAAAAGATGATCCATTCATATTTTCCTCTCAAGCGACAAGTTTTCTATGTTCAACACCCTAAAGATAAGGACTGGTCTTATGTAATTAAGACAAAGCCTAGAGACTTTTATGATATGGACAACGGATCACATATGGATGATGATGAGGCATACACACAATGAATGCATTTTAGTCTTATGAAACCTGCTGATGAGTTAAATGATCTAACAAGTTAAGTGAGGACGGACATTGAAGGAGAGTTTGATGATTGATTTAGCACCAAGGCAGCACCAGTGCAGGGGCAGTGCCAAAATGTGTTTTTTTTGTGCTTTTATTGTTTCTAATTATATGATTGGGTGCTTACATTCTTCTTGCATATTGTAATTCTTTTGAACAAGCCATTTTGATGAGTTCAATGTTTATGTGGATCTTGAAAGAATGCTATGTGCCATCTGTGAATTTTTGGATTTTGTATGCAATGAATTGATGAATTGTTTCTGATTTGGGGAATTCTCTTGATTGATTTGTTGTGGTGTTTAAAAATTCTAGTTTACCAGCTACAATTTGGGTAACTTGGGGAGATGAGAATTGTGGTGGTTCTTTAATGCTTCACTCATGAATCATGATGACTGTGGTAGTTCTAGTTTATTCCCTCATTATTTGACAGTGCCTTGCCATATAGAATTACTTTTGAAAGCCTGTATTGGGCCATATGTTCACATTTGAGTTATTTTTTTTATGCATTTATAAACCAAATAGCTTTTTTATATTGTTTCATCACTTCTTTCATTATCTCATGATAATGTTTGTTGAAGTATAATTTATCCAGGTCGCAGGTTTGGCTGTTGTCTCTGTTGTATGCTTCACTTCAAGTGCTCTTGTAGCCCTTTTGATTGACATTCCAGTAAGTATCTGTCTGTTCATCATTTGTTCTCTATTGCATCTGTAATTAAGTGTTTTAAATTTCTCAAACTTAATCGTGTTCCCATGACTGCATGAGAATTGCCTTACTTAATAGTAGCTAACACACAAGAAGAATCAAGAACAATAACTTTCATCAGGGTTGGTTGAAAATAATGTGTTGTCCATGTATGTAAGTGGATTGTTTGAGGGGGTGCCTGTTGTGAATAAGAAAAATCAATGTTGGCAGTGAAGCTTTAAACAATGGAGCTGAACCCTGCTGTCCTTCACAGTATGATTGAGGCCCATACTTTATTATCAGTATCTGATGTGAATATTAGGTATTATGCCTAGACAAAAAGGGTTATTACTACCAGGGTTGGTTGGTTATTAAAAGGAACGTTATTAATTGATAATATCATGTGTATTTGGAGTCTTAAACTGCCTTTTAGAATTACTATTTTCTGCTGGAGGTTACTACAATAGCTTACATGTTGGTGCTAATTTTGAATATAATTTAATTTGCTATAACAACTGCACCTAATTTGAATGATTTCAGAGAAGATAATTACCAAAAAACTGGGGAAACCAGGTATTACTTTTATGTAAAATGAATAATCTGCTAGCTTGTATAACTTTAATCATGTATGTTTTATGCAGGTTTTAGATACATGGGTAAGAGAAAGCGTTTGAATGGGTGCCAAATCACTGTAGGTCAAAGAGAATATGTTACAATCTAAAAAAAATCAGCCTCATGTAAGTGCTACTTCTGGACCAGAAGTACGGGCTGAAAGCTCTTGTCGAGTCCAGTCTCATGTCAATGTTACCTCAGCCTGAAACCAGCTTCATAACAGCCAGGGTTCTAATCAAAATGCATGGGTTAGAAACACTCAAACCAACCCACTCATGGTAGTGATGGTTCTAACCAAGAGGCAAGAGATGGAAACACTCAAAACCAACCCGGTAGTGTTGGATCTAACCAAGATGCATGGGATAGAAACTGTCAACACCAATCTACTCATGAAAGTGACAGTTCTAATCAAGATGCAGTGGCTGGAAACTCTCAAAACCAACCCATTGATGGTGAGCATGTTTGCAGAGATTTGCTGGAGATGGTTGGTAAGTGAGTTATGTTATTTAAAACCAAAAATATATTAAGATAGGATTTCAAAAATGATCATATTTGAACATAAGATAGTTATGTACTAGCATTAAGTTTAAATATTTTGTTCAATTTATTGACTGCTAGTAGTGTTACTCATGCATTGTTGATAGATGGTCAAGGAAACCATATCATAAAACGAGGACCCACATGCGCTAAGGATGAGTGGAATTTGCCAAAAGGTCATCGGATTGTGATAGAAGGCAATGAATTAGGTCAACCAATTAATAAATACATTCTTAGTGGATGGCTAGGAACTGTTGCAAGAAAAAGAAACACGTGTCTTATTAATTATGAGTCTTGGAAGAAAGTCCATAAATAGTACATGGTGAATATTATCCGAATTACTCGGATAAGCAATAAAACATTCTTATTAGTTTATCATTAGATTATTAATATTGTTAATCTTCACCATTATATCTAGAGGAAGTTTGTTACTCCTTCAAATATGGACAAATGAATATTGGCTTCAGTTAATAAGAAATGGAGAGACTACAATTATGAGCTACGAGCAAACTATATAAGGGATGATCGCACGGAGGGGAAGATCAGTGAGGACTGTCCTGATGAAGTTATCACTGACCAATAGGAACAATTTATTCAACATTGTTTTTCAGAAAAGGCTCAGGTGTATAAATTGAACAAGGGTTATTTATTGAACAATGTTTTCATTGCTTATGGGTTTGAGTTTGTTGTGTGTAATAATATGCTTATTTTGGCAGTGGTACTCTGATATTGGCAAAGCATCACGTGCATGCCAGAATACTCCTCACTCATCAAGCTCCAAGAGTTCTGCAAGGGTCGAAGCTGATTTTGTATGTGTAATTTCTTGTTACGGCTATTTAAATTTGTAACTAATGTTCAAGTATTCGTATTACTTTTTATTGTTTGAGCTTCATTTTTTATATTCTCCAACTAGTTAACTTATTGATGGCAGAAGGCAAAACATGGGAGAAGTGTGGAGATGTATTCAATGACTCATAAACACAAGGACGAGACATCTGTTAATCAAGAGGCCCAAAAATTTGTGGTACGCAATGAGACATTTTTAATTTGTTAGAAGAGCTAAAACAAGGTCAAACTTTGGTGTTGTCATTGCTTTAAATTCTTTGTTCTTTCTAAATGTCTTAATATTAACAAAGGAGTCTTCATTCCTTTAATGTAGGAAAGTGCTACTGCTAAAGTAACTGAGTTTGTGGTTACCTCATCTTCTGCTGATGATGTGAGTGATATAGAAAATCAAGTATTCACTGAATTGATGGGCAAGGAAAGAAATGGCCGAGTGAGGGGTGGGGGACTTGGAGTCACCCCCCACTCAGGTGTTTGGGGTACATGCTCAGATTAGAAGTGTGGGGTTTGGGGGGATCGGATGCTATGAAAGTGTTGGAAAATAAGCTAGAAGGACAAATGCAATATATGCAGCACAACTATGATGCTAAGTTCGCAAGGCTGGAAGGAAAACTATATACAATGACCTCTTTACTAGAGAGGCTTGTTGGTTCACCTTCTTCACAGGTAAGTCTTGTCTTAATTGAATGTTTTGTAAGTTTTTTTCTTGCCTTTCTGATAGAGTAAGAGTGTTAAACTTATTTTCTTGTGCTTTGAATTATGATCCTAAAGAAAAATGATCTTATTGCACCAATTAGCATTTTCTTTTTGCCTAATTACTGTTTGTTCTATTAAGAAATAAATACTTTTATAATAAAATAGATTTGCCTCACTCCACTGACATTCACTCCTTGAAATTTTGCATTACCACCTACTGCCACCTATCATTTTTTGTTTGATGCTTGAAATAAGAGTGATAACGGTATTAGCTAGTAATAGTAGATATGTTAATGAGAGGTACAATGAGGAGAGAATTGGGGTGGTGATGGAGGATGAGATAGAACCAAATGTGATGTGAGAGTAGAGGGTGAAAGATATAGAGTCAGTCCTAGGTTTAGCTTCAATGCCCAACTGGAATAGGCAAAACTTTGGAATCTATAATTGGATCTGAGACAGGATCAATTGGAATCTCACGGGTTGACTCACACAAAATAGCATTGAACATTGTCATATCAAGTCTGGCAATACACTGTTCCATTGCCTAATCAAAGAAATTATATCTAATCAATCCCAATACAAAAAGAGGAAAACGAAGCTGAAACAGGCCAGATTCTACTAAATTCAATTTTGCATGTTGTGTGGGTTTTTGCTATCAGTCTTTGTAGGGAAGGCAGAATGGGAGTTAAATATTGTTTCCTTTTTTGGATTGTTTTCTATATCGTGTGGCTTTTCTTTTGATTAGTTGTTTGGCAAGGACTTTGACTCGGTTTCTAAGAGTAACTTTGATCTGTTGGCGTTTTCTTTCGCCCCTGTTTTCATGCTTGGATTCATTCCACAAATCATAAGTTCTGGTGGTGAGAATTTCATATATTGTTATTTATAAATATGTTACTTGTTCCAAATGCCTCCGACGGACATCAAGTTGATGAAGATTTCGACATGGCACTGGAAGTTTGAAACATCATCTAATTGAATGCATTTTATTTTTTTGGGACTTATGTACATGATCTATTTGGATCGACTTTAATGGTTATTGCACTTGGATACTTATGTCCAATCTTTTACTTGGATAAATTTGGAGATTTTCATGGACGTAGGTTATGATTTCTATGTACCTTTAATTCTAATGTTGATGGAGCTTTTAAAATTTATGTTTATTCATCGTGTTAAATTTTCTTTATTGGCATGAAATTGTGTAACAGGTTTAGAAGAATTACAATGAAATTGTGTACTAGGTTTAGAAGAATTACTATGAAATTGTCGGCACTTTTTAGTGTCGAGATGTTAGAAACTAGCAGTTCACATTAAGCGTTGCCATCGCTTTACACTGCATAGAAATTAAATTTCATGGCCTTTATGAGTTGTGTAAAATTTGTTTCAAATTAAAATTTATTGGCACTTTAAAGTGTCAATATTATTATATTTGTGGTGCTTTGAACAGTCGGGCTTCGAAATATTTCGACGCTTTGACAAAATATGTAGGCATTTTAAAGCCCATGCAAATTGAACTGTGCCAGCACTTTAAGCTGCCTGGATTTTATAACTTGTCGACTCTTTAAAGCCCTTGTAAATCGAAATATTCCGACATTTTGAGCCGCTTGGAATTTTTAAATTGCCGCCGTTTTAACACCCCCATAAATTGAAGTGTGACAACACTTTAAAACGCTGAGAAATTTTAGTGTCGTAAGAATTCTCATCCGCGCTTGACAAAAGCGTCGCAATTTTACTCATGATATGGACATAGGCGATGTGATGCTTGACGTTTCAACGAGTGCTGTAACTATTTTGACATTAAACGTTAAAAAGGCCAGCGGAGACATTCTGTACCACAGGAAAGTGGACATTTAGAAACGAGAATTAGCAACGACAAAAAAGTCAATGCTAAATCAAATTTTAAATTATAAATTTATCAATTAACAAAGACAAAATATCGTGAATTCTTAAATCATTCTTCGCAATTAAATTTTACTGTTGCAATACGTGAAATAACATTTAACAATGACATTTTATTATAAATTTAGTTTTGGCAACTACAGTTTGTCTTTGCATCATGGTTAGAAGGTTTGGCAATGATTGGTGAATATTTTATTAAAGAATTAAATTAATTTTTGGAGTCCACAAATTTTCGTTGCACATTAGTGAAACTTAGTTTTAGCAACGAAGCTTTGGTCCGAAATTTTCGGTGCGCTGTAATTTATTGCGCCAAACCAAAACGACATTGTTTTTTTGAAATAGAATTGGAACTATAAAATGACGTTGCTATATTAAAGGAACATATATATCAACTTTACTCTCTGTCTCTCATTCAGGCCCACCCATTCTCTCTCTCACTACAGCCACCCTCTCTATCCCTCTGTCTCTCACGACACCCTCTCTCTCTCCCTGGTATCTTTGTCCGTCCTCTCTCTCCAACTTTGTTTGTCCTCAATCTCCAAATTTGTCCATCCTCTCTCTCTCTCTCTCCTTCGACTCCCTGTAAGTAAGTTCTATTCATTTCTTATTTTATTTCAATCTGTTGATTTTTTTGGGCTTTATTTATGTTTGTTTGTGTATGTGCAGGTTTCTTTTAGGTCTACAATTTTCTGGGTTTTTGATACGGTTCAGTGGCTTGGTTCTCGTCCGTACGCTCTCTCTCTCCCTCTTTCCACTCCCTGTAAGTAAGACCCATTTCATTTCTTATTTTCTTTTTCATTCTTTTGATATTTTTGGGGCTTCATTTATATTTGTTTGTGGATGTACAGGTTTCTTTTGGGGATTTTCGGGTCGGTGGCTTAGTTCTTGTCCGTACTATCTCTCTAATACACTATCTCTATTCTTGCTGCTTCAACAAGATCAAATTTTTAATTTTATTTTTAGATCCAAACTTGACAGAATTTTTGAGGTGAGTTTTTTATTTTTTTATTCTTCTATGCATCTAGTGATGTAACTTGCATTGGATTAAGATTTTGCATTGGATTAAGATTGTAGATTGTATTTTTGGCTCAGTTTTGTTTTAAGAATTGTGTGAATTTAGCTTATCTTCTTCCTATTTGTAGCTAAGCGAGTCTCTGTTATGCTTAAGTCTTATTTTTCACGTGTTTCCAAGCTTAGAGAAAAGACAGTTGGCCAAACCATGAAAAGAAGGCATGCCTGTCATATTAAACAGAGACATGGCCCTTGATGGACCAAAATGTCAAAAGAAGATTCATGAAGTTAGCTAAAATGTAGTCAGGATTTGAGGGTTTGGTCTTTTGAACAAAAGATTTAGGTTTTTGTCAATCTGGAAATTTGTGGGTTTGTTTAGAAGATTTGGGTTTCAAGATCTATACTATTGATTTTGAAGAGAAGATTTATGATGATTTCTCTGAAATGTAAGTATTTTTGAATAATTTATTGTTTATATGTGTAATTTGCTATTCTGGTTAGTTGTGCTTCGGTTTTTAATGTTAGTATTTGGTACTTGTTTCAAGTAAAATATTCTCCGTTTGATTGCTGGGAAAGTGAAGGAAACTGCAAAAAAAAGAAAAAGAAAAAAAAAAGACAATAATTATTGCAGTTTTACAGTATTTTTTTCGAATGTTTCATGGGTAGCATTTCCGGATGAAGTCCCGGGCTTCTCAATTTTAAATGTTTGATTTTTTCGTATTGAGCTATCTTTAATAATTAGACATTTTCACTTGTATATAAAAAAAACTACCGGAAGTAGTTGTATATGTAAGATGATCGTATGAGCTACTTGAGCTTGAGTTGAACTCCCATTAGTTTATAATCACCCAATCAGTTGCCATAACTCAGTTTTGCTTGATTTATCTAATTATAAAGGGACTGATTATCAGGCTTTAACTGGGTATAGGTTGTTACCAAATTTCATTGCTAGAAATCACGGTCAATTTTTTTTATCCAGTATGATGTTCCATTTTCTATATTTGTTTCCAATAATAGATTGCTGAATCTCGTTTGTAATATTGTATCTGTTTTTTTTAAAATTTTTTTGTATCTGTATCTTCTGTTTGTGTGTCAGTTTTACATTTTTGCTTAATGGCCTAGAGGTTAGTAGGGTTTGATTTTACTGCACGATCTAGGGAAGCTATTGTTTGTATTAGTCTTCTATTACTGTTCCTTTTTTTTTCTATTATTTCATTGCAACATTTGTTTAGAGTTTAAAACCTATTGTATGCTGTCAGAATATGAATTGATGTGAGAATTATATATAGAAATCTGTGCAATTTATTTATGTTTGTTGTTGAATATTAAAAAAGAGATCATTTAGGAGAAAATTGAATCATTACATTGTGCTTTGCGTTGTATACAATTGCATTAATTCCTTTACGGTAGAGTTGTCACAATATATTTGCAGTCAACAAATTAATTAGTTGATACATGCATGAATTTTGAAGGAAACTAAAAAGATTCACTATAAAGTACTACGAAGGGATTGTCATACAATCCCTTAAATGCTATATGAAACATGATGAAATCATTTTATTTACACTTGTGTTTGTCATTCAGACGGCCTCTAGATATATTATGTGGTGCAGATCGTCTCTGTTTCATATGCATGCTTTGAAAGGTATTTAGGTTGCTTATATGTTTCTGTTGCATTTTCGGTGAGCTCTGTTGGGAACTTTGGGTAATTTTTCTTTGATCATGTGGTATTTAAACTGCATTCATTGGAACTTATGGAGATTTTTTTATGAAAGTTTTGGATGGAAATTCTGAACTGATATGATCCAGTTAGCATATTTTTTATTATAACTTTAAATTCTGAACTGATTTGTTATTTCCTCTTACTTTTTTTTCTCTACCAAACAATAGAAAAGTATACCCTAAAGCTTATGCTTGCTAAGTTACATACATTGGTCTGTATCTGATTATAACTTTATAGTTCTTTGACTGGTACGTAATTTTCTTTGGCTTATGGGTTGAAAAATTAGATTAGATATGTGTGAAAGGGCTACTGGTTGTGTCTAGTTTGGCAAAGTTGTATTTCAAGTATTACGAAAGTTATGGAGCAAACTTTTATGATTCTACCTTTGACAATTAACTGCTGTCTTATAAGCCAAAAAGTCTGCAACCTGATTTCTTTCTCCAAATATCTAAAATTTTGCCCAACCTTTTGAAGTCAGAAGACTCAGAACAGAGTGCTAGGCAATCGTTCAATGAAATCTTCAAGAGGATCCCCCTGTGTTTGTCTCCTGCAAAAGAAAGCAGGTGTCATTTGGTAATCTGTTACTAATATTTAAATGTTCAATGGTAATTTGTTTACTTAACAATAATCCCCTTATTGCCTAAAATTCAGGAACCGTGTTTGTGTAGTGACCAATAATATTGAAAATCCAGCCATACAAATGCCAAATTAGAAATCATTTAATGTAAGCATGTTACAAAGTGAAAGGGGAAGGGGGAAAGGTAAGGGAAAGTTGGATGAGTTTTTACTGGACACATGGCAAGCACAGAGTATATGAATAGTGTGCAGAGGGTTTCCCTTAATATTACTGATAATATGCCCTGTTTCTGATATACTTGGTAGTTTGGAATTAAAATTCTGCATTGGCATAGTTGGTTCGAGTGGTGCTATTTGTTCTTTGTTGTTCTGATGTCAGTCTACAGCTCAAGTTTGAGGTTTATATGGCTATTCTTATTGTCTATGGACGATTAAACAACAGATACTCACCTCACTTGTGTTGTTATGTCTTTTTCTGCTGTCCTGCTTTGATAGTTTAAACTCTCCCAATGTTTCTGATGGTGATGATCAAGTTGTGCTTGCTGAGTTTTATCAAATGGAAATGTAGGATAGTGATCAGTTGGCTAAGGATGATGGAGGAGATGTTTGACGAGTTTTTTAAGTTGGATTTCAGGGTTAAAGAAGGGCTTTCGATAAAATGAGGAATAATCAAAGCTGATGCATTCTTTAGTCTACGGTTTTTGTCTATTTTTTGTTGCCTTCTTAAGATGCAAATTATTATTGAATTATAGCTCGTGTTATAATCTTGCTATTGCGCGGCCAGTCCATGTAGAATTGGTGTCTCCTATTTGGGTATGCTCTTGTACAAAGTGGTGTGGTTGCTGTGGGGCTGTTTTCTTGATTTGGCATATATTTTCTATTGTCTCGAGTTGTTCTGACTCATGTGGACTCATCTCTGTACCTCTTGGCATTTTTTTTTGCCTCTAAATAATATTGTTATTTTGTTTTCTAAAAAAAAATAATGTAATCATTTTTAAAGATTGACTTGACATTAATAGGAGCTCATGGAATTAATGAGTTTTAATTAATTCTGTGGTTTATTCTAGTACCCTTGTATCCTCTATTGTCTTTTCATATAAACTGAATTTTTTGTAATTTTAGATTTCATCAACTCTTATCTCCATTGCGGTGCTTGGTTGCTGGGAAGATAAAAAATTATGTTATCAAATATATAGTACAAGAAATGGCTGTTGGTGTTTAACTGTTGTTATCTTTGTCTTTTCAATTTAAGATTCATGTTTGAGTATTTACCATCTTGCTAATCTATAGTTGTTTTGTGAGCTTGCTGGTAAACAAAACCCAAAGAGCTATATAGATGGAACACTTTTAGGCATCTTCTTGGTGTGAAATTTGATCCTATTCACTGAAGCATAATTTTTATTTTCAAAATCTGTTGAAGAGATGCTTGGTGTTTAATGCTAAAAAATTGTCAATTCTCCCCACCCCTCCATTTTTTCCCTCAAGTGGATAGTTGAAGTAAAGATACTCTACAGAAAAAGTTCTCAAGTTCATGTTCTGCTTCTTCGTTTTGAATTTTAACATTATTTATGATTTCCTTATGTTCTTACAGGATTAGTGAGTGTGGATGGTGATACACCATATCAGAATTTGTCTACATCCGTAAGGGTTTTCAAATTTCAGTTCTTAATTTTGTAGGCATATTCTGTTATAATTTAATCAAAAGAAATTTCTTCCGATTAAATTCCAATCAAACTTCCTTAGTCTGGATCTAATCCTTCATGGGCTTTCTTATAGTTAAATATTATAGGTTTGATATCACTAAGTTTCCTAAGAGATTTGAAACCTATTGGTGATTAGGGCTAAATCCAAGAAGCCTAAACGAATGATGAAGTTTTCCCTTGACATGGATCTCTCTACCTGATCCTTGGGCCTCTAGTCGCATTCATTTTAGATTTCTTGGGTTAATGTCTAATCACCACTAGTTTCTTTTGTGGGTTCCTTAATGAGGTCAAACTAACAAGACTTAACTAAGAGAAAATTCACTGTTTTGGGCTAACCTATACCCAACATTGAGTTTAATTTATTTGATTGTGATTTAATCAAAGGAAACACTAAATTAACAAACATGTTGTCAAACAAATTGATTTTATCTTTCCAAGGTAAAGGCAAACACATCCAATCAAGTAAAGGGATAGAAAGGGGTCCATGTTCTAGATGGAAAGATTATAGGGTTTGCTTAAAAGAAGGTAGACTCTCCTTATAACTCCGGTGGGCTCAGGTACCCCATGGCTAGAAGGATGTTATCATGCTTCTCTAATGATCTGAAAAGTGGACCACAAGAGTATAAATGCGTTTAGCAAACCTTCATTACACGGTCAAGAACCAAGAGGAACTTGTCCCACACCAAGGGCTGACGATAACCAAATGGAGGTCACACAAAAAACCATGAGGAAACGAGCCCCCCAATTTACTCCGTCGAGAGCAAAAGGTAAGTGCTAGTGTGCAAAGTGAAGTGTAAAATAATAACCCAAATTAAAATTTCAAAATATTTCCAAGAAACACTTTAAGGTTAAATCTCCACAGTGGAGTCGCCAACTGTAGGTATCGCCCTTTTTCGCTTGAGACTCATTACATAACGCCACTCCCCTTAAAGAAGGTGGATATGGAGAGAGTGCGGATTACAATGAGTAAGCATATGGAAACGAGTGAAACTTACCAAGTCTAATACAAACTCTTTATAAGTAGTAAGGAGGCTCCCATGATGGTTGTGCTTTTAATGTTTTAGACGAGGGGCCGTTTGTCATCCAAGCACAAAGCAAGGATGACGGGTAAGGAGCCGTCATTTGACCTTGAAGGGGGTCAAATCCCTTGTCATTGGTCTACGTGAGAAATTGCAAAGCTCGAGAGATTTGGGTGCAAAAGAGTGAGGATTTAGAGCTCTTCTCTTACCTAGATCGAAGTCTAGTCCTTTGTGTTTCAAGGGAATTAGTTGAAATTTTAATTCAAGTATTATTATCATACATTACTAATAAAACGAAACACACATTTTGCAATTTTATTCAAACAAAGCAACACCAAATATTAACTTTAAAGTAATACGGTAAAAGTAAGTATATAGAAGAAATAAATTGCTTTGACTATGAAGAAAAAAAAAATTAAAACTACTTGCAAAGTATGGATGAGAAATAATTAAAGTGCGAACTTTTAAACTAGATGGATTAATTATGTAAGTTAAACTAGATGAATTAAACTTGAAAACTAAATTGAATGAATTAAACTAAACTATTTTAAACTAGACGAGTTTAAAAAAAAAAGGAATTAACCTAATAGATTTAAACTAAACTACTCTAAAGATGAGATACAAAATAACTAGTAACTAGTAACATTTTTAATGGGTCAAAGGGGCCCAAAATTAACAAAAATCAAGGGGGGCCAATTTTTTTTTAAAGAATTAAAATTCACATGTAATTAATAACTATTTAAAATAAAAATCTAATTGAGAGAACATGAAAAATCTCAAGGTACTACATTAAAGGAAAAAACTTTAAAGCTTATGTTAATTTAACATTGCATTTAATGGGGAGACTACATTATGACTAGTAGCTAACTAAAGAAAGATATATAACTAGTGAAAAATAAAATGCTAAGAAACTAGTAAGTATCATGAGATGAAACTTTTAAAGTGAGCCAAATTAATCTAGTTTATTTTCAAGATGGTTTAAACACATGAATCATGCTAACAATTTATTTTGCAAAAAGTAGAAGCTTAACCAACCTTCTTTAGCTAAGAAAAATTTTCACGCACGGGGATTATCCTCAGAGATTCCAATGAAGATTAGAACACCAAAAAACAAAAAGTGGCCAAAAATGATGAAGAACTCTCACTAGTTCTTCTTTTTGTGTTCCACTTTTTGCTCTTTTCTCACATTTCTTGAACACTCTCTTCTCTTTTGTTGTATTCCTCTCTTTTTATCTATTTTCTCACTTATTTCTTTCTCTCTAAACTTTCTCTCTTTTTTGCATTACTTTGCTTTAGTATTGTGTTGTTTCTTTGTGTTAGCAAAAGGGGGGGTATTTATAGGAAGAGTAAGGGCTGGCTAAGAGATTAAAAAAAAAGGAAAATAATGGGTGAAAAGAAGGTTCATGACTGGTCATATAGGGAAGGGGAAAAGTAGTTTCAATTTTTGAGATGAAAAAGGTGTTTCACTTTTAGGGTGTAAAGGTGGGGCTAGAGAAATGAGGTGTGATAAACCAAGTGAAAAGTGAGAGTGAAAATACTTTTAGGTCGCTGGACATGGGGAAGAGGGAGGAGTTTCTTTGAGGTGAAAAAAAGCGAAGAAGAAGGTTTGCAAAAAGTGAACAAGAAAGAACATTTTGGGTTTTTAATAAAGCAAAAGCAAAAGCAAAAAAAGATGATGAGAAACTCTCCATGCTTTGGATGACCAAAGAGGGTGGAAAAGACAATTTTTTTGGTTTTTGATATATAATAAAGTGGAAAAGCTTAGGAAAAAAAAGAGTGTAATTACAAAGCAAAAGAAAGGAGAAAATGCTTCACATTCTAAAAAAATTGTTGTTTTGGGGTAGAAAATGTGATTTTTTGGGTAAAAAAATGTGTTAGTTAACATTTAGGAAAGAGTGAAAGATTAATAAGATAATGTCCAATTAACTAAGCAAAAGGAGAAGAAGAGAAACTCCTCCTTTTTGGTACACATGGCTATCCAAAGAAGGAGAAAAATCAACTACTTTATAAGTGCATTGTTGTTGCTTTTTAGGTGAAAAAAGTCTTTTTTTTGTGTGGAAAAAATGTAGCATTTGGTAAACAAGAAGATGATGGAATCTAGGAGGGAGATGTGAGTTCAAAAAGCAAAAAGATAGAGTGAAAATTCCTCATTATGGCCAGTCACATAGGAAGAGGAGAGAGATATCTTTTTGATTATAAAAAGTAAATTTTATTTTGATAAAAGTAAACCGATTAAGGAGTGTCAAGCGGAGGGTGAAATTGGAAGTTCAGCCTTAAAAATTAAAAGTCTTTTTGAGCTTGAAATTTGGGCCAAAAGTGTTTAGGCTTAGGAAAGATCAAAGGGCTTTAGTGGGTTTTGGATTGGGTCAAAATTTAATGAAGACTTTGGTCTTAGATTAGTTGAATCAAATAAGGTCCAATTGATTTAAACCCAAAGTGAATTAAATGGATTGAACAAAAAAGTCTTGTAATTGCTCATACTCCTCAATTAATTCAAACTTCCTCATTTACCAAGTCCAAGCACACTAGGATCAAAGATTCATCATAAGAACCCATGTTTGGTTTGTTCAAAATTTTTGAACGAAATTGGGTGTCTACAAGGGGTAGTTTGTGTATTTGTGCAAACTCATTGATTTGATAGAATAGAAATCATAAAAAAATCGATAATCAAAAAAAGAAAAGAAAAAGGGAAACAAACAAAATGGGATTAGATTAGTGCATTGTTGTTGCTTTTTAGGTGAAAAAAGTCTTTTTTTGTGTGGAAAAAATGTAGCATTTGGTAAACGAGAAGATGATGGAATCTAGGAGGGAGATGTGAGTTCAAAGAGCAAAAAGAAAGAGTGAAAATTCCTCATTATGGCCAGTCACATAGGAAGAGGAGAGAGATATTTTTTTGGTTATAAAAAGTAAATTTTATTTTGATAAGAGTAAACCGATTAAGGAGTGTCAAGCGGAGGGTGAAATTGGAAGTTCAGCCTTAAAAATTAAAAGTTTTTTTGAGCTTGAAATTTGGGCCAAAAGTGTTTAGGCTTAGGAAAGATCAAAGGGCTTTAGTGGGTTTTGGATTGGGTCAAAATTTAATGAAGACTTTGGTCTTAGATTAGTTGAATCAAATAAGGTCCAATTGATTTAAACCCAAAGTGAATTAAATGGATTGAACAAAAAAGTCTTGTAATTGCTCATACTCCTCAATTAATTCAAACTTCCTCATTTACCAAGTCCAAGCACACTAGGATCAAAGATTCATCATAAGAACCCATGTTTGGTTTGTTCAAAATTTTTGAACGAAATTGGGTGTCTACAAGGGGCAGTTTGTGTATTTGTGCAAACTCATTGATTTGATAGAATAGAAATCATAAAAAAATCGATAATCAAAAAAAGAAAAGAAAAAGGGAAACAAACAAAATGGGATTAGAATTAGGATTTGACATAGCAAAAAGACTTGGAATATTTTGAAGGTCTTTGTTTTGGTTCATACTATATCTCCTTCAAGAAAACTAAGGCAGAAACTGTAAAAGCAAAACATTGAAACTAACTCGTCTAACACATTGACACTCTTTTACTATCTTGAAATTCCAGTACAATTCACCTCTGTTGTCTAGTTAGATACTCATCATGGTTGATGAAAATCATAAAAACCCACCAAGTACTCGTTATTGTAAAAGATTAAGGGGAGGGGGGGGGGAGACTCTATTTTATCCTATGGTAGAATTAGTCAAATCAGTTGGGGGGGGGGAACTCTATTTTATCCTATGGTAGATATATAAGATCATAATTGAATTAACAATTAATAATGTTTGGTTTAGCAGTAAATTTCTATAATAAAAATGCATAGATGAATGTTTAAATAAGGCAGAAGATATTGCAATCACCTCAGCTCCTGCATTCCGTTTCATAAGCCAACAAATATGTAGCCATATAATTTATATAATCATTCCATTTATCCTTCTGAAAGTTTTTTTTTTTTTTTTGGACAAAAGCCTAATAATGAGATAGAGAGTTGCCTGTAGATATAATTATGTATGTGTGACAAATAGGCCAAAATATTAGTTGACAACTTTAGAACATGAAAATTCAATACCTAAAATGGTAACACTAGAAAGTACCCATTTTTTTCATTTGATAATCAAATGCTAGAAGTAGAAGAACATAACAAAAGTGACTTTTCTTTTCGTTTTTTATAAAAGAAAATGGAAGCAAAATATATAATTTTGACAACAAAAAATAACTTACAACCATAAAATAGAAAATATCAAACTAAAGAACATTGCGAGTAGCTCAAAGACCAGATAAAGAGCTATGAACATGTGCATTAAGTACCATGATACTTGAAGTGCCACAATTGCTAAGAACTTGTCCTTGAATGTTGCATGTGTATGTCCTTGTATTATCACTATATATGGATCTTGGTATTGCTGATGCAGGAATTCATTTGGTTTGTTATTGTTTTTGTGCAAACTCTTGTTCAAACAATAAAAGATATGGGCGAGAAAAATTTAAATGCAAAGGAATTGATAAGAAAACTAACAATGGTGATTTTAAACTGGAAATCGAGATACTAGATGATGTAACCTCTTTCCAATTCTTTGATTGTGGCAGTATCGTTGACTTAACAACATAGCCATAAGTGTTGATGTGTGTAAAGTATTTAGAGCAATACATGTTGTTTTAAGTTAATTACTCGACTCTAATTTGGTTTTATTTTTTTCTTTACAGGATCTATTTGATTTAAAGACATATGAAGTCGATGCCTATGTGAAAAAGATAAAACTTGGATTAAAGATGCTGCTCTCGACACTATGAAGAGACTTTTCAGATTTTGGAAAGTCGCTTGCATTCCCAATATAAAAGGTATGCAACTGATGAAGAGCGATTAGCAAACCATTCTGAAGATGTATATTTGGAAAATTGGAGGTAGTGTCTACAACACTATGGTGTAGAAGAATTCGAGGTATAAAATAACATATACTGCCTCTGTACTTTCGGGCTTGTTTCTTATTGTAAAAAAAATTTATATTTGTCTTTCCAAAAACTATATGTTAGTCATTGTTATTAAATTTAGTAGGCAATCAGTACAAGAAATTCAGAGAATAAGAAAAAAGCTAAGTGTAAGCATACAATACGGAATGTGTCTTTTGCTAAGAAAATGTTCAGTATGATGATAGTTGTTCCATTCTTGTGTTCTTAATTGTCAATTTATACCTTATTGTAGTGTTAAAATATATGATTAGATTTAGCTTCTTGTAGTATTAAAATATATGATTAGTATTTCTTAATTGCAACCAATGATTTGATGCTATTCTTAATGAGTGACAGATTGATCCGATTTCAAAGTAGAAGCCTTTAACAGTTGAGATTTGGCTTGCACAACATACTCTGTGTGACAAAAGATGAGGTGTTTGAGTGGACTGACCCTTATTCAAAGCAAATTCATGTAGGTATTTTCCTTTTATTATTGAATGGCACTAGAATGAGTGCTTGAATGTGTGATATTTAAGAATGTCAGCCATCTTGCTGTAAAAGTCTACTGGTTCAAATAGCATAGATCTAGATGCAACATACAAGCTTCTTATTATTTGAATTCTCAACTGTCCTCCATCTTATGGCTACATGTTCAGTTTCATGTCATTGCAGTTATAAATGCTATTAAAATGATAACGTCTCTGTTTTGTGATTTGAGCCCACAAATGTATTATTTATCTTTATATCTTATGTTCCTAAATGATCCGTTATAATGAATCAAAATGAAAATGCAGGCTTTGGTTTTCTCGTTAGCCCTTATGGTTAGGGCAGCAAACAGACCAGAAGACTGGATGGTCTCATCTCATTTATGATAGGCCTTTTATAGATAGGAAACCCACTAGCCGTTACTTTTCAAAGAATCCCGTTTGGATGTTATTTGGTCCATTAAATGCACTAAATTGACATTCAAAGCTAAAATATTGCCGTTATTTTCGAACATCCAGTCGATTGGATGGTTTGTCTAGTCAACTGAATGTATTTTAAAATTAAAAAAATTTCAAGAAAGTCATTCAATCGATTATAGTTCTCATACAGTCGATTGAATTGGAAGTCCAGACTTTCTGGTCTTCTTTCAGTTGATTGTAAGAAATCATTTAGTTGTCTAAATGCTTTTATTCAATCGATTGTAGTGACTTCATTCAGTCGAATGGATGGCTTGAAACAAAGTTTTTTTTTGTTTTTTTGTTTTCTCAGTCAAATTTTCAGTTAAAACTATTTTGCAATCATTTTAAATAAAAGAGGCATATTAAAAGAAGTTAAATACTTGAAAGAAGAGATTTACACATTTTACCTCCCTTAGAATCTATTTTAGGTCATCGAACTTCTTTCGAGTATCTCGCAAGAAAAAGTCTTCTTATATTGCAACTTCTTTTTGAACTTGATGCTTGAGACACTTAGACAAAACTGTTAGCATAGTTAAAATATTATTTTGTCATAATTAAAATCACATAGGGGTCAACATCTCTTTTGATCAATTTTCATCAGTATCTTTTGCTGGAACAAATTAAAAATAGAGTCTTTCTAATGTTCCTTGTTTCTTTGAATTTAAAATCATATGCTTAGGTTGGCAACTCTGGAAATGTTTTCTTGTTTACTACTTCCTATAGAACACTTGCTTGATTGGCTATGGGGACAATTATGTAATATCAATTGTTGGCATTTGTCTAAGGTTTAACCAAGGAAAGATCAACATCAAGTGCACATCAGTGTGCGCCGCGACCCAGCTCATTCCAAGGTGCCGCGCCCAGCAAATGAGGAGTCCTGGAGGAGGTGTGCGCCGCGGCTCAGCCTCCCCCACGCCGCGGCGCCCAAAAAGTATGAAGAGTTTGCCCTGGTCCGCGCCGCGGCCTAGCCTGATCTAAGCCTCAGCACGAAGCACCAAGCCTCAGCACGCCCTGATCCAAGCCTTAGCACGAGGCATGCCTGATGTTTATGTTTCAGCATTTCAAATGGTGCGTAAGGCATGAAAAAAATGCACATGATCACTTAGAATTGATTGAGGGTTATGGTTAATTGGTCTTCAAGATCTAAGGGTGGATATTGACCCTCAAGATTGGTAAAGAAGTTGGTGCACTATATAAAAGGTCACCTAGCTTCAAAGAGGTGTATGTGATACAAGTGGAAACACATGTGTGTGAAAGAACATGTGAATGAGAGAATTGTATGAGAGTGCAAAGACACAAAACACAAGAGAGACTCATTGGAGAGGCTAGTTGTTTAGAGAGAGAGAGAGAGTAGTATAGAGAGAGGATTCAAGGGACTTGTAAATGGAATTTCTTGGGAGAAATTCCAGGGTAACTCAAAACCTTATCACTTTCTTGTTCTTTTCTTTCGTTCTTCAAGAACTTGAGGTTTCTTGGAGAGGTGTTGCTGATTGTAAAGAACTCATTAATTTAGTGCAGAGGGCTCGGAGGAGCTCACTGGGACGTAGGCACATTGTCGAACCTTGATAACAATTGCTTGTGTTTTCTTTCTTGCTTTGATTGCTATATCTTTTTGTACAAGTCATTCTAGACTTGGGTGTTTGGAAGATCACCACCTGGGCATCTCTAAGGTGATTTCCAACAGTAGTATCAGAGCAGGAGGAGCTTTGGACAGCGGGTATCGAAGCTGGAACAGAAGGTGACAGAGTCAAGACTCCAAGAATCAAAGATCAACTTCTTGGGTGATTCAAGAATGGAGTAGAGATCAAGATCTGATCGTGTTCTTGAAGGTGATTAAAGAACGGTATTGAGATCAATTTTCGATCGTGTTCTTGAGGGGTAGAAGAAGTTGGAAAGCAATTGTGGGTGCTACATAAATCTGGGATCTTCTCCGCAAGATGGGTTCAAACTTCATTGTTGAGAAGTTTGATGAAAAGGGAGACTTTGCCCTTTGGAAGCGGAAGATCAAGGCGGTTCTTGTGCAACAAAAGGTGAACTTGGCTATTGGAGAAGATGACACTTTTCCAGCAAGTATCACAAAAGTCCAGCGGAATGAGATGAAGAAGATGGCATACAACACCATCTTCTTACACATGTCGGATAGTGTCACAAGGGAGTGCGGAGACTCAGAAGATCCAGCTGCAATTTGGAAGAAACTAGATAAGTTATTTCTTGTCAAGACTCTCCCTAATAAGAGGTATCTTTGTAAACGAATCTTTGCTTTTAAATTGGATCCTAATAAAGAGTTGCAAGATAATCTTGATGCCAAGATGAGGAGTGCATCAAGTGGAGAAGGGTTGTTCGTTAAAGGAAGGCCAACAACTCGGTATGACAGTAACATACATGGCTACTACCGGGTCAGAGGTAGAGAAGAAAGCCATGAAAGAGTGCACAACAACATACATGGCTACTACCGGGACAGAGGTAGAGGAGAAAGCCATGGGAGAGCGCACAACAACATGCATGGCTACTACCGGGACAAAGGTAGAGGAGAAAGCCATGGGAGAGTGCACAGCAACATACATTGTTGGAAATCACCTTGACAAGATGCCCAGGTGGTGATCTTCCAAACACCAAAGTCTAGAATGACTTGTAGAAATAATTTCAGTAATCGAACACAAGAACAAAAAATCAAAGAAAGAAAACAAACAATTTGTTATCGAGGTTCGGCAATGTGCCTCCGTCCCTGTGAGTTCCTCCGAATTCTCCGCACTATCTCAAATGGTTCTTACAGGTTACAGCAATCCTCTTCAAGAAGCTCAAGCTCTTGAAGAAACAAGAAGAGAAGAAAGAAGATTACAATGCTCTCTCTCTATACTATTTTCTCTTCTTTACAACTAGTCTCACTACAAAGAGTCCCTCTTTTGTTTATGTCTCTCACACAATTCTCTCTTGTAATACAATTGATCTCAAATTGTGTCTTGTATGTGTTTTTATTCTATATGTGAAAAATGAGACTTGGGAACCCCTTTTATAGTCATTCACTTCTTGGACATTCTTGTGAATCAAGTTCCACCCTTTGATCATGATCTCCTTTTAATGTTAGCCCTTCATGACTTTTCAAGTGGTACTGTGCGTTTTGGTATTGCGCGCGCACACTTTGGAGAGCCTTTATGCCTGCTGCCTATGGGTGCAGCTGTGTGCCTTGCGGTGCGGCGCTTAGCAAGGCGCGGTGAGGTGCTGAGGCAGAGTGAGCTTGCGTGCACACTGGACGGTGTGCCGCGACTGGCTGAGCGGTGCATCACTGGTTTTGTCCCAGCAGCATCTTTGCTGGACGGTGTGCTGTTGGTGGATGGCCAGTGCGTCGCTGGAGCGGTCCTAGAGCTTACCTTCTGGATGGCGCGGCGCTGGAGAGGGGGCGGTGCACCGTTGGTGCACACTGATGCTGCCCAGCAGTGCACACACTCCATCAGCTTGTGTGCTGAAGTGCACATACTAGTGTGCCTAGCCTTCCCTTGCTCCAAATTGATGCACACACGTGTGCAGCCTTCTAACTTGCTGAACTTTAATCCTCCATCCTTGGTTTAGATTTTAACCATCTTTGAACCATGGTTGGAACTGTGCAAACCTTAGATAAATACCAACAATCTCTACCTTTGTCTAAGTGTTTAAACCTGAATCTTTGTACAGAAAGCTTTGGGATCCAAACTCATCATCAATCATCTATCAACCGACTCCTATCCTAAGTAGTCCCAAGCAATTATTGAGCTTACTTAGAGGTAGAACTTTAGTACCTAAATCCGCAGGATTTTCTTCCGTGGCAACCTTGTCCACATGGATGCATCCTTTCGTAATATTTTCTCGAATGAAATGATACCGAACATCCATATGCTTTGTCCTCTCATGGAACACTGGATTTTTACACAAGTGCGAGGCACTTTGACCATCCGAAAATACCACAACCTGCTCCTCCAATACCTTCAACTCTTCAAGCAACTCTTTGCACTAGGGGTGAGCATGGAACCCGGTTGATCCGTGGATCCGACCCAAACCGATACAATGGGTTGGGTTGGGTTGGGTCATGGGTTCAAAGTTTTCAAACCAACCCAAACCGGTAACCCGGTCAAATATATAATTATATTATATATATATATATTATATTTATTAAATATAAAATTATGTTTAAATAATTATAGTATAATGAATGAGTAAAATTATATGTAGCACAGTCCAAATCCAAACAGCCAAACATGGCATAACTTGTTGTAATTAGATAATAGAATGATGAGTATTTTGGGAAAAAGAAATTACAATTCACTAAACCTAACCTCTCTGATTGAAAATTTTAGTTTCCTCATTATCTCTTTCTTCGTTTCTTTGTGGGGGCTGTGAGACTATCGTTTTCTCTTGAAAGAAACCTAAGTGGCGAATGTGAAGTTTGGTGAGAGAAAGGCAAAAAGGTATGCAGTACTATGCAGTCTTCCTTTTCCTTAGAAAGTGCCTGGTTTTTGCACTTTTTCTTTTCCTTTTCGAAAACAAATAGTACCAAGTTTGAAACCAATGTTTTAATTGCCTTCAGATTTTTGTATTTTCAAATCTAATGTTAACTTTCATTTTCTATAGTTTTATGACTGTTCTCTTTAATATGGTTAAGCATTCTTTAGCTTTAAGAAATGAGGAATTTTGATTATAGCAAGGATATATAGCTGACGCTAAATTAAGACACAATCAATTATGCATCTCCCTATAACTAATTGGTAGTAATAAGTAAATATCAACTATAAGAAATCCTTGGAAAAAAACTATAAGAAATCTTTAATCACTTGTCTTTTTGGATTAGAAAGCACATTTAGTTATTAAAATATTTTATTATGAAGATTTTTTGAAAGGTTTACCCTTTTGAAGAGGATTCCCATTGACTATGAATAAGTTAAATTTTAATTAAACTTTACTCATAAATCATGTGATGAATCTTGATTGTCAATCTTTAAATTGTTTTTTTAATATTACATGGATGTACGGTCCACATATCGCAAAGATAGATGTAAAACATAATAATTAATTAATTAATTTTCCATAAACAAACAAAACACTCCTTAAAATATCATATTGGTATAAAAAAAAATTAAATTACTTTTCCTTGGGCTTACAGAAATTCGTTTGATTTTCACCTTCATTGTTGCATTTTCTTCTGCACTAAAACAATGTACAGTCCATTTCATGGATTTAGCATTGAAAACTATTGACTCATTTGAGAAAGTAAAGAACAAAGAGTTTGTTGTGCTTCTAGTCATCTCGTTTGGTTGGCGAATTTTGGTGTGTTGAATGTTGGAAATGGTATCTGTTAATGCTTGTTTTCATAACAATATCAAAGATGTTAAGAAAAGTATTGAATATTAGTTTATATAAAACTGATGCACACAACTTTTACTTGAAATATGTATGAATTTGGTTTTGGATTTAGTATAATATTTTTTTGTTATGTAATATGTATGATTTAATTTTTTAGTAGAAAAAATATATCAACCTGGTGACCCAAATCGACCTAAACCGATTAAAATGGGTTGGGTTGAGTTGAAATTGGATGGGTTCATGGGTTGGGTTGGGTTGAGATTTTTTCAACCCGATATGAATGGGTTGGGTTGAATTTTTAGGCTAAACCGATCCAAACCGACCCATGCTCACCCCTACTTTGCACTACATAGCCTCCTTGATGGCCTTCGTAGTAGCTATGTACTCGGCCTCGGTTGTTGAGAGTGCTACCACTAGCTGCAACTGAGCCTTCCGACTTACACAACATCCATTTAAGTTGAAAAAGTAGGAGGTGATCGATCTCCTTTTATCCCGGTCTGCTTCATAGTCCGAATCAGCAAAACCCTCAAGGCAAATGGCATTACCCCTCTTCTCATACATCAGCCCTACTTCTGGGTTTCCCTTCAAATACCTCAGCAACCACTTCATCCCATGCCAATGCTCATTTCCGGGATTACTCATAAACCTGCTGAGAACACTCATTGCATGAGCAATGTCGGGTCCAGTACTTACCATGGTGTACATAACAGAACCAACAACATTAGAGTAAGGGACTTTCTCCATTTCCTTCTTCTTCGCCTCCGATCTTGGACATTGATTGCTGGAGAACTTGAAATGACCAGCAAGGGGAACCTTCACTGGTTCACTATCTTCCATAGAAAATTTAGATTTCATCTTCTCTATGTATGAGGTTTGAGAGATCTTCAATCTGTTTCTCTCCCTTTCACGGATGATATACATCCCAAGGATCTTTAGTGCATGGCCAAGTTCCTTCATCTCAAACTCCTCACTGAGTTGAGCCTTCAATTTATTTATCCTCTCCATGCTGCTCCCAACCAGCAACATGTCATCAACATAAATGAGGATGATCACCATTTCCTCAACCTTTTGCCCCTTATAGTACAAGCACGAATCATAATAGCTCCTTATGAAACCCAAGCTGATTACAAAGGAATCAAACCTCTTGTTCCATTGCCGAGGTGATTGTTTCAGGCCATAGAGAGACTTCTTCAATTTGCACACTAAGTCTCCATGTCTTCCTTCCTCATAACCTTCGGGTTGTCTCATGAAAATGGTCTCATCGAGCTCTCCATGTAAGAATGTTGTCTTCACATCCATTTGCTCAATTTCCCAATCAAATTGGACCACCAATGCTAACACTATCCGGATCGTCTTGTACTTCACAACCGGTGAGAATATTTCGGTGAAATCTATGCCTTCTTTTTATGTGAACCCCTTCATCACCAGCCTAGCTTTATGCCGGACTTCTTCCCCTGGAGTATTCCTTTCTTTGATCTTGTAGAGCCATCTACAATCCACAACTCTCTGTTTTTCAGGTTTGGGCACTAACTCTCAAGAGTTGTTCTTCATCAAAGAATCCATTTCTTCCTCCATAGCCAGCTGCCACTTTGACGAATCCTTACACTCTATGGAATCCGTGTAAGTTTCTGGTTCAACCTCTCATTCTTTCCAAGGAGCTGCTGCATCTGCAGTATTTGCAAACTCATATCTCAAGGGTGGTCTAACCACTCTCCTTTCCCGGTCTCTTGTGAGCTGGTAGTCATTTATTGCATCAACCTTTTCTTGTTCAACCTCCCTTTCTTGAGTTTCTTGGGCATGGCCTTCATCCAAGGGCTCTACCTGGTCCGAACCATCTTGCTTCCACTGCTCTATCTGAACCGAGTTCTCTTTGATGCAATGTTCAACAACTTCCGGATTGGTTTGCTCACTAGCCCCTGCAGGTTAGTTTTCTCCAAGGAAGGAAATAATAATTCATTAAAAATAACATCCCTACTTATAATCAATTTCAAGCCTATCTTTTCTAAGGACCACAACCTATATCCCTTAACCCCATCACTATAGCCTAGAAATACACATTTTTTAGATCTAAGGTCAAGTTTATCCTCTTTTTGATGTGCATATGCTGCACACCCAGAAGTCCTTAGGTTGCTTAATTCAGGGGGTTTTCCACTCCACATCTCCATGGGAGTCTTGAGCTCTAAAGCTCTAGAGGGTGATCTATTTATCAAGTATGCAGCTATAGCCATAGCTTCTCCCCAAAAATATTTTGGTAACCCGGATCCTATTAACATGCACCTAATCTTCTCTATGAGGGTTCTATTCATTGTTTCATCAACTTTATTTTGTTGGGGTGTTTTTACAACCGTCCTATGCCTTAGAATGCCATTTAATTAATAGAATTTATCAAAATCATTATTGCAAAATTCTAAGCCATTATCGGTTCGTAAAGCCTTAACTACCCTACTCGTTTGAGTTTCCAGCAACTTCTTCCACACAACAAATTTATTCAAGGCATCAGATTTATTCCTAAGCAAATAAATCCACACTCTTCTTGAATGATCATCAATTAAAGACAGAAAATAAAAGTTACCTCCCTGTGTTGGTGTCCTAGCTGGTCCCCAAAGGTTCGAATGAATGTAGTCAAGAATCCTTTTGGACTTGGGCACTCCGGTGTTGAAGCTGACCCGGTGTTGCTTCCCAAGAATGCAACTCTCACAGAAATCTATTTTTTCTACTTTGTCACCACCAAGTAGACCTTCCTTGCTAAGCACTTGCAGGCCCTTTTCGCTCATGTGTCCCAAGCAAGTGTGCCAAAGGGCTGCCTTGTCCATCTCAGCCATCAAGCTTACTGCTTGATCATTGATTTCTGTCTCTCCGATCATCTCATAGAGTCCATCGTTTTTTGCTGCCTTGATCATTACTAAAGATCCCTTGGCCACCTTGATCTTGCCTCCCTCTACTTTGCATGTATACCCCTTGGAATCCAATTGCCCCAATGAGATCAAGTTCCTCTTCAAATCTGGAAGATATCTTACATTTTGCATCAGCCTTGTGACTCCATCAAACATTTTCAATTGAATGTCACCAATCCCTCTCACTTGGCAAGAATTGTCATTCTCCAAGAAGACCCTTCCATCATTGACCTCCTTGAAATTCTTGAAGCATTCTTTGTGAAGGCCCATATGATAAGTGCACCCGGAGTCAAGAATCCATTTTCCACTGCCTTGCCTCCTGCTTATATTTGAGCACACAACAAGAACATCATCTTGCTGTTCTCCTTTGGCAACTGAAGCCTCTCCATTGTTGGTGTGGCTTCTCCTCTCATCCGACATACTCTTCTTGCAATCTTTCTTGAAATGGCCCTCCTTGTTGCAGTAGAAGCATCTCTTTCCTCCTCCAAGTCTTGTCTTGGAATGAGATCTCCCATGGTTCTGCCATATACCTCTTGATTTCTCTCGGTAGTTGCCATGGTTGCTACTGCCATTTCGAGTTGCTGGCCTTCCTCTTACGAACAGCCCATCACCACTTGATGTCTCCTTCATATTGGCCTTGAAATCATGTGCCCTTATGGCATTGATCACAATCTCCTTTGTCAAAGTATCCCTTCCATACTCAATAGCATTAATCAAGTTATCAAAGCAATCGGGAAGAGAATTTAACAAAATAACAACCAATTTTCATCAGGAAAAATAATGCTACAACTATTCAAATCTTGAACTAGCTTATTAAAGACATCAGGATTATCTTGCAACTCTTTATTAGGGTCCATTTTAAAAGCAAAGATTCTTTTAAGAAGATAAATCTTGTTAGGAAGAGTTTTGGTAAGAAACAACTCATCTAGTTTCTTCCATATGACAGCCGGATCCTTCTAGTCTCCGCACTCCCTTGTGACACTATCCGACATATGCAAGAAAATGGTGCTGTAAGCCATCTTCTTCATCTCGGTCCGCTGGTCCTCCGTGACACTTGCTGGAAAAGCATCATCTTCTCCGATAACCAAGTCCACTTTCTATTGCATTAGAACCGTCTTGATCTTCCGCTTCCAAAGGGCAAAGTCTCCCTTTCCATCAAACTTCTCTACACAGAAATTTGAAGCCATCTTTTACGGACAAGATCCCAAATTTATGCACTACCCACAAATGCTTTCTTCAACCTCAAAAACACATATCGAAGATGGATCTTAACACCGTTCTTGAATCAATCTTCAAGAACACGATCAGATCTTAATCATTACACCGTTCTTGAATCACCCAAGAAGTTGATCTTTGATTCTTGGAGTCTTGGCTCCGTCACCTTCTTGTTCTTGCTCCGATACCCAGCTGTGCAGCTCTGATACTACTGTCCAAAGCTCTGATACCACTGTTGGAAATCACCTTGACAAGATGCCCAGGTGGTGATCTTCCAAACATTCAAGTCTAGAATGACTTGTAGAAATAATTTCAACAATCGAACACAAGAACAGAAAATCAAAGAAAGAAAGAAGACAAGTAATTTGTTATCAAGGTTCGGCAATGTGCCTACGTCCCCGTGAGTTCCTCCGAACTCTCTGCACTATCTCAAATGGTTCTTACAGGTTACAACAATCCCTTTCAAGAAGCTCAAGCTCTTGAAGAAACAAGAAGAGAAGAAAGAAGACTACAATGCTCTCTTTCTATACTACTCTCTCTTCTTTACAACCAGCCTCACTACAAAGAGTCCCTCTTGTGTTTATGTCTCTCACACAATTCTCTCTTGTAATACAATTGATCTTAAAGTGTGTCTTGTATGTGTTTTTATTCTATATGTGAAAAATGAGACTTGGGAACCCTTTTTATAGTCATTCACTTCTTAGACATTCTTGTGAATCAAGCTCTACCTTTTGATCATGATCTTATTTTAATCTTAGCCCTTCATCACTTTTCAAGTGGTACTGTGCGTTTTGGTATTGCGCACACACACTTTGGAGAGCTTTTACACCTGCTGCCTATGGGTGTAGCTGTGTGTCTTGCGGTGTGGCGCTCAGTAGGGCGCGGTGAGGCGCTGAGGCAGAGTGAGCTTGCTTGCACACTGGGCAGTGCGCCACGGCTGGCTGAGCGGTGCAGCGCTGGTTCTGTCCAAGCAGTATCCTTGTTGGACGATGCGTCGCTGGTGGATGGCCGGTGCACCGCTGGAGCAGTCCTGGAGCTTATCTTCTGGACGGCGCGACATTAGAGAGGGGGCAGTGCAACGCTAGTGCACACTGATGCTGCCTAGCAGTGCACACACTCCATCAGCTTGTGTACTGAAGTGCACACATCAGTGTGCCTAGCCTTCCCTTGCTCCAAATTAATGCACACACATGTGTGCAGCCTTCTAACTTGTTGAACTTTAATCCTCCATCCTTGGTTTAGATTTTAACCATCTTTGAACTATAGTTGGACCTGTGCAAACCTTAGACAAATACCAACATACCTGGCTACTACCAGGACAGAGGTAGAGGAGAAAGCCATAGGAGAGCGCACAATAACATACATGGCTACTACCGGGACAGAGGTAGAGGAGAAAGCCATGGGAGATGCTTCTACTGCCATAAGGAGGGTCATTTCAAGAAAGATTGCAAGGAGAAGATGAGGGATGAGGGAAAAAGCCATATAAAGGATGGAGAGGCTTCGGTTGCCAAGGAAGAACAACAAGATGATGATGTTCTTGTTGTGTGCTCAAGTGTGAGAATGGGGCAAGATGGTAGCAGAAAATGGATCTTGGATACCGGGTGCACTTATCACATGTGCCCTCATCAGGATTGGTTTAGGAATTTCAAGGAAACCGATAATGGAAAGGTTTTCCTGGGGAATGAAACTTCTTACCAAGTGAGGGGGGGAGGGATAGGAGACATCCAGTTGAGGATGTTTGATGTAATGACAAGGCTGCTGAGGAATGTAAGGTATCTTCCGGATGTGAAGAGAAATTTGATCTCATTAGGGCAGTTAGATTCCATGGGGTACACATACAAAACAGAGGGAGGAAAGATCAAGGTAACCAAAGGATCTTTGATAGTGATCAGAGCAGCAATAAAGGATAGTCTCTATGAGATGATCGGAGACACAGAGATCAATGGTCAAGCAGGAAGCTTGATGGCTGAGATGGATAAGGCAGCCCTTTGGCACAATTGCTTGAGACACATGAGCGAAAAGAGCATGCAAGTTCTCAGCAAGGATTGTCTATTTGGTGGTGACAAAGTAGAGGAACTTGATTTCTGTGAATGTTGTGTTCCTGGGAAGCAACATCGGGTCAGCTTCAACATCGGAGTGCACAAGTCTAAGGGCATTCTTGACTAGATTCACGCAGATCTTTGGGGGCCAGCAAGAACACCAACACAAGGAGGTAATCTTTACTTTCTGTCTTTAATTGATGATTATTCAAGAAAAGTTTAGGTTTATTTGCTTAAGAATAAATCAAATGCTTTGAATAAGTTAGTGGTGTGGAAAAAGCTGGAGGAAACTCAAACGGGCAAGGTAGTTAAGGTGTTAAGAACCAATAATGACTTAGAAGTTTTTAACAAGGAACTTGATCAATTTTGTATGTTAAATGAGATTCTAAGACATAGAACGGTTGTGAAAATCGCTCAGCAAAATAGAGTTGCTGAGAGGATGAATAAGACCCTTAGGGAAAATGTTAGGTGCATGTTAATAGGATCCGGATTACCCAAATGTTTTTGGGGGGAAGCGGTGTCTACTGCTGCGTATTTGGTTAATAGATCACCTTCTAGGGTTGTGGACCTTAAGACTCTATTGGAGATGTGGAGTGGTAAACCTCCTAGGTTTGACAACCTTAGAACTTTTGGATGTGTTGTGTTTGCACATCAAAAGGATGATAGACTTAGCCCAAGATCTAGAAAATGTGTGTTTCTAGGATATAAGGAAGGGGCTAAGGGGTATAGGTTGTGGTCTTTAGAGCAAAAAGGATTGAAACTCATAATAAGTAGGGATACCATTTTTAATGAATTGTTATTTTCCTATTTGGAGAAAACTAACCCTGCATGGGCTAGTGAACAAACCAGTTCGGTATTTGTGGAAAATAACGTCAAGGAAAATTTAGTTCAGGTAGAGCAAGGAAGGCAAGAGGGTTCGGACCAGGTAGAGCCCATTAATGAAGGCCATGCTCAGGATACTCAAGAGGAAGCTGAACTAGAAGAGGTTGATGCAGCAAGTCAGAATGACTATAAGCTTACAAGGGACCGGGAAATAAGGCTGGTCAGACCACCTTTGAGATATGGTTTTGTGACTGCGAATGCAGCAGCTCCTTGGATAAAAGGAGGGATAAGTGAACCAGAAACTTACATTGATGCCATTGGATGTAAGGATTCATCAAGATGGAAGCTAGCCATGGAGGAAGAAGTGGATTTTTTGAGGGAGAACAACTCTTGGGAATTGGTGCACATTCCAGGAAAACAGAGAGTTGTGGATTGTAAGTGCACTTACAAGATCAAATAAGGGAATCCTCCAGGGGATGAAGTTCGGAATAAGGCTAGGCTGGTGGCGAAGGAGTTCACGCAAAGAGGAGGCATAGATTTCACAGAAACCTTCTCACCTGGACACAAAGTGGATGAAGTGGTGATTATCCTTGTCTATGTCGATGATATGCTGTTGGTTGATAACAGCAGGAAGATGATAGAAAGGTTGACATCTCAACTCAGTGAGGAGTTCGAGAGGAAGGATCTTAGCCTTGCACAAAAGATCCTTGGGATGAGAAAAATTTGGGAAAGGTAGAGAAACGGGTTAAAGGTTTCTTGGTCTTCCAACATAGAAAAAGTGCTGCATGAGTTTTCTATGGAAGATGGTTAATCAGTGAAGGTTACCCTTGCTGGTCATTTCAAGTTCTCCAGCAAACAATGTCTTGGAACGGATGAGGAGAGGAAGGAAATGAAAATGGTCCTTTACTCTAGTGCGGATGGATCAGTCATGTTCATGATGGTAAGCACTAGACTCGACATTTCTCACGCAATTAGTGTTCTCAGCAGATTTTTGAGTAATCTCGGAAAGGAGCTTTAGCTTGGGATGAAGTGGTTGCTGAGGTACTTGAAGGCTTAGTGGCAGTCGGTGGTAGCACTCATAACAACCGGGGCAGAATACATAGCGGCTACGAAAGCCATAAAAGAGGCTATGTGGTGCAAAAGGTTGTTGGACGAGTGGAAGGTCCTAAAAGAGCAGGTGGTGGTGTCTTCGGATAGCCAAAATGTGTGGCACTTATGTTGGAACCCGGTGTTCCATGAAAGGACTAAGCATGTGGATGTTGGGAATCATTTCATTTGGGAAAATGTTACGGAAGGATGCATCCATGTGGAAAAAGTCGCAACGGAAAGAAGTCCTGCAGATTTAGGTACCAAAGTTCTACCTCTAAGCAAGTTCAATCATTGCCTTGGACTTCTTAGGATTGGAGTCGGATGAATGGTGACTCAAGATGAGTTTGGATAATGAGTTCTCTGCACAATGGGTTCGGGTTTAAACACTTAGACAAAGGTAGAGATTGTTGGTATTTGTCTAAGGTTTAAACAAGGAAAGATCAGCATCAAGTGCACACCAGTGTGCGCTGCAGCCCATCTCATTCCGAGGTGCGGCGCCCAGCAAAAGAGGAGTCCTGGAGGAGGTGTGCGCCGCAGTTTAGCCTTCCTCACGCCGCGGCGCTCAGAAAAGATGAAGAGGGTGCCCTGGTCCGCGCCGCGGCCTAGCCTGATCCAAGCCTCAGAATGAAGCACCAAGCCTCAGCACGCCCTGACCCAAGCCTCAGCACGAGGCACACCTGATGCTTATGTTTTAGCATTTCAAATGGTGCGTAAGGCATGAACAAAACGCACAGGATCACTTAGAATTGATTGAGGGTTATGGTTGATTGGTCCTCAAGATCTAAGGGTGGATATTGACCCTCAAGATTGGTCAAGAAGTTGGTGCACTATATAAAGGGTCACCTTGCTTCAAAGAGGTGTATGTGATACAAGTGGAAACACAAGTTTGTGACAGAACATGTGAATGAGAGAATTGTATGAGAGTGCAAAGACACAAAACACAAGAGAGACTCATTGGAGAGGCTGGTTGTTTAGAGAGAGAGTAGTATAGAGAGGGGATTCAAGGGACTTGTAAGTGGAATTTCTTAGGAGAAATTCCATGGTAACTCAAGACCTTATCACTTTCTTGTTCTCTTCTTTCATTCTTCAAGAACTTGAGGTTTCTTGGAGAGGTGTTGCTGATTGTAAAGAAGTTATTGATTTAGTGCAGAGCGCTTGGAGGAGCTCACGGGGACGTAGGCACATTGTCGAACCTCGATAACAATTGCTTGTGTTTTCTTTCTTGCTTTGATTGTTGTATCTTTTTGTACAAGTCATTCTATACTTAGGTGTTTGGAAGATCACCACCTGGGCATCTCCAAGATGATTTCCAATATCAATTTTAGTGCAATTGTTCATTCATTTACATGTGAAAATTAATAAAGCGATTCTAATTTATCGTTACTAATGATGATTAATGACTGCCACAGTTAATATCCTTAGCTTAACACTTTGGACATGACATATTTTGTTACTTTTCGATGTGGATTTTACTTTCTATTGGTTAAAAGTGATGAACTACTTGCTTATAAGTTAAAGTTAGTACCATATACTACAAGTGATGAAGTGAGGAAGTTAGTACCATTTGATCAAACAATATTTGTATTGATTAAAGGGTATCATGGTTTCCCAAACATGTGTATGTGTGATGCACTTATGATGTGAGAATATGAAATCAATCTTTGGAGACAAGCAATGACAGAGAGAGGATTGTTTTGGCTTGGCACCAAGACAGAATTCACTTTTCCTTTTCTTTGTTTTCTTGTGTCTTATGGATTTTCCTATCAAAGTAGTGGTTGGTTGTTTTATTTGGATGCTCAAATTTTGGATTGTGTTAAGCTTATAGATTGCATTGGACTGCTATAAAAGCAAAGGGCTTACTAGCACCAACATGTAAGGACCTTAATGCATTTATTTATATTCTTTTGGTAAGCAGTTTGGCAACAAATTACCTAATTAGATGAAAGCAGGAAACGAAACTTAGAAAAATAGGTAAGATAAAATTTCAGAAGTAAACATCAATTCAAGGGACACAAATCATTAGACATTAATTAGGATGGTATTTCCCCAAATGAACCTTCCCCATTCCCTTACTTTGTGTGGCAATGTTACTTCCCCACAATAAACCAAATGATGACACCAAGGTACATTTTTGGTTGCTAGTCCATTTTAAAATTTTCTAGTATTAGTGGGGTCTACTCTATCTCTTTATGTTTCTGTTTCTTGTTCTATTTTTGCTTTTCAAACTTTAATATGCCCTTTAATCAAATTGATGAGACAAGTATCTTGTCATGAAAATTTGTTGGATCAAGTAATGGAGAAAGTAAATGGTTATCACTTTATAAGCATATATAAATTTGTTTTCCTAATCTAATGTGGTTTCAAAACTTACACAATTTATTTCCACAATCTTAGGAAAAAATTAATGAAGTTGTGCAACGAACATCACAAGAGGAAAACCCTAAAACACATAAGGTAGTATTACTTGAAGTTTTAGGGGCCAGGTCAAGATACTTTCATGTAAAAGGGGCTAGAAAGCAAGTTGTTACAAAAAATGAAATCACAACTCAAGCGATGAATCAAAGGAATCATCATCAACAACAAAGAATTTTGCAGCTTGAGAGAGAGCTTAAAGGTGCCAATGAAAAGATGGGTGAACGAATTAAAAATGCGACTGAAAATGATCGCCTTTGACAAGAGTTTAGAGCTATGTTAGATGCTCGCTTTGTAGGGCCATCCCAATCTTAAGTAAGTAATTTGTATTTAATGAATACAAGGTTTAATTGAAAAATGAAACAAAAAATCATACTAGCTAGACAAATAGTACACCAATGAGAAAATATATTTGGGTGTTTTCATTTACAAATATATATGTCTGTCATAACTTGTTGCTTCTAATTGCACTCTCTCTCACAGTTCAATATTTGTCAGTTATGCAAAAGTTATTGATGACATATAATATCTTGGATTGATGTTGCTTTATGAATATCTTAGATTTATGATGCTACTTAATTTAACAATTCAATATCTTCCTTTAAATCTTACTAATTTTGCTTCTTTACATTACAAGGTGAACAACACCGACTTCAGTTCGTCATGCTCTCCATTATGACTATTTTGTGGATCAAACCTGGAGTTATTGTACAATCTTCTTTAGCTTCTTTCTAACTTAGCTGCTGAGCAACATTATAAATCCCAATCGATTAGTAATATTTTCTTCAGCTTATGGCATTTTACTGAATTTAATTCATAAAACATTTTATTCCATAATAGAAACTTGAATTATTAGAGTTTCAATGTCAGACTTTAGTCTATTCCCAACTAACATCTCATGATGCTTTTGTATGTGTTTTTAACATCTAAATTTGTAAGACAATGCGTTTACCATTTAATGAAGATGTTAAGCAATTTACTTTCTCTTCAGAATATTTGATTTAAGAACATTGAAGAGGATCATGACCATTGAGGGTCAGTCTGACTGTGATTGACAAATTGTTTTGATAGTTTGGTTGGATAATATTATTGTATTTATTATTTATAATACCTACATAAATTCATTCTCAATTAAATATCTTTTAAGAATCTAAATTGTCAAATAATCGATCTTAGTTCCATTTTGATTTGGTGCTTTCTCTTACCTTGTTCGCTTGAATTGTTGAATTTTGCACTTAGTTTTTTCATTATGGTGTAGGTATATGATATTGATGGCGGTTAGATTGGAACCTAGCTAGCTAAGAGGGTGGGCATAGTTTTCGTTTTTTTGGTGGGGCATGACGAAGCAGGATACATTGTAGGTTCAAGTATGATAGAACATATTTTGTATTTAACTACTCCATATTTTATTTAACTAGAAATTTTAATGTTTTGTCTAGTGATTTTTGTATGTAGTAAGTTGAAAAAGTGTAAAGTTGTAAAACCTTTTAATTTAGCAATGGTGAAACTAAACATGGACGACATAATTGAATTAATTAATTAAGTCTCTTGACTTTTATAAAAACTGTCTCTATGCTTTAAAAGCATTATGAGTATCCTTTATTTGTACATATGTTGTAATAGGTTCAAAAGATCAATGATTTAACTATGTATAAACAATATAAATTGTTCTGATTTAATGAACCAAACCCATTTAGTAATGATGCTAGTATTGCCTAAAAGTGTATAGTGACAGCATGTTGTCTAAAGTTAGTCTGCAACGACACATATTGTCGTTCCCTAAAGTCAGTTCGCAACGAAATTTTTTTGTTGTGTTAACGTCAGTCCACAATTTGTCGTTGCCTAAAGCAAATTTGCAACGAGTCGTTGATTAAGAATATTTATCAATGACAAATAGTCTTTGCCAATTGTACGAACCCCTTTTTTATTATTAATTACTGACAACCATAATTGTCATTGCTAATAATTATTTACCGCAATGATTTTTCGTCGTTGTGAAAGACTTTACGTAACTGCTGACACAGCAACGACCCTGCAACGACAAAAACGTTGTTGCTAAAACCATTTAGCAATGACTTAGTCGTTGCTAAAAATCAATTTTTTTTTGGTGGTGGTTGTAGGGTCACTTGCGTATTTCTTTACTCACTCACAGAACACGATATTATTACATGAAAAATAAAATTTAACAAATACAAAGATCTCACACCATTTTCAACTAAACCAATACTTATAGCACATTATTTTTCTTTCTCTTTTTTGAAGGGGAGTATTTTTGAAATTGATCAGTTTCTTAATCTTTTCAATGGTGATTTGTTTTGTTTCTGCATCTTAATTATGGAGTAAGGCAAGAAGCATCACCTCAGAGAGTGCAAAGGGTATACTGTTAGCTTACTTTAGTGTGTACCGGTTAATTTTCTAAAATAAATGATTCTTTTCAAACTATATGATTTTCTTTGCCTTTATGCTTGGGTTTCCCCAGTAATATTGTAGTTAACTAATGCAAAAAGTCCATTTCAGCTTCACTTAGATTAAATTTTAAGCATGATTTTAGCTATTTCATCCTCAAAAGTTAGAAAGAAATTAGGTTGTTAGCCTTTCAGGTTTTTAAGTTAGCTTTGAATCCACAAACTTGATGAGATAGTATTGTAGTCTAGTTAAGTATTTTTCATTCTAGTGGAATCTGGCCTAACATGTATATATAATTAGATACAATATATGAAAATGTGACAGTATATGTCATATGAAATACATAACTTTTTCTATAAGTAAACTGTGACGTTGATTAGCCCACATAATAGTAGCTATATAATTTAGGAATTTTGGAATAGTATGGTTGTTTACAATTACAACGTAGTCAAGTAATACGATTAAGAATCTAAAAGATTATTTCTTGTGTTGTTGATTAAGATAGTTACAGACTCATAAATATTGCCCTTTTTGTTGCTAACTTAATGTTTTTGTTATATGTCTTAGCTGTTAATATGATGTCAATGTGGATGGAAATTCAGCCAACAAACAATACTTAGTAGTTGATGGCTAACAAAGATGGCATAATTTGCTTTATTTGATAAAATATTCATAATCTCCTAATGTTGGGCATAACGGTTGAGAAAACAATGCTTGTTAGTAAACAAAGAGTAATCAGGAAGATCTGAACAATGCTTGAATCCAAGGCTGTTGTCATTTCAGAAGAAATCATAATCTAAGAGAGCCTTAATTGTATTGTAATACGAACACCTTATTAATCATCATCGAAACGGTAAAGATGTGATGAAATTAGCATAGATTTTGCAGTCCCCACATCAATATTTTTGCTTTCCAGTAGGGTTGGGTTGTTAGTTGAATAGATGAAAAGGGTGAAGTTGATGTTTGATGTATGCTCACAAATACGGATTCACGTGTACCAGAAGTAACAACACAACTATGTATATTATATACATCTATTCCAGATCGATTTGCATTTATTTAATAGATCACTTAACGATGCTGAAAGTATCAGTCACTATATCACTAGCTATGTAGAAAGAAAGAAGCGACACTATAGTCTTATATGAAGTTTCTAAGTAGTACAGAGCTGATGGTGAACCACTACATATTATTACTTTAATTTCATTTATTATATCGTTTTCTTTTATTTTTTAAGATCAATATATAGTTTCTCTTAAAGGGACCCATTGAGGGTTGCAAAAAGTATTACCATTCTGATTGAAGTTCATGCGGATCAATTTTTATTTTTAGTCCCTTGAAATATGTGTTATGCGCTTCATTAGTAGATTGAAACTCACTTGAGCTTTTGAGTCCTTTTTTCCCTGAGATGCATGGCATTATCATATGGTTCTCTCACAAAAAGGGAAAAAAATGACTATGTATCTCTCATGGATATGTCCTTAGGCAAAAATTTTTCCATTAAAACAGAAAGACAAAAAATCAGATTTACAGGTGGCATGGAAAAGCATAGAAAGTCCGAGTTTAGATGTATTGGGTAGAAACTTATCAGAGCAAGCAAGTCAGTTGTTTAGCAACAATGAATTTTCTATTGAGAAAAACAAAACGGTTTAATTAGGTGACATCACTTACCCTTGTAAATAATTAAACCTGCTTCTTTTGATGTGAGAATTAGATGGTCCACCCGACAAGGAACCCTAGTTGAAGAAGCAATCTCTCTCTCTCTACACTGTGAAAAATAACTTTCTTGAAGAAGGGGGTGTTAATTATGTCATATTTAAACTCGTTTTTTTCCTTCCTTTAAACCTAATTTTGACAACTATTTGGGTTTCTTTTATGAGGAAAACTTGTGCCGACAGCAAATGAGGTAAGTTATAAGGAGGAAAAAAGAGAGGAGAGACAGAGACAGAGAGAGGGAGGCTTCAAACTTAAGTCGTTGTTGTTACTTTGACTTTGTGTGGTCGATCACTGATGTAATGCTTTATGACTAGTTTAGGGTAAGAAATGAAGCAAACGGAAGAAAATGCTTCTGGCACCCTCAAAGAGAAGGGAAATATGTAGTTCAACTGCCAATTTAGGAGGGTTTTCTTTTAACATTCTCCTGAAAATATTTATGATATTCTTTAATTTGTTGACTCTATTGTATATCAATATATTTTAAGAAATAACATATTTCACACTTATTTCCTTATTTGTTTTTATATATAAAAAATATTTATTTTATTTATCATTTAACGTGATTAACTAATCAACGATAAATTATCTTTCTTCTGTCTAATATATGATGGAGGACAAAGAAGAAAAGGACGAACATATCAATGTGTTGTCCATCAAGGTTAAGCCTAAGAAGAATATTGTCTTATCAGTTTGAAAGGTGGTGGCTATTTAGAGCGTTTGCTGCACCAACTTCACCTCTAACCAGCTCTTTCAATGGTCAAAGGGGTCACATCCGATCCGTCACTATCTTAGAGCTAGTAAGTGTAAGGCTTTTTGACAATCTTGGAGTTAAATATCTTGTGAAAATATTATGTTTTGTAATCTATAATTGTTTGTTCGCTGTTGTATTTCTCATTTTATTTTATTTTTATCGAAAATTAAGGTCCTAACAACTGATTCTTGGTAGATATAAATTTTGTGCTTGAAGAGTATCAATTACTATAGATTTGTGTCCATATGACCTCTTATTTTTAGTAGCTAATTGAAGACAGATTTCCTTTTTACGCACCCTCCTCACAAAAGAAACCGAGGTAGATTTTCATTTTCCAGAGAGAAAATGCTATGTTCTGTTGTGTGTGGTAGAGAGAAGAACAATGCTCGTGAGTATACGCCTACAGATACAATCATAAATTAATAATAGTCACTTACAGACCTAGCTACTATGTGTACTCTTTCTTCATAAAAAATTTCTGAGTAGTATTTAACCATGTGGGTGGGTTAGTCCATGGTTAACATTAATCTCGTTGAGTTAAATCTATGGTTAATATTAATTAAAGAACCCACATGATTTATGTTTTGGATGAGTTTAAAAATAATCTCACATGTTCTAACGAAGAATTTCTTTTTCTTCACATAGTGGGATTCTTGGTTGTATATTGGATGCAAAACGTCGTATTTGTACCGGATGAAAATTTGATTGGTAATTTTTGAGAATTTCACTAATAATTACTGTACATACTCAATTAACATTACTAGTAAATTTTTTAAAATTATCAATCAAGTTTCTATTCGATGCAAATAAATTTTTTTCAAAACACACGCATATTAATCAGTGTGGTTGGTGAGAATGCAAAATCATCATGCACACGCGGAAAGAGGCTCCCCTTTTAAAATTATCTGCATGGGGTTGGGGCACATCTAACTTTCAGTATATTACGCAATGCAAGCGGACAAGAACAATGATCACCTCCTCTATATTACATCCCTCATAATTAGTAGGAAATAAGTGGTTGCTTCTGGCCACCACTGTTTGTGGTAAAAATTATATTCCATGCAATGCATGGCTATCACTTGAAAGTATTTTATGAGTGGGTCATGGTATGCAATTTTTATTCATTTGCTATTCAATTAATTATCTTTATTTCAAAAGAGGTTTTATGTTAGAATATATTCTGTTAACGTTTACATGCTTAAATGGATGCATGATTAAAATATTAAGTAGTTTAGTAGTTTCTGGGAAATCAAATCCTGAGTAAATTAACAATTGTAAAATGTGATTTAATTAAGCTCAGGAGTTTTTTCAAAAAAAGGTAATGCCTTTTTAAATTTTAATATTTACCTATGCGTTAGTCCCACAAAACGTGTTGGAGAAGCAAAAAGAAATTGAATTACCTATGCGTTACTTTTTCTTCTTAAATGGTACGTAGACTTAAATACACCCTGTGCTCTACTAGCATGAATGTTAGATGTTCTTTAGCATCAAGTTAAAGCTTTAATAATATGGATGGATATTCCTTTTTAAATTTTAATATTTTGACACAGAAGAGACTAAGTTATGATGTCGTACAATGTGACAAGAAATTGGAGACAGGTACTATAAGTTAAAGTCATGTAAATAAATCTTATTTCGAGAGAGCCTTAATTAATTTTTTTTATTTAAATTTAATAAAAAAATAATAATAATTACGTATAAAACTGACTTCAAAAGAGTAGCCAATCCTAATTAACCTAATTGCCAGAAGATTCACAAATTGAGGACCCATGTGCTGATCATCATCTAAAAATTGTGATACTTGAAGAAAGTTGCTTGCAATCAGTGAATAAATAAGCCCCTCTCTCTCTGTTCCGTGCATGGAATGTGTTCCTCTGACCACAGATGACGTGCCACCTGCTCCTCGATGCTGACTTCTATGTTGAGCCCTTGCTCATTTGTTTTTAACGATGATTAAGAAACACTGAATAAGTGGTAGCTAAAAGGTCCGTATACTGCCCTTAGTCCTCCGCATTGCCGCTTTTGCCCCTTGACAAATCTCAATTCCGGATCAATATTAAAATTCACATTCATGTAAATCTTCCATATGGAAGGAAGTGTTGGATAACATGTAGTATATATCACTGCATGTATATATATGCTTCCATTTAACATTCAATTTATGTTGTTGCATAAGATATTTGATATGTTTAAGCATATAAATTCATTTCTCTTTTTCAGAGAATATATCTCTTGATTGTTGTGATTTGTGAATATTTACATGTGAGTAAGAAGAGAGAGACGTGGAAAAACAATCTCATATTGAAAGAAAATAAGAAACTACGGTGGTTTATATCACTACAAGATAAATGGGTTTTGTCGGTGTTTTATTTCCAGTGCTTCGTACAAGCGCCGCCGTACGTCCTCCGTCGGCGCTTTCATGAAGCGCTGCAATGTCCAAAGAACATATATCGGCGCTTAGACGCAAAAACCCATTTCATATTTCGGCGCTTGGAAGCATTGCAATATGATGGGTTTGAGTATATTGCAGCACTTACAAGCGCCACAATATGTAGAACCCTTGCGACGCTTTAAAGCGCCAAAATCGAAGTTAAAATAGCCGGTGATTCGCACACTTAGAGTAATTTCTCAGACTCCTACACGCGACCAGGCCGGTTTGCTCGAGCGACTCCTTCTTCTTGCTCGCGTCTCTTCTTCCTCATCTTTTTTGTCTCTCTCTCATCAAAATTTCTGCGCAGGTATATTTCACTCCTTCGTCATGTTTAGTTTCTCTATGCTTATATATTCTATAAACTGTGATTGTTAGGGTTGATGATGACCCAGGTTATGTGTTTTGTGTTGCTTTCCTAATTGGGTGATTATTATTGCTTGAAATCCCATTTTCATGTGAGGTGCCCCTGTGAGAGGGTTGCTGCACAACAGCCCCTGTGAGGTGTACCTGTGAGGGTGCTGCTGCACAGCAGCACCTGTGAGTATACATGGGGTAGTATTTAAAATTTTGTTTGAATAAGTGATACAATTTTATTTCTTTAGTGCCCAATTTATTTAATATTTATTTATTTTTTTTGTATGGTGAGTTAGTGAAGCATGCTAAATTGATTTTCAATGTCATGCTTTTGTTTCTCCTCTTACTGTGTCTCATTAAGTTATTAACTTGATAGTTTTGGCATGCTTTGTATGGCTGCTCTCAAGCAGGTAAATAATTAAGGAAGTGGCATTGAAGCTGTATGCAGCTACTTATTCTGATAGTTAAGAAATTTTAAAAATTATTTGGGTTTGGATTTCTCTTCAATTCTTCTGATCCTGTCAGCTCAATTTGTTGTTTATTTGTGTAACAAACCCAATTTTTAAATTAAGAAGTGTTACCTACCACAATTTTTGACACCCTATGTGACAACTTTGTATCTGCTTAAATAATTGACAAGAAGCTCCACTGGTAATACGTGTGTTTTATTAAGTTTACCTTTAATGAAATCAATGTAATGAGTGAGAGTAAAGCAAACTTTCAAGTGCTTGCATTGGGTGTCAAAATTTGTGGTAGATATAGCTTTACCCTTTTTATTTGCTGAACCAACATAGAGATAAGCAGTCCTAGAAGACGAAGCATTCTGCTTGTTGACAACATTACTTTTGAATGGCTCTACAAAGCTTGTAGTTTTCCCTGTTACTTACTTGGAAACTTTATAAGAATCTACTTTGTGGAATTTTTAATGTGCTAGAGACAAGCTTATCTTTAAATAAAAGTCCCTTAAAATTTTGTTTAAGGAAACACTTTTTTTTTTTTGGGTGCATTGGCCAAAAGATGAATAGAATCTAGGTCTCTTGTTAGAAGAACTTAAAGGAGATCAGTAAGTCAAAAAGCTTGAGTCGAAACACTTTCATCATGCTTAGTTTTTCTATGCCTATATATTCTATAAACTGTGATTGTTAAGGTTGATGATGACTAGGTTCTCGATTTTGTGTTGCTTTCCTAATTGGGTGATTATTATTGCTTGAAATCCCATTTTCATGTGATGGAGGCTGCTGCACAGCAGCCCCTGCTTGGTGCCCCTATGAGGGGCTGCTGCACAGCAGCCCCTGTGAGTATACATGGGGTAGTATTTAAAATTTTTTTTGAATAAGCGATAAAATTTTATTTCTTTAGTGCCCAATTTATTTAATATTTAAATTCTTTTTTTTATGGTGAGTTTATGAAGCATGGTAAATTGATTTTCAATGTCATGCTTTTGTTTCTCCTCTTACTGTGTCACATTAAGTTATTAACTTGATAGTTTTGGCATGCTTTATATGGCTGCTCTCAAGCAGGTAAATAATTAAGGAAGTGGCATTGAAGCTGTAAGCAGCTAATTATTATGATAGTTAAGAAATTTTAAAAATTATTTGGGTTTAGATTTCTCTTCAATTCTTTTGATCCTGTAAGCTCAATTTCTTGTTTATTTGTGTAACAAACCCAATTTTTGACACTCTATGCGACAACTTTGTATCTGCTTAAATAATTAACAAGAAACTCCATTGGTAATATGTGTGTTTTATTAAATTTACCTCTAATGAAATCAATGTAATGAGTATGAGTAAAGCAAACTTTCACGTGTCTTTGCATTGGGTGTCAAAATTTGCGGTAGATATAGCTTTACCCTTTTCTATTTGCTGAACCTGCATAAGGATAAGCAGTCCTAGAAGACTAGAAGCACTTTGCTTGTTGACAGCATTAATTTTGAATGGCTCTAAAAGACTTTCAGTTTTCCCTGTTACTTACTTGGAAACTTCATAAGAATCTAATTTGTGGAATTTTTTATGTGCTAGAGATAAGGTTATCTTTAAACAAAAGTCACTTAAAATTTTGTTTAAGAAAACATTTTTTTTTTGGTGCACTGCCCAAAAGATGAATAGAATCTAGGTCTCTTGTTAGGAGAACTTAAAGGAGATCACTAAGTCAAAAAGCTTGAGTCGAAACACTTTCATCATGCTTAATTTCTTTATGCCTATATATATTCTATAAACTATGATTGTTAGGGTCAATGATGACCTAGGTTCTGGGTTTTATGTTGCTTTCCTAATTGGTTGATTATTATTGCTTGAAATCTCATTTTCATGTGATGGGGGCTACTGTACAATAGCACCTATGAGGAGGCTGCTGCACAGCAGCCCTTGTTTGGTACCCCTGTGAGGGGGCTGCTACACAGCAGCCCCTGTGAGGTGCACCTGTGAGGGGGCTGCTGCACATCAGCCCCTACGAGGGAGCTTCTGCACAGCAGCACCTATGAGGGGGCTGCTGCATAGCAGCACATGTGAATGGGCTGCTGCACAGCAGCACCTATGAGGGGCTGCTACACAACAACACCTGTGAGGGGGCTACTACACAGCAGCACTTGTGAATGGGCTGCTGCAAAACATCACCTGTTGTTATCAATTTCGGTTCATCCACTTAGCAAGCAAATCTAAGTTTGTGATTATGCCTTATTTTTCCTAAAATAGTTCAATCATGAATTTCTTAATATTGTTTTAGGAAAGTTTATTAGCGTCATCTTAAAATGGATTAAAGTTGGATAGATAAACTAAGGTCGAGTAAAGCTTATATGGATGGTGTTGCAAACTTCATTATATTTGCGTGTCAGAAAGCTTGTGGTAGTGGTAGTATTGTTTATCCATGTAGGAGATGTGGTAATTGTTCTTCATTCGAACCAGAAGTTGTTCGGGAGCATCTATTATATAATAGGTTTAGTCTAGGTTACACCGAGTGGGTTTTCATGGGGAGAAAGTCTCTCGTATAGACCACGCTCCCTTTAGTTTAGAACTCACTAGTGTTCTAGTTTGCTTCATAAGACGAGATAACGTGTTGGGTTTGCTCCGAGGTGCCTTCAAATTAACTTATGAAAACCAAAATTATGGGATGGTGTTGATACATCCACCAATCAAAGCTTTAAGCTGTGCACTTCTCTTTTTTGGACCATTAATGATTTTTCAGCATATGCAAACTTATCTGGTTAGAGCACCAAGGGGCGTATAGCTTGTCCATGTTGTGGGGACTCTATGCATTCTATATGGTTAAAGCACGGGGGAAAGTTTTGCTATATGGGTCATCGTCGATGGTTAGAAGAAAACCATGAGTTTCATTTTCAAATGGATCAGTTTGATGGCACCACAGAGTTGGGATCTGCTCCTATTTAACTGTCTGGACACGATGTTTTAAGACAACTAGAGGGTGGAAACTACATCTATGGTAAAACCTAGAAGCCTTCTAAGAAGAGGGCAAGAGAGGATGTTGGTACCTCTACGGGGCAAGTACTAGTGGATGAAGTTGATAATCTTGTTGAGGGTGTGGACAATTTCCTAGAAAATGTTGATAAGGAGGATCTTCCCATGGATGAGGGAGTTGTAGATACTTTGTGGAAAAAAAAAAGTATTTTTTTTGAGTTACCTTATTAGAAAAACAATCTCCTGCATCATAATCTAGATGTGATGCATATAGAGAATGATGTATGTGATAATTTAATTGGAACAATATTGAATATAGATGGTAAGGCTAAAGATAATAAAAAGGCATGTCGTGATCTCGAGGAAATTGGTATTAGAAAAGACTTCCATTTAGTTGTTCTTCCTAGTGGAAAAGCTAACTCGCCTCCAACATGTTACTCTATGTCTACGAACGAGAAGGACAATTTCTTGATATTTTTAGCAAATCTTAAAGTTCCTGATGGGTATGCATTAAACATCTCAAGATGTGTCAACCTAAAGGATTGTAAACTGTCAAACTTAAAGAGTCATGACGGTCACATATTGATGCAAGAAATCTTTCCTATTGCCTTGAGAGCATCTTTGCTTAGACATGTTGTAGCAGTTGTTTCTGAGTTATCATCATTTTTCAGAGCTTTATGCTCTAGAGCCCTTGATCTCCAGGGCTTGACATATTGGAGTCGCGTGTTGCTTTGACACATTTCCATTTGGAGAAAATATCCCTCCTGGATTCTTTACCATTATGGTTCATCTTATCATTCACTTAGTCTCGGAGGCCAGACTTGGTGGTCCTGTACACTAAAGGTGGATGTATCTTGTTGAGAGGTTGGATGTTCAAATCTTATTTGTTAATACTTAATTTTTATTTTAATGGCTAGTAAATTTATCTTTTAATTTTTTGGCTTTGCAAGGTATTTAGCGCGCTTGAAATCTTATGTACGTAATAGAAGTCGACCCGAGGGGTTAATTGCTGAAGGGTACAATGGAAAAGAGTGTCTAACATATTGCTCATAATACTTCAAAGATGTAGAGACAAAATTCAATCACCCCCAAAAGAACAATGATAATGTAAATTATCCGGAGGAATACATGTTTTCCTCGGGTGGATTAATTATGGGAAAGATTGTAAGTGTTGAGCTTGATGACATGTCATTGGCTCAAGCACATCGTTATGTGTTGCTCTATAAAAATAAACTTTCTCACTTTCGTAGGTCAATATCAATAAAGGAACTTAGTCATGTGGTTAAATTAAGTAGTTATTATGTTTTGTTATCCCTAGGAGGGCTAATAGTTTGATAAAAACATAAATCATTGCAGTGAATTTTTGGTTGTTCAAAGACTAACCAACCGTTCCAATCGACCAATACAAAGTCTCGAATAGAAGTTGTTGGTTGAGAAATTTCCCTCATGGCTTATGAGATAGGTTAGGCATAATATCAATTGTCTTTGAATGTTATAAGTGTGTTCAAAAAAACATTGACTGATGTTGTCTCATATTAATTGTTGAAAAATGTTTAGGTGCCATGGATGGTGGATAACAATTATTCAGATGAAATAATTGCCTTTGCTCGATGTTCGAATAATGTTGTTAGGAAATTTAATGGATTCAACATCAATGGCTTTAAATTCCATGCAAAGAATCGTGAGAAGTTTAGATGATCTCAAAATTCGGGAGTTATGGTTGAACTGGAGGATCAAATGTATTATGGTGTGCTCAAAGATATCATCGAGTTGGATTACTATGGGGTGTTTAAGATTGTGTTGTTCCGTTATGATTGGGTGGATATTAATTCACCCAGGGGTTCACCCAGGGGTTTGAAGAAAGATGCAAGTGAGTGCATTCTCGTGAACTTGTCTAGTTTCATACACACTGGTCAGTTATTGAAGGATGACCCGTTCGTTATTTCATCTCAAGTGAAACAAGTGTTTTATGTGCAAGACCCAACAAGAAAGGAATGGTATCATGTTGTGATCACAAAGCCAAGGGACCTATATGAAATGGGGAAAAAAACACAGGAAGAGGATGATGACACTTACAATCAGTGCATGCCTTCTAATGTAATGGTAGACGATCAATTAGATTGTATCTCAAATTGGGCTAGGATGGACATTGATGAAGATACCAATCTTTAATTTAATCTATGGATTCTTTTGGTTCTCTTGTTGCATTTTCTTTTTGAGCTAGTTACATGAGTAGGCAGTGTGTGCACTTGATTTGGTTGCTTGATGAATTGAAATTTATTGCCTTAGGCAATCAGTATTTAATCTGTTGCTTATTTTCTTTGTACAATTATACCTGAATTCTCTTCATGTAGCATGAAATTTACAACGAACTGAGCTAGGTAAACACACTAACTTTCCTTATTCTTGTTTTCATAGAACTGAATGGAGTTAACTTTGTTATCTTAGACTCAGTTATCTATGTTGAAGCTTTATAAAACATAAGCAGTTGATAATTGATATAGCATCTGATGTGAAGGTAATAGCTTCATGCTTTTATTTATTTTTATATTTTAGAACTTGGCATTAACACTATCATTCTGCTGTAAAGAATATCATTAGCAGGATGTAAAATTATGATTGCATAGGGGCTGCTGAACTAGCACCAGCCCCTGCACAGGGGCTGCTGTAAATAGTACTAAAGATAATAACAATAATAATGATTATGTTGTTGTTTTGTTATGTAGATTTGGTTAGCTTTTCTTTACCTTGTCTTCTTGTCTTTTATATGCAGATTGTTATGGAAAATCTCAAGCTCTTGTTTGTGTTTTTTATTTTTTATGATTTATTGCTGTAATAAAAGGGAACAAATATCTTTGAGAAAATAGATTGTTATGGAAAATCTCAAGCAATTTTAAAGGGGCTAGTGCACCAGCACCTGCACAGGGGATGGTGCAGCCCCAGTGCAAGGGCAAGTGTTGCAGCCCCTGTGTAGGTGTTGGTGCTGCAGCACCTACACAACAAAATTTTTAGGGTTATTGACATGTATGATATTGAGTAGCAGCAGTACACCTCAGTTATAGCTATTTTAACCCCATGTACAGGTGCTATAACCGGTAATTTTTGTATTATAAGACATTCTCTTTATAACTAGTTTGATATCACAGTGTTATCCTATTTATAAAATTTATGTTTTCAATATATAGATTCTGAATGAAGGGTGAGAAAGAAAACACGTATCATGTTATCCATAGTTATAAGACATTCTCTTTATACGAGATAATTGGTAATTTTTGTATTATAAGGCATTCTCTTTATAACTAGTTTGATATCACAATGTTATCCTATTTATAAAATTTATGTTTTCAATGCATTGATTATGAAAGGAGGGTGAGAAAGCAAACACGTATCATGCAAACGTCACAAAAGTGGTCCTTGGAACGTGGAGAGAAAATTGTGGTCCATTTCAATGCACGTAGTTAACTTGTGAAAAAAGGTGGGCAAATATTAAGTAGCTGGTTAGGCAAAGTTGCAAAGAGAGGGAACCTTTGTCCGCTTGGTTACACGGATTGGAAAAATGTGCCTTCTAACTACAAAAAAGACCTTGTTTTATTGATTCAAGTAATTAACAACAACTTAATTTGGGTTTTTCTTCCCTTTTTTGTGGTGTTGTACATGTATATACTCCCTAACACCAAAAATACTTATTTTTATTATTTATTTTCTTTATGGTAGAGGAAGTTTCATTATCATATGATTGAGGCGATCAACAAAATATTATTAAAGATGATAAGAAAAAAATGGAAGGACTACAAGTATATGCTTAAAAGGGACCACGTGAGGAACAAAACAAAACAACAAGACTTGAGCAATAATGTTCCAAAAGGAGTAGATCAAAACCAGTGGAAACAACTTATGAACTACTGGTTTTCTAAGCAGAGTGAGGTTGTTTTTTCGTAATTATGTTCATTTGAATTCTCATTGTTTCTATTTTATTTTAATGATTTATTAGTCAATGGGTTTATGGTTGTTGTAGAAATATTCTACGATAGGGACAACATCACGTAGACAACAATGTCCTCACACCACCGGATCAAAGAGTTTTGCTAGAAAATTGGATGAATATGTGAGTTGATTTGTTTCATTCATCCACTTTTTTATTTGAGATGTAGTGTACTGAGTCATTGTTTGAACTCTTTTCATAAATGGTAGGAGATGAAACATGGAAATGAGCTCGAGTGCATAGAGTTTTTTTACAGAAACTCATAAGCGCAAGGATAAAACTTTTATTGATGAAACATCAAGACATTTTGTGGTAAGTTCAACAAAACTAGTTCTCAAATACTTGAAGTTAGAGAAATTTAATTATTATATCAATTATTCTTGGATCATTTTTATTGATGTCCTCAAATACGTTGCCTTTGTCAGATAAAATATTACTACATTTTGTTTCCCATTAAGCTTAATTAGGTTAATGATAAGATTACTTGAGTTTAAAACTTTAGTGCATGTTTGGTGTATTAGATTAAAAAAATGATAAGATTAAGAGTATGATAAGATGAAATAATTTTTATAAATGAGAGAGATAATATTATTTTTATGTCTAGTTTTTAATATCAAATGTAAGATGAGATGAAATTAATTAATTTTATCATTCTCTTAATCTTATGTTCCTCTTAATCCAGTATACTAAACAGTCACAGAATTATATTACAGTTGGTTAATTCTGATTTGATGCCACTTTAGGTAAGTAATATGAAAGAAATTTGAGATTCTCTATGGGTTTTGCCATATGACTATATAGTACCCTACTCTACAATATAGATGGAAGTGGTCAGGCCCGTTAGGGGTGATTTAGTCATGTTTTGTTTGTTTTGGCTTGTTTATAGTAACAAGAGATATTTGCAACTTTGGTTACTTTGTTTGGATTGTATTTTTGTTCTTTTTTTGCAGGAGGTTTTATAGAAAAAGAGGGGAAATTCCACCTTTTTCTATAAAATCTGATAAGCAACTTTTGTTCCTTTTGTTTTATGTAACTTTCGCTGCAAATAGCTACTCAATCTTCGGGGGAGTTTAATCTTTGTTATTTCGTAATTGTAGGCGAATGCTGAAACTCGTGTGGCCGAATTTGTTGCTGCTTCAGGATCTTCTGATGCTAGCAACAATTTACAAATACAAAATGAAGTCTTCACCAAGCTTATGGGTAAAGAGAGTTCTGGACGTGTACGAGGTCAAGGGTTTGGAGTTACTCCCACAGTCGTGCACGAATTTTCAGCTCAAATTAGGAATGATATGGGATACAATGAGGCTTATGCTGAAGAGATACATAATTTGAAAGCAAAAATAGAAGAACTCAATCAAAAGCATGAGCATCAGATTCAAGAAATAACGACGAAACATGATGATCAAATGAATAGTATGCAGTCCCAAATGGATGAGCTCAAGTCTTTACTGTAGTGGTTGGTTAATAGAGGATCTCATATTTGATTTCAAGTATAATAGTAAAATAATTTTTTAGACTTCATTCAATTACTTGTTTGTGTATGAATTTATATATTAACTATGAATGTTTTTTGTGAAAATTAAATGACTTTTGTATTGATATTTGAATTTATATGGATTTGATGGTATATATATTGAAGAACATGGGTTTTTATAGCAGATGTTGATATTAAACCCAAAATAGTGTGAAAACATAAGCCAGGTGTATTATGGCGCTTTAAAGTGCCATAAAAATTGCCAATATTTGGTGTATTGCGGTGTTTGGAAGTGCCACTATATTGCGGCGTTTGGAAGCGCCACTATATTGCAGCGCTTCAAAGTGCCGCAATATGCATAATTTTGTGGTGCTTCTAAGCGCCACAGTATACTAGCGCTTAGAAGCGCCACAATATACTGGCGCTTAGAAGTGCCACAATATACTAGCACTTTGAAGCGCCGAAATATAGCAACGCTTCAAAGCACCACAAAAAAATGCATATTTCGGCGCTTAAGGTAAGTGCCGGTACTAGCACTGCGACACCACACATACCTGTGCTTTATTCGGCGCTTGTTGTAAGTACCGGTATCGCATATTGCGGCCCTTTCAAGTGTCGAAATATGCTAAAAAAAAGTGCCAGCGTCTGCCATTTATCTTGTAGTGTATTGTAAGAATTATCACAAAACAATTCATCCCAAAATCATCCATATATAACAGGATTGTAAAACATCCAATATGATAAGGTTAATCTTACAGAGTACCTATTTTGGACTCAATAATGAATTACGCAGCGAAAATCAAAGGTCTCATGTAATCACACAACAAGAACCCTGAATCCTTAAATGGTTAGTAGAAAAAAATAGACTTGATATTTCTCCTTCCCTTTCCTCTTGTTAACTAGCTTTTTGATGAGATAGAAATATTGCATAGTTATGTTTGGAACAAGAGGAGAAGATCAAGCCAAAAACCTTTCTATAGTATCCCAAATGACTACTCATCAAAACTCTAATGGGCTACTACGGCCTACACTAGCCAGTCCACACTTAACACATATAAAGGAGTTAGACCCAACTAACAGATCACCATATATAAGCTCTCTTTAAGTTTTACCAATCAACCAATCATTTAGGCTATTTTTGTCAAAGCCCAAAATCCATAAATAATGTAAGCTTACCTTTATAGTAAAATTCCAACATTGTTCCATTTGTACGACATTAGTTGTGGTTAGTTTTAGAAAACAAATTTATTATTTTAAAATGACTCTTAGGCCAAGATAACTATAAAACTTTATGTGCCCACACTTTTAAAAAAAAAAATTTGGTTTAGAGACTACTCCGAATGTCAATGGTCCAATAAAGTCTTTAACCCCGAATCATGGTGTTAACTGCATCATTTAGAGACATAAGATCTTCCATGGTTACATGAACCAGTCAACTTTATCGACATGGATTTAGTGTGGTAGTGTGGCAAGAAAATTAGCATCCTTATATGATCTCAATATGCCAATTTTATGTGTTGCTTATTATTTTCTCTACCTTAAAGTAGCACAAGCACACTTAGAGAAAATCTTTATGATTCTAATAACGAACCCGTATATCTCATTAGCAACCCAACATCTCAAGAAAACCTTTATGTGTCAAGAGACATACACACACAAGGCTTTAATTTTAAAAGAAAGCCCAAGCCTTTATGCTTAAGATTGACACATCTCTTAAGACTTCAAACATATATATGTGACATGTCATAACATATACATCAAATATCTGCATGCATTACAGTAATATAAAAATTTGTAGAGACATCAAACTGTATATAACTGAATGGCATGTGATATATATTAACCAAAGTACATCACTAGGAGATGTAAGGAATTGAAGTAGATCACAAAAAGATGTAAATAACTGAAGTACATCATCAATAGATGTAAAAAAATAAGGAATAACGTAAACATACAAGTAAATGCAATGCTTCCCACTAACCAAGCATATCCATAAGATACCATAAGCCCATACTTTATTGTATTAGGGCAAAGACCCTTTGTTAGAGCATTAACAACGAAAGTATATGTTCTACTATTATTCTCTATAATGTCATCCTACTTTATTAATTTTATTAATTGTTAATCATTTTAATTCCATATGCTTGGTCCTTGTGATGTCTTTCATTATTCTTAGAGGACAACTATTATCACAGTGCAATCATATGGTCCTAGTAATAGAGATTACCACAAACGACTCGAAAACTTAATTCTTTAATCAAGAAGCATGTGTGGAGGCCCAAAGCATGTCACAACCTTAGCTTACATGATAGAAAAAATAACAAGTGTCTATCTAACACTTTCCTAATTTAGCATCTCCTACAACTGTAACCGTATAATCTTATGAAAATTTTCTTTTATCCTGACAAATGGTAAAGTATGAATCCATATACTATAAAATTTCAAGATGTTAAGAACTTTTTGTAAGCCATTTTGAAATCCGGGACTTCTTCAGTTACCTTCTTTATAAATTCTTTCTTAGTTTCACTTTAAGGACACTACATAAGGCTCGGTTTGTCACTTTAGGAATTGTAATATTCTCAAGTTTGTTGTATTACATACTTAACCTTTCCAGAACACAATCAATATGTATGTCATCTGAGAGAGTCTTAAAAGGAAACAAGGTTTTTCTTTTTGGATTTCAATTCTAGAAAGATCATATGTCTTTTTAAGATCATTTATGTTAGAATTCCTAGATATTAGTTGCTTATCTTCATACAACAGTCATAAGACATCACCAACAATCAAGATTTAATTTTTATTTAAGATAAGAAAAATAAATTTTCTCCTACTAACCTTGACATAGATTCACTAATGTTACATTTATTCTCAACTAACCTTTATGAAATCATTATATCAACAAATTTTAGATACGACTATCTAGAAGCTTGCTTTGAACTCTTATATTTGATTTTGTGTGTTTATATATTCAATGGTTTTCACAATCTTTGTTAAATTCCTTAGGTTGTACATGTAGACTTCCTTACAAAGTCTCCATAAAGAAAAACATTTTTCATTTCCATCTGATATAGCTCTAAAACCTGATGAGCTACTTAGAGAGAAAATTTCGTTGTAAACAATTCTTTCTTTCATAGTGAACCATTTAGGAAACTTGCAATCCTTTGGAGTTCTTCTTGGTCATATAGCCATTAGAAAATTCCACAAACTCTCCCTAAAACAACATTGAGTTTCATTGAATGTAACTTATCTCTTATCGCTTCTCACCACACAAATCTCACTGAAAACTAGAAAACAGCTTTTGATAAGTCACTGAGTGATCCACCACATAGCCAATATTATAGTCACTTTCATCTGAATAGATCATATAGATCAGAATATTGGTAGATCTTCTCTCTCTAGTGGATCACAAATGGTACCCTACACAACTACATCCTATTGTTAAGGAGTCTTAATAGAAATTAGTTCTTGTTCCTCTACAGGTTACACCATAGGTGTAGGAACCAACATGTCCATTTTTACAAGTAGAGAAAAGAAACTATCCAAACATCCTCTATCCTTAAATATTTGAGGATAACTACATTTTCAGCTAGTTCAACACCATAAACTTAGCTATTTGTTACTTTTCAGTTTTAGTATTTTCAATTAAGACTATGAAATTTATGTCTTAGAATGATCTGAGTACCTTATGAAGAAGCAACAAGAAAATATTAAATCTAGTTGTTTACACTTACACAATATAGTCAGACAATATCCATTGAAAATAAGTGTGGATGACTTCCAAAAGATCATATTTATGAGATGCACAATTTTCTTTATCTTGGTTAATTCATCCTCAAACAAGTCAACATATGTTTAGTTGAGAGTAGGCCATATATCACCCTTTTTACTTTCTCCCTATAATTGTGACCAAAAAATTTATGCCACAACATAGAAGAATTTCCTTAATTAGGGATGTTTTGGCAATAATATAACTTTATTTGAGATTTTACGGACTTCATTTTAAGCTCAACGAACAATCTATACAATCCATTGAACAAGGTGCAATGGCTAATAGATTTTGAATCAAAAGATAATCTAACTTTATAATCTTTATCTCAAAAGTGTAGCCATTCTTTTCCAAAAAACTGAGTACGAAAAATGAATTCCGAACTAGGAACATATATAAAGCGTCTCTAATGGCAGTTTAAATCTAGAAGCTAAATTTAAACTAGCTACTCCTATGAACTTTATGTCCACCTCATCATTGTTGCCAATCGTGAGTTTAAGTCTTTTATTTGACTTTTTCTTATTTGTTAATCCCTGTATGGTAAGAGCAATGCAATTATCACTGTCTAGCCACCACACTAAATGGAACATCAGTTACATTAGATTCCTTTAGAACAAGAGCCAAAGAGTTACCTTCACGATCACTATCCTTTATCTAAATTATTATTTTTATTGCAATCTTATTTCTCATGATCATACTTAAGACCCTCTACATTACCAATCTAATCAAATTCTTTATGATCTTGAATAATTATAGAAGCACTAGATTAAACCCTCTTGCCTTTCTTGATACTTGTTTTGGAAACAAGTTAGGCAATCTAGGATTTCTCTTAATTTGAAAATGACTATCTTTATGATGTATTCCCAAACACATCATTCTCCATCATACCTTATGAAATTTACCTTATGCATAATTGAACCTATTTAAGTATTCAATGACTCTCGGTATCTTTTAATGGTTTGCAAGGACGCATGGCCAACCTTAATCCATGCATCATTAATATGTTACTGAATAAGAACTATAATCCTTATGTTTTGCAGGTTTATATTTTATTCATTTCGAAGTCTATGACAAACTTATTAAATATTTTTAATTTTGGATAAGAGTATACTAACTTAGAGTCCAAACACATAATCATGAAGTATCTTTGGGCTGAATACATGATATGCAGTTAGGCACCCTCTACACATAAAATCAGCCATGAGAACTTATTCCAACCTTTGCGAATTTACCACATTTGGGCGAGTAGACCACTTGGGTAGGTCAATTCCCAACCATATGTTCCATGTATGAACCTCTTAACTTTAACATGTCATAAAAATATAAATTTTAATAGTGATTATGTAGTTGTTTAACAATACAGGTGACTGTAAAATTAAATAATGAAATATATTAACAAAACTGTGATGTAATAGTATACTCTAAAATCATAAACGAGTACATTAACTGGGATTACAAACTCATTATCATGAAACACCTTTGGGCTGAATACATGACATATGATCTGAAAACATGCACATAAAAGTGACAATGAGAATCTATCCCTACCTTCGTAAGGCTACCACTTTTGGGAGAATAAACCACTAAGGCAAATCACTTCTCAGCCATATACTTTCATGTGTAACCCCTTAACTCTAATATATAATCACCAAGTTTGAGTGAATTAATGCATATTCGAATAAGAGACATCTCTAAAACATTTGGGACCGAAATTCCACAAAATCCAACTGAAAATACCATTTTGGCGGTTGTAATTCAACTAGACTGATGAAACTCTTCCATAACGGGATCTTAACTTTAGAGACATTGGGAAAATTATTTTTATAAAATCATTATTATTATTTGACATCACTTTATGCGAAGTAAAAATTAAGTCACTTCTCTTCAACATCTTTGTCATGCTAATTACATTAATTTTTTAATTTAATTTAAATTTTAAGGGGTTTTGATTTAATTTGGAGATTAACTAGAACTCTATAACTTGAAAACGGATGAAAACAACCAAAATTAATTGTTTGATCGATTTTTTGAAAATAATTCTGCACAAAAACCAAGTTAGCCAAGCTGATCCAATTGATTAGATCGTAACAAAACTTCTCCATCGGGATAAATCTAACCCCTTCCCATGTTCTCGCCTACACATATGTGATATTTTGAGAAGTTAACATCTTTATTATTAGCAGGGTCTGAGGAAATAATATTAAAGGTGACTTCACAATATTTCTGACCGCCTATCACAATATATATATATATATATATATATATATATATATATATATATATATATATATATATATATATATATATATATATAGACACACACACACACGCACACATATATGTATAATATTTTTTTTAGTGGGGTGATAACCATGAAAACTCGGATTGCCTATCTTTTCTTTTATTTCGGGTGAAATACAATTGGAGGCCTAATTCAAACCCATCCAGTAAAATAAGAACAACTCCAACATTCAAAGCTCCATTTTTACCATTAGCAAGAACTTGTTATAGTCTCAGTCATGGAAAAAAGTAAATGTTATTATATGGAAAATTCTTCCCTGATTCAATTCTTTATTTAATGAAACAATTGAATATTTAGAGTTTTGAAGATTTCATACAATGTTCTAAAATTTTGTGAACACACGTGCGCGCGCGCGCGCACACACACACACACACACACACACATATATATATATATATATTCAATTAATCTAGTTTAAACTAGGAAATAATTAATTGAACAAATATAATAAAAACCCCTAAAACATGTTTCTATAACAATATATCTATTTGATTCATACAATCATACAATTAGAACTTTATAACCATAAGAATTTAACATATAAATCAACAAACTTTATTGTTGTGATCAATTATAAAATTACATTTATTCATAATTCGAACCCTAGAAGGCTTTTCAATTAATCAATCAAACACTTTAATTAGGGTTCTAAACCCAAGTTATGGTAGTTCTGATACCATACATAAGAATAGTCACAAAAGATCCATAACAGGATTGTAGATCACCCAATATGATATGATTAATCTTATTGCACACATGTTTTGAGCTCCATGATGAATTACGCAGTGAAAATCAAAGATCCCCACGTAGTCATGCAACAAGAACGCTGAATCTTGAAACAATTAGCAGGAAAAAATAGATTTGATCTTTCTTTTCATTTTTCCTTTTGGTAACTAGCTTCTTGATGAGATAGAAGTATAGTATAGTTATGTTTGGAATAGGAGAAAAAAACCCTAGCTATAAACCTTTATATAGTATCTCAAAGAGTTGCTCATCAAAATCCTAATGGGCTACTATGGCCCACACTAGCTAGTCCATACTTAATACATAAAGGAGTTAGGCTCAATTAACATATCACCTTCTATGAGCTCTTCTTAAGTCTTATCAATAGACCAATCACTTAGCCTGTTTTTTCAAAGCCCAAAATTCATAAATAATGTAAGCTCACCTTAATTTATAGAAAAGTTTCAACATATATATATGGTATGGACCTATAACTTGCGAGTTTAAGCTTTTTGTTCAAGTACTCATCGATGTATATCAAGTTGGAGACAAAGTTCTCTCCAATTCCTATATGATGTAACTTGAAACATGATTGCAAGCCTAATTATGATTGTATTAGCTCACTTAACAAAAGTGAATTGGAGAATGAAGATCAAATAAGGAGTATTTTTTGTTGAAATATACCACCCTTAAAAGGTTATTCTATGATTCATCTTTTCTTTATTTTTTTAATTTATAATTATCAATCCTTCATGTAAGCAGTAAAAAGTAAAATGAACTATTTTTTATTTTTTTTTTCATCTCTATTCAATATAGAGAAAAAAAATTTAATTCTTTTCCTTTCATTCTTCTTTCTTATGCTCAAAAGGCTTGCTTCATGTAACATTTTCTAAATTTTGTTAGAAAAAATCATTTAAAATAATATTAAAGAGTTTTTTGAAAACCCAAATGGTATTAGTTTAAATCTAAAGGTTGTGATTTAAAAAGAAATGTGTGATTTAAATCTAAAGGGTGTGATTTAAATCTAAAGGTTGTAATTTAAACAGAAAGGTGCCAGATTTTTTAAATATTGTTAAACAGACACGATCTAATCCATTAAAAACTAACAGACATGATCATAAAGTTCTCATTAAATCAGGAAAAATCATATCTTTCCAACTGGAAAAACATGACTTTCCAGAACCATTTGAAAATGTGTTTCTACACCTATAAATACCCCTTACTCCCTACTTCGAAATACAATTCATTTTTCATTATTTCTTCTCTATTTTTCTCTAAAAAATTCTGCCGTAATATTTCATTATTTCAAAGCATAATTAAATAAGAAGTTCTTCATATTTTTCTATTTGCAAACTTCAAGTTTGAGACTTGGTTATATCCTTAAGGACTATTCATCTATAACCTATAGCAAACTTGTTTATACAAGTGGGGACGAGTAAAACCTTAAAGACAATGATTAATTCATATCTCTAAGTCTTGATTCTCATATTTTGTTCTCGTTTAGAAAAATTTACAACAATTTTAAGGCTTTATTTCTGTCCAACAAAATGGAGATAGAATCATTCAAGGTGATGAATCAAGACTTCGTCAAGCTAGATAGATTCGATGGAAATAATTTCAACCGGTGGCAAAACAAGATTATGTTCTTGCTTACTGCGTTGAAAATTTATGGATCCTAATTTGCAGCCCATTCCTGATGAGCCAGTACCTAAGGAAGGAGAGCAATCTCAAACAACTGTGATCGAACAACTACAAAAAGAAAATAAGAAAAAAGAGGAGATCGCTTGTACGATCTATTCAATGATATCAAATCTATGAAATCAAGGTTTGATTAATTTCCTACGAAACCAAAAGGTACGCTTAAATAATTTTTTTGTGCACTTATTTACACAATCAACAATGTGAAGATGGTTTGTGGTTTTAAAGTTATTAAACTTTAATTTATGTGCACACATATTAGAGTTTCTATAAATCACATAACTAGTATTATGTTTTTATGAGAAAATGGTGAAAACTAAAAACCAACATTGAATGCAAGTGTGAAACTTGAAAAAGTAATATTTGTGGTTATTTTATTTTGCAAAGTATAATTTTACTTTATTTGCAAGAAGAATTTCTCTAGTTGAATAAAGAGATAATAATAAGAAAGATAACAGTTTAAATCTCATTTTGTTTCTGTTTCTTTTATTAATCAATTTTCAATTTCCATTGAATCTAAGCGGATTGAATTAGTGATGCTTTTTATTATATTGTTGGAATTTTCATTTAAAAGAATGTTAATAACATATCACATGGTACTGATCTATTTGAGGTTTTGTGTTATACATGAATGATTTTACAGAATACGTACAATAAGACATTCTCGAATTGGTGAATGAGGATGCCATATAACACAAACAATGTGATCACCATGACTACAATTGCATGAGTGCTATTGTATGTTATCATAATGAAGAAAGCATGGTGATTCATATGGTAATATTGAACAAATGTTCTAATGATGGATCAGAGAGTCCGATCACTTATTTCAGACAAAGTAAGAGTCTTTGTACTGATAAATGTGTGGTTATAGATTCTTTGTACTGATATCAAAACTGGGCTTCATTTGCGTGATTCAATTCTTTAAGCATATTTGTTTATAGCTACATTAATGAGTAGTAAGGACTTGTGTATTCAAAAATAACACACTTAGTAGAAATGTGGGGGTCATTTCGTTGTTTAACAATGAAACAATTAATTTCTTCTTGTTGTTAATGTAAAGATTATATATATATATATATATTAAATGTGGGGGTATTAATTATATTATAGAATGGCATAAATATATGTGAAACTTTATTGAAATCTTGAAACTTATATGGTTGATATAAGTGAAACCAAGAAATACACTTTATGAAAATTAAAGTGAGAAAGCTTAATGGGAGTTATGCTTTGAGTACTTCATAGTACATTACGAGAATTTACAAGTTTAATAGAATCTTTGGTTACCTAGAAGAAATCATAAATTTGATTTGAACTAGTTGTATCAAGAGGATATATTGATGTCATGGTAATCCGGTTGTATCAAGAGAATACACCGATGCTTGTTGAATGACGAGAGTAAGAGATATAAAATATCTCTGAGGAGGTGATGTTTCTTGGAAGAACAAAAAACTTATGCCTCACAAAATGAAATCCGAATTAATTGCCTCGATAAAAATTGAGAAAAAAATACTTAATGGATTAATTAGAAATTTATTGTTAAAAAATAAATTTTGTGGCCACATCCTATGCATTTAAAATCCATACTTTGTGATAATGAAGTTTTGTGAGAGGTACCTTAAATAGTAAGTCTAGACACATCAGTCTTAGACATGAGTATGTGAGACAATTGATACAAGATGGTATCATTAAATTTGTCTATGTAAAGTCAAGTAAGAACTTGGAAGATCCACTTATTAAGGCACTCATAAGAGACCTAGTAAGTAATAAATCTAAAGAGATGAGTCTTATACCATTTAAATGTCAGCAATGATGGCAACCTAACCTAATGCTAGTAGACTACTAGTCCTAGGTTTTAATGGGTAATAACAAGTTACTATAATTGACTGTTGATATTGTCACAAAGTTGGCCAATAATTGAGAAATACAATATCGTCTGTTACGTTTTAGAGGATGAGTTAAACTCTTAATGAAGTTATAAAATGCGTTCTAGTAGCGGAAACGCAATAGGAACTTCTCATATATGAACGAAGGAGTGGTTCCACTTCTTATAGAGAGTTATGGTTTGCTTTCTTGAGGTTCATGAAACCAAGATATAACACATGGCCATAATAATGCTAATTGAAAATAAATTCTCACTTAAATAAGAGAATTTATATGTGTAGTGGCTCCGATCGTATCACATAGGAATGTTGGATTAATCTAAAGGACTCCATTCATTTCGATACGACTTTGAGTTGTTTACAATAATATAAGGTTTTAAATCGAAAGATATCTTCTATATGCATAGAAGACTCGGAGATATTGTGGCAGTATTTTTCAAAATTGGTTTTCCAAACAAGTGGGAGATTGTTAGAAAAAATCATTTAAAATGATATTAAAGGGTTGTTTGAAAACCCCAAAGATATTAGTTTAAATCTAAATGTTGTAATTTAAACAGAAATGTGCAATTTAAATTTAAATGGTGTGATTTAAATCTAAAGGGTGTTATTTAAACAAAAATATGTTAGATTTTTTTAACTATTTTTTAAACAGACACGATCTGGTCCATTAAAAACTAACAGACATAATTGTAAAGTTTTCATTAAATATGAAAAAAAACCATGTCTTTCCAACTAGAAAAACATGATTTTCCAGAACTATTTGAAAATGTGTTTCTATGCCTATAAATAGCCCTCACTCCCCACTTTGAAATACAATTCATTTTTCATTCTTTCTTTTCTCTTTTTTTCTAAAAAATTATGTCATAATATTTCAGTATTTCAAAGTAGAATTAAATTGGAAGTTCTTCAGATTTTGCTGTCTGTAGACTTTAAGTCTGAGACTTGGTTGTACCTTGGAGGACTATTCGTCTGTAACCCATAGCAAAATTGTTTATACAAGTGGGGACGAATAAAACCTTAAAGACAGTGATTAATTCACGCATCGAAGTCTTGATTTTCATATTATGTTATTGTTTAGAAAAAATAACAACAAATTTGTCTTGTCACTTGCATTACCAATGCGGACTTACACATTTGAAATGAGATGACGAGTTTAATAAAATGTGATCATTATAGGTCACAAAATTAAATTAGAGACCTACTCCATTACATATTTGAAATGCTTGGCTGCAATATTTTTTTTGGAACATCGTTAATTAAACCACAAATTTTAATTAGGGTCCACTTAAAATCATTAAGCAAGACACAATGTCAAAGAACAATTTTTTTTACTAGGAGTAGTATATATGCATGGAGAAAGTAGAGAAGGATAAAGTTGAAAATTGGAGAGAAGAAAAAAGAGTACAGTTGTTTTGCTGGCGAATGGGAGAGTAGCACGTCGGTGGGGAGTTGGGGACAAGACAAAGGGCTGTATATAAATAGTAAGGCGCAGTTAGTCGTTGGATTGGAGGGAGGCAACCAAATCTTAAGGGAAAAAAGATAGATACAGAGAAAAATGGGAAGGTCTCCTTGTTGTGATGAGAGTGGCCTCAAGAAAGGTCCCTGGACCCCTGAAGAAGACCAAAAACTTGTCAAATTTATCCACAAAAATGGCCATGGAAGCTGGAGAGCCCTTCCTAAACTTGCAGGTATATATATATTTGTTTACTATTTCTGTCTCTCTCAAATTAAATGTGTGTTTCTTAAATATTAACTTGTTACTAAATAATTTTTTGCAGGTCTTAACAGATGTGGGAAGAGTTGCAGGTTAAGATGGACAAACTACTTAAGGCCTGATATCAAGAGAGGAAAATTTTCCCAGGAAGAAGAGCAAACAATCTTGAATCTACATTCCATTCTTGGAAACAAGTAATACAACATTATATATATATATATATATATATATATATATATATATATATATATATAAAATTTTTAATTTCTTATTTTTGTATATTGTAGTATTCAAATTGTGCTTAAATTAATTACTTAATTTATTATGTAAAAGATGGTCAGCAATTGCAAGCCACCTACCCGGGCGGACAGATAATGAAATAAAGAATTTCTGGAACACCCATCTGAAGAAAAAACTTATCCAAATGGGTTTTGATCCAATGACTCATCGGCCTCGAACAGACATTTTCTCAAGCTTGCCTCATCTTCTAGCTCTGGCTAACCTCAAGGAGCTCATGATGGATCATCAGACACCATGGGAAGAACAAGGATTAATACTTAGATCACTACAAGCTGAAGCTCTCCAAATGACTAAGCTTCAATATCTCCTTCAACCCCCAAACAACTTCAACAATCATACCTTCACAGCTCATGACATTAATCTTTTGAACTCACTTTCTTCCATCAATAAAAACTCAGTGCCCCCGTTGGATACTGCCTCTCTTCAAGGGTTACCGAATGATTCAATGCTTACTTTCTCTCGTTTGCCAGACCTACAAATCCCTTGTAGCTATGATCAAGCACCATTAGATGACAAGGACATGGTTCAAGCTGATCCTCCTGAGTTAATTAATACAGTGTTAAGCCAAGGAGAAAACTCATCACCCAAATCTCTATGGATTGCTTCATCTTCATCAACTCCCTCGCCTCCTCCTCCTCCTCCTGTAATGGAAAATTCAATCAGCAATATGGGGGATGTTTGTAGTACTACTTCAAGCTATGGAGAGGCTGCTCCTTCAGTTTGGCCTGATATCTTCCTTGAAGACCCTTTGTTTCATGAGATTGCTTAGTTTTAGGTTTGGAATAGCAGCATATATCCCTTTTACTACTGTGTATTTTGTTGAGCATATAGTATGATTATATACACTCTTCATTATATATATACATGCTTCAATAGTTCAATTAATCCACTATTTTTTCCTGGATATTTTGAATCAATTTGATCATAAAAACGTACCATGCATGATTTAAATATGTTAAGGGGGAGTTGAGAAATTTCCCTTCACTTCACTTTTTTTTTTTTGTTCCATTAATTTATCTAATTCACTGAAAAATATTACTCTGTACAAGTGCATATATTCAAAAGTCATCACTGTTAGAGTATAAAATAATTGTCGGGGTCAAATTAGTTTAAGTTTATGGGGTAGTTATATAGTTACCCAACTATTTTTTAACATACATATATAGTATATCAGACTTTTATGTCCTAGTTTTAAGTATCATAAAACTAATTAATCTTTCACATGACTTACACGTGAGATGACGTGTTTGAATATGAAAGAATAATTGAATATTTTTTCATTAGCTTATACTTTTGGAATATTCACCCAACTATATCTTTATAAGTTACAAACTACAAAAATGATGCAAATACATGACACAAATGATTAATTTGTAATTTTAAGGTTCTAATTAGTGGTGTTTTAGTTTACTCACCGGAAATTGGCCCCATCACTCATTTCATGCAAATTCTTAACAAGAGAATATATTAAGGCATTGTTTGAGTCAAATTTTTGCAAGCTGAAGTCACTTTACTTAAATCTGATTACGATAATTTTTATCTTAAAAGAGACTTAAATAAATTGATTTAAGTGTATTTAAATCTACCATAAATATCATCTAAGTCACCTAAAAATGCTTTCATTTGTTTCTGCTTCATATTACAAACAACTTGATGTTTTTATTAATATATGGAAACTTGCATGTTAACAATGTTATAGCATGTGATTGGTCTTCATTGAACTTATATGCATCATATAATTGCCTCCAAGTATTAAGGAAATTTAAGAGAACAACTTTAGAATCTAACAATATATAAGAACTGTTTGTTTTAAACACCTGTTATTTAATAATTAAGTTTCATAATAGTTATCATCATATTAATTGTCATATATGGCTGGTTTGCAAATTAACGAACAGAAATTTACAAGAAAGTGATGAGGAGGGAATGGATTCTTTTGTAGAGGTTCTAGCCTATATGGTCTTTGTGTTCACACATGAAAAAACGTTTTCGTTAGATGCAGCTTTCTTAATTTGCACTATCTAGGTGCTTAATTCATATTATAAATTGTAAATTTATTCATCAATTAATAGCTTATTATATATTCTGTGTTAAGTTAAAATCAAGCATTGACCCAACTCTTTGATGTAATTATTGTTAAACTTTTGAAATAATTGGTCACTTGACAATCCAATTATTTATTTAATATAGAATAAATTAGAGTTTTAAATCATAATTTCGTGTTATGAGAAACCTTTATTTTCATTAATATTTCATCTAGTGGTATGTGCACATTCAAATTATTGTGAAAACCCCATTAATCTTTTTTAGGTTTGCATGTATTGTCATTTTATATATGAATCCACAAGTAAAAATTATTAAAGTATAAAATATAATAATAACTTTTTATAATCAATTTAAATGTTTGAGATAATTAGTTACTCGATTATTATTTTTTAATAATTTTAATTAAAATGATATAATAACGAAATTTGAGTTGAAACTGATTAAATCCGGCACAAGAGAATCGCCGTAGTAATGCCTCCATATTTAATAGTATGATACTAATAGTGGGAAATAATGCATGTAATTTGGCGTATAAGAGAGAGAGAGAGTTGACTGAAACATTAATGTCAAAAGAGTGACGTAAAAGGAATCGCAATGATAGGAGGGACCCCAAAGTAGTTAGGAAAACTCAGAAGGTTATAGGAAGTAATATAGAATTTTCTGAGTACGTAGCAAACGATAGTGGACAGTTTGCTACGTTATTGACTTATTGCTGATCTGACTCACAGACTCCATCCATCTTTTCATGCAGTTAAAAACAAACGAAAATGATTGATGCATATTTTTTATAAGAATAAAACACATCGTGATTTATTTATGAATTTATTAAAAAATTAAGTGAAAAATTAAAGTAAAAACCCATTAATTATTATCGATAACAAATATTTCAATTCTCATCTCCACGAAGAAATAAGAATTCAATGTTTGAAAAAAATTTGACGGTTTGCCATTTTCATGTAATTGTTATGGAGTATCAATTAAAACTTAAAAGGAATATCATTTTTAAAATTTTTGAATTAAATTATAATAACTACTAAACCTCAAGAATGTAATTGTATTTTTTTTTATTGTTACCACACATTAAATTATAAGTACCATTGACAATTTATATGGGATATGAGAAAATGAGAATAATTCCAATAGAAAAATAGGAAAATGAGAATAAAAAATTTGTGTAGTTTGAGTACTATATTAATATAAAAAGGTATATAATCATATTAGTGATTAAGGTCAATTAGGTTGGGTTTAGGGTTTAAGGTTTAAGGGTTAGAGTAATTAGTGTTTCGGTTTCGGTTTAGGGTTTAAGTTAATTAGGATTTAGGGTTTGATAGTTCGACGGAATTAAAAGTTAAATAATATAATATTATGACAGTAAATAATATGATATATATAATAATATGGTAATAAAATATTTGAAAATAATATAATTAACTAATATAAGATATTTATATATAAAAATATAGTAATATATGACTAATAATAAAAATAGAATATAATTAAATATTAATATAATATTAAATATTTAAAAATAATATAATTAACTAATATAAGTTATTTATATAATTTATATTACTTGCATTACTGAAACAAAACGTGACATTATAACATTTTGAGATCGATAATTTTTGAAACAATATATAATAAATATTTATCTTATTCTTAATTTTAATATGATAAAATTTAAATTTTATTGATTCTCATATATCTACACTAATTATTTACAGTTTAGGTCAATTAGGGTTGGGTTTAGGGTTTAGGGTAATTAGTGTTTTGATTTTAGTTTAGGGTTTAGGTTAATTTTGATTTAGGGCTTGATTTCATTTTAGTGATATGAACATGTCAACAAAACAATGTAATCTGTTCCAGTTTCAATTGATGGGTTTTTTTTTTCATGTTCTAACCAATCAATATAATCGGGTTCCAACTTTGATTATGCTACAGTTTTGATTATATTACAACTTCGATTACATTACAGACTTGATTCCATTACCTTTACCAAACGGGGCATTAAGATGTGGGTTAGGATTAGGTAATTTAGTGTTGATTAGTTAGGACTAAGTCGATTAAAGTTTAGGGTTTAGGATTAGCTAGGTAATTTAATGTTGGTTAATTAGGACTAGGTTACTTAGAGTTTAGGGTTTAGGATTTATGGTTGATATTTTTTATTTGTTTCTAAATAATTTTTTTATGAAATAAATAAATATATATATATATATATATTAATTCTAAAAAAATATTTTATTGCTACATATTTTCAAAATACATAGATATTGTATTTAATAACATTGAATCTTTTCTTTTTCTCAACACAATGTCTTAAAAATAAATTAGTTATATTAAACTTAATAGTTGGTTTCATGTTATAAATTAAAATCATAATCATTATTTTATCTATAAAAATAAAATGATTTATATGAAGTTTATTTAGTAAAAATAAAATCTAAATTTTAGTTAAATAAAATAAGCCCACAAAACTTTTGGGTTAAACCAAACCTACCAATCCAAACCCATTTCTTCTTAACTGTAGGGTATTTAAACCCCATTTTCTTCATCCATGCCAAAACCCATCTCATTTTTCTCTACATTGCGGGCGAATCGTGCCCTACTCCTTCCCTCCTCATCTACATCCACCAACCTAATCTGCAAAACACATTAACAAAAAACCCATAATACATAAATCACATAAAGCTCCAATTCACATCTTCGGATCTGCTTCAAAAGCGTGGGTCTTCTCCAACCGTGGGTTAGAGTGGGCCTTTTTCTTATACGATTTGCTTCAAAAGCCATAGGTAAGATGTAATACTCGTGTTCTAAAAGTAAGGGTAAAGAAGTAATTTGGTAGATATTACATGAAATTAAAATAATATATAAATGAAAGATTTACTATTAATATAATAAAAAAGGGACACCTGGACATGTAGCCTTTTGCGGTTAAAAAAAAGTTTATAAGTCTCTGAGACTTTGTTTTGTTATTTCTTACCAAATCCCGTTTGGTTTTTTTCTTTCTTCAATTCAAATTTCTTAGCAAAAAGTTATTAAGAAAATTTCTTCAATATTAGAGATAGTATGATCCAATTACAATAGCAAGACTTCATCATATTTGAGGTAAATTTTCAGTAAGACTTATAACTAAATAATTATATTGTTTGAATTAAGTTATGAAATAGTAAGATTTATGAAAGTTTGTGATTAGGTGTTGGTGATCAGCAATCTCAAGAAATTATTGAAAGGAACAGGAAAGGCAAGGAGGTGATCCATGGGTAGCTTTAAGTGTTATGTGGTGAGTTAGAATTACTTTTAGTAAACGAGACCAATTAAAATATGAATTTATGATGTTTGAATAAATTATTGAATTATAATGATTTAATGATGTATTTTCTGTTATATATGATAATTGATTGATTAGAGATTAAATAGTATGTTGAATATTAAATATATAAGAAATTATATTTTAAAAATGATAGTTTAATGAAAAATATGCTCAGAAGTTATATGAAATTTCTGAAAATATGATTGAAAAATTGATATGATATATGATGAGACAATTTAATAAGTATGAGAAAAAGCTAGATAGTTGAATTGAACGCTTTGATGTATGCTTGCTTGCATGTTATTGCTCATATGCATAAAAAGGGAAGACCGGGAAGGCAGCTGATTTGGCTAAGAAGACCAGGAAGACAGCTGGTAAGCCTAAAAAGACCAGGAAGATAGCTGGTCTGGCTGAAAAGACTAGGAAAGTAGCTGGTATGGCTGAAACATATCGACATATGGGAAGACGTTCCCAGATGATAATATGAAATAATGAGATTATGTGATGAAAAAGAAAGAAAGAAAGAAAGAAAGAAAGATGATTTAAACACATGCATTTATTTATTTGGTTATTTTATTGTTGGAAATCACCTTAACAAGATGCCCAGGTTGTGATCTTCCAAACACCCAAGTCTAGAATGACTTGTAAAGATTAGGAATCAGAAACAGAAACATAAATCAAAGAAAGAAAGAAGACAAGCGATTTGTTATCGAGGTTCGGCAATAGCCTACGTCCCCGTGAGTTCCTCTGAACTCTCTGCACTAAATCAATGGTTCTTTTACAATCACAGCAACCCCTCTCCAAGAAGCCTAAGTTCTTAAAGAAACAAAGAAGAGAAGAAAGAAGATGATAAGAACTATTAAAAAAGCTCTCTATCAAATCTATGCTACTCTTTCTTTACAACCAGCCTCACTACAATGAGTCCCTCTTGTGTTCTGCGTCTTTGCACTCTCACACAATTCTTTTTTGTATCTCTTGATGATCACTTGTATGTCACAACTTGTAATCTTACACTTAATTCATCTTTTAGAATGAAGCTAGGTGACCCTTTATATAGTGCACCAACTTTTTGATCAATCTTGAGTGTCATTCTCCACCCTTAGATCTTGATGACCAATCAACCATGGCCTTTGATCAATCCTAAGTTAAGCTGTACATTTTGAACATCCCTCATAAACCACTTAAAAAGCTGAATCATGTGTGCTTTAGTGTGCCTTGAAGGTGCAGTCTGAAACAGGGGGCTCCGCGGCTCAAGGCAAAACATCAATTCACCATTTTATGGGCGTCGTGGCCTGGAGGAAGGGGTGCCACGGCCTGGTCTTTCCTCCAGCCCTCCTCTTTTCTGGACACTGCGACCTGGACAAGGCAGGGCTGCGGCCTGACCTGGTGCGCAAACTCATTTTGTTGGACCCTTTTTGTTGCTTGCATGCTGAGGCACACTCCTAGTGTGCTGAGGCTTGATGCTTGAACTTCTTCAAACCTTTTCCAACCTTGTTTAAACCTTAGACAAATACTAACAATCTCTACCTTTTTTTAAGTGTTTAAACCCGAACCATTGTGCAGAGAACTTCAGGATCCAAACTCATCTTGAGTCATCAATCAACCGACTCCAATCCTAAGTAGTCTAAGGCAATGATTGAACTTACTTAGAGGTAGAACATTGGTACCTAAATCTGTAAGATTTTCCTCTGTGGCTACCTTGTCCACATGAATGCATCATTCCATAACATTTTCCCGAATGGAATGATACCGAACATTCATGTGCTTTGTCTTCTCATGGAACATCAGATTTTTACACAAGTGTAATGCACTTTGACTATCCGAAAACACCACAACCTGCTCTTCTAGGACCTTCAACTCTTCCAACAACCTTGTGCACCACATAACCTCCTTTATAGCTTCCGTAGCCGCTATGTACTCAGCCTTGGTTGTTGAGAGTGCTACCACAAGCTGTAACTGAGCCTTCCAACTTATACAACATCCGTTTAAGTTGAAGAAATAGAAGGTAATCGATCTTCTTTTATCTTGGTCTGCTCCATAGTCCGAATCAGCATAACCCTTAAGGTAGATGAACTTACCCCTCTTCTCATAAACCAGCCCTACTTCTGAGCTTCTGTTCAAGTACCTCAGCAACCACTTCATCCCAAGCCAATGCTTATTTCCGAGATTACTCATAAAACTGCTGAGAACACTTATTGCATGAACAATGTCAAGTCTAGTACTTACCATCATGAACATGACAGAACCAACTGCACTAGAATAAGGGACCTTTTCCATTTCTTTCTTCTCTGTCTCCAATCTTGGACATTGATCACTGGAGAACTTGAAATGACCAGCAAGGGGAACCTTCACTGGTTTGCTATCTTCCATAGAGAACTTAGATATCATCTTCTCTATGTAGGAAGTTTAAGAGATTTTCAATCTGTTTCTCACCCTTTCCCGGATGATACACATCCCAAGGATCTTCTGTGCATGGTTAAGATCCTTCATCTCAAACTCCTCATTGAGTTGAGACTTCAATTTTCCTATCCTCTCCATTCTACTCCTAACCAGCAACATATCATCAATATAGATCAGAATGATCACCACTTCCTCCACCTTGTGCCCCTTGTAGTACAAGCACGAATCATAATAACTCCTCATGAAACCTAAGCTGATTACAAAGGAATCTAACCTCTTATTCCATTGCCGAGGTGATTGCTTCAGGCCATAGAGAGATTTCTTCAATTTACACACCAACTCTCCCTGCCTTCATTCCTCATAGCCTTCGGGTTGCCTCATGTAGATGGTCTCATCAAGCCCTTCATGTAAGAATGCTGTCTTCACATCTATTTGCTCGATTTCCTAATCAAATTGGACCACCATTGCCAATACTATCCGTATCGTCTTGTACTTAACAACTGGTGAGAATATTTCAGTGAAATCTATGCCTTCTTTTTGTGTGAACCCCTTCGCCACCAGCCTAGCTTTATACTGGACTTTATCTTCTAGAGTATTCCCTTATTTGATCTTATAGATCCATCCACAATCCACAACTCTTTGTTTTTCTGGTTTGGGTACCAATTCCTAAGAGTTGTTCTTCCTTAAAGAATCCATTTCTTCCTCCATAGCTAGCTGCCACTTTGACGAATCCTTACACTCCATGGCTTCCATGTAAGTTTTTGGTTCACTCATCTCTCCTTCTGTCTAAGGAGCTGCTACATTAGCATCCGCAAACCCATATCTCAAAGGTGGTCTCATCACCCTCATTTCTCGGTCCCTTGTGAGCTGGTAGTCATTCTGACTTGCTGCATCATCCTCTTCCAGTTTAACCTCCTCTTGAGTGCCCTGAGCATGGCCTTCATCAATGGGCTCTACCTGGTTCGAACCCTCTTGCCTTCCTTGCTCTACCTGAACCGAATTCTCCTTGATGCGATGCTCCACAAATTTCGGACTGGTTTGCTCACTAGCCCCTGCACGGTTAGTTTTCTCCAAGTAGGAAAATAACAATTCATTAAAAATAACATCCCTACTTATTATGAGTTTCATTCTTTTTGGTTCTAAGGGCCACAACCTATATCTCTTAACCCCATCACCATACCCTAGAAACACACATTTTCTAGACCTTGGGTTAAGTTTATCATCCTTTTGATGTGCATATGCAGCACACCCAAAAGTCTTAAGGTTGCTCAACTCAGGGGGTTTTTCACTCCATATCTCCATAGGAGTCTTGAGGTCTAAAGCCCTAGAGGGTGATCTATTAACCAAGTATGCAGCTGTAGACACAGTTTCTCCCCAAAAATGTTTTGGTAAACCGGACCCAATTAACATGCACCTAACATTTTCCATAAGGGTTCTATTCATCCTCTTAGCAACTCTATTTTGCTGAGGGGTTTTCACAACCGTTCTATGTCTTAGGATGCCATTTAATTCACAGAATTTATCGAAATCCTTATTACAAAATTCTAAGCCATTATCTGTTCATAAAGCCTTAACTACCCTACTTGTTTGAGTCTCCAGCAACATTTTCCACACCATAAATTTATTCAATGCATCTGATTTATTTTTAAGCAAATAAACCCAAACCTTTCTTGAATAATCATCAATTAAAGACAAAAAGTAAAAGTTACCTCCATGTGTTAGTGTTCTTGCTGGTCCCCAAGGGTCCGAATGAATGTAGTCAAGAATGCCCTTAGACTTGTGCACTCCAGTGTTGAAGCTGACCTAGTGTTGCTTCCCAAGAACGGTTAATTGTTAGCATTTTAACCACTTTCATAAAATGCTTTTCAACAATGGTTTTCAACAATGGTTAATTGTTAGCATTTTAGGATTGATCTCGGTCTTTATTGCGCTTTTATGCGTTAATAACTCTAAAGTAATATTATTGGACCACAGACTCATTTCAGTGCAATTTTCAGGTACTTTGAGTTTAAAAGAGAAAAAGAAGCGATCGTTGCTTAAAACACCAAGATCCCATGCTTCTGGAAGGACAAGATGGACTGCTACCTGTACTGCGATCAAGCACACAAGCAGTGCGATTGAGCGCATATCCCACATCGACCAAGAAGTACTCTGCAGCATAACTACGATCGAGTGCACAAGCAGTGCGATCGAGCGCACATCCCACATCGACCAAGAAGTACTCTGCAGTGCAACTGCGATCGAGCGCACCAATCTGCGATCGAGCGCACATGCGATTGAGTGCACTCGGGCAGTATCCCACATCGGTTAGAAAACACATATCACTCCAGGAGATTGCCTATATAAGACCTACTCCACTTCAGCTTTAGGCATCAATCGGAGCTCATCTGAAATCATCAAAGAGTGAATCCAGAGGGCCTTTAGGAGCAATCCAGAGGGCCCTTAGGAGGAATCTGAAGTATATTTTTAGAGGGCAAGCTGAGGAATCATCGAAGCTTTCGCTACTAAGGAGGAGATGATTGTTGAGAGGCCGGAGGCAACTCAATGAAGCATGAGCTCCATGGCCGGCTAGTTTCCAAGCAAGGCGAATGGATAAATCCCTAAGTGTAGTTGTTCTTATTTTCCTTTATTTGATTCAGTTGTAGTTTGGTATTATTTTCATTAAACATTGTTATGTTTTATCCTTTAATTTAATTAGTCGATTTCTTATTAATCCGATGATCGCATGCTTCTCCTCCATATAAGTCTAGTCATGCTCTTCTTATGTGTATTTGTTTGGGTGTGATTGATTCCAGTAGATCTCTTTTATAGATTTGTCCATTGTTGTGATATTTTCATTTAGATATATCGTATTCTCTTGATAATTTATAAATTAGGTCATGTGTGCTTGAAAGTAAAGAATAATTCATATCAATTACATTAAGGTTTATACATGCGCTTTAATTGAATATTTTTCGATTGTCTGTTTGGGATGTGAAACTTGTAATCGAGATAAAAACAGCTGAATCAAGTTAGGATTAGGGCAACGAACCTGAGGAGGATTTCTGGAACCTTGTTGTTTCTTATTTATATTTCATTTACATTTACGCAATTTTTCTCACATTATTTCATTATCAAAACTCAAAAATCTTTCGTTTAACTTTTATCGTTCGTTTTAAGGTTCACACATTTTCTTTTGTAATTAACTTGTTTCCCTGTGAAATCAACACCCCAAAGCTGTATTACAATTACCGCGTTATGTTTTGGGCACAATCAAGGGGACCTCCGAGGGCGCTCCGATGCTTAAGTCAACAACGATTTAAAGGAGAAGCCGAGGGCTTGTGCAGTTGAAGTGTAAGTAGAAGTGTGTGTGTTCATGATCTGGTGAAGTCCATACCTTGGCCCATTTATAGTCATTTGCCAGTGGGGAGGACATGATTGCAAGCTTAGGAGGAGGGGCACTGTAGGGTGGCTACAAGTCGTAGGGTGGCTGTAGGGCTGCAAACGTAAGCGGCCGTAGGGTGGCCCGAAACGGCTGTGGGGGAGCTGCAGGGCGGCCATAGGGGAGGTCCAGATGTAGGTCTGCTAGGCGATCCTTTATGGGCTTGGAGATTTTGCTGGGCCAAAGAGTACACTGGTCCACTTGTTAGGGCTGGGGAGGCTATTGGACCAGAATGCTTCTCGGGCTGGAGAGTTTAGCTGGGCTTCTTATTGGGTTGGAGCATCTTACCGGGTCTGAAGCTTATTTAGACTGGATTGCTCTAGTAGGCCTGGAGCTTATATGAGCTGGAGCTCATTTGGGCCGAAGTTATTCTGCAGGGCTCGGAGCTCGTTTAGGCTGGAGTATTTGGCTATATCATAGGCCTCCCACTTCCTTGGGTATATCCATGTGCTTAAGGAAGTATTTTGTGGGTCAGGCTTTTAAATGGAGCTGAGTGAAACCCGGTCGTGATAGCTGAACCGTGATGCTCAGGAGGTGAAAGGTCATCTGGGGAAGCGAAAAGTCTTCTTAAAAATCGTAAAGTCAAATTTGCGATCGAACAGCCGTCTTTAAGAGTCGGACGTTACTCTCGGGAGGCGAACGATTGCTTGGGGAAACGAGAAGTCATTTCGGAAACCATAAAAACCCCCCTCTTTTCCGTTTTCGCATTAACTCCTTTCGCGAAACGTGTTTTCCCTTCTTATAAATAAAGGTCTCTGGCACCTTTTGTTTTAAGCAGAAACGAGTTCAATTTTTGAAGAGCTTAAGAGGGAGATATCACTTTCGGATAGTGGAACCATTAGCTTTGGGTAATACCGAGGGTAATGATTTTAGAGAGAGAGATGAGTCATCAATCTCCTGAGGGTTTTATGGAAGTCAAAGAGGAAGACGAGGCTACCCTGGAAGAGGATCGTAGTTCAACGACCATGGTCTTCTCCCTGATTTCAAACGAGGGTCAGGACCTTTTCCAGATTCTGAATGGAGGCAAGGACCTCTTCCAAATTTCGAGTGGAGCTGGGAGGGTTCCTTGTGCCAAGAGCTTATCGGTCCATTGGAACCGAAGAAGAAGAGGGACACGCCTGGCCCCAGAGGAGTGCCACGGATTCATTTAAAGTCAGGGGGGCTGTGTCTCTGGATGATGGGCTCCTCGGCCACTTGAGCTTATTGGAACAGAAGAAGAAGAGGGGCTGAGGAGGGCACCCGAGCCTGGGGCTCACCTGTCAGGTGAGTGCTTTCAGTCTTAGGCTCGTGCCGGAGCTTTTCAGTATTGTGCTAGGAGCTTTTCATCCTGAAGAGGGTGAGGGAACTTGTAACCGGCACTGCCTGAGGAGCCTGACATTCTAACTTTTCCTTTGTACTTCGAGGTCGTTAGTTGTAATTCTCTAAATTAATAAAATATATTTTCTTTCAATCTTTGCTTTGTGTGATATCCTTGCCTTCATACTTAATTCAATAAAACAAACTTGATTCTGGACACAAGGCCAAATGCTTGTAGTGTATATTAAACCCTCAGACTTTTGGAGAATCTGGCCGAGCGAAAGACAAGGCTCGGATTTTTGGAAAATACCTGGAGAAAACCTGGCCGAGCGTATACAGTGTAGCTCGTACGCTCGGACTTTTTGCAGAATCATGCCGAGCGATTGACAAGGCTTGGACTTTGGAGAATTTCTTAGAGAAAACATTACCGAGTGTATGCAACGCAGCTCATACGCTCAGACTTTTTGGAGAATACCGCCTAGCGTTGACAAGGCTCGGACTTTGGAGAATTCCTAGGAGAAAACATTGCCGAGCGTATGCAACGCAGCTCATACGCTCTGACTTTTTGGAGAATACGCCTAGTGTTGACAAGGCTCGGACTTTGGAGAATTCCTTGGAGAAAACATTGCCGAACGTATGCAATGCAGCTCATACGCTCAGACTTTTTGGAGAATATCGTCGAGCGTTGACAAGGCTCGGACTTTGGAGAATTCCTTGGAGAAAACATTGCTGAGCGTATGCAACGCAGCTCATACACTCGGACTTTTTGGAGAATCATGTCGAGTGATTAGCAAGGCTCGAACTTTGGAGAATTTCTTGGAGAAAACATTGCCGAGCGTATGCAATGCAACTCATACGCTCTGACATTTTGGAGAATACCACCGAGCGTTGACAAGGCTCAGACCTTGGAGAATTCCTTGGAGAAAACATTGCCGAGCGTATACAATGCAGCTCATACGCTCGGACTTTTTGGAGAATACCGCCGAGTGTTGACAAGGCTCAGACTTTGGAGAATTCCTTGGAGAAAACATTGCCGAGCGTATGCAACGTAGCTCATACGCTTGGACTTTTTGGAGAATCATGCCGAGCGATTGGAAAGGCTCAGACTTTGGAGAATTCCTTGGAGAAAACATTGACGAGCGTATGCAATGCAGCTCATACACTTGAAAATTTTGGAGAATACCGCCGAGTGTTGACAAGGCTCGGACTTTGGAGAATTCCGTGGAGAAAACATGGTTGAGCGTATGCAACGCAGCCCAAATGCTCAGAATTTTTGGAGAATACCGCCGAACATTGACAAGGCTCGGATTTTGGAGAATTCCTTGGAGAAAACATGGTCGAGCGTATGCAACGCTGCTCATACGCTCGGACTTTTCAGAGAATACGACCTAGCATTGACAAGGCTCGGATTTTTGGAGAATCCTTGGAGAAAACATGGCCGAGCGTATGCAACGTTGCTTATACGCTCGAACTTTTTGGAGAATACCACCGAGCGTTGACAAGGCTCGGACTTTAGAGAATACCACCGAGCGTATGTAACGCTACTCATACGCTTAGATTTTTTTTTTTCAAGTCTTTAATGCTTTTTTTTTTCATGCAGACATGGAGATGGCGGCGATGGCTAGGCGCCTGGCTTGCGAAAAGAAGAGGGCCGCAGAGGCTAGCTGATCCGGGCAGAAGAAGAAAGCCAAAGTCCCATCCGTGGCTCCAATCCCAGCTGGCAGTTCCCCGAGGCCCCCGACTCCTAAAGAGCGGGTGGACCCAGTCACGCCCACTCCTCCTTTGGGGGTGCTTTTTCCCCAAGAAGCATTTGGGATGGATCCCCTCTTTACTCCACGGTGGGCTTTGAGGATGGAAGACTCCGTGTTTGCCAGCCCTAAAGTTGTTCGCGAGCATCTAGTGTTGGGGATCCCTCATCGCGACGTGGTGGATGTTTCGTCGAAGCCTATCGAGGCGCTATGCTCGGTCGAGAAAGTTGCTTTTTCTCATATAGCACTTGCTCTTCCCTTTGGTTGGCCCACATATTTCGTTTATTTCTGACGAGGCTATCCTTTTAGGCCGGGGTTCTAGCTGGGCTGTTTTCTCTGCGCACCTGGAGATGGCGGATCGTCTAGCTAAGACTCAGCACAAGTTGGAGGAATCCCAGAACCTGGCCCATGACTTTTCTTTCTCTCTTGAGATGGCGAAGAGGGACAGGGCAGAGGCAATGTTCGAGAAAGATCACTGGCGCCGATCTGAGGAAGTCCTGAGGGAGGAGCTGGAAGAGGTTCGTCGCCAGTTCGCGGAAAAGGAGGTGTCATTGACAAGGGAGGATGCTATTCAGTACTTTGAAGGTTTCAACGAAGCCAAAAGAAGGGCTGAGCTCGTTTTCCCAGAGGTGGACTTCTCAGGTCTTGACTTGGCGGCTGAGTCAGTGGGGTCCAAAGCTGCTCCTTCAGGAAGGCTTGCAGAGAAGACTGCTAATGCAGGCGCCCAGGAGGGTCTAGGTTGTGAGACCCAACCAGGCCCAAAGAGTGAAGCCAGGGATACGGGACATGGTGAGGGCGGAGCGGGGAGTGATGGTGACGCCCATTAGGTTCCTTAGAATAGGCCCGTTTTTGTATCCGGGGTCGATAGCGCCCTTTCTTTGTACTTCTTTTTAAAGAAAATTTTATGGAGTTCAACTTTCAATCTTTATTGAATTTTTACTTTTATATTTTGCATCTTATTGATAAAACCTACGGAGGTTCTCCGCTTTCTAGGCCCAGGGGATGGATTTACCATCCATATCTTCGAGCTCGTAGGTGCCAACTCTACAAACCCTTTGCATCCAATAAGGGCCTTCCTAGTTTGAGACGAGCTTTCTCGTGTGGTGAGGACGAGATACCTTACTCTTCCAGAGGACGAGGTCATGCCGCTTGAAGTCTTTGGGCCGGACTTGGGAGTTATAGTATCGAGCAGCCCTCTGCTGATAAGCAGCTAAGCGGATTTGGGCTTTGTCCCAAGCTCTTTTAACCAGATCTGCGTTCATCCTTAACCCTTCCTCATTGTGGCTTGGTTCAAAGCATTGTACTCGCATTGACGGGACCTCGATTTCAAGAGGGATGACGGCCTCTGATCCGTATGCCATGAAGAAGGGATTTTCTCCTGTTGGCATTTGTATTGTCGTCCGATAGGCCCAAAGGATATTGGAGAGCTGGTCAGCCCACTGTTTGTCTACCTCGTCAAGTCTTCTTCTGATTCCTTAGAGAAGTGTTTAGTTGGTTACTTCAGCCTGGCCATTGGCCTGTGGATACCCAACGGATAAGAACCTGTGCTCGATGTGGAGGTCATTGCAGAATGTCTTGAACCGAGAGCTGTCAAACTACTTTTCGTTGTTAGTGATCAACACTTGAGGGATCCCGAACCGGCATACTATTGATCTACAGACAAAGTTTCAGGTTTGGTGATCCGTGATGCTGGCCAGTGGCTCTGCCTCGACCCACTTGGTGAAATAATCAATGGTCACGATGAGGTGCTTCCTCTGCCCAGTGGCTGTTAGGAACGGGCCAAGGATGTCCATCCCCCACATGGTGAAGGGGAGGGGACTGGTGATGGAGATAAGAGGGTTACCAGGGCGGTGCGATATTGGAGACCACCACTGGTGGTTCTCATATTTCTTTACTAAGTCTGCTGCATCGTCATTCATTGTGGGACAGTAGTACCCTTGGCGGAGGACCTTGAAAGCTAAGGCCCGAGCCCCCAAGTGATTCTCCCATATCCCTTCGTGGACCTTTCGTAGAGCATAATCGGCCTCCCTTGGCCAGAGGCATCGCAGGTAAGGCATGGTCAGAGCCCTTTTATACAATTGACCTTCCATGAGGATGTACCGTGAGGCACGGGAGATTAGCCTCTGGGCTTGATCTTTTAGCTCAGGTATCGTGTCTCTTTTTAGATATTTGAGGATTGGATCCATCCATGTGGGTCCCTCCTCTACTGGCACGACTGGAGCCTTATCTATACTTGGTGTGGAGAGAGTTTCCCGATAGACAGATCGATTGGTTTCCAGGTGCTGGGAGGAGGCCAAGTTAGCTAGAGCATCTGCCTTAAAGTTTTCGGCTCGAGAGATGTAAGTTATCCGAAACGTCTTGAACATGGCAGCTAACTCTTTCACCTTTTGGAGATATTGGGCGAGCTTCTCCCCCCTGGTCTCAAACTCCCCCATTACCTGACTCACCACCAACTAAGAGTCGCTGAACGCATCTAGAACCTCGACGGCCAATGCTTTGGCTAACTTTAGGCCGACTAGGAGAGCTTCGTACTCTGCTTCGTTATTGGAGGTCCTGAATCTGAACCTTAAGGCGTACTCTATCGTAAAGCCTTCCGGACTACAGAGGATGAGCCCTGCTCCACTCCCTAGTGAATTAGAGGATCCATCCATATGGAGGGTCCATCTTGGAGAGTCCCCACTGGGCGCGAACGCCATGGATTCGTCCAGGTCTATCGATAGAGTCGTCTTCATAATGAAGTCAGCTAGAGTCCGGCCTTTAATTGCTTGTCGGGACTAGTAGCGGACGTCAAATTCTCTCAGCTCTACCACCCACTTCACCATGGGTTGGTCTGTCAGGAGGACGATGGTGTGCACCTGAAAATAAGGTCGGAGTTTTCGTGCCACCACTACCAGGGCATAAGCCATCTTTTTGATAAGAGGGTACCTGGTCTCGGCTTCATGGAGAATTCTACTGACATAGTAGATCGGCTTCTAGACGCCGACTTCTTCTTATACCAAGGCGAAGGCCACAATACTCTGACCGACCGACAGATAAAAGAAGAGCTCCTCACCCTGGAGCGGCTTCGTTAGGAATGGTGGCGAACTCAAACACTTCTTTAAATCTTCAAAAGCTTCCTGGCAGCTTTCGGACCAGGAAAAATCTTTCACCTTCTTGATGGCCTTAAAGAAAAGAAGGCATATTTCTGCAGACTTGGACATGAACCGATTCAAAGCTGTGACTCGATCGGTGAGCTACTGAATTTATTTCATAGACTTAGGAGGGGTCACATCAAGGATGGCCTTTATCTTCTCTATATTGACTTCTATTCCTCTCTGGGGGACCATGAACCCTAGGAATTTTCCACCGGTTACTCCGAATGTGTATTTGGACGGATTCAGCCTCATGTTATGCTGGCGTAATACTCCGAGCGCTTCTTCCAGGTTGGAGCAATGGTTCCGTGCTTCTGCGCTCTTGACCAGCATACCATCCACGTAAACCTCCATGTTCGGCCCAATCTACCCCTTGAAGATCTTGTTTACCAGCCTCTGATAGGTTACCCCAGCGTTCCTGAGTCCGAAGGGCATGACTTTGTAATAATACAGCCCTCGGTCAGTGACGAAGGCGGTCTTATCTTGGTCTAGCTTGTGCATAAAGATCTGATTGTAGCCGGAGTACGCATCCATGAAAGAAAGAAGTTCATGCCTTGAGGTACCATCTACCAACTGGTTAATCCGAGGGAGAGGGAAACTGTCCTTTGGGAAAGCCTTATTCAAATCGGTGAAGTCAATGTAAATGCACCACTTGCCGCTGGCCTTGCAGACCATTACCGCGTTAGACACCCACTCCGAGTATCTTGCCTCTCTGATAAAGCCAACTTCTAATAGCTTATCCACCTTAGCACTAATTGCCGCTTATCATTCTGGGGCGAAGGTTCTCTTCCTCTAAATGATCGGTTTGTACCTGGGGTCCACGTTTAGGCGATGCTCGATAGTCTCAAGGCTGATCCCCGATATGTCTAAGGCTGACCAGGCAAACAGGTCTATGTTCTTCCGGAGCAAGGAGATGAGCTCATTTCTGTGCTCTTCGGGAAGATTTGCGCCTATTTAGACGGTCTAGGCAGGGTCTCTTTCGAGTTGTACCGAGGTCAACTCCTCCGCATGTCATCCCCTAGGTGTCTTTATCTCATCCCTGAGATCTTCTACCTTAAGGGGTAGGGCATCTGTCTTCTTCCCTTCTCTGGCGATGTTCAGGTAGCAGGCCTAAGAGATTTTCTGATCCCTTTTGATCACTCCTACACCTTCACTGGTGGGGAACTTGACCTTTAAGTGATAGGTGGAAACAACGGCTTTCAGCTTGTTGAGGGTGGGCCGACCGATGATCATATTGTAAGAGGAGGGTTGCTTGACTACCAAGAAGGTGGTCTGCACCGTGGAGGTCCTTGGCGCCGTTCCTGCGGTCATTGGGAGGACTATACTCCCTTCAGCAAACATTGGAGAACTGCTGAAACTATGGAAGAGGGCTGGGGCTGGCTCCAAATGTCTATTCTTCAGCTCCATGCATTGGTAAACATCATGCAACAATATGTCTGCTGAACTCCCATTGTCAATCAGGACTCTCCACACTTTGCAGTTGGCTACCAAGAGAGTGACTACCACTGCATCGTCATGAGGAGTCTGCACGTCCTCCAAATCATCCTCCGTGAAGGAGATCACTGGCTTAGTTCTTTTTCTCTTATGGGGGCCGCTGACATAGGCTTTAATACCCTACCCCCGCAGATGGTTTTGATAATGCGGGTGGTTGTGGCCACCTCTTGCTTCTTCTGAATAGGCCTTCCTTGCTCGGCCTTAGGGTTTCTTTGCGAATTTTTTCGCTCTTGCTGGTGATAGGGACGTCCGGTATCTCTTCTCGGTAGTGCGGGCTCGTCCCTTTTTCGAGGCTCGGTAAATTTTTTTAAGTACCCTCGGTTGATGAGAGCTTCAATCTGTTCCTTCAGGTCATGACATTCCTCAGTGTCATGACTATAGTTCTTATGGAAGCGGCACTATCGCCTCTGGTCACCTTCGAGATGCGGCTTTCTTGGCGGCCACTGAAGGACGGATTTGTCTTGGAGTTGCATGAGGACGTTTATCCGGGTGGCATTGAGTGGAGTGAAGCCTTCAACTCGAGGGTGAGGCCTGTACCTGTTCTCTTGGTGGGGTCTCTTGGCTGTCCCTTTCTGGGGTTCGGGATCCTTTCTTTTCTTTTCAGCTTCCCCTTCCCTCTCTCTTCTGAAGACTTGGTCATCTTCTGCTAGTATGTATTTTTCGGCCCGGGCCAGGATTTTGTTCATGTCTTGAGGCGGGTGCCGAGTCAGTTTAGAGCTAAAGATGTCTGACGTCAATCCATTTTTGAAGGCCATTACTTAGACATTTAGGTCGAGGTCGGGAATCTCCCATGCTGCTGTATTGAACCGTGAGATGTAGGCCCGGAGCCTCTCCCCTTGCTGTTGGATAATGTTGAAGAGGCTCTCTGAAGTCTTCTTGGGCCCCTTGCTACTGATAAAATGGGAGGCGAAGGCGTAGCTGAGTTCTTTGAAGTTGCTGATGCTTCCTTGCTTCAACCTTAAGTACCAAGTGCCTGCTGCCTTCTCAAGAGTCAGGGGGAAGGCACGTCACATGATCGGGTCCGAATGTCGATGCAGCATCATGGTCGTCTTGTAGTGTTGCAGGTAATCCATAGGATCTGCGGAGCCATCATACATTCTCACTTGAGGCATCCTGAAGTTGGACGGAAGCGGGGTCTCGAGGACATCTTTTGTGAATGGAGGGTCTTGGATGCAAAGTTCATCCATGAGGCTGGGATTTTTGCGCCTCAGAGCCGAGTCTATTTTTTCTTCCATTTCCTCAAACCGTCTGTCTAGGTTGAGGTTACCTTTTGAGGATGAGCTCCCCTTGGATTAGCTGTTACACGGCAAGGGCTCGGTATGGGGCTGGTTATAGGTGGGGTCGTCCCTGCCGGACGACTCGGCTTATTTTGGAGCTTAGTGAGAAGGGAAGAGAGGTTGCTGACCTCCGCCCCGCACTTGGGCCGCTAGGCTGACTATCATCATGGATAGCTCCTGGAACTGAGCTTGAGTCATTGGGAGAGTCGATTCTGGAAAGGTGAGGCCGCTACTCTATGGCAAGGGTGGCATGCTCAGGGATCGTTGGGAACCTGGGTCTAGATTGGTGGCTGTGAGGGTCGTTTTGGACAGGAACCAGGGCTTTCTCGTTGGTTCTTCTGACACTGTTTCTTGGCGGTATTGCGACAGATGAGTTCTTTTTACTTCTTCGCTCCTACTATAGCGAGAGATTGTGGTTTCCCACGGACGGCGCCAATATGTTGATGCCGCTTACTGTTGGTGCTGACGTGGCCTGTGTGAGGGCGTGACCTGGATGTTGGCGGGGCTTTGGTGGGGACGTGACCTGGTCCTGCACAGGTAACAGAGGTGAACTGAAGACCCTCGGAAGGAGGAGAGGGAGGACCTCCGAGGGTGCTCCGATGCTTAAGTCAGCAACGATTTAAAGGAGAAGCCGAGGGCTTGTGCAGTTGAAGTGTAAGTAGAAGTGTGTGTGTTCATGATCTGGTGAAGTTCATACCTTGGCCCATTTATAGTCATTTGCCAGTGGGGAGGACATAATTGCAAGCTCAGGAGGAGAGGCGTTGTAGGGTGGCTACAGGTCGTAGGGTGGCTGTAGGGCTGCAGACGTAGGCAGCCGTAGGGTGGCGCGGAACGGCTGTGGGGGAGCTGCAGGACAGCCGTAGGGGAGGTCCAAACGTAGGTCTGTTGGGCGATCTCTTATGGGCCTGGAGATTTTGCTGGGCCAAAGAGTACACTGGTCCACTTGTCAGGGCTGGGGAGCCTATTGGGCCAGAATGCTTCTCGGGCTGGAGAGTTTAGCTGGGCTTCTTATTGGGTTGGAGCATCCTACCGAGTCTGAAGCTCATTTGGATTGGACCGCTCTGGTAGGCCTGGAGCTTATTTGGGCCGGAGTTATTCTGCAGAGCCTGAAGCTCATTTGGGCCGGAGTATTTTGGGCCATATTAGGTTTGTTCTTATGCATTGATTTGAAGAATTCCATTCAGATGGAATGAGGGAACCGTGATGTGCTTCTTAGCGCAACATTTATTTCCTTTACTTTTTTCTGTTTCTGTATATATTTGACCAACTTGATATTGTATTAAGATTATTAAATTATGGTTTTGTATCGTCAGATAAAGTTTTTTTTTTTTGGTGTCCTTGGGCCTATCATTTCTTGTTTGCTGGAATCAAAGAAACTGTGTTTTATAAGATCAAGTTGTGGATTGTTAAATTCTATGAAATTATGTTGACGGCAGACAGGTTGCACTGTTTCAATTTCACTTTTTATGCTTGACCTAATGCATCTTCAAAGAGATATTTCTAAAAGCAACTATGCCAATGATTTGTACCCTTTGAAGTATATGGGTAACAGGTGAAAACATACGATATGTATGTATATGTATGTGTATATATACATACATGTATATATATACGTTTAACCCTGTAGGAGTCATAGTGAATGATGAGACAGTGTATCAATTATGTAAACAAGCTGTTGCCCAGGTCATTTTTGTAGATTCTCTGCAATTAGATTCAAGATCGAGAAAATATAAATAAATAGTTAAGTTATCAGTGGCCTCATGATATTTGTGAAGATTTGACTTACCTTTGGTCTTTATTATGATTGTTTGCTTACAACCTAAATTCTCTAAGGCTACTTTATCCCATATTATTTTTGATAAGTTACTTTATCTCACGGTTAGAGATTGATGAATAATAAAGTTGGGCCAAATTATTTCAGTTTCTTTAAGTGTGAAAATTTGCTCTAGTAGCTGGACAGCCATGGTAAGTGAATCATAAAAGTCTTAGACTTTAGTGAAGGTCACTGATACTTAAAAATATTTCTTTGCATGTGCTCCACACTTGTCTAACCTAACTAGTTTTTTTAATTTTTTTGGCATTTTCACATCTTATAGGCCCGAGCTAGAAGTGATGTTGTTAATCCTAGTGACATGATGGATGGTCGTGTAGGATCAATTCGTGCAGCTCTTGATGCTGAAGGCTTTCAACATGTTTCTATCGTGTCTTACACGGCAAAGTAATACAACCATATTATCTCTTTCCCTGCCATAATATTCTGTGTTATGCTGGAATGTATCGTAGGTTTGGTGGATATTGGATTTCTTTTTTTCTTTCTAGTATACACAACTCCAAATGTATAGCCATGTTCTTAATGTTCTTGTAGTGATAAATATTTTTGGATGAATGAAATGATTTTTTCCTATAATGTTACAGTACTCAATTATCTACTTTTATATTTTGTTAATATTATAAGTTTTTTTTATGCATTAAGTATTAAATTTTTTTGGAGAAAAAAGAAAAATGGTTTATTCTGAATCAAAAGCTATCGGTATAGATTGACGAGCTATACCTACAGATTTTACCCGTAGGTAAAATTGACATACTATTATGGTTATAAAACCATCTGTATAACACTTATACCGACGACTTTTAAAACCGTAAGTAAAGATAGCTATACTGACAATTTTTAAAACCGTAAGTAGGGTATCTATATCGACGGTTTTTAAAACCGTAAGTAAAGGTACCTATACCGACAGTTTGTTTTGAAAATCGTAAGTAAAGGTACCTATACCGACGGTTGGTTACCGACGGTTTTGAAAACTATAAGTAAAGCTCTCGTTTGTCAAAAAACTGTCGATATATCCCTATAGCTACGTTGTTTTTTGCTACGCTTTTTAAAACCTTCCGTATAGCTCAAAATGGTCTATACCGACGGATTTTGACCATCGGTATATGTCAATTTTTTTTATAGTGTCAATTTCTCCAACCATTCTATCAAATATGATGATAGATCAATGAAAAAATATCACATGGCATGGAAAAGTGAAGTTTTCGCTTCTAGCCATGCTCAAACTTGTTCGTTACTACTTGAGTTTTTCATAATTATTACTCGAATTTTATGACAATTAGGTTGTAAAAAATGGTTGATAATTTATTTTTATATTAAAAGAAAGGACTTACAACGCATTGGAGAGGGGGGAATCAAACCCGTGCCCATTGGGAAGAGTGTATGGTGTCCACCACTAATGTAGAGCGCTTAGAGATAAATGATCGATCGTTTTGATTGGTTATGTATCAATACTAAATTTTATATATTTTTCCAAATATGTATAAGGAATGCCATTTTACAGTTATTGGGGAGTTATACCTTTGTCATGGATTCAAGTCTCTTTGATGGTCTTTGGAGCTATCTGCTACTTTTTGAATTACACTTTTATTAATGTTTTGAGAAAAACCAAAGAAAGTTTGTAAATTTAGCGTCAAATAATGTTTTGTTTTAATTATTAAAATGAAATGTTTTGGTTTTGGTTTGTTTCGGTGCTCCATTTCGGATTTGATGACATTTTCATGTAGGTTCATGTCAAATTACATATATTTCAAAAAAATATATTCAACTATAGATACAGATTATAATAAAACCATCATTATTCAAATATAAAATGATAAACATGATTTATTAGCCAAAACCAAATCATAATTGTAATCTAGAATTCGAATACTAATACAAAACAACATCAAGTTCATGCTATTTTAAGAATTACTAAAACAATATTAACTAAAAATATTTAGCACTTACATAACAAACTTTCTAAACTTAATTAAAGGTGTCATTGTCCAAAAAATCCATGTGCAAATAAATTTAAAGCAATGGGAGGGGACAGAAGAAAAAAATAAAAATAAATAAAAATCATGTAATGTTATGTTTCAGTTATTGTAAATTTTTCTAAATGAGAACATAATATGATAATCAAGAACTTCTAATTTAATTCTTCTTTAAAATACTGAATTATTATGGCATACTTTTTTGAGAGAGAAAAGAGAGAAGAAAGAATGAAAAATAAATTGTATTTTGAAGTGGGAAGTGAAGGGTATTTATAGGTGTAGAAGCACCTCTTCCAATGGTTTTGGAGAGTTGTGTTTTTCCAATTAGAAAGACATAGTTTTTCCAGATTTAATGAAAGCCTTACAATCATGTCTGTTAGTTTTTAACGGACCAGATCGTGTCTGTTTAAAAACTATTTAAAAAATCTGACACTTTTCTGTTTAAATTAAAACTTTTAGATTTAAATCGCACTTTTAAGTTTAAATCACAACTTTTAGATTTAAATTAATACCTTTTAGGTTTTCAAACAACCCTTTAATATCATTTTAAATGATTTTTTTTTTCTAACAATCCCCCACTTGTTTGAAAAACCAATTTTGAAAAATACTGCCACAATATCTTCGAGTTTTTTATGCATAAAATAGATATCTTTCGATTTAAAACCTTCTATTAGTGTAAACAATTTAAAGTCATATCGAAATGAATGGTGTCATTTAGATTAAACCAACATTCATATGTGATACGACTAGAGCCACCACACACATACAATTCTCTTTTTTCGGTGATAATTTATTTTCACTTAGTACTATTATGGGCATGCGCTATATCTTGGTTTCATGAACCTCAAGAAAGCAAACCATAACTCTCTATAAGAAGCAGCACCACTGCTTCGTTTATATAGGTGAGGTTTCTATTGTGTTTCCGTTATTAGAACACATTTTATAACTTCATTAAGAGTTTAACTCATCCTCTAAAACGTAATGGATGATATAGTTTTTTTCTCAATTATGGGTTAACTTTGTGACAGTATCAACACTCAATCACAGTAGCTTGTTATTTCCCATTAAAACGTAGGCTAGTGGTCTACTAGAATTAGGTTAGGTTGTCATCACTGCTGACTTTTAAATGGTTTAAGTCCCATCTCTCTAGATGTATTACTTACTAGGTCTCTTGCAAGTGCCTTAGTAAGTGGATCAACCAAGTTCTTACTTGACTTTACATAGACAATTGTGATGATACCATCTTGTATCAATTGTCTCACATACTCATGTCTAAGATTGACATGTCTAGACTTACTATTTAAGGTATCTCTCACAAAACTTCATTATCACAAAGTATGGATTGTAAATGCCTAGGATATGACCGTAAAATTTATTTCCAAAAATAAATTTCCTAATTAATCCATTCAGCATTTTTTTCTTAATTGCTATTGAGGTAATTAATTCGGATTTCATTATATGAGATATACAAGTTTGTTTCTTGCTCTTCCAAGAAACATCACCTCCTCCTAGGTATTTTATATCTTTTACTTTCGTCATCCGACTAGTATCGGTGTATCCTCTTGATACAACAGGATTACTATGGCATCAGTGTATCCCCTTGATATAACCGGTTCAAATCAAATCTATGATTTTTTCTAGATAACTAAAAATTCTAGTAAATTTGTATATTCTCGTAATGTACTATAAAGTACTCAAAGTATAACCTCCATTAAGTTTTCTCATTTAATTTTCATAAAGTTTATTTCTTGGTTCACTTATATCAGCCATATAAGTTTCAAGATTTCAACAAATTTTCACATATTTATGGTATTCTATAATATAATTAATACCCTCACATTTAAAATATGTAAAAAGATTCTTTACATTAACAAAAATACGAAATTAATTATTTCCTTGTTAAACAACGAAATGACCCTTACATTTCTACTACATGTGTTATTTCTAAATACACAAGTTGCTACTCAATGTAGCCATAAACAAATATGCTTGAGGAATTGAATCATACAAATGAAGCCCAGTTTTGATATTGAATATCAAAACTCTACACCCACACATTTGTCAATATAAAGACTCTTACTTTATCCGAAACAAGTGGTTGGACTCTCTAATTCATCATTGGGACCTTTGTTCAATATTACCATATACATCACCATGTCTTTTTCATTAAGATACACATATAATAGCACTCATGCAATTGCACACATGGTGATCACAATGTTTGGGTTATATGGTGTCTACACTCACTACTTCTATAAATGTCAATTTTCATGTATGCATATACAATTAATTCTTCTTATACATGTATTAATTGATCATGTGAGTTTTCTATGCACAAACCAAAAAAAACCCTTATCATTGTGCTTCAACACAATGTTACTCATATTCATATTATGTCTTAAAGACATACACTTCATACTTATATGTAACAACAATATCTCAAGCAAGATACTTTTATTTGAACATTAATTTTGTTTTTTATGAATAAATCTAGAGATGTTATATCATTCCCACTAGACTCATATATATAACCATGCCTTTTAACGTCAAAATTTATTTGACAACAACTCATACACACAAATAAGCTATAGCAATAAAAGTTCATAGTAATTTTTACTATAAAATTATAATAAATCTCAATTTAATATCTCATGTAAATTTATAGTGTCACTAAATAATTTAATCAACCAAATAAAATAAAATTGTAAATTTAAATGCATGCAGGCCAAATGCCCTCACAGCTTTAACAAATCAAGCCAAACAAATTAACATGTTATTTCCATCCTCAAATGTATTCTACATCTACTTTCGTTTTTAAAATAATTAAATTTTCATACCACTGTATACAAATTCAAATTATCTTTCTCTTTATTCCTTCCTGCAGTCTTCTTAAATTTTCCTCTAGCTTTCACTTGTAAAGCATGCTTTTTAGTTTTGCTTGCCTCCAAATGATGCACTTTATGACCACTTTTAACATTACTACTTTTGTCACGTAAACATGACTCTTCTTCAATACGAATATGTTTTTTTGAATTTGTTCTATAGTGTAGTCCTCAAATTTGTGCAACAATCTTTCTTCATAATCCTTCCAAGATAGGGAAAGTTTAGCTATAATAGCTCCACTTGGAATGATTCAGGCAAAACAATTTTTCAAGCTCGGAGTTTATTGACAATAACTTGTAATTCATGCACTTGTTCTAAAATAGGTTTATTGTCAAACATTTTGAAATCAAAGTATTTTGGAAACGAAATACTTATTCTTACCTTCTTCTTCCGCTTTGGATTTGTACTCAAGAGCATTCCAAATATCATGAGCCGATTTGATGTTTGTGAATAGATCGTACAAGTAATTTGATAATGTGTTCAAAATATGCCAACGACACAATAATTTGTCCTTCTTTATTTTTTTTCTTTCTTTTTGTAGTTGTTCGATCATTGTTATTTGAGGTTGCTCTCCTTCCTTAGGTACCGAATCATCAGGAACGAGCTGTAGATTTGGATCCAATATATTGGAAATTTTCAACGCAGTAAGCAAGAAAATAATCTTGTCTTGTCGCTGGTTGAAATTATTTCCATCGAATCTATCTAGCTTGATGAAGTCTTGATTCATCACCTTGAATGATTCCGTCTCCAGTTTGTTGGACAGAAATAAAGCCTTAAAATTGTTGTAAATTTTTCTAAATGAGAACAGAATATGAGAATCAAGACTTAGAGGCGTGTAGTAATCACTGTCTTTAAGGTTTTATTCATCCCCACTTGTATAAACAAGTTTGCAATGGGTTACAGACGAATAGTCATCCAGGATACAACCAAGTCTCAAACTTGAAGTCTGCAGACAGAAAAATCTGAAGAACTTCCAATTTAATTTTGCTTTGAAATACTGATTTATTATGACATAATTTTTTAGAGAAAAAGAGAGAAGAAAGAATAAAAAATGAATTGTATTCTGTAGTGGGGAGTGAAGGGTATTTATAGGTGTAGAAGCACCTCTTCAAATGGTTTTGGAAAGTCATATTTTTCCATTTGGAAAAACATGATTTTTTCAGATCTAATGAGAGCCTTACAATCATGTCTATTAGTTTTTAATGAAGCAGATCGTGTCTGTTTAAAAAAAAATTAAAAATCTGACACCTTTGTGTTTAAATTATAACATTTAGATTTAAATCATACCCTTTAGATTTAAATCACACATTTCTATTCAATCACAACCTTTAGATTTAAATTAATACCTTTTTGGGTTTTCAAACAACCCTTTAATATCATTTTAAATGATTTTTTTTTTTCTAACATTAGTCATTTTGACCAAAACAAACTGAAACGGTCGAAACAATTCGAAACAGAAAGCGAAATAAAATATAAAGGTAATTCGTTTCGGTTTACGGCTAAAATTGAAAATTTTGGTCATTCCGACCGAAAATTAATGAAATTTACAACCATGAACCAAAGTCAAATCTTGATGTTTTGTCACATACGAAAAAAGGTAAAAAAAAGGACCTCAACAATTCAAATTTTCATAACACAAACACAAGGGCAATAGGGTAATTCAATAAATACATATCTATTTCGGGAAAATAAGACAACCATCGAGTTGAAAATTTAATTTGCGGTCAGACTATAAAATTCAATGGCCTAACGCCACCCAAATAAGGCGCTTGCACCTCACGTGCCGACACCGTCCGATTGCCATGCGTGTGCTTCGTTCCTGGAACCGACAAATTTAAGTTTATTTATTTAATAACTTTTTAATAAAATTACAAAAATAACTTTACTTTTTTGTATGTATTCAAGGGTATTCTAGTCTACAAAAGTTAGGACATAATGCTAATCTACTCATACAATGAGGTAAATTAACAAACCCTATATATATATATATATATATTCTGTCCACTTTCTATTTGTACAAAATTTAATGCAAATATTGTTTTGTCCAAAACATCCTTCAAAGTTAAAGTTGAGTTAAGTACATATGGGTCATACAAGAGTTATGTGTGATATAAAAAGAAAAGATTAAAGGTATACTTATAAAGTCATTGGTTTTTATATCTTATTTAAGGAAAGTAAACAAACAATATGGAACACATAGGGCTGGAATCGAGCCGAGCTTTTATCGAACCAATATTTATTTAATATTTTTATTTATTAAAATTATAGTTCGAACTCGAATGGACAATCCAAGGCTCAGGTTCAAGCTCGAGGTCGAGCTCAAATAGGCTCGATTGTTATCGAATTTGAGCCGACTCGAGTTCGAGCCTTCATAAAATTTATCGAACTCGAGCTCGAGACCAATTTTCGAGCTCGATTCGAACTCGAGTTTATTCATTAAACTCGAGCCGAGCTCGAATACCCTAGTATTCAGGTTCAATTCAGCTCGAATCCACCCATAGGGACACATCGATTTTAGAAAAGATTGATTAAAAATATGGGATAAAAGGGAGTGTGAAAAAAGATCAATCAAGTTAAGATTTTTTTTCATAAGTGTGTGTGAGGTGAAAGCCTTCCTTTATAAACTAAATTCAATGATTCTGAATAAATATTTGAGTTTAGAAATAGGAGGGAGTAAAATTTTCGTTTTTAAAGCCAAAACAAGAAGCTTTAATAATTAATAATAGAGATAGCAGTACATCCGGAAAATACAGCTAACACGGCAGGACTGCAGAAAAGAAATAACAAAAGAAACACCATCTGCCAATGCAGGAATTCAAGCCACACCAGAAATCAGATTCTAAAAAGATTCTCAGAACCATACAAGCTCCTAAGACCAACATCATCAAAGCAATGAAAGACCAGCTGTGTAAAGATGAGAAAAAGCCTCCAGCTCACATGACAAAACATCAGCTCTGCATTTTAAACAAGAGTCTATAGGCATTTATCGCATTTTTTATATAAAAAAAATACTTTAAATTTATTGCATTTTTTATACTTTTCCGTCGCAATTTTTATACTTTTTCATCGCAAGAAATGCTTTAAATTTATCTGTGAGGGATTACTTCCCTCGCAAATACCTGTTCAATCCGTCGCGACTAACAATCCAGTAATTAAATTATTTTTCTTTTATAAAAAACCTGTTCAAACTATTCAACACAAGCACAAATTTTACAATCAATAAAACTGATATTACAATTGGCTAAAATAATATAAATTCAAAAACAGTACATCATATCATCCATCTACTAATTTATATAAATCTGTTAACAATATTAAAAATGCAATATATGTGTTATCAAAGTCTTATAAATAATACTTAACATCATTATCAGTAAGGTCCTATGAAAGAAATTAAAAGAGAAACCATAAGGAATTTCGAAATCAAAGGGAAAAGTAATCATTAATTATAGAAAAAAAAAATGAATAACTAATCAATTTTAATGTTTATGCTGAAAACTTGACAGAACTCGAATCTGTGTTTTGAACTCGACTAGACTTGTTCCCACAACTCACATTCTATGGTATGAACGTGTCGGTGCTCTCGGCTCATTAATGGAATGAGTATTTTATGTTTTCGACTTTAAAACCACTAAGTGTTAACGGTTTGGACCTAAAACTCTCACTTTTTTTCTCATAGAACTTAAACTAGTAGTCCGAACTTGCCTAGAATTGTTCTTAAAACTCACGTTCTATGGTATGGACGTGCTGATACTCTTGGCTCGTCAAGGGGACGAGTATTTTACATTTTCTATCCTAAAACCACCAAGTGCTACTGGTTTGGACATAAAATTCTGACTTTTTCTCACAAAACTCGAACTGATGGTCCAAGCTCGACTAGACTTGTTCCCACAACTCACATTCTATGGTACGGACGTGCCAATGCTCTCGGCTCATCAATGGAATGAGTGTTTTACATTTTCAACCCTAAAACCACCAAGTGTTTACACCTAAAACTCTCACTTTTTCTCACAGAACCCGAACCAGTGGTTCGAACTTATCTAGAATTGTTCCAAAAACTCACATTCTATGGTATGGACGTGCCAGTACTCTCGGCTAGTCAAGGGGATGAGTATTTTACATTTTCGACCCTAAAACCACTAAGTGTTAACGGTTTGGACCTAAAACTCTGACTTTTTCTCACAAAACCCGAACCGGTGGTCTGAACTTGACTAGACTTATTCCCACAACTCACATTCTATAGTACGAACATGTCGATACTCTCGGCTCATCCACGGGAAGAGTATTTTACGTTTTCGAGCTTAAAACCACTAAATGTTAATAGTTTGGACCTAAAACTCTCCCTTTTTCCCACAAAAACCGAACCAGTGGTCTAAACTCAATTAGACTTGTTCTCACAACTCACATTCTATGCTACGGACATTCCAGTACATTTGGCTGGTCAACAGGATGAGTATTTTACGTTTTAGACCCTAAAACCACTAAGTATTAATGACTTGGACCTAAAACTCTCACTTTTTCTCACAAAACCCAAACCGATGGTCCGAACTCGACTAGACTTGTTCTTGAAACTCACATTTTAGGGTATGGACATGTTGGTACTCTCGGCTCATCTATAGGACAATTATTTTACATTCTTTACTTGAAAACCACTAAGTGTTAACGGTTTGAACCTAGAATTTTTCTCAAAAAACCCAAACCAATGGTCCGAACTCGACTAGACTTATTCCCAAAACTCAAATTCTATGGTATGGATGTGTTGTTACTCTTTTTTCATCCAGGGGATGAGTATTTTATGTTTTCGACCTGAAAACCACTAAGTGTTAACGATTTGGACCTAAAACTCTCACTTTTTCTCACAAAACCTGAACCAGTGGTCTGAACTCGACTAGACTTGTTCCCAAAACTCATATTCTTTGGTATGGACATGTTGGTACTCTTGGCTCATCAACAGGATGAGTATTTTATGTTTTTGACCCTAAAACCACTAATTGTTAACAGTTTAGACCTAAAACTCTTATTTTTTCTCACAAAAACCGAACTTGTGGTCCGAACTCGACTAGACTTGTTTTCTTAACTTGCATTCTATGATACAGACGTGCCGGTACTCTCGGTTCATCAACAAGATGAGTATTTTATGTTTTTTACCATAAAACCACTAAGTGTTGACATTATATGGTATATATCATGCATATTATGGTAATAAAGTTTCAATTCTAACATTCTAAAATTGTTTAGTACTTACATTGGAGGGTGGAGGTTGAGGTTGAGGTACATACGGAGGTGATATCCCGTAACTCTGATAGATGGGCAAGCATGACGTGATGTATGCCTTCATTCACCTACTATCTGCTTCAGGCGTTGTTCTGTCTCCTCCAAACGTTATTGTACCTCATGGACTCACTGGTGGACTTTCTCTTGGATTTATTGTTGTATATGCTCCTGCTCAATAAATGTGGAGCCTTGAGCCCTAGATGAAGTGGGAGTGGTGGATGAACAACACCCTGACTTCTCGAGAAGAGTACTCGGGTCCACCAAAACCGCCCAAACCATATACACGACCTTTTCTTTGGCCCCCAACATGCTGCTAACCATTCATTGACATCCAATTGTTGTTGTGCAGATAAACCATCTCCATATTTAGATGTTATAGTCTGACTATAAGACTTCTGTAATCCAAATCAATACATTAGGTAGATAAATTAGATCATAGACAAGTAAATGGAAGGACTTTAATCAACAAATATAAAAAATAGATAGATTGAAGGACTTTAGTAATTAAGCTGCTTGACATAATATATTTTTTTATTTCATAGACAACATAATATTTTATTAAAAAGCTACTTATACTTATGCTCACTGCCTTGAACTTCTGATCAATGTATTACCTTATGCTCCTGGATTTGTGGGTCTTATTGAATAGCTCCACAACAGACGGTGGTCTGCCCAACTCTGCCTCTTACATATGGTAATGAATTTTGCATTAAATATGAAACAAACATTATAATCATATACTTATAAAAAAAAGAATTATGTTTATCAACTCATCATCATGCTCTTAGGTACTCATAGACCCTCCAACGTGGTGGACAAGCTCATCCTCTGATCTCCTATTGGATGATGCAGCCTGTTGAAGCCTCTCCCAACCATTAGTGGCCTAAAGGCGGCAAAGTGTTTACCAACTCATCATCGTGCTCTTGGGTACTCATGGACCCTCTAACGTGGTGGATAAGCTCATCCTTTGATCGCCTATTGGATGATGCAGCATGTTGAAGCCTCTCCCAACTATTAGTGGCCCACAGGCGACAAAGTGTATCCCAAATCAGTTGCATCATCCAATGCTTTTTCCACTTAATCCAATTTAGCTTGTTTGGCCCACACTCTCGTATCACTCTTTCTCAGGCTTTGTTTAGGTGGTAAGTCAAGTGGCTCTGAGCTATGTGGTTAAAAATAACTTAGGCGCGCGAGGTCTCGTCCTTAGTGGAGAACCTATAACGTTGCTGAAATGCATAGGAAAAGTGATTACTTGTAACCTACAAAAATATTTATGGAGCACGCACGCACGCGCGTGCACACACACACACACACACATATAATAATAATAATAATAATAATAATAATAATAAACATACGTATGGAGAACACAAATTAAATTGTACCGAAAAGTCATTGAAGCAACCATTCTTCATTTTAGGAGTAAATTATCTATATGAATTGAAAAGCTTCTCATGATGACTCTTTGCTATTAATTTTATGGTCCTTACGATGCTTTTTGGCCCACCGAATGCACTGTAAGAATCAAAAGCTTCAAGTAAAATGCAAAAAAATTGACTCTCATGGTACTAATACATAAATGTTATCATTAAAAGTATATTAACCGATTGCTTCTAATGCGAATCAAATGTCGGTACACTGGATTATGTGGAAGAGGGGGAGTTTGTTAGGCCTTCTCCATCTATGAGGTACAACACCTTCCTCTTCCCCACTTTCCTCCTCATCTTCCTCGCTTTCCTACTCCTCTTCATCCTCCACGGACTCTACAATTTAAAAGAAAAGATGTTGTAAACCAAAATGAAAAATAATACAACTGGGAGAAGGAGTTTATGTACAATGTAAAAGTAAATACATAGTTACCTAAAGCCGAGGCATATGAAGTTGAGGCCTCATCTTTACCGGGGTTGCGTCCCCCCCTCTGCCTCATGCTCGACCCCTTGGGGTCATCCTGTTTTGAAAAAAAAAAACAAGAAGTATGAAGAAAATACATGCACAATGTTTAAGAGTCACCAATTACAATGATTAAAAACTAATTTTAATTTTCTTACAATAATTATACAAAACTAATAATTCCAATTTTCACCAATTACAAAAAAATTTCGGAATAAAGATATGCTTATAGGGACTTCATTCTCTTGGAAGTACTCTAGAATGTTAGGCACTGTATCTTGATTTGCATCTTTGTATGAATGAACATATACATTGTCCCTTACCTTAACTTTACAAATTGCCCATCTTTCTTTCTTCTTTGAGGCAGCCCGTTTGATCTATCAGCGGATCGATGGGTTAGAGGCACAGTTTACACGACAGGAGGCAATACTACAAACCATCCTTGACCGCCTACCTCCTGCACCCGGTACCTCTTCGAGTGCACCCACAGATGATCAGCAGTGAGAGGATACCCCGTCTGGCTGAAGATGTAAAACTTAGCGCTCATGGGAGGCACCCCAGACATATCCTTTTCATTTTAGTACTTTTCTTTTGTTTATATTTATATTTACATATCTAGTATTTATATTTCTCGTTTTCTGGAACAACTTTTATTTTTCTTTGTCAGGTACTTACTGCGTGCATCCAGTTCAAGTTTGGGGGCGTGTTACAAGCAAAGCAAGCAACCTAGTTCTCCATCTCCCAGGTCAGATCTTTCCATGCCACACACACATTGGGGACAATGTGTATTTTAAGTTTGGGGGTAATGGGAGATACTATTACGAACACACTTGAAACACATGCACACACTAGGTCCCAATTTTTTTTTTTTTAGAAAAAGATAAATGCATGTTCATTTGGCAACAAAAAATTTTGGTTGATTTAAAAATTTGATAACACTTCATTAGTAAGCTTAAAAGCTAGAACACATAATCCTATAATAGGAATTTTACAAAGTTTAGTTACCTACCTCAAGGCACCTAAGAATTCACGAGTTTGATCCAAATTTGCACGAGCACATTTAGCGCGCATTTGTGTGGGGTATGACACATAATTCTTTTATATATGTTTCCATAACCTAACTGTAATCGGATAACTTGTTAAAAAGAACACTTTGGCATAAGAAAAATAAAGAAAAATGTTCATCATGCAAAAAGAAAATCGAAAGCTTTTAATGATCATTAAAAACTTTCCACTGAGTAACTGAGCCTCTTGCCTCAGTAAGCATTGAGTGTTCACGTCAAAAGGTGGGAAGTAAGCCTTTAATGATCATAATAAAAAATTTCACTAAGTAACTGGGCCTCTTGCCTCAGTAAGCATTGTGTGTTCACGTCAAAATGTGGGAATTTCATTTTGAAGCATTAAAACCTGTTAGTTTCGCAACCTTTTTTACTATAGTTAGTAAGTCCTTCGGGGTGTTTTTACACCTAATGCCCTAAAACCATCTGGTTTGAGAGTCATTGGCCAAACACTCGTTACAAGGGTCAAATAGAAAGCTCAATGGAACTCAACATGGCAAAGATCACATGATAAAAGAAAAAGAAAAAGAAGCAAGTATTATGACATTTTTGCTCTCTTTGATAAGGAATTCGATAAACGTTTGGGCACCGAAACACTATACACTAAAATTATATGGAAGCTTCATCTTATATGTGCTAATTCATCACACATAAATCAAACTTGCGATGCCTTAAGACAGCCTTAGGTAAGTAACATAAGCTTTTGAAAATCCTTTTTCAATACAAAAATATGTTTTTTATTATAAGCTTACTCATTAACGGTTATCATAGTTTTATGCACAACCCAAATCTTTGAGTATCATGGAAATGAATTTATCTTTAATTTTGTTTTAACATAGTCTTTAGTTTTGTATTGCTAAGGGACTAGCAATATGTAAGTTTGGGGGTGTGATAAGTGCTTAAATAGTCATATTTAAGCCCCTTAATTTACACTTGTTAGGTTCTTTATTTATCTATTTCAATAGATTCTACTTCATTTTCGTGTTTTATGTGTTTTTCATAGGACTTGGACAAAAAGATGCTAATTTGGAGCTTTTAGGAGCAAAAGTCAAGTTCTGCCATCCAACAAGGTGCGCTCGAGCGCACTGCCCTTGTGATTAACCCACAAGTACACGAGCACACTTGAAGAAGGCTCGAGCGCACAGTTGCGCTCGAGCGCATCCCGCACACGATCGAGCGCAATCACTACAGAGGTGGCAAAGCCAGATATGGAAAGAAGTCTCCGGATTCCAAATAGGAAATTAGGGTTTGGGGACACCATGAGGACCCTATAAATAGCCCTGTAAAACATATAAATCAAACCTTTTGTTTGAGACTTGAAGTAGCAAAGCTTAGGAGAGGAATTGACAACTCATCTCCCGAGTCTTCTTCGGTTTTATTTTTCTGTTTTATTTCATTATGTTTAGAATGTTTAGTTTAACTAGCATGTGTAACTAAACTCCTATAGGGCTCGATTGAAGCCCTAGTTATATTTTTCCACATGTTTACTCATTGATTATCATTGCTATAGCCTTGTTAGAATGTTTAACTTTATTAATGCCTGTTTGTATTTAAATCCCTCATATGTGTGTGTCTGATGAACGTATGCATGTGGTACGGATAAGTTAGTCGAATCAATTTGGATGACCGAGTCTTGGGTTCGAAATTAGTAACAAGAGATATCCACACCGGATTCTCGGGTTAATCAACATGGAAAACCAGGAGCGGACCAAGCCCTAGGTCCCGTGTGGTTGCCGATCTCCACAGCCCTCATGCTCTCTTAAGGAACAACTCAGTATACACCCATGCTGAATCCCTTAAGAGAGAAAAGAGTTAGAGTATACACCATGCCTAACTCGTTGCATAGGGAGATCAATAGCCTAAGGTGTGGGCCAAGCCCTTCGGTTGGCAACCATTAAATATTCATGATAAGGCTAGAGCATTGACACCTTACTTAGTGGGAAAGTATAATTAGTGGTGGATATCGTAGTTCTATGTTTTCATTATTATTCACTCATAATCAACATCTATTTCTCTTTTTTACTTTGAAGAAACTAATTCTAAATTGAAATTCACCAATCCCTGTGGAAATGATCTCACACTTGCAAACTATGCTACCATTGACCTTGTGCACTTGCAAGTAAAACTAGTACGGTTATTTACGTATTTATTTAGGTAGATAATTGTCACACCAAAACCCAACTCAGAAGAGTGAAGACTGAATATGTGCTCGCGTTGGGGAAACCTAACTCTCAACTTTGAAATACAATCACCACATACTCATAGTTAGGGTTTAGGTTAAGGTTACATCTTGCACGACTCTGAGAGAGATACAATCTTATATATATGTATATATATAGAGACTCTGAGAGAAAGAAAAATACAGAGTCTGAGAGAGATACACAAAGACAGAAAGATATGGAAATGAGAGTGTGTCATTTACCTTCAATCGAACGTGATGTCGGTGATAATGATGACGACACGAGCCCAAAGGTGACCTAAAATTGAAGATATGATATGAAGAATTGAGGGGTTACAAGGTTACATTAAGGTTACATCTTGCCAAGGTTAGGGGTGATTAATTGGTCATTGATGGAGAGTAGGATTACAGACGACTGACAATGATGGTGGTGTGCTGGCCTGGTGGTTAGTGGGAGTGGAGGCTAGGTTTTACAATCGCAATTCGCAATTAAGAGAGAAGTGAGGACTACGGTAAGAAATAAGACCTAATGTCTAAAGATTGAGTTTATATATTTATTATTATTATGTAAACTAGCATTCGGTTATCAATTAGTTCGGGTAAGAAATTTTTTCCTAGCCACCAATTCAACATATCGACTTTGAAGTTCGAAATTACTGTTTTATACTGATTCATCGATTTAACCGAACCGATTGGTTTAATCAGTTCGACATGGGTCGGATAATCGGCTTTGTCTGCCTGATGAACACCCCTAATAATTAGCATGCTTTATATATGCCAATAAAGTGTGGTGAGAGCTTAAGGAATTAGTATTTGAGTATGCACTTTTACTAGATCTAATAAAAAGGGTAAATTACAACTACATCCCTCATGTTTGGTCATAAATAAAATTCCATCTTATGTTTTAAAAAATTACAATTGCACCCTACTATTTAAGAACTTTAGTTGAAATCATGCGAATTACTATCCTTTCAACGCGTTGAAACCTCATGTATGAGTTTTTTCTTGAGTTAAACAAAAATAAATAAATGGTGTCACATCATCATTTAACTTAATTTTATTAAATTTTTTAATGTTTATATGCATTATGAGATAATCTCTAATTTTATTTGGAAGTTTGGAGGAGAATGACTTGTTTTAAAAACTTGAGATGTAATTATATTAACCTATGATCAAACTTTAGGGATGTAATTATAATTTACCCTTAAAAATATAATATATGTATCTAAGGATCTCTCTTAAAATCGATTGGTAGGTGGTGACATGATATGTCTAGGAAGGCAACATGGGGTAAAGCCTTCCAAATGGGCGGAGTTAGGTTTGTGGAAAATTTTGAATTTGAGTTGGTCATCCTTAATTAGTAATGATTACATATCTTAATTATAAGTCTTCTTTTATTTATTTATATAAATTTCTAAATCAAACAAGTTCCTTTCAATCTAGAAAAAAAAAGTGTCATCACAGTCAACCGCAAGGTTGTCATATATTCTCTCATGTTTTTTCCATACAAAGACCAAAGTTGTATAATGTACACTTGAGAGTACCAACTATATATCGATTTGTCAATTATCATAATCAACCACATTCAAAACAATTTATGAAAAGGAGAAAACTTAGCTTAAAAAAAAGAAATAAAAATAATAATTATTATTTTTAATGAATCGCTCTTGGCTAGGAATGTTGGAATAGACATGATATTTTTATGTAGAAGAAATGAAGGGATTGAAAGAAGCCTAATAACAGTATTTCGTTGTGAGTAGGTGGACTTAATTTGTTCGTTTTCTTCCAAGGTATTGACTGTAATACTTGCAATTAACTGACCCATTAACCCCTCAGTACATAATTAATCAAACCCTTTTTCTTTTGGAGTAAGAGAATTATAGATGCCGTGCTATTTAGCTAATGAAGTGCCTCTGGGTAAGATATATATATATTTCGTAGCTGTTGTGGAAAACAGTGGAACTTAATTCATTAAAGTCAAACTGGTCATGCTTGTCAAAGCAACGTAAAAATGGAGTAGTATATATATATTAAAATATTAGCATCTCTTCAAAAGTCATACTAACTTAAAAGTAAGATTAATTATAATACTCCTTTCGTTGGAGAAATGCTTTCCATTTTGCACAGGTACCTTAACACCCAGTAGCATGAATTAATTTGTATGAAACTATAAGTATTTTAAAATAATGTGTTATCTTTATGGTACTCAACGCGCATAATATAACTGTATGTTAAAACAAATATCATAACATATATATATATATATATATATATATATATATATATATATGATTTCAAATTAAGCATCCTTAATCCCATTGAATCGCCGTAAAAGAGTAGAGAACACCTAATATCAAATAGATAGAAAGAATATTTACCTTGCTTATGATCCATGATTGATGATGTAGCTGAATCTTCGATCAATCATAGGAATCAATCCTTAGGTAAATAATAGGAACTTCTCTTTGGTTCTTCTTTAGCACACTAGCTCTCAATGAGGAAACTTTTTTCCAATGCGTTTCTTAGGGTTGAGAATAAGATGAGGAACCTAACTTATACTTTATATAGTAATTCAATGGTCCGCCCATAAAAAGTCCGAAGTTCTACTGCGACCTACACTAGCTAGCCCATAACAAATTAGAGTACTAAGCCCACTGTAAATAGATTGCTCTATTGGGCTCCCTTTATGTCTCCCTTAAAGACCAATACTTAGCCCATTTTACGATAAAACTTGATTAGCCTTAATCAATGTAAGCCTACATCATGAAAAAATTCTAACATGATCTCCCACTTGGACGACATTAATTTTGAAAAGCGACTTTCCCACTAAGAAAACTTTAAAATTTATGTACGGCATTAAAACATTGGTCTATAAACTATTCCAAGTGTCAATTTGATCCAGTGGAGTCCTCAAAACCGGATTATAGTAGTAATTGTATCTTTTAAGCGACACAAGACATTCCATGGTCATGAGAATCAACAAACTCCATCGACATGGATCCAACACGGTAGCGTAGCAAGGAAACAACATTCACAAAGTGATCCTAATATGTTGATTTACCCTTGTTGGTCACTTTCAATTTTCTTCACTTTAAGTAACACAATTATGCTAGAGAAAATCCTTTACGAATTTTCAACAAAACCTATATGTCTTACTTACAATTATAATATCTTGAGATATACTTTTTGTCACAAGACATACACCTCAGGCTATAAATAGAATGCCCTAAGCCTTTTTGTTTAAGATTGACACACATCTTAAGACTTTAAATGGATATATACATAAGACAATATAAACATATAAAGCATCAATATGCTAAATACAACTGAATTTGCATGCAATGATAATTGTTAGCATAATGTCCCAGATAGACCACCAAAAGATGTAAATTATTGAAGTATATCACATAAGATGTAAATAATTAAGTTCATCACCAAAAGATGTAAAGAATAATTTAAACAAATAAAGTAAATGCAATGCCTCCCACTAACCAAGTAAATCCAAAGATACCTTAAGCCCATCCTTTAAGCATGCCACTTTAATGCATTAGAATAAAGACCATTGGTTAGAACATTAGCAACCAAATTATTCGTTTGATTATTCTGCTCTGTAATGTCACCATACTTTATTAATTTCCTTAATTGTCAAAAATTTTACCTCAATATGCTTAGACTCTGTGATATCCTTCATTATTCTTTGAAATCAATTACTATCACAGTACAATTGTATGGACATAGCAATAGAAATAATTATGAACTGGCTAGAAAATTACATTTTCATTCAAGCAGCTTATGCAGTGACCCAGAGCATGCCACAACCTTAGTGTTGTTATTTGTCTAAGTTTCAAACATATCCAAACATGGTCTAAAGTTGGTTAAAGTCCAAATCAAAGGTGGAGTATGAAATTTCAGCAAGTTAAACGGTTGCACACAAGTGTGTGCTTAAGTTTTGAGCGTAGCAAGGTCAGGCACACTGCTGTGGAAGTTTCTGCCCACAGGCAGGAGGTGTGCACACAGCATCAGGAGGCTGCAGCATCAGGTCACGCCGCAGCACACAGCACCACACCAAAACGCACAGCATCACTTGGAGAGTGATGAAGGGCTGAGATTAAAGGAAGAACATGATCAAAGGGTCAAGAATGATTCACAAGATTGTCTAAGAATTAAGAGGCTATAAAAAGGGTTTCTTAGCCTCATTTCAAGTGGTGAAAAAGGTGTGTGAGAGAACCACACAGGTTGTGACATTGTGAGATCATTGTAAACACAAGAGAGAATTGTGTGAGAGACATAAACACAAGAGGGACTCTTGTAGTGAGGCTGGTTGTAAAGAAGAGAGGTTAGTAGAGAATTGATAGAAAACATTGTAATAGGTCTATCACTTTCTCGTTCTCTTCTTGGTTCTTCAAGAACTTGGATTCTTGAAGGGGATTGCTGTAACTTTGTAAGAACCATTGTGATAGTGCAGAGAGTTCAGAGGAACTCACGGGGACGTAGGCACATTGCCGAACCTCGACAACAAATTACTTGTCTTCTTTCTTTCTTTGATTTTCTGTTCTTGTGTTCGATTGCTGAAATTCTTTCTACAAGTCATTCAAGACTTGGGTGTTTGGAAGATCACCACCTGGGCATCTTGTCAAGGTGATTTCCAACACTTAGCTTAGAAGAACCAGCAAGTGTCTACTTGACATTTTCTAAACTAGCACCTCCTACTACCATAACCATATAATCTGATAAAAACATTCATGTCACCCTAGAAAAATGGTGAAGTTTGAATCCATATACTTCACTATCTCAAAATATTGAGAAACTGTTGTATACCAATTTGAAATCCCAGGACCTCTTTATTTATCTTATCACTTTCTAAGTAGTCACCTTATAATCTGGATCCTTAAGGCTCTTAAAAAAATATTCTCATTGCCAAAACAATGTAGGGATGCAAACTTTTTGCTCTCAATTGTTATAGCATATGACACATTCCGTGGACATTTTCTCTTAGTTTCACTTTAAGGACACAGTGTAGGGCTCAATTTGTCATCTTTAGGAACATAAATATTCCTAGGTTTGCAATCTTGCATATTGAATCTTTCCAATCAATGTATGCCCTTGAGATCATCTCAATAGAAAACAAGGTCTATCTTTATAGATTTCAGTTTCAAGAAGAACATATGTCTTTTCAAGATCTGTTATGTCAAAATGCCTAGACATTACTTGCTTAAGTTCATGCAATAGTCCTAAGACATAACAAACAAGCAAGATTTCATCCTCATTCAAGCTAAAGAAGACAAAATTGCTCCCACTGACCTTCACACATATTAACTAATTTACATCAACAAACCTTTATCAAGTCACTATATCATCAAATTTCGTATACCCTCAAATTCCTTAGGTTGTACTTTTTAGAATTTCTTATAAAATCTCTATACAAGAAAGAACTTTTCATTTCCATCTAAAACCTGGTGAGCTTCTAGCTCCATGATCACTCTAAATGCATCCTTAGAGGAAACTAAAGGGAAAGTTTCATTGTAAACAATCATTTCTCTCCGAGTGAATCATTTAACCACCAATATGGACTTGAAACGTTCAATCCTTTGGAGTCATTCTAAGTTTCACAACCATAACAAAATTTCATTTTATCTGATGTAGCTCTAAAACTTGATAATCTAATAGCTTCATGATTAGTTTAAAAACATCCTTAGAGGAAACTAGAGAAAAAATTTCATTGTAAACAATTATTTCTCTCTGAGTGAATCATTTAGCCACCAATATGGACTTAAAACTTTCATTCCTTTGGAGTCGTTGTAAGTTTTAAGACCATCAAAAAATTATACAATCATGACCTTCACAAGCTCACTAAAACCAACAGTGGGTCTCATTGAATGCACTTATCTATCATCGTGTCTTACCACATATCTAACTGAAAACTAAGTAACAACTTCTAACAAATCACTAAGAACTGCATCATATAGATCATAATATTGGTAGATATTCTCTCCCTAGCGGATAACAACTGGTACCCTACACAACTGCATCATGTTGTTAAGAAGTCTTAATAGGAACTAGTTGAGCAACTAGATCCTGTTCCTCTACAAGTAGGTCTAGGAACCAATATGACAATATTTATAAGTAGAAATAGAAAATATCCAAACACCTCACTGTCCTTAGAATAACTATTTTTTCAGTTAGATCAACAACACCAAAAACTTAGCTATTTTTATTCTATAATTATAGTATTTTCAAGCAAAACTATGAAACTTATGTCTTAGAATGATCTGAGTACCTTATGAAGAAGCAACAAAAGAATATAGAATCAAACTTACCTTCATTTAGAGCATATATAGATGTGTTTCTGTAAAACTAAATAAAAAGACTATCAATGTTAAGGTTTTCATCTAGTCCACAATTCAAAATATCTTTAGATTGAAACTTTACTATACACCTTAGTAAGGACTTACTAAACCATAGTAATGACCTGAACCCAGAGATAATCTAATCTTGACATGTTTCTTTTTATAACTTTAAATGTGTGATTTCGCCTCGCAGTCACACCTTTATGTTCAATATTGCCTAATATAGTATTTTGGATCACTATTTCCCAATCTTTCAAGCATATAGCAAACAAACTTTTGAATTATCCTAAAACTTTATGTTTACCAAAATACTCACATCCCTGATCAAACTCAATCATTCTTAATGACATTTCCTAATTGTTTCTCAAAATTAGACCTAAAATCTTGAACATATCAAGAAAATCAAACTTTTCTTTAATTAAGAACATGTATCCACAACAGGATTAGTTATCAATGAGTGATAGAAGTGTTTACACTTACACATTATAGTTGGATAATGTCTGCTGAAAATAAGTGTGGATGTGTTCCAAAAGATTACATTTATAAGATGCACAAATTTCTTTATCTTGGTTTATTTATCCCTAAAAAAGTCAGCACATGTCTAGTTGAGAGTTAGTCAGATGTATTCCTTTATCACCTTTTTCACTCTCTCCCAAGAATTGTGACCAAAGCATTTATGCCATAACTTGGAGGACTTTCCTTAATTAGAGATGTTTTGGCAATAATTAAAATTTATATGAGGTTTTATTAAGGATAAAATTTTACTGGTACCCACTGGGTACCTGCAAAACCCGACCCTAATGGACCAAGTTTAAAGGCTATTTTTCTTTAGAGGGTCGGGTGCAGGTGAAATATTGTAATACCCACCGAGTATGGGTACAGCTAAGAGTAAAGTGGTATCAAACTTGGTGGGTACACGTTTATTTATCATATATATTTTTATATTATTTTTCAATTACATTTTTAATCCTACTCCTTGAGTATATGTACTCTCTTATAGATTTAGGGTTTAATTTTTTCAACTAAATCTAAAATAACCATACGCCTCTCTCCTCTTCCATGCTCTACCTCTCAGTCTTTCCTCTTCCACTCTCTGCCCTCCTCTGTTAGTATCTCAAAGTTGATATAGCTGACCATAACATATTCACTACAAGAAATTGAACTTGAAGTTAGCTTGATAATGTTGGCTAATGGGTGTAGACATTTTCCTATGGCTCTTATCATTTTTCAGTGATGACACTTCTTTTACTGGTATTTCTTATCATTTTCTTTCAAATTGATAACTATAAATATCTATCTACTATTGTTTGACTTTAATTTCTTTTAAGGATAAAACTATAGACATTTACTGGTGTAAAAACTCACATCATTCTTTTCTTTATAAAGCATAATTGCTCTATATTATAGTTTAGATTTGCAATTAGAGAAGTTATGTAAATATATGAAATAATGATTTAGTTTGTATAAACATATGCTAGTATGTGGTGAATTTGAGTATATGCATCGTAGATAATGCTGAGTAAATTAGTTCTGTGTGTTTTTTATCATGAGCTGAAGCTTAATTTTGTAGGTGTGTGTGGATTACCCGAAGGGTATCCATACCTATGATTGGGGTGGGAATGAAGGAAGGGTATCCATACCCGGCGATGTGGAACGAGTATGGGTGAATATCTTTTTCGTGGATGCGAGTGGTAAAGGAGGGGCACCCGGTACAAACTCACTTTGTTGCCATCTCTAAGGTTTATAGACTTCATTTGGAGCTCAACACACAATCTATACAATCCATAGAATAAGGTGCAATGGCTAATATATTTTGATTCAAAAGATAATTTAACTTTATAATCTTTATTATCAAAAGTGTGGTCAATCTTATCCAAAAATTAAAGACGAAAAATTAATTCCGCATTAGGATCATTATAAGGTGTGTCCCTAATAGCTGCTTAAATCTAGAAGCTAAATTGAAACTAGCTACTCCTTTAAACTTTATGTTAACTTCATCATTGTTGTCAACCTTGAGTTTAAACTCTCATTTATTTCATTTTTCTTTTCTTGTGAACCCTTGTATGGTAAGAGCAATACAATTAACACTATCTAGCCACCATACTAAATGGAGCTTCAGTAACATTGAATTCTCTTAGAACAAGAACTAAAGAGTTACCCTCATGATCACTACCATTTATCCAAGTTTTTACCTTTATTGGAGTCTCATTTCTCATGATCTTTTCATACATAAGAAGCACTTAATTTTTACTTTATAAGGAAAACATCCTTAAGACCCACTACATTGTCAATCTGATCAAATTCTTTATTATTATCCTAAACAAATTTAGAAGTATTAGATTAAATCTTTTTGCCTTTTTTATACTTATTTTTGAAAGCAAGTGAGGCAATCTGGGATTTCTCTCTTAACTTGAAAATTGACTATCGTTAGTATGTGCTCCCAAATACACATTTTTCGTCATACCTTATGGAATTTACTTTATGCAGAATTGAACTCATCTAAGCATTCAATGACTCTCGATATCTTTTAATGGTTAGCAGCCTCACAAGGTCAAACTTAGTCCATGCATCATTTACCTACTACCAAATCATAACTATTATCCTTATGTTTTGAAGGTTTATACTTATTTGTTTCCAAATATATGTTTGTCATCTCGGTGACAAACTCTACATTACATTTTCAACTTTATGAAACTCTAGGCAATCGGAATTTCAAAGGCTACCTTATTTGTACTCCAAAACCATAAATGAGTGCATCTTCACGAGAGCCAATACACATAATCATGTAAACACCATTGGATATAATTCATGACATGTAATTATGAAACCCTCCACATAGTAGCATCCATTAAAATCTATTCTAATATTTGCACATCTACCAATTTTGGGTGCATAGACAACTAGAGCAAGGACATCTAATAGTTCCCTTATACACGTAGCATTTATTAGAATACGCGAAGTTAAGGAATTGTTCAACTCCATTCTGAAATTCTTCTGATACAGCATTATGCACAATTCAACAGTCTATCCAACTCCAATCAACTAAGATCGTTCCAGATACTAAAATAGTTTTGACCTTCACAATTATTCCAATTTACTATTAACTGATAGATATAACTAAAAATAAATAAAGTAAATTAAGATTTATGAGAAAAACCAATTTAAAAGCCTTGTTTTTAGTGGATGTATTCTTTGAGCACATTATTATACATTATTATACATATATCATATCCTGATTTGTATGATCTCTCCTCTTTTGTCATTCAAGAGTGCAAGGTAAGATTTACAAAAGGAATTATATTTTCTACTTATAAAAACACTCTATTCATACTTAACTAATTGAAAAATAATTAAATTAATAGCATACACAAGTTATAGTTAGCATACCTAATCAATAAGAGTAGTTCTGGAGCACAGAAGAAACAATGAGTATCATTGACTGATTGTGTAACCCTGTAAGAGAAAATTATAAAGTATTAGCGAATAAGAAATTAGAAACTAAATAAAATTATTATTTATGAAAATTACGCATGCTGATGCTTTCTAACCATTTCATTCCATTCATTAAAAGATAAGGGTCATAACCCATTTAGGAATGCGTAATCCTTATTACATTTAATAACTCCTATGCTGTTTCATTTCGAAAAAATTTCGACAGCACTTCCACTTAGTTCTCAAAGTACACAACTTAAATTCGCTGCTATATCGGAAAGAGATAGCCAGGAATTTAGTAAGTGCTAGAGAACAATGAGAAGTACTACCTAAAATTTATCGAAACGAAACAAGCAAGGAATTATTAATTGCGATATGGATCAAGCATTCCTAAATTGTCGACTGATTATGCTCAAACTAACACGCGATTATTGTGTATAGATGAGGTCTCGATCCCACAAGGAAAAGCGAACTACAAGAGAAAGTGTAAACCTTAACACGAAACGATGAAATTCAAATGAGTAAATCTTTGTTTTATTAATGAAGCTATATGAGAGAGTTGTAAAAATATGACGAAGGATTCAATAAAGAAATAACAAGATTCCAGGAATCCTTCCTAAGTTCGTTGCCATATCCCTATCTTGACTCAATAGTTTTATCTAGATTGCAGGTTTCACATCCCAACAAGCAATCGGTAAATATTCAATCAAAGCACATAAACATCCTAATGTAGTTGCTACAAATTACTCTTTAATTCCGATTCAAGCACACATGACCTATCTTATAGATTATCAAGAAACGATAATATAGTTCAATAACAATATCGCAGTAATGGACAAATCTATAAGATGAATCTACTGAAATCAATCATATCTAACAACTTGATATAAGAAGAGCTTGACTAAACTTATATGGAGGAGAAAGATGCAATCACCGGATTAAGAGGAAATAATCTCATTCTTACTTAATCAAAGACTAAATCATAAACAATGTTTAACAATGAATCCATAAAACTGAATCAAGAATAGAAATAAGAATAACTACACCTAGGAATTCATCATTTTGCCTTGCTTGGAGATTAGTTGGACATTAGGCTCATGCTTGATCACCTAAAATGGAAAAGAATATGGTAGCTCTCCTATTTCCAGGCTCCTTTTCAATCAAACCTAAGTGTTCTAGTAATAACCCAAAAGGTTCAAGGGTATTTTCAGGTCAAAATATGTCATTAAAGCCCTAATAAAGTCGTGAAACAAAAACAGGAGATCGCGCGCGCACCGTGGCTCAACCTTTCCTCGCTGTGGCGCCACACTGGTCTAGGCCACGGTGCACAGCCTTGAGGCCAGCCTCGAGCTTAGAAGCTGATGGTACTGGTGGCCGTGGCTCAAACCTTGGTTCGCCACAGAATGGAACCCTAGAAATGAGTTTCTCGTCATTTTGTCCTTTCGAAATCATTCCTTCACTACGATATGCATAAAATCTTCGTGCTTGAAGAAACGTTAGCTTTTCCCTCTCTTTTAAACTCAAAATACCTGAAAATGCATCGAAATAAGTTAATGAACCAAGAATGACACTTTAGAATTATTAAGGCATAAATGTGTAATTCAACCCTAAATCAACCCTAAAATGCTAACAAATAAATACTATTAAGATGCATTTTATGACTCTCATCATAACCCCCAATTAGCTTATTGCTAGTCCCTAGCAATTCAAGCGAAAAAGATATGAAATGATTTCTATATTAGAAATCAAAACAAAATAAAGCAATGCTAGCGTTAATCCAAGAGTAATTCAACTTTTTGTCTCAAAAATTGCACACAACACACAACACATAGAATCATTAAATACCACCCAAGTCCAAAAACAATCCAAACATCAACCTCAAAATTGTTATTGACTCTTAACATCCATTTTACCACAAACCATTAATCCAAACACCCGGATGATTTTATGCACAACATTCATGAATAGAAGTCTTCGCCTCTAAAAAAATATTAAATTCCGTGACATCAATCACAAATCAAACTCCATAGGCTCACTTTTCAAATCACTCTCCACTAATGTAGAAAAATCACACTACATCGGATCACTAGGTCTTTAATAGGCTTGTAACGTTAGGCTAAGGTAAAGGTCAAGAAAGAACGAGAAGGATTAAAAAAATAATGAACTCAGTCTCTTGATTTAAACATAACCACTTTAAGAACTAGATAACCTTACTTCAACACCCAACTCATTCAACCATTTTTCGAGCATTTCTCTCAATAATTCACCATTTTTTTTCTTATTTCTTTGCCAAAATTTCACTTCTTTATATTTTTTTAGCATATAACCATTCACCTCCATTTGCATTTTTTTTTACTCTTTTCCACAACCCCCAACCTATCTCTTTAAATGTACTTAGGTTATGGTATATATATATATATATATATATATATATATATATATATATATATATTCATATTTCCATCCTTACTCCTCTTAAGTGCTTCTCAACAAATGTGTATAAACTAAGTTCTCTTAAGAGAAAGGTAAGGATAAAATATTTATTGGTTCATAAAGGTAAGTAAATGGACTATCGAAAGAAACAAGGCTCAATTTTTTTTCAAGAAAAAAGCTCAAGCATGTGACTAGTGATAAATATAACAAGGGTAAGGTTGAAGGGCTCAAACGGTCCAAAGATGACCTACATCATATCCTAAGTAGTGTGCATTCTAGGATTTCGCCTCAAGTGATTATTAAATAAGTTCTAGAGCTTGTCGAGACCGCAAACGTATTCACAAAATAGTCGCCCATAAAACTTCTCTAAATGTTTTAGACTAATCATGCAATCTTACCGCAAACTAGAGTCTCAAACTCAATGAAGATCGACACTTAAAATTATTTTCAAACTGAAGCAAGATTTAACTTCTTCTAAACGTTGTATGCTATCTCAATTAAACTCATATCATTAACATGTAAATTAACTCCAAAGCTAACACAAAACATATATATATATATATATATATATATATATATATATATATTATATCCTAACAAATGAATTAAAACTATAAAAGGAAAGTGACACCAAGCAATTCAATGGTATGGAATAAGAAATGTGTTTCCTCCACCCCTAACTTAAGATAAGCATTGTCCTCAATGTGAAGCAAAAGTAAAGGAAACTCCCTTTTTAACCAAAAGTGCAAGGAAGCTGAAAATTGTGTACGACCATTTGAACTCCATACCATTCCTCTTTTTGAAATTTCGATCTCTAACATAGAACAAAACAAACAAAAAGAATGAAACTATGGTGTAACATTAAGATTCCCACCGAATGTTAGATTAGCACATCAAAACTAAATAAATAACTAAAAATGAAAGATGAAGTACAAAAAATAAAGATAAAGAAAAGTTAATCCGATATAAAAGTTAATACAGTCATCCAATAATAAAATAAAATGACACAAACAAAAAGACAACCCAAAAGCTAATCATCCATGTCATCGTCCTCCTCTTCCTCATCTTCATCCTCCTCTGGAGCTGGATCAAAAGATGAACCCGGATAAGGTGGCAAGGTGGGAAAATGATCCATATCACAATCGATGGCGGAGGCAAGGTGTTGGTACATCTGACCAAAAGAAGAGTAAACCCCTGCTTGATAGTCTGCTTGCCTGGCTAATAATCGTTCTTGACAATCAAACCTATCCTGTAAGAATTTCTGATGCTCATCAAATTGAATCTCTAAACACTCAAACAGCTCTGCAACAATCAGAGACCTAGGAGGTGGAGGGGGGGCAGCAACCGTTGCTCCCTCCCCGGGAGCTTGCGACCTTGTTGCCTTAATCACATTGAGCATTCCATCATCGATAGGCTTCTTGGGGTGCTGTGCTTCCTCATCACTACTGTACTGGACACCAGCTCGGATGCATAACTAGGTAATCAAGGAAGGAAAGTATAGACTAAGCTTTTGTCTCACAGTGTGGATGATAGAATTAAACATTATTTGGCCCACATCAATCATCATACCCATCAAAATAGCATATATAAGAACAGCCCTCTCAATAGTAACATCGCTATAATGCGTAGCGGACATCATCTTCTGACACACAAAGTATTGCCAAGCCCGAGCATTCACAATCAAAGAAGTACATGGCAAGGTCTTAGGATTAGCACCCGACATCTTCCAAGTCATTCCCGGAATACAGAGTGTGTTACAAACTGCATCATAGTCAACATTACACAAATAAGCAGTATATTCGCTGATATTTATGTCGGGTAGCCCATAAAATCTATTAATAGATGCATTATCAAAGGAAACTGTTTTTCCTCTAACCATCACTCTTCCATTTCTATGCTCTTCAGCATTAGCATAAAACTCTATAACCACATTAATAATGTAATTAGGTGGTTGTCTCCCAAATGCATCCCAATTCCTATCAGTAATCATTTTAAAAAAAGTTGGGTTTCCCCTCTCTATGATAGTGAAACCTCTTTCAGGAATGGGTCACCTAGCATGCATCAAACTAACATACCTCTCACTAGCATTGTGACTAACAAATTTACTCTCATCATACTCTTGATGTTGTTTCCCCCTTTGTCTCTTAGTTTTAGGTGCCATTTGAACAAATTGTTTTAAGACAAGAGAACTAAATCAAATGCAACCACTCAAATATCACAAGTCCATAACAAAGAGAAGGAAATTGATCTTACTTGATGCCCAAAGTTGGAGAGAAGACCCACAAACTTGAAATCCTCTTGAAATCCCAAAATCCTCTTAGAACCAAGCTTTTTGGAGAAATTTGCAGCAAAATCTGCAATACAAGTGAGAAATTTCTCCAGGAATTGTGTTAGAATTAAGAAAGAAAGAGAAAAAGTAGATGGGCAATGATGGATTTGGAGAGAGGATGAGAGAGAGTAGAAGAGGGGCTGTTTGTTTTCAAAGGAAAATAAAGAAGAAGAGGGAAAAATGGCCTTTTAAAAGTGCAGGTCACGGGTGTGCGCCGCGGCTCACACTTATTTGCACCGCGGCGCGAAGACCTAAAGCCCTAAATTGTCGTGCTGTGGGGCGAAGCGAGCTGGCCTAGGGCCGCGCCGCGGCCTTGGCTACTGAAAATTGATGAGTTGCTGGAGGGCGAGGCGCACGGGCCTGGGCTGCGGCGCCCACTGGAGACTTGAAAATTGATGGGCTAAAACAAACAACTGAAATGGGTATAAAAATGTAAACCAAATTACTAAAAATAAACCTAAATCTAAAAAGTAAAATTAAATCAAACTAGAAATTAAAATTAAGATAGATTTAACTAAAAACAAAAATTTTAAAATTAACAAAAACTAAACAAAATTAAAACTAATGTACAATGGAACGAAAGAACCCGATTAAGAAGCATAAACCGGGGCCACCAAAGAGATCTCTTCGGGGCTATCTTTAGCACGTTCATGTTCTAAGTAGAGCTTCAACCTTTGGCCATTAACTCAAAATGCACGACCGTCGGAAGCATTTTCAACCTCAACTACTCCATTTGGAAAAATACTCTTCACAACAAAGGTCTCTTCCATCGTGATCACAATTTTCCCAGATGGAAATGTAACCACGAGTCATACAGAAAAACTCTATTACCTTATTCAAAAAAATTTCGGAGTATTTTCTGATCACACACCACTTTCATTCTTGACTTTAAGTCCTTAGCATTATCATATGCATCATCCCTCAATTCTGCAAGTTCACAAAGTTTCATTTTCCTCTCCTCACTGGACATCTTCAAGTCATAGTTAAAATTTCGAATAGCCCAATATGCTTTGTGCTCAAGTTCTACCGGCAAGTGACATGCTTTACCGAAAGGAGATGCTCCAAGAACCGTCTTGTATGCTGTCCGATACGCCCAAAGTGCATCCAATAGGCACAAAGACCAATCTTTTCGGTTAGGATTTACCATTTTCTTAAGTATTTGCTTAATCTCCCTATTTGCTAGTTCCACTTGGCCATTGGTTTGTGGATGATAAGCTGTAGAAACCTTATGGGTGACTCCATACCTGCGCATTAAAGCCTCAAAAGAACGGTTACAAAAATGTGACCCTCGATCACTAATTATAGCATGTGGAATACCGTACCTAGATAAAATATGATCTTTTAGAAATTTAACAACAACTGTATTATCGTTAGTGCAGCAAGGTATGGCTTCAACCCATTTAAAAACATAATCAACGGCAAGCAAAAGGTAAAGATACCCAAAAGAAGGTGGGAATGGTCCCATAAAATCTATCCCCCAACAATCAAATATTTCTACCACTAAGATTGGGTTGAGAAGCATCATATGACGGCGGGACAATGAGCCTAACCTTTAACATCTTTTACATGATCGACAAAACTCATTAGCATCCTTGAATAAAGTAGTCCAATAAAAACCACATTGCAAAATTTATGCGACTGTCTTTTTAATAGAAAAGTGGCCACCACAAGCATAGGTATGACAAAAAGTTAACACACTATCAACTTTCATATCCGGAATGCATCTTCTTATTATTTGGTCAGGGCAATATTTAAAAAGATAAGGGTCATTCCAATAAAAATTCTTTACCTCAGCCAAAAACTTATGTTTATCTTGTGCACTCCATGTTAATGGGACTTGGCGGGAAACCAAGTAGTTTGCAATGTCGGCATACCATGGTGTGTGGCCAAGGACAGAAAATAAGTTCTCATCCGAAAAGGCTTCCCAAATGGGAAAAATATCAACATCATTCTTAAATTCCAAGCGAGTAGATGATCCGCTACAACATTTTCCACCCCTTTCTTGTCTTTGATAGTCAAGTCAAATTCTTGCAAAAGCAAAATCCAATGTACCAAACGGGCCTTAGCATCCGTTTTTGAGAAAAGAAATTTAAAGGTGAAGTGATTTGTGAATATAGTGACAGGTGAACCAATCAAGTAAGAGCGAAATTTATCCAATGCGAATACTACTGCTAATAATTCTTTCTCGGTTGTGGTGTACATCATTTGAGAATGATTTAAGGTTTTACTAGCATAATAAACAACAAATGGTTTTCTCTCCCTTCTTTGTCCTAAAACATCCCCTACAGCATAGTCACTAACATCACACATAATCTCAAAAGGCAAAGTAAAATCCTATGATTGCATAATAGGGACGGTTGTAAGCTTAGAGATAAGTGTCCTAAAGGCTTGCTCACATTCGGGGCTCCACTTAAACTCAGTATCCTTCATCAAAAAGTTACATAAGGGTCTAGAGGTAGCACTAAAATTTTGAATAAACCTTCTATAAAACCCAGTATGCCCTAAGAGAGACCTAACATCTTTAATATTCTTAGGAGTGGGTAGTTTAGAGATCAATTCGATTTTCGATTTATCCACTTCTATCCCCTTTTCGGATACTATCCCAAGACTATTCCGGAGGACACCATAAAATGACACTTCTCATAATTAAGCACAAGCCCCTTCTCTTTACACCTGCACAAAACATTTTTCAAATTAGATAAACATGAATCAAAAGAAGTTCCAAACACGGTTAAATCATCCATATACACTTCCACATTTTTTTCAACCATGTCACTGAAAATACTCATCATGCATCTTTGAAAGTAGCCGGTGCATTACACAAATTGAAAGGCATTCTTCAAAAAGTAAAAGTACCAAAAGGACAAGTAAAGGTGGTCTTCTCTTGATCCTCTAAGGCAATTCCTATTTGGTAATATCCCGAATACCCATCTAAAAAACAATAGAAAGGATGACCAGCCACCCGTTCTAAAATTTGATATATGAATGAAAGAGGAAAATGGTATTTCCGAGTAGCCGAATTAAGTTTCCTATAATCTATGCACATACGCCACCCAGTCACTACCTTAGTTGGTACTAACACTCCCTTTTCATTTTCTACCATGGTCACCCCGGCTTTCTTAGGAACTACTTGGGTTGGACTAACCCACTTACTATCCGATATTGGAAATATAATTCCCGCATCCAACAGTTTTAAGACTTCTTTCTTAACTACCTCTTTCATAGTTGGATTTAGCCTTCTTTGTGGGTCTCTACGAAGGTTAGCTCTTTCTTCTAGATAAATCCTATGGGAACAAATTAAGGGACTAACACCTTTTATGTCGGCTATGGTCCAACCTAGTGCAGATTTATGTTCTCTTAACAAATTCAATAATTGGTCACATTGCACATCATTAAGTTCGGAGAAAATAATAACCGGAAAGGTATCACCTGGGCTTAAAAAAATATGTTTGAGTCCTTTGGGTAGCACAGCTAAATCAAGCGTTGGTGTCTCCTCAGAAGAGGGTTTGGGTGCCTCCCTTTCTTTGGGCAACTCCTCAAAGCATGGTTGCCATGATTTCTTCATAAATCCTTGTGACTTATCAAAAACATCAACAATATTAATGGTATAGGGATAAATTGAAGAATCATCAAAATCAAAATTATTAAGAAGGAATTCCAAAGAGTTAGAATTATCTTTAATGTACTCATCCTCCAAAATAAGCTCATCAATCATGTAAGTGTCGAAACACTCATCTTCTTCATGTGGTTGCCTTGAAACTCGAAAAACATTCACCTGTAGAGTCATATTTCCAAATGATAATGTCATTAGGCCATTCCTATAATTAATGAGGGCATTGGCGGTAGCAAGGAATGGTCTTCCAAGTATCAAAGAAATTTTTGACTCCGTATTCACAATAGAAACAGTATCTAAAACCAAAAAGTCAACAGGATAATAGAATTTGTCAATTTGCAATAAAACATCTTCCACAATACCTCTTGGTTTTCTTACCGATCAATCCGCTAGTTGAAGTACCACGGAAGTGGGTTTGATCTCACCTAGGCCGAGTTGCAAGTAAATTGAGTATGACATGAGGTTCACACTAGCCCCCAAATCTAGCAATGCTTGGCCACAAGATTTGTTTCCAATTTGGCAAGCCACCGTTGGACAGCCCGGATCTTTATATTTGGGCGGTGCCTTGCTATCAATTACTGCACTTGCTTGCTCCGTTAAGAATGTCGTCTTCTTCGAATTGTGCCTTCTCTTGAGTGTGCGTATATCCTTAATGACTTTAGCATAGTTTGGAACCTGTTTTATGACATGAAGAAGAGGAAGGTTAATTTTAACATGCTGAAGTTGTTCAAGAATCTCACCTTTTAATGCTAAATTTCTCTCCTTATGTTTAAGGAGTGCTTGAGTGAAAGGCACCGGTAAAGAATCACTATGTGCATCTTGTTCCTTGGGGGCTTCATCCTTGTTGCTCACTGTGTTAAGAATCAAGTTTGATGGTAGAGTGGGCCCATCAATTTTCTTACCGCTGCGAGTAATCATAGCATTAACCTCTTTAACATTTTGATTGCCAGGATCGGAGGTTTGCGCCATATATTGTCCCCTTGAATTAGGTTGTGGTTGCGAAGGAAAACGACCTTCCTTTTAAATTGTCAAGAAACTAGTCAACTTGGTGAGTTGACTCTTTATCACATTTTGTTTTTCTTTGATCCCTTGTTGTTCTTCTAGCAACCGTTAATTTATCTTGCCTTGCTCTTCCACACTCTTAGCATGTATCTATAAAAATGACTTAAAAACATCTTCCAAAGGTAAGGTTTTTTTTCGTGCATTAGATGAAGTTGCTTCCGGTTTCCATTGGGTACTAGAGTGGGCAGGAGGTTGTAGATCGAATCTCCAACTAAAATTAGGATGATTCTTCCAACTGGGATTGTAGGTGTTAGAGTAAGGTGAGTATGGTTTCCTAAAGGGTATACCTAAAGCATTACACTCTTCCTTCATCTCAAAATAGGCTGGACAATCCTTACGTACATGATCTACCCCATTACACATAAAACAAGGTTCATGGGACTCTACCCTAGCAACCAGTTCGGGGGCTCTATTAAAACTTCAATTTCCTTCGTTAGGACCTCTAAACGAGCTTTAAGGCTATCATCTTCCTTAAATTGATAAATTCCAGCTGTTTGATTTCTCCTAGTACTTTCCATGGCATTTGGTCCTGTCCAAGTGTGGGTTTTTTCTGATAGGTCATTTAGAAAATATATGGCTTGGTCGGGATCTTTCTGAAGAAAATCTCCATTACACATCATTTCTGTGAATTACCTTTCTCTACTTAGAAGTCCATCATAGAAATAACTAACTACCCGCCAACTCTCATACCCATGGTGTGGACAAGAATTCAAAAGGTCTTTGAAATGTTCCCAAATTTGATATAAGGTTTCACTCTCCTTTTGTGCAAAGTTTGAGACTTGTCTCTTGAGGTTGTTGGTCTTATAGGTTAGGAAATGCTTTTGGAAGAAGGCTTGGGTCATCTCATCCTAACTACCTATAGACCTAGGCCTTAACGAGTACAGCCAAACCTTGGCATTTTCCTTAAGTGAAAAGGGGAAAAACCAAAGTTTAACAGTGTCTACTATATCAGCCCTACTTTGAAAGGTTGCTATTATTTCCTCAAATTCCCTAATATGGACATAGGGGCTCTCATTCTCAAACCCATGAAAGGTTTGTAGCAATTGAATCATGCCCGGCTTACTCAGGTTGTTGGTCATTAGGGGGGAACATGATATAAGATGGTGTGGTCGTTCGGCTAGGATGCAAGTAGTCCTTAAGTGTCCTAGCAACATTCTCATTGTGATTGTCGGTCATAATAACAAAATCCTCTAAATTCTCGTTCGGGTGTGCACTATGGTTTGATTTAGGCGAGGTTTCACTAACGGACGTGGAAAGAGAGGGTAACTCTATTTCGAGTCTTTTAATGAATCTACCTCGCGAATCTCTCAGTCTAAGCATACACCAAAGGAATTAGAGGGGAATTGAATAAAACAGAAAAAATTAGAAAATCAAAACAAAGAGCAAAGAACAATATTACTGTCTTGTCTCAAAGTTGACAATCTTCCTTGTTCTTTAAGCGCGTTTTCATCGGCAACAGCACCAAAATTTGATTACGCTCAAACTAACACGCGATTATTGTGTATAGATGAGGTGTCGATCCCACGAGTAAAACCAAACTACAAGAGAAAGTGTAAACCTTAACACGAAACAATGAAATTCAAATGAGTAAATCTTTGTTTTACGAATGAAGCTATATGAGAGAGTTGTGAAAATATGACGAATGATTCAATAAAGAAATAACAAGGTTCCAGGAATCCTTCCTAAGTTCGTTGCCATATCCCTATTTTGACTCAATAGTTTTATCTCGATTGCAGGTTTCACATCCCAAACAAACAATCGGTAAATATTCAATCAAATCACATAAACATTCTAATGTAGTTGCTACAAATTACTCTTTAATTCCGATTCAAGCAAACATGACATATCTTATAGATTATCAAGAAACGACAATATAGTTCAATAACAATACCGCAGTAATGGACAAATCTATAAGATGAAACTATCGAAATCAATCACATCTAACAACTTGACATAAGAAGAGTTTGACTAGACTTATATGGAGGAGAAAGATGCAATCACCGGATTAAGAGGAAATCATCTCATTCTTACTTAATCAAAGAGTAAATCATAAGCAATGTTTAACAATGAATCCATACAACTGAATCAAGAATAGAAATAAAAACAACTACACCTAGGAATTCATCCTTTTGCCTTGCTTACAGATTAGTTGGACATTAGGCTCATGCTTGATTACCTAAAATGGAGAAGAATATGGTAGCTCTCTTATTTCCAGCCTCCTTTTCAATCAAACCTAAGTGTTCTATTAATACCCCAAAAGGTTCAAGGGTATTTTCAGGTCAAAAAATGTCATTAAAGCCCTAATAAAGTCGTGAAACAGAAACAGGGGATTGCGCTCGCACCGAGACTCAGCCTTTCCTTGTCGCGGCGCTACCCTATATCCTGGGTTTTAGAGGCTTTGGAGGCCGTGGCGCACACTGGTCCAGGTTGCGGCGGACAGCCTTGAGTCCAACCTCTAGTTCAGAAGCTGATAGTACTGGTGGTCGCGGCTCAAACCTTGGCTCGCCGCAGCATGGAACCCTAGAAATGGGTTTATCTTCATTTTGTCCTTCCAAAACCATTCCTTCACTACGATATGCATAGAATCTTCGTGCTTTAAGCAACGTTAGCTTTTTTATCTCTTTTAAACTCAAAATACCTGAAAATGCATCGAAATAAGTCAGTGAACCAAGAATGACACTTTAGAATTATTAAGGCATAAATATGTAATTCAGCCATAAATCAACCCTAAAATGCTAACAAATAAATACTATTAAGATGCATTTTATGACTCTCATTATCCACACTGGAAAATCTAAGGATTATTTGAGCACAAACACACTCATTGTAAACATATTAATTAGCAAACAATAAGCACATTTATATCGCTCAATAATCCTCAGACAGATTATCTAAGATAAGGTGCAATGCAGGATATATTCAAATAAAGAATATATTAAAGAGATAAAGGATTTAGATCAAGCAGACATTTTGAGGTCAATTCTACCAATTAATCTATTGAGGCCACCCTAAAGATAAATCCCAGTTATTACCAAGCGAATGCGGGCCAAAGGAAATGGGCATGCCCTGGGATCAATTAGGTAACGAGGGTGCTCAAAGAGCCCTGAATAGTGAGCACCTTAGTAGAAAATCAAGATATAAATAATAATGGGTCTTTTGATGCCTAGATGGAGAGTAAAAAAGAAACTTAATAAATGAAGAGAAAAAGTTCCAGTTATCAAATGAAAACTGTGCATTACACCAAAGCTATAATCAAGATCCAGCTTAAGATCTTAAACATGACCCTAGGCATATCAAGAATTAGATTACCTAGTTTTCTATCAATTGTTTTAAAAAGGTATGCAAAAGTCCCTATTGAAATAAACTAAAGGTATTTGAGCTCGGCTCAATAAGCTAATCGAACCTAAATTTTAGGCTCGAGCTCGATCAAGCCCAGTTTTGACCAAACTTTGACCGAGCTCAAGCTCGAATAGCTCGACTCGAGTTCACCTCTAGACACAATACAAGTTCTTAACATGCTTGAAAGTTTTGGAATGAATGGTAAGTTATTACGTAATTCGAAAAATTCAATTGCAATTATGTATATAGTAGAAGCCCCGACGAAGTAGCTGCTGCTGTATGTTCAGAAGCACCCGAATGCAGAAGTAATTTCCCCACTTAGGTCTTCTTGAAGAGGCATCTACTGCCATAGCACGACCAATTTGATTACCAAGCTTCATACCCACTTCCGTAGTCATGTCAGACAAAGGAAGGCTATACACTTGAAGCCAAACTGTGAGTATCTAAATTAGATAGATGAAGACCTATTGTCTCCATTAAATTCCAGCAAAACCAACAATCCATCATCAATTAGTCAATGTGTACCTTCTAAAACACCTTCTTTTTCCTCTTGATTATGAAAATCATAGAGAAACATGTCCTCACCAACATAACGAATAAAAATAGGATCCTCTATTCTCTAAATCACTTTTATTATCTTCTTTAATGCATCATGATAGTATGAAAAACATGTTAGCGCACAGTTTTCTCACCAAACAAAACGGTCCTAGACCTCTAGTGATCTCAGGGACCTCTCCTCAAAAACCTTAAAAACTCCCTTAAACCATAACTGCTTGCAATACACAGGACTATTAGTACTAATAATTTGCCCTAAATATCCTCATTGCTCCAAAAACATGATTGATTATCAATCATGCCATATAATCCTCACATTAACAATATTTATAAAAACATATCATCACATTCACTATGAATTGTATTACTAATAATCTGCCCTGAAGAGAAGAACAAGACCAAAAAATTAAAACAGAACTTACTTGCGTGGGGAGGCAGTGGCTTGGTGGAAGAATTAATAAACTAGAGGCAGTGGTGACTAAGAGGCAGCGACGTGGTGAAGGCAACAGCGATACAGGGAGAGATGGGGTGGAGAGAGAAGAAAAAAAGTGGAATGGAAAGAAAATGAAACAAAGAAAAGATGAAAAACAAAAGAAAGAGAAATATGAGGAAGATTTGCAAAGAGAAATATGAAGGAGAGAAAAAATTGGGGTAAATGTGGGCGGTTAAAAATGGAGAAGAAGGAAAAGAGAAGGAAGAGATTCACGAAAACGGTAGCATTTATGGAAAAAAAGGTCGCAATTTCATTTTAAGAATATTTAATTTTGCATCTTAAACAAAATATTACTAAAAAATTCAATTTATTTTCGAGTGCCAAGAATCCATCGTATAAGAGGTTTAAAAGTTCAAGCTTAAAATCAGAAAAAGTAATTACGACCAAAAATGAATTTATAAGCATGGGATTGTGTCCGTTGCAACCCATAATTTCAAACAAAATGGTATCCCTCACATATAAAAAGTAATTGCGAATGAATTGGTGCCCATGCAAAAAATCTGTCACAATTGCTTCTTTTTCTAGTAGTATTAGTCTTACTATGTAAGACACCTTTAGTCGAGTAATTGCATGCACCTTAATAATCTCCATTCAAGAAAATCTAAATTAATTAAAGTTCATCTATAAATATAAAATGAACTAGTATATAATTTTTCAAAATACAATGCATACCATAACAATCACGATGAATATAAAGCTTCTTGTTTAATTTGCAACGGAAATACAAACGTGATCAGATATTACAATTATAATTAATATATTACCTAAGATTAAATGTATAAAATTACACCACCCTTCGTTTCATATCCATCTATTGCTCATGTGTACCCCTTAATGTCTGACATAAACCTAAATCTCGTGTTTAAAGGGATGTAGGCTCGTGATACCAACAATTTGACCCTTTTTTATTAGAAATTTTAGAAAATTAAATAATTATCTAGTTTGTTTACACTAGTGAAAGCTTCATTTAGGGATGAGTATTTATTGTTAATAGGGGTGTTCAAACAATCGGTACGGACTGGTTAAAAAAATTAATTAACTTTTCAGTATAAAATAATTTGTATCGACCCACCGAATTAGTATATTTATTCTGACATTTTTCAACCGACTAAGGTTCGGTCTATTTAGGTTAAAGTTTGGTTAACCGAACATTTCAAATGGTTTTTGCCTTTGGTTTCTGTTTTAACCTTGTAATTTGAAGTTTTAACTCTGCAATTTAAAGAACTCAATTTTTCCACTAGGCAATGGCACAAGAAGCATTACCATCTACAAATTACAATCCAAAATGGAAAAGTAAAACCACACACAAAAGAGTCAAAGCAAAAACTGAAAGAAAAAAAAAAAGATGTAATCTTGCCATCTTGACTCCTACATTTTTAGTTATTTTTCAACTGTAAACCTTATACAGAAGCACACATTGTTCTAACAATGACATCTATTTATAAAATACAATCTCTCATTTTCATATTTAAATACTTTATAATTATTCAATCAACTCAAAAAGTCAAAAAAAAAAAATAGACGGGATCATGGAAATCAATCCATTCTAGACTGGTTCTATAATCTATATATAATATATTTTTTCATCCCCAAAAAATCACATTCACATTTTAATTTCTAAATCAACTGTTACTGTACATTGACTTAACTACAGTCTGTCAATCTATACCAAAATATCTAAACCCATTGAAAAAATCTCTATCATACTCACAAGTCATTCCATTCATGATCTCATTCCCAAAAAAGAAAACCTTCACCCGTCATCAACTTATCTTAAATTTAAATCCCAAAAAGCCAATCTAAAATGTACCTGCAATGTATCAATTATCAAACATAAGATTCTTCAATAGAGTATAAAAAATACATATTACCTCAAAACCATAAAAATAAATACGCTAATCAATTTTCACCTAAGGAAGAGCAAAAACATAAGCATATAAACACGAAATAAAAGCATATAATTATCTAAACACCAAAAGGGAAGCATAAAATTAATTAATTTATCAACCATACCACAAGTATATAAACAAAAACAAAAGCATACAATAAACACCATAACAACAACATATAAATAGCAAAGCAAAAGCAAAATCCAGTAAACAAAGGCATGTAAACACCAAACAGAACATATAATTATCTAAACACAAAAACATAAGAATAAAATTAATTAATCTGTCAACTATTAACTGTACCACAAGCACATAAACAAAAACATAAGCATACAATTATATAACCATCAAAACAGCAACATATATAGAAAAAACAAAACATAAGCAAAATCTAGTAAACACAAAGAAGAAGCGAATGATTAAAGTTCATACTAAAACAAAAGCATAAGATTACAATTCTTACCAAAACAGAAGCAAAAGATAATAATTCTTAGCCAAAAAAAATAGAAGCAATCAAGCAATTTCTCTAAAGATTAATGATTGTAGGTTCAAAGCAATCTTTTATCACATTGAAAATTAAAAATAAATTTACAAATGTCAATACCAAGAAACAAGAATGAAGAGCATACAAAATTAAATAATACATGCTTTAACTTTCTCAAGATTTTCCAAGTCTTCTTCAACATTAACCAGACTCTTTAACCCTCGAACCCAATCTTGAGCACATATAAGGGATTGCACTATCTTAGGAGTCAAAGAACTCCTAAAAGGATTAAGAACACACACTCTCTCTCGTTCTAAATGCAGACTCAGAAGCAATTGTGGATATAGGAACAACCAACACATCATAAGCAGTTTGTGATATGATAAGAAATCTTGGACTATTAACTTTCTACCACCCTAAAATATCAAACAGCTCCTCATCATCATCTTCAAGAGCTTCACCAAGATACCTATATGATTCAGATTTTCTATCTCCACTACTAGTTTCGGTCTTATGCTTCTTAAAGGCTGCTTTAATGATCTTCATCTACCCCCTCCCTGAACTAACTTGTGAAGTTTCATAACTAGAACTTTGTGATTGTTCACTTGGTTGGGTACTATTTTTAAGCAACAACTTCTTCTTATAATCATCATACAAGCCTTTAATTGTATCTTTCACTATCTTCACTATATTTTCACCCCTTCTACTTTCATACATCTTTAAAACAGCAAACTTCACATATTCTAATTTATGTCTAGGGTCAAGAACTACTCCAATATAAATAAGAGGATTCATCTTCTCAATGTTACCCCAATACTTGTCATACTTATCTTTCATTTTCATTGCCATAATCTTCAAGTCACATGCCCCACTTGTTCTCCATTATTGCAAAAGGGTATCGACTCCATTAATCTCATGAAATAAGGTATTTGAAGTAACACACAGTGAACCTAAAATCCTATTAATGAGATCATAAAAGCACCCCAATATTTCAACCATCCTCATAATTTTGATCCAATGATCTTCATTCGGAAACCTCATTTCAAGCTCATGCCTAATGCTATTATCAAGATATTAATACCTATCAAAAGCTTTCTCAAACTTTTGGGCCACATCCAATATCAAATAGGTTGAATTCCATATATCCATCAAGATACAAAAAAACTTTTAATTTCTATCTTTTCTAGCTCGATAAACTCTTTAAATTTCTTCAACCTAGATGGAGATTACCTTATATAACTCACAACCCCTTAACTTTGAGCAACCAAAGCCTTAACCTCCTCTAAGCCATCCATAGAAACTAGATTAATTATATGTTCAATATACCTCATATGAAGCATATCCCCACCCACAATGATAGTACCCCAATGACCTAATTTTTTTCTTCAGGTGCTCTACATCACCATCATTTGAAAAAGCAGAGTAAACATCTTGTCAATGACCCACTCAATCAAACATAACTCGATTTTTCTACCAGTGTCATCACATCTATGACTAGAAATTGGACAAAAGTTTAAGATTCATTTAAATAGCTTCCAATCATTATCAATAAAGTTTGTAGTAAGGACTGTGTAATTAATTCTTTGTAGGGAGGTCCATATTTTAGTGGTAAGACAAACCTTTTGGCACAAGTCTCTTAAAAATGGTTTCAACTTCAATTTCTCATCTACATAAAATTGAAACAATCCCTTGTAACCATCCTCTATGATGGGATGAGGAACCAAGAACATAAAACAACCATAAAGCCTGCACCATCCACAAATCTAAAAGGCAGCTTATCAACAATCATCATATAAGCTAACACCTACCCTAATAGTATCTTGGCCAAATTTCCAACTAGTAATGGTACCATTTCCATCCCCCTTATCATGTGATACTCGAGTGTGGTTGTGCCATTTGTTTTTTGATGAGCACAAAACTCACTTTTGCACTAGTTGCACTTAGTCATCAAATAACTGTCTTTGGCCTCAAATTTTGAGAAGTGATCCCAAACTACTAACCATGACTTACCCTACCTTTTAGGAAATGGAGGACAAGAATTCTCTAGACTATCATTTATGGTAGTAGGTGTGCTCTTTTGTTCTTACATCTAAAAAGGAGAGAAAGAAAAAAAAATAATTAGAGCAAAATGATACCTAAAACTATATTAACTGAAAATAGTTAAACAACTTCGAAGTAATAAGACAAAGAGATCCTTATAATTTAAATTGCAAGGAGTGGACACCCAATTGTCCTACCAACTTAATAGTTAACGCCATATGAAAAATACAAGGCAAAACAACAATGCAACATTTGAATTTACTCCACTATTTTTTTGGTAAATTACATTTATGATATTTTCACTAATAGCCTAATAGAGGCTGCAGATAAGATGAACTCAAGATTTATTTGAGTATATCCAAAAACTAAAGTTGGCATTGAAAAGGAAAATTGTAAATCCAAACAGAAGCGAAATTCGTATTTAACAAAAACCATTTTTACTAAAAGCTTAAGAGGTCAAGGAGACTAAAATGGACATACGAAGAGACTGAGAGGGACAGAGAAACACAGAGAGAGTGAAAGGGACAGAGAAACACAAAGACAAAGAGAGAAAGACAAAGAAAAGAGAGAAGTCACACAGAGACAAAGAGAGATATGGAAGAAGAAGGAAGAATAAAAAGGCATACTTTAGCTTAGGAAACCCAACTCAGAAGAGTGAAGACTGAATATGTTCTCGTGTTGGGGAAACCTAACTCTCAACTCTGAAATATAATCACCACATATTCACAGTTAGGGTTTAGGTTAAGTTTACATCTTGCATGACTAAGAGAGAGATATAATCATATATATAGAGAGAGAGACTTTGAGAGAAAGAAAAACACAGAGTCCAAGAGAGATACACAAGGACAAAGAAAGATATGGAAATGAGGGTGTGTAATTTACCTTCAATCGAACATGATATCGGTGATGGTGATGACGGCTAGAGCCCAAAGGTGACCTGAAATCGAAGATAAGAGATGAAGAATTGAGGGGTTACAAGGTTAGTTTAGGGGTGATTAATTGGTCACTGATGGAGAGTAGTATTATAGACGACCGACAATGATGATGGTGTGGTGGCCTGGTGGTTAGTGGGAGTGGAGGCTAGGTTTTACAATCGCAATTCGCAATTAAGAGAGAAGTGTGGACTAGGGTAAGAAATGAGACCTAATGTCTAAAGATTGTGTTTATATATTTATTATTATTATTATTACTCGATTAATCAGTTAGTTCGGGTAAGAAATTTTTTCCCGACCACCGAATCAACTTATCGACTTTGAAGTTCAAAATTACTGTTTTATATTGATTCATCGATTTAACCGAATCAATTGGTTTAATCAGTTTGATACGATTCGGATAATCAGTTTTGTCTGATTGATGAACACCCCTATTCATTAACATGTTTTATTTATGTTAATAAAGTCTGGTGAGAGCTTAAGTAATTAGTATTTGTGTATGTTTTTTCACTAGATCTAATAAAAAAAATAAATTACAACTACATCCTTCATGTTTGGTCATAAATAAAATTTCATCCTATATTTTAAAAAATTACAATTGTACCCTACGATTTAAAAACTTTAATTGAAATCATGAGAATTATTATCCTTTCAATACGTTAAAACCTCATATATTAGTTTTTTTCTTGAATTAAATAAAAATAAATAAATGATGTCATGTCATCATTTAATTTAGTTTTATTAGATTTTTTAATGTTTATATGATTATGAAATAAATTTATAATTTTATTTAAAAATTTGGAGGAAAATGACTTATTTTAAAAACTTGAAATATAATTATATTAACCTATGATCAAATTTCAAAGATGTTATAATTTATCCTAAAAAAATATAATATATGTATCCAAGGATCTCTCTTATAATCGACTGGCAGGTGGTGACATGATATGTCGAGGAAGGCAACATGGGGTAAAGCCTTTCAAATGGGCGGAGTTAGGTTTGCGAAATTTTTTGAATTTGACTTGGTCATCCTTAATTATTATTTTTAATGAATTGCTCGCAGCTAAGAATGTTGGAATAGACATGATATTTTTATGTAAAAGAAATGTAGGGATTGAAAGAAGCCTAATGACAGTATTTCGTTGTGAGTAGGTGGACTTAATTTGTTCCTTTTCTTCCAATGTATAGACTGTAATACTTGTAATTAACTGACCCATTAACCCCTAACGACATAATTAATCAAACCCTTTTTCTTTTGAAGTAAGAGAATTATAGATGCCGTGCTATTTAATTAATGAAGTTTCTCTGGGTAAGATATATGTATTTCGTAGCTGTTGTGGAAAAGAGTGGAAGTTAATTCATTAAAGTCAAACTGGTCATGCTTGTCAAAGCAACGTAAAAATGGAGTAGTATACATATATATATATATATATATATATATATATATATATATATATATATATGTTACCATCTCTTCAAAAGTCATACTAACTTAAAAGTAAGATTAATTATAATACTCTTTTCGTTGGAGAAATGATTGAAGCTTATGATATAGTTGAAAACAAAATCACAACTACGAAAAGCTTTTCTTTTGTAAACTGGATGGTTATTCTCATGTTAAATGAAGGTATAACATTACAACTTGAGAAGGATAAATTAGGAAAGCTTACTATACCTACTCTTTTGCTTTCCATTTTGCACAGGTACCTTAACAACCAGTAGCATGAATTAATTTGTATGAAACTATAATTATTTTAAAATAATGTGTTATTTTTATGGTGCTCGACGTGCAAAATATAGCTGTATGTTAAAACAAATATCATACCATAAAAAAATATAGGATTTCAAATTAAACATCCTTAATCCCATTGAATCGCCATAAAAGAGTAAAGAACACCTAATATCAAATAGATAGAAAGAATACTTACCTTACTTAGGATCCATGATTGAAGATGTAGTTGATTCGATCAATCATAGGAATCAATCCTTAGGTAAATAATAGGAACTTCTCTTCTTTGGTTCTTCTTTAGCACACTGGCTCTCAATGGGCAAACTTTTTTCCAATGCGTTTCTTAGAGTTGAGAATAGGATGGGGAACCTAATTACTTATACTTAATATAGTAATTCAATGGTCTGCCCATCAAAAGTCCGAAGTTCTACTATGGCCTATACTAGCTAGCCTATAACACATCAGAGTACAAAGCCCATTGTAAATAGATTGCTCTATCGGGCTCCCTTTATGTCTCCCTTAAATACCAATACTTAGCCTGTTTTTTAATAAAACTTGATCAGCTTTAATTAATGTAAGCCTACATCATGAAAAAATTCTAACATGATCTCCCACTTGCACGACATTAATTTTGAAAAAAAAAAATTATCTTTTAAAAGCTACTTTCCCACCAAGATAACTTTAAAATTTATGTACACTATTAAAACATTGGTCTATAAACTATTCCAAGTGTCAATTTGATCCAGTGGAGTCCTCAAAACCGTATTATAGTAGTAATTGTATCTTTTAAGTGACACAAGACATTCCATGGTCACGAGAATGAACAAACTCCATCGACATGAATCAAACATGGTAGCATAGCAAGGAAACAACATCCACAAAATGATCATAATATGTTGATTTACCCTTGTTGGTCACTTTCAATTTTCTCCACTTTAAGCAGCACAAGTATGCTAGAGAAAATCCTTTACGATTTTTCAATAAAACCTGTATGTCTTACTTACAATTATAATATCTCGAGATATATTTTTTGTCAGAAGACATACACCTAAGGCTAAAATAGAATGCTCTAAGCCTTTTTGTTTAAGATTGACACACATCTTAAGACTTTAAATTGATATATGCATAAGACAATACAAACATATAAAACATCAATATGCTAAATACAATTGAATTTGCATGCAATGATAATTGTCAGCATAATGTCCGAGATAGATCACCAAAAGATGTAAATAATTGAAGTATATCACCATAAGATGTAAATAACTAAAGTTCATCACCAAAAGATGTAAAGAATAATGTAAACAAATAGAGTAAATGCAATGCCTCTCACTAACCAAGTATATCCAAAGATACCTTAAGCCCATCCTTTAAGCATGCCACTTTAATGCATTAGGCTAAAGACCCTTGGTTAGAGCATTAGAAACCAAATTATTTGTTTTATTATTATGCTCTGTAATGTCACCATACTTTATTAATTTCCTTAATTGTCAAGAATTTTACCTCAATATTCTTGGACCCTGTGATATCCTTCATTATTCTTTGAAAACAATTACTATCACAGTACAATCATATGGACCTAGCAATAGAAATAATTATGAACTGGCTAGAAAATTACATTTTTCATTCAAGCAGCTTATGCAGTGGCCCATAGCATGCCACAACCTTAGCTTAAAAGAACCAACAAGTGTCTACTTGACACTTTCTAAACTAGCATCTCCTACCACCCTAACCATATAATTTGATAAAAACATTCATTTTACCCTAGAAAAATGGTAAAGTTTGAATCCATATACTTCATTATCTCAATATATTGAGAAACTTTTGTAAACCAATTTCAAATCCCGGGACCTATTTATTTACCTTATCACGAGTAGCCACCTTATAATCTGGATCCTTTAGGCTCTTAAAAAATATGTTCTCATTACCAAAACAATGTAGGGATGCAAACTTTATGCTCTCAATTGTTATAGCATATGACACGTTCCTTAGACATTTTCTCTTAGTTTCACTTTAAGGACACTTTGTAGGGCTCAATTTGTCATCTTTAGGAACTAGAATATTCATAGGTTTGCAATCTTGCCTATTGAACCTTTCCAGAATATGATCAATGTATGCCCTTTGAAAGTGTCTTAATAGAAAATAAGGTATATTTTTATAGATTTCAGTTTCAAGAAGAACATGTCTTTTCAAGATCTTTTATGTCAAAATACCTAGACATTAGTTGCTTAATTTCATGCAATAGTCTTAAAACATCACAAGCAAGCAAGATTTCATCCTCATTCAAGATAAAGAAAACAGAAATGCTCCCACTGACCTTTACATATATTAACTAATTTACATCGACGAACCTTTATGAAGTCACTATATCATCAAATTTCGAATACTACTGTCTAGAAGCTTACTTTAAACTCTTATATAGACTTTTTTATATTTATATATACAATGGTTTGTCACCATCTTCCTCAAATTCCTTAGGTTGTACTATATAGAATTTCTTATGAAGTCTCTATACAATAAAGCACTTTTCATTTCCATCTGATGCAGCTCTAAAACTTGATGAGTTTCTAGCTCCATGATCACTCTAAAAGCATCGTTAGAGGAAATTAGAGGGAAAATTTTGCTATAAACAATCATTTCTCTTTGAGTGAACCATTTAACTACCAATATAGACTTGAAACTTTCAATCCTTTGGAGTCATTCTAAGTTTCACAACCATAAAAAAATTTCATTTTCATCTGATGTAGCTCTAAAACCTAATAAGCTACTAGATTCATGATCACTTTGAAAACATCCTTAGAGGAAACTAGAGAAAAAGTTTCTTTGTAAACAATTATTTCTCTGTGAGTGAATCATTTAGCCACCAAAATGGACTTAAAACTTTCAATCCTTTAGAGTCCTTCTAAGTTTTACGACCATCAAAAAATTATACAAGCACAACCTTCACAAGCTCTCTAAAACCAACATTGGGTCTCATTGAATGCACCTTATCTGTCATCGCTTCTCACCACATATCTAACTAAAAGCTAGAAAACAACTTCTAATAAATCACTAGGAACTGCATCATATAGATCATATCATAGTCACTCTCATCTAAATAGATCATATAGATCAGAATATTGGTAGATATTCTCTCCCTAGTGGATAACAACCGGTACCCTACACAACTGCATCATGCTATTGAGAAGTCTTAATAAGAACTAGTTGAGCAACTAGATCTTGTTCCTCCATAAGTAGGTCTAGGAACCAATATGTCCATATTTATAGGTAGAAATAGAAAATATCCAAACACCTCACTATCCTTAGAATAATTATTTTTTTGGTTAGATCAACACCAAAATCTTAGCTATTTTTATTCTATAATTATAGTATTTTCAAGCAAGATTATGAAATTTATGTCTTAGAATGATCTGAGTACCTTATGAAGAAGCAACAAAAGAATATAGAATCAAACTTACCTTCATTTAGAGCAAATATAGATGTATTTCTGTAAAATATTTCTTAAATATGAAGACTATCGATGTTAAGGTTTTCATCTAGTCCATAATTCAAAAGATCTTTAGATTGAAACTTTACTATAAACTTTAGTAAGTACTTACTAAACCATAGTAATGACATCAACCCAGAGATAATCTAATCTTGACATGTTTCTTTTCATAACCTTAAATGTGTGATTTTGCCTTACAGTCACACCTTTATGTTCAATATTGCCTAATATAGTGTTTTGGATCACTATTTCCCAATCCTTCAAGCATCTAGCAAACAAACTTTTGAATTATCCTAAAACTTTATGTTTGCCAAAATACTCAAATCCCTGATCAAACTCAATCATTATTAATGACTTTTTCTAATTATTTCTCAAAATCAATCCTAAAATCTTGAACATATCAAGAAAATCATACTTTTCTTTAATTAAGAACATGTATCCAGAACAAGATTAGTCATCAATGAATGATACAAGTGTTTACACTTACACATTATAGTTGGATAATCTCTATTGAAAATAAGTGTGGATGAGTTCCAAAAGATCACATTTATGAGATGCACAAATTTCTTTATCTTGTTAATTTATCCCTAAAAAAGTCAACACATGTCTAGTTGAGAGTTAGTCAGATGTATTCCTTTATCACTTTTTTCACTCTCTCCCTAGAATTGTGACCAAAGCATTTATACCACAACTTAGAGGACTTTCCATAGTTATAGATGTTTTGGCAATACTTAAACTTTATATGAGGTTATATTAAGGATAAAAATTTTATCGATACCTATCGAGTACCTGCAAAACCCGACCCTAATGGACCAAATTTAGAGGCTATTTTTCCGTAGAGGGTCGGGTGCAAGTGAAATATTGTAATGCCCACCGAGTATGGGTACGAGTGAGGGTAGAGTGGTATCAAACTCGGTGGGTACATGTTTATTTATTATATATATTTTATATTATTTTTCAATTACATTTTAACCCTACTTATTGAGTATATGTACTCTCTTATAGATTTAGGGTTTCATTTTTTTAGCTAAATCTAAAGCAGCCATACGCTCCTCTCCTCTTCCATGCTCTACCTCTCAGTCTCTCCTCTTCCACTCTCTACAAGAAATTGAACTTGAAAGCAGTTTGACAGTGTTGGCTAATGAGTGTAGACATTTTCCGGTGGCTCGTCATTTTTTGGTGATAACACTTCTTTTACTGGTATTTCTTATCATTTTCTTTCAAATTGATAACTATAAATATCTATCTACTATTGTTTGACGGTAATTTCTTTTAAGAATAAAACCATAGACATCTACTGGTGTAAATACCCACATCATTCTCTTCTTTATAAAGCATAATTGCTCTATATTATAGTTTAGATTTGCAATTAGAGAAGTTATGTAAACCTACGAAATAGTGATTTGGTTTGTATAAACATATGCTGGTATATGGTGAATTTGAGTATGTGCATTGTAGATAATGCTGAGTAAATTAGTTCTGTGTGTTCTTCGTCATGAGCTGAAGCTTGATTTTGTGGGTGTGGATTACCCGAAGGGTATCCGTACTCGTGATGGGGGTGGGAATGAAGGAAGGGTATCCATACCCGGCGATGTGGAACGAGTATGGGTGAATTTTTTTTTCATGGGTGCAAATGGCAAAGTAGGGGCACCCGGTCCAAAAGCACTTTGTTGCCATCTCTAGGGTTTATAGACTTCATTTGGAGCTCAAAATATGTAATACTCGTATTCGTAAAGAAAGGGTAAATAAATAAATTGATAAATATGACATGGAGTTAAAATAATATATATATATATATATATATATATGTGAGAGATTTAATTTTTATAAAACAAAACAGGATGTGTGGTGGTGTAAAGAAAAAGATAAAGAAAAAAAAAGAGAAGAAAAAAGTCCAAATAAAAGAAAAAGAAAAAAAGTTTTTAAAAAAAAAACAAAAAAAAATCATGCAACACCTGGAAGTCCAAGTGTTGTAACCTTTTGTGAAAATTTGCTGCATGTTATGCAGTTGTAAAAAATCAAAACAGCGGAGCAGTGAACGGTGCCGCTTAAATTATTTTAAATATCGAATTGTTTTATTAGTTTTACCAAATTCTGTTTGGTTTTCCTCAAACTCAAATCTAAACTACTCTATTTTTTTAAACACTTGGGGACCGAAAGAAATGTTGAAAGAGTAAAATTTTGAAGGGATTTACGGAAGAATTTCATATAGAGAAGCTCTAAGAAAAATAGAAGGTAATAACGTGAAGTTTATTTTTGAATTTTAGCATACATGAAATTCCCGGAATTCAAAGTGAAAATTTTCAAAAGGTGTGAATTTTGGAAGAATTGAAGAATAAATTAGAATTTAATATGAATATTATGTTAGGTGTTAATGATCAGCAACCGGGGGAAATTGCTGAGAAGAGCAAGGAAGTGATCCACGGGTAGCTTTAAGTGCTACGTGGTGAGTTAGATTTACTTTAAGTAATCAAAATAAATATGAAATATATAGTGATAATATTTGAATAACTTATTAACCTATGATTTGATAATAGATGAAAGTTATTTGATGGGTATGATAAATATAACTGATATGTGGAAAGTGGTTATATGAAAAGTAATATTATTGGAATAATGAGTCGATTAAATAATGAAGGGGAATAAATGCAATTCTTGATGAGTTATGGTTGATAAATTGATGTGATATATGAGGACAAAAAATTAGCCAAATTGATCAAATAGTAAATTGAGAAAATGTAGGATAGTTAAATTTAATGTCTGAATACATCTTTGTTGTTATATTACTGTTCGTATGCATATTTTATATCATTGTTCATATGCTTATGCATGAAATAAAATAACCGGAAGGGGGTCGATCTAAATGAAAACCGTGACAGCCAGTATATGCTGGAAATAAATGAAAACTGTGACAACCGATATATGCTGGAAATAAAAGAACCGGGAGAGGGCAAGTTTAAATGGAACAAAAGAATCGGGAGGGAGCCGGTCTAAGATAAAAACATGTCGACATGTGGGAAGACGTTCCCTAATAATAATTCATTCATTGCATCTGTTTAGTATTGATTGCATTACTAAAATGCTGAAATGTTGTTTGATATTTTAAATTTACAGATGAATGAGTCTCACAAAGAGACAGTTATGGTGAGAAAGAAACATAGAAGTATGATATGATAAGAACCATCTAAATGGTAGACTATATGTTGTGAACCTCATAACGATGTAATTATGAGATAATTGATGGTCTTAAGGTGAACATATATATGAGAGGAAGAGATTGATAGAAAATGAGACTTATGATATATGTAGTGATAACATAATGCTTTTATCAAGTATATGAGATATAAATGATTAAATATTAAGAGACTATTTACACGAATTGAATACCTTTAGTAAATTTAATTCACTTAGCTTGTGAAGATGTTAAATGATTTCAAGAAGCAAGCGGGACAGATAGTTGGTGAGTTGAGATTCAAACGGATTTATTTTCTATAAGCCACGTGGTCCACATCATTAGACTAATGAGAAAAAAAAATATTTGTAAATATTCATGCATATTACGTTGTATACAATGTTGAAGTTGAGATCTGAATGATGTATCTCCTTTTGTTAAGAGTTGAGGATTGATGTAAAAATTTATGTTGGTATTATTGTTTATTGTTGCATATATGTGTCGTACTGAGATTTTCAAAATGTGACAACACCGTCTTAGGGGTGGCCAACCCAGGATGGGTCGTTACAACACACAATCTATACAATCCATAGAATAAGGTGCAATGGCTAATATCTTTCGAATCGAAAGATAATTTAACTTTATAATCTTTATTATCAAAAGTGTAGTCAATCTTGTCCAAAACTCAAAGACGAAAAATAAATTCCGCACTAGGATCATTATAAGGTGTGTCCCTAATAGTTGTTTAAATCTAGAAGCTAAATTTAAACTAGCTACTCCTATAAACTTTATGTTAACTTCATCATTGTTGTCAACCGTGAATTTAAACTCTCCTTTATTTCACTTTTCTTTTCTTGTGAACCCTTGCATGGTAAGAGTAATAAAATTAACACTGTCTAGCCACCACACTAAATGGAGCTTCAGTAACATTGAATTCCTTTAGAACAAGAGCCAAAGAGTTACCCTCACGATCACTACCATTTATCGAAGTTTTTATTTTTATTGCAGTCTCATTTCTCATGATCTTTTCATACATAAAAAGCACTTAATTTTTACTTTATAAGGAAAACATCCTTAAAACCCACTGCATCGCCAATCTGATCAAATTATTTATTATTATCCTAAACAAATTTAGAAGCATTAGATTAAACCTTTTTTTCTTTTTTTGATACTTATTTTTGGAAGCAAGTGAGGCAATCTGGGATTTCTCTCTTAACTTGAAAATTGACTATCATTATTATGTACTCCCAAATACATCTTTTTTCGTCATACCTTATGGAATTTACTTTATGAAAAATTGAACTCATCTAAGCATTCAATGACTCTCAATATCTTTTAATGGTTAGCAGGCTCGCATGGTCAAACTTAGTCCATGCATCATATATCTGCTACCAAATAATAACTATTATCCTTATGTTTTGAAGGTTTATACTTATTTGTTTCCAGATATATGTTTGTCATCTCAGTGACAAACTCTTCATTACATTTTCAACTTTATGAAACTCTAGCCAATCAAAATTTCAAAGCCTAACTTATTTCTTCTTGACACTAAAGGTGACTTTATATAAAAAAAAAAGGTGACTCATTTAGTTAAACAATGCAACTTTATTAGCAATTATAGCATAATAATGTACTCCCAAACCATAAATGAGTTATCTTCATGAGAGCCAATACACATAATCATGTAAACACCATTGGACATAATTCATGACATGCAATTATGAAACCCTCCACATAGTAGCATCCATGAAAATCTATTCTAACATTTGAAAATCTATCAGTTTTGGGTGTACAGACAAGTTGGGTCAATCACTTCTTAACCGTATGCTTCCTATGTGAACCTCTCAATTCCAATACACAATCACCACCTTTAGGTGTATGACCATGTACTAGAACAATAGACATCCCATTACCGCATAAGACTGATATTCCACAAATCCAACCGAAAAATGCCACTTTAGTAGCTACAATTTTAACTAATTCATGAAACTCTTCCATACTATGATTTACTTTATATTATCCACACCAAAAAATAGACTATGATTTAGACTTGAAGACAATGGGCTAAATTTGTCTCTAAAATCATATTTCATATTAATTATATTGTTAACAATTATTGGGGTGTGAACATGCCCACCTCCCATTGATTGATCATTCCCAAATGAGGGGTACTAGGGGTCAATACTCCCCGGTTGGTGGGGTTGTCGGTAAACCTTGGCCCTCACAATAGACCCTAGATACATTTAGCACAACATATGGACAAATCATTCTTCATTAGACATAGTTTTGAGTTAATTTGGATGTTATTCAGGGCACTTTATGTGAAAATAGGGAAAATCTAAGTAATAATCGATGGTGAAAACTTTATGTCCTTATGACAATCGCCTATGGTAAACCACAATCAACTGTCAAAAATTTATGCCCTAATGATAGACGATTATGGCAATTCACAGTCGATTGTCGAAAGTTTCTATTCTTATTTTTCCTTAGCAAAATTGACTGTCCACAAATGACAGTCAATTGTCAACAAGTGACGACGACTGTGAACTTGACTGATGACTTTCACTTGTTTTCATGCCCTAAATCAATTTTCTTTATATCCAAACAACATTTAAGGGTTTTAATTTATATTTATGTTTTTAATCCTTATAAACACTATTGATTCAACCAAATAACCTTAATCTAGCATATAACTAACAATACATCAATTGAATCAACACAATCAAAAAACTCTAAAACATGTTTGTACAAACATTGAATCAAATAATATGAATATGCAAATTAATTCTTATATTAGCATCAACCATCATATAAATCAATCAAACATATTTTATTTATTGCTAGAATTAAAAACCCTAGTATGCTTTCTATCAATACTTATTCAATCCAAGATTGAAACCTTATAATAGTAATCAAATGGCCCGTCCATCAAAAGTCCAAAGATTTACTTTAGCTTTCATTAACTATTCCACATTAAACATATTAGAGTATTAAACTCACTGTAAATAGATTGTTTTATTGAGCTCTTTTTACGTTTCTCTTAATATACCAATACTTAAAAATGTTAATTCTGTTGTGGTGAAAGGACACGGATGTCGTGGTTTCGATTTTATTCTTATTAAAAGTAGTGAAGAGTACGTAATGCTGTTTGTTGATGAAGAAGTGTAGTACCTAATTAAGAATGGAAAAAGAGGTTAGCTGCTCCTATTTTATAATGAAAACTGGTTAGACATCTTTTCTTTTAAAAAATTTGGTAACATGGATGACATCAGGGTCCAAAATTTTCCCTCATCTTAATTTCCCTTTATGTGGACTTACGAACTAATAATTTATGTATATACTGAGCATGAATTTTTGGGTCTTTTATCTTGTCAAGGCATTTTAATTATTATGGTTGTCACAGAAGAAAATTAAGTCCATGCATGTTATCATTGTGCTAGAGATGCTTTAGTTTTGAAGTCTAATACGTAAGAAAATATACCATTCATTAAGTAGAAGACCACATGCAAGTATAAACACACTTGAAAGTGTATAATCTCAACACTAAACAGTACTTAAGAAAAAAAAAACGTTAAAAATGAGAGCATAAAATCGCTATCAACTATGTGTGTGAGTAAGGCCTGACACCTTATTCATGACCTAAAAAACCAAAAACATAAATGTATCAAATTAGCAATCATAACATAATCACCTATAGCTAAGTAGTTAGCTTAGCTGCTAAATTAAGGTTTCATGTATGATGGACTTATTGGGTAGGGAAAATAATTAAATCACAATCACATCAAATTACAATAAATTAAATAAGCGTAGTTGGTAGCAAAGATGAGAAATTGATGGTTGCAGCTAGTATATATACAATTATTATTCGAAAAGGGATGTATGTTAATTAATAAAGAAAAGCATATACATAACCGAATCACTGATAATTATAACTATTTTAATCACATACTAAATTTTTTTTGAGATTTCTGTGAGAACCATGATTTCTTAATTGGTTCATATCTAAATTTAATGGTTTAAATCAATTGAAGATTTCATTGATAATCTTAAAATTTTTACTGGTAATGTTAATTTTTAAGTTTCATACTTATATTGACATTATTAATGAAACTCTTTAAGATTATTAATGAAGTTTCTAACTGATTTGAACCATTAAATTTAAACCCGAATCAACCAAAATTTTTTACAATGAAAACAGGTATTCGCACTGGGCCCAATGTGGATCAGTCCTACGGTCGGGTTGTAATACAGCAGAACCAAATTTTGTAAGGCCCAAATTCAATCATTCAAATCCCGAGCGTAGTTGAAACTAAAAGGGTCCAAATTAATGGAATGCAAAAGTGAAAGCCCAAATGTAGGGTAAAAGGTCCAGTACTTAAGTGATTCTGTAGATTCAATACCACGGCCTATCAAATCTTGACATCTGGAACGACAAAACAAAATCTAAAGTGAAAATGATGCTAACGTCGTTGCTCTCTGTTACCTTCTTTAGGAAAGAAAATGTCTCATGATAATTTTCTTTTTCCCAAAATCAAGTGTCCATAAATCTTCGTATCAGAAAACAATATTCAAAGGATCTGATGGAGGCAAAGGAAAACCGAGATAAACTAGAAGCATATGGTTTGTTTGATTACTTCTCTTTTTTTCTCTCTATTTTCTCCACTATCCAGAATTATAGGCCTTTCTTTGGTGATTTCTTTTACATTAAGTTTGGTTATTTTGAATTAAATCTTAAAAATAGAATAACTACAAAAAAAAAAAGAATAACAGTGTTCTTTTAAGTCCACCGTGCTTTAAAACATCGGAAAATGGATTTCGACACTTTGATATACAAGGCTGAAGGTGATGACAATATTTATATATGGTGCAGTGGATAAGTACCATTATATGGTTTAAAGCGCCGATCTCGTAATGTCTAGTGCCTCCAAACGCTGCTATATGTTTCTATAAGCAATCCCAATCTGGTGTAGTCAACTATTTAGAGCACTTTCAAGCGTCATAGTTTAATTTTAGGCACCTTAAAATTTTTTCCCGTGTTTCATTTGAGTTATGTTCTGACGCTTCAAAACATCATTGTTTAATTTTTAGTCCCATAAAAAATTTTCTCATGTAGCACATGAGTAATGTTATGGCATCGAGAAGCGCCGATATATATTTTTGTTTTAAATAACAGCACAAAAACAGCCGTTGATGTAACTGTTTGTATTTTTAATAAATAAAAATATTTTTTCTGGACAATTAATTATAATCCTCTTGCATCATATAAATAGCCACGTTTTCTAAGACCAATATTTAACTAAACTACTTTCATAAATTCAAATCTTAGAAATTTAATCTGATCATATATGTAATTAAAAGTATTCATACACAGTGTAAATTCTGAAATCATATTCACTTACAAAAGAGTTAATTAAGATCATATATGTAACTATTAGAAATCTTATATCATTATAACCTAAATAAACTAGTACATATTTTGTTATAGCAGACCATGCCTCAACCAACAATATTTATAAAATTTCCAAGACTCCCAAATAACAAACAGAAGTTTTACCCAAATCTCACTAAAACATAAAGGAAGATAAAATTAATAAACAACTAAATAATTACCACAGCTTCTTTTGAGGCTTCATCAACATAACTCCCATATTTATGTTTGTGACACTCATCAAAGAACTCAAGACGCCCTAGATCTCTCCCAAGTTTCACTACCAAATATTAAATTTAACAATTTTTAGAAATTATTCACTAAAGTAGATTGATATGAATATGAAGAAAGACCAGAAAAAAAAATCTTTACTATTTCATGTCGTTTCCTCATAAGGCTCTTTGAACCTGTAGTGTGAAGACATCGTCGTAAGGCTCTTTGAACCTGTAGTGTGAAGATATCGTTGTGTTGCACATGCTAACATTCCAATTCTACAATATTTCTGCCAAAACGAAAAGAAGAATCAAATAATCAATAAATCAAACAAAGCAAAGGTCCAACAATACTACTTTATTTACAACCTGATTTTCTTCTGAAAACTAGCAGTTCACAAGGTCCACCCATTGGTGCTTATCCACATCTTGTGGATGTTTTCTATTCAGGATTTCTTGCTTTGTCCAGCCTAGTGCATGTTTTCTTTGAAGTTTAATTTTGGAATCCCTTCATTTTCTACCACTTACTATCTAGTTGTCAATCTTTAAAAGGTTAGGGAGTAAAAACTTGGTCTACATAAAAAAAATATTCTCAACAATCAAGCATGTACAATACTAGAATAAAAAAGAATATACTATTAATTGCCCTTGTTAATTTCACAAGATGTGTTTTGTAGTTTTTAGGAATTTTGTTCTAATTCTTGTAACCAATGGGACATAGATTGCCTCGCTTTGCAACCCTACTGATAACTCTAAATAAATCATGTTATTATACTTCTGTTAGGCACGTTTTTGGTATTGATCTTAAGCATTAGATTTGTGTTTCATGTGTTTTTAGCAACTTTTAGTTTAGTTTATGTTAATCTACTTTTAGTTTGTTTTAGTTAATTTGAATGATCAATGCAGAGTCTTGGGATTTTACTATGCAGACGCTCAATGCTGCAGCGCTGGTTCAAGGGCGCTGCAGCACTGGAATAGGGCTGGAAAGGCAATATTTGTGAAGAGGACAAAAACTCAAAGTTACAGCACTGGTTCAAGGGCGCTGCAGCGCTGGAACGTGGCAGGGACTCAAAGCTGCAGTGCTGGTTCGTGGGGCGCTGCAGCTCTGGTTAGGGTTCGATATGTGCTTAGCGCTGCAGCGCTGGGAAGTCGACACTGCAGCACTGGCCGGCAGATTCAGAATATTATAAATAGTAACCCTAGCTGAACAAAACGAGAGGAGCGCGGCTGTTGAAAAGAAAAACATATTTTGAGGAGACGACACACAAAAGGGGAGTTAGAGACGCTCCTGGAGGCTCCTCTGAAGCTTTTAATCATTCCTCTCTGGTTTTGCTTTATTTTTATAACATTATGTTGATGTTCTATAATATGAACTTGGTTTGCTTGAATATTATTATGGAGTAGGTATTTTTGTGTTAAGGATAGATGAATCCTAAACCTATGTCTTAAGTTGCTGTTTGGACAAGTTGTAATTGAATATTTTTTTTTTCAAAGAGTGTGTTTTATTGTTCTTAATGCTTTTTGTTACTTTGATTCATTCTTTAAGCATGGTGATGTGTCGAATAGAGAAGCTATGTTTTTATGAATGGTTGGATTAATAAATATGATGTTGGAATGTTGTCTATGCAAAATACATGGTAAAACATGCCATGAATGGAATAGAAGTAACCGAATAGGGATTCTAGGAAATTCATGTAGTCCGTTTAAATCATAACCGAATAGGGAGATTTAACCGAAAAGAATTCCACTGAACTTAATGCTTCTTAATTTGAATTAATCTAGAATAGACATGGAATATGGATATTTGAAATTAATGATTCTTTAGATTGTTGTTAAACCTGAAATATGGAATTAATGATTCTTTAGATTGTGGTTAGACCTGAAATATGGATAACCAATTTATTGGGAATTCTACCATCTTGAAAAATGTATTAACCGAAACTTGTCCATTCGAAACTCTTGGCAATAATGATTTAGGTGAAGTCGAGTCCTTAGCACGTTAGTTTATAAGAATCTAATTCCAAAGTTTGCAATTCTTCCTTTTATTTACTATTGTCATATGTTTGTCCTTTAGTTAATTTTAGTAAATTCTTCTCCTACAATTATTCATTTGCTCAAATAAAGGTAAGAGTTGAGTCATACCTTCTGTAGATTTTATTTAGTCATCGTTGGGAATGATACTTACTCATCATTTTATTACTTGAACGAGTGCACTTGCTAGTGTCAATTTTGTCGCATCAAGTTTTTGGCGCCGTTGCCGGGGATTGAAATAAAATATTACATTTATTGTGATTCTACTAGTTAATTTGAGAGTTTGTTGATTTGGTTTTTAAGTCTATTTTGCAGGGTTTTCGTTTCTAGTGCATGACACGTACTAGTGGGAGAATACTTGCAGAATTTAATCCAGAAATTGAGCGCACTTTTCACACTTTGAGAAGAGCAGCGTCAGTAACAGTCAATATAATGGCATAAGGGAACAATGCAGAGGTGCAACGTTCACTTTGGGATTATGCTATGCCAAAGATGGATGGTGTTGAATCTAGCATCCGACGACCACCTATACAAGCGAACAATTTCGAAATTAAGCCTACCATCATTCAGATGATTCAACATTCAGTACAATTTGGGGCCTATCGCAAGAAGATCCAAATGTTCACTTGGCGAGTTTCCTTGAACTGTGCGACACATTTAAGCATAATGGAGTATCGGAGGATGCAATTTGCTTAAGACTTTTTCCATTTTCACTGAGGGATAAAGCAAGAAGCTGGTTGACTTCTTTGCCAGCAGGATCCATATCGACATGGGTAGAATTGGCACAAATTTTTTTAGGGAAATACTTTCCTCCTGCAAAAATTGCAAAGTTATATAATGAAATTACTATGTTTTTGCAGGTCGATAGGGAGTCACTCTATGAGGCATGAGAACGTTTTAAAGACCTTTTGAGAAGATGTCCTCATCATGAGTTGCCTACTTGGATGCAGGTACAAACTTTTTATAACGGTCTAACCAGTACAACCCGGAATATGATTGATGCAGCTGCAGGTGGCACTATCATGAGAAAAACTCCAGAAGAAGCTATTGAATTGCTAGAAGAGATGACCACAAATTCTTATCAATGGCCAATTGAAAGGTTACCTGTTACCAGAGCCTCAGGATTGCACAATATATATGCTGTTACAACTTTAGCAGCACAAATGGAGACTCTCGCCAAGAAGATAGATGGATTTAATCCTACTACACGTGTAATATATGAATTGTGTGGTGGTAGTGGCCACCATAGCAGTAAATGTCAGGCAGGTAATCAGTTTACATATAATTCATCTGCTGAACAAGCTAACTTTGTTTCAAATTTTCACAGGCAAACACAATCCATACAGCAATACATATAATCCGGGATGGAGGAATCACCCGAACTTGTCTTGGAATCAAAGCAATGCAAAACAACCTCCTCCTGAATACCCACCTCAAGAAAAAAAGTCTAACTTGGAGGACAAGATGGTCAAATTCTTAAATGCAGCAGAAACTAGGTTCCAAAATCAAGAAGTATCCATCAAAAATCTAGAAGTTCAGGTGGACCAACTAGCAACTATAATTTCTGGACGTGCAAAAAATCCTAAGGAGGATGTCAAGGCCATAACACTAAGGAGTGGCACACAATTGGATGAGCCAAAATCTAAAGAAATCACTAATCAAGAAGGCGACAAAGAAGAGACCACGCAAGAGGAGAAACTTGTTTCAGAAAAGAAGTCTACTGGTAAAGGTTTGATCGATTCTAACTCTAAAACTAAATATATGCCACCTCTTCCCTATCCTCAGAAATTTCAGAAAGAAAAATTAGATAAGCAATTCTCAAAATTTTTAGAGATTTTCAAGAAATTTCATATTAACATTCCAATTACAGAGACTTTATCACAGATGCCTAGTTACACTAAATTTTTGAAGGAAATTTTGTCTAACAAACGGAAGCTTGAGGAACATGTAACGGTGATATTAACTGAAGAGTGCAGCGCCATACTGCAAAATAGGCTACCTCCAAAATTGAAAGATCCAGGGAGTTTTACTATACCCTGCACTTTGAGAAGTTCATTTTTTGATAAAGCTTTATGTGACCTTGGTGCGAGTATCAATCTTATGCCTCTTTCAATTTTTAGGAAACTTGGATTAGGAGAAGTCAAAACAACGACAGTGTCGTTGCACTTAGCTGATCGATCGATTAAGAGACCATAGGGAATTATAGAAGATGTACTGGTAAAGGTTGATAAATTTATATTCCCTGTAGACTTCATTGTTCTCGACATGGAAGAGGATCGTGAAGTACCTGTTATACTTGGACGTCCATTCCTTGTTACAGGGAGAGCCCTAATTGATGTACAATAAGGGAAATTGATTTTTAGAGTCAATGATGAACAAGTAGTTTTTGATATGTATAAAATTATGAAATATCCTTCTAACCTATCTACTTCTTCTTGTTTTCATGCGAATATTGTTGATGACCTCGTTGAGGAGTTTTAGGAGAAAACATTAAATGAAGATACTTTGGAGAGATGTATCATGGAATCAGGAACTACTACCACTGAAGAACTCGTCATCCAAGAAGAAGCAAGGAACTTGGAGTCTGAAATGGGAAAAGAAGTGCCAGAAGAACCAATAATAACCCTTGAATTAAAAACTTTACCTGATCATTTGAAATATGTTTATTTAGAGAAAAATACTTTCCCTATTATAATATCTTCTTCGTTGACAGGTAAAATGGAAGAACGCTTGTTGGAAGTCCTAAGAACGCTTGTTGGAAGTCTTAAGAAGGCACAAAAAGGCTTTGGGGTGGACAATAGCGGATATCAAGGGAATTAGCCCTTTCATTTGCACTCACAAAATTCTCATGGAGGAGAACTTCAAGCCTACTGTTCAACCACAGAGACACTTAAATCCGGCAATGCAAGAGCTTGTTAAGAAAGAAGTAGTAAAGTTGCTTGATGCAGGTATTATTTATCCAATTTCCGATAGTGCTTGGACCAGCCCGGTACAAGTGGTGCCAAAGAAAGGTGGGATCACTGTTGTGAAAAATAATAATAATGAATTGATCCCCACCAGAACTATGACAGGTTGGCATGTTTGCATTGACTATAGAAAATTGAATGACACCACAAGAAAAGATCACTTTCTTTTACCTTTTATTGATCAAATGTTGGAAAGATTAGCAGGTCACAGGTTCTACTGTCTATTTGATGGATACTCGGGATATAACCAAATTCCCATAGCACCCAAGGATAAAAAAAAGACGACGTTTACATGCCCTTATGGCACATTTGCATATAGGAGGATGCCATTTGGTCTTTGTAACGCACCTGCAACTTTTCAACGTTACATGTTGGCAATTTTTTCTGATATGACCAAAAATTTTTTAGAGATCTTCATGGATGATTTTACACTATTTGGTCTAACCTTTGACGACTGCCTTCATAATCTATCTTTGGTCTTGCAGAGATGCGAAGAGATGAACCTTGTACTAAATTGGGAGAAATACCATTTCATGGTTCATGAAGGGATAGTGTTGGGGCATAAAATATCATCTAAGGGTATTGAAGTTGACAAAGCAAAGGTGGATGTAATAGAAAAACTCCCACCTCCCACTTCAGTTAAAGCCATCAGAAGTTTTCTGAGGCTTGCAGGATTTTACAGGAGATTCATTAAGGATTTTTCAAAAATCTCTAAACCTCTTTCTAATTTTCTTGTAAAAGATGTGAAGTTTAACTTCTCTGATGATTGTTTGTACGCATTTGCTACATTAAAGGATAAGTTGGTGACCGCCCTTGTTGTGGTAGCACCAGATTGGAGCCTCCCGTTCGAATTAATGTGTGATGCCAGTGATACCGCAGTTGAGGTAGTGCTTGGTCAAAGAATAGATAAGGTTTTCAGGATAATTTATTATGCAAGCCGCACTCTTACCGGACCCCAACTGAACTACACTACTACTGAGAAAGAACTTTTAGCTGTTGTATTTGCATTTGATAAGTTTCGATCCTATCTTATTGGATCGAAAGTTACTGTTTATATTGACCATGCAGCTTTAAAGTACCTTTTAGCGAAGAAGGATGCAAAACCAAGACTGTTGAGATGGATTCTCCTTCTTCAAGAATTTGATTTAGAAATCAAAGATAAGAAGGGGACCGACAATCAAGTGGCAGACCACTTATCAAGGCTTGAAAGATCGGAAGAGACTAATATTAGCATTAACGAAGAATTTCCTGATGAGAAAATATTTTCTATTTCTTCATTTAATTCTATTTTATCTGTGTCTGAGACACCATGGTTCGCTGATTTTTCCAATTACCTTGCAAGAAACTGGATCCCAAGTCACTACATATATCAACAGAAAAATAAGCTCTTATCCGATGTAAAGCATTATTTTTGGGAGGATCCACATTTATACAAATTGTGTGCAGACCAGGTGATTCGCAGATGTGTGCCGGAGCATAAGTTTAACATTATTTTGTATTACTGTCATGACAGAGAAGCTAGGGGAAATTTTTGTGCAAACCGAACAACAACAAAGGTATTGCAATCAGGTTTCTATTGGCCGACTCTATTTAGGGATGCCCAGGCTTACGTTGCGTCATGTGATAGGTGTCAACGAATTGGTAACATCTCTAAACGAAATGAAATGCCTTTAAACAATATTCTTGTTTGCAAAATATTTGACGTTTGGGGTATTGATTTCATGGGACCCTATCCTACATCCTTGTCAAATCAGTATATTATAGTTGTAGTAGATTATATGTCTAAATGGGTAGAAGCCATAGCAACCTGCACTAATGATGCTAAAGTGGTTCTCCAATTTCTCAAGAAAACATCTTTACCCGGTTTGGAACTCTTAGGACAATAATTAGTGATCAGGGTAAACACTTTGACAATCGTCAATTTAGAACCCTGCTAGGAAAATATGGAGTGACTCACAAACTCGGCACCTCATACCATGCACAAACAAGCGGTCAGGTAGAAGTTTCAAATAGAGAGGTGAAAAGAATTTTAGAAAAAACAGTGAATACTTCTAGGAAAGATTGGGCACTCAAATTAGATGATGCTTTGTGGGCATATAGAACAGCTTTCAACACCCATAGGAATGTCACCATATAGGCTGGTTTTTTGAAAAACATGTCATCTTCCTATCGAACTCGAGCATAAAGCATATTGGGCTACCAAATTCTTGAATTTTGATATGACCGTTACAAGACAAAAGTGTTTGTTGCAGGTTGATGAATTAGAAGAACTTCTACTAGGAGCATATGAGAATGCAAAGCTGTACAAGGAAAAAAAAAATGGCATGATCGACACATTTCAAGGAAAGAATTTGTTCCAGGACAATAAGTTCTTCTGTATAATAGCCGACTTTGTCTATTTCCGGGAAAGCTGAAATCTCGGTGGACTCGTGATAAGTGTATCACCTTTTGGTGCCGTTGAATTACGACACGAGAAAAACAAAGAGATGTTCAAGGTCAACGGGCATAGATTGAAGCACTACATCATGGGGACGTTTGACCCTCAATCGTCCATAACCATTCTCCAAGAGCCATAAATCGAAAAGTCAAGCTAAAGACTATAAATTAGAACTAACATTTTGTTTTTATTTTTCTTGAATTTGAAATTGTTTTGTGTGTTTATTTTTGTTAGGTTTGTTTTTTAGTTAAGCTTTTATTATCTTAAATTAGTTATTTCTTGTTTTTCAGGTTATATTGGAATCAGGCCTGAGAACCAGAGCTGCAGCCATGAATTTTGGGCGCTGCAGCACTGAAAAGACCAATATAAAGATGTTGGACCTGAGACTCAGCGCTGCACCCTCAGGAAGACAACGCTGCAGAGTCCACGCAAGAGGAGTTCAGCGCCACAGCGCTAGACAGTCAGCACTGCAGCACTGAGTCCCATACTGGGTTTTAAAAACACGCCTCTCTCACTGTTAGGTTATGAAAATTTTATAATTTCCATTGCCTCTCTCTCTCCCAATCACTAAATTTCAACCTTCCTCCCTCATTGCACCACCAAATCAATGTTCTTATGCATCTTTCACCGCGGATTGCCCCAGTTCTTCATGGAAATTTCACATCTCAAGTGCTTTTGGGTGATTTTATTTTCTTCTAATCAAGTAAGGTTTATTCATCTTAAAACACCAAAAATTCAGATTAGTGAGAAAAATCCTTCTAATTTTTTAGTTTGCATTACAATACATTGTGATCTAATGCGTTGTTGAAGAATGGAGAAACGGATAAGTTGAAACATCTTACATTGATTTGGATTTTAATTAACGTGGCTGTTAGTTGGGAGAAATATGTGATTGTGGCTGCGTGAAACTCCATTTATAGTGGGTTGGTTATGCATTACATTATGCTGGGTCATTTGAGACTCGTCGGTTGAGGATATTGCAACGCTGTGATTGAAATTTTTTCTGAAAAATTCGTTGGGAATCTGTGTGTGTGAAAGAGTGTTTGCTCTAGGTTGTTTTCTGCAGATTTTGGCTTGTTTTTTATTTACAGAAAAGAAGTCTTGATCTAATAGCCCCTCCCAAACGCACGAGACCCGTATTTACAAGTTACAATTCTAAGTTATTTGTGTCAAAGGAAGTAGAACAGAGGTTTGAGCGTTCCCAACTCAAGAAAGTTTCAATCCCTGAAAGAGGATTTAATATCACTAAGGGACACTTTCCACTCATTCACAGGATCATCGTTGCCTGAAAATGGGAAACATTTTGCACAACACCAGAAGCTGCAATTATTCCGGTCGTGCGCGAATTTTATGCAAATCCCGCCGAGAACACGAATTTGAAGGTGAAAGTTAGAGGGAAATTGGTGGCATTCGACAAAGGCATGAATAACAAACTGCTCACTACTCCCAACAGCCCAATGGATGAGTACAACGCCTATGCCAGTGCGCTTGACCTTGACGAGGTAACCTGGGTTCTCTGCAAACTTGAGACACAATGGAAATTATCAGGTGATGAGCGGATTTCATTTCCATCGAGTGCAATGGATAGGACAGTGAAAGCTTAGCATTACTTTGTGGGCGCTAATTTGCTTCCGACGACCCATTTAAGCAATGTCACAAGAGACAAGACAATCCTATTATTTGCCATCTACCAAGGATTGAGTATTGATGTGGGAAGCATAATCCAAAACACCATTTTATACAACGCGAATTCGACTAGTGCAGGGTTATATTTCCCATCTTTGATAACAGCCCTTTGTGGATCGTTTGGTGTTACATGGACTACTGGGGAACAAATTAAACAACCAATGCACCCTCTAGATCTCAGGACTATCTACAGGATCACGGATATAGATCAAGCACCAAGCCAAAGAGCATCTTCCTCACAGCCTCTGCCAGCACGGCAACAACGGAATATGTCACATTCTGATCGTTTGACAGCGATTGAGACGGAGCTTCGACAATGGGGTCAGCAACAGGCATCCTACATTGCGGGTTGTTTTCAAACCAATGACCAGATGATGAGGATTTTTGCCACTCATTTGGGAATCAACACACAGCAGCTTCCTTCGCTACCGCCATATCCCGGTCATATCAATGATCAGGAGAATGAGGACACTGACGAGGACGATTGAGTTGGGTTCCGACTAATCAGGGAAGTTCTTTTCTCTTACTTTATGCTCAATTTTTATATATTGCAGACAATGTATCATTTAAGTTTGGGGGTGTGGAAAAGTATCTGAGTTGTTGTGTGCTGTTCATGTTTTTAGTTATTTTTCTGTTTATTTTATCTTTGTGCTTTATTTTGTTTGATTTTGATTTTGCCGATGAAAAGAAATAGATTGACTTGATTGTAACCATTGAAAAGTTGAAAAATGTTGCGTTTGTCTGTGTGCTTGAGTTTGTTGTTGGATTTATTTTACATCGAACTCTTTGAACACAATGAGCACTTACACCTAAGCACTTTGTTGTCTTGTTGTTTCGAAGAACGTTTATGTGAGCAATGTAGTTTCTTGAGATCTCATGGACTCTAAAACTTGTTTGAAGACCACTCGAGGCGAAATCCTAGGTAGTACAGTACCAAAGAAATGATTCAGGTCATGTTTGGAACATTTGAGCTTTTCTAGCCAACCCTTGATATGTGATTATCCTTAGTTTTCCCTTTTTGAGCTTGAATATCTGTTGTTTTGTCACCCAATCATCTAACCTATGTTCAAAAAAAAAAAAAAAAATGCTACAACTCTACCTTTCACCTGTAAGCACATCGATTAATGAATGAATTATTCTCTTAAGTAGTGGCAGAGGATTGAGCAAGAGAAAGTGGTCTTCGACTTGGCTGTGTTAAGTATCAAATATTTCCCATCGAGAGAAGGCAAGGGAAAGATCGAAGTTGAAAAGGTTTACCACACGAACTATTTGATCAAGTTGTATTTTTCCTATCATAAGCAGCTGGCAAAGCCGTGTTTGATCGTCGCGTACATTCTCTGTTACAGTTTCATTCATGTGCACGAAAATAAAGACTGGTGCCACTATAGTACAAGCATACAAAAAAAAAGAGAAAAAGAAAAAAAAAGAAGAAGATATGACAACAGCAATAGTAATGGAGTATTACATGATAACTGAGGGAAAGTTTGAAATAAAATTTTTATTGGTTGATGTGCTTAAGGTGATGTGAGCCTCAAATAAATCCTTTACCATACCTTAGCCTTAGCCAAAGTTATAAGCTGAATAAAGTCCTAGTGATCTTGGGTATTGTCATGGCCTACATTAGTGGAGAGTGGTGTAAAAAGCAAGCTTATGGACTCTGAGAGATTGGCATTATCCTACTTGTGTGCATAAACCAATCAGAGTGGCAAGACGATTAAGTTTATAAAGGTGTTACACACACACACGTTTGAAGAATTTGATGTAGGATAAGGCTGGCAATAAATTTGAAATTCTAGACATTAGTAGTATTTGGAAACTTTTCTTACTTTATGATCCATATGCAATCTTTGAGGCATGTTGTTTTCAAATCGAATCAAACCATCTCTCACTCTTAGGATGTGTGTCTTAGGATTGTGTTTTAGTTTGCTCGAGGACTAGCAAAAACGTAAGTTTGGGGGTGTGATAACTCTAAATAAATCATGTTATTATACTTCTTTTAGGCACGTTTTTGGTATTGATCTTAAGCATTAGATTTGTGTTTCATGTGTTTTTAGCAACTTTTAGTTTAGTTTATGTTATTCTACTTTTAGTTTGTTTTAGTTAATTTGAATGATTAATGCTGAGTCTTGGGAATTTACTGTGCAGACGCTCAATGCTGCAGCGCTAGTTCAAGGGCGCTGCAGCACTGGACTAGGGCTGGAAGGGCAATATTTGTGAAGAGGACAGAAACTCAAAGCTGCAGCATTGGTTCAAGGGCGCTGCAGCATTGGAACGTGACAGGGACACAAAGCTGCAGCGCTGGTTCGTGGGGCATTGCAGCTCTAGTTAGGGTTCGATATGTGCCTAGTGCTGCAGCACTAGCCGGCAGATTCAGAATATTATAAATAGCAACCCTAGCTGAACAAAATGAGAGGAGCGCGGCTGTTGAAAAGAAAAACAAATTTTGAGGAGACGAGACGCAAAAGAGGAGTTAGAGACGCTCCTGGAGGCTCATCTGAAGCTTTTAATCATTCCTCTATGGTTTTGCTTTATTTTTATAATGTTATGTTGATGTTCTATAATATGAACTTGGTTTGCTTGAATATTATTTTTGTGTTAAGGATAGATGAATCCTAAACCTATGTCTTGAGTTGCTGTTTGGACAAGTTAGAATTAAATAGTTTTTTTTCAAAGAGTGTGTTTTATTGTTCTTAATGCTTTTTGTTACTTTGATTCATTCTTTAAGCATGGTGATGTGTCGAATAGAGAAGCTATGTTTTTATGAATGGTTGAATTAATAAATATGATGTTGAAATGTTGTCTATGCAAAAGCTAGGATAAAACATGCCATGAATGGAATAGAAGTAACCGAATAGGGATTCTGGGAAATTCATGTGGTCCATTTAAATCGTAACTGAATAGGGAGATTTAACTTAAAGAAATTCCACTGAACTTAATGTTTCTTAATTTGAATTAATCTAGAATAGACCTGGAATATGGATATTTGAAATTAATGATTCTTGAGATTGTGGTTAGACCTGAAATACGGATAACCAATTTATTGGGAATTCTACCATCTTGAAAAATGTATTAACCGAAACTTGTCCATTCGAAACTCTTGGCAATAATGGTTTAGGTGAAGTCGAGTCCTTAGCACGTTAGTTTATAAGAATCTAATTCCAAAGTTTGCAATTCTTCCTTTTATTTACTATTGTCATATGTTTGTCCTTTAGTTAATTTTAGTAAATTCTTCTCCTACAATTATTCATTTGCTCAAATAACGGTAAGATTTGAGTCATACTTTCTGTAGATTTTATTTAGTCCTCGTTGGGAACGATACTTACTCATCATTTTATTACTTGAACGATTAGTGCACTTGCTAGTGTCAATTTTATCGCATCACCTACCAAGCCAACCAACTAATATGGATCCACCTTTCTCAATTGGTTGATGATATTCATTGAACTTAACCACAATTCTTTCTCCATGTGCCAAATTCCACACCTCTTTTGAACATATGGGTTGGGCTTTTTTTTCTTACCCTCTAGTTAGCATCTACACAATGCAAAATAGACAGTATGTTCTATTTCATGACAAATAGAATATTCATGTATGAGGAAGAACGTTACATATTATCCCTTGCTTTTCTTTGTCATTTCTTGGAACATCATTTGTCTTATATACATGCTAATTTGACTGAGTTGGTGAATCATTTGAATGATTTTGGATTTTCAATCGAATGATTTGGAGATTAACTAGAATGATGTTGATATTCGTTCGATCTAACCATGGTGTACAAAACCTACCCAAAGTACTATATAACAAAGTGACACACACACACACACACACACACACACACACACACACACACACACACACACACACACATATATATATATATATATATACATATATATCAAAATCAAGAAAAGAGATCCAATCTCAATAAATTAGTTCAACAAAAGTAATTGATACCCATTTGCCTTGTAACAACAATTATCATCATATATCTTCAAGCATAAACTTAATGAAGTTCAATACAATAAAAAAGAAGAGATCTCAATAAAAGGAAAAAAAAAAACAAAGTTAATACATTAAGGATTAGTCTCTTCTTCATTAATGTTTGTCCTAACTCAACTAGTGAAATCATTTAATTGATCATCTACCACGGTATTAGAAGGCATACATTGAGTGTATGTATCATGATCCTACCCTTGTTCTTTAACCCCCATATCATACATATCCATTGGCTTTTTCTTAACAACACGATGTCATTCTTTATCTTTTGGGTCTTGCACATAAAATACAAGTTTTGCTTGAGATGAAATGATGATAGGATCATCCTTCAATAACTAACTAGTGTGTATCAACCTTGAGAAGTTTACCAGAATGAACTCGTTTGCATCTTGCTTTAATCCTCTAAGTGACTTAACATCCACCAATCACATCGAAATAGTACAACCTTAAAATCACCATAATAATCTACTCAACAATATCATTAACTACACCATAATAGCTTTAATCCTTGGCTTCCACCATAACTCCAAAATTTTGTTGGTTGTGCTTCTGTTGTCATTACTAGCTGTGTGGCTACTTGCTGTGGAGGTTGCGGTAAGGTTACAAAGAGGGGAGAGAGAGCAAACCAAGAAATCAATAAGGAAATAGAGAGATTCCAACGAAATTAAAAGCAAACACCTCTCCCCCCAAAAAAAATAGAGACCTAAAAATTTGTGGGAAACCTCTAATAAAAATCTTGTTTTTTTTGTTAAGAAAAATCTCAAATTTTTAAACTAGAAACTGAAAAATCAGTTAGAGACTAAAAAAAATAAAGTTCAGGGGAGGAAAGAGTGAGAAATTGAGAAGAAGAAAGAGAGATGCACGTACAATACCTTTATTTTGCTAAGAAAGAACAGAAAAAGAGAGGGGGGAGGAGTTGAAGAAGGGTTTGTGCCAATTACTCCTGTGTCTATTTTGTAGGTTTCTTAAGGTTTGATTTTTATTTTTTTTACCTTATGGCATTTATAAGCGCCGTTGTATGAAATAGTATGACTCAACTTTGTGGCGCTAATAAGTGCCGTTATAAGGAGAAAATATTATGGTGCTACCTACCCACGCCATTAAATTATCCCTCCATCAATACATTTCGACACTTTATAAAGCGTAAAAAATTATTTGTCGACGGACTCTGTTTTCCTTGTAGTGAATAAAGGTGAAACCATTGTATTTTTTAACCATTTTAATGTTGAGAAAAGTATGATTCTAATTCAATTTCAATTCTAGACAACCAAACGTAGTGTTCGATTGTTTTCTTATCTCTTCGCTATCAATATCAAATTCCTCTTGCCCAAAAGCTCAACAATGGAGAGTTTTGAAAGAAGTAGATGATAGAGATGTTATTAAGCTAAAAAGGGTCCTAACTCATGTTATAGATGATCCCAGCAATAAATTGACTGAATCAACTAAGGTAAAATAGTGGTTTGCCATTTGTTCGTATGATAGGGCTTCAAGGATAGGTCTGAGGGATTCAACAAAGGCCCTTAGCAAAGTGGACCTGTCAGGAACTCATTGACAGTTTATGTCTGCGCTAATATCTACACGAGTTGCATGGGCTTCGAGGGTGTTCATCTGGAGGGTTGGTCCTTTTCATGTATTAGGCAGTCGAATGGCTTGTAATTTTAAAGTTTAGATGGATTTCACTATTTAAGGCCAGTCTTGGGAAAATGATCACCTATAAATGAAAGTTGAAGTCTTTAGATCTTCTAAGTACACATTATTTTCCATCTAGATCATTAAAATCTTGGCATTTAAGTGCATCTGTATTTAAAATAGAACATAGACCACTAGAAAAATGTAATTAAAACAATCAAATTTGTAACTCCTTTGGCCTTAGAGATAGATAGTGTAATTGAAGTGACAGTAGCACTACAGATACAATGGGAGAGTTTGAAGAACTTTGAGATGTCAGTTCTAGAATCAATGTAGATGTTGAACCCAAGGATCGAGCTCCAAGGGGACCTATAACTACTGTTACAACTGAAGAATTTAAAGAGAGCCATATCTTTTAGAGAGAATGTTTGATTGTCCTTCTGCTTGACACCTGCTGTTTTTTCCAGAAGCCACATGCAATCAAGGATTTAATCTACCTGACATATGTATGGTAAAGTCACAGTAGTTGGTTGAGAAGGAAATTTTTGTATCTTCTGTTGGTATTTGTCTAAGGTTTAAACATGTCTAAACATGGTTCAAAGATGGTTAAAGTCTAAACCAAGGTTGGAAGAATAAAATACAGCATGTTAAAGGAGTGCACACATGTGTGTGCATCCATTTGGGTGTGTGTGCACAGCCGTAATCACCAAAGCAAAGTAGTGCGCACTGCTGTGTGAAGGGCAGCATCAGTGTGCGCCGCGGCCCTCCTTCACCAGCACCGCATCGCCCAGCAAAAAAGGTGCTGGAAGAAGGGCAGCACCGCACCGCTCCTCCACCAGCACCGCGCCGCCAAGAATGTAGTGCAAAGGGACTCTGCCCAGCGCCTCATCGGCCCCTATTCAGCGCCTAGGCACTAGGCAAACTGAAGCACACATGGACAGCTTTCTTGAACCTCCTCGTAGGTGTGTGGATGCAAGGTTAAAATGCACAACACCACTTATGATTGATGGAGGGCCATGGTTAAGTGGTCATCAAGATCTAAAGGTGGAGATTGACTATCAAGATTGGACAAGAAGTTGGTGCACTATATAAAAGGTCACCTAGCTTCATTCTAGACATATTGTTGTGACATACTTTGAGATCAATTGTAAAGAGTGACATACAAGAGAGAATTGTGTAAGAGTGCAAAGACACAAACCCAAAAGGGACTTATTGTAGTGAGGCTGGTTTTAAAGAAGAGAGAGTAGATTAGATAGAGAGCATTGTTAGTTCTTATCTTCTTCCTTTCTTCTCTTCTTAGTTTCCTCAAGAACTTAAGCTTCTTGAAGAGGGTTGCTGTAATTGTAAAGAACCATTGATTTAGTGCAGAGAGTTAAGAGGAACTCATGGAGACGTAGGCTATTGCTGAACCTCGATAACAAATCGCTTGTCTTCTTTTCTTTCTTACTTTCGATTGCTGTATTTCTTTCTACAAGTCATTCTAGACTTGGGTGTTTGGAAGATCACCACCTGGGAATCTAGTCAAGGTGATTTCCAACAATGGTATCAGAGCTTTGGACAGTGGTATTAGAGCTTGCATAGCTGGGTATCGGAGCAAGAACAAGAAGGTGACAGAGCCAAGACTCCAAGAATCCAAGATCAACTTCTTGGGTGATTCAAGAACGGAGTAAAGATCAAGATCATATCGTGTTTTTTAGGGTTATTCAAGAATGGTGTTAAGATCTATTTTCGATTGTGTTCTTGAGGTTGAAGAAAGTATTTGTGGGTATTGCATAAATGTGGGATCTTGCCCGCAAAGATGGCTTCAAATTTTGTGGTTGAGAAGTTTGATGGAAAGGGAGATTTTTCCCTTTGGAAGCGGAAGATCAAGGCGGTTCTAATGCAACAGGAAGTGAACTTGGCTATTGGAGAAGATGATGCTTTTCCAGAGCAGACTGAGATGAAGAAGATGGCTTACAGCACCATTTTCTTGCACATATCGGATAGTGTCATAAGGGAGTGCAGAGACTCGGAAGATCCGGCTGTCATATGGAAGAAACTAGATGAGTTATTTCTTACCAAAACTCTCCCTAACAAGATTTATCTTCTTAAAAGAATCTTTGCTTTTAAAATGGATCCTAGTAAAGAGTTGCAAGATAATCTTGATGTCTTTAATAAACTAGTTCAAGATTTGAATAGCTGTAGCGTTACTTTTTCGGATGAACAATTGGCTGTCATTTTGTTAAATTCTCTTCCTGAGTGCTTTGATAATTTGATTAATGCTATTGAGTATAGAAGGAATACTTTAACAAAGGAGATTGTGATCAATGCCATAAGGGCACATGATTTCAAAGTCAAGATGAAGGAGACATCAAGTGGAGATGGGCTGTTTGTAAGAGGAAGGCTAGCAACTCGGAATGGTAGTAGCACTCATGGCAATTACCAAGAGAAATCAAGAGGCAGAGGGCAGAACCATGGGAGATCTCATTCCAAGATAAGACTTGGAGGAGGAAGGAGATGCTTCTACTGCAACAAGGAGGGCCATTTCAAGAAAGATTGCAAGAAGAGGATATGGGATGAGAGGAGAAGCCATACCAACAATGGAGAGGCTTTGGTTGCCAAGGGATAACAGCAAGATGATGTTCTTGTTGTGTGCTCAAATGTGAGCATGAGGCAAGGCAGTGGAAAGTGGATTCTGGATTCCGGGTGCACTTATCACATGTGCCCTAACAAGGAATGATTCAAGAATTTCAAGGAGATCAATGATGGAAGGATCTTCTTGGGGAATGACAATTCTTACCAAGTGAGAGGGATTGGAGACATCCAATTGAGGATGTTTGAAGGAGTCACAAGGCTACTGCGAAATGTGAGGTATCTTCCAGATTTGAAGAAAAATTTGATATCATTGGGGCAGCTGGATTCCATGGGGTATACATGCAAAGTAGAGGGAGGAAAGATTAAGGTGGCCAAGGGATCTTTGGTGGTGATCAAGGCAGCAAGAAACGATGGACTCTATGAGATGATTGGAGAGACAGAAATCAATGATCAAGCAGCAAGCTTGATGGCTAAGATGGATAAGGCAGCCCTTTAGCACACTCGCTTGGGACACATGAGCGAAAAGGGCTTGCAAGTTCTTAGCAAGGATGGTCTACCTAGTAGTGACAAAGTAGAGAAACTGGATTTCTGTGAGAGTTGCATTCTTGGGAAGCAACACCGGGTCAGCTTCAACATCGGAGTGCACAAATCTAAGGGGATTCTTGACTACATTCATTCGGACATTTGGGGACCAGCAAGAACACCAACACAGGGAGGTAACTTTTACTTTCTGTCTTTAATTGATGATTATTCAAGAAGAGTGTGGGTTTATTTACTTAGAAATAAATCAGATACCTTGGATAAATTTGTTGTGTGGAAGAAGTTGCTGGAAACTCAAACGGGTAGGGTAGTTAAGGCTTTACGAACCAACAATGGCTTAGAATTTTGCAATAAGGATTTTGATAAATTCTGTGAATTAATTGGCATTCTAAGACATAGAACGGTTGTAAAAACACCTCAGCAAAATAGAGTTGCTGAGAGGATGAATAGAACCTTTATGGAAAAGGTTAGGTGCATGTTAATAGGATCCGGTTTACCAAAATATTTTTTGGGAAAAGCTGTGGCTACAGCTGCATACTTGGTAAATAGATCACCCTCTAGAGCTTTAGAGCTCAAGACTCTCATGGAGATGTGGAGTGGGAAACCCCATGAATTAAGAACCTTAGGACTTTTGGGTATGCTGCATATGCACATCAAAAAGAGGATAAACTTAGCCCAAAATCTAGAAAATGTTTGTTTCTAAGATATGGTGATGGGGTTAAGGGATATAGGTTGTGGTCCTTAGAAAAGAAAGGCATGAAACTCATTATAAGTAGGGATGTTATTTTTAATGAATTGTTATTTCCCTACTTGGAGAAAACTAACCCTGCAGGGGCTAGTGAGCAAACCAGTCCGGAAGTTGTGGAGCATCGCATCAAGGAGAGTTCGGTTCAGGTAGATCAAGGAAGGCAAGAGGGTTCGAACTAGGTAGAGCCCTTGAATGAAGACCAAGCTCAAGAAACTCAAGAAGAGGCTGAGCAAGAAGAGGTTGATGCAGCAAGTCATAATGACTACCAGCTCACAAGAGACCTGGAAAGGAGGGTGGTTAGACCACCTTTGAGAAATGGGTTTGCGGATGCTAATATAGTAGCTCATTGGATAGAAGGAGAGGTTGAACCAGAAACTTACACGGATGCCATGGAGTGTAAGGATTCGTCAAAGTGGCAGTTGGCTATGGAGGAAAAAACGGATTCTTTGATGAAGAACAGCTTCTGGGAATTCGTGCACATTCTGGGAAAATAGAGAGTTGTGGATTGTAAGTGGACTTACAATGTCAAAGAAGAGTACCCTCCGGGAGATGAAGTCTGGAACAAGGACAGACTGGTGGCGAATGGGTTCGTAAGAAGAAAAGACATAGATTTCGCAGAAACTTTCTCACCTGGACACAAGGTAGAGAAGATGGTGCGTATCCTCATCTATGTCATCGATGTGCTGTTGGTTCGGAACAGCAGGAAGAGGATGGAAATATTTGCATCTCAACTCAGTGAAGAGTTCGAGAGGAAGGATCTCAGCCTTACACAAAAGATCCTTGGGATGTGTAGAATCCAAGAAAAGGAGAGAAACAGATTGAAGATCTCTCAAACTTCCTACATAGAGAAGATGATATCTAAATTCTCTATGGAAGATAGAAAACCAGTGAAGGTTCCCCTTACTGGCCATTTCAAGTTCTCCAGCGATCAATGTCAGAGATCAGAGGTGGAGAAGAAGGAAATGGAAAAAGTCCCTTATTCTAGTGTGGTTGGTTCTGTTATGTTCACCATGGTTAGCACTAGACCTGACATTACTCATGCAATGAGTATTCTCAGCAGGTTTATGTGTAATCCCGGAAAGGAGCATTGGCTTAAGATGAAGTGGTTGCTGAGGTTCTTAAAGGGAAGCCCAGAAGTAGGGCTGGTTTATGAGAAGAGAGGTAAGTCCATCTGCCTTGAGGGCTTTGCGGATTTGGACTATGGAGCAGACAGGGATAAAAAGAGTTCGATTACCTCCTACTTCTTCAACTTAAACAGATGTTGTGTAAGTTGGAAGGCTCAATTGCAGCCGGTGGTAGCACTCTCAACAACCGAAGCTGAGTACATAGCGGCTACGAAAGCCATTAAGGAGGCTATATGGTGCAAATGGTTGTTGGAAGAGTTGAAGGTACTGGAGGAGCAGGTTGTGGTGTTTTTGGATAGTCAAAGTGCATTGCATTTGTGTAAGAATCTGGTGTTCCATGAGATGATAAAGCACATGGATGTTCGATATCATTTCATTCGGGAAAATGTTACGAAATGATGCATCCATGTGGACAAGGTAGCCATGGAAGAAAATCCTGCGGATTTAGGTACTAAAGTTCTACCTCTAAGTAAGTTCAATCATTGCCTTGGACTACTTAGGATTGGAGTTGGTTAATTGATGACTCAAGATGAGTTTGGATCCTAAAGCTTTCTGTACAATGGTACGGGTTTAAACACTTAGACAAAGGTAGAGATTGTTGGTATTTGTCTAAGGTTTAAACATGTCTAAACATGGTTCAAAGATGGTTAAAGTCTAAACCAGGGTTGGAAAATTAAAATACAGCATGTTAAAGGAGTGCACACATGTGTGTGCACAGCCCTAATCACCAAAGCAAAGTAGTGCGCATTGCTGTGTGAAGGGCAGCATCAGTGTGCGTCATGCCCCTCCTTCACCAGTGCCGCGCCGCCTAGCAAGAGAGGTGCTAGAAGAAGGGTAGCGCCGCACCGCTCCTCTACCAGCATCGCACTGCCCAAAATGTGGTGTAAAGGGACTCTGCCCAGCGCCTCATCGGCCCCTGTTCAGTGCCTAGGCGCTAGGCAAACTGAAGCACACATGGACAACTTGCTTGAACCTCCTCTTAGGTGCATGGATGCAAGGTTAAAATGAACAGAACCACTTAGGATTGATGGAGGGCCATGGTTAAGTGGTCATTATGATCTAAAGGTAGAGATTGGCTCTCAAGATTGGACAAGAAGTTGGTGCACTTTATAAAGGGTCACCTAGACATACTTTGAGATTAATTGTAAAGAGTGACATACAAGAGAGAATTGTGTAAGAATGCAAAGACACAAACACAAGAGGGACTCATTGAAGTGAAGCTGGTTGTAAAGAAGAGAGAGTAGATTAGATAGAGAGCATTGTCAGTTCTTATCTTCTTCCTTTCTTCTTTTCCAAGTTTTTTTAAGAACTTGAGCTTTTTGAAGAGGGTTGTTGTAATTGTAAAGAACCATCTATTTAGTGTAGAGAGTTCAGAGGAACTCACGGGGACGTAGGCTATTGCTGAACCTCGATAAAAAATCGATTGTCTTCTTTTCTTTCTTGCTTTTGATTGCTATATTTCTATCTACAAGTCATTCTAGACTTGGGTGTCTGGAAGATCACCACCTGGGCATCTAGTCAAGGTGATTTCCAACATCTTCCATTTTGATTGTGATGTTATAGAGATTTTATCTAGTAGGACAGTCCTTAGTCCTTTAATGGTGGATCGATGGAGAACTACTTTAACACTTAATCAGTTTGTGCTCCATTGAACACATGTGCGGATTCATATTCGAAATCTTCTTTTTGAATACTTGTTTATCTATATGAAAGGGTATGTAAATTCTGCCCATATGAGAACCATGAAGTGGAACATATGATACAAGAAGACATTGATGAAATTATTTATCGGCATGGCTATTCCATTGGAATAGATGTCAATAAAATCATTTTTCGTAATCAAACAAGGGCATTCTATAACCATGTAGAGTGTAGAACCACAAGGATAGTTCATGGTTCACGTAGGGCTGCTTGAGGGGTAGGATAGTATGTGCAAGGGCTTCAAAATTTCTTTCGACAACCAAACAGGGTTCTAAGGCCACCTACAATTAATGGCTTCTGTTGTGAGTTTTAAATTACTCGCAAGTGCATGAGTGGTTTGCAATATAGTGTGTTCAAGTGCAAGGTCGAATCCACAGGGAATTGCGTAGTGAAAATAGTGTTTTATCTAAACTAACCCTATTTTAACCTAGTTCCAAGTTTTGAATTGTATTTTGCAAAACAAATATAAACTAAACTAAATTGATTTAAAAACAAATGATAAAAACACTAAGGTTTCTGAATCCACCTCACCAAAGTAAAACATAAATCTTCATGCTCTATATAAAAGAGATTTATCAAATAATTCCATGAATCCACGATAAACAAATCACAACAAACACCATAATTAAACCAAAACCATCCAATGTATCTGTTTAAATTATAAATCACAATGGATATCTAAATTAATTTCGAATGATTCGTTGTATCAATTAAATGAAACACACAAAATATCCAATTTGAACAATTTATAAACTATCAATCGTAAGAATTTACTCAAACAATTGAAATAGAACATTTAATACTAAAATATCAGAATTGTACTAACAGATATGAAAATATAATGCTAAACAACGGAAAGGCTTCATCTTCAACCTTAGCTGAAGATTTTAGCCACTCATGATTATGAAACTAAATTTCACAATTAAAGTACTAAGCATTAAAACTCAAAAAGAAATAAATTAAAACTGACTATACATTAAGAGAAATTCCACTCGCAGATGTTGAGCAACACTTCCCCCTTTGGTAGCAAAGCCTTGGAGATCCACCAGAATACCAGTAGAAGTCCTCTAGAATGCCCTAAGAGGCTCTCCAGATTGCTTACTTAAGATGAAGTGAAGATGGGCTTATATAGGGAAACACCACGAGTGCAATGTGTTTCCAATCTGATGCAGGATACTGCAGATTCCAGCTTTTGCTCTTTGACCTTTGTCGACTAAAACTGTCATAACTTTCTCTAGAAAAATTATATTTACGATCCGTAAAATTATCCAGAAAATAAAAATCCGGATCTTTCCAAGTATATATGGCTCATCTCCTATTTCTTCCGGAATCAATACAATTTAATCCTAAAAAATGGTTGATCTGTATGAGAAATTCTGACAATTTAGTGAAACTACTTTCCAAGCTTGTAAACCTGTAAAACAACGAAAAACAACTCAAAGTAACAAATTCCTAAGCAAACAAATGTAAATTAAGGGGCCAAAATATGCAATATTTGGCACTCATCAAATACCCCCAAACTTACATATTGCTAGTCCCATAGCAATACAAAACTAAAAACTAAATGAAAAACAAAGAACATAAAGATAAGTTCATCACTCATGGTATCCAAAGATTTAAGGAGCACACATCACCATTATATTCATTCATGAGCAAGCTTAAAAAGATAAACCCATCTTCGCAATGAATAGAAATTTTAAAATCTAATTACTTACAAAATGCAAGTTAAGGCATCACAAGTCTGACTTAGTGTAAAGTGAATTAGCATATAAAAATGAAGCTTCCAAATAACTCCAATGTGTAAGGTCTCCATGTCTCAAGATTCACCGAATTTCCCATTAGAATGAACGAAAATGACATAGTTTTTATTTCTTTCTTTTATTATAAGGCTCTGCTATGTTTAGTTCCCTTAAGCTTTCTAATTGACCCATGTAGCGAGTGTTGAGTCAATGACTCCCAAACCATATGGTTTTAGGGCATTAGGTGTAAAGACACCCCTAAGGACTTACTAACTTGAGTAAAAAAGGCTATGAAATTAAATTGGCCTTAATACAACCAAGCAAAATTCTCATTTTTTGACGTGAACACTCACTGCTTACTGAGGCAAGAGGTCCAGTTACTCAGTGGAAAGTTTATTTATGATCATAAAATTTTTTTATTTATTTTTTTGTACATTTTATGGCAAAGTGTTTATCCAACAAGTCATCCAGTTTCAGTTAAGATAAAGAAACGTATACATTAAAATCACATGTCATACCTCACACAATTTGTGCTAATGTGCTCGTGTTAGATTAGATCAAACATGTGAATTCTCAAATGCCTAAAGTAAGTAACTAAATTTTAAAACTTTATCACCAGATCATGTGTTCAAAATTTTAAGCTCACCAATGACATCACATCACAGAAATTGTTTAGATCAACCAAAATTTCAAAATAACATGAGATGCATTTATCTTTTCTTTAAAACGAAGAAAAAACAACAACAAATTAGAACAAAGTGTGTATAATATGTCTCCCATACCCCCAAACTTAAATTACACATTGTCGCTAATGTGTGAATATTATGGAAAGAGCTGACCTGGGAGATGGAGAAGTAGCTGGACTGGCATGGCTCATAGCATACCCTTAAATTTGAACTAAAGTACATGTTGTCCCTAAAAAATAAAGACTGGAAAAGAAAGGAAACATTAGAAATAAACAGTAACAATAAATATGTAAAATAATAAACAAACAGAAAGGATATGTTGTGGGGTGCCTTCCATGAGCGCTAAGTTTAAAATCTTCAGTCAGACTCTCCATAGTAGATGCACTCAATCAAAGTAACTAGGATCCTCCAACAATATAGTCTCTATGTCCAGACTCATCAACTCCAAGAATGGTTTTAGCCTCTGCCCATTTACCTTGAAAGTGCTACCATTCTTTGTATCCTCAATCTCGATGGCCCCATGAAGAAAAACCTACCGAATAATAAATGGGCCTGTCCATCGAGATTTGAGCTTTCCTGGAAAAAGTTGCAAGCGTGAATTGTAAAGAAAAACTTTTTGACCAAGCTCAAAAGATCGTCTCAAAATGTTCTGGTCATGAGTCTTCTTCATTTGTGCTTTGTACAACCGTGCACAATCATATGTACTTGGTTTGCTTGAATATTATTTTTGTGTTAAGGATAGATGAATCCTAAACCTATGTCTTGAGTTGCTGTTTGGACAAGTTAGAATTAAATAGTTTTTTTTCAAAGAGTGTGTTTTATTGTTCTTAATGCTTTTTGTTACTTTGATTCATTCTTTAAGCATGGTGATGTGTCGAATAGAGAAGCTATGTTTTTATGAATGGTTTAATTAATAAATATGATGTTGAAATGTTGTCTATGCAAAAGCTAGGGTAAAACATGCCATGAATGGAATAGAAGTAACCGAATAGGGATTCTAGGAAATTCATGTGGTCCGTTTAAATCGTAACTGAATAGGGAGATTTAACTGAAAGAAATTCCACTGAATTTAATGTTTCTTAATTTGAATTAATCTAGAATAGACCTGGAATATGGATATTTGAAATTAATGATTCTTGAGATTGTGGTTAGACCTGAAATATGGATAACCAATTTATTGGGAATTCTACCATCTTGAAAAATGTATTAACCGAAACTTGTCCATTCGAAACTCTTGGCAATAATGGTTTAGGTGAAGTCGAGTCCTTAGCACGTTAGTTTATAAGAATCTAATTCCAAAGTTTGCAATTCTTCCTTTTATTTACTATTGTCATATGTTTGTCCTTTAGTTAATTTTAGTAAATTCTTCTCCTACAATTATTCATTTGCTCAAATAACGGTAAGAGTTGAGTCATACTTTCTGTAGATTTTATTTAGTTCTCGTTGGGAACGATACTTACTCATCATTTTATTACTTGAACGATTAGTGCACTTGCTAGTGTCAATTTTATCGCATCATCTACCAAGCCAACCAACTAATATGGATCCACCTTTCTCAATTGGTTGATGATATTCATTGAACTTAACCACAATTCTTTCTCCATGTGCCAAATTCCACACCTCTTTTGAACATATGGGTTGGGCTTTTTTTTCTTACCCTCTAGTTAGCATCTACATAATGCAAAACAGACAGTATGTTCTATTTCATGACAAATAGAATATTCATGTATGAGGAAGAACGTTACGTATTATCCCTTGCTTTTCTTTGTCATTTCTTGGAACATCGTTTGTCTTATATACATGCTAATTTGACTGTTTTGGTGAATCATTTGAATGATTTTGGATTTTCAATCGAATGATTTGGAGATTAACTAGAATGATTTTGATATTCGTTCGATCTAACCATGGTGTACAAAACCTACCCAAAGTACTATATAACATAGTGACACACACACACACACACACACACACACACACACACACATATATATATATCAAAATCAAGAAAAGAGATCCAATCTCAATAAATTAGTTCAACAAAAGTAATTGATACCCATTTGCCTTGTAACAACAATTATCATCATATATCTTCAAGCATAAACTTAATGAAGTTCAATACAATAAAAAAGAAGAGATCTCAATAAAAGGAAAAAAAAAAAACAAAGTTAATACATTAAGGATTAGTCTCTTCTTCATTAATGTTTGTCGTAACTCAACTAGTGAAATCATTTAATTGATCATCTACCACGGTATTAGAAGGCATACATTGAGTGTATGTATTATGATCCTACCCTTGTTCTTTTACCCCATATCATACATATCCATTGGCTTTGTCTTAACAACACAATGTCATTCTTTATCTTTTGGGTCTTGCACATAAAATACATGTTTTGCTTGAGATGAAATGATGATGGGATCATCCTTCAATAACTAACTAGTGTGTATCAACCTTGAGAAGTTTACCAGAATGAACCCGTTTGCATCTTGCTTTAATCCTCTAAGTGACTTAACATCCACCAATCACATCGAAATAGTACAACCTTAAAATCCCCATAATAATCTACTCAACAATCTCATTAACTACACCATAATAGCTTTAATCCTTGGCTTCCACCATAACTCCAAAATTTTGTTGGTTGTGCTTCTGTTGTCATTACTAGCCGTGTGGCTACTTGCTATGGAGGTTGCGGTAAGGTTGCAAAGAGGGGAGAGAGAGCAAACCAAGAAATCAATCAGGAAATAGAGAGATTCCAACAAAATTAAAAGCAAACACCCCTCCCCCCAAAAAAAATAGAGACCTAAAAATTTGTGGGAAACCTCTAATAAAAATCTTGTTTTTTTTGTTAAGAAAAATCTCAATTTTTTAAACTAGAAACTGAAAAATTAGTTAGAGACTAAAAAAAATAAAGTTCAGGGGAGGAAAGAGTGAGAAATTGAGAAGAAGAAAGAGAGATGCATGTACAATACCTTTATTTTGCTAAGAAAGAACAGAAAAAAAGAGGGGGGAGGAGTTGAAGAAGGGTTTGTGCCAATTACTCCTGTGTTTATTTTGTAGGTTTCTTAAGGTTTGATTTTTATTTTTTTTTACCTTATGGCATTTATAAGCGCCGTTGTATGAAATAGTATGACTCAACTTTGTGGCGCTAATAAGCGCCATTATAAGGGGAAAATATTATGGTGCTACCTACCCACGCCGTTAAATTATCCCTCCATCAATACATTTCAACACTTTATAAAGCGTCAAAAATTATGTGTTGACGGACTCTGTTTTCCTTGTAGTGAATTAAGGTGAAACCATGGTGTTTTCAACCATTTTAATGTTGAGAAAAGTATGATTCTATTTCAATTTCAATTCTAGACAACCAAACGTAGTGTTAGATTTTTTTCTTATCTCTTCTTTATCAATATCAAATTCCTCCTGCCTAAAAGCTCAACAATGGAGAGTTTTGAAAGAAGTAGATGATAGAGATGTTATTAAGCTAAAAAGGGTCCTAACTCATGTTATAGATGATCCCAGCAATAAATTGACTGAATCAACTAAGGTAAAATAGTGGTTTGCCATTTGTTCGTATGATAGGGCTTCAAGGATAGGTCTGAGGGATTCAACAAATGCCCTTAGCAAAGTGGACCTGTCAGGAACTCATTGACAGTTTATGTCTGCGCTAATATCTACACGAGTTGCATGGGCTTCGAGGGTGTTCATCTGGAGGGTTGGTCCTTTTCATGTATTAGGCAGTCGAATGGCTTGTAATTTTAAAGTTTAGATGGATTTCACTATTTAAGGCCAGTCTTGGGAAAATGATCACCTATAAATGAAAGTTGAAGTCTCTAGATCTTCTAAGTACACATTGTTTTCCATCTAGATCATTAAAATCTTGGCATTTAAGTGCATCTGTATTTAAAATAGAACATAGCCCACTAGAAAAATGTAATTAAAACAATCAAATTTGTAACTCCTTTGGCCTTAGAGATAGATAGTGTAATTGAAGTGACAGTAGCACTACAGATACAATGGGAGAGTTTGAAGAACTTTGAGATGTCAGTTCTAGAATCAATGTAGATGTTGAACCCAAGGATCGAGCTCCAAGGGGACCTATAACTACTGTTACAACTGAAGAATTTAAAGAGAGCCATATCTTTTAGAGAGAATGTTTGATTGTCCTTCTGCTTGACACCTGCTGTTTTTTCCAGAAGCCACATGCAATCAAGGATTTAATCTACCTGGCATATGTATGGTAAAGTCACAGTAGTTGGTTGAGAAGGAAATTTTTTATTCTTCTGTTGGTATTTGTCTAAGGTTTAAATATGTCTAAACATGGTTCAAAGATGGTTAAAGTCTAAATCAAAGTTGGAAGAATAAAATAAAGCATGTTAAAGGAGTGCACACATGTGTGTGCATCCATTTGGGTGTGTGTGCACAGCCCTAATCACCAAAGCAAAGTAGTGCGCACTGCTGTGTGAAGGGCAGCATCAGTGTGCACCGCGGCCCTCCTTCACCAGCACCGCGCCACCCAGCAAAAGAGGTGCTAGAAGAAGGGCAGCACCGCACCGCTCCTGCACCAGCACCGCTCCACCAAGAATGTGGTGCAAAGGGACTCTGCCCAGTGCCTCATCGGCCCTTGTTCAATGCCTAGGCACTAGGCAAACTGAAGCACACATAGACAGATTTCTTGAACCTCCTCTTAGGTGTGTGGATGCAAGGCTAAAATGCACAACACCACTTAGGATTGATGGAGGGCCATGGTTAAGTGGTCATCAAGATCTAAAGGTGGAGATTGACTATCAAGATTGGACAAGAAGTTGGTGCACTATATAAAAGGTCACCTAGCTTCATTCTAGACATATTGTTATGACATACTTTAAGATCAATTGTAAAGAGTGACATACAAGAGAGAATTGTGTAAGAGTGCAAAGACACAAACCCAAGAGGGACTTATTGTAGTGAGGCTGGTTGTAAAGAAGAGAGAGTAGATTAGATAGAGAGCATTGTTAGTTCTTATCTTCTTCCTTTCTTCTCTTCTTGGTTTCTTCAAGAACTTGAGCTTCTTGAAGAGGGTTGCTGTAATTGTAAAGAACCATTGATTTAGTGCAGAGAGTTAAGAGGAACTCATGGGGATGTAGACTATTTCTGAACCTCGATAACAAATCGCTTATCTTTTTTTCTCTCTTACTTTCGATTGCTGTATTTCTTTCTACAAGTCATTCTAGACTTGGGTGTTTGGAAGATCACCACCTGGGAATCTAGTCAAGGTGATTTCCAATAGTGGTATCAGAGCTTTAGACAGTGGTATTGGAGCTTGCGCAGTTGGGTATCGGAGCAAGAACAAGAAGGTGACGGAGCCAAGACTCCAAGAATCCAAGATCAACTTCTTGGGTGATTCAAGAACGGAGTAAAGATCAAGATCATATCGTGTTTTTTTAGGGTGATTCAAGAATGGTGTTAAGATCCATTTTCGATCGTGTTCTTGAGGTTGAAGAAAGTATTTGTGGGTATTGCATAAATGTGGGGTCTTGTCCGCAAAGATGGCTTCAAATTTCGTGGTTGAGAAGTTTGATGGAAAGGGAGATTTTTCCCTTTGGAAGCGGAAGATCAAGGCGGTTCAAATGCAACAGAAAGTGGACTTGGCTATTGGAGAAGATGATGCTTTTCCAGAGTGGACTGAGATGAAGAAGATGGCTTACAGCACCATTTTCTTGCACATATCGGATAGTGTCATAAGGGAGTGCAGAGACTCGGAAGATCCGGCTGTCATATGGAAGAAACTAGATGAATTGTTTCTTACCAAAACTCTCCCTAACAAGATTTATCTTCTTAAAAGAATCTTTGCTTTTAAAATGGATCCTAGTAAAGAGTTTCAAGATAATCTTGATGTCTTTAATAAACTAGTTCAAGATTTGAATAGCTGTAGTGTTACTTTTCCGGATGAACAATTAGCTGTCATTTTGTTAAATTCTCTTCCTGAGTGCTTTGAAAATTTGATTAATGCTATTGAGTATGAAAGGAATACTTTAACAAAGGAGATTGTGATCAATGCCATAAGGGCACATGATTTCAAAGTCAAGATGAAGGAGACATCAAGTGGAGATGGGCTGTTTGTAAGAGGAAGGCCAGCAACTCGGAATGGTAGTAGCACTCATGGCAATTACCAGGAGAAATCAAGAGGCAGAGGGCAGAACCATGGGAGATCTCATTCCAAGACAAGACTTGGAGGAGGAAGGAGATGCTTCTACTGCAACAAGGAGGGCCATTTCAAGAAAGATTGCAAGAAGAGGATATGGGATGAGAGGAGAAGCCATACCAACAATGGAGAGGCTTCGGTTGCCAAGGGATAACAGCAAGATGATGTTCTTGTTGTGTGCTCAAATGTGAGCATGAGGCAAGGCAGTGGAAAGTGGATTCTGGATTCCGGGTACACTTATTACATGTTACCTAACAAGGAATGATTCAAGAATTTCAAGGAGATTAATGATGGAAGGGTCTTCTTGGGGAATGACAATTCTTACCAAGTGAGAGGGATTGGAGACATCCAATTGAGGATGTTTGGAGGAGTCACAATGCTGCTGCGAAATGTGAGGTATCTTCCAGATTTGAAGAAAAATTTGATCTCATTGGGGCAGCTGGATTCCATGGGGTATACATACAAAGTAGAGGGAGGAAAGATCAAGGTGGCCAAGGGATCTTTGGTAGTGATCAAGGCAGCAAGAAATTATGGACTCTATGAGATGATCGGAGAGACAGAAATCAATGATCAAGCAGCAAGCTTGATGGCTGAGATGGATAAGGCAGCCCTTTAGCACACTCGCTTGGGATACATGAGCGAAAAGGGCCTGCAAGTTCTTAGCAAGGATGGTCTACTTGGTAGTGACAAAGTAGAGAAACTGGATTTCTGTGAGAGTTGCATTCTTGGGAAGCAACACCGGGTCAGCTTCAACATCGGAGTGCACAAATCTAAGGGGATTCTTGACTACATTCATTTGGACCTTTGGGGACCAGCAAGAACACCAACACAGGGAGGTAACTTTTACTTTCTGTCTTTAATTGATGATTATTCAAGAAGAGTGTGGGTTTATTTACTTAGAAATAAATCAGATACCTTGGATAAATTTGTTGTGTGGAAGAGTTGCTGGAAACTCAAACGGGTAGGGTAGTTAAGGCTTTACGAACCAATAATGGCTTAGAATTTTGCAATAAGGATTTTGATAAATTCTGTGAATTAATTGGCATTCTAAGACATAGAACGGTTGTAAAAACACCTCAGCAAAATGGAGTTGCTGAGAGGATGAATAGAATCTTTATGGAAAAGGTTAGGTGCATGTTAATAGGATCCGGTTTACCAAAATATTTTTGTGGAGAAGCTATGGCTACAGCTACATACTTGGTAAATAGATCACCTTCTAGAGCTTTAGAGCTCAAGACTCTCATGGAGATGTGGAGTGGGAAACCCCCTGAATTAAGAACCTTAGGACTTTTGGGTGTGCTGCATATGCACATCAAAAAGAGGATAAACTTAGCCCAAAATCTAGAAAATGTTTGTTTCTAGGATATGGTGATGGGGTTAAGGGATATAGGTTATGGTCCTTAGAAAAGAAAGGCATGAAACCCATTATAAGTAGGGATGTTATTTTTAATGAATCGTTATTTCCCTACTTGGAGAAAACTAACCCTGCAGGGGCTAGTGAGCAAACCAGTCCAGAAGTTGTGGAGCATCGCATCAAGGAGAGTTCGGTTCAGGTAGATCAAGGAAGGCAAGAGGGTTCGAACTAGGTAGAGCCCTTGAATGAAGACCAAGCTCAAGAAACTCAAGAAGAGGCTGAACAAGAAGAGGTTGATGCAGCAAGTCATAATGACTACCGGCTCACAAGAGACTGGGAAAGGAGGGTGGTTAGACCACCTTTGAGATATGGGTTTGCGGATGCTAATATAGTAGCTCCTTGGATAGAAGGAGAGGTTGAACCAGAAACTTACATGGATGCCATGGAGTGTAAGGATTCGTCAAAGTGGCAGCTGGCTATGGAGGAAGAAATGGATTCTTTGATGAAGAACAACTTCTGGGAATTCATGCACATTCTGGGAAAATAGAGAGTTGTGGATTATAAGTGGACTTACAAGGTCAAAGAAGGGTACCCTCCGGGAGATGAAGTCTAGAACAAGGACAGACTGGTGGCGAATGGGTTCATAAGAAGAAAATACATAGATTTCACAGAAACTTTCTCACCTGGACACAAGGTAGAGAAGATGGTGCGTATCCTCATCTATGTAATCGATGTGCTGTTGGTTCGGAACAGCAAGAAGAGGATGGAAATATTTACATCTCAACTCAGTGAAGAGTTTGAGAGGAAGGATCTCAGCCTTACACAAAAGATCCTTGGGATGTGTAGAATCCAAGATGAGGAGAGAAACAGATTGAAGATCTCTCAAACTTCCTATATAGAGAAGATGATATCTAAATTCTCTATGGAAGATAGCAAACCAGTGAAGGTTCCCCTTACTGGCCATTTCAAGTTCTCCAGCGATCAATGTCCGAGATCAGAGGCGGAGAAGAAGGAAATGGAAAAAGTCCCTTATTCTAGTGTGGTTGGTTCTGTTATGTTCACCATGGTTAGCACTAGACCTAACATTGCTCATGCAATGAGTGTTCCCAGTAGGTTTATGTGTAATCCCGGAAAGGAGCATTGGCTTAGGATGAAGTGGTTGCTGAGGTACTTAAAGGGAAGCCCAGAAGTAGGGCTGGTTTATGAGAAGAGAGGTAAGTCCATCTGCCTTGAGGGCTTTGCGGATTCGGACTATGGAGCAGACAAGGATAAAAAGAGATCGATTACCTCCTACTTCTTCAACTTAAAAAGATGTTGTGTAAGTTGGAAGGCTCAATTGCAGCCGGTGGTAGCACTCTCAACAACCGAGGCTGAGTACATAGCGGCTACGAAAGCCATTAAGGAGGCTATATGGTGCAAAGCATTGTTAGAAGAGTTGAAGGTACTGGAGGAGCAGGTTGTGGTGTTTTTGGATAGTCAAAGTGCATTGCATTTGTGTAAGAATCTGGTGTTCCATGAGAGGATAAAGCACATGGATGTTCGATATCATTTCATTTGGGAAAATGTTACGAAATGATGCATCCATATGGACAAGGTAGCCACGAAAGAAAATCCTGCGGATTTAGGTACTAAAGTTCTACCTCTAAGTAAGTTCAATCATTGCCTTGGACTACTTAGGATTGGAGTTGGTTAATTGATGACTCAAGATGAGTTTGGATCCTGAAGCTTTCTGTACAATGGTTCGGGTTTAAACACTTAGACAAAGGTAGAGATTGTTGGTATTTGTCTAAGGTTTAAACATGTCTAAACATGGTTCAAAGATGGTTAAAGTCTAAACCAAGGTTGGAAAATTAAAATACAGCATGTTAAAGGAGTGCACAGATGTGTGTGCACAGCCCTAATCACCAAAGCAAAGTAGTGCGCATTGCTGTGTGAAGGGCAGCATCAGTGTGTGTCATGCCCCTCCTTCACCAGTGCCACGCCACCTAGCAAGAGAGGTGCTAGAAGAAGGGTAGCGCCGCACCGCTCCTCCACCAGCATCGCACCGCCCAGAATGTGGTGCAAAGGGACTCTGCCCAACACCTCATCGGCCCCTGTTCAATGCCTAGGCGCTAGGCAAACTGAAGCACACATGGACAGCTTGCTTAAACCTCCTCTTAGGTGCGTGGATGCAAGGTTAAAATGCACAGAACCACTTAGGATTGATGGAGGGCCATGGTTAAGTGGTCATCAAGATCTAAGGGTAGAGATTGACTCTCAAGATTGGACAAGAAGTTGGTGCACTTTATAAAGAGTCACCTAGACATACTTTGAGATCAATTGTAAAGAGTGACATACAAGAGAGAATTGTGTAAGAATGCAAAGACACAAACACAAGAGGGACTCATTGTAGTGAAGCTGGTTGTAAAGAAGAGAGAGTAGATTAGATAGAGAGCATTGTCAGTTCTTATCTTCTTCCTTTCTTCTTTTCCAAGTTTCTTTAAGAACTTGAGCTTCTTGAAGAGGGTTGCTGTAATTGTAAAGAACCATCTATTTAGTGCAGAGAGTTTAGAGGAACTCACGGGGACGTAGGCTATTGCTGAACCTCGATAAAAAATCGATTGTCTTCTTTTCTTTCTTGCTTTTGATTGCTGTATTTCTATCTACAAGTCATTCTAGACTTGGGTGTTTGGAAGATCACCACCTGGGCATCTAGTCAAGGTGATTTCCAACATCTTCCATTTTGATTGTGATGTTATAGAGATTTTATCTAGTAGGACAGTCCTTGGTCCTTTAATGGTGGATCGATGGAGAACTACTTTAACACTTAATCAGTTTGTGCTCCATTGAACACATGTGCGGATTCATATTCGAAATCTTCCTCTTGAATACTAATTTATCTATATGAAAGGGTATGTAAATTCTGCCCATATGAGAACCATGAAGTGGAACATATGATACAAGAAGACATTGATGAAATTATTTATCGGCATGGCTATTCCATTGGAATAGATGTCAATAAAATCCTTTTTCGTAATTAAACAAGGGCATTCAACGACCATGTAGAGTGTAGAACCACAAGGATAGTTCATGGTTCATGTAGGGCTGCTTGAGGCGTAGGACAGTATGTGCAAGGGCTTCAAAATTTCTTTCGACAACCAAAAGGGGTTCTAAGGCCACCTACAATTAATGACTTCTGTTGTGAGTTTTAAATTACTCGCAAGTGCATGAGTCGTTTGCAATATAGTGTGTTCAAGTGCAAGGTTGAATCTACATGGAATTGCGTAGTGAAAATAGTGTTTTATCTAAACTAATCCTATTTTAACCTAGTTCCAAATTTTGAATTGTATTTTGCAAAACAAATATAAACTAAACTAAATTGATTTAAAAACAAATGATAAAAACACTAAGGTTTCTGAATCCACCTCACCAAAGTAAAAAATAAATCTTCATGCTCTATATAAAAGAGATTTATCAAATAATTCCATGAATCCACGATAAACAAATCACAACAAACACCATAATTAAACCAAAACCATCCAATGTATCCGTTTAATTTATAAATCACAATGGATATCCAAATTAATTTCGAATGATTCGTTATATCAATTAAATGAAACACACAAAATATCCAATTTGAACAATTTATAAACTATCAATCGTAAGAATTTACTCAAACAATTGAAATAGAACATTTAATACTAAAATATCAGAATTGTACGAACATATCTGAAAATATAATGCTAAACAATGGAAAGGCTTTATCTTCAACCTTAGCTGAAGATTTTAACCACTCATGATTATGAAACTAAATTTCACAATTAAAGTGCTAAGCATTAAAACTCAAAAAGAAATAAATTAAAACTGACTATACAATAAGAGAAATTCCACTCGCAGATGTTGAGCAACACTTCCCCCTTTGGTAGCAAAGCCTTGGAGATCCACCAGAATACCAGTAGAAGTCCTCTAGAATGCCCTAAGAGGCTCTCCAGATTGCTTACTTAAGATGAAGTGAAGAGGGGCTTATATAGGGAAACACCACGAGTGCAATGTGTTTCCAATCTGATGCAGGATACTGCAGATTCCAGCTTTTGCTCTTTGACCTTTGTCAACTAAAACTGTCATAACTTTCTCTAGAAAAATTATATTTATGATCCGTAAAATTACCCAGAAAATAGAAATCCGGATCTTTCCAAGCATATATGGTTCATCTCCTATTTCTTCCGGAATCAATATAATTTAATCCTAAAAAATAGTTGATCTGTATGAGAAATTCTGGCAATTTAGTGAAACTCCTTTCCAAGCTTGTAAACCTGTAAAACAACGAAAAACAACTCAAAGTAACAAATTCCTAAGCAAACAAATGTAAATTAAGGGGCCAAAATATGCAATATTTGACACTCATCAAATACCCCCAAACTTACATATTGCTAGTCCCATAGCAATACGAAACTAAAAACTAAATGAAAAACAAAGAACATAAAGATAAGTTCATCACTCATGGTATCCAAAGATTTAAGGAGCACACATCACCATTATATTCATTCATGAGCAAGCTTAAAAAGATAAACCCATCTTTGCAATGAATAGAAATGTTAAAATCTAATTACTTACAAAAGGCAAGTTAAGGCATCACAAGTCTGACTTAGTGTAAAGTGAATTAGCATATAAAAATGAAGCTTCCAAATAACTACAATGTGTAAGGTCTCCATGTCTCAAGATTCACCGAATTTCCCATTAGAATGAACGAAAATGACATAGTTTTTATTTCTTTATTTTATTATAAGGCTCTGCTATGTTTAGTTCCCTTAGGCTTTCTAATTGACCCATGTAGCGAGTGTTGAGTCAATGACTCCCAAACCATATGGTTTTAGGGCATTAGGTGTAAAGACACCCCTAAGGACTTACTAACTCGAGTAAAAAAGGCTATGAAATTAAATTGGCCTTAATACAACCAAGCAAAATTCCCACTTTTTGACGTGAACACTCACTGCTTACTAAGGCAAGAGGTCCAGTTACTCAGTGGAAAGTTTATTTATGATCATAAAATTTTTTTGTTTATTTTATTTTATTTTTTTGTACGTTTTATGGCAAAGTGCTTATCCAACAAGTCATCTAGTTTCAGTTAAGATAAAGAAACGTACACATTAAAATCACATGTCATACCTCACACAATTTGTGCTAATGTGCTCGTGTTAGATTAGATCAAACATGTGAATTCTCAAATGCCTAAAGTAAGTAACTAAATTTTAAAACTTTATCACCATATCATGTGTTCAAAATTTTAAGCTCACCAATGACATCACATCACAGAAATTGTTTAGATCAACCAAAATTTCAAAATAACATGAGATGCATTTATCTTTTCTTTAAAACGAAGAAAAAACAACAACAAATTAGAACAAAGTGTGTATAATATGTCTCCCATACCCCCAAACTTAAATTACACATTGTCCCTAATGTGTGAATATTATGGAAAGAGCTGACCTGGGAGATGGAGAAGTAGCTGGACTGGCATGGCTCATAGCATACCCTTAAACTTGAACTAAAGTACATGTTGTCCCTAAAAAATAAAGACTGGAAAAGAAAGGAAACATTAGAAATAAACAGTAACAATAAATATGTAAAATAATAAACAAACAGAAAGAATATGTTGTGGGGTGCCTCCCATGAGCCTTAAGTTTAAAATCTTCAGCCAGACTCTCCATAGTAGATGCACTCAATCAAAGTAACTAGGATCCTCCAACAATATGGTCTCTATGTCTGGACTCGTCAACTCCAAGAATGGTTTTAGCCTCTGTCCATTTACCTTGAAAGTGTTACCATTCTTTGAATCCTCAATCTCGATGGCCCCATGAAGAAAAACCTACCGAATAATAAATGGGCCTGTCCATCGAGATTTGAGCTTTCCTGGAAAAAGTTGCAAGCGTGAATTGTAAAGAAAAACTTTTTGACCAAGCTCAAAAGATCGTCTCAAAATGTTCTGGTCACGAGTCTTCTTCATTTGTGCTTTGTACAACCGTGCACAATCATATGCATCATTCCGCAGCTCCTCTAATTCATTGAGTTGGAGCTTCCTTTGTGAGCCAGCCTTCGAAAGATTGAAGTTTAGCTGCTTGATAGCCCAATAAGTTCTATGCTCTATTTCCACCGGAAGGTGACAGGCTTTTTTGTACACAATATGATATGGAGACATGCCAATTGGTGTTTTGAATGTTGTTCGATATGCCCACAGTGCATCATTCAATCGCAGAGACCAATCCTTTCTACTAGTGTTCACAGTCTTCTCCAAAATGTGTTTGATCTCGCAATTAGAAATTTCAACTTTTCCACTCGTCTGTGGGTGATACAGGGTGGCAACCTTATGTGTGATGAAATACTTCTTTATCAACTGCTCAAAAATCCTGTTGCAAAAATGCTTACCTCCATCACTTATGATTGCTCGAGGCGTACTAAAACGAGCAAAAATTTTGTCCTTCAAAAACTGGACCACAACTCTGTGGTCATTGGTCTTGCATACAACGGCCTCCATCAATTTGGACAGATAGTCCACAGCAACCAGAATGTACATATAGCTAAAGGAGTTTGGGAAAGGTCCTATAAAATCAATGTCCCACATGTCAAAAATCTCAACAATCAAAATGGGGTTGAGGGGCATCATATTCCTCCTAGAAAAACTCCCTAGCTTTTGGCAATGCTCACAAGATACACAGTAAGTGTGAGAGTCTCGGAGAAGTGTAGGTCAATAGAATCCACATTGTAAAATATTTGCAGCAGTCTTCTTAGCACTGAAATGGCCTCCACAAGCATGATCATGACAAAAGGCGATGACATTATATTGGTCATGCTCAGGAATACAACTTCTAATGATCTGATCGGGACAATACTTGAACAGGTAAGGATCATCCCAGAAAAAATGCTTTACCATGGCCAAAAACTTGGACTTGTCTTGTCACCCCCAATATAAAGGCATTTGACCGGTGACAAGATAGTTCACTATATCAGCAAACCATGGTGCGGAATTATGAGCAATGTGCATCAATTGCTCATTAGGAAAGGTTTCAGAAATGGGAAGGGCGGCCTTAGTGAAATCCACTATCAACCTAGGCAAATGGTTCGCCACCACATTTTCAGAACCTTTCTTATCCCGAATCTCTTTGTCGAACTCCTGAAGTAACAAGATCCATCAGATAAGACAGATTTAGCATCTTTTTTGGAGAAAAGATACTTCAATGCTGCATGATTCGAGTAGATAATGACTTTTGATCCTAACAAGTAGGATTTGAACTTGTCCAATGCAAAAACGACTGCTAGCAACTCCTTCTCAGTGGTAGAGTAAATGAGTTTTGCATCGTTTAGAGTTTTGCTTGCATAGTAGATGACATGGGGAAGTTTATCAACACACTGGCCTAAAACAACTCCAACAGCATAATCTGATGCGTCACACATAATCTAAAAAGGTACACCCTAGTTGGGTGGCTAAGTAATGGATGTGGACGTCAGAATATTCTTCAGATCCCCAAATGCTTTCTTACAGTCTTCATCAAATACAAATTGGGCATTATTCATTAATAACTTGCACAAGGGCTGGACAATCTTGCCGAAATCCTGGATCAATCGCCTGTAGAATCCTACATGGCCCAGAAAAGAATGAACCTCATTCACCGTACGTGGGGGTGGAAGGTTAGAAATCAGGTCCACCTTTGCTTTGTCAACCTCAATCCCTTGATGGGATATGACATGCCCCAGTATAATACCTTGTTTGACCATAAAATGAAACTTCTCCCAATTAAGCACCAGGTTCTTCTCCTTGCACCGCACTAAAACCAAGTGAGATGGTGCAGAAACTCCTCAAATGATGAACCAAAGATGGAGAATTCATCCATAAAAATCTCTAAGGAACACTCTACCACGTCAGAGAATATGCTGACCATGCACCGCTGAAAAGTAGCGGGTGCATTGCATAATCCAAAGGGCATGCGACGGTAAGCGAACGTCCTAAAAGGACAGATAAACGTTGTCTTCTCTTGATCTTAGGGGTCCACAGGGACCTGATTATATCCAGAATAACCATCCAAGAAGCAATAGTAATCGTGCCCAGCCAAGTGCTCCACCATCTAATCAATAAATGGGAGTGGAAAGTGATTCTTCCTTATGGCAGCATTCAACTTACGGTAGTCTATACACACTCTCCATCTTGACTGAACACGAGTTGGCACCAACTCGTCAACCTTATTCTTCACTATCATTAATCCAGCTCGCTTGGGTATGACATGAATCAGGCTTACCCACTTGCTATCAGAGATTGGATAAATAATCCCTACATCCAACAGCTTTATCACTTCAGTCCTCACAACCTCTTGTATAGCTGGGTTGATCCTTCTCTGTGGCTCCCTCGATGGCTTGGCATTCTCCTCCAAATATATCTTGTGCATCACCAATGAGGGGCTGATTCCCGTGATATCCTCAATTGTCCAGCCAATAGCTTCTTTGTGCTCTCTTAAAACATCTAATAATTTATCCTCTTGAGCCTCAACCAAATCTGAAGCTATAATCACAGCCAAAGAATCTGTTGGACCTAGGAACTTATACTTAAGATTGTCCAGTAAGGGCTTAAGTTCCTTCTTGGGGGGTTCATGTGCTATGGTCTCCTTCGTCTCAATGCTCTTATGAGGAGCAGACTCCAAAATGGCATTCGTTTGCTCAAATAACTTATCTAAATCCAAATCCTCTCCAAACTGAGCAAAGCATGCCTCTAGGGGGTCTTCGATGCCTGATTCATCCACAGTCTCCTTAATAATCTCCTCTATCAAGCATACATTTCTCACTTCATCATATCCCAGTGGTTGCTTACTGATATCAAAGATATTCAACTCTACTGTCATATTTGCGAAGGAAATCTTCATCACCCCTGTCCTACAATTTATCAAGGCGTTAGCCATGGCTAAGAATGGACCGATATCTGAATCCCTACATTCTGAACCGGCTCTGTGTCTAGTACAATAAAATCCATGGGGAAATAAAACTTATCTACCTTGATCAAAATGTCCTCAACTATTCCCCGTGGTATTTTCACTGACTTATCAGCCAATTGGAGCATCGTGGATATGGGCTTTAATTCTCCTAACCTCAACTGCAAATAGACTTAGTAGGGCAAAAGATTCACACTCGCTACTAGATCCAAAAAAGCCCTCTCAATTTGGCTGACTCCTATGATGCAAGAGATGGTAGGACACCTTGGGTCCTTATACTTGATGGGCATCTTGCACTAAAGGATTGAGCTAACCTACTCAGTCAAAAATGCCTTCTTTGGGATATTCGTCCTCCTCTTGACAGTGATCAAGCCCTTTAAGAACTTGGCATATGACGACACTTTCTGGATGGCGTCCAAAAGAGCGATATTGATTTAGACTTGCATGAACACCTCCAGAATGTCCTCAAACTTCCCTCCTTTCTTGGGCGCTTGTAATCTCTCAGGGTAAGGTGCTTTAGGTACATATGACCTAGGAGGATCCTTAACAGTGGGTGTAGTTGTAGATGGCTCAACATCTTTCTTTTCCTTGTTGCCTATTGGTATTTTGTCCCAGGTTGAAACAAGGTTTGAAAAGGTTCACCATCAGGTCTTGGAACCTCGGCTCAAGGTGTGCGCGCCTCAGCCTCCAGGAAGTCCAGAAGATGGGAGAGGGGCTGTGCATCGTGTCCCAAGGTGTGCGTACCGTGGCACGGCCCTGTGCATCGCTACTCAACCACCCTAGTCCGCAGCTTCCAGCATGATAAGAAACCTTCCCCCTCTCTAGGCCGCTGTATGCCCTGTTCTAGGCCGCGGCTTGAAGGCACACCTGATGCTTACGTTTCAACATTTCAAATGGTGTGTGAGGCATGATCAAAATGCACAGGATCACTTAGGATTGACAAAGGGATATGGATGATTGGTCCTCAAGATCTAAGGGTAGAGATTGACCTCCAAGATAGGTTCAAGAAGGGGTGCACTATATAAAGGGTCACCTAGCTTCAATCTCAACAAGTGTGACATAACATGTAATGATATGTGAGTGTGTGTGAAATAGAACACATAGGTGTGTGAGAGTGCAAAGACACTAAACACAGGAGAGATCTCATTATAGAGAGGCTGGATGTTTAGAGAGAGAGTAGTATAGATTGGGGATTCAAGGGACTTTTAAGTGGAATTTTCTTGGGGAAAATTCCAGGGTAACTCAAGACCTTATCACTTTCATTTCTCTTCTTTCGTTCTTCAAGAACGGTGTTAAGATCAAGATTAGATCGTGTTCTTGAAGAGGTGTTGTTGGAAATCACCTTGACAAGATGCCCAGGTGGTGATCTTCCAAACATCCAAGTCTAGAATGACTTGTAAAGATTTGGAATCGAAAACAGGAACATAAAATCAAAGAAAGAAAGAAGACAAGCAATTTGTTATCGAGGTTCGACAATATGCCTACGTCCCCATGAGTTCCTCCAAACTCTCTGCACTAAATTAATGGTTCTTATAAGTTACAGCAATCCCCTCCAAGAAACCAAGTTCTTGAAGAAACCAAGAAGAGAAGAAAGGAAGAAGATGATAATTAAAAATGCTCTCTTTCTAATCTAGACTTCTCTATCTTTTACACCCAGCCTTACTACAAAGAGTCTCTCTTGTGTTTGTCACTCTTACACAATTTTCTCTATGTGTTTACAATTTATCTCACAATGTCACAATGTATTCTCTATTCTCTTGTGTGAAAAATGAGGCTAGGAAACTCCTTTTATAGCCCCTTACTTCTTGGTCATTCTTGTGAATCAATCTCCACTATTTGATCATGATCTCTACTTAATCATGGCCCTCCATCACTTCCCAAGTGATTTTGTGCATTTTAACCTTGCACACACACACCTAAGAGAGTCCTTAAGCATGCTGCCTATGTGTGCTTTGGTGTGCCTGGCGCCTAGGTGCTCAACAGGGCGCGGTGCGGCATTGGGCAGAGCACACATGGAGTATCTCTTGGGCGGTGCGGCGCTGGAGTGTGGGCGGTGTGACGTTGGTGCATTTCTAGAGGTGTGCATGCTGGAAGGTGCGACACTAATGAAGGAAGGGCGCCACGCACACTGATGCTGCCCCCTTCTCCCAGTTGTGCGCACACCCTTCTGCTTGTGTGCAGAAGAGCGCACACTAGTGCACCTAGCCTTACCTTGCTCCAAAGTGATGCACACATATGTGTGCAGTCTTCTAACTTGTTGAAATTTAATCATCCAACTTTAGTTTAGACTTTAACCATCTTTGAGCCATGCTTGGACATGTTTGAACCTTAGACAAATACCAATAATCTCTACATTTGTCTAAGTGTTCAAAAAACCTGAACCATTGTGCAGAGAGCTTCAGGATACAAACTCATCTTGAGTCATCAATTAACCAACTACAATCCTAAGTAGTTCAAGGTAATGATTGAACTTACTTAGAGGTAGAACTTTAGTACCTAAGTCTGCAGGATTTTTTTCCGTGGCTACCTTATCCACATAGATGCATCATTTCGTAACATTTTCCCAAATGAAATGATACCGAACATCCATGTGCTTTGTCCTCTCATGGAATACCAGATTCTTACATAAGTGAAATACACTTTGACTATCCGAAAACACCAAAACTTGCTCCTCCAGTACCTTCAACTCTTCAAGTAACCCTTTGCACCACATAGCCTCCTTAATGGCCTCCGTAGCTGCTATGTACTCAGCCTCGGTTGTTGAGAGTGCTACCACTGGTTGTAATTGAGCCTTCCAACTTACACAACATTCATTTAAGTTGAAGAAGTAGGAGGTAATTAATCTCCTTTTATCTCGGTTTGGTCTATAGTCCGAATCAGCAAAACCCTCAAGGCAGATGGACTTACCTCTCTTCTCATACACCAGCCCTACTTCTGGGCTTCCCTTCAAATACCTCAGCAACCACTTCATCCCAAGCCAATGCTCCTTTCTGGGATTACTCATAAACCTGCTGAGAACACTCATTGCATGAGCAATGTCAGGTCTAGTGCTAACCATGGTGAACATAACAGAACCAACCGCACTAGAGTAGGGGACTTTCTCCATTTCCTTCTTCTCCTCCTCCGATCTTGGACATTGATCGCTGGAGAACTTAAAATGATCAGCAAGGGGAACCTTCACTAGTTTGCTATCTTCCATAGAGAATTTAGATATCATCTTCTCTATGTAGGAAGTTTGAGAGATCTTCAATATGTTTCTCTCCCTTTCCCGGATGATACACATCCCAAGGATCTTTTGTGCATGGCCAAGATCCTTCATCTCAAACTCCTCACTGAGTTGAGCCTTCAATTTCTTTATTCTCTCCATGCTGCTCCCAACCAATAATATATCATCAACATAGATGAGGATGATCACCACTTCCTCAACCTTCTGCCCCTTATAGTACAAGCACGAATCATAGTAGCTCCTTATGAAACCCAAGCTGATTATAAAGGAATCAAACCTCTTATTCCATTGCTGAGGTGATTGCTTCAGGCCATAGAGAGATCTCTTCAATTTGCACACTAACTCTCCCTGCTTTCCTTCCTCATAGCCTTCGGGTTGCCTCAAGGAAATGGTCTCATCGAGCTCTCCATGTAAGAACGCTGTCTTCACATCCATTTGCTCAATTTCCCAATCAAATTGGACCACCAATGCTAACACTATTCGGATCATCTTGTACTTCACAACCGGTGAGAAGATTTCGGTGAAATCTATGCCTTTTTTTTATGTGAACCCCTTTTCCACCAGCCTAGCTTTATACCGGACTTCATCCCCTGGAATATTCCCTTCTTTGATCTTGTAGAGCCATCTACAATCCACCACTCTCTGTTTTTCTGGTTTGGGCACCAGCTCCTAAGAGTTGTTCTTCATCAAAGAGTCCATTTCTTCCTCCATAGCCAGCTGCCACTTTGATGAATCATTACACTCCATGGCGTCCGTGCAAATTTCTAGTTCAACTTCTCATTCTACCCAAGGAGGTACTACATTAGCATCCGCAAACCCATACCTCAAAGGTGGTCTAACCACCCTCTTTCCCCGATCTCTTGTGAGCTGGTAGTCATTCCGACTTGCTGCATCAACCTCTTCTTGTTCAGTCTCTTCTTGAATTTCTTGAGCTTGGCCTTCATCAAAGGGCTCTACCTAGTCTGAACCCTCTTGCCTCCTTTGCTCTACCTGAACCGAGTTCTCTTGGATGCGATGCTCCACAACTTCCGGACTGGTTTGCTCACTAGCCCCTGCAGGGTTAGTTTTCTCCAAGTGGGGAAATAATAATTCATTAAAAATAACATCCTTACTTATAATCAGTTTCATGCCCTTCTTTTCTATAGACCATAACCTATATCCCTTAACCCCATCATCATATCCTAGAAATACACATTTTCTAGATCTAAGGCTAAGTTTATCCTCCTTTTGATATGCATATGCTACACACCTAAAAGTCCTAAGGTTGCTTAATTCAGGGAGTTTTCCACTCCACATCTCCATGGGAGTCTTGAGCTCTAAAGCTCTAGAGAGTGATCTATTTTTCAAGTATGCAGCTGTAGCCACAGCTTCTCCCCAAAAATATTTTGGTAAACCGGATCCTATTAACATGCACCTAACCTTTTCTATAAGGGTTCTATTCATTCTTTCAGCAACTCTATTTTGCTGAGGTGTTTTTACAACCGTCCTATGCCTTAGAATGCCATTTAATTCACAGAATTTATCAAAATCTTTATTGCAAAATTCTAAGCCATTATCGGTTCGTAAAGCCTTAACTATCCTACCTGTTTGAGTTTCCAGCAACTTCTTCCACACAACAAATTTATTCAAGGCATCCAATTTATTTCTAAGCAAATAAACCCACACTCTTCTTGAATAATCATCAATTAAAGACAAAAAGTAAAAATTACCTTCCTGTGTTGGTGTTCTTGCTGGTCCCCAAAGGTCCGAATGAATGTAGTCAAGAATCCCATTAGACTTGTGCACTCCGGTGTTGAAGCTGACCCGGTGTTGCTTCCTAAGAATGTAACTCTCATAGAAATCTAGTTTCTCTACTTTGTCTTCTCAAAGTAGACCATCATTGCTAAGAACTTGTAGGCCCTTTTCGCTCATGTGTCCCAAGTGAGTGTGCCAAAGGGCTGCCTTGTCCATCTCAGCCATCAAGCTTGCTGCTTGATCATTGATTTCTGTCTCTCCGATCATCTCATTGAGTCCATCGTTTCTTGCTGCCTTGATCACTACCAAAGATCCCTTGGCCACCTTGATCTTTTCTCCCTCTACTTTGCGTGTATACCCCATGGAATCCAGCTGCCCCAATGAGATCAAATTTCTCTTCAAATTTGGAAGATACCTCACATTTCCCAGCAATCTTGTGACTCCATCAAACATCCTCACCAGGATGTCTCCCATGCCCCTCACTTGGTAAGAAATATCGTTCCCCAAGAAAACCCTTTCATCATTGGTTTCCTTGAAATTCTTGAACCAACTCCGGTGAGGACACATGTGATGAGTGCACCCGAAATCCAAGATCCATTTCCTGCTACCTTCTTGCCCCTTGCTCATACCCGAGCACATAACACGAACATTATTATCTTGCTATTCTGTTTTGGCAACCGAAGCCTCTCGATTCTTGGTATGGCTTCCTCCTCTATCCTATGTCATCTTCTTGCAATCTTTCTTGACATGACCCCCCTTATGGCAGTAGTAGCAACTCTTCCCTCCAAATCTCAGTTTGGAATGCATTCTTCCACGGTTTTCTCCTCTACCTCTGTCTCGGTAGTAGCCATGCATGCTGCTGTGCACTCTCCCATGGCTCTTTCCTCTTGCTTTGTCCCGGTAGTAGCCATGCATGCTGCTGTGCACTCTCCAATGGCTCTCTCCTCTACCTCTGTCCTGGTAGTAGCCATGCATGCTACTGTGCACTCTCCCATGGCTCTCCCATGGCTCTCTCCTCTACCTTTGTCCTGGTAGTAGCCATGCATGCTGCTGTGCACTCTCCCATGGCTCTCTCCTCTACCTCCGTCTCGGTAGTTGATAGACGCTTAAATATACATATTTAAGCCCCCTTATTTACACTTGTTAGATCCTTTATTACGTTAATTTGGTATCTTTTACTCCATTTGTGTGTTTTACATGTTTTTATAGGGTTTTTGAGAAAAAATAAGCAGTTTTGGCACTTTAAGGAAGAAATCTAGAAGCCCTGGAGCACTTTCTGGACAAAGTGCGATCGAGCGCACATGCAATGCAATTGAGCGCACATACGATCATGCGCACACTTGTAGGATCGAGCGCGCATTACGATCGAGCACAAGGACACATGCAATCGAGCGCGCGTTGCGATCGAGTGCAAGGACACATGCGATCGAGCGCACATATACGGGCGTGAACAGTAAACTGCAGAACCTTATTTTGGAAAGTACAAGATTTTCATTTTAGGAAGGTTTAGGATTGTCGGTTTAGGAAAGTTTAGGACTCATGGGTCTATTAGGACTTCTCAAAGACCTATAAATACACTTGTAACTCACACACAAAAACACACCTTAGATAGAAAACACTTTTCTCTTTTCTTTTACTTAGAGTGGAGAGCTTGGGAGAGAATTGATGCCTCTTCTCTCGGGTTTATTCTTCTCCCTTATGTTTTGTTTAATTATGTTTACTTCAGTTAGTATGTGTAACTAACTCTCTTATAAGGCTCGATTGAAGCCCTAGTTATGCATTCCCATATTTTTATTCATTGATTAAATCTTTGCATAGCTTATTATGTTACTTAACTTGATTAACGCCTATGCTTATTTAAATTCCTCATATGTATGTGTAAGGCCAACGTATGCATGTGGTATGGATGGGTTAGTTAGATCAATTTGGATGACCGAGTCCTGGGTCTAACATCAGTAACAAGGGACTATCTTATCCGGATACCCGGGTTAATCAACATGGGAAACCGGGAGTAGATACCATGCCCTAGGTCTCACGTGGTTGTCGATTTCCACAGTACCTATGTTTTCTTAAGGAACAACTCAAGTAGATACCATGCTGAATCCCTTAAGGAAGAAAAGAGTTAGAGTAGATACCATGCCTAACTCGTTGCTTAGGGAAATCAATAGCTTAAGGAGTAGATACCATGCCCTTAGGTTGGCAACCAGTAGGTACACATAATAAGGCTAGAGCACTGATACCTTATACAAAATCGGGAATGCATGACTAGTGCTGGATATCAAAGCCCTATGTCTTTATTATTATCGAATCACCCTTCAGTTTATTATTTCTATCTTTTTACATTGCAAATATAATTCTAACTCGAACTTTACCAATCCCTGTGGAGATGATCTTGCATTCGCACACTATGCTACACTATTGACCTTGTGCACTTGCAAGTAAAACAAAGTACGATTATTCACCTATTTATTTAGGTATATTATCGCACAACAAGTTTTTGGCGCCGTTGCCGGGGATTGCGCTAAAAGTTCCTTTTAGGATTACTTTCATTTTATCATTGTTATTATTTTATTTTTACAATCTTTTATCAAAACTTAATCAAAGTTGTTTTATCTTTCAGGTACTTCACGAAACCCTACTTGCACTTTCTGTGGAATTTGCGATCGATCGCAAGCTCCTGTGCGATCGAGCGCATTTAGGACAGAGAGTACCCGAGCAGCAGAGTTGCACTGCTGCATTAAAACTGGTTTTTCTGCTTTATGCACGGACTTCGATCCCGACATCCGGAATTCTTTTCCCTCGATCCCGAGCTTGAACGGACCATCCGACAAAGGCTTAGGGACAACTTTGAGGAGAACAAAATAGAAATTGAGAACGAAACACAAATGGCGGAACAGCTCGAAAACCAGCAACCACCTGCACGAGTTCCAATGAAGCAATCCTTCATCCCTCAGAACATCGATCAACCATCATACATCGCATATCAACCTGAGGCAGCGGGAAATTATTACATATCTCCGCAAATCTTGAATGCCTTGACGCATTTTAGGGGAACTCCTAATGAAGATCCACACTTACATCTCCGAGAATTTTTTGATCTTTGCAAGTTCCAGCACATACAAGGACTAGACCAAGAAGGAATAAGGTTAATTCTATTCCCTTTTTCCTTAAAAGATAATGCTAAACTTTGGTATAATTCTTTGCCTGCAGTTTGCATCCACACTTGGGAGGAGTTAGCAAGCAAATTCTTGAGGAAATTCTTCTCAGCCCAAAAGACAAGACAAATGAGGAAGGAGATCCAATCCTTCCAACAAAAGGATGGGGACCTCTTCTTCGAAGCATGGGGACACTTCAACGAATTACTACTCAAATGCCCGCACCATAACCTACCTCAAGATGAACTGGTACAAGCATTCTACGAAGGTTTAAATGATACTAATAAATGTATTGTTGATTCAAGTTGTGGAGGAGTCCTTATGGAGAAATGCAGCGAAGAGGTAATGGAACTGTTTGAAACCCTCAGCGAACACACTCAGCAATTCTCCTCTCGAGGTAGACATATGACCAAAGGTAAAGGTGTGTATGAGGTAAATATGAATGGAGGATCTTCCCCTCAAATGGCTGTAATGGAAAGAAAACTAGATTTATTGGTAAAAGCCATGGCTGCTCAGACTACCTCAGCTACACCACTACAGGTATGTGCAATATGCTCTCAATATGATCACAATACTAATGCTTGTCCGTTATCTGAAGATCCGGAGCAAGCAAATTACGTGGGACACAACAACTATCTGCCAAAGAATAACCCATATGCAAACACCTACAACCCTGGATGGCGGAATCACCCAAATTTCTCATGGAGCAACAATCAAAACAACCAAGGACAGCAACGAAATTAGCAGCCCACTGCCAATGCTAATTCTGAACCAAAAAGAAACGACCTCGAAAGTCTAGTAAGACAACTGGTGACGTCACAAGAACAGTTCATGACTCAGCAAAAACAAACCAATGCGGCACATGAGCAAGCAATTCAAAGACTAGAGGTACAAAGGGGACAATTAGCTAAAGAGCTCAGTAGCAGAAAGCAAGGAGAGCTCCCAGCTCAAACACTACCCAACCCTGGTGGGCATCAACAACTAAACGCTGTGATATCCCTGAGAAATGGCAAGGTGATAGGGTCCGATGAGCTTACAGCACCGTCCAAAGAGACACCATCAGCATCAAGGGTAAGTGAGACGGAGAAGGTGAATGCTCCACCCTTCCCGCAAAGGTTAGTAAAACAGAAGAAAGTCAATAAACTAATTGATATTTTTGAAACCTTGCGGAAAGTAGAGATTAATATTCCTTTGTTAGATGCCATTAAACAAATCCCAGCATATGCTAAATTTTTAAAAGAATATTGCACTAACAAAAGGAAGTTCCAGGAGCATGAGATGGTAGCCTTAACTGAAGAGGTAAGTGCTGTGCTTTTAAGAAAATTACCACCTAAACTAAAAGATCCGGGTAGTTTTACTATTCCTTACAGACTAGGTGACCAGCTGTTCGAACATGCACTATTGGATCTAGGAGCGAGTGTCAACCTGCTACCATACAGTGTATACGAGACACTAGGTTTGGGGGAGCTTCAACCAACCTCCGTCACTTTGCAACTAGCTGACCGAAGCATCAAACGACCAAGAGGTATCCTTGAGAATGTGTTGGTAAGAGTAGGAAAATTCATTATACCTGCTGATTTTATAGTATTAGATATGGAATAATGTACTTTGCCATTACCTCTCCCCATCATCCTAGGACGCCCCTTTATGATAACTGCTGACACTAATATTAGTGTAAAACGGGGCATTATCACAATGAGAGTAAATGATGAGGAAATACAATTTCAAATGTTTAATACATTAAGATCGACCAGTAATGATGATGAAAATTCTAATATGAATTTCATGCAAAGTGTTGTTGAGAAAGCTTCTCAGGTGCATCGCACCACTACATTGGAGACTCTCCCCTACCATGAAAACACAAGAGTAGACATTAGGCCGGAGGAGGATAATGTGATTAACGATGTGCACCTTTTCAAGGACACACCAAAACCTTCAAGTAAGTGTGCTCTACAAATTAAACCTCCTGCACTTACTCATACTACTTTTCCTTATTATGTTGACCAGATGTCAAGATGGGAGATGAAGACACTATCAACAGCACTTGAATCAGTACAGTATACAGCTGAAACACAAGCACTAGAGCTCCAAGAGGTGGACTCTAGGTGCTTCCCTCCAAACAACTAGCACGGTCGCAAGAGAGTGCTTGAGCAAAGTAAAAATTTGATCATCTATTAAGCTCAAGCACCTCTGGTAAGGTTAGTGGTACTGAAGCCACTAACAACTGGTGAGGTTGTGTTGTTTCAATTAGTCATTCTTTTTGCTAAGGTAAGTTTTTAATTATACTTATATGCCACACTTGCGATCGATCGCACCCTTCAGTGCGATCGAGCGCAATAGTGCGATCGAACGTGTCCTAAAAACATAAGCGAGCGCACGAGTGCGATCGAGCGCACTCGAGGCAGAGACATTTATAAAATTGAACTCACTCACTCACTTCCCTCACTCACTTCACTCGCCCCTTGCACATTTGCTCTCACTCTCACTCGCACACAACACCCCTACCCACATCACCCTACCTCACACCCAACCACCACAACACCTCATCATCACCTTACCCTCACCACCGTCCTCCACCAGCACCACCGTCAACCCCCTCCCTATTCACATTCCGTCAAACATTGCACAAGGTATTGTACACATACACGAATTTTAAATAGAAACTGTGAATTCATTTTACAGATACATTACTGTGTGTTTGATTGTATGGTTGTTTGGTTGCAGGAGGGGTAGGAACGAGTTCCACATTGAAAAACCATAGCTTGCCTGTTTGGTGCACATAAGCTGTTCGACGTAAATCCTGACCGGGTGCGATCGAGCGCACGACAGGTGCGATCGAGCGCACACCACTGAGATCGATCACAAATCAGCCAGAAGCCAAGCACCAGCATGTCTCGACCATCTGTTTCCACGTCTGACGCCTCCAGCAGTCGTGCCTCCTCATCCCGACCCAGCATCGAGCAACGGGAGTTGTTGTTCGAGACCGCTTTCGCCATCGACGACATATTTCGGCACATGGATGCCACACAATGGGCCGTCCAAGCACTCCGACTCCGAGGGTTGAAGAGGCTGTTTAAGCCGGTGTGCTCCACTGCCTACTCCCAGCTCGTAGTGCAGTTTTATGAGCATTTATCTTTCGACTGCAGTAGATCGGGGGTCCTCACCTCTTCAGTTAAGGGCATGCCCATCGAGGTGACCAGTACCGATATCGCCACTGCTCTTCATTGCACGGATGAGTCCCCTCCTGATGGCACTGATATTGAGGAGCAGCCGGAGTCCTTTGCCTTGACCGAGATCATCATGGATATGTGCGCTGGCCAGTATGCCGACAGGCATAACAATGCGGCCAGCCCATCCTAGCTACCCCCCAGACTATGGCTCATCGATACGATCCTCCAGCGTAATGTGTGTCTGTTGGGGCACAAGACACAGCGGCGAGACCAGTTTCTTCAAACATTATACGCCTTCCATAGAGGCCACTAGTACTCCATCCCGTCTGTCATTTGGAGCCAGCTGCATAAGTTCTGGGATCACGTACATGGCCGTCAGACTACCACGGCCAATGCTTGGGGACTCCCTTTCCCGTTCCTACTCACCTCCATCTTAAAGAAGAAGGGGATTAAGGGGACCCACAGTGACGGGCCAATACGAGAGCATCCTATCTTTGGGCGGGCTCAGTGGACACAGAGCATATCACACATGCCACGAGGTCCCCCAGTTCCTGCTCCAGCAGCTGAGCGAGTAGAGGAGGATCACATGGAGACCGAGGCCCCTGTCATGAGCCCGGTACGGGAGGAGGACCATTCGGATATGGGACCCACCGAGTCCCAGCACTTCTTAGCTGAGCTATCCTCCTTCCGAGGCGAGGTTGCTGCCGCCACCACTCTTGTACATCAGCGCATCGATAGTTTGGAGGCACGATTTACACGCCAGGAGGCCATGCTGCAGGCCGTACTTGGTCGCCTACCTCCAGCACCCGGTACCTCTCCGACTGCACCACCTGATGATCAGCAGTGAGAGAGTATCACGTCTAGCTGAAGACGAAAAATTTAGCGCTCATAGGAGGCACCCCACTGCATATCCTTTTTATAGTAATTAGTATTTTACTTGTTTATTATTTTGTTTTTAGTACTTGTTTTCTATTTTATGTTTACTTTTCTTTCTTTTTCAAGGATAGTGTTAGTGCATCCAGTTGAAGTTTGGGGGTATGCTACAAGCCATGCCAGCCATATAGCTCTCCACCTCCCAGGTCAGATCTTTCCATGCTATTTACACATTGGGGACAATGTGCATTTTAAGTTTGGGGGTATGGGGACACATTCACACACTACACTATGTCCTACATTTTTAGTTCTGTTGTTATTTTCATAGATAAATGCATGTTCATTCTGTCCAATAAACTTTTTTTTGTGATCTAAACAAAATATTATGATTCGACTTCATCAGTGAGCTTAACACTTTGAACATATAGGCCAATAAACAAGTTTTGAACCTAGATCACTGCCCTTTTGGCATTTAAGAATTCACAAGTTTAACTTGAACTATCACGAGCACATTAGCACATAGCTGTGTGGGGTATGACATGATATTTGGATTGGTATGTTTCTTTTGCTTGACTGTGAACTAGATGACCTATTAGATTGACATTTTGGCATATAAAAATAGAAAAGATTGGTTCGTGCTAAAAAAAAAAAAAAAACGCTCCTAATGATCAATAAAAACAAATCTTCCGCTGAGTAACTGGCCCTTTTGCCTCAGTAAGCATTGACTGTCACGTCAAAAGGTGGAAAATCTTAAGTGATCATTAAAAAGGAATTTTTCACTGAGTAACTGGCCCTCTTGCCTCAGTAAGCATTGAGTGTCACGTCAAAAGGTGGAAAATTCTAAATGGTAGCATAAAAATCAGTTAGTTTCGTAGCCTTGTTGACTCGAGCCAGTAAGTCCTTAGGGGTGTCTTTACACCTAATGCCCTAAAACCATCTGGTTTGGGAGTCATTGGCCAAACACTCGTTACACGAGTCATCAAGAAAGCTTAAGGGAACTAACTTGGTAAAAATCTCGCAAATAAAAGTCTATGCCATATTTGTTGACTCTAATAGGAAGTTTGGTGAATCTTGAGTCATCGAAACACTACCCATTTGAATTTCTTGGAAACTCAATCTTTTATGTGCTGATCACCACACACCGAAGTCAAACTTGTGATATCTTAGAATACCTAGTGAATATGATTTACGTTCAAAACTCTTATTCATTGCAGATATATGTTTACACTTGTTAAGCTTGCTCATGAATGCGCATCATTGTTTTGTGTAAAATCTAGATTTTTTATTGACACTATGAACATTGGATTTATCTATATTTCTGTTTTAGTTTTTAATTTAGTATTGCTAAGGGACTAGCAATATGTAAGTTTGGGGGTGTGATAGACGCTTAAATATACATATTTAAGCCCCCTTATTTACATTTGTTAGATCCTTTATTACGTTAATTTGGTATCTTTTACTCCATTTGTGTGTTTTACATGTTTTTATAGGGTCTTTGAGAAAAAAGAAGCAGTTTTGGCACTTTAAGGAAGAAATCTAGAAGCCCTGGAGCACTTTCTGGACAAGTGCGATCGAGTGCACATGCAATGAGATCGAGCGCACATACGATCATGCGCACACTTGTAGGATCGAGCGCACACTGCGATCGAGCGCAAGGACACATGTGATCGAGCGCACATTGTGATCGAGTGCAAGGACACATGCGATCGAGCGCACATATACGGGCGTGAACAGTAAACTGCAGAACCTTATTTTAGAAAGTACAAGATTTTCGTTTTAGGAAGGTTTAGGATTGTCAGTTTAGGAAAGTTTAGGACTCATGGGTCTATTAGGACTTCTCAAAGACCTATAAATACACTAGTAACTCACACACAAAAACACACCTTAGATAGAAAACACTTTTCTCTTTTCTTTTACTTGGAGTGGAGAGCTTGGGAGAGAATTGACGCCTCTTCTCTCGGGTTTATTCTTCTCCCTTATGTTTTGTTTAATTATGTTTATTTCAGTTAGTATGTGTAACTAACTCTCTTATAGGGCTCAATTGAAGCCCTAGTTATGCATTCCCATATTTTTATTCATTGATTAAATCTTTGCATAGCTTATTATGTTACTTAACTTGATTAACGCCTATGCTTATTTAAATTCCTCATATGTATGTGTAAGGCCAACGTATGCATGTGGTATGGATGGGTTAGTTAGATCAATTTGGATGACCGAGTCCTGGGTCTAACATCAGTAACAAGGGACCATCTTATCCGGATACCCGGGTTAATCAACATGGGAAACCGGGAGTAGATACCATGCCCTAGGTCTCATGTGGTTGTCGATTTCCACAGTACCTATGTTTTCTTAAGGAACAACTCAAGCAGATACCATGCTGAATCCCTTAAGGAAGAAAAGAGTTAGAGTAGATACCATGCCTAACTCGTTGCTTAGGGAAATCAATAGCTTAAGGAGTAGATACCATGCCCTTAGGTTGGCAACCAGTAGGTACACATAATAAGGCTAGAGCACTGATACCTTATACAAAATCGGGAATGCATGACTAGTGGTGGATATCAAAGCCCTATGTCTTTATTATTATCGAATCACCCTTCAGTTTATTATTTCTATCTTTTTACATTGCAAATATAATTCTAACTCGAACTTTACCAATCCCTGTGGAGATGATCTTGCATTCGCACACTATGCTACACTATTGACCTTGTGCACTTGCAAGTAAAACAAAGTATGATTATTCACCTATTTATTTAGGTATATTATCGCACAACAGTAGTAGCCATGTATGCTGCCATACCAAGTTGCTGGCCTTCTTTTAAAGAACAACCCTTTACCACTCGATGCACTAGTTATCTTGGCACCAAGATTATCTTGCAACTCTTTCTTAGGATCAAATTTAAAAGCAAATATTCTTTTACGAAGATACCTCTTATTAGGGAGAGTCTTGGCAAGAAACAACTCATCTAGTTTCTTCCAAATTGCAATTGGATCTTCCGAGTCTCCACACTCCCTTATGACATTATCTGACAAGTGCAAGAAGATAGTGCTTGATAAGAGCCATAAAATGCATTATAATCGTACTTATTTGTTAGCACTTTAGGGTTGATTTAGGTCTTAATTGCATTTTTATTCATTAACAACTCTAAAGTGGTATTTTTGGAGCATTAACTTATTTCGGTGCATTTTTCAGGTATCTTGATCTAAAAGAGATGGAAGAGCTATCATCATTTTAAACACGAAGCTCCATTAAACACTCAAGCAAAAGAATGGTTGTGGAAGAGCTAAGATGAAGAGAAACTAAGAAAGGAGTTTTCACTAAGTTGCTGGAGTTGCCATACAAATCAATCATCTTTACAAATAAACTGCATTGATGTAGGAAGAACCAGGAAGTGTGCCACATACGCTTAGAAAGATCTGGAAGTCTACTTTCTGGAGGATTTTACGGTTCATTAAAATCATTTTTCTAGAGAAAGTTATGGCGATTTTAGCGAACTGAGGTCAGACCTCCTGGTTCAGCATCAGCCCGCGCCGCACCTCACAACACCAAAATGCACAGAGAGGACAAAAACTCAAGGCTGCAGCGCCAGAATTAGGGTTTTTTGTGTGTCTTGGCGCTGCAGCGCTGGGATGTTGGCGCTGCAGCGCTAGCTCGCGAATTTTGAATCTATAAATTAAAACACTAGCTGAACAAGAAAGAAAGGCGGAAAAGAGAAGAAAGAAAACAAAATTTGGAGGAGAGGAGACACGAAAGGAGGATTGGAGACACTCTAAGAGGCTACGCATCAAGCTTTTAATCATTCTTCTCTGGTTTTGTATTCTTTTATTCTATCTATGTTGATGTTTTATAATATGAACATGGGTTATTTGAACATGATTATGGAGTAGATATTTTTGTGTTAAGGATAGATGGATCCTAAACGTTTATCTTGAGTTGTTGTTTGGACAAGTGGAATTTAATGTGTTTTTCAAAGAGTGTGTTTTATTGTTCTTAATGCTTTTTATTATTTTGATTCCTTCTTGGGGCATGGTGATGTGTTGAATAGAGAAGCCATGTTTTGATGAATGATCGAACTAATAAATATGATATTGGACTGTTATCTATGCAAAGGCCAGGGTAAAACATGCCATGAATGAAATAGAAGTAACCGAATAGGGATCCTAGGAAGTTAATATGGTCCGCTTAAATCGTAACCGAATAGGGAGATTTAACTGAAAGGAATCCAAAAACACTTAATGCTTCTTAATTTGAATTAATCTAGAACAGACTTGGAATACAGATATTCGAAGTTAATGATTCTTAAGATTGTGGTTAGACATGGAATATGGATAACCAATTTATTGGGGATTCTACCATCTTGAAAAACGTATTAAACGAAACTTGTCCATTCGAAGCTCTTGTCAATTATGGTTTAGGTGAAGTCGAGTCCTTAGCACGTTAGTTTATAAGAGTCTTCATTCCAAAGATTGCAAATTTTTCGTCATTTAAACTTTTTCTCCAACAATTATTTGTTTGCTCAAATAATAGTAAGAGTCGAATCATAATTTCTGTAGTATTTGCTCAATCCTTGTTGGGAATGATATTTACTCATCATTTTATTACTTGAACGATTAGTGCACTTGCTAGTGTAAATTTCATCGCATAAAGTTTTTGGCGCCGTTGCCGGGGACTGAAATAAACTATTACTTTTATTGTGATTCAACTTGTTAATTTGAGAGTTTTTTTTTTTAATTTGGTTTTTAAGTATATTTCACAGGGCTTTCGATTCTAGTGCATGACACGTACTAGTGGGAGAATACTTGTAGAACCTAATCCAGAGATTGAGCGCACGTTTCATTCTTTGAGAAGAGCAGCACCAATAACAATTAATACAATGGCAGAAGGAAACAATGCAGAGGTGCAACGTACACTATGGGATTATGCCATGCCAAAGATGGATGGTGTTGAATCTAGCATTCGGAGACCACCTATACAAGGGAACAATTTTGAAATTAAGCCCACCATCATTCAGATGATTCAGTATTCAGTACAATTTGGGGGCCTATCGTAAGAAGATCCAAATGTTCACTTGGCAAATTTCCTTGAAATTTGTGACATATTTAAGCATAACGGAGTATCAGAGGATGCAATTTGCTTAAGGCTTTTCCCATTTTCATTGAGGGATAAAGCAAAAAGCTGGTTGACTTCTTTGCCTGCCGGACCCATAACAACATGGGCAGAACTGGCACAAAAGTTTTTAGGGAAATACTTCCCTCCTGCAAAAACTGCAAAGTTACGTAATGAAATTACTATGTTTTTGCAGGTCGATCGAGAGTCACTCTATGAGGCATGGGAGCGCTTTAAAGACCTGTTGAGAAGATGTCCTCATCACGAGTTGCCCACTTGCATGCAGGTACAAACTTTTTATAACGGTTTAACCAGTGCAACTCGAAATATGATTGATGCAGCTGCAGGTGGCACGATCATGAGAAAAACTCTAGAAGAGGCTCTTGAATTGCTAGAAGAGATAGCCACAAATTCTTATCAATGGCCAATTGAAAGGCTACCTATTAATAGAGCTTCAGGATTGCACAATATAGATGTTGTTACAGCTTTAACAGCACAAATGGAGGTTCTCACCAAGAAGATTGATGGACTTAATCCCAACTCATATACAATATGTGAATTGTGTGGTGGTAGTGGCCATCACAGCAGTAGCTGTCAAGGTAATCAGTTTGCATATAATTCATTTGCTGAACAAGCTAATTTTGTTTCAAATTTTCACAGGTAGAACAATCCATATAGCAACACATATAATCCGAGATGGAGGAATCATCCAAACTTCTCGTGGAATCAAAGCAATGCAAAGCAACCTCATCCTGAATATACCCCTCAAGAAAAAAAGTCCAACTTGGAGGATATGATGGCCAAATTTTTAAGTACAGCAGAAACAAGATTCCAAAATCAAGAAGCATCTATAAAAAATCTGGAAGTTCAAGTCGGTCAACTAGCCAACATAATTTCTGGACGTGCACAAGGTTCCCTCCCGAGCAACACATAAAAGAATCCTAAGGACGATGTCAAGGCCATAACACTAAGGAGCGGCATACAATTGGAAGAGCCACAACCTAAAGAAATTATTCAGCAAGTGGGTGAGAAAGAAGAGACTGAGCAAGAGGAAAAACAAGTTTCAGCAAAGAAGTCTACTGGTAAAGGTTTGATTGATTCTAACTCTGAAACTAAATATATGCCATCTCTTCCTTATCCTCAGAAATTCCAAAAAGAAAAATTAGACAAACAATTCTCAAAATTTTTAGAGATTTTCAAGAAGTTGCATATTAACATACCATTTGCAGAGGCATTAGCACAGACGCCTAGCTACACTAAATTTTTGAAGGAAATTTTGTCTAATAAACGGAAGCTAGAGGAACATGGAACGGTAATGTTGACTGAAGAGTGCAGTGCTATACTGCAAAACAAGCTACCTCCAAAATTGAAAGATCCAGGGAGTTTTACTATACCTTGCACTTTGGGAAATTCATTTTTTGATAAAGCTTTATGTGACCTTGGTGCCAGTATTAATCTTATGCCTCTTTCAATTTTCAGGAAACTTGAACTAGAAGAAATCAAAACAATAGTAATGTCATTGCAATTAGCTTATTGATCTATTAAGAGACCACATGGAATTATAGAAGATGTATTGGAAAAAGTTGATAAATTTATATTCCCTGTAGACTTCATTGTTCTCGACATGGAAGAGGATCGTGAGGTACCTCTTATACTTGGACGTCCATTCCTTGCTACAGGGAGAGCCCTAATTGATGTACAACAAGGGAAATTGACTTTAAGAGTCAATGATGAGCAAGTAGTTTTTGATATGTATAAAATTATGAAATAACCCTCTGGGTTTTCTACTTCTTCTTGTTTTCAAGTGAATATTGCTGATAACCTCATTGAGGAGTTTCAGGAGAAAACATTAAATGAAGATACTTTGGAGAGATACATCATGGACTCAGAAACTAATACCACTGAAAAACTCGTCATCGAAAAAGAAGCAAGGAACTTGAAGTCTGAAATGGGAAGAGAAGAGCCAGAGGAACAAATAAGTGTCTAGCTGAAGACGTAAAACTTAGTGCTTTTGGGAGGCAACCCAACTTTTTATCTTACTTTCCTTGTTTTCTTTATTTTATTCCTTTTTCTTTTATTTAGATTATTTTTAGTTTTTTTTTATCCTTTTTTGAAGTGCATTTGATTTTCTTTCCAATTTTTTGGCAGAAGCTGACTTTCGTAACCCGTGGGCACACCTTATGGAAAATCTTGAATCCTGGAATTGGGCAACAAAGCAGAAGAAATTGTTAAATCACTTGCCAGATTGGACAGGAACATGACAGATTTCCTTGCTTACATGGGATTCACACCACCTTTACCCCCAAGCACGTGACTGATATCTTGGTTGATGCTCAACATTTTCAGGGGAGTTTTCTACTTACTCTTGTTCTTTTATAGTTTTTGAGCATCTATTTTTGATACATTGCGGACAATGTATCATTTAAGTTTGGGGGTGGAAACTTTATCTGAGTGTTGTGCATTGCTCGTGTTTCTAGTTATTTTTCTATTTGTGTTATCTTAGTGCTTTCTGTTGTTGTCAATGATATAAGCTTAATTAAGATAACATACAGAATTTAGAAGGAGTTAAATTTTGTTTCGGTTTGAAATTAATTTAAGTATCAATCTTCATTTGGTTTGAGACTCTAGTTTATGGTAAGATTGTATGATTAGTCTAAAACATCTAGAAAAGTTTTATGTGCGATTGTTTGTGAATACTTTTGCGGTCTCAACAAGCTCTAGAACTTATTTGATAATCATTTGAGGCGAATTCCTAGAAGGCACACTACTTAGGATATGATATAGGCCATTTTGAATCGTTTGAGCCTTTCAAACTTACCCTTGCAATATATATCACTAGTAACCTTTTTTAGCCCTTTTTCTTGAAAAAGAATTTGAGCCTTGTTTCTTTCAAAAACTCATTTACTTACCCTTATGAGCCTAAAAATATTTTATCCTTACCCTTCTTTTAAAAGAACTTAGTTGTACACATTGAAGAGAAGCACTTAAGAGGAGTAAGGATGGAAATATATAAAAAAAAAACCATAACCCAAGTATATTAAAAAAGATAAGTTGGGGGTTGTGGAAAAGAAAGAAATAAAAAAAAAGAGGTGAATGAGTATTTGCCAAAACTAGAAAAAGAAGAGAAGTACAGCAAAGAAAGAAGAAAAAGAAAAGAAAAAGTGGTGACTTGTCAAGAGATATGCTCTTATAAAAAATGGTTGAAGGAGTTGAGCATTGAAGTAAAGTTATCTAGTGCTTGAAAGTGGTTGTGTTTAAAGCTAAGAGATTAAGTTCTTTTACTTGCAAATCCTTCCCGTTTTTCCTTAAACTTTACCTTGATCTAACATTACAAGCCTATGAAAGACCTGGTTGATCCAATGTAGTGTGACGTTTCTACAATAGTGGAGAACGATTTGAAAAATAAGCCTATGAAGCTTGTTTATGTGATTGATATCACACAATTTGTTATGTTTTTAGAGGCCAAGACTTGTATTCATAAATGTTGTGCATAAAATCATCCGGGTGTTCGGATTAATGGATTGTGGTAACATGGATGTTAAGAGTCAATAACAATTTTAAGATTAATGTTTGGATTATTTTTAGACTTAGGCGAAATTTAATGATTCTATGTGCCGTATGTTATGTGCAGTTTTTGAGACAAAAAGTGAATTACTCTTGGTTGACACTAATATTGCTTTTCATAAAATTTGATTCCTACCATAGAAATTCATCTCTTGTTTTCGCTTGAATTGCTAGGGACTAGCAATAAGCTAGTTGGGGGTTGTGATAAGAGCCATAAAATGAATTATAATCGTACTTATTTGTTAGCACTTTAGGGTTGATTTAGGTCTTAATTGCATTTTTATTCATTAACAACTCTAAAGTGGTATTTTTGGAGCATTAACTTATTTCGGTGCATTTTTCAGGTATCTTGATCTAAAAGAGATGGAAGAGCTATCATCATTTTAAACACGAAGCTCCATTAAACACTCAAGCAAAAAAATTGTCGTGGAAGAGCCAAGATGAAGAGAAACTAAGAAAGGAGTTTTCACTAAGTTGCTGGAGTTGCCATACAAATCAATTATCTTTACAAATTAAATTGCATTGCTATAGGAAGAACGAGGAATTGTGCCATATATGCTCAGAAAGATCTGGAAGTCTACTTTCTGGAGGATTTTACGGTTCATTAAAATCATTTTTCTAGAGAAAGTTATGGTGCTTTTAGTGGACAGAGGTCAGACCTCCTGGTTCAGCATCAGCCCGCGCCGTACCTCACAACACCAAAATGCACAGAGAGGACAGAAACTCAAGGCTGCAGCACCAGGATGTTGGCACTGTAGCACTGGTAGCTGACACAAAGAAGGAATTGGACAGAAAGTTGGCGCTGCAGCGCGAGAAAGCTGGAGCTGCAGCGCCAGAATTAGGGTTTTTTGTGTGTCTTGACGCTGTAGCGCTGGGATGTTGGTGCTGCAGCGCCAGCCCGCAAATTTTGAATCTATAAATTAAAACCCTAGCTGAACAAGAAAGGGAGGCGGAAAAGAGAAGAAAGAAAACAAAATTTGGAGGAGAGGAGACACGAAAGGAGGCTTGGAGACACTCCGGGAGGCTACGCATCAAGCTTTTAATCATTCTTCTCCGGTTTTGTATTCTTTTATTCTATCTATGTTGATGTTTTATAATATGAACATGGGTTGTTTGAACATAATTATGGAGTAGATATTTTTGTGTTAAGGATAGATGGATCGTAAACCTTTATCTTGAGTTGTTGTTTGGACAAGTGGAATTTAATGTGTTTTTCAAAGAGTGTGTTTTATTGTTCTTAATGCTTTTTATTATTTTGATTCCTTCTTGGGGCATGGTGATGTGTCGAATAGAGAAGTCGTGTTTTGATGAATGATCGAACTAATAAATATGATATTGGATTGTTATCTATGCAAAGGCCAGGGTAAAACATGCCATGAATGAAATAGGAGTAACCGAATAGGGATCCTAGGAAGTTCATGTGGTCCGCTTAAATCGTAACCGGATAGGGAGATTTAACTTAAAGGAATCCAAAAACACTTAATGCTTCTTAATTTGAATTAATCTAGAATAGACCTGGAATACAGATATTCGAAGTTAATGATTCTTAAGATTGTGGTTAGACCTGGAATATGGATAACCAATTTATTGGGGATTCTACCATCTTGAAAAACGTATTAAACGAAACTTGTCCATTCGAAGCTCTTGTCAATTATGGTTTAGGTGAAGTCGAGTCCTTAGCACGTTAGTTTATAAGAGTCTTCATTCCAAAGTTTGCAAATTTTCCATCATTTAATATTGCGCTCTGTTTTTCCCTTTTAGTTAATTGTTAGTAACTTTTTCTCCGACAATTATTTGTTTGCTCAAATAACAGTAAGAGTCGAATCATAATTTCTGTAGTATTTGCTCAGTCCTCGTTGGGAACGATATTTACTCATCATTTTATTACTTGAACGATTAGTGCACTTGCTAGTGTAAATTTCATCGTATCAGTGCTGTATGCCATCTTCTTCATCTCATTCCGCTGGTCCTCCGTGGTACTTGCTGGAAAAACATCATCTTCTCCAAGAGCCAAGTCCACTTTTTGTTGCACTAGAACCGCCTTGATCTTTCGCTTCCATAGGAAAAAATCTCATTTTCTATCAAACTTCTCAATATCGAAATTTGAACGCATCTTTTGCCGACAAGATCCCAGATTTATGCAATACCCACAAATGCTTTCTTCAACCTTAAGAACACAGATCGTAGATAGATCTTAACACCGTTCTTGAATCTACCTCAAGAACATGATCAGATCTTGATCTTTACACCGTTCTTGAATCACCCTCAAGTATATGATCAAATATTGATCTTAACTCCATCCTTGATTCACCTCAAGAACATGATCAGATATAGATCTTAACTCCGTTCTTGTATCACCCAAAAAGTTGATCTTTGATTCTTGGAGTCTTGGATCCGCCCTCTTCTTGTTCTTGCTCTGATACCCAGCTGTGCAGCTCTGATACCACTGTCCAAAGCTCTAATACCACTATTGGAAATCACCTTGACAAGATGCCCAGGTGGTGATCTTCCAAACACCCAAGTCTAGAATGACTTGTAAAGATTTGGAATCGAAAACAGGAACAGAAAATCAAAGAAAGAAAGAAGACAAACAATTTGTTATCGAGGTTTGGTAATGTGCCTACGTCCCCATGAATTCCTCCAAACTCTCTGCACTAGATCAACGGTTCTTACAAGTTACAACAATCGCCTTCAAGAAACCAAGTTCTTAAAGAAACCAAGAAGAGAAGAAAGGAAGAAGATGAGAACTAACAATGCTCTCTTTCTAATCTAGACTTCTCTATCTTTTACACCCAGCCTTACTACAAAGAGTCCCTCTTGTGTTTGTCACTCTTACACAATTCTCTCTATGGGTTTACAATTCATCTCATAATGTCACAATGTAATCTCTATTATCTTGTGTGTAAAATGAGGCTAGGAAACCCCTTTTATAGCCTCTTACTTCTTGGTCATTCTTGTGAATCAATCTCCACCCTTTGATCATGATCTCCACTTAATCATGGCCCTCAATCACTTCCTAAGTGATGCTATGCATTTTAACCTTGCACACATGAACCTAAGAGAGTCCTTAAGCATGCTGCCTATGTGTGCTTTGGTGTGCTTAGGGCCTAGGCACTCAACAGGGCACGGTGCGGTGCTGGGCAGAGCACACATGGAGTAGCTCCTGGGCGGTACGGTGCTGGAGTGTGGGTGGTGCAGTGTTGATGCATTTCTAGAGGTGTGCATGCTGGAAGGTGCGATGCTGGTGAAGGAGTGGCATGGCGCACACTGATGCTGCCCCCTTCTCCCAGCTGTGCGCAAACCCTTCTGCTTGTGTGCAGAAGTGCGCACACTAGTGCGCCTAGCCTTACCTTGCTCCAAAGTGATGCACAGATATGTGTGCAGTCTTCTAACTTACTGAACTTTAATCCTCCAACTTCGGTTTAGACTTTAACCATTTTTAAACCATGCTTGGACATGTTTGAACCTTAGACAAATACCAACAGGTGTTGCTGTAATTATAAGAACCATTGATTTAGTGAAGAGAGTTCGGAGGAACTCACGGGGATGTAGGCTATTAGTGAACCTCGATAACAAATTACTTGTGTTCTTTCTTGCTTCGTTTACTATTTTTTTCTTTTCAAGTTATTCTAGACTTAGGTGTTTGGAAGATCACCACCTGAGCATCTTGAGGGTGGTTTCCTAACAGTGGTATCAGAGCTGGAGGAGATACCACCAACAATGGTATTAGAGCTTTGGTTAGCGGGTATCAGAGCAAGAACAGGAAGTTATAAAAGCAAGACTCCAAGAATCAAAGGTCAACTTCGTGGGCGATTCAAGAACAGAGTAAAGATCTATATCTGATCGTGTTCTTGAGGTGATTCAAGAACGGAGTAGAGATCAATATCTGATCGTGTTCTTGAGGTGATTCAAGAACAGAGTAGAGATCAATATCTGATCGTGTTCTTGAGGTGATTCAAGAACGGAGTAGAGATCAAGATCTGATCGTGTTCTTGAGGGTGGTTCAAGAACGGTATTGAGATCAATCTTCGATTGTGTTATTGAGATTTAGAAGAAGTTGAAAAGCAATTGTGGGTGCTGCATAAATCTGGGATTTTCTTCGCAAGATGGGTTTAAACTTCATTGTTGAGAAGTTTGATGGAAAAGGATACTTTGCCCTTTGGAAATGGAAGATCAAGGCTGTTCTTATGCAACAAAATGTGGACTTGGTTATTGGAGAAGATGACACTTTTCCAGCAAGTATCACGGAGGTCCAGCGGAATGAGATGAAGAAGATGGCGTACAACACCATCCTTCTGCACATGTCGGATAATGTCACAAGGGAGTGCGAAGACTCGAAAGATCTAACTACAATTTGGAAAAAACTAGATGAGTTGTTTCTTACCAAGACTCTCCCTAATAAGAGGTATCTTCGTAAATGAATCTTAGCTTATAAAATGGATCATAATAAAGAGTTGCAAGATAATCTTGATGCCAAGATGAGGAGTGCATCAAGTGGAGAAGGGCTATTCGTTAAGGAAGGCCAACAACTCGGTATGGTAGTAACATACATGGCTACTACTAGGACAGAGGAAGAGGAGAAATCCATGGGAGAGTGCACAGTAACATATATGGCTACTATCGAGACAGAGGTAGATGAGAAAGCCATAGGAGAGCGCACAGTAACATACATGGCTACTACCGGGACAGAGGTAGAGGAGAAAGCAATGGGAGAGCGCACAATAACATACATAGCTACTACCAGGGATAGAGGTAGAGGAAAAATCCCTGGGAAAGCTTATAGTAACATATATGGCTACTGCCGGGACAGATGTAGAGGATAAAGTCATGGGAGAGCACACTTCAAACAGAGATTTGGAGGGAAGAGATGCTTCTACTGCCATAAGGAGGGTCATTTCAAAAAAGATTGCAAGAAGATGATGAGGGATGAGGGAAGACGCCATACCAAGAATGGAGAGGCTTCGGTTGCCAAGGGAGAACAGCAAGATGATGATGTTCTTGTTGTGTGCTCAAGTGTGAGCAAGGGGTAAGAAGGCAGCGGGAAATGGATCTTATATACTGGGTGCACTTATCATATGTGTCCTCACAGGGATTGGTTCAAGAATTTCAAAGAAACCGATGATGGAAAGGTTTTCCAGGGGAATGATACTTCTTACCAAGTGAGGGGCACGAAAGACATCCAGTTGAGGATGTTTGATGGAATGACGAGGTTGCTGAGGAATGTGAGGTATCTTCCGGATTTGAAAAGGAATTTGATCTCATTGGGGTAGCTAGATTCAATGGGGTACACATACAAGGTAGAGGGAGGAAAGATCAAGGTAACCAAGGGATCTTTGATAGTGATCAAAGCAGCAATGAAGGATGGTCTCTATGAGATGATCGGAGATGCGAAGATTAAGGGTCAAGCAGCAAGCTTGATGGTTGAGATGTATAAGGCAGCTCTTTGGCACAATCGCTTGAGACACATGAGCGAAAAGAGCTTGCAAGTTCTCAGCAAGGATGGTCTACTTGGTGGTGACAGTAGAGGAACTTGATTTCTGCGAATGTTGTGTTCTTGGGAAGCAACATCGGGTTAGCTTCAACACCGGAGTGCACAAGTCTAAGGGCATTCTTGACTACATTTATGCGGACCTTTAGGGATCAGCAAGAACACTAACACAGGGAGGTAATCTTTACTTTCTGTCTTTAATTGATGATTATTCAAGAAAGGTTTGGGTTTATTTGCTTAAAAATAAATCAGATGCTTTGAATAAATTTGTGGTGTGGAAAAAGCTGGAGGAGACTCAAACGGGAAGGGTAGTTAAGGGGTTAAGAACCGATAATGGATTAGAAGTTTTTAACAAGGAACTTGATAAATTCTATATGTTAAATGGGATTCTAAGACATAGAACGGTTGTGAAAACCCCTTAGCAAAATGGAGTTGCTGAGAGGATGAATAAGACCAATACGAAAAAAGGTTAGGTGCATGATTATGGGATCTGGATTACCCAAATGTTTTTAAGGGGAAGCGGTATCTACTGCTGCGTATTTGGTTAATAGATCACCCTCTAAGGTTGTGGACCTTAAGACTCCCGAGGAGATGTGAAGTGGTAAAAACTCTGAGTTGGACAACCTTAGAACTTTTGGGTGTGCTACGTATGCACATTAAAAGAATGATAGATTTAGCCCAGGATCTAGAAAATGTGTGTTTCTAGGATATAAGGAAGGGGCTAAGGGGTATAGGTTGTGGTCCTTAGAGCAAAAAGGATTTAAACTCATAATAAATAGGGATGTCGTTTTTAATGAATTTTTATTTCCCTATTTGGAGAAAACTAACCCTGCAGGGGCTAGTGAGCAAACCAGTTCGGTACTTGTGGAGCATAGCGTCAAAGAAAACTCAGTTCAGGAAGAGCAAATAAGGCAAGAAGGTTTGAACCAAGTAGAGCCCATTGATGAATGCCAAGCTCAAGAGGAGGCTGAACTAGAAGGGGTTGATGCAGCAAGTCAGAATGACTATCAGCTCACAAAGGATCGGAAAAGAAGGCTGGTCAGACCACTTTTAAGATATGGTTTTGCGGATGCTGTGAATGCAGTAGCTCCTTGGATAGAAGGAGGGATAAGTGAACCAGAGACTTACATTGGTGATGCCATGGGATGTAAGGATTCGTCAAGATGGAAGCTAGCTATGGAGGAAGAAATGGATTCTTTGAGGAAGAACAGCTCTTGGGAATTGGTGCACATTCCGGGAAAACAGAGAGTTGTGGATTGTAAGTGCACTTACAAGGTCAAAGAAGGGAACCTTCTAGGAGATGAAGTCCGGAACAAGGCTAGGCTGGTGGCGAAGGGGTTCACACAAAGAAGAGGCATAGATGTCACATAAACCTTCTCACCTGGACACAAGGTGGATGAAGTGGTGATTATCCTCGTCTATGTCATTGATATACTATTGGTTCAGAACAGCAAGGAGAGGATAGAAAGGTCGACATATCAACTCAATGAGGAGTTCGAGAGGAAGGATCTTGGCCTTACACAAAAGATCCTTGGGATGAGAAGAATTCAAGAAAGGGAGAGAAATGGGTTGAAGGTTTCTCGGTCTTCTTTCATATAAAAGGTGTTATACAAGTTTTCTATGGAAGATGGTAAACCAGTGACAGTTCCCCTCACTGGTCATTTCAAGTTCTCCAGCGAACAATGTCCTAGAATGGATAAGGAGAAGAAGAAAATGGAAAAGGTCCCTTACTCTAGTGCGGTTGGATCAGTTATGGTCATGATGGTAAGCACTAGACCCGACATTTCTCAAGCAATTAGAGTTCTCAGCAGGTTGATGAGTAAACCCGGAAATGAACTTTGGCTTGGGATGAAGTGGTTGCTGAGGTACTTGAAGGCTCAGTGGGAGCCAATGGTAGTATTTTTAACAACCGGGACAAAATACATAGCGGCTACGGAAGCCATTAAGGAGGCTATGTGACGCAAAGGGTTATTGGATGAGTGGAAGCTCCTAAAAGAGCAGGTGGTGGTGTCTTCGGATAGCCAAAGTGCGTGGCACTTGTGTAAGAACCTGGTATTCCATGAGAGGACTAAGCATATGGATGTTCGGTATCATTTCATTTGGAAAGTGTTACAAAAAAATGCATTCATGTGGACAAAGTCACAACGGAAGAAAGTCCTGCAGATTTAAGTACCAAAGGTCTACCTCTAAGTTCAATCATTGCCTTGAACTTCTTAGGATTGGAGTCGGTTGATATGGTGACTCAAGTTGAGTTTGGATTCTGAGTTCTCTGCATAATGGGTTCAGGTTTAAACACTTAGACAAAGGTAGAGATTGTTGGTATTTTGTCTAAGGTTTAAACAAGGTTTGAAAAGATTCAGCATCAGGTCTTGGTGCCTTGGCTCAAGATGTGCGCACCTCGGCCTCCAGGAAGTTCAGAAGATGGGAGAGAGGCTGTGCACCATGGCCCAAGGTGTGCGCATCGTGGCACGACCCTGTGGGCTGTAGCTCAGCCACCTCAGGCTGCGACCTCCAGCATGACAAGAAACCTCCCCCCTCGCCAGGCTGCGACATGCCCTGTTCTAGGCCGCGGCTTGAAGGCACACCTGATACTTATGTTTCAGCATTTCAAATGGTGCGTGAGGCATGATCAAAACCCACAGGATCACTTAGGATTGATGAAGGGCTATGGTTGATTGGTCCTCAAGAACAAAGGGTGGAGATTGACCTTTAAAATAGGTTCAAGAAGTGGTGCTTTATATAAAGAGTCACGTAGCTTCAATCTCAACAAGTGTGACATAACATGTGATGACATGTGAGTGTGTGTGAAATAGAACACATGGGTGTGTGAGAGTGCAAAGACACTAAACACAGGAGAGATCTCATTGTAGAGAGGCTGGATGTTTAGAGAGAGTAGTATAGATTAGGGATTCAAGGGACTTATAAGTAGAATTTTCGTGGGGAAAATTCTAGGGTAACTCAAGACCTTATCACTTTCTTTTCTCTTCTTTCGTTCTTCAATAACGGTGTTAAGATCAAGATTAGATTGTGTTCTTGAAGAGGTGTTGCTATAATTGTAAGAACCATTGATTTAGTGCAGAGAGTTCAGAGAAACTCACGGGGACGTAGGCTATTGCCTAACCTCGATAACAAATTATTTGTGTTCTTTCTTGCTTCGTTTGCTGTTTCTTTTCTTTACAAGTCATTCTAGACTTGGGTGTTTGGAAGATCACTAGCTGGGCATCTTGAGGGTGGTTTCCCAACATTACCACTTTCTTGCCTTGGCTGCAGAGTAGGGTTCTCTTTGACTTGATTGTCCACTTATCTCCCAGACCTTAATGTGACAATCGATTGCACTTGTTCCTGCTCGTGCGTAGGATTTGATGAATTTTCAACCGTAAACTGTCCTTTCGGGTTGGGTATGGGTTGACTAGGGAATGTTTTCCTTCTCTCTTTCACCCAAGTGACTTGCTATTTGCCCGATTTGACTCTCTAGCTTGGCAATCGCTTAGGTGTTTACTATTGTCACACTCCTCACTTCGCTGATGGATTAGCTGGTTATATTCATGAACTCCTTGAGGGTGTCCTCTAAAGACTGTGAAACCGACGCTGGTGCTTGAGTAGGAGTTTGGTAAGCAGGTGATGGTGCTGGATGGGCTAAGCGACCATGACTTGGAATTGGTGGAGGAAATCCATGAGGGTATTGATTGTGAGCATGATGAGGAGCTCATCCCTGATTCATCGATTGGTTCTGTTTCCATGAAAAATTAGGATTGTAAGTCTTGGAGTAAGATCCATTTGATTGCTTTCGATAGTCATTGAAAGCGTTCACTTGTTCAATAGGATACTCGACAAAAGCTGACATAGATGGACAATTCTGTGCTAAATGCATAAGATTAGCATAGATGGAACAACTATCAACATTGAATGCATTAGCAGCATTGATAGACTTACCCACAGCGAGAGTGTCAATCTTCTTGGTGAGAGCATCTATCTTTATCCTCAAGTCAGTATCTTCCTTAATCTCATAGATGCCTCCTTTCTTAGGGGCACAAATGGACTTGTCTCGATAGCTTGAAAAATCCCACTGCTGCGAGTTGTCAGACAACTTGTCTAATGCCTTGTATACTTCATCCCTCGTCAGACTTAAGAATATCCCCTCCCCATTCATAGACTTGATCATTCTACGATTGGGTTGAGTCAACCCTTGGTAGAAGAATTGAATGAGTCTCCACTTTTAATATCCATGTGGAGGGCATCTAATCAGTAACTCTTTAAAACGTTCCCAATTCTCAGAAAACTTCTCATCCTCCTCCTGAGTGAAAGAACTAATCTCCTTTCGGTATTCATTCACTCTAGGCATTGGGAAAAACTTGTTATAAAATTTACTTAGCAGATTTTCCCAAGATGTAATAGACCCGGGTGTGTTGGAATCCAACCATGCGGCACAAATATCGTGAAGAGAAAAAAGGAAAAGTCAAAGATGGACTGACTCCTCAGAGAAGTTCTGAAACTTGAATGTGGCACAAATATCTTTGAACTTCTTCACATGGCTGTAAGGATTTTCAAGATCTAAGCCATGAAATGAGGGTAGGAGTTGGATAACATGTGGCTTTAAATCAAAATGGGTGGCATCGGTTAGTGGCAACACTATGCAAGAAGATGAGTTAGTCGCAGCGGGTGCGAATAAATCCCTAAGGGATGTAGTGGAGTCCACATTCCAAGCTCTAGGTTGCTCTACATTCTCTGGTTAATTTGCATTCCTAAAATTTTCTCCCATCTCAATTGTCTCTCTTTCAACAAGTGCTCTCTTCTGTCTCCTAAGAGTTCTTTCTAAGTCGGGATCTAAAGGTGTTAATTCTAAATTCAGGGATCTCCGACCAAGTATACACCAAACAAAAAACAATAAAATAAACTAACTAGCAGAAACAACAGAATAAAATAAATGCAAAAACAGAAAGCACAATACTCACAAAATAGACCAACAAAAATTAGCAAATTTTTTTATATATTTATTTTTTTATTCTTTATTCTTTATTTTCTTTATTTTTAATTTTTGGGGTGATTGTGAATAGAAACAAATAAACTAAAATAAAATTTAAAAAATAAAACAAAAATGCTAACTAAACTAGTAGAAAAATTAAATTAATTCAGAAAAAAATTTAAATTTTCACAAACGAAACAATTTCTCGACAACGACGCCAAAAACTTGTTGTGAATTTTAAATTATTCGCAAGCGCACGAGTCGTTTGCAATATAGTGTATGCAAGTACGAGGTTGAATCCACAGGGAATTGCGTAGTGAAAATAGCTTTTTATCTAAACTAACCGTATTTTAACCTAGTTCCGAATTTTGATTTGTATTTTGCAAAACAAATATAAACTAAACTAAATTGATTTAAAAACAAATTATAAAAACACTAAGGTTTCTGAATCTACCCTACCAAAGTAAAGCGTAAATCTTAATGTTATATAGAAGAGATTTATCAAATAATTTCATGAATCCACGATAAACAAATCACAACAAATGCCCTAATTAAACCAAATCCATCCAATGTATCCGTTAAATGAAACACACAAAATATCCAATTTGAACAATTTATAAACTATCAATCGTAAGAATTTACTCAAATAATTGAAATAGAACATTTAATACTAAAAATATCAGAATTGTATGAACATATCTGAAAATATAATACTAAACAATGGAAAGGCTTCATCTTCAACCTTAGCTGAAGATTTTAGCCACTCATGATTATGAAACTAAATATCACAATTAAAGTGCTAAACATTAAAACTCAAAAAGAAATAAATTAAACTGACTATACATTGAGAGAAATTCCACTCGCAGATGTTGAGCAGCACTTCCCCCTTTGGTAGTAAAGCCTTGGAGATCCACCAGAATACTAGGAGAAGTCCTCTAGAATGCCCTAAGAGGCTCTCCAGGTTGCTTACTTAAGATGAAGTGAAGAGGTTCTTATATAGGGAAACACCACGAGTGCATTGTGTTTCCAATCTGATGTGGGATACTGCAGATTCCGGCTTTGCTCTTTGACCTTTGTCTACTAAAACTGTCATAACTTTCTCTAGAAAAATCATATTTATGATCTGTAAAATTTTTCATAAAATAAACATCCGGATCTTTCCAAGCATATATGGCTCATCTCCTGGCTCTTCTTGAATCAATACAGTTTAATCCATAAAAATGACTGATCTGTCACGCTGAAATCATGCACAGCCTGACCTTTGTCTACTAAAATTGCCATAACTTTCTCTAGAAAAATCATTTTTATGAGCTGTAAAATTCCACAGAAAATAGACATCCGGATCTTTCCAAGTATATATGGCTCATCTCATAGTTCTTCCTAAATCAATATAGTTTAATCCTAAAAAATGGCTGATTTGTACAAGCAATTCTGGCAATTTAGTGAAACTCCTTTTCAAGCTTGTAAACCTGTAAAACAACGAAAAAAAACTCAAAGTAACAAATTCCTAAGCTAACAAATGTAAATTAAGGGGCCAAAATATGCAATATTTGGCACACATCAGCTTCCCTGATGGTCTTTGTGCACCTCCAAACTTGCTAGTGGATGAACCTTAACAAATGGAGCAAGACCAGGAGTTTGAGTCATTGATTACGCCCAAAGAGTAATGCGGTAGTTGTAGCATAGCTTTGGGGTGTCGATTCCATAGGGAAATAAGTTAATTATAAGAGAAGATGTAAACTTAAACACAAACAATAAGATTGGGTGAGAATATAAGAAGTTTTGATAATGAAGTAATTGAGAGCAGAATATGTAACACGTTGAGAATAATAATAATAGAGTAACAACAAGGTTTCGGGAGTCCTCCCTAGGCTCGTTGCCTTTATTCCAATCTTAATTCAGTTGTTCTTATCTCAATTGCAAGTTTCATATCCCAAACAAGCAATCAATGGATATTCAATCAAAGCTCATATACAAACCCCAATGTAATTGATATGATTTACTCTTCTTTATTGGTTAAACACACATGGCCTAAACTATAGAGTTATCAAGAAACGACAATGTATCTTTAACGACAATATTGTAGTAATGGACAACCCTAGAGAATAAGTCTACAGGACTCAATCACATCCAAACAACCTTGACATGAGACAAACATGACTAAACTTATATCAAAGAGAAAGATACAATCACCGGATTTAAATGAAATCTTCTAATTAGGTTAAAGAATAAGTCATAACAATATTTGACAATAAATCCCAATTACAACTGAACTAATAAATGAATTAAAGAACAACAAAACCTAGGGATTCATCCCTTCGCCTTGCTTGGAGATTAGTTCGCCATGAAACTCATGGTTGAACACTTTGATGGAGGATAATGAGGTTGCTTCTTTGAGTTTCCAGACCTTGATTCCATCTTTTCTTCAACCCTAAGTGCCTTATTTATAGTACAAGGGTTCAAGGGTATTTGTGGGCTCAAAATAGTCACTTAGAGGTCCTAATTAGGTCAGGAGACCGTGTGCGCACTGCACCTCTCCTTTCTGGGTGCCTTAGTGCTCACCCAAAGCTTAAGAGTGTGCCTTGTTGGGCAGTGCAGCGCTGCCCTAACCACACCGCAACACTAGGAGGGATGACAAGGGGTGTGGTGCTGGGCAGTGTGGCGCTGCTCTGGCCGCGCCGCGGCGCGCACTGATGCTCCTAGCTTCTTGAAGTGCTGAAACAATTTCTCTTGGTCTTAGCATGCTTTGGCTCTTAGGTTTTGAATGCTTTTCATCATTTTGTCTCTTCGTAACCACTTTTCCACTCTTATATGTATCAAAACTTTGTGCTTTAAGCGATGATATCTTTTCCATTTCTTTTGGACTTTAAGGCACCTGAAAATGCATCGAATTAAGTCAATGATTTATGAATATCACTTTAGAGTTATTAACATGTAAAAATGCGATTAAGACCGAGATCAACCCTAAAATGTTAACGATTAAGCACTGTTGAGATGCATTTTATAGCTCTCATCACAACCCCCAACTAGCTTATTTCTAGTCCCTAGCAATTCAAGCGAAATGAGAGATGAATTCTATGGTAGGAATCAAAACAAGGTAGAGCGATGCTAGTGTTAAACAAGGTGCAATTCACATTTTTGTCTCAAAAATTGCACATAATACGCAACATATAGAATCATGAAATATCATTTAAGTCCAAAAGTAATTTAAGCATCAATCTTGAAATCGTTATCGACTCTTATCATCCATCTTACCATAATCCATTAATCCGAACACCCGGATGATTTTATGCATAACATTCATGAATACAAGTCTTGGTCTCTAAAAACATAATAAATTGTGTGACATCTATCACATAAACAAGCTCCATAGGCTTACTTGTCAAATCACTCTCTACTATTGTAGAAAAATCACACTTCATTGGATCAATAGGTCTTTAATAAGCTTGTAATGTTAGGCTAAGGTAAGGGCTAAGGAAGAATGGGAAGGATTTGCAAGTAAAAGAACTTAATCTCTTAGCTTTAAATACAACCACTTTTAAGCACTGGATAACCTTACTTCAATACCCAACTCTTTCAACCATTCTTCGAGCATTTCTCTCAATAGATCACCATTTTTTTAATTTTCTTCTTCTTCTTTCTTTGCCATAATTCACTTCTTTTTTTCTGTTTTCTTTTCTATTTTTGGCAAATACCCATTCACCTCCTTTTTCATTTCCTTTTTCTTTTCTTTTCCACAACCCCCAACTTATCATCTTTAATATACTTGGGTTATGGTTTTTCATATTTCTTTCCTTACTCCTCTTAAGTGCTTCTCAACAAATGTGTACAACTAAGTTCTTTTAAAAGAAGGGTAATGATAAAATATTTTTAGGCTCATAAGGGTAAGTAAATGGGTTTTTGAAAGAAAGAAGGCTCAAATTCTTTTTCAAGAAAAAGGCTCAAACAGGTGACTAGTGATAGATATAGCAATGGTAAGTTTGAAAGGCTCAAACGGTTCAAAAATGGCCTATATCATATCCTAAGTAGTGTGCATTCTAGGAATTCACCTCAAGTGATTATCAAATAAGTTCTAGAGCTTGTCGAGACCACAAAAGTATTCACAAGGAAATCACACATAAAACTTCTCTAAATGCTTTAGATTAATCACACAATATTACCACAAACTAGAGTCCCTAACCAAATCAAGATTGACGCTTAAATTATTCTCAAACTGAAGCAAGATTTAACTACTTCTAAATGCTATTTATTATCTCAATTAAGCTTATATCATTGACATGTGAATTACATCCAAGGCAAACACAAAGCATACTTAAAACAAAAGGTAAGGGAAGGTAACACCAAACAATTTAATGAAAAGGAAATACATCTCCTCCACCCCCAACTTAAAAAATGGCATTGTCCTCAATGTTAAAGAGAAAGTAAAGGAAACTCCCTTTGTAAGCACGAGTGCACAGGTGTTGAAGATTGTGCACTACCCAGTGAATTACATGCCATTCCTCTTGCTGAAATTTTGATCTACAACATAAAACAAGACAACAAAAATAAAGCGATTGATGTCCAAAGTTGGGGAGAAAGAAGACTAACCACCAACTTGAAGTGTTCTTGATGAATCCAAAATCTTCTTGGAGCCAAACTTTTGAGAGAGATTCCTAGCAAAATCTGTAAAAGTAGTGAGCAATTTAGCAATAGATGATGGAAGAAACAAGAAATTTGAAAGAAAAAGGAAGTGGGTATGTGAAGGTTGAAGAAGAGAGAGTAAAATGGGGCTGCTGTGTTTTGTTTAAGTGGAAATGAAGAAGAAGGCAGAATGTGGGGTTTTAAAAAGTAGGATTTCGGGTGGGTGCTGCAGCATGGGCTGATGGACTTGGAGGCCTGCAATCTGGGCGTGCAGCGTGCCAGATGCAGGGGCGCGACGCTGGGCTTGGCTTGTGTTGCACACATTCTGGGTGCTGTAGTGAGCCAAATGCAGGGGCGCAGCGCTGGGTCGGGCACACTGGGCCTAGTGCTGTGTGTTGGGCCTGGTTTCTATAAGAAAAATTTTGTTGGGTTGCAAAAAAGAAAGAGAAAAATAAAATAAAGTCAGCCAAATAAAAAAATAATCCTAAAAATTTAAATTAAACTAAAAACTAACAATTAAGATTGAGTAAAAATTAATTAAAAACAGAATAAACAAATCAAAAAATACAATAAAATAAAATAAAAATAAAAACGTACTTTTGTTGTGTGGTCAAGGTGAATAGACCGGATCCATAAGCGGAATGTCTTCCACTTATGGATCTTGTCTATCGATTAAGATCTTAAGTCGTTGACCGTTTACTTTAAAGACTCGGCCATCTCTAGTATCCTCAATTTCTACCGCCCCATTTTCAAAAACATTTTTCACTATAAAAGGGCTGGTCCATCTTGACCGAAGTTTTCCAGGATGCTTATGAAGTCTAGAGTCGTATAGAACACCCAATCATAGGGTTTAAATGTTTTCCTCAAAATGTTTTTATCATGGAATACTTTCATCTTAGCCTTATAGATTCTAGAATATTCATAAGCATCGTTTCTTAACTCTTCTAACTCGGTCAGTTGATATTTCCTAAGCTTACCCGCTTCGCCCATGTCAAAATTAAAAGACATGATGGCCCAATAAGCTCGATGCTCAAGCTCCACGGGTAAGTGGCAAGGCTTTTCAAAAACAAGCTGATAAGGCGACATACCTAAAGGAGTTTTAAAGGCTGTACGGTAAGCCCAAAGCGCATCAGTTAGTCTCAACGACCAATCCTTGCGATCGGGGTTAACCATTTTTTCTAAAATTTGTTTAATCTCCCTATTAGCAAGCTCTACTTGTCCACTAGTCTAAGGATGGAAGGTAGTAGAGATTTTATGTAATACCCCATATTTTTTCATCAAATCTTCAAAAGAACGGTTGCAAAAATGTGCACCTCGATCACTAATTATAGCACGTGATGCACCAAATCGAGATAACACATTTTCTTTAAGGAATTTAATCACCGTTCCATTATCATTGCTTCGACAAGCTGCTGCCTCTACCCACTTAGATACATAATCTATTGCCACGATGATATATTGGTATCCAAAGGAAGGAGGAAAGGGTCCTATGAAATCGATGCCCCAACAATCAAAGATTTCAATTACTAAAATAGGGCTTAGGGGCATCATATTTCGGTGAGACACAGCTCCTAACTTTTGACACCTTTCACATGGGTGACAATAGGTGTTTGCATCTTTAAACAAGGTAGGCCAATAAAATCTATACTGCAAAACTTTTACAGCGGTTTTTTTCATTGAAAAGTGACCTCCACAAGCTTGGGAGTGATGAAATTCTAAGACACTTGCAATCTCTTCATTAGGGATGCAACGCCTTAGAATTTGGTCAGAGTAGTACTTGAAAAGATAGGGGTCATCCCAATAGAAATTATATACCTCACATAAGAATTTTCTTTTGTCTTGAGCGCTCTAATCCATTGGTATCTCACCTGTAGCCAAATACTTCACAATGTGAGCAAACCATGGTAACGAAGTAACGGAGAGTAAATGCTCATTGGGAAAGTCATCTTTGATTGGTATGTCATCGTAAGTGTCCTCAAAAGTGAGCCTGGATAGATGGTCAGCCACTACATTCTCTACTCCTTTCTTGTCTTTAATGGTGATGTCGAATTCTTGTAGGAGTATGATCCATCGTATAAGCTGTGCCTTAGCATCCTTCTTTGTGAGAAGGTACTTGAGGGCTGCATGATCTGTAAAAATAAGGATAGGAGAACCAATTAAATAGGCACAAAATTTATCCAAAGCAAATACTATAGCTAGCAATTCTTTTTCAGTTGTGGAGTAATTCATTTGAGCACTATTTAAAGTCTTACTAGCATAGTAAATGACAAAAGGTTTTCCCTCCCTTCGCTGTCCAAGAACAGCACCTACAGTGTAGTCACTAGCATCACACATGATTTCAAAAAGTAAAGTCCAATATGGTGACTGCATTATAGGTGCGGAAGTAAGCTTGCCAATCAGTGTTTTAAAGGCCTCTTGACAAGCTTGAGTCCACTCGAAGGAGGTATCTTTAACTAGGAGGGCACATAGTGGTCTAGATATGTTCAAAAAATTTTGTATGAACCTCCTATAAAAACTAGTATGACCAAGGAAAGATCTCATATCCTTTATTGTCTTAGGGGTAGGTAATTTAGAGATTAATTCAATCTTAGATTGATCAACCTCTATTCCTTTAGAAGAGATATTATGCCCTAAGACAATACTGGATGGTACCATGAAATGACATTTTTTCCAATTTAAAACCAATTCTTTTTCCTCATAGCGAATTAATACTCTTTCTAAATTCATTAAGCATGCTTCAAATGAAGATCCAAAAACAGTTAAGTTATCCATAAAAACCTCCATGCAACTTTCAACCATGTCACTAAAAATACTCATCATGCAGCGTTGAAAAGTAGCAGGGGCGTTATATAATCCAAATGACATTCTACGAAAAGCATAGGTGCTAAAGGGACAAGTAAAAGTGGTCTTTTCTTGGTCTTCTAATGCAATTTCTATTTAATAATAACCAGAATAACCATCTAGAAAATAGTAAAAGGGATGACCAGCTACACGCTCAAGAATTTGATCAATAAAAGAGAGTGGGAAGTGGTCGTTCCAGGTGGCAGCATTTAATTTTCTATAATCAATGCACATACGCCACCCGGTCACAAGTTTGGTAGGAACTATCTCTCCTAGGTCATTCTTTACCACAATGACTCCAGACTTTTTAGGGACGACTTGCGTAGGGCTTACCCACTTACTATCAGCTATGGGATATATAATACCCACATCTAATAGTTTCAGCACTTCATTTTCACTACTTCTTTCATAGTGGGTTAAGCCTACATTGAGGGTCTCTACAAGGACTAGTTCCTTCATCCAAATTTATTTTATGGGAGCAGATTAGGGGACTAATTCCCTTTAAATCAGCCATGCTCCATCCTAAGGCTGATTTGTGTGCATTTAAGGTTTGAATTAATTTCTTACCTTGGGTTTCATATAATTCAGAAGAAATAATAACAGGAAAGGTATCACCTGGACCAAGAAAGGCATGTTTTAAACCCTTAGGTAGTGGTTTCAATTCGACTTTAGGTGCTTCCACATTTGAGGGGACTTGTGTCTTGCTTCTTTCGGGCAGCTCCTCAAACTTTGGTTGCCATGCCTGATTATTGTAATCCTGAGATTTGTCAAAAACAGTACAAATATCAATTGTATCAGTTTTATCATCAAATAAATCTATCTCAGAATTAACAAGAAAAATTTCAAGAGGATCATAATCATGAGCTAAGGAAACTCCCTCATTGATGAATGACTCGATCATGTAAAGCTGGTGGTTTTCAACCTCATCTTCGGGCTGTTTTGCAACATTGAAAATATTCACTTCAAGGGTCATGTTTCCAAAGGACAACTTCATGAGTCCATTCCTACAATTTATTAGAGCATTTGCAGTAGTAAGGGGATTTTGGAGTTAATGTCAACAGCAGAAGTAGTATTAAGAATTAAGAAATCAACAGGATAATAAAATTTATCAATTTGAATCAAAACATCCTCTACCACACCCCGGGGTACTTTGACTGAACGGTCAGCCAATTGCAATACCACGTCGATTGGTTTGATTTCTCTTAACCCTAGCTATAAGTATATGGAGAATGGCATCAGATTTACACTAGCTCCTAAATCCAGCAAAGCTTGTCTAGCCTCATGATTTCCAATGCTGCAAGCAATGGTAGGATAACCCGGATCCTTGTATTTTAGGGGAATTCTTTGCTCAATTAGTGCACTAACTTGCTCAGTTAGGAATGCTGTTTTCTTGACATGGTGCTTCCTCTTAATTGTGCATAAATCCTTGAGAACTTTTGCATAGGTAGGAACTTGTTTAATCACATGTAAAAGTGAAAGATTAAGTTTCAATTTCCTTAAGTTCTCTAGTATTTCATTATTTATTTCCAAACTTTTCTTGTTGGATTTTAAGGCTTGAGGGAATGGTACCTTAACAGGGCTTTTGGTCACTTCAGGGTCTTTGGGCAGCTCGTCTTCACCACTAGTTTGACCATTTCTCTTATCCTCGGGTTTATTCATTGGTGGGATGTGTAGTGACTTACCAATTCGGGTCATAATGGCATTTACATCTTTCAAATTTTCTTGTGCCATATGTTGACCGTGAGGTATGGACTGAGCTTGGGAGGGGAACTTACCTTGCTCAGTCACACTTAAGGAGCCCATTAATTTAGACAATTGGCTCCTTATTTCTTTGTTCTCCTCAACCACTTGTGTAATTAATGCCTCACACCTTTGGTTTGTCTTTCCTTGTGCTTTTATAAAAGCATGTAAGATGTCTTCTAAAGAGTTCTTAGAGGTAGAGGGTGCATGATAAGGTGCTGGGTATGATCTAGGGTATTGTGCCTATTACTGATTTTCAGATTTCCAGCTGAAGTTGGGGTGATTTCGCCACCCCGGATTATAAGTGTCAGAGAAGGGTGCTGGAGGCTTCTTGTACATGCCTAAGGCATTACATTGTTCCTCGTACAGCCCTCTCATGTCAACAAATGTGGGGTAATCTTGGGTGGGATGATCAACCCCGCCACACACAAAACATAGTTCTAAAAGTTCGGTTTGATTAACCATGTGTGTTGGCTTTTTAGTTTTTAATGCCTCTAACTCCCTAGTAAGCATCTCAACCTTGGCCTTAAGGTTATCCTTTTCCTAAGATGGTAGATTCCTCCACCACTAGGGTTTCCTATAGGTAGCACTAGGTCCAGTCCATGTGTGAGCTTTTTTAGCAAGCTCATTGAGGTACTCAATAGCCTCATCAGGGTCTTTTTGCAGAAACTCACCATTACACATCATCTCTCCAAATTGGCGTTCTCTATAGGTAAGATCCTCATAGAAATAGCTCACTAAACGCCAATTTTCATACCCATGATGTGGACACATACTTAGTAGCTCTTTAAATTTCTCCCAAGACTGATACAAAGTCTCGTTTTCCTTTTGTGCAAAGGTGGAGATTTGTCTTTTCAATGCATTAGTCTTATGTTGAGGGAAGTATATGTTAAAAAAGACTTGGGTCATCTCATTTCATGACCCAATTGATTGTGGTCTTAGCGAGTATAACCAATTCTTAGCTTTATCTTTCAAGGAGAAAGGAAAAAACTTGAGTCTCACAATATCATCAGTTGCATCTTGACTATGAAAAGTCACAACTACTTCCTCAAATTCTCTAACGTGCACATATGGGTTCTCGTTTTCCAAGCCATCAAAAGTAGGGAGTAATTGTATCATCCCTATTTTAAAATCTTGATGGCGAGTGTTGGCTGGAAACATAATGCATGATGGTGTGGCTATCCAGCTAGGATGTAGGTAATCTCTAAGTGTCCTAGCAACATTTTCATTAGGGTTTTTAGCCATGTTAACAAAGTTTTCTGGATTTTCTGTTGGGTGTACACTAGGATTTGATCTAGGCGAGGTTTCACTAACGAACGTGGAAGGGAAGAGTATTTCTAGTTCGGGTCCTTTAATGAATCTCCCTCGCGAATCTCTCGATCTAGGCATACACCAACTGAATTTTACGAGTGATAAGTAAACCATAACAAAAAAATCAGAAAATTAAAAATTTAAAGAAGGGAACGATAGTACCGTTTTATTTAGAGTTGACAAACTTCTTGTAAGTAAGTGCATTTCCCCGGCAACGGCGCCAAAATTTGATTACACCCAAAGAGTAACGTGGTAATTGTAGCACAGCTTTGGGGTGTCGATTCCATAGGGAAACAAGTTAACTATAAGAGAAGATGTAAACCTAAACACGAACAATAAGATCGGGTGAGAATATATGATGTTTTGATAATTGATAGGTGTTAAATATTCATATTTAAGCCCGATTATTTACATTTGTTAAGTCCTTAGTTATGATAATTTAGTCCATTTTACTTCATTTCTGTGTTTCACATGTTTTTATAGGGTTTTGGATAAAAAGAAGCATTTTTGGCACCTAAAGGAAGAAACCTGGAAATCCTGGAGTAGCTACTGGCAAAAGTGTGATCGATCGCACTATTGGGTGTGATTGAGCACATAAGCGCTTGTGCGCACACAAGAAGGATCGAGCGCACATGTACGGGCGTGAACAGTAAAACGGCAGAACCAGTTTTGGAAAAAGAGGAGGTTTTACGTTTTAGGAAGTTTTGGGTTTCCTGAGTCTTCTAGGGTTATTCAACTCCTATAAATGCACCTGTAAACACACACAAAGGAGATCACTTCTTTTATCTTTTGTTTAGCTCAGAGTTGTAAGCTTTGGAGAGGATTGACAACCCATCTCCACTGTATTCTTCGGGTTTTATAGTTTATGTTTAGTTTATGCTATGATGTTTATCTTAGACAACATGTGTAACTAACTTTTTATAGGGCTCGATTGAAGCCCTAGTTATGCTTTCCCATATATATATTCATTGATTATCTTTGCAATAGCCTTGATTATGATGCTTAACTTGATTAATGCATGTGCTTATTTACATTCCTCATATGTGTATGTCTGATCAATATATGCATGTGGTATGGATTAGTTAGTTAAACTAATTTGGATGACCGAGTCCTGGGCCTAACGATAGTAATAAAAGATATCCACTCCGGATTCTTGGATTAATCAACATGAGAAACCAGGAGTAGATACCATGCCCTAGGTCTCATGTGGTTGTCAATTTCCATAAATCTTATGCTTTCTTGAGGAACAACTCAGTAGATACCATGCTGAATCCCTTAAGAAAGAAAAGAGTTAGAGTAGATACCATGCCTAACTCGGTGCTTAGGGAAATCAATAGCTTAAGGAGTAGATACCATGCCTTTAGGTTAGCAACCATTAGGTATTCATAGGAAGGCTAGTGCATTGACCTATTACTCATTGGGAAAGTATGACTAGTGGTGGATATCAAAGCCCTATTTCTCATTATTATTAATTCACATTCAACAGTTATTTTGATCTTCTTTTATTAAGAAACTAATTCTAAAACAAAATTCAGCAATCCCTGTGGAAATGATCTCGCACTTGCACACTATACTACCATTGACCTTGTGCAGTTGCAAGTAAAACTGTATGCTTATTTACTTATTTATTTAGGAAGATAAACGAGCAACAAGTTTTTGGCGCCGTTGCTGGAGATTGCACTAAATTTCCTTTTAGAATTACTTTCGTTTAATTTAATCATCATTATTTTATTTTACTTTAATTTTTCTAAAAAATTTTAGTTTCTGTTTTTCACCTTTATTCTTATTTTCATCAAACACTAATCAAATTCCTTTATGTTTCAGGCACATCAAACCCTAATTGCACTTTCTGTGATACATGCGATCGATCGTATCCTTATGTGTGATCGAGTACAATTAGGGTAGAGAGTCACCCGAGCAGCAGAGTTAAACTGCTGTACTGAAGCTGGTTTACCTAATTTATGCACAGACTTCGATCTTGACATCCAACATTCTTTCCCCTCTATCCTGAGCTTGAGCAGACCATCTGACAAAGATTTAGGAACAACTTCGAGGAGAACGAAGAAGAATTCGAGAACGAAGCCCCAATGGCGGAACAGCTTGAAAACCAGCAACCACCTGCCTGAGTACCGATGAAGCATTCATTCATCCCACGGAACATTGATCAGCCATCATGTATTTCATATCAACCTGAGGTGGCAGGAAACTATTACATATCTCTGTAAATATTGAATGCTTTGACCTACTTTAGGGGTACTCCTAATAAGGATCACTTGCACCTTCGAGAATTTTTCGATCTTTGCAAGTTCCAGCACATCCAAAGCTTAGACCAAGGAGGAATAAGGTTAATTCTTTTCCCTTTTTCCTTAAAAGAGAATGCTAAATTATGGTATAATTCTTTGCTTGCAATTTCTATCCACACTTGGGAGGAGTTGGCTAGCAAATTCCTAAGGAAGTTTTTCTAAGCCCAAAAGACAAGGCAAATGAGGAAGGAGATTCAGTCCTTCCAACAAAAGGATAGGGACCTCTTCTTCGAAGCATGGGGACACTTCAATGAACTGCTACTCAAATGCCCACATCACAACCTACCTCAAGATGAACTGGTACAAGCCTTTTATGAAGGTTTGAGTGATACTAACAAAAGTATTGTTGATTAGGTTGTGGAGGAGTGCTGATGGAGAAAAGCAGTGAAGAAGCTATGGAGCTCTTTGAAACCCTAAGCGAACACACTCAGCAATTCTCCTTTCGAGGTAGATATGTGACCAAAGGTAAGGGTGTGTATGAGGTAAATTTAAATGGAGGATCTTCTCCTCAAATAGCTGTTGTGGAAAGGAAACTAGACCTGTTGGTAAAAGCCATGGCTGCTCAAAATACCTCATCTAACCTACCAGCTACACCACTCCAGGTATGTGCGATATGTTCCCAATTTGATCATAATACTGATACTCGTCCTTTGTATTCATCCACAGATCCGGAACAAGCCAATTATGTAGGACCTAACAACTATCCACTGAAGAACAACCCATATGCCAACACTTACAACCCTGGATGGCAAAACCACCCAAACTTCTCCTAGAACAACAATCAAAATACCCTTAACCAGCAAGGACAGCAATGAAACTTCCAACCAGCAGCCCAATCTGTTCTCGAACTAAAGAAGAACGACCTCGAAAGTCTTGTGAGGCAATTGGCGTCTCAGCAGCAACAATTAATGACCTCACAAGATCAATTCATGGCAGATGAAAGGCAATTCCGGAATGAACTTAGACAAACCACAGGAAAACATGAACAAGCCATCCAACGACTAGAGGTACAAATGGGACAACTGGCGAAAGAACTAAGTGGCAGAAAGCAAGGTGAGCTGCCAGCTCAAACATTACCCAACCCGGGGGGGCATCAACAACTGAAGGCTGTCACAACCTTGAGAAATGGCAAAGTAATAGGGTCCGACGAGTCTACAGCAGCATCCAAAGAGACACCATTGGCATCAAGGGTAAGTGAGACGGAGAAGGTGAATGCACCACCCTTCCCGCAAAGGTTAGTAAAACAAAAGAAAGACAATGAACTGACTAATATTTTCGAAACCTTGTGAAAAGTTGAAATTAACATTCCTTTATTAGATGCAATTCACCAAATACCTGCATATGCTAAGTTCCTAAAAGATTGTTGCACTCATAAGAGAAAGTTTCAAGAGCATGAAACAGTACCATTAACTGAAGAAGTAAGTGATGCACTACTAAGAAAACTCCCACCAAAACTAAAAGATCCGGGTAGCTTTACTATTCCCTGTAGAATAGGTGATCAACTGTTTGAAAAAGCATTACTAGATTTGGGAGTGGGTGTAAACTTATTACCATACACAGTATTCAAAACCCTAGGTTTGGGGGAGCTATAACCGACTTCCATTACCTTACAGTTGGCAGATAGGAGTATTAAAAGACCTAGGGGTATTCTTGAGGACATCCTAGTAAAAGTTGGTGAGTTCATTTTACTTGCTGATTTCATTGTATTAGACATGGAGGAATGCCCTATGCCATTACCCCTGTCCATCATATTAGGGAGACCCTTTATGAGAACTACCGACACTAAGATTTGTGTGAAAAAGGGTATAGTAAGCATGAAAATCAATGGTGAGAAAATAGAATTTAAAATATTTGATGCAGTGAAACTGCTTCAAGATGATTTGGAATGTTTTAATGTATGTATGATACAAAACTTTGTCGAGCAAGCTTTTCAGGCCCAAGACATTGATCCATTGGAGACCACTCTCACCTATGGCTTCACAGAAGAGGATATTAAGCAAGAACTTGAAGATAACGTCATTGAAACTGTGCACATCCTTGAGACCTCTCCAAAACACTCAAGTAAGTATGCTCCTCCATTTGAATCTCTCTTACCTACTAATACTACTCTTCTTTCATCCATTATCCAGGCACCAACATTGGAATTAAAGCAGCTGCCCGACCATTTAACATATACCTATTTGGGAGAAAAGAAAACTTTACCTGTGATCATAGCTACTAATTTGAGTAGTGGAGAAGAAGAGAAGCTATTAAGAGTTCTTAGGGAGCATAAATCTGCCATTGGATGGACCATTGCTGACATTAAGGGGATAAGTCCAGCCAAATGCATGCATAGTATCTACCTAAAAGAAGAAGCAAGGCCCACTCGAGATGCTCAAAGAAGACTTAACCCACACATGAAAGAGGTAGTAAAGGTCGAGGTATTAAAGCTACTAGATGTCGGCATTATCTACCCTATATCGGACAGTAAATGGGTGAGTCTGGTCCAAGTTGTTCCTAAAAAGAGTGGATTACCGTTGTAAAAAATGAAAATGAGGAGCTCATACCTACAAGAAAAACAACAGGTTGGAGGGTATGCATTGATTACCAGAATTTGAACAAAGTAACCAAAAAATATCATTTTCCCCTGCCATTCATTGATCAGATGTTAGAAAGATTAGCCGGTCACAGTTATTACTGCTTCTTGGATGGGTACAGTGGGTACAACCAAATTGCCATAGCACTCGAGGATCAAAAAAATACTACCTTCATATGTCCCTTTGGTACATTTGCTTATCGAAGAATGCCATTCGGTTTATGCAACGCACCAGCCACTTTTCAAAGATGTATAATGAGTATTTTTTCCGATATGGTGGAGAAATACATTGAGGTATTCAATGATGATTTTAGTGTCTTTGGTTCCACTTTTGATGAATGCCTAAGTCATTTGGAGAGTGTCCTAAAGAGATGTGAAGAAAGTAACTTAGTGCTGAATTGGGAGAAATGTCACTTCATGGTTCAACAAGGTATTGTGTTGGGTCACTCCATCTCAAACAGAGGTATTGAGGTAGACAAGGCTAAAATAGACATCATTTCAAAGCTACCTCATCATCTCACAGTCAAGGGCATTAGAAGTTTCCTTGGACATGCTAGTTTCTATAAAAGATTCATCAAGGATTTCTCCAAAATCTCGAGACCTCTTTGTGCGTTGTTGGCTAAAGATACCAAGTTTGAATGGAATGATGACTGTATGTAAGCTTTCAACACATTGAAGGATGTTCTCACCTCTGCCCCGATAATGATGGCATTATATTGGAATCTCCCTTTCAAATTAATGTGTGATGCCAGTGACTTTGCCTTGGGAGCAGTCTTAGGTCAAAGAGTCAATAAGGTACCTCATGCTATTTACTATGCTTCTAGAACTTTAAATGATGCTCAACTTAACTATTCTACTACTGAAAAAGACTTTTTAGCTGTTATTTTTGCTTTAGAGAAGTTTAGATCATATTTTATTGGTTATAAAGTTATTGTATTCACTGACCATGCTGCTTTAAGATATTTGTTTTCTAAGAAAGATGCAAAGCCTAGGCTAATCAGATGGGCACTCCTATTACAATAATTTGATTTGGAGATCAAAGACAAGAAAGGCAGTGAGAATGTAGTTTCAGATCATTTTTCAAGGCTACCCTATGAAAATGACGATAAAGAATTACTTCTGAATGAGAACTTCCTTGATAAACAATTGTTCGCTCTAGAGGTAAAACTTCCATGGTATGCTAATATTGTAAACTATTTAACTGCAAAAGTTTTTCCCCCAGGTATAACCACACAAGAAAAGAAGTGGCTGATATCTCTATCAAGACACTACCATTGGGATGATCCTTTCCTCTTCAAATTCTGCCCCGATCAAATCATCCGACAATGTATTCCAGAAGAGGAGCACTTAAGCTTCTTACAACATTGCCATCAGTTTGCTTGTGGAGGACATTTTGGAGCAAAACGAACAACTCTTAAGATACTACAATCTAGTTTTTATTGGCTTAATCTATTTAGAGATGCATTCTTCTTTTGCAGCTCATGTGATAGATGCCAGCAGACAAGTAACATCTCTTCCCGAAACCAGATGCCCTTACAAAATATTCATGCAGTAGAACTTTTTGATGTATGGGGCATTGACTTCATGGGTCCATTTCCTAACTTATTTGGTTATTTATATATTCTTGTGGGTGTGAATTATGTGTCCAAACGGGTCGAGGCTGTCCCCTCAAAAACTAATGATCACAAAGTAGTTGTAAAGTTCTTACAGACTAACATCTTTACGCGATTTGGGACTCCAAGAGCAATTATCAGTGATGGGGGCAGCCACTTTCATCATCGTTCTTTTGCCGAACTACTCCGGAAATATGGGATCACTCATAAATTTTGCACTCCATATCACCCTCAAACCAGTGGCTAAGTGGAGATTAGCAACCGAGAGATCAAAGGAATCTTAGAAATGATAGTGAAGCCTAATCGGAAGGATTAGTCTCTACGCCTAAATGATTCTCTATAGGCATATCGGACAGCTTATAAGACTCCAATTGGCATGTCTCCCTACCACCTAGTCTTTGGAAAAGCATGCCATCTCCCAGTAGAATTAGAGCATCGAGCATATTGGGCCAACTTCTACATGAAACAAGCTGGTGAGAAGAGGAAGTTGCATCTAAATGAACTTGAAGAATTGAGATATGATGCCTATGAGAACGCCAAGTTGTATAAGGAAAAGACAAAAGCCTATCATGACAAACAACTGGGAAGAAAGAGTTTCATATGGGACAAAAGGTACTGCTATACGACTCAAGATTAAGACTATTCCCAGGTAAGCTCAAGTCCCGTTGGTACGGTCCTTACATGGTCACTAAGGTCTTCCCTCATGGTGCTTTAGAGGTCTGTAGTCCCAATGGAAATCAGCCCTTTATGATAAATGGACACAGAGCCAAGCTATACCTCGATATTAACTTCTCTTTGAGAGATGAAGACTTGGCACTTGAATCGGTACAGTATACAGCTGAGATACAAGCACTGGAGCCACAAGAGGTGGACTCTAAGTGCTTCCTTCCAACCAACTAGCATAGTAGCACGAGAGTGCTTGAGTAGTTCATATTTGATCACCCATACAGCTCAAGCATCTCTATTAAGGTTAGTGGCACTAAGGCCACTAACACATAGTAAGGTTGTATTGTTCCTACTTTGTCATTTCAGCTGCGGTAAGTTTGTATTTTTGTCCCTGCACACTGCTTGCGATCGAGCACACCATTCAATGTGCTCGAACGCAAGAGTGTGATCAAGCACACTCCAAGTGCAATTGAGCGCACTCGTGGCAGACAGTCTCGTAATAAATTTAAACATTTCACTCACACTCACTCACTCACATTATCTTCAGATTTCACTCACACTCTCTCACTTGCACTCTCCCGTCTACACACCACCACTCTCACACTCTCGACTCCGACACCCCACCACACTAACCACCATCACCACTATACTGTCACCACCACGTCACCTTTCCCATTGCACACTCTCTCCATCCACAAGGTAACCCATTTGTTCACACACACACGGATTTTAAAATGTTTAATTTACACTTTTAGTTATATATATGTTACCTTGTGTATGATTGGGTGCTCTTATTTTTATAGGAGGTTAGGAATAAACTCAAATCAACAAGACCATAGCTTGGTCTTCTGTCACCCACAAGTTATTCAAGAAAAAGTCTGACCATGTGCGATCGAGCGCATAGTCCAGTGTACGATCGAGCGCACATATTTGAGATCGGTCGCAAATTTGGCAGAACCTAGAATCCACATGTCCAAGAAAACCGCTTCCACCTCCCGTGCCTCGAGCAGCCTTGCCCAGTGATCCCGGCCAAGCATCGAGTGGAGAGAGCTTTTATTTGAGTCCACTTTCGCCATCGATGAAGTCTTCAAGCAAATGGACACCACTCAATGGGTGGTCCAAGCATTTAAACAACGAGGGTTGAAGAGGCTTTTTAAACCAGTCTGCTTGACTGCTTACACTCAGCTGGCGGTCTAGTTCTATAAGGATCTGTCTTTTGACTGCAGCAGACCGGGAGTACTAACCTCCTTAGTCCAAGGCACATCCATCAAGGTGACTAGTGCGATATAGTCGTTGCTCTACACTGCTGTGATGAGTCCCTTCCGAAGGACACCAATATCGAGGAGCAGTTGGACTTTTTTGATCTATCCATGATCATTGAGGACCTATGCACTGGCCAGTATGCTGATAAACACAACAACGCAGTGAGCCGGTCCAAATTGCCTCCACAGCTTTGGCTAGTGGACACTATCCTCCAGTGTAATATGTGTCCATTGGGGCACAAGACACAGAGGAGAGACCAGTTTCTACAAACGTTGTATGCCTTCCACAGAGGCCACTGGTACTCTCTCCCAACTGTTATATATTGCCAGCTGCATAAATTCTAGGATCATGTCCATAGCCGTTAGACCACCACGGCCAATGCATGGGGGCTCCCATTCCTATTTCTACTCTCGTACATCTTCAAGAAGAAAGGGATTAAGGGGACCACCAGTGATGGACTAGTGCGAGAACATCCCTTCTTCGAGAAGGCTCAATGGATACATAGTCTCTCGCACATGCCTCGAGGACTACCAGCCCCTGTACCTATAGCTGAGAGGGTGGAAGAGGATCCTATGGAGATAGAGACCCCTTTTATTAGCCCATTGCGAGAGGAGGACCGTCCGGACATTAGATCCATAGAGTCCCAACACTTTCTCGCTGAGTTGTCCTCCTTCCGAGGTGAGGTCTCTGCAGCCACATCACTTGTGCACCAGTGCATAGATAGTTTGGAGGCACAGTTTGCATGACAGGAGGCGATGCTATAGGCCATCGTTGACCACCTACCTCCGGCACCCGCTACCTCTTCGATTGCACCGCCCGACGATCAGCAGTGAGAGGATACCCCATCTGGCTGAAGACGTTAAACTTAGCGCTCATGGGAGGCACCCCAAAGCATATCCTTTTTAGTATTTTATTTTATGTTATTTTTAGTCTTTGCTTTTTTATAGCTGTTCATTATTACTTGTTTTCCATTTTATGTTTGCTTGTCTTTCTTTTTCAAGGACAGAGTGAATGCTTCCAGTTGAAGTTTGGGGGTGTACTACGAGCCATGCCAGCCATCTAGTTCTTTATCTCCCAGATCAGCTATTTCCATGCTATTCACACATTAGGAACAATGTGCAATTTAAGTTTAGGGGTATGGGGACACACTCACACACACACTATGTCCCAAATTTTTTAGTTGTTTTTATAGATAAATGCATGTTCATTCTATTCCAAAAATGTTGGGCGATCTAAACAAACAATATGATTTGACTTCATAAGTGAGCTTAAAACTTTGAACATATAGGCCAATAATTAAATTTTGAACATAGATCACTTACTTTTAGGCATTTAAGGATTCACAAGTTTGACCAGAACTAACACGAGCACATTAGCACATAGTTGTGTGGGGTATGACATGTAATTTTGATTTGTATGTTTCTTTTGCTCAACTATGAACCAGATGACCTGTTAGATTAACGCTTTGGCATAAAAAAAAAGAACTTTCCACTGAGTAACTGGCCCTCTTGCCTCAGTAAGTAGTGAGTGTCACGTCAAAAGGTGGAAATTCTGATTGGTAGCATTAAGACCTGTTAAGTTTCGTAACCTTTTTAACTCGAGTTAGTAAGTCCTTAGGGGTGTCTTTACACCTAATACCCTAAGACGATCTGGTTTGGGAGTTATTGGCTAAACACTCGCTACATGAGTCAAATAGAAAGCTTAAGGGAACTAAAGACCTATTAAGTTTCGTACCTTTTTTACTCGAGTTAGTAAGTCCTTAGGGGTATCTTTACACCTAATGCCCTAAGACCATCTAGTTTGGGAGTCATTGGCTAAACACTCGCTACATGAGCCAAATAGAAAGCTTAAGGAAACTAACTTGGCAAAAATCTTGCAAATAAAAAAATAAAAAAAAAAACTATGCCATTTTTGTTGATTCTAATAAGAAATTTGGTGAATCTTGAGTCATCGAAACACTACACATTATAATTATTTGGAAACCTAATCTTTTATGTGCTAGTTCACCACACACTAAAGTCAAACTTGTAATGTCTTAAACTGCCTCATAAAAGTGATTTCCATTCAAAACTCTTATTCATTGCAAAAATATGTTTATATTTGTTAAGCTTGCTCATGAGTGCGCATCATAACTTTGTGTGAAGACCTAAACTTTTGTGGACACTATGGATATCGGATCTATCTGTGTGTCGTTATTTTTCATTTTAGTTTTTAGTTTTGTATTGCTAAGGGACTAGCAATATGTAAGTTTGGGAGTGTGATAGGTGCTTAAATATTCATATTTAAGCCCCCTTATTTACATTTGTTAAGTCCTTAGTTATGATAATTTAGTCCATTTCACTTAATTTCTGTGTTTCACATGTTTTTATAGGGTCTTGGATAAAAAGAATCATTTTTGGCACCTAAAGGAAGAAACCTGGAAATCCTGGAGCAATTACTGGCAAAAGTGCGATCGATCGCACTATTGGGTGCGATCGAGCGCATAAGCGCTCGTGCCCACACAAGAAGGATCGAGCGCAGCCTTGCGATCGAGCGCACAACGCATGCGATCGAGCGCACATGTACATGCGTGAACAATAAAATGGCAGAACCAGTTTTGGAAAAAGAGGAGGTTTTATGTTTTAGGAAGTTTTGGGTTTCCTGAGTCTTCTAGGGTTATTCAACCCCTATAAATACACCTGTAAACACACACAAAGGAGATCACTTCTTTTATCTTTTGCTTAGCTCAGAGTTGTAAGCTTTGGAGAGGATTGACAACCCATCTCCACAGTATTCTTTGGGTTTTATAGTTTATGTTTAGTTTATGCTATGATGTTTATCTTAGACTGCATGTGTAACTAACTTTTTATAGGGCTCGATTGAAGCCCTAGTTATGCTTTCCCATATATATATTCATTGATTATCTTTGCAATAGCCTTGATTATGATGCTTAACTTGATTAATGCATGTGCTTATTTACATTCCTCATATATGTATGTCTGATCAATATATGCATGTGGTATGGATTAGTTAGTTAGACCAATTTGGATGACCGACTCTTGGGCCTAACGATAGTAACAAAAGATATCCACACCGGATTCTTGGATTAATCAACATGAGAAACCAGGAGTAGATACCATGCCCTAGGTCTCATGTGGTTTTCGATTTCCATAAATCTTATGCTTTCTTGAGGAACAACTCAGTAGATACCATGATGAATCCCTTAAGAAAGAAAAGAGTTAGAGTAGATACCATGCCTAACTCGGTGCTTAGGGAAATCAATAGCTTAAGGAGTAGATACCATGCCCTTAGATTGGCAACCATTAGGTATTCATAGGAAGGCTAGTGCATTGACCTATTACTCATTGGGAAAGTATGGCTAGTGGTGGATATCAAAGCCCTATGTCTCATTAGTATTAATTCACATTCAATAGTTATTTTGATCTTCTTTTATTAAGAAACTAATTCTAAAACGAAATTCACCAATCCCTGTGGATATGATCTCGCACTTGCACACTATACTACCATTAACCTTGTGCACTTGCAAGTAAAACTGTACGGTTATTTACTTATTTATTTAGGTAGATAAACACACAACAATAATGAAGTAATTAAGAGCAAAATATGTAACACGTTGAGAATAATAATAATAGAGTAACAACAAAGTTCTGGGAGTCCTCCCTAGGCTCATTGCTTTTATTCCAATCTTAATTCAGTTGTTCTTATCTCGATTGCAAGTTTCACATCCTAAACAAGCAATCGGTGGATATTCAATTAAAGCTTATATACAAACCCCAATGTAATTGATATGACTTACTCTTCTTTATTGGTTAAACACAAATGGCTTCAACTATAGAGTTATCAAGAAACGACAATGTATCTTTAATGATAAGATTGCAGTAATTGACAACCCTAGAGAATAAGTCTATCGGACTCAATCACATCCAAACAACCTTGACATGAGACAAGCATGACTAAACTTATATCAAAGAGAAAGATACAATCACCGGATTGAAAGGAAATCTTCTAATTAGATTAAAGAATAAGTCATAACAATATTTCACAATAAATCCCAATTACAACTGAACTAATAAAGGAATTAAAGAACAAAAAAACCTAGAGATTCATCTCTTCGCCTTGCTTGTAGATTAGTTCGCCATGGAACTCATGGCTGAACACTTTGATGGAGGAGAATAAGGCTGCTTCTTTGAGTTTCCAAACCTTAATTCCTTCTTTTCTTCAACCCTAAGTGCCCTATTTATAGTACAAGGGTTTAATGGTATTTGTGGGCTCAAAATAGTCATTTAGAGGTCCTATTTAGGTCAGGAGACCGTGTGCGCACCGCACCTCTCCTTTCTGGGTGCCTTAGCGCTTACCCAAAGCTTGAGAGTGTGCCTTGCTGGGTAGTGTGGCGCTGCCTTAGCCACACCGCGGTGTTAGGAGGGATGCCAAGGGGTGCGGTGCTGGGAGCTGCGTCGCAGCACACACTGATGCTCCTAGCTTCTTCAAGTGCTAAAACAATTTCTCTTGGTCTTAGCATGCTTTGGCTCTTGGGTTTTGAATGCTTTTCATCATTTTGTCTCTTCCTAACCACTCTTCCACTCCTATATGTATCAAAACTTTGTGCTTTAAGTGATGATATCTTTTCCATTTCTTTTGGACTTCAAGGCATCTGAAAATGCATCAAATTAAGTCAATGATTTATGAATATCATTTTAGAGTTATTAACATGTAAAAGTGCGATTAAGACCGAGATCAACCCTAAAATGCTAATGATTAAGCACTACTGATATGGATTTTATGGCCCTTATCAGTCATCTATAAGGAACCTGAATAGATGTATGTTCTCCATCTTTGTTAAGAGTTGAAATTTTTCTTGATACTTTCAACTGTAATATACACTTTTTTTTATTAACTTTTGATGATGTATTTTGTGTTGGTTAAAAAGGTATGTTGGTATTTATTTCAAGGAAAAGCTTGTGGTGTTAGCTTTAGTTAGTTTGTAGTAGTTGAAGTTTTTAATTGGAAAACTTGTATCTTATTTCTCCTATAAAATGAGACCTATTACTGTATTGAAATAATTAGAATTTTGTAAAAGTAAATTTTTTTTTGAGTTTCAATTCTTACAAATGGTATAAGAGTTTTCGTGATCTTAAAGGGCTAAAAATTTTGATAAAAAATAGAGTTTATTTGTAGTGTCAAGCATCAATTTATGGCTTTAACAAGCAACATTTCCTTGCCATCGCCTCTAGTTTTTGGATGAGAAGATTATGAATTTTAGTTTATGAAAATGAAGAATTTTTTGAGAGCTTATGATCTATGGGAGACAACTGAAAAAAGGATTTGGACTTGGTAATGATGCAGAGCACTTATTAGTAGCTCAAATCAAGCAAAAAAAGGAGGAGAGTTGAACTTTTAGTAAATTAACTTATTGGTTCTTTACATGGTCATGAGCAAAGGATCTCCAAGAGATTTGAAGGCACTATTGAAGGTGCATTTCAAGAAAAGCATAAAGGTAAGCAATGTTCTTCTAAAGAAGTGAAGTAATTTGGTGGTGATAAAAGCAGCAAAGGCAAGACAACTGTATATGTCAAGGAAACTGGAAAACTAGGTAAGTTCCCTCCTTGTGGAGTTTGCAAAAGAACTGTTTATCTGGAAAAAGACTGTTGGTACCAAGGCAAGTCTCAATGAAAATTTTGCAAGAGATTTAGCCATGTAAAGAATTTTTGCAGAATTAAGCAACAAGGGCAAAAACAAAAATAAAACCAGTAATCTCAACTGCGTCATGTTGCAGAAAATCATCAACAAGAAGATCATTTATTCATGATTGCTCAACTTGAAGGTTCTAGTAGCAAAGATTCTTAGCTACTTGATAGTGCTTGCACCAATCATATAACTTTCAATCCAGACCTTTTCAACAAGCTAGATATTTTAATAAAGACTGTTAATGTGTGTGTGTGTATATATATATATATACACATAATGTATATGTTAGTCCTACATTGGTTAGAATGGGAAACATTCCCCTTAGGTTAGGCTATAAATAGGATACCTCCCTTTTAAGCATATCATACCATTCAATACAATTCTCTTCTCTTTGTATTATCTTACTTTCTATTTTAAATTCAACTTGGTATCAGAGCCAGGTTCTTAGTGGTTCTCGGTATATCAATAGTTAAGTATGCTCTGTGATTGCCACTATTAATGGATCTTTCACATCAGAAAGACTTCTTGTATATCCTCTTCATACTTGTCGGGTCATCACTATAGTTGGAGTCTTATTCTCCATTGACATCATCTCAGCTGACACTCCATCGACGACACAATAATCGAAGTCTTATTCTCCATCAATGTCACCTCAATCGCCACTCTATCAGTCATTGACTATTCAGCTTTGCCAATTAGACGACTCAGTTCCATCCTGTTCAGATCCAGTCAGTCATTTCCTGACCAGTTCATTTCTTGCACATTATGGAGCATCGTGAGGCTTCACTACCCATTACCATTGTTATGGAAGGACTCAACTACACTATATGGGCTCAGGCTATGTCAATCTTTCTTAAGGGTAGAAAGCTTTGGCACAATGTCACTGGTGATATCACTAAACTAGAGAAAGTTTCTAGAGAAGACAACACCGAATACATAGACCGTCTCGAGGAGTGGGATAGCAAAAACCACCAGATCATCACTTGGATTCGCAACACATGTGTATGCTCCATCAGTCTCTAGTTTGGTAGATTCAAGACTGCCAAGTCATTTTAGGATTTTTTTACAGAAACACTACACCACCGCGGACCTATCTCATCAGTACCAACTTCTGGGCACTCTACATCACATGCAACAACAATCTGGGCAATCCATCGGTAATTTCTTATCTCAGATGCACTATGTTTGGGATCAAATTGCCTCCTCCTAACCAGAGTTTATAGATGCCACCATTGCTGAAAAATTTTCTAACTATCGGGATCAGCAACACTTGGTTCTCTTTCTTATGGCCTTCACTAATGAGTTCGAGCGTGTTCGTGCATTTCTCTTTCACCGCAGTCCCTTACCTACTTTGGATCAAGCTGTCACTGAACTTCTATCAGAGGAAACTTGTCTTACCCCTCGTAAGATGAACCTTATAGATGCTATCTTCGCCACTCCCAGGGGACCTCAACTCAACCAACAAGGGTATTCATCTTAATCTGTTCAACCCAACAACAAAGGACATCAATCTGAATCCTTAAAATTCTGTAATTACTGTAAGAAACTAGGATACATTCACTCAAAATGCTCAATTTGAGTTTGTCAATTTTGTAAAAAGCAAACCTCTAGTCATCTTCAATGTGATTGTTTCCAAAACCCCAACAGACACTCCCAGCAATACATGTCTCATGGTACTCCTTCTAGATCTGCTGCCACTACTACTGAAAGTTCATCATCCATTATTTCCATTACAATGTTTTCTGCCTCTAACATAAAGGAAATTATCAAACAAGTCCTTTCTCATTCTAGTAATTTACGTTCTACTGCTATGTCAATCACCGCAGGTAATTCATCTTGGTTCTTTAACTCTGTATATTGTAATCACATGACTCTTGATTCCACTCTATTTTCCACCAAACATCTTGCTAATCATACTCCGACTATTCAAACTGCTGATGGTTCTCCCATGAGCGTGAGTCATATTGGAAAAATTGCAACATTAAACACTTCTCTTCCTAATACTTATTGTATTCCCCAACTCACTCTCAATCTCATATCTGTTGGTCAATTATGCGACTTCGGTCTAACTGTCTTGCTTTTGCTTTTGGTTGTTGTGTGCAGGATCCAAAGATGGTACAAACTCTTGGGATAGGCTATAAGGTTGGACGACTCTTTGAGCTCATCAATCTTCAGATTCCATTCCGTTTCTCTTCTTCAGTTCAGACAATAGCCCCAATCTCATCTACCCCATCCGTCAGTCTCTAAAATTCTCGTCTGAGTCATACTTCTATTGGTCGTTTTTAATCCATAGTGTTTAGTAGTCATTTAGTGCTTATTAATAAAGAACAATTTGATTGTCTTCCTTGTCAACTTGCCAAACAATTGCCACTGCCATTTCACAAAAGTGATTCTTTTTCTTTTGCCCCATTTGACTTGATTCACTCTGATGTTTGGAGCCCGTCTCCACTGCTACTATGGGAGGCTCTAGATATTTTTTTCATTTTTTGTTAACGATTACTCCCGTTACATCTGGATATTTCTTATGTGTAATCGATCTGAATTACCTCAATTGTACTTTGATTTTGCTACCATGGTCAAAAATCAATTTTCTTACAATATCAAAGTGTTTCATGCTGACAATGCTGTTGAATACATAGACTCTAGCATCCTTAACTTTCTTCGCCAACATAGCACTATTCCTCATCATTCATGTCCAAGCACCTCTCAACAAAATGGGTGTGCTTAGTGCAAACACCGAGACATTCTCAATACCACCCATGCTATTCTCATATCAACTTTGTGTCCTAAACTTTTTTGGGGTGAAGCTACTCTTACAGCTATTTACACCAAGAACCGTATACCTTCTCCTATCATTGGGAATCAATCGCCCTTTGAGCATCTCTATGGTTACCCTCTTGACTATAGCACTCTTAAGGTATTTAGTTGTGCCTGTTTTGTTCTCTTTCAGCCTCATGAGCGCACCAAATTGGAACCTAGATCTCGCTTATGTTGTTTCTTGGGATACGATATTAAACACAAAGGCTACAGATGTTGGGATCCTTACTCCAAGAGTCTTTGAGTGTCTCATCATGTTGTTTTCTAGGAACACAAGATGTTCGCCTCCATATCCAAGTTTCATCTGTCGCACGACAACACCTCTCTCCTATTCACTGACCTCTCCAAAGATCTTTTTTTCGACACTCTTGAGACAAACTCTTCTTCTGAGTCAACATCTCCACTAACACATCCTATATCTTTATCAGATATGTCATTACCACCTAAGATGTCTACAGGCACCTCAATTGAGTTATCCACCTTACCTTCTTCTTAACAATTTGTCTCTTCCGATGGATTCGCTCCAATAGCTTTTGATTTCCCTCCTCGGTGAAGTAATCAGGTAAAAACTTATTCTGTTAATCTTCGTGACTTTGTTGTATTTTCTACTATTCTTTCTCACCATGAACTACAATCTCATCATGAAGCTAGTTCTGATCCTCTTTGGTAAAAACAATGAATGATGAACTACAGGCACTCGAAAACACTCACGCCTGGGATCTAGTGGACCTACCAAAAGGCAAACATGTTTTGGGATACAAGTGGCTTTACAAGATCTAAACTCACTCTGATGGGTCTATTGATTGATACAAGGCTCGCTTGGTAGCTAAAGGGTTTACCTAGGAGTATGGAATCGACTATGAGGAGACCTTTGCCCCGGTTGCCTGCCTCACTTCAATTCGCAGCTTAATTGTAGTTGCCGCTGCTTGTCATTGGGGATTATTTCAAATGGATGTAAAAAATATTTTTCTTAATGGTGAACTCACCGAAGAAATTTATATGTGCCCTCTTTCTGGTTCTTATCATCTTCCGCATCAAGTCTGCAAACTTCGTCGGGCTCTCTATGGTCTTAAGCAAGCTCCTTGGGCTTGGTTTGCCAAGTTTAACACCATTGTTAGAGATTTTGGATTCACTCCCAGCTCACATGATTCTGCTCTTTTCATTCAGAAAACAGATCAGGGTACTATCCTTCTTCTCCTCTATATTGATGACATGATAATCACTTGTGAAGACACATCTGGAATTTCAGATCTCAAGACTTATCTCATCCAACATGTCAAGATGAAAGATCTTGGGAAGCTCAGTTACTTCTAAGGACTTGAGATCACTTCTAACTCCAAGGGATATTATCTTTCTCAAGCAAAGTATGCTTTTGACCTTCTTACTCGAGCGAGACTCACAGATAGTAAGACATGTACCACTCCTCTTGAGCTCAACTCTAAAATCACTCCTATGGATGGTACACCTTTGGAAGACCCCACCTTGTTTTGCCAATTGGTTGGTAGTCTTGTTTATCTTACAGTTACTCACCCTGACATCTCTTATGCTGTCCATATTGTCAGTCAATTTCTCTTTGCTCCTCGTACACCCCATTATACCGCAATTCTTTGCATTCTCAAGTACATCAAGGGGACCCCATTTAATGATCTCCATTTCTTAGCTCACTCTTCACTGGAGCTTCATGCCTACTCAGATGCAGATTGGGCAGGTGATCCCACTGATCGTAGATCCACCACTGGTTATTGCTTCTTTCTTGGTGATTCTCTTATTTCTTAGCAAAGCAAGAAGCAAACAATAGTCACTCAATCTAGCACAAAAGTTGAGTATCGAGCCTTTGCTGATACAACTCAGGAACTTCTTTGGCTTCAATGGTTACTTGAAGACATGGGCGTCACTTATTTTACTACCATTATCATCAGCTGCGATAATCAAAGTGCTATCCAGATTGCTCACAATGATGTATTCCATGAACGCACAAAACATACTGAGATTGACTATCACTTTGTGCATCATCATCTCGCCCGTGGGACTATTAGACTATTATCAGTTTCTTTCGCTGATCGAACTACTGATATCTTCACTAAAACACATCCTCCTAGACGCCTTCAGGATTTGGTTCCTAAACTCACGTTGGTCTCCATTTTACTACCTTGAGTTTGAAGGGGGCTGTTGATGTGTGTATATATATATATATAATGTATATGTTAGTCCCACATTGGTTAGAATGGGAGATATTCCCTTAGGTTAGGCTATAAATAGGATACCTCTCTTATAAGCAAATCACACCATTCAATACAATTTTCTTCTTTTTGTATTGTCTCACTTCCTCTCTTAAATTCAAATAAGGAAATAATTAAGCTGGGGAGTGGAGAAGAAGTTGAAACTATTAGAAAGGGATCAATTGCAGTCCAGAATAAAAGAGGTACTAAGTTTATTGATGATGTTTTTAGTGTGTAAATTAGATCAAAATTTATTGAGTGTGGGGAAAATAATGAGAAAAGGTTATTCCCTATTCTTCAAGGGAAGTTGTTGTGCTATTTATGAGCTCAGTAACATTGAAATAGCTAGGATCACTGTTAAAAATAAAAACTTTCTTTTGCACTAGAAAAATGCTAAAAATCATGCATATATGAATAGTACTGATGAATCTTGGTTTTAACACAGAATATATGGCCATTTTAACCTTAAATCACTCAAATTTAAGCAATCAAAAGTCTTGGTGAGAAACATGTTTGCTATTCACATTCAACATGAGGTTTGTGAATATTTTCAGTTAGAGAAGCTAAAAAGACTCCCCTTCCAATCTAATCAAGGTTGGATAGCTAGTGAGAAGCTTAAATTGGTGCAAACTAATGTTTGTGGACCAATGAGAACTCCTTCACTGAGTCAAAACAAGTATTTCATCTTGTTTACAAATGATTTTAGCAGAATAACTTGAGTTTACTTTCTTAGTAGTAAATCTCAAGTACTCTATGTGTTCAAGAAGTTCAAAATCCTTGTTATAATTCAAAGTGGCTAAATGATAAAGAACTTGAGGTTTGACAATGGCAAAGAGTATACATTGACTGAATTTATTAAGTTTTGTGAAGATATAGGAATGGAACATCAGCTCACTGTTAGTTATACCCCTGAGCAGAGCAGAGTTTCAAAAAGAAAGAATAGAAAAATCATAGAGATGGCTAGATACATGCTTTTTTAGAAGAATTTGCTGAAGAAAACTTGGGCAAAAGTTGTGTATACTGCAGTTTATTTGCAAAACAAATTACCTACAAGAGCTTTTGATGGAAAACCTCCAATTGAAGCTTATAGTAGAGTCAAACCTTCTATAAAACATCTGAAAGTGTTTGGTTCTGTTTGTTATTTTCATGTTCAAGATGTGAAGAGGGATAAGCTATCAGAAAAGGTAGAGAAATAGGTGTTACTTGACTGAAGTTCTCAATCTAAAGGTTATATAATTTTAACTTGAAAATTGAAAAGAATGTCATTATCAGAGATGTCAAGGTTGATGAAGAAGCTTTTTGGAATTAGGATGAAGCCAAAGTTAAGAAGAAAGTTATTATTAATGCCAAGCAACCCAAAGATGCAGTAGACCAGCAAACTACAGACCTTGATTCTGATGTTGATTTTGATAATTCAGCATGTGATTCACATAAAGACAATAGCCTAGATTTTGAAAATACAATGCTCAAAACAAGATCATTGGAAGATATCTATCACGGTTGCAATATGGCTATCTTTGAACCAACAACCTACTCTAAAGTTACAAGATTTAAATCTTGGAATTTAACAATGAAAGAAGAGCTAATGATGATTGGAAAAAATTAGACCCGGGAGTTGACAGATAGACCATTGCATAAACAAGTTATTTGTGTCAAATGGGTGTATAGGCTCAAGCTCAACTCTGATGGGTCAATCAATAAGCATAATGCTAAGTTAGTTGTAAAAGGCTATTCTCAATAACCTAGTGTTGATTATGGCGATACTTTTGCTCTAGTATCATGTCTAGATACAATCAAAATTCAAATTGCTTTTGTAGCTCAGAGAAGTTGGAAAATTTATCGTCTTGATGTTAAATCTACCTCTCTAAATGGTTATCTTGAGGAGGAGATATATGTAGAGAAATCTGAAGGTTTTGTGATATTTTGGAAGTGAAGATAAGGTTTATGTAACGACCCATCCCAGACAGGCCTATCAAGATGGTGTCGTCACCCTTTAACACGAAGCACAGACTTAAATGCAACAAAAATTTTCATAATTTCTTGAAAATAATTACAACATATATATAACTCAAATCTTTTTAGAGTAAATGTAGAAGTTTGGTACTTTTTTTTAATAAAAATAAATATATTCATTCATGTTTATGTACAAGATTAATTTACAACTTTTAAAAATATTTTTATTTTCTTTTCTTGAGGATGCCAACCATGGAGACCCACCTAGATGCTCACAAATAGGTCTCAAGTCAAGGAGTTCTATCACCTTTCCTATTACCTTAAATTTGATTAAAAATAAGGGGATGAGCTTTACAAGCTTAGTGATGCTCAATTTTCCAGAAGAATTTGATTTGTATACTTCATTCATAATTATAATTACAATTCATTTATCAATCAATATACTTTCATTCAATCATTTTTTTTCATATCATGTTATATTTCATGTATTTCATTTAACATGTAGATGTCATTCCAGATATCCAATTCAACATCATTTTTCTCATCATATGATTTCATAATCATCTCATTACAAGGTTTAAAAATCATTTTGATGTATCACGATCTCAATAAAATAATATGCACATGTCATGAATGTGTATGCATAGATTTTGAACTTTCTTTCAACACCACATCTCATCCATACTATCTCAAGTATCGGTAATTTCATCCGTTTTTGGGTATCCGTACCAGTCTCTGATACAGCTATTGGGGATGTCTCCCCACGTGTTGACACGTTCACATCTAGACCAGCCATGGTTCTGGCCTTCCCCGGATCACACTCTACACTTGTGGCTCAACAATGCATATGTACAATCACATACGAGCAAGCAAAGCATAATAACATATAAATCAAACGATTTTCTTTTCATAAAATCTCCAACTTGTTATAATAATTCAATCTATACAATTTTCTCATCCTTTCAAAGATACAATTCATATCAATTTGTCATATATTTCATAAATCCAGTTTTTTCATCATTAAGAGTTATATTCCTCTTTAATAATTAAATTCATACTTATACCCCATACTTCATAAGATTTAATATATTCGTAATATATTCATTAAATTTTCTTATGTTTAATCCATTTCAAGTTTTATTCATAGTTCTATTTCTTATCGCATATTAATAGTAAAATAAACTCACTACGAAGCACTAAACACTATCCGTGGATCACTTCTTTGTCTTTTACGCTCCTATCAGCGTCACCAATAGATGTTTCACCTCCACCTAACAAGAATATTCTTACCCAATATTACTATCTCATAACTCATTTCGAACCCTATACTGGGTTAAATTCATGAATATATGTATGCATGCTCCATCTTAGTTTCAAATTCAAAGTTTTAGTTAAATTTCTTTCCTTTTATCTTAAATTAAATTGAAATTTAGTTTTGAAGAATATGAATACTTATACTTTTAATACCATAATTTTTATGTGGAAGAACAAGAATAGTAAAGATTACCCTCACAAAAATTTTCTTAGAAATTTTCTAAAATTAGTTCTTGAATGATTGAATTCAGCAATAGTTTATGAAATCCTTAAGTTCTTTAGTGATTTGAGAGAAAATTAGAAAGAGAAAGATATTTAGAGAGAGAATAGAGAGTTTTAATGAAGAAGAAATGAGGTTTTGGTCTTGAAAAACTACTTATATAGCCGAAAACACCTGCTAGTTGACTACCCAATCAACTGATAATGTACCAATCTACTACCTAGTAGGTTGGTAGGGTACCAATCGGCTACCCAGTCAACTGGCACCTCGTGATGCCTCAAAAATTCACTTTTTAACACTTTTGTGCATTCTAACTCATTTTCTTTAGTATATTTTCAGTTTCTTGTCTAAATATTGTTTCAAACTTGAATTAAATCAATTTATGTATGTATGCGTGATAATTATAATATCAAACGAAAATTATCAAATTACCCTTACTTAAGGGTATGGATCTTACATTTCTACCCACCATACAAAAATTTCGTCCTTGAAATTTTCTTATCTATATTAGGAAAAAGTTGAGGATATTGTTTCCTTATGTTCACTTCATGTTCCCAATTAATTTCTTCTATATTTCGATTATACCAAAACACTTGAACTAGTGGAATGATCTTAGTGCGTAAGACTTGTTCTTTTGTATCTAAAATTTTGATTGACACTTGTATAAAAGATAGGTCTTCCTGAAGGTTTACAGATTGATATGGAATTATATGTGACTCATCAGGTATGTATTTTTGTAAAGTAGAAACATAAAAAACATTATGTAATTGATTAAGCTCTGGAGATAACAGTAGTCTATATGCCACTGGCCCAACTCTTTCAATTATTTTATAGGGTCTAATGTACCATGGAATTAAAACATAACACTTATTTCCAATGAGAAATTTTCAAATGAACCCAATCACCTACTTGAAATTAAAGAGGTATTTTCCTCTTATTAGTATAACTTTTTTGTCAATTCCGTACAACTCTAAGATGTTTTCTGATCAATTTGATCCTCTCAATTGCTAAATCTATTTTTTTTGGACCAAAGATATTTCTTTCTCGTACTTCTTCCCAACACACTTGAGTTCTACATCTCCAACCATATAGAGCTTCAAATGGTGTCATCCCAATACTAGCTTGAAATTGATTATTATAGGCAAATTCTACAAGAGGTAAATAAGCATCCCAACTCCTTGAGAAACTCATTACACTCAACCTCAACATTTCTTCTAGTATTCGAATAACTCTTTCAGTTTGCCCATCAGTTTGGGGATGAAAAGCAGAGCTAAACTAATTGAGTACCCATGGCTTACTGAAAGCCTCTCCAAAATCGAGAAGTAAATCTAGCATCTCAATCTGAGATAATACTTACTTGTACTCCATGTAGTTTCATAATCTCCGATACATACAATTCAACTAACTTCTCAGGACTCTATGTAGTTTTAATAGGAAGAAAATGAGAAGATTTTGATAATTGATCAACTATTACCCAGACAACATCATAAGCTCTCTAAGTATAAGGAAATCCTGTAACAAAATCCATACTCACGTTTTTCCATGACAATTCAAGCATAGGAAGAGGTTGTAGTAAACCTATTGGATGTTTATGTTTTTACTTTACTTGTTGACAGACTAAACATTGAGAAATATACTCTGCTACATCCCTCTTCAAACCTAACCACCAATAATTTTGTTTTAGTCCCTTACACATCTTATTATTTCTTGGGTGTATTGAGTAAATTGCTTCATGTGCCTCTCTTAATATTTCTTTTCGCAACTCTACATCCTTTGGAACACATATCCTAGGTCCAATCATCACAGTACCATCATCTCTTATTTTGAACTTTGATTGCTTTCCATTTAATATTTCATGTTTTATTGTTTCTATCATCTCATCTTTACCTTGAGCTTCTAAAAGGCGATCTATAATAGATTATTGATCAATTATATTGGCTAGTAATCCTCCACTCTCACCTATATTCACATACATTCTTATACTTCTCAATTCCATCATCAGATTTACATTATGGCTTTCAAAAGTAGCTAATTCTCCTGTGGATTTTCTACTTAAAGCATCAGCTACTACATTTGCTTTTCACAGATGATAATGATGGTACAATTATAATCACTAATTAATTCCATCCATTGCCTTCGTCTCAAATTCAATTCTTTTTTGGTGGGTAAATAGGTAAGACTCTTATGATCAGTATATATTTCACAAGTGGCTCCATACAAATGGTATCTCCAAATTTTCAATGCAAAGACTATGATAACCAACTTTAAATCACGGGTAAAATAGTTCCTCTCGTGATTTTTCAACTACCTATATACATATGCTACTACCTTCCCATGTTGCATCTATACAAATCCCAACCTCTGATGCTATGCATCACTATATACTACAAATCCCTCATCTTCAAAAGAAAGTATTAGCACTGGAGCGGTAGTTAACTTTTCTTTCAATAATTGAAAATTCCTCTCACATTCCCTAGACAATTCAAATCTCACTTATTTTCTAGTTAGTCTGGTTAAAGGTGTTGCAATGATTGAAAAGTTTTAGATAAATCTCTTATAATATCCTGCTAGCCCCAGGAAACTTCAAATTTTTATCACATTAGTAGGTTTCTCCCAATTCAACACTGCCTCAATCTTATGTGGATCTACTGCTATTCCATCTCCTAACACTACATGCCCCAAGAATTTTACTTCGCTCAACCAGAATTCACATCTAGCAAATTCTGTATACAATTTCTATTTTCTAAGAATTTCTAATACAATCTCTAAGTGTTTCACATGTTTTTCTTCATTCCTAAAGTATACCAAGATAACATCAATAAACACTACCAAAAATTCATTTAATAAAGGTTTAAATACTCTATTCATCAAACCCATAAAACAGCTGGAACATTAATCAACCCAAATAACATCACTAAAAATTCATGCTGACCATACTTGGTCCTAAAAGCAGTCTTAGGAGCATCTCATTCTTTAATCCTCAATTGATGATACCCTGATCTAATATCTATCTTAGAAAACACCCTATGTAATACCCGTAACCTTAAAACAATGGTAGTGAGGTAATTTAATTTCATATTGAATTAAATTATGCATACAAGAAAGATTTATTATTGATTTGGAATAATATTTGAAAGATGACATTGAAAATTTTATTGAAAGAGTTAGAAATTTTTTTAAGAAGAAAGTACTAAAAATTATGAAATTTGAAGTTAAAATGAAATAATTTTGAAGAAAAATGTGGAATGAGGTTGAGAAAAATAATTAGAAAAGTTGATGGAAGAAAATATAATTTTTTTTATATTTTTATATAATTTTTAGAATTTCTTTAAGGAAGAAAAGATGAAAATTTGATTTTAATGGAAAATGGAAAAACTATAATTATGGAATTTCATAATTGTAATTAAGTAGTGGTAGAACTGTAAATTTTTAAACAATAGCAGAACTGTAAATAACCGATGGGAAAACTGTAATTTTTATATAAAAAAGGCAAAAGCTGCACCGTTTATCACATATGATAAGTTTTAGTTTTAATTATAATATAAAAATATTACATAAAAATGCAACGTAAAATAAACATAAGCTGAGAAGACTTATGTTTCAAATGTTTTCTCTATTCTGTTTGTTTGGTTTCTTTCTTCATTTCTTAATTCAAATTCTCTAGCAAAAATTCATACAGATTTATCCAATTTTAATATCAAGACTTCATCTTAATTAGGGGTAAATTTTCAATAAAACCCATGACTAAATTATTATATTGTTGAAATAAGTTATGAATAGTAAGATTGATAAAAATTTATGGTTAAGTATTGGTGGGTAGCAATCACAAAAAATTATTGAAAGGAGCAAGAATGCAAGGAGGTGATCCACGTGTAGCTTTAAGTGCTACGTGGTGAATTAGATTTACTTTTAGTAATCAAGAACAATATAAAATTTGAATCGATAATATTTGAAATAATTGTTGAATTATAATGATTTGATGACATGTATAAAATTGATAGTTGATTTGGTTGATTAAGTATGAAACATAATTAAATAATATGTTGAAAATTTATTATATGAGAAGTAATATTTTTAAAAGGATGGATTGATGGAAACTATGCTGAAAAGATATATGAAATTCTTGAAAGCTGTGATTAATAAATTGCTAAGATATATGAGGAAACAATTTAATATATATGATAAAATAATGATTTTTAAGAGATAGTTCACTTGACTGTTTTGATGTATGCTTGCTTGCATGTTATTGTTCATTTGCATCGAAGACCAAGAAGGTAGCTAGGCTAGCTGAGAAGAGCAGGAAGGTAGCTGGTCTAGTTTAAACATGTTGACATGCTGGAAGATGTTCCCAGATGATAGTATGAAATGATGTGCTGATCTGATGAGAAATAATGAAAGATAATTTAAATTCATGCATTTATTTTATTGAATATTTATTATTGTTGATTGAGACGCTAAATCATCAGTCTTGATTATGAAATGATTGATAGACAGATGAGTCTCACAATGAGATAACTTTGATACAAAAGAAAATGAAAGGATTATATGATAAAAAAATTATTTGTTTGATTCATTGTATAATGTGAACCTCATAATGAGGTAAATAATGATATTGAACTAAGAGTCTTGAATTTATTAAATATATGAAAAGAAAAATTCTATGATCAGTATATAAGATATATATTTATTGAAAGATGATAGTTTGATGATTAACTTAAGAAGAAATTGATAAATTATTAAATTATTATAAACTGAATACTTCTAGTAAATTTAATTCACAGAGCTTGTAAAGCTTACTCCTCATTATTGAAATATTTCAGTGGACAGGGTTGATAGATAGTTGAGTTGATACCCTGAGTGAGCAATTTAAGTAAGTCTTGTGGTTAGCATTTTAGAATTATGAAAGAAAAAAAATTGTAAATTGTAAATATTCACGCATTTTGTTATTATTGTATATATTTTTTATGATAGGAGAAAGATGTTATATCTCCTTTTAAAAGAGTTGAGGACTTAATATATATATATATATATATGCATTTCAATCGATGTATGTATTTTATATTCTTGCATATACGTGTCGTGCTGGGATTTTCAAATGTGACGACACTATCTCAGGGTGGCTAACTTAGAATCAGTCGTTACAATTTTGGTATTAGAGCATTAGCTTTTATGATTATGTAGACTGCATAAAATGTAAGAAAGTAGAAGATTAAAATAAACTATATCTTTATGTAGAGCATGAGGATGACACGTGGATGTGCAAGACCTAGAGGTAGAGTACTGAACCAAATAGGGTGTGGTAGGCCCCCAATATTTAGAAGAGTTGAGGCTTCTCAATAGTGGGAGTATATTTTTGCCAAAATTGAGTATTGATGTTGATCAACCCTTAATCTAGAGTAGGTTTAAGAAGGTGTTCTTTGCGAAGTATTTTTCAAATACTTTTAGAGCACAACAAGAGAGATTTTATTAATTTGAGGTAAAACACTTTGTTTGTAGCTGAGTATGATAGTAGATTTGTAGCCTTGTCTAGATTTCTACCTAAGTTAGTAAATACAAAGAGAAGGAAATGTAAGAGATTTTTAGATGGGTTACACTATGAGATTCAAACTAAACTCTCTTATATAGGTATTTTGAATTATGTTATGTTGGTAGATAAAGCATTACAGACTAAGAAAGATATGATGGAGTTTAGAGGTAAGAGAGTTTGGCTGAATAGGTCTAGACCTAAGGGAACTAGATGTGGTGGTAGTATGAGTGTGCAAGTTGGGAGATCACCCTAGAGGGGGTGTTCTTTGTCACAGGGACCGATGATGTAGAGTTAGAGCCAAATTAGGTCTGTTGCTTCTGTAGCTCGAAGTAATGTTGGTGGGACCGCTAGATTTGGGAGAAAATTTATAAGAGCTGGAGGTTATGGTAGAGAAGTGAGTGTACCACATAGGGAAGGTGGTAATATAATGTATGATAGAGAGACTAGAGCTTGCTATAGATGTAATCAGATAGGACATTTATCCTAGAATTATCCTACTTTAATGTGCTTTTTATGTGGCGAAGGAGGACATATTAGTGTAGATTGTCCATTAGAGATATCTGTTGAGGTAGGTGTTGGAGGTGTTGGGAGGAGACAAATGGAGAGAGGTTGTGGATCAGGGAGTATGAGGGGTAGAGACAGATGACCAGTTGCTGACAAGTGACGAGGTAGTTAGTCACAACCTAAAGATAGCAAAGTTTATGCCTTAAACTAACAGGATGCACAAGATACTCCTGATATTGTTATGGGTATGATATCTATTTTTGATAGACATGCTAGATTACTGATTGATCCTGGTGCTGCCCATTCTTTTGAATCCAGTATTTTTATGAAATCTATTGATGCTTATGTTAGTCATTCGATGCATGTTTTTATTGTTGAGGTTCCTACTAGGGATAGGGTTATTATCAGGACTATTTATCGGGGTTGTGTATTCAGTATGACTGATAGAGAGTTTGAAGTTGACTTGTTGCCTTTATATTTGATAAATTTTGATTTGATTTTGGGGATGAATTGGTTGTCTATATATCATGTTTGGATAGATTGTTTTAGGAAGAATATGGTGTTCAAGATACTTGGACATGAGGAATTTAATTTTCACGGAGAACGTAAGATACTTGCAAATTGTCTTATTTCTGCCTTGACTGCTAGTTTATGTTTGAGGAAGGCTTGTGAGGGGAATTTTGTGTATGTGGTGGATTCTAGAAAGGAGGCTAGGAAGTTAAAAGAACTTTTAGTGGTGCAAGATTTTCCTGAAGTGTTCACTGATTAGTTATTTGGTTTACCTTCTAGCAGGGAGATTGAGTTTTCTATTGATGTGATTCTAGGACAACACCCATATCTATAGCACCTTATAGAATGGCACCAACTGAGTTGAGAGAGTTGAAAGTTCAAATTTAAGAATTGTTAGACAAACAATTTATTAGATCTATTGTGTCACCTTAGGGAGCCCCTTTGTTGTTTGTGAAAAAGAAAGATGGAACAATGAGGTTGTGCATTAATTATAGACAGCTGAATATGATCACGATCAATAATAAATATCTTTTGCCCAGGATAGCTTATTTATTTTAGCAGTTTCAAGGGGATAGGGTGTTTTCTTAGATAAGACTGAGATTAGGTTATCACCAATTAATGATAAAGGAGGGGAACTGCCTAAGACATTTTTTGGACACTTTTTGGCCATTATGAGTTCCTTATGATGCCATTTGGTTGACTAATGCTCTTACAACATTTATGGATCTGATGAATCGAGTGTTTAACCCATTCTTGGATAGATTTGTGGTTGTGTTTATTGATGATATCCTGGTATATTCCAAGAATGAGGAGGAGCATGTGAAATATTTAGAGATACTGTTGGAGATTCTGAGGAGAAAGAGATTGTATGAAAAATTCTCTAAATGTGAGTTTTGGCTGAATGAAGTATCTTTCTTCGGGAATGTTGTGTCTGGAGAAGGTATTGCAATTGACCCACAGAAGGTAGAGACAATGTTATGTTGGGAGATACTGACTAATGTGACTGAGATTAGAAGTTTCTTAGGGTTGGCTGGTTATTATAGAAGATTCATTCAGAATTTTTCTATTATTGTTGTATCATTGACTAGGAAAGAAGTGGAGTTTAAGTCATTAGAGGAATGTGAGAAGAGTTTTCAGCAGTTGAAAGAGAAATTGACTATTGCCTCGGCATTATTGCTTCATTCTAGTGATAGAAGATTTGTGGTATATAATGATGCGTCGCATCAGGGGTTGGGATGTGTATTGACACAATATGGGAGAGTTGTAGTTTATGCTTCTAGGCAATTGAAGAACCATAAAAGAAATTTTTCGACTTATGATTTAGAGTTTGTTGCCATAGTATTTGCATTAAAAAAATTGGAGGCATCATCTATATAGAGTTAGTTATGATATTTTCACTAATTATAAGAGTTTGACGCATTTACCTATCTAGAGAGAATTGAATTTGAGGCAAATGAGGTGGATAAAGTTGATTAGTGACTATGATTGTACAATTCACTATCATCTAAGGAAGGCAAATGTAGTAGCTGATGCATTGAGTAGAAAGTCTATATGGAGATTAGTTTCTATTGGGAGTCATGATATGAGTTTGATGGTGGAGCTAAGATACGTGATAATGCAGTTGAGTATCAGTGATAAAGGAGTATTGATGGCAAATATGGTAGTACAGTCTTCTATTGTTTATCATCTATTAAAGATGTAGAATAGAGATGAAGGGATAAAAAAATATTATACAAGAAGTGTTGATTGGGAAGCAGACTGAGTTCAGAATTAGGGATGATGGTATGGTGGTATTAGAACATAGAATTTGTGTTCCTAATGATGTTAAGATGAGAAAGAAGATATCAAAATAGGCTTATGATGCTATGTATTCTATGCACCTGGGTAATAATAAGATGTATAGGGGTTGAGATAGAATTATTGGTGGTCAGGGATGAAGAGGGATATAGCTGAGTACATTTCTAGATGTTTGATTTGTCAGTAAGTGAAGTCTTAGAATAGACATCTGACAAGTTTATTGTAGTGTCTTCCAGTGCCTAAGTAGCCATGGAAGAATGTTAGTATGGACTTTGTTTATGTTTTTCTTTTTACCCAGAGAGGTCATAATGTAGTATGGGTTATAGTAAATAGACTTTCTAAGTCTTCGCATTTCATTTCTATTAAGACTACTTGGAGTCCTGAAAAATTGGATGAGTTGTATGTAGCTAAGATTGTGAGATCACATGGGATACCTTTGAGCATTATATCAGATAGAGATTATAGATTTACTTTTAGATTTTGGAGGGGTTTTTAGAAGGCTATGGATACACAATTGCAATTTAGTATAACTTTTCATCCCCAAACTGATGGGCAGAAGAGAGGATTACTAGAATACTAGAAGATATGCTGAGGGAAAGTTTATTGAGTTTCTCAGTGAGCTAAGACGCTTATTTTCCTTTGAGGCTTTATATGGTAGGAGGTGCAAAAATCTAGTATTTTTGGAAGAGGTTAGAGAGAGAAAGATATTTAGTCCAAAGAAGATAAATTTGACTATAGAGAGAATCAGATTAGTTAGAGAAAACCTTATAGCTGCACATAATAGACAGAAAGGGTATGTTGATAATAGATTGGATTTGCCTCTAGAGTTAAAGCAGTTATACAGTGTGTTTCATGTTTCAATTTTGAGAAAGTGTTTACATGATGAATCACATAGTATTCTAAGTCAGGCTGTAGAACTTCAAGAAGATTTGACATTTATGCAAGTACTAGTCAGAATCCTAGATGGAGAGGAACAAGTCCAGCATAATAAAGTTATTCCTTTAGTTCAAGTTTTATGGCACAATAAAGATGTTGAAAAGATTACTTGGGAATGTGAGGTAAGAATGATGAAGTATTATCCCTAATTGTTGCACGAGTTAGGTAAGCAAGTTCGGGGACAAAATTTTTATAAAGAGGGTAGAATTATAATACCTGTAACCTTAAAACAAGGCTAATGAGGTAATTTAATTTTATATTGAATTAAATTATGAATACTTGAAATGTTTATTATTGATTTGAAATAATATTTGAAAGAGGACATTGAGAATTTTATTGAAATAGTTAGGAAATTAGTTTAAAAAGAAAGTATTGAAAATTATAAAATTTGAAATTGAAATGAAAGAATTTTGAAGAAAAATTTGGAACGAAATTGAGGAAAATAATTATAAAAGTTGATGGAAGAAAATATATTTTTCTATAATTTTTAGAAAAATTGTTTTGAAGGAAGAAAGGATGAAAATTTGATTTTAATGGGAAAATGGCAAAAGTGTAATTATGGAATAGTGGAATTGAAATTAAATAGTGGCAAAACTGTAAATTTTTAAACAATTGCAGAACTATAAATAATTGATGGAAAAACTATAATTTTTATTAAAAAAAGACAGAAGTGGCACTGCTTATCACGTTCATGTGAACATGATAAGTTTTAGTATTAATTATAATTAAATAATATTAAAATACTATATATATATATATTAAAAGAAACATAAGCTCAAAAGACTTATGTTTCTTCTGTTTGTTTAGATTCTTGTTTGTTTGGTTTCTTTCTTCCTTTCTTAATTCAAATTCTCCCTAGTAAAAATTCATACAAATTTCTCAAATATGAAGGATAATTACAATTATCCAATTTTAATATCATGACTTGATCTCAATTGGGAGTAAATTTTCAATAAAACTCATAACTAAATATTATATTGTTGAATTAAGTTACAAATAGTAAGATTGATAAAAATTTATGGTTAGGTATTGGTGATCAATAATCATAAGAAATTGCTTAAAAGGAGCAGGAAAGGAAAGGAAGTTTTTCACGGGTAGCTTTAAGTGCTCCATGGTGAGTTAGATTTACTTTTAGTAATTAAGACCACTATAAAATATGAATTGATGATATTTGAATTAATTGTTGAATTATAATGATTTGATCACATGTGTATAAATTTGATAGTTGATTTGGTTGATTAAGTATGAAACATAATTAAATGATATGTTGAAAATATATTATATGAGAAGTTATATTTTTAAAATGATGGATTGATGGAAACTATGCCGAAAAGATATATGAAATTCTTGAAAACTATGATTGATAAATTGATATAATATATGATGAGAAAATTTAATATATGATAAAATAATGATTTTTTAAGAGATTGTTCAATTGAATGTTTTGATGTATGTTTGCTTGCATGTTATTATTCATTTGCATCGAAGACTAGGAAGGCAGCTGGTCTAGTTGAAATATGTCAACATGTAGGAAGATGTCCCTGGATAATATTATGAAATGATGTGATGATATGATAAGATAGAAAGAAATAAAATTTAAATTCATGCATTTATTTTATTGAATATTTATTATTGTTGATTGAGATGTTAAAGCATCAGTCTTGATTGTGAAATGATTGATAGATAGATGAGTCTCATAGTGAGACAACTTTGATAAGAAAGAAATTAAAAGGATGATATGATAAAGAATTATTTGTTTGATTCATTGTATGTTGTGAACCTCATAATGAGGTAAATAATAATATTGAACTAATAGTCTTGAATTGATTAAATATATGAAAAGAAAACCGATATGATTAGTATATGAGATATATATTTATTAAAAGATGATAGCTTGATGATTGATTTAAGAAGAGATTGATAAATAATTGAATTATTATAAACTGAATACTTTTAGTAAATTTAATTTACTGAGCTTGTGAAGCTCACTCCTCATTGTTCAAATATTTCAAGTTGTGGATAGGGTTGATAGATAGTTGAGCTGATACCTTGAGTGAGAAATTTAAGTAAGTCTCATAGTTAGCATCATCAGAATTATGAAAGAAAAAAAATTGTAAACTGTAAATTTTCACGCATTTTGTTATTACTGTATTTATTGTTTATGATAGGAAAATGATGTTATATCTCCTCTTGAAAGAGTTGAGGACTTGATATATACATTTTCAGTTGAGGTATGTATTTTATATTATTGTATATATGTGTCGTGCTAGGATTTCAACCGTCTGGGGGGTGGCCAACCTGGGATGGGTTGTTACACCCTAGCTCCCTATTTGATACAATGTTACTACCTCCTCTAGCTGCCACACTCCCACCTCTACTAAAATCTATTACCACAAGTTGTTTCCCAAACCTAGGAGTTCCTCCTACTAAACTTTGAGCAACAGAAGTCACTAACCCACTCTACCTCCGCGGATTCTTAATAATGGGTCTTTGTGAAAAAGAACAACTCCTCTGAGGTGGTCAGCCTCCCTATATGCCAAGACTACTTCCTCTAACACCTTCAGATCTACTTATCTTAAGCCATTCCCAGCATCCTCTAGATTCAAATATGTCTTTCTCTATTTGAAGTGACATATCCAACAATGCAGCATAATTAGTATGCTTCAAATAAGAAAGCCTTGAACGGATTTCAAAATTCAATCCATCTAGAGACCTTTTACACTTCATCTCTTCATTATTCACCAGTTTAGGCATAAACCTAGACAAAGCCACAAATCTCTCATCATACTGAGCTAAATTCATCATATTCTGCCTCAATTGAATAAAATCTCTCTCCGATTGAGACCTGTATATATCAGGAAAGTATTTAGCAAAGAACACTTTCTTAAACCTACTCTAGGTTTAGGGTTGATCTACATCCATACTTAGTCTATGAAAGATATCATCCCATTAATTAGAAACCTCACCCTCCAATTAAAATGATGTAAAAGCAACCTTTTGCATATCCGTAATTGGTAATACCCTAAACAAACGCTTTATCTGTTTAATCCACAACTCAGCCTCAGAAGGGTTTTTAGACTCTTTAAAGGATGGGGTTTCAATCTAATAAATCTAGCAAAATAGTCTCCCTGCATCTCATGAACAAAACAATCCTTTCCTCTTTGGATGTCCTGTCCATTTGAAATCCTCATAGGATCTACTACTAGGTCTGGATTCTGTCTAATTTGTTCATCTAACCTACACTGCAAATCATTAACTCTACCTTCAGCCTAATTCAACCTATCAAGAGCCTGAGTAAGAGATCCTCTTAACTCATATCTTTCAACTTCATAATTTCTCACTACGCCACTAGTAGCACCAAGTGCACTATCTACATCTTTCCTTTCATGAACCACATAATCAACCTCAACTTCAACCTCCTCTCTTCTAAATAAAGGGGGCCTACCACGCTCTCTTCGTCCCACCATCCTAGCTTTAGTTCTATCATGTCCACACAGTGTCCTCAGACCTATATAAAATAATTTATTTTAGAAACCACAAGACCATTTTTAATGCACTCTATAGAATTTTAAACATATTGCTCTGCTACCAAAATTATAACAACCCATCTCGGACGGACCTACCCAAGATGGTATCATCACCTTTTAGCATGAAACACAGACTTATATTCAAAAAAAATTTCATAACTTCTTGAAAATAATTACAATATATATACACCTCAACTCTATTAAGAGGAAATACAGAAGTTTAGTACATTTTTTTTTACAAAAATAAATACATCCATGCATGTTTATGTACAAGACGTATTTACAACTTTTACAAATATTTTTCTTTACTTTTTTTAGGATGAAAACCACGGGAACCCATCTAGATACTCACAAATTGGCCTCAAGTCAAGGAGTTCTATCATATTTCTTGTTTCCAACTTGAAAGTTGATTAAAAATAAGGGGGACGAGCTTTACAAGCTCAGTGATGCTCAATTTATCAGAAGTATTTGATTTGTATACTTTAAATCATAATTATAATTACAATTAATATGTTAATCAATATACTTTTATTCAATAATCATTTTTTATATCATGTTATATTTCATGTATTTCATCCAACATGTAGATATCATTCTAGATATCCAATTCAACATCATTTTTCTCATCATATGATTTTGAACTTTCTTTGAGCATCACATCTCATCCATACTATCTAATGTAAGGGTAATTTTATCCCATTTTGGGTATCCATACCAGTCTCTCATACAGCTTTCGGGGATGTCTCCCCACATGTCAACGTGTTATCATCCAAACCAGCTATGGTTTTGGCCTTTCCCGAACCACACTCCACACTTGTGGCCCAAAATTGCATATCTACAAGCAAGCATAACACATTAACATATAAATAAAATGATTTTATTTTCATAAAATCTCCAATTTGTCATAATAATTCAATCTATACGATTTACTCATTCTTTCAAAAATATAATTCATATCAGTTTGTCATATATTTCATACATCCAGTCTTTTCATCGATAGGAGTTATATTCCTCTTTAATCATTAAATTCATACTTATATCATGTACTTCTTCAGATTTAACATACTCATAATATATTCATTAAATTTTCTCATTTCTAATCCATTTCAAGTTTTATTCTTAGCTCTATTTTTTCTTGGTTACTAATAGTAAAGTGAACTCACCACGAAGCACTAAACGTTATCCATGATTCACTTTCTTCCTTTTTACACTCCTATCAGTGTCACCAAAAAATGTTTTACCTCCACCTAACAAAAATATTCTTACCCAATATTACTATCTCATAACTCAATTCAAACCTTATACTGGGTTAAATTCATGAATACATGTATGCATGCTCCATCTTAGTTTCAAATTCAAAGTTTCAATTAGATTCATTTCCTTTTATCTTGAATCAAATTGAAAATTATTTAAAAAGAATATGAATATTTAAACTTATAAAACCATAATTTTTATGTGGGAGAACAAGAATAATAAAGATTACTTTCACTAGAATAATAATCTCTTTAGTGATTTGTGAGAAATTTAGAGAGAAAAAGAGATTTGGAGAGAGAATGAAAAGTTTAAATGAAGAAAAAATGAGGTTTTGGTTGTGAAAAATTATTTATATAGCTCAAAACACCTACTAGTCGACTACCAAGTCAATTGGTGTGCTCCAACCGACTACTCAGTCGACTACCTAATTAGCTGATAGGGTACCAGTTTGCTACCTAACCGACTTGTAGGGTACCAGTCGGTTACCCAGTTAACTAGCACCCTCTGATGCCTCAAAACTTCATTTCAAAACTTTTGTACATTCTAACTCATTTCCTTTAGTATATTTTCAATTTCTTATCTAAATGTTGGGAAACCACCTTAGATGATGCCCAGGAGGTAATCTTCTAAACACCCACGTCTAGAGTGACTTGTATAAAGAAAAGAGACAACAACCAATCAAAGCAAGAAATAAAATAACACAACCAATTTGTTGACAAGGTTTGGCAATATGCCTACGTCCCCGTGAGCTCCTCCGAGCTCTCTGCACTATCTTATCAATGGAGTTTTTTACAATCAGTAACACCCTTCCAAGAACTCACATGTTCTTGAAGAACAAAAGAAGAAGAAGAAGAAAGTGATAAGAACTAACCCTAGAATTTTCCCAAGAAAATTCCCCTTACAAGCCCTTGAATCCCTTTCTATTCTACTCTCTCTTTCTAAACAACTAGCCTCTCTACAGAATCTCTCTTGAGTTTAGTGTGTTTGCACTCTTACAATTGATCTAACTTTTAATCACAAGTTATGTTATGACTTTTGAAGCTAGGTGACCTTTTATATAGTGCACCAACTTCTTGATCAATCTTGAGGGTCAATATCCACCCTTAGATCTAGAAGACTAATCACCCATAGCCCTTGATCAATCCTTAGTGATCCTATGCATTTTGAACATGTCTCATGAACCACTTAAAAAGCTGAAACATATGTGCATCAGTGTGCCTGGCCTCGCGGCCCTGAATAGGGCAGGCTGCGGCCTAGGGCAAAGCACACTTCCTTAAGCTTCTGGGCGCTGTGGCCTGGGGGAGGCTGAGCCGCGGCGCACACCTCCTCCAGGACTCCTCCCTTACTGAGCGTCACAGCCTAGGAAGGCTGTGCCATGGTGCACACTAGTGCTGAACATGCTGATTTTATTCTTCCATCTTCTTGTTTAAACCTCAGACAAAATACCAACAATCTCTACCTTTGTCCAAGCGTTTAAACCCGAACCCATTGTGCAAAGAACTCAGTATCCAAGCTCATCTTTAGTCATTATATCAGCTGAGTCCAATCCTAAGTAGCCCAAGGCAATGATTGACCTTACTTAAAGGTAGAACCTTAGTACCTAAATCTGCAGGGTTTTCTTCTGTGGCCACCTTGTCCACATGAATGCATCCTTCCGTAACATTTTCCTAAATGAAATGATACCAAACATCCATGTGCTTTGTCCTCTCATTGAACACCAGATTCCTCTATAAGTGCCACACACTTTAGCTATCCGAAGACACCACCACCTGCTCTTTTAGGACCATCCACTTGTCCAACAACCCTTTGCACCACATAGCCTCCTTTATGGCTTCTATAGCCGCTATGTACTCAGCCTCGGTTGTTAAGAGTGATACCACCAGCTGCCACTGAGCCTCCCAATACTTCAGCAACCACTTCATCCCAAGCCAATACTTCTTTTCGAGATTATTCACAAATCGCTGAGAACACTTATTGCCTAAGAAATGTCGGGTCTAGTGCTCACCATCATGAACATGACTGGTCCAACCACACTAGAGTGAGGGACCTTTTCCATTTCTTTCTTCTCCTCATCCATTCCAGGACATCGATCGCTGGAGAACTTGAAATGACCAGCAAGGGGAACCTTCACTGGTTTGCTATCTTCCATAGAGAACTTAGATATCATCTTCTCTATGTAGAAAGTTTGAGAGATCTTCAATCTGTTTCTCTCCCTTTCTCAGATGATACACATCCCAAGGATCTTCTGTGCATGGCCAAGATCCTTCATCTCAAACTCCTCACTGAGTTGAGCCTTCAATTTTCTTATCCTCTCCATGCTGCTTCCAACTAATAACATATCATCAATATAGATCAAGATGATCACCACTTCCTCTACCTTGTGCCCCTTGTAATACAAGCACGAATCATAGTAGCTTCTCATGAAACCCAGGCTGATTACAAAGGAATCAAACCTCTTATTCCATTGCCGAGGTGATTGCTTCAGGCCACATAGAGATTTCTTCAGTTGGCACACTAAATCTCCTTGCCTTCATTTATCATAGCCTTCGGGTTACCTCATGCAAATGGTCTCATCAAGCTCTCCATGTAAGAACGCTGTCTTCACATCCATTTGCTCAATTTCCCAATTGAATTGGACCACCTATGCTAACACTATCCTGATTGTCTTGTATTTCAAAACTGGTGAGAATATTTCGGTGAAGTCTATGCCTTCTCTATATGTGAACCCCTATTCCTTCTCTATGTGTGAACCCTTTCGCCACCAGCCTAGCTTTATACCCGATTTCATCCCCTGGAGTGTTCCCTTCTTTGAACTTGTAGATCCATCTACAATCCACAACTCTCTGTTTTTCTGGTTTGGGCACCAATACCCAAGAGTTGTTCTTCCTTAAAGAATCCATTTCTTCCTTCATAGCTAGCTGCCACTTTGACAAATCCTTACACTCCATGGCATCCATGTAAGTTTCTGGTTCAAACTCTCCTTCTGTCCAAGGAGTTGCTACTTTAGCATCCACGAACCCATATCTCAAAGGTGGTCTAACCACCCTCCTTTCTCAGTCCCTTGTGAGCTGGTAGTCATTCTGACTTGCTGCATCAACCTCTTCTAGTTCAGCCTCTTCTTGAGTATCCTGAGCATGACCTTCATTAATAGGCTCTACCTAGTCTGAACCCTCTTGCCTTCCTTGCTCTACCTGAACCGAATTCTCCTTGACGTGATTCTTCACAAATTCCAGACTGGTTTGCTCACTAGTCCCTGCAGGGTTAGTTTTCGCCAAGTAGGGAAATAACAATTCATTAAAAATAATATCCCTACTTATTATGAGTTTCATTCCTTTTGGTTCTAAGGACCACAACCTATACCCCCTAACTCAATCACCATACCCTAGAAATGCACTTTTTCTAGACCTTGGGTTAATCTTATCATCCTTTTGATGTGCATATGCAGCACACCCAAAAGTTCTAAGGTTGCTCAACTCAGGGGGTTTCCCACTCCATATCTCCATGGGAGTTTTGAGCTCTAAAGCTCTAGAGGGTGATCTATTAACCAAGTATGCAGCTATAGACACAGCTTCTCCCCAAAAATATTTTGGTAAACTAGACCCAATTAACATACACCTAACCTTTTCCATAAGGGTTCTATTCATCCTCTCAGCAACTCCATTTTGCTGAGGGGTTTTCACAACCATTCTATGTCTTAGAATGCCATTTAATTCACAGAATTTATCAAAATATTTATTAAAAAATTCTAAGCCATTGTCGGTTCTTAACACCTTAACTACCCTATCTATTTGAGTCTTCAGCAACTTTTTCCACACCACAAATTTATTCAAAGCATCCGATTTATTTTTAAGCAAATAAAGCCAAACCACTCTTGAATAATCATCAATTAAAGACAGAAAGTAACGATTACCTCGCTGTGTTGGTGTCCTTGCTGGTCCCCAAAGATCCACATGGATGTAGTCAAGAATCCCTTTAGACTTGTGCACACCGGTGTTGAAGCTGACCCGATGTTGCTTCCCAAGAATGCAACTCTCACAGAAATCTAGTTTCTCTACTATATCTCCACCAAGTAGACCATCTTTGCTGAGAACTTGCAGCCCCTTTTCGCTTATATGTCCCAAGCGATTATGCCAAAGTGCTGCCTTATCCATCTCAGCCATCAAGCTTGCTGCTTGATCCTTGATTTCTGCCTTATCCATCTTTGATTGCTGCCTTGATCACTATTAAAGAACCCTTGGTTTCCTTGATCTTTTCTCCCTCGGCTTTGTGTGTATACCCCATGGAATCCAGCTGCCCTAATGAAATCAAATTCCTCCTCAATTTCGGGAGATACCTTACATTTCACAGCAGCCTTGTGACTCTATCAAACATCCTCAACTAGATGTCTCCTATCACCCTCATTTGGCAAGAACTGTCATTCCCCAAGAAAACCCTTCAATTATTGATCTCTTTGAAAGTCTTAAACCATTCCTTATGAGGGCACATGTGATAAGTGCACCTGGAATTCATAATCCATTTCTCGCTACTTTGCCTTCTTCTCACATTTGAGCATACAACAAGGATATCATCTTGTTGTTCTCCTTTGGCAACTGAAGCCTCTCCATTATTGGTATAGCTTCTCCCTCTCTCATCCCACAACCTATTCTTGCAATCTTTCTTGAAGTGACCCTCATTGTTGCAGTAGAAGCATCACCTTCCTCCAAACGCGATCTCCCATGGCTTTACCCTCTACCTCTTGATTTCTCCCTGTAGTCGCCATCAAAGCTACTGCCATTCCGAGTTGCTAGCTTTCCTCTTACGAATAGCCTTTCCCCACTTGATGCCTCCCTACTTTTGGCTTGGAAATCATGAGCCCTTATAGCATTGACCACAATTTCTTTGGTTAGTGTATCTCTTCCATATTTAATTGCATTAATTAAACTATCAAAACAATCAGGAAGAGAATTAAATAACATAATAGCCAATTGTTCATCCAGGAATTTAATACTACAACTAGCCAAATCTTGAACTAGTTTATTAAAGACATCAAGATTATCTTGCAACTCTTTATTAGGATCCATTTTAAAAGCAAAGATTCTTTTAAGAAGATAAACTTGTTAGGGAGAGTTTTGGTAAGAAACAACTCGTCTAGTTTCTTCCATATGACAGCAGGATCTTCCGAGTCTCCGCACTCCCTTGTGACACTATTCGATGTTGGAAATCACCTTGACCAGATGCCCAGGGGGTGATCTTCCAAACACCAAACTCTAGAATGACTTGTAAAGATTTGGAATCGGAAACAGGAACAGAAATCAAAGAAAGAAAGAAGACAAGCGATTTGTTATCGAGGTTCGGCAATAGCCTACGTCCCCATGAGTTCCTCTGAACTCTCTACACTAAATCAATGGTTCTTTTACAATCACAGCAAGCCCTCTCCAAGAAGCTCAAGTTGTTGAAGAAACCAAGAAGAGAAGAAAGAAGATGATAAGAACTTATTACAATGCTCTCTATCAAATCTATGCTACTCTCTCTTTACAACCAACTTCACTACAATGAGTCCCTATTGTGTTTTGTGTCTTTGCACTCTCACACAGTTCTCTCTTATATTTCTTAATCACTTGTATATCATAACTTGTAATCACTCAATTGATTATATATTGTTATAGAATGAAGCTAGGTGACCCTTTATATAGTGCACCAACTTCTTGACCAATCTTGAGTGTCATTCTCCACCCTTAGATATTGATGACCAATCAACCATGGCTCTCTATCAATCCTAAGTGATGCTGTGTGTTTTGGACTTGCACCCACGTACTTAACAAAAGACTAAATCAAGTTAATCATGTGTGCATCAGTGTGCCTAGCGCCTAGGCCTCCAATAGGGTGCGCTGCGGCCTTGGGAAAAACACCTTTTCACCACTTTCTGGGTGCCATGGCCTTGGGTAGGGGGCACCACAGCCTTGGCCTTCCTCCAACATCCTCACTTTATGGGCACTGTGGCCTGGGAGGAGTAGGGCTGCAGCACACACTGATGTTGGACCCATCAAAGCTGTGCGCACTTCTTTGTCTTACTGAAAGGAGAGGTGTGCACACACCCAAAGTGAGGTGCATGATTGTGTGCACTCCTTTAACATGCTGAAATTCATTCTTCCATCTCTTGTTTAAACCTTAACCATGTTTAAAGCTTAGACAAATACCAACAATCTCTACCTTTTTCTAAGTATTTAAACCCGAACCATTGTTCAGAGAACTTCTAGACCCAAACTCATCTTGAGTCATCATATCAATCGACTCCAATCCTAAGTAGCCCAAGACAATGATTGAACTTACTTAGAGGTAGAACCTTGGTGCCTAAATCCATAGGATTTTCTTCTGTGGCTACCTTGTCCATATGGATGCATCATTCCGTAACATTTTCTCGAATGAAATGATAGCACTTTGACTATCCAAATACACCACCACCTGCTCTTCCAGGACCTTCAACTCTTCCAACAACCCTTTGCACCACTGATGAGAGTCATAAAATGCTTCTCAACAGTGGTTAATTGTTAGCATTTTAGGATTGATCTCGGTCTTTATTTCGCTTTTATGTGTTAATAACTCTAAAGTAATATTATTGGACCACTGACTTATTTCAGTGCAATTTTCAGGTACTTTGAGTTTAAAAGAGAAAAAGAAGCGATTGTTGCTTAAAAGGCCAAGATCCCATGCTTCTAGAAGGACAAGATGGACTGCTGCCTGTACTACGATCAAGCGCACAAGCAGTGCGATCGAGCGCACATCCCACATCGACCAAGAAGTACTCTGCAGCACAATTGCGATCGAGCGCACCAATCTGCGATCTAGCGCACATCCCACATTGACCAAGAAGTACTCTGCAGTTCAACTGCGATCGAGCGCACCAATCTGCGATCGAGCGCACTAAGGCTGCGATCGAGCGCACTCGAGCAGTATCCCACATCAGTTAGAAAGCACACATCACTCTTGGAGTTTGCCTATATAAGACCCACTCCACTTTAGCTTTAGGCATCAATTGACAATCGGAGCTCATCTGAAACCATCAAAGATTGAATCCAGAGGGCCTTTAGGAGTAATCCAGAGGGCCTTTAGGAGCAATCCGAAGTATACTTTTGGAGGTCAAGCTGAGGAATAGCCGAAGCTTTCGCTACCAAGGAGGTGATGATCATTGAGAGGCCGGAGGCAACTCAAGGAAGCATGAGCTCCATGGCTAGCTAATCTCCAAGCAAGGCGAAGGGATGAATCCCTAGGTGTAGTTGTTCTTATTTTCCTTTTTTTGATTCAGTTGTAGTTGGATATTATTTTCATTAAACATTGTTATGTTTTATTCTTTAATTTAATTAGTAGATTTTTTTATTAGCCCGGTGATTGCATGCTTCTTTTCCATATAAGTCTAGTCATGCTCTTCTTATGTGTATTTGTTTGGGTGTGATTGAGTCCGATAGATCTCTTTTATAGATTTGTCCATTGCTGCGGTATTGTCATTTAGATATATTGTCGTCTTTTGATAATTTATAAGTTAGGTCATGTGTGCTTGAAAGTAAAGAATAATTCATATCAATTACATTAGGATTTATACATGCACTTTAATTGAATATTTGTCGATTGCCTGTTTGGGATGTGAAACTTGCAATCGAGATAAAAACAACTGAATCAAGTTAGGATTAGGGCAACGAACCTAGGGAGGATTTCCGGAACCTTGTTGTTTCTCCATTATATTCTTCATTACAATTACTCAATTATTTTCACATTACTCAATTCAGATTCTTTCAATCAATCTTTTATCATTTGTGTTTAGGTTTACACCTTCGTTTGTAGTTTGTTTCCCTGTGGAATCGACACCCCAAAGCTATACTACAATTACCGCGTTATGTTTTGGGCGTAACCAAATTTTGGCACCATTACTGGGGAAACGTGCTTAAGTTCGAAGAAGATTGTCAACTTTTGACATGACGGTAGTAGAGTTGTAAATAGTTTTCTTTTCATTAGCTATAAAGGCGGTAACTTCGTTCCTTCTTTTAGCTTGCTGCATTAAATTTTTATTTTATTTGATTCTTTCTGTTTTATAGTAATTTTTATTGTGTGTCTTACATGCCCAGATATAGAGACACTTTGGGCAGATTTGCTTGTAGGTCTGTGCTAGAGTTAGGATTAAACTTTTTAAACCCTTTATTTGATAATCCATCTAGTCTTGAGGAAATGAGTGAACACGAAGATCAACCTACTACGACCCTTCAGGATTACCTCCACCCTACACGCACAACCACACCATCTTACATCATGTTTCCAGCTAACATTCCCCAATTAGATCTTAAAACAGGGATGATACAGTTAATCTCTATATTTTATGGCATGGAAAATGAGAACCCATATGTGCACATTAGAGAGTTTAAGGAAGTAGTTGCGACTTTCCGTAGTCAAGGTGCAACTGCTGACATTGTGCGACTTAAGTTCTTTCCTTTTGCTTTGAAGGATAGAGCCAAGAGTTGGCTATACTCACTGAGACCATGATTTATTGGATCGTGGACTGAGATGACTCAGGCCCACTTTAACAAATACTTCCCTCAACATAAGACTAATGCGTTGAAAAGACAAATCTCCACCTTTGCACAAAAGGAAAACAAGACTTTGTATCAGTCTTGGGAGAGATTTAAAGAGCTGTTAAGTATGTGTCCACACCATGGGTATGAAAATTGGTGTTTAGTGAGCTATTTCTATGAAGGTCTTACCTATAGAGAACGCCAATTTGTAGAGATGATGTACAATGGGGAATTTCTGCAAAAAGACCCCGATGAGGCTATTGAATACCATATTAGGGAAGAAGACAACCTGAAAGCTAAGGTCGAACTACTCACTAGAGAGTTAGATGCATTGAAAACTAAGGGCTCAAAACAAACACATGTGACTAATCATGCCGAGTCTTTAGAGCCGTGCTTTGTGTGTGGTGGGGTAGATCATCTTGCCCAAGAGTGCCCCATATTTGTTGATATAAGAGGGCTGTACGAGGAACAATGTAATGCCTTAGGCATGTATAAGAAGCCTCTTGCACCTTTCTCTAACACTTATAATTTGGGGTGGCGGAATCACCCCAACTTCAGCTCAAAATATGAAAATCAGTAGCATGCACAGCCCCCTAGATCATCCCCTGCACCTTATCATGCACCCTCATCCTCCAGGAACTCCTTAGAAGACACCTTACAGGTTTTTATAGAGGCATAAGGTAAGATAAACCAAAGGGTTGAGGCATTAATTACGCAGGTGGTTGAAGAGAATAAAGAATTATGAGCCAAGTGTCCAAATTAATGGGCTCCTTAAGTGTGACTGAGCGAGGTAAGTTCCCTTCCCAAGCTCAGTCCATACCTCGCAGTCAACATGTGGCACAAGAAAATTTGAAAGATGTAAATGCCATTGTGACTCGAAGTGGTAAGTCATTACACATCTCACCAATTAATGAATCCGAGGATGTGGAAACGGGTCAAACTAGTAGTAATACCGAGCTGACCAAAGACCCTGAAGTGACCAAAAGTCCTATTAAGGCACCATTCCCTCAAGCTTTAAAGTCAAACAAGAAAAATCTGGACTTAAATAATGAAATCTTAGAGAACTTGAGGTAAGTGAAACTTAATCTTCCTCTTTTGCATGCGATTAAACAAGTTCCTACTTATGCAAAAGTTCTTAAAGATTTATGCACAATTAAGAGGAAACACTGATAGGTGCTTAAATATTCATATTTAAGCCCCCTTATTTACATTTATTAGGTCCTTAGTTACGTTAATTTAGTTCATTTTACTTCATTTGTGTATTTCACATGTGTTTTATAGGTTTTGGAAGAAAAGAAGCAGTTTTGGCACTTAAAAGAAAAAGCCTGGAAATCCTGGAGCAGTCTCTGGTCAATCTGCGATCGATCGCACCATGCAATGCGATCGAGCGCACATTGCGATCGTGCGCACAGAAGAAGGATCGAGCGCAGCACTACGATCGAGCGCAAGATGTGTGCGATCGAGCGCACATATACGGGCGTGAACAGTAAACTGCAGAACCCTGTTTTGGAAATAAAGAGTTTTTGTCGGTTAAGGAAGTTTAGGGTTTCCTGCACTTTCTAGGACTTCTCAAACCCTATAAATACACCTATAAAGCACACACAATAGACAAAATAACTTAGAGAACACTTCTCTTAGCTTTTACTTGAAGTTGTAAGCTTTGGGAGAGAATTGACGCCTCTTCTCTCGGGTTTATTCTTCCCTTTTTTTGTTTAGTTTATATATGATGTTTTTAGACAGCATGTGTAACTAACTTTCTTATAGGGCTCGATTGAAGCCCTAGTTATGCTTTCTCATATATTTATACATTTATAAATCTTTGCCAATAGCCTTTATTATGTTGCTTAACTTGATTAATGCCTGTGCTTATTTAAGTTCCTCATATGTATGTGTATGGCCAGCGTATGCATGTGGTATGGACTTATTAGTTAGATCAATTTGGATGACCAAGTCCTGGGTCTAACATTAGTAACAAGGGATATCTTATCCGGATACCCGAGTTAATCAACATGGGAAACTGAGAGTAAATACCATGCCCTAGGTCTCATGTGGTTGTCGATTTCCATAGTACTTATGTTTTCTTAAGGAACAACTCAAGCAGATACCATGCTGAATCCCTTAAGGAAGAAAAGAGTTAGAGTAGATACCATGCCTAACTCGTTGCTTAGGGAAATCAATAGCTTAAGGAGTAGATACCATGCCCTTAGGTTGGCAACCAGTAGGTATACATGATAAGGCTAGTGCACTGATACCTTATACAATTGGGAAAGTATGACTAGTGGTGGATGTCAAAGCCCTATGTCTTTATTATTATCAAATCACACACAACAGTTATTTTATTTCTTTTTACTTAAAGAAACTAATTCTAAAAACGAACTTTACCAATCCCTGTGGAGATGACCTTGCTTTCGCACACTATACTACATTGTTGACCTTGTACACTTGCAAGTAAAACGAGTGCGGTTATTTGCTTATTTATTTAGGTAGATAATCGCGCAACAAGTTTTTGGCGCCATTGCCGGGGATTGCGCTAAAAGTTCCTTTTAGGATTACTTTTGTTTAATCATTATTATTATTACTTTATTTTTACCATCTTTGTTTTATCAAAACCTAATCAAATTCATTTTTTGTTTCAGGCACGTAAACCCTAAATCACACTTTCTGTGGTACTTGCAATCGATCGCAACCTCCTGTGCGATCGAGTGAATTTAGGGCAGAGAGTTACCCAAGCAGCAGAATTGCACTGCTGCACTGAAGCCAGTTTTCCTGATTTATACGGACTACGATCCCGACATCCAACATTCTTTCCCCTTGATCCCGAGCTTGAGTGGACTATCCGACAAAAGCTAAGGAACAACTTCGAGGAGAACGAAGAAGAAGTCGAGATCGAAACACAAATGACGGAACAGCTCGAGAACCAACAACCACCTGCACGAGTACCGATGAAGCACTCCTTCATCCCTCGGAACATTGATCAACCATCATGCATTGCATATCAACCTGAGGCGGCGGGAAATTATATCACATCTCCGCAAATCTTGAATGCTTTGACTCATTTTAGAGGCACTCCTAACGAAGATCCACACTTGCACCTCCGAGAATTTTTTGATCTTTGCAAGTTCCAGCACATACAAGGACTAGACAAAGAAGGAATAAGGTTAATTCTGTTCCCTTTTTCCTTGAAAGATAATGCTAAACTTTGGTATAATTATTTGCCTGCAATTTCCATCCACACTTGGGAGGAGTTGGCAAGCAAGTTCCTGAAGAAGTTCTTTCCAGCCCAAAAGATGAGACAAATGAGGAAGGAGATCCAGTCCTTCCAACAAAAGGATGGGGACCTCTTCTTCGAAGCATAGGGACACTTCAACGAGCTGCTACTGAAATTCCCACACCACAACCTGCCTCAAGATGAACTGGTACAAGCATTCTATGAAGGTTTAAACGATACTAACAAATGTATTGTTGATTCAGGTTATGGAGGAGTCCTGATGGAGAAAAGCAGTGAAGAAGCAATGGAGCTCTTCGAAACCCTCAGCGAGCACACCCAACAATTCTCCTCTCGAGGTAGACATGTGACCAAGGGTAAGGGTATGTATGAGGTAAATGTAAATGGAGGATCTTCCCCTCAAATGGCAGCAATGGAAAGGAAACTAGACTTATTGGTAAAAGCCATGACTACTCAAAATGCCTCATCTAACCTACCATCCACCCCACTGCAGGTATGTGCAATTTGTTCTCAATACGACCATAGTACTGATACGTGTCCTTTGTACTTATCTGCAAATCTGGAACAAGCCAACTACGTGGGGCCTAACAACTATCCACCGAAGAACAACCCATATGCCAACATGTACAACCCTGGATGGCGAAACCACCCAAATTTCTAGTGGAGCAACAACCAGAACAATCAAGGACAACAACGAAAACCCCATCCCACTGCTCATGCTACTCCCGAACCAAAGAAGAACGACCTCGAAAGTCTAGTAAGACAACTAGTGACATCACAAGAACAGTTCATGACTTAGCAAAAACAAACCACTGCAGCACATGCGCAAGCAATTCAAAGACTAGAGGTACAAATGGGACAACTAGCTAAGGAGCTTAGTGACAGAAAGCAAGGAGAGCTCCCAGCTCAAACATTACCCAACCCTGGGGGGCATCAACAACTAAATACTATGACAACCTTGAGAAATGGAAAAGTAATAGGGTCCAATAAATCTACAACAGCATCCAAAGAGACACCATCGGCAACAAGGGTAAGTGAGATGGAGAAGGTGAATGCACCACCCTTCCCGCAAAGGTTAGTAAAACAAAATAAAAACAATGAACTAATCGATATTTTTAAAACCTTGCAGAAAGTTGAAATTAACATTCCTCTGTTAGATGCAATCAAACAAATACCTGCATATGCTAAGTTTTTAAAAGATTATTGCACTAACAAAAGAAAGTTCCAAGAACATGAGACGGTAGCCTTAACTGAAGAGGTAAGTGTTGTACTTTTAAGAAAATTACCACCTAAACTAAAGGATCCTGGTAGTTTTACTATTCCTTGCAGGCTAGGTGACCAGCTATTCGAGCATGCACTATTGGATCTAGGAGCGAGCGTCAATCTGCTGCCATACAGTGTGTACGAGACACTAGGTTTGGGGGAGCTTCAACTGACCTCCATCACTTTACAATTAGCTGATCGAAGCATCAAACGACCGAGAGGTATCCTTGAGGATGTGTTGGTAAGAGTAGGTAAATTCATTATACCTGCTGATTTTGTAGTATTAGATATAGAAGAATGTACTTTACCATCACCTCTCCCCATTATCCTAGGACGCCCTTTTATGATAACTGCTGATACTAACATTAGTGTAAAAAGGGGAGTAGTCACTATGAAAGTAAATAATGAGGAGATAGAATTTAAAATATTTAATACATCAAAATCAGTCAATGAGGAAAATGAATATTCTAATGTGAGCCTCATGCAAGATATTGTTGAGGAAGTTTCACAGGTCCATCACACTGTTCAATTATAGACTATTCCCAACCATAAGGATACAAGAGTGGACATTAGGCCGGAGGAGGACAATGTGATTAAAGACGTCAATAAAGTTGTGCACATTTTCAAGAACACACCAAGACCTTTAAGTAAGTATGGTATTCAATTTGAACCTCATGCACCTACTGATACTACCTTTCCTTACTTTATTGACCAGGCATCAAAATGGGAGATGAAGCAACCATCAAAAGCACTTGAACCACCGGATGTGGGCTCTAAGTGCCCCCCTCCAAACAACTAGCATGGTGACACGAGAGTGCTTAAGCAAATTTAAATTTAGTTACCCATTGAGCTCAAGCACCTCTATTGAGGTTAGTGGTACTGAGGCCATTAACACATGGTAAGGTTGTACTGTTCCACATTTCTTATTTTTACAGCTGGAGTAAGTTTTCATTTTTGCACATGCACACTGCTTGCGATCGAGCGCAAGCATGCGATCGAGCGTGTCCGTCAGTATGCTCGAGTGCACGAATGCGATTGAGCGCACCCCGTGTGCGATAGAGCGCACTCGTAACAGTGAGTTAGCTATAAGTCTGAAAAAAAAATCCACTCCCACCACACTCCCTCACTGTTCACACTCACCCTTTACTCTCTCTCACTCGCACCTTCCTACCAGCATCCCTCACACTCACCCTTACACTCTCAACTCTATTACACCCAATCACACTCCATTTCCACCATCTCCATTAGCCCCATCACTGTTAACCACCATTATCACCACTGCCACCACCACGTACTCCCTTCCCCATTACATACATCCACAAGGTACTCTTTACACACACACATGAATTTTAATATTTTATTTATAAAATTCATTATACATATATGTTTTCTTGTGAGTGATTGAGTGCTTGTCTGTTTGCAGGAGGTTGGGATCACATTCAAATCCTCAAGACCATAGCTTGGTCTTTTGGTGCACACAAGTTGTTCGAGGAAAAGCCTGACCGTGTGCGATTGAGCGCACGGCATTTGCGATCGAGCGCATAGCCAGTGTGTGATTGAGCGCACCTCCTTAAGATCGATTGCAAATCAGGCAAAAACTACAGAAAAGCATGTCTAGACCGTCTGTTTCCACTTCTGGTGCATCCAGCAGTCGTGCCTCGTCATCCCGGCCCAGTATAGAGCAAAGAGAGCTTTTATTCGAGACCACCTTCGCCATCAATGACGTATTCTGGCACATGGACGCTACTCAATGGGCCGTCCAAGCATTCCGACATCGAGGGTTGAAAAGGCTGTTTAAGCCGATCTGTTCCACTACTTACTCCCAGCTCATAGTTCAGTTCTATGCAGGCCTATCATTTGACTACAGCAGACCAGGAATTCTCACTTCTTCAGTCCGGGGCACACCGATCGAGGTGACTAGTGTCGATATAGCCGCTGCTCTTCAATGCACCGACGAGTCCCCTCCTGAGGACACAGATATCGAGGAACAGCCGAAGTCCTTTGCCCTGGCTGAGATCATCACAGATATGTGCGTTGGCTAGTATGTCGACAAGCATAACAATGCAGCCAGCCGGTCCAAGCTGCCTCCACGACTGTGGCTTATCGACACGATCCTGCAACGTAATGTGTGTCCATTGGGGCACAATACACAGGGGCGAGACCAGTTTCTCCAGTCCTTATATGCCTTCTATAGAGGCCACTGGTACTCCATCCCGACTATCATTTGGAGCCAGCTGCACAAGTTTTGGGATCACATACATGGCCGTCAGACCACCATGGCCAATGCTTGGGGCCTCCCTTTCCCTTTCCTACTCTTCTCCATCCTCAAGAAGAAGGGGATTAAGGGGACCCATAGCGATGGGCCAGTGCGAGAGTATCCCTTCTTCAAGAAGGCTCAGTGGACACACAGTATCTTGCATATGCCACGAGGACCCCCAGTACCTGCTCCAGTAGCTGAGTGAGTTGAGGAGGATCGCATGGAGACCGAGACCCCGGTCATTAGCCCAGTACATAAGGAGGACCATTCTGACATGGGACCCACCGAGTCCCAGCACTTTCTAGCTGAGCTGTCCTCCTTCCGAGGTGAGGTCTCTGCTGCTACCACACTCGTGCATCAGCGCATGGATAATTTGAAGGCATGGTTAGCACGACAGGAGGCTATGCTGCAGGCCATTCTTGATCGCCTACCTCCGACACCCAGTACCTCTTCGACTGCACCACCTGATGATCAGCAATGAGAGGATACCACATCTGGCTAAAGACATTAAACTTAGCGCTCATGGGAAGCACCCCAAAGTATATTCTTTTTCTTAGTTTATTTCATTTTATTATTCGTATTTCCTAGTTTCTTTTTCTATCTGTTTATTATTATTTGTTTTCCATTTTATGTTTGTTTTTCTTTCTTTTTCAAAGACAGCGTGAGTGCATCCAGTTGAAGTTTGAGGGCGTGCTACGAGCCATGCCAGCCATCAGTTCTCCATCTCCCAGGTCAGCTCCTTCCATGCTATTCACACATTGGGGACAATGTGCAATTTAAGTTTGGGGGTATGGGGACACATTCACACACTCACTATGTCCCACATTTTTTTGTTTTGTTGTTATTTTCATAGATAAATGCATGTTCATTCTGTCCAATAAACTTTTTTTTGTGATCTAAACAAAACTTTATGATTTGACTTCATCAGCAAGCTTAACACTTTGAACATATAGGCCAAATAATCAAGTTTTGAACCTAGATCACTGCTTTTTAGACATTTAAGGAGTCACAAGTTTGACTTAAACTATCACGAGCACATTAGCACATAATTGTGTGGGGTATGACACGTTATTTGGATTGGTATGTTTCTTTTACTTGACTGTGAACTAGATGACCTATTAGATTGACATTTTGGCATATAAAAATAGAAAAGATTGATTAGTGCTAAAAAAAAAATGCTCCTAATGATCAATAAAAATAAATCTTCCGCTGAGTAACTGGCCCTCTTGCCTCAGTAAGCATTGAGTGTCACATCAAAAGGTGGAAAATTCTAAGTGATCATTAAAACCAGTTAGTTTCGTAGCCTTGTTGACTCGAGCTAGTAAGTCCTTAGGGGTGTCTTTACACCTAATACCCTAAAACCATATGGCTTGGGAGTCATTGGCTAAACACTCGTTACACGAGTCAACAAGAAAGCTTAAAGGAACTAACTTAGCAAAAGTCTCACAAATAAAAGTCTATACCATCTTTGTTGATTCTAATAGGAAGTTTGGTGAATCTTGAGTCATCAAAACACTACACGTTTGAATTTCTTGGAAACCCAATCTTTTGTGTGCTAGTTCACCACACACCAAAGTCGAGCTTGTAATGTCTTAAATTGCCTTATGAAAGTGATTTGCGTTCTAAACTCTTATTCATTGCAAAAATATGTTTATATCTGTTAAACATGCTCATGAATGCGCATCATAGTTTTGTAAGATCTAAAATTTTATTGGACACCATGAACATTTGATTTATCTGTTGTTTTTTTTCGTTTTAGTTCTTAATTTTGTATTACTAAGGGACTAGCACTATGTAAGCTTGGGGGTGTGATAGGTGCTTAAATATTCATATTTAAGCCCCTTTATTTACATTTATTAGGTCCTTAGTTACGCGTATTTAGTTCGTTTTACTTCATTTGTGTATTTCACATGTGTTTTATAGGTTTTGGAAGAAAAGAAGCAGTTTTGGCACTTAAAGGAAGAAGCCTGGAAATCCTGGAGCAGTCTCTGGTCAATCTGCGATCGATCGCACCATGCAATGCAATCGAGCGCACATTGCGATCATGTTCACAGAAGAGGGATCGAGCACAGCACTGCGATTGAGCGCAAGACGTGTGCGATCGAGCGCACATATACAGCCGTGAACAGTAAACTGCAGAACCCTGTTTTGGAAATAAAGAGTGTTTGTCGGTTTAGAAAGTTTAGGGTTTCCTGCACCTTCTAGGACTTCTCAAACTCTATAAATACACTTGTAAAGCACACACAACAGACAACACAACTTAGAGAACACTTCTCTTAGCTCTTACTTGAAGTTGTAAGCTTTGGGAGAGAATTGACGCCTCTTCTCTCGGGTTTATTCTTCCTTTTTTTTGTTTAGTTTATATATGATGTTTTTAGACAGCATGTGTAACTAACTTTCTTATAGGGCTCGATTGAAGCCCTAGTTATGCTTTCTCATATATTTATGCATTTATAAATCTTTGCCAATAGCCTTTATTATGTTGCTTAACTTGATTAATGCCTGTACTTATTTAAGTTCCTCATACGTATGTGTATGGCCAGCGTATGCATGTGGTATGGACCTGTTAGTTATATCAATTTGGATGACTGAGTCCTGGGTCTAACATTAGTAACAAAGGATATCTTATCCGGATACCCGGGTTAATCAACATGGGAAACTGGGAGTAGATACCATGCCCTAGGTCTCATGTGGTTGTCGATTTCTATAGTACTTATGTTTTCTTAAGGAACAACTCAAGCAGATACCATGCTGAATCCCTTAAGGAAGAAAAGAGTTAGAGTAGATACCATGCCTAACTCGTTGCTTAGGGAAATCAATAGCTTAAGGAGTAGATACCATGCCCTTAGGTTGGCAACCAGTAGGTATACATGATAAGGCTAGTGCACTGATACCTTATACAATTGGGAAAGCATGACGAGTGGTGGATATCAAAGCCCTATGTCTTTATTATTATCAAATCACACACAACAGTTATTTTATTTCTTTTTACTTAAAGAAACTAATTTTAAAAATTGAACTTTACCAATCCCTGTGGAGATGACCTTGCTTTCGCACACTATACTACACTGTTGACTTTGTGCACTTGCAAGTAAAATGAGTGCGGTTATTTGCTTATTTATTTAGGTAGATAATCGTGCAACAAACACCATGTCAAGAAAACTACATTCCTAATTAAGCAAGTTAGTGCTTTAATTGAGGAAAGAATTCCCCCAAAATACAAGGATCCGGGCTGTCCTACCATTGCTTGTAGCATTGGAAATCATGAGGTTGGACAAGCCTTGCTAGATTTAGGAGCTAGTGTAAACCTGATGCCATTTTCCATTTATTTATAGCTAGGTTTAGGGGAAATCAAACCAACCGGCATGGTATTAAAACTGGCTGACCGTTTAGTCAAAGTACCCCGGGGTGTGGTAGAGGATGTATTAATTCCGATTGATAAATTTTACTATCATGTTGATTTCTTAATCCTTGATACTACTTCTGCTGTTGACACTAACTCTAGAATTTCTTTGATTTTGGGTAGACATTTCCTTGCTACTGCAAATGCTCTTATTAATTGCAGGAATAGACTCATGAAGCTGTTTTTTGGAAACATGACCTTAGAAGTGAACATTTTCAACGTTGCAAAACAGCCCGAAGATGAGGACGAAAACCACCAGCTATACATGATCGAGTCACTCATCGATGAGGGAGTTTCCATGGCTCATGATTTTGATCCTTTTAAGAGTTTTCTTGTTAATTCTGAGATTGATTTATTTGATGATAAAACTGATATAATTGATACTTGTGCTGTTTTTGACAAATCTCAAGATTATGGCACTCGGGCATGACACCCATGGTTCGAGGGGTTGCCTAAAAGAAGAAAAAAACAAATCCCCTTAAGTGTGGAAGCACCTAAAGTCGAATTGAAGCCATTACCTAGGGGGTTTAAAGCATGTCTTTCTCGGTCCATGTGATACCTTTCCTGTTATTATTTCATCATAATTATCTGAGACCCAATGTGATAAATTAATTCAGACCTTAATTGCACATAAATCAGCCTTAGGATGGAGCATGGCTGATTTGAAAGGAATTAGTCCCCTGATCTGCTCCCATAAAATAAATTTGGATGAAGGAACCAGTCCTCGTAGAGACCCTCAACGTAAACTTAACCCCACTACGAAAGAAGTAGTGAAAAATGAAGTGCTGAAACTGTTAGATGCGGGTATTATATATCCCATAGCTGATAGTAAATGGGTAAGTCCTACACAAGTCATTCCCAAAAAGTCTGGAGTCACTGTGGTAATGAATGACCTAGGAGAGTTAGTCCCTACCAGACTTGTGACCGGGTGGCGTATGTGCATTGATTACAGGAAATTAGATGCTGCCACCCGAAAAGACCACTTCCCACTCTCTTTTATTGATCAAATTCTTGAGCGTGTAGCTGGTCATCCTTTTTACTGTTTCTTAGATGGTTATTCTGGTTATTATCAAATTGAAATTGCATTAGAAGATCAGGATAAAACCACTTTTACTTGTCCCTTTGGTACTTATGCTTTTCATAGAATGCCATTTGGATTGTGTAATGCACCTGCCACTTTTCAACGTTGCATGATGAGTGTTTTTAGTGACATGGTTGAAAATTGCATGGAGTTTTTATGGATGACCTAACTGTTTTTGGATCTTCATTTGATATATGCTTAATGAATTTGGAAAGAGTATTAATTCGATGTGAGGAAAAAGAATTGGTTTTAAACTGGGAAAAATATCATTTCATGGTACCATCCGGTATTGTCTTAGGGCATATTGTCTCTTCTAAAAGAATAGAGGTTGATCAATCTAAGATTGAATTAATCTCTAAATTGCCTGCACCTAAGACAATAACAGATGTGAGATCTTTCCTTGGTCATGTTGGCTTTTATAGGAGGTTCATACAAAATTTTTCCAACATATCTAGACCCCTATGTGCCTTCCTAATTAAAGATGCCCCATTTGAGTGGACTCAAGCTTGTCAAGAGGCCTTTAAAACGCTGATTGGCAAGCTTACTTCAGCACCTATAATGCAGTCACATGATTGGAATTTACCTTTTGAAATCATGTGTGATGCTAGTGACTATGCTGTAGGTGCTGTTCTTAGACAGCGAAGAGAGGGAAAACCATTTGTTATTTACTATGCTAGTAAAACTTTAAATACTGCTCAAATGAATTACTCTACAACTGAAAAAGAATTACTAGTTTTAGTATTTGCTTTAGATAAATTTCGTGCTTATTTAATTGGTTCCTCTATTCTTATTTTTACAGATTATGCAGCACTCAAGTACCTTCTTACAAAGAAGGATACTAAAGCACGACTGATCCGATGGATCCTCCTCCTACAAGAATTCGACATCACCATCAAAGACAAAAAGGGAGTGGAAAATGTAGTGGTTGATCATCTTTCGAGACTTACTTTCGAGGACACCTGTGATGATATGCCAATCAAGGATGATTTTCCAGATGAGCAATTACTATCCATTACTTCTCTACCTTGGTTTGCTCACATTGTAAATTATTTGGCTACAGGTGAGATACCAATGGATTGGAGTGCTCAAGACAAGAGGAAATTCTTATACGAGGTATATAATTTCTATTGGGATGACCCCTATCTTTTCAAGTATTGCCCCGACCAAATTCTAAGGCGTTGCATCCCTAATGAAGAGATTGTAAGTGTCTTAGACTTTTGTCACTCACAAGCTTGTAGAGGCCACTTTTCAATGAAAAAAACTGCTGCAAAAATTTTGCAGTGTGGATTTTATTAGCCTTCTTTGTTTAAATATGCAAACACCTACTGTCGCTCATGTGAAAGGTGTCAAAAGTTAGGAGCTGTGTCCTGTCGAAATATGATGCCCTTAAACCCTATTTTAGTAATTGAAAATTTTGATTGTTGGGGTATCGATTTTATGGGACCCTTTCCTCCTTCCTTTGGATACTAATATATCATCGTGGCAATAGATTATGTATCTAAGTGGGTAGAGGCAGCAGCTTTCTGAAGCAATGATAATAGAACGGTAATTAAATTTCTTAAAGAAAATGTGTTATCTCGATTTGGTACACCACGTGCTATAATTAGTGATCGAGGTACACATTTTTGCAACCGTTCTTTTGAAGCTTTGATGCGAAAATACGGGGTGTTACATTAAATTTCTACTGCCTATCATCCTCAGATTAGTGGGCAAGTAGAGCTTGCTAATAGGGAGATTAAACAAATTTTAGAAAAAATAGTTAACCCGGATCGCAATGATTGGTCTTTGAGACTAGTTGATGCACTTTGGGCTTACCGTACAGCTTATAAAACTCCCTTAGGTATGTCACCTTATCAACTTGTTTTTGGAAATCCTTGCCACTTACCTGTAGAGCTCGAGCATCGAGCGTATTGGGCAATCAAATCTTTTAATTTTTATATAGGAGAAGTCGGTAAGCTTCAGAAATATCAGTTAACCGAGTTAGAGGAGTTAAGGAATGATGCTTATGAGAACTCTAGAATCTGTAAAGCTAAGATGAAAGTATTCCATGATAAAAATATTTTTAGAAAAACGTTTAAACCTAATGATCGGGTGTTTTTATACGACTCTAGACTCCATAAGCATCCTGGAAAACTTCGGTCGAGGTGGACCGACCCTTTTGTGGTGAAAAATGTTTTTGAAAATGGGGCGGTAGAAATTGAGGATACTAGAGATGGCCAGGTCTTTAAAGTCAATGGTCAATGCCTTAAGATCTTAAGGGATAGGCAAGATCCGGAAGTGGAAGACATTCCGCTTATGGATCATGTCTACTTACCTTGACCACACAACAGAGGTACATATTTTTTTTCTTTTTGTGTTGTTTATTTGTTTTGTTTTTTATTATTATTGAATGCATTTTAATTTTAATTTTTAGTGTGCTAACACACGGTGGGAGTCTTTAATTTGTTTTGTTATAGATCAGACTTTCAACAAGAAGTTTAGCATGTAATTCATATGGAGGTGCACACATTTCAGCTTTCGTGCACTTTTGCTTACAAAGGGAGTTTCCTTTACCTTTTCTTTAACATTGAGGACAATGTAATTTCTCAGTTGAGGGTGGAGGAAACATATTCTTTTTCTTTCATTGAACTGCTTGGTGTCATCTTTGTTTTTGTTTAGCATGCTTTGTGTTAACCTTAGAGTCAATTTACATGTCAATGATATGAGCTTAATTGAGATAGCAGATAGCATGTAGAAGAAGTTAAATCTTGCTTCAGTTTGAAATTAATTTAAGTATCAATCTTCATTTGGTTTGAGACTCTAGTTTGTGGTAAGATTGTATAATTAGTCTTAAACATTTAGAAAAGTTTTATGTGTGATTATTTTGTGAATATTTTTGTGGTCTCGACAAACTCTAGAACTTACTTGATAACCACTTGAGGTGAATTCCTAGAATGCACATTACTTAGGTTATGATATAGGCCATTTTTGAACCGTTTGAACCTTTCAAACCTACCATTGCTATATTTATCACTAGTCACCTATTTGAGCCTTTTTCTTGAAAAGAAAAATTGAGCCTTGTTTCTTTCGATAAACCATTTACTTACCTTTATGAGCCTAAAAATATTTTATCCTTACCTTTCTTTTAAAAGAACTTAGTTATACATATGTTGTGAGAAGCACTTAAAAGGAGTAAGGGTGGAAATATGAAAAAATATCACTACCACAACCTAAGTACATTAAAGGAAATAAGTTGGGGGCTGTGTAAAAGAAAAGAAAAAAATGAAAAAGAAGGTGAATGGTTGTGTGCCAAAAAAAAAAAAAAGAATTATGGCAAAGAAAGAAGAAAGAAAGAAAAGAAAAAAAATGGTGATTTGTTGAAAGAAATGCTCGAAAAATGGTTGAAAGAGTTGGGTGTTGAAGTAAAGGTTATCAAGTTCTTAAAGAGTTGTGTTCAAAACTAAGAGATTAAGTTCTTTTACTTGTTGAATGCTTCCCGTTCTTTCTTAACCTTTACCTTAGCCTAACGTTACAAGCTTATTAAAGACCTTTTGATCCAATGTAGTGTGATTTTTCTACAATAGTGGAGAGTGATTTGAAAAGTGAGCCTATGGAGCTTGTTTTTGTGATTGATGTCACACAATTTATTATGTTTTTAGAGGCCAAGACTTGTATTCATGAATGTTATGCATAAAATCATCCGGGTGATTGGATTAATGGATTGTGGTATGATGGATGTTAAGAGTCAATAACGATTTTAAGATTGATGTTTTGATTATTTTTGGACTTAAGTGATATTTAATGATTCTTTGTGCCGTGTGTTATGTGCAATTTTTGAGACAAAATGTGAATTACTCTTGGTTAACGCTAATATTGCTTTTCATTTACTTTGATTCCCACCGTAGAATTCATCTCTTGTTTTCTCTTGAATTGCTAGGGACTAGCAATAAGCTAGTTGGGGGTTGTGATGAGAGTCATAAAATGCTTCTCAACAGTGGTTAATTGTTAGCATTTTAGGATTGATCTCGGTCTTTATTTCACTTTTATGTGTTAATACTCTAAAGTAATATTATTGGACCACTGACTTATTTCAGTGCAATTTTCAGGTACTTTGAGTTTAAAAGAGAAAAAGAATCGATCGTTGCTTAAAAGGTCAAGATCCCATGCTTCTGGAAGGACAAGATGGACTGCTGCCTGTACTGCGATAGAGCGCACAAGCTGTGCGATTGAGCGCACATCTCACATCGACCAAGAAGTACTCTGCAGCGCAACTGCGATCGAGCGCACTGATGAGTGAAAAATATTGCATATTTTGGCCACTTAATTTAAATTTGTTAGCTTAAGAATTTGTTACTTTGAGTTGTTTTCATTGTTTTTCAGGTTTACAAGCATTGGGAAAGGAGTTTCACTAAAATTGCCAGAATTTCCCGTATAGATCAATCATCTTTGAAAATTAAACTGTATTGATTCAAGAAGAACCAGGATATGAGCCATATATGCTTAGAAAGATCCAGAAGTCTATTTTCTGGAGAATTTTACGGCTCATAAAAATGATTTTTCTACAGAAAGTTATGGCCGTTTTAGTAGACAAAGGTCAAGCTGTGCGGGCTGTGCGGGATTTCAGCGTGAACAGAAGTTTTGAAGGGCATGTGAAGACTTAAATCCCATAGCCCACATCGGTTGGAAACACATTTCTATATCCCACATCCCACATCCCACATCAGATTGGAAACACATTGCACTCGTGGTATTTGCCTATATAAGACCCACTCCACTTCATCATTCAGTGTACAATTCCTAAGCCACTTTGGTGTTTACCGGTGGACGTCCTCTAGCATTCTGGTGGATCCCGAAGGCATTGCTACCACGAGGGGAAGCGCCGCCCGTCAGCGAGTGGAATTTCTCCCATGTAAAGTTGTTTATTTATTTCTTTATATTCAGTTGTTTTAGTTTAAATGTTTAGCACTTTTTATTATAGTTTTATAGTTATGAGTGGCTAGACTCTTCAGCTAAGGTTGAAGATGAAGCCCCGCCGTTGTTTGGTGTAGTAGTTCAGATTTTCTTGTACAAATCTGACAATTTTTAGTATAAATGTTCTGTCAATTATTTGAGTTAATCTTATAATTGATTGAGTTTAAATTGTCTGTTGGATATTCCTTGTGTTTCATCTGATGGATACATTGAATGCTTTTCGATTAAATTGGATTTCCTTTGTGATTTGTTAAGAGCAGATACATTGGATGCTTTTGGTTTAGTTGGGATATTCTTTGTTTTTTGTCTTATAGTTGGATTCATTGAATGTTTTGATAGGCTATATTTTTAGAACATATATGCTTAACTTTGGTGGGGCGGATTCAAAAACCTTAGTGTTTTTATTATTAGTTTTAAAAATCAATTTAATTTAGTTTTAATTTGTTTTCCAAAATATCATTCACAATTCGGAACTAGGTTAAGATAAAGTTAGTTTAGATTAAAAATATATTTTCACAACGCAATTCCCTGTGGATTCGACCTCGCACTTGCACACACTATACTGCAAACGACTCGTGCGCTTGTGAGTAAATTAAAACTCACAACAAGTTTTTGGCGCCGTTGCCGGAGAGTTGTTTGGTTTGTGAAAATTTTTTGTCTGAATTGATTTTATTTTTCTACTAGTTAGTTATCAATTTTTTTTTTTAAAAAAAAAATTTAATTTAATTTAATTTTTTTTAAAAAAATGTGGATGAATCCAGCACCTGTTTCACAGTCTTTAGAGGATGCCCTCAAGGATTTCATTAAAATGACCGGCCCGTCCCTCAATGCTGCCAACACATTCAATGTTGATAGCTGTTCCATATGTACTAGTCCTCTGCATTTAGCACAGAATTGTCCATCAATGCCGGCTTTTGCCGAGTATCCCATGGAACAAATGAATGCTTTCAATGAGTGTTGTTGGCAATCAAATGGATCTTACTCTGAAACATACAATCCAGGGTGGTGGGACCACTCTAATGTTTCATGGATGTAGAACCAACTGAGGAATCAGGGAGGAGACCCTTATCATGCTCACAATCAATACCCTCCCGAATTTCCTCCACCAATTCCAAGTTATGGTCACTCAGCTTATCCAGCACCATCACCCGCTTACCAAACTCCCATTCAAGCGCCAGTGTCAGTTTCACAGTCATTGGAGGACGCTCTCAATGATTTTATGAAAACAACTAGCCAATCTATGAGTGAAGTGATGAGTGCAACAATAGAAAACACCAAAGCGATTGCCACACTAGAGAGTCAAATTGATCAAATCGCAAGTTACGTGGGTGAAGGAGAGGAAGGAACGTTCCCCAGTCAAACTGATCCTGACCCAAAGGAACAGTTTGTGGTGGAAAATTTATTAACTCCTATGCATTGGCAGGAACAAGTGCATTCAATTGTTCCATTGAGGTCTGGGAGACAAGTGCACAATCAAGTGGAAGAGAACCCTGCTATGCACCAAGGGCAAGAAAGTGGCAACAATGAGAAGAGAGATGCTGAGCCATCTACAGCCACACCTATTATTAATGATCTCTCTAGGTCATTTTTACCTAAAGCGCCTTATCCTGAGAGACTACAAGCGCCCAAGAAAGAAGGGAAGTCTGAGGACATTTTGGAGGCATGCTTTGCTCAGTTTGGAGAGGGTTTAGACTTAGATAAGTTACTTGAGCAAGCAAATGCTACTTTGGAGTCTGCTCCTCTAAAGATCAGTGAGACGGAGGAAACCACAACACTTGAACCCCCCAAGAAGGAACTTAAGTCTTTACCGGACAATCTTAAGTATAAGTTCCTAGGTCCAGCAGATTCTTTGCCTATAATTATAGCTTTAGATTTGGGTGATGCTCTAGAAGAGAAATTATTGGACATCTTAAGAGAGCATAAGGAAGCTATAGGCTGGACTATTGAGGATGTCAAGGGAATCAACCCCTCGTTGGTAATACACATGATACAGTTGGAGGAGAATGCTAAGCCATCGAGGGAGCCACAAAGAAGGCTCAACCTTGCTATGCAAGAGGTTGTGAGGGCAGAAGATATTAAGCTGTTAGAGGCAGGGATCATTTATCCCATCTCTGATAGCAAGTGGGTGAGCCTGATTAAAGTCGTGCCCAAACGTGCTGAATTGACGGTAGTAAATAAAGACGACGAGTTGGTTCCAACTCGAGTACAGTCAAGATGGAGGAAGTGTCTAGACTACCGTAAATTGAATGCTGCTACTAGGCCTGATCATTTTTCATTCCCATTTATTGATCAGATGGTGGAGTGCTTAGTTGGGCCTGTTTACTAATGTTGGGTCTGGCTGAAGACGTTAAACTTAGCGCTCATGGGAGGCACCTCACAGCTTATCTTTTTTATTTTTATTTATTATTTCGCATTTTTATTATTAATGTTTGTTTCTAGTGTTTTTTTTTGTTTTCCAGTTTTTATTTTTCAGGGACAATGCATACTTCAGTTCAAGTTTGGGGGTATGCTATGAGCCATACCAGTCCAGATAGTTCTCCATATCTCAGGTCAGCTCTTTCCATATTAGTCACACATTGGGGTCAAAGTGTAATTTAAGTTTGGGAGTATGGGAAACACATCACACACTTTGTCCTAATTTGTTATCTTTTTGTCGTAAAGATAAATGCTTGTTCATGTTCATCTAAAAATTTTGGTTGTTCTGAAAAATTATGATGTGATTTCATTGGTGAGTTTAAAACTTTGAACACATGATCTGATGATAGAGTTTAAACGTTAGTTACTTACTTTAGGCATTTTCGAGAATTCACATGTTTGATCTAATCTAACACGAGCACATCAGCACATATTTGTGTGAGGTATGATAAGTGAGTTGAATGCATACGTTTCCTTGTCTTAACTGAAACCGGATGACTTGTTGGATAAACACTTGGGCATATATATATAAAATAAATATAAAAAAAAACAACTAATACTACTAATATTTATAATGATCATCATCAATAAACTTTTCACTAAGTAACTGGACCTCTTGCCTCAGTAAGCAGTGAGTGTTCACGTCAAAAGGTGAGAATTTTATTCATAATGATCATTGCAAAACTTTCCGCTGAGTAACTGGACCTCTTGCCTCAGTAAGCAGTGAGTGTTCACATCAAAAGGTGGAATTTTGATTGGTAGTGTTAAGGCCGGTTTAATTTCATAGCCTTTTTGACTCGAGTTAGTAAGTCCTTAGGGGGTGTCTTTACACCTAATGCCCTAAAACTATCTGGTTTGGGAGTCATTGACTCAACACTCGTTACATGGGTCAATTAGAAAGCTTAAGGGAACTAAACATAGTAGAGCCTTATGTTAAAAAATAAATAAATAAATAAATAACTACACCTTCATTGTTCTTTCCGACGAGAAATTCTGTGGATCTTGAGATTTTAATACCTTGTACATTGAAGTTATTTGGAAACCTCATCTGTATATGCTAATTCACTTTACACTGATTCAAGCTTGTGATGTCTTACCATGCCTCTTGTAAGTAATTAAGTTTTAAATTCTTATTCATTGTGAAGATGGGTTTGACTTATTTAAGCTTGCTCATGAATGAATCTCATGATTTTGAATGCTCCTTAAATTTTTGGATACCATGAATACTGAACTTATCTTTATAATCTTTGTTGTTCATTTAGTTTTTTTATTTTGTTTTGCTATGGGACTAGCAAAATGTAAGTTTGGGGGTATTTGATGAGTGAAAAATATTGCATATTTTGGCCACTTAATTTACATTTGTTAGCTTAGGAATTTGTTACTTTGAGTTGTTTTCATTGTTTTTTAGGTTTACAAGCACTGGGAAAGGTTTCACTAAAATTGCCAGAATTGCCCGTACAGATCAATCATCTTTGAAACTTAAACTGTATTGATTCAAGAAGAACCAGGATATGAGCCATATATTCTTAGAAAGATCCAGAAGTCTATTTTCTGGAGAATTTTACGGCTCGTAAAAATGATTTTTCTACAGAAAGTTATGGCCGTTTTAGTAGACAAAGGTCAGACTGTGCGGGCTGTGCGGGATTTCAGCGTGAACAGAAGTTTTGAAGGGCATGTGAAGACTTAAATCCAACATCCCACATCGGTTGGAAACACGTTTCTATATCCCACATCCCACATCAGATTGGAAACACATTCCACTTGTGGTATTTGCCTATATAAGACCCACTCCACTTCATCATTCAGTGTACAATTCCTGAGCCACTTTGGTGTTTACCGGTGGACGTCCGCTAGCATTCTGGTGGATCCCGAAGGCATTGCTACCACGAGGGGAAGCGCCGCCCGTCAGCGAGTGGAATTTCTCCCATGTAAAGTTGTTTATTTATTTCTTTATATTCAGTTGTTTTAGTTTAAATGTTTAGCACTTTTTATTATAGTTTTATAGTTATGAGTGGCTAGACTCTTCAACTAAGGTTGAAGATGAAGCCCTACCGTTGTTTGGCGTAGTAGTTCAGATTTTCTTGTACAAATCTGACAATTTTTAGTATAAATGTTCTGTCAATTATTTGAGTTAATCTTATAATTGATTGAGTTTAAATTGTCTGTTGGATATTCCTTGTGTTTCATCTGATGGATACATTGAATTCTTTTCGATTAAATTGGATTTCCTTTGTGATTTGTTAAGAGCGGATACATTGGATGTTTTTGGTTTAGTTGGGATATTCTTTGTTTTTTGTCTTATAGTTGGATTCATTGAATTTTTTGATAGGCTATATTTTTAAAACATATATGCTTAACTTTGGTGGGGTGGATTCGGAAACCTTAGTGTTTTTATTATTAGTTTTAAAAATCAATTTAATTTAGTTTTAATTTGTTTTCCAAAATATCATTCACAATTCGGAACTAGGTTAAGATAAAGTTAGTTTAGATTAAAAATATATTTTCACAACGCAATTCCCTGTGGATTCGACCTCGCACTTGCACACACTATACTGCAAACGACTCGTGCGCTTGCGAGTAAATTAAAACTCACAACACGCACCAATCTACGATCGAGTGCACATGCGATCGAGCGCCACTACGGCTGCGATCGAGCGCACTCGGGTAGTATCCCACATCGGTTAGAAAACACATATCACTCTGGGAGTTTGCCTATATAAGACCCACTCCACTTCAGCTTTAGGCATCAATCGATAATCGGAGCTCATCTGAAATCATCAGAGAGTGAATCCAGAGGGCCTTTAGGAGCAATCTGAAGTATACTATTGGAGGGCAAGCTGAGGAATTGCCGAAGCTTTTGCTACCAATGAGGTGATGATCGTTGAGAGGCCGAAGGCAACTCAAGGAAATATGAGCTCCATGGCCAGCTAATCTCCAAGCAAGGCGAAGGGATGAATCCCTAGGTGTAGTTGTTCTTATTTTCCTTTATTTGATTCAGTTGTAGTTGGATATTATTTTCATTAAACATTGTTATGCTTTATTCTTTAATTTAATTAGTAGATTTTTTATTAGCCCGATGATTGCATGCTTCTTTTCTATATAAGTCTAGTCATGCTCTTCTTATGTGTATTTATTTAGGTGTGATTGAGTCCGGTAGATCTCTTTTATAGATTTGTCCATTGCTGCGGTATTGTCATTTAGATATATCGTCATCTTTTGATAATTTATAAGTTAGGTCATGTGTTCTTGAAAGTAAAGAATAATTCATATAAATTACATTAGGGTTTATACATGTGCTTGAATTGAATATTTGCCGATTGCCTGTTTGGGATGTGAAACTTGCAATCGAGATAAAAACAAATGAATCAAGTTAGGATTAGGGCAACGAACCTAGGGAGAATTTCCGGAACCTTGTTGTTTCTCCATTATATTCTTCATTACAATTACTCAATTATTTTCACATTACTCAATTCAGATTCTTTCAATCAATCTTTTATCGTTTGTGTTGAGGTTTACACCTTCGTTTGTAATTAGTTTGTTTCCCTGTGGAATCGATACCCCAAAGCTGTACTATAATTATTGCGTTACGTTTTGGGCGTAATCAGCCACATAGCCTCCTTAATGGCTTTCGTAGCCACTATATACTCAGCCTCGATTGTTGAGAGTGCTACCACCGACTGCAACTGAGCCTTCCAACTTACACAACATCCGTTTAAGTTGAAGAAGTAGAGGTAATCGATCTTCTTTTATCTCGGTCTGCTCTATAGTCTGAATCTGCATAACCTTCAGGATAGATGGACTTACCCCTCTTCTCATAAATCAGCCCCTACTTCTGGGCTTCCCCTTTAAGTACCTCAGCAACCACTTCATCCCAAGCCAATGCTCCTTTCCGGGATTACTCATAAACCTACTGAGGACACTTATTGCATGAGTTAATATCTGGTCTAGTGCTTACCATGGTGAACATAACAGAACCAACTGCACTAGAGTAAGGGACCTTTTCCATTTCCTTCTTCTCCCCCTCCGATCTCGGACATTAATCGCTAGAGAACTTAAAATGTCCAGCAAGGGGAACCTTCATTAGTTTGCTATCTTCCATAGAGAACTTAGATATCATCTTCTTTATGTAGGAAATTTGCTATCTCCCTTTCTCGGATGATACACATCCCAAGAATCGTATATGCATGTCCAAGATCCTTCATCTCAAACTCCTCACTGAGTTGAGACTTCAATTCTTTTATCCTCTCCACATTGCTCCCCAACCAGCAACATATCATCAACATAGATGAGGATAATCACCACTTCCTTAACCTTCTGCCCTTTTTAGTACAAGCACGAATCATAGTAGCTCCTCATGAAACCCAAACTGATTACAAAGAAATCAAACCTCTTATTCCATTGCCGAGGTGATTGCTTCAGGCCATAGAGAGATTTCTTCAATTTGCACACCCAATTCTCCTGCCTTCCGTCCTCATAGCCTTCGGGTTGCCTCATGTAGATGGTCTCATCAAGCCCTCCATGTAAGAACGCCTATCTTCACATCCATTTGATCGATTTCCCAATCAAATTGGACCATCATTGCCAATATTATCCGTATCGTTTTGTACTTCATAACCAGTGAGAAGATTTCGGTGAAATCTATGCCTTCTTTTTGTGTGAACCCCTTCGCCACCAGCCTAGCTTTATACCAAACTTCATCTCCTAAAGTATTCCCTTCTTTGATCTTGTAGATCCATCTACAATCCATACTCTCTGTTTTTCTAGTTTGGGCACTAATTCCCAATAGTTGTTCTTCCTCAAAGAATCCATTTCTTCCTCCATAGCTAGCTGCCACTTTGACAAATCCTTACACTCCATGGCATCCGTGTAAGTTTATGGTTCAACCTCTCATTCTGGCCAAGGAGCTACTACATTAGCATTTCGCAAACCCATATCTCAAAGGTGGTCTAACCACCCTCCTTCCCTGGTCCCCTTGTGAGCTGGTAGTCATTCCAACTTGTTGCATCAACCTCTTCTAGTACAGCCTCTTCTTGAGTTTCTTGAGGTTGGCCTTCATCAATGGACTTTACTTGGTCCGAACCCTTTTGACTTCCTTGCTCTAACTGAACCAAATTCTCCTTGATGCGATGCTCCCACAAATTCCGGACTGGTTTGCTCACTAGCCCCCTGCAGGGTTAGTTTTCCTCCAAGTAGGGAAATAACAATTCATTAAAAATAACATCCCTACTTATTATGAGTTTCATGCCCTTCTTTTCTAAGGACCACAACCCATATCCCTTAACCCCATCAACATACCCTAGAAATACACATTTTCTAGACCTTAGGGTTAAGTTTATCATCCTTTTAGTGTGCAAATGCAGCACACCCAAAAGTCCTAAGGTTGCTCAACTTAGGGGGGTTTTCCACTTCACATCTCCATGGGAGTCTTAAGCTCTAAAGCTCTAGAGGGTGATCTATTTACCAAGTATGCAGCAGTAGACACAGCTTCCCCCCAAAAATATTTTGGTAAACTGGATCCTATTAACATGCACCTAACTTTTTCCATAAAGGTTCTATTCATCCTCTCAGCAACTCCATTTTGCTGAGGGGTTTTTACAACCGTTCTATGCCTTAGAATGCCATTTAATTCACAGAATTTATCAAAATCTATTACAAAATTCTAAGCCATTATCGGTTCGTAAAGCCTTAACTACCCTACCAGTTTGAGTCCCCAACAACTTTTTCCACACAACAAATTTATTCAATGCATCTGATTTATTTCTAAGCAAATAAACCCACACTTTTCTATAATAATCATCAATTAAAGACAGAAAGTAAAAGTTACCTCCCTGTGTTGGTGTCCTTGCTGGTCCCCAAAGGTCTGAATGAATATAGTCAAGAGTCCCCTTAAACTTGTGCACTCCAGTGTTGAAGCTGACCCGGTGTTGCTTCCCAAGAATGCAACACTCGTAGAAATCAAGTTTCTCTACTTTGTCTCCACCAAGTAGGCCATCTTTGCTAAGAACTTGTAGGCCCTTTTTCGGTCATCGTGTCCTAAGAGAGTGTGCCAAAGGGCTACCCTATCCATCTCAGCCATCAAGCTTGCAGCTTGATCATTGATTTTTGTCTCTCCTATCATCTCATAGAGTCCATCCTTTATTGTTGCCTTGATCACTACCAAAGATCTCTTGGCCACCTTGATCTTTCCTCCCTCTACTTTGCATGTGTAGCCCATTGGAATCCAGCTGCCCTAATGAGATCAACTTCCTCTTTAAATCCGGAAGATACCTCACATTTCGCAGCAGCCCTTGTGACTCCATCAAACATCCTCAACTGGATGGTCTCCTATCCCCCTCACTTGGCAAGAATTGTCATTCCCCAAGAAGACCCTTCCATCATTGATCTCCTTGAAATTCTTGAACCATTCCTTGTGAGGGCACATGTAATAAGTGCACCTGGAATCCAGAATCCACTTTTTGCTGCCTTACCTCCTGCTCACATTTGAGCACACAACAAGAACATCATCTTGTTGTTCTCCCTTGGCAACCGAAGGCCTCTCCATTCTTGGTATGGCCTCCCTCTCATCCCACAACCTCTTCTTGCAATCTTTCTTGAAATGACCCTCCTTGTTGCAGTAGAAGCATCTCTTTCCTCCAAATCTGGATTTGGAATGAGATCTCCCATGGCTCTACCCTCTGCCTCTTGATTTCTCCCAATAGTTGCCATGAATGCTACTGCCATTCCGAGTTGCTGGCCTTCCTCTTATGAATAGCCCTTCCCCACTTGATGCCTCCCTACTCTTGGCTTTGAAATCATGAGCCTTTATAGCATTGACCACAATTTCTTTGGTTAGTGTATCTCTTTCATATTCAATTGAATTAATTAAGCTATCAAAACAATCAGGAAGAGAATTTAATAACATAACAGCCAATTGTTCATTCGGGAATTTAATACTACAACTAGCCAAATCTTGAACTAATTTATTAAAGACATTAAGATTATCTTGCAACTCTTTACTATGATCCATTTTAAAAGCAAAGATTCTTTTAAAAAGATAAATCTTGTTAGGGAGAGTTTTGGTAAGAAACAGCTCATCTAGTTTCTTCCATATGACAGTTGGATCTTCCGAGTCTCCGCACTCCCTTGTGACATTATCCAACATGGGCAAGAAGATGGTGCTGTATGCCATCTTCTTCATCTTAACCCGCTCGTCCTCCATGATACTTGCTGGAAAAGCATTATCTTCTCCAATAGCTAAGTCCACTTTCTATTGCATAAGAACTGCCTTGATCTTCCACTTCCAAAGGGTAAAGTCTCCCTTTCCATCAAACTTCTCCACAACGAAATTTGAAGCCATCTTTGCGGAGAAAATCCCAGATTTACGCAATACCCACAAATGCTTTCTTCAACCTCAAGAACACGATCGAAGATGAATCTTAACACCATTCTTGAATCACCCAAAAGTTGATCTTTGATTCTTGGAGTCTCGACTCCGTCACCTTCTTGTTCTTGCTTCGATACCCTCTCACCAAAACTCTGATACCACTGTTGGTGGTATCTCTTCCAGCTCTGATACCACTGTTGGAAATCACCTTGACAAGATGCCCAGGTGGTGATCTTCCAAACACCCAAGTCTAGAATGACTTGTAAAGATTTGGAATCGAAAACAAGAACAGAAATCAAAGAAAGAAAGAAGACAAGCGATTTGTTATCAAGGTTCGGCAATAGCCTACGTCCCCGTGAGTTCCTCTAAACTCTCTGCACTAAATCAATGGTTCTTTTACAATAACAGCAACCCTTCTCCAAGAAGCTCAAGTTCTTGAAGAAACCAAGAAGAGAAGAAAGAAGATGATAAGAACTTATTACAATGCTCTCTATCAAATCTATGCTACACTCTCTTTATAACTAGCCTCACTACAATGAGTCCCTCTTGTGTTTTGTGTCTTTGCAATCTCAAATAATTCTCTCTTGTATCTCTTGATCACTTGTATGTCATAACTTGTAATCACTCAATTGATTATATGTTGTTATAGAATGAAGCTAGGTGACCCTTTATATAGTGCACCAACATCTTGACCAATCTTGAGTGTCATTCTCCACCATTAGATCTTGATGACCAATCAACCATGGCCCTCCATCAATCCTAAGTGATACTATGCATTTTAGACTTGCACCCATGCATTTAACAAAAAGCTGAATCAAGTTAATCATGTGTGCATCAGTGTGCCTAGCGCTTAGGCCTCCAACAGGGCGCACTGTGGCCTTGGGCAAAACACCTTTTCACCACTTTCTGGGTGCCGTGGCCTTAGGTAGGGGGCATCGCGGCCTTGAGTAGGGGGCATCGTGGCCTTGGCCTTCATCCAGCATCCTCACTTGCTTGGCACCGCAGCTTGGGAGGAGCAGGGCTATGGCGCACACTGATGCTGGACCTTTCAAAGCTATGCGCACTTCTTTGTCTTGCTGAAAGAAGAGGTGTGCACACACCCAAAGTGAGGCGCACACTTGTGTGCACTCCTTTAACATGCTGAAAGTCATTCTTCTATCTCTTATTTAAACCTTAGCCATGTTTAAACCTTAGACAAATATCAACATCGAACATATGTAGGAAGATGGTGTTGTATGCCATCTTCTTCATCCCAATCCGCTGGTCCTCCGTGATACTTGCTGGAAAAGCATCATCTTCTCCAATAGCCAAGTCCACCTTCTGTTGCATAAGAATAGACTTGATCTTTCGCTTCCATAGGGAAAAATCTCCATTTCCATCAAACTTCTCAACAATGAAATTTGAACCCATCTTGCGGAGATGATCCCAAATTTGTGTAGCACCCACAAACGCTTTCCAACTTCTTCTAAACCTCAAGAACACGATCGAAGATTGATCTCAACACCATTTTTGAATCACACTCAAGAATACGATCTGATCTTGATCTTTACTCCATTCTTGAATCACCCAAGAAGTTTGTTCTTTGATTCTTGGAGTCTTGCTCCGATACCTTCTGTTCTTGCTCCGATACCCAGCTGTGCAAGCTTTGATACCACTGTTTTGGTATCTCCTCTAACTCTGATACCACTATCCAAAGCTTTGATATCACTATTGGGAAATTACCTTAGATGATGCCCAGGAGGTGATCTTCCAAACACCCAACTCTAGAGTGACTTGTATAAAGAAAAGAGACAGCAACCAATCAAAGCAAGAAAGAAAAAAACACAAGCGATTTGTTGACGAGGTTCGGTAACATGCCTATGTCCCCGTGAACTCCTCTGAGCTCTCTACACTATCTTATCAATGGAGTTCTTTACAATCAGCAACACCCTTCCAAGAACTCACGGGTTCTTGAAGAACAAAAGAAGAAGAAGAAGAAGAAGAAAGTGATAAGAACTAACCCTGGAATTTTCCCAAGAAAATTCCCCTTACAAGCCCTTGAATCCCTTTCTATTATACTCTCTCTCTCTTTCTAAACAACCAGCCTCTTTACAAAATCTCTCTTGAGTTTAGTGTCTTTGGACTTTTACAATTGATCTCACTTTTAATCACAAGTTATGTTATGACTTTTGAAGCTAGGTGACCCTTTATATAGTACACCAACTTCTTGACCAATCTTTAAGGTCAATATCCACCCTTAGATCTAGAAGACTAATCATCCATAGCCCTTGATCAATCCTTAGTGATCCTATGCATTTTGAACATGTCTCATGAACCACTTAAAAAGCTGAAACATGTGTGCATCAGTGTGCCTAGCGCAGCGGCCCAGAATAGGGCAGGCCGTGGCCCAAGGCAAAGTACACTTTCTTAAGCTTCTGGGCGCCGTAGCCTAGGGGCGGCTAAGCCGCGGCGCACACCTCCTCCAGGACTCCTCCCTTGCTGGGCGCAGCGGCCTAGGAAGGCTGTGCCGTGGTGCACACTGGTGCTGAACATGTTGATTTTATTCTTCCACCTTCTTGTTTAAACCTCAGATAAAATACCAACACTAAATATAGCTTCAATCTTGAGTTTTAAATCAATTTATATATGTATGCATGATAGTTATGATAATAAATGGAAATTATCAAATTATCCTTACTTTTAGGGTATGGATCTTACAGTTTACAAGTTAAAAAAATTCCTTTATGGCTTGAAACAAGCTCCAATAGCATGGTACAATAGAACAGATTTGTATTTGTGTTGTCAAGGCTTCAAAAGAAGTGATAATGATGCAACCTTGTATGTGAAAATTTCTCTAATGAAAATGTGTTGATTATTTCATTATATGTTGATGATTTGTTTGTTATTGGGAATAATTCAAAGATTTTATAGAATTTTAAGCTTAATATGTAGAAGAGTTTGAACTGATAGATTTTGGTGAAATGAAGTATTTTCTTGGAATGAAAATTTATCAAACTCAAGCTAGGATTTGTGTTTCTCAGCAAAAGTATGCTAAAGAGAACTTGAAGAAATTGAAAATGCAATCTTGTAAACCAATAGCTACTTCTCTGGTTCTAAAAGAAAAATTCTATAAAAAGGATGGTGCAAAGAAGGTTGATGCTTTTGTTTATAGAAGTTTGATTGGTAGTTTATTATACTTGATAGCTACCAAACATGATCTTATATTCCCAGCTAGTTTACTGTCCAAGTTTATGTAAAATCCAAGTCAAATTTATTTTGTAATCAATCAACTATGGCATCTAGTTTAGTTCTGCAAAAGATAAGAGTTTGAGAGGGTTTGTTGATAGTGATTAGGCTGGCTCTCTGGATGATATGAAAAGCACATCGGGTTATTGTTTCACATTTGGCTCAAGTGTATTCAATTGGATTTCTAAGAAGGAAGAGGTTGTGGCTTAATCCACTGTAGAAGCAAATTATATTGCAGTTACATCTATTGCAAACCAAGCCATTTGGCTAAGAAAAGTTCTTACAAACTTGGGGCAGAATCAATTAAAAGTTATTGATATTTTCTGTGATAACAAGTTTGACATAGTCATTGCTAAAAATCCAATTCATCATAGGAAAACTAAACATATCAATGCGAAGTTTCACTCTATTAGAGAAGTTTAGACAATTAAGAAATTTGTCTAGTTTATTGAATATCTTAGGAGAAGCTTGTAAATATTTTTATCAAAGCTCTTCCTAAAGCAGGTTTGATTCCTTAAAGAAATGCTAAGAGTCTGATGCAAAATTCTTAAAGAATTGAGAAGATTTTTTCTTGATACTTTCAGCTCTAATTTGCACCATTTTACTAAGTATTTTGTGTTAGTTAAAAAGGTATGTTAGTACTTATTTCAAGAAAAAGCTTGTGGTGTTAGGTTTCATTAGTTTGTAGTATATAAGTTTGATGGGAAACTTGTATCTTATGTCTCCTATAAAAGGAGAATTGCTAGTGTATTGAAATAATTAGAATTCTACGAAAGCAAAAATTTTATGGGTTTTAACTTTTACAATCTTAGACAAGAACTCGAGTAGCTGGTCTAACTAGTATAAAAAATGAGTTTTTGGAGAAACCTTTCAGCAGACAAGAAGTTGAGAAAGTTTTCTTCAATACTAGAAGCTTGAAAGTGCTTAGAAAGGATGGGACCACGAGTTTGTTTTACCATAAGTATTGGGAAATTTTTGGTGATTCAGTTATAAATAGAACATTGTCCTTCGTTTACTTAGGTCATTTGTTAAAGGAGATTAACAAAACTATTATAGCTTTGATACTAATGACTACAAGTCCAGAAAAAGCAAGTGAGTTTCATCCGATTAGTTTATGTAATGTTGTTTACAAGATTATACCCAAAGTTCTTATGAAAAGTTCAAACCACATTTGGATAGTGTAATTTCCCCTTACCGAATTGCATTTGTGTGAGGCAAACTGATCTCGAACAATATAATTCTTTCGAATGAGGTTTTGGAATTTATTAGAAAAAAGGAAAAAAAAAAGGTAAGGAATCCTATGTGGTGCTCAAACTAGATATGAGAAAAGCTTATGATAGGTTCTTTTGGAACTTTATTTAGGTTCTTAAAACGTATGGTTTTAGTCACTTCTGAATTAAGTGTATCATATAATGCATTACAACAGTGTTTTTTCAAATTCTGATCAATAGAAAACCTCTCGAATGTTTATATCACGTGTGCCAATATTCCGCCATGTTAGTGTTTGGATTTTACCTCTAAAATCCACTTACTCAAATTTTAGGCAATAAACAAACAAGTGTCAAGCACACAATAATTCAATGTGGTTCGACAACCTCTTTGCCTATGCCACCAATAAACTCACGACTTTATTAATCTTTAACAATAACTTTAAGAAAAACAAAATTATTACCTTAACAACTTCACAACCCAAAATCTCCAATATATCCAAAACTCTCAACTGAGCTCTAATTGTAAATCCCTTTGATTTACAATGTATATTGAAATTACGAGTATGCCTCAAAATATCTCTAGGACCCTCTTTATACAGAGAATTTTTTTCTAATACTATTAGGAAAGGAACAACAACATCATAGTAGACTACTGCTACTATTTGCATAAGGAACAATCTAATAGGAAACTAGTACTACTCCTACGAGAACAACCAACTATAAAATAGAAAACTAGCTTTCTCAAACCAATTAGAATTCTTTCTTGTAAGGATTTGAACCAAAATCTTAACAATTCTCCATCTTGGCTCAAATTCTCCATACCTCATCAACAAATCTAACTTTCATCTTGGTTGGTGAGATTCTTCATTTTGGTACTTCCAAACAAAACCTTCCCATCCAATACATACAAGCCCTTCTTGTTCATATTAGCCTTCAACACTACATTTCATTCATTAAGAACTTGCATATCTTCATTTCCCGTAATCCTCGTGTATCCCATCTTGTCAAGCTCCCCTAAAGAGATGATATTTGTAATGAGAGAAGAAGTAAACTTCACCTTCTCAAGTGTCTTCAAGCTTCCATCATAGAGCTTCAACCTTAAACTCCCTTCACCATTAATTACTTTGTGTTTTTACTTTCAGTAACAACTATGACATGGGTATATTCCTTCATACAATTAAATTATTTCATCTTATTGATATGTGAATGGAAGACGTCGAATCAAGTAGCACCATATTATTCTTATCAACTTTTTCTTCAATGTGCTTAATAGCTAGCATCTTTTCATCACTTCCCTTGGTGATATTAGCATTTTCACTAGTCTTTTCATAATTATTCTTCTTCTCACTCATCATTCTTAACTCTTTTAAATCATCCTTCATGTCCTTACAATAATATTGTATACGTCGTATCTCTCCGCAGTAAAAGAACTCCTTCTCATTGTCATCTCTAGGCCTAGATTTGGATCTCCAACTTGAGCCATTGTTTGCTCTCAATTTGTAAAGACTCATCCTGGGTTGGTCACCCCCGAGACGATGTCGTCACATTTTGAAATCATAGCAAGACACATATGCAACAATATAAAAACATACATCGACTAAAAATATATATACAACAACCTTTAACCTTCAACCCTCAACAGGAGAGTTACATTATTAATATCTCATCTGAAACAATATATACAATATATTATACATGAATATCTATTTTTTTTTCTTTCCTTAGTCTGAGGATGTGGACCACGAGACTTACATATAATAACTCAGTCTGAATCTCAACTCACAAATTTATCCGTCTTGCCCACTACCTGAAATTATTTAACAATGAGGAGTGAGCTTCACAAGCTCAGTGAATTAAATTTACTATAAGTACTCGATTTGTATACTTCTAGTTATATTCAATCATTTGTCAATCTTACAATAAATAAATTTTCAGGCTATCTTCTTTCAATACATATATCTCACATATTATATCAATTTAATATAATCATAAGGTCCACATCATACAATCAATCGATCATATAATTCTTTATTATATCATCCTTTCTATTAATTTATCATCAAAGTTGTCTCATTATGAGATTCATCTATCTATCAATCATTTTATAATCAAGATTGATTCTTTAGCATCTTAGCAATTAATAATAAATATTTAAAACAAATATAATGCATGAATTTAAATTATTTTTCTTTTTTTCTCATCAGATCATTTCATACTATCATTTGGGAACGTCTTCCCACATGTCGACATGTTTAAGACAAACCACCTACTTTCCTGGTCTTCTCAACCAGACCAGCTGCCTTCCTGGTCTTCCTTTTTATGCATATGAGCAATGACATGCACGCAAGCACACATCAAAGCATTCAATTCTACTATCCCTTTCTCAAAATTATTATTTTTATCATATTTATTAAATTGTCTCCTCATATATCATATTAATTTTTTAATCATTTTTTTTCAAAAATTTCATATATCTTTTCAGCATATTTTTCATTAATTTGTCCGTTTTAAAATATAAATTCTTATATAATTAATTTTCATCATATCGTTTAATCCCTGATCAATAAATCAATCAATTATCACATATAAAAGAAAATACATCATCCAACCATTACAATTTAACAATTTATTCAAATGTCATAAATTCATATTTTTTATTGGTCTCAATTACCAGAAGTAAATCTAACTCACCGCGTAGCACTTAAAGCTACCCGTGGATCACTTCCTTGCATTTCTTACTCCATTCAGCAATTTCTTGGGATTGCTGGTCACTAATACTTAACCACAAACTTTCATAAATCTTACTATTTCATAACTTAATTCAAACAATATAATTATTTAGTTATGAGTCTTATTGAAAATTTACCTCAAATGTGATGAAATCTTGCTATTGTAATTGGATGACTATAATTATCTCTAATATTGGAGAAATTTTCTTCATAACTTATTGTGCTAAGAATTTGAATTGAATAAAGAAGAAACCAAACGGAATTTGAAAGAAATGAAATCTCTGCTCTTCAGAGACACATATAAGGCTTTGAATTTTTTTAATAACAAATAATTCAAAATATCAAGATTCATGATTATGTTCACGTAAATATAATCAACCTTCACTGTTTACCGCTTTGTTTTTTTAATATTATATATATATTTTCTTTTTACCTTCACCTGAACGTCTTTACGCCTGCCCCTTTTTTTAAAAAATTTTCATATTCTCCGTCGATTATTTACAATTCTGTCATCATTTAAAATTTATTGTTTTGCCATTTTCCCTTTAAAAAAATCAAAATTTCATCATTTCTTCATTCTAAAAATTTTATAAAAATTTTCTAATTTTTGTTTTACTTATTTTCCTCAATTTCAGTCCATATTTGTCTTTAAAATCTTTCATTGTAACTTCAAATTCAGAAAATTTTCAGTACTTTCTTCTTAAAAAATTTCTAAGTCTTTTCAACAAAATTTTCAATATTATTTCAAATCAATACTAAATCTTTCATCTATGGATTATTTGATTTAGTATAATATAGTAAAATTACTTCTTTACCCTTATTTTATGAACACAAATATTACAATTCTACCACCTTATAAAAATTTTGTCCCCAAAATTTCCTTACCGAACTCATGAAAAAGTTGGGGGTACTCTTTCATCATTCTTGCCTCATGCTCCTAAGTAATTTCTTCAATATCTTTGTTCTACTATAACCCCTAAACTAAAGGAATAACTTTATTACGCAAGACTTATTCCTTTCTATCTAGAATTCTGACCGGTACTTCCATAAAGGTCAAATCTTCCTAAAGTTCTACAGCCTGACTCGAGATACTATGGGATTCATCATGTAAACACTTTCTCAAAAGTGAAACATGAAACACATTTTGTAATTGCTTTAAATCCGAAGGCAAATACAATCTATATGCTACTGTTCTAACTCTTTCAATCACCTCATAGGGCCCTACAAATCTCGGACTCAACTTTCCTTTCTTTTTAAATCTTAATACACCCTTCCACGGAGATATCTTCAAGTACCCCCAGTCACCAACCTGAAACTCAAGAGGTTGTCTTCTATTATCAGGATGTTCTTTCTACCTATTTTGTGCTGCTATAAGTTTCTCTCTAACCAATTTGATATTTTCAATAGTTAAATCTATCATTTCTGGACCAAATATCTTTTTTTCTCCAACCTCTTCCCAATATATTGGAGTTCTGTACCTTCTACCATATAAAGCCTCAAATGGTGCCATCCCAGTACTAGCTTGATACTGATTATTGTATGCAAACTCGATTAAAGGTAAATAACCATCCCAGCTCACTAAAAAACTCAATACACTTGCCTTCAGCATTCTAATGATTCTCTCTGTCTGCCCATCGGTTTGAGGATGAAAAGTTGTACTAAACTGCAACTGTGTACCCATAACTTTCTGAAAACTCCTCCAAAATCTAGAATCTCTATCTAATAAAATGCTCAAAGGTACTCCATATAATCTCACAATCTCCGCTACATACCACTCTGCCAACTTTTCAGGACTCCATTTAGTTTTAATAGGAAGGAAATGCGAAGACTTAGAAAGTCTATCCACTATAACCCATACAGCATCATGACCTCTCTGGATATGGGGAAAACTAGAAACAAAATTCATACTAACATTTTCCGATAGCCATTCAGGTACTGGACGAGGCTGTAATAAACTTACCAGATTTCTATTATCAGACTTCACCTGTTGACAAATCAAACATCTAGAAATATGCTTAGCTACATCCTTCTTCATCCCTGACCACCAAAAATTCTGTCTCAACCCTCTATACATCTTATTATTACCCAGGTGCATAGAATACACATAATCATGAGCCTCTCTTAATATCTCCTTTCTCATCTCAACATCATTGGGAACACAGACTCTATGTCCAAATACCACCATACCATCTTCTCTAAGTCTGAACTCAATCTGCTTCCCACTCAATACTTCCTGTCTGATCTTCTCTATCCTTTCATCTCTACTTTGCATCTTTAACAAACGATTAATAATAGAAGATTGTACCACCATATTTGCCATCAATACTCCTCTATCACAGATACTCAACTGCATTCTCATTTCTCTCGATTCTACCATCAAGCTAATATCATGACTCCCAATAGCAACTAATCTCCTTATAGACTTTCTACTCAATGCATTAGCTACTACATTAGTCTTCCTTGGGTGATAGTGAATTGTGCAGTCATAGTCACTAATCAACTCCATCCACCTCATTTTCCTCAAATTCAACTCTCTCTGGGTACGTAAATGAGTCAAAATTTATGGTTAGTAAAAATTTCCCAAGTAGCTCTATACAGATGATGTCTCAAAATCTTCAAAGCAAAAACTATGGCAGCCAATTCTAAATCATGGGTCGGGTAATTTCTCTCGTGGTTCTTCAATTGCCTAGAAGCATAGGCTATAACTCTCCCATGTTGCATCAACACACATCCCAACCCCTTATGCGACGCATCACTATATACGATAAATCCTTCATCACTAGAAGGAAGCACTAATACCGGAGCAATAGTCAATTTCGCTTTCAACAGCTAAAAATTCTTCTCACATTCTTCTGACCACTTAAACTTCACTTCCTTTATGACCAATCTAGTCAATGGTACAACAATAATAGAAAAATTATGGATAAACCTTCTATAATAACCCACCAACCCTAAAAAGCTTCTAATTACAGTCACACTAGTTGGTCTTTCCAAATTCAACACTGCTTCCACTTTCTGTGGGTCAACTGCTATACCATATCCAGACACAACATACACCAAGAAAGATATTTCATTCAGCCACAACTCACACTTAGAGAACTTTGCATACAATTTCTCTCTCATTGGAATTTCCAACACTATCTCTAAATGTCTCACACGCTTCTCTTCATTATTGGAATACACTAGAATATCATGAATAAATACAATCATAAACCTATCCAAGAATGGTTTAAACACCCAATTCATTAGATCCATAAATGTTACAGGAGAATTAGTCAACCCAAATGGTATCACAAGGAACTCATGATGGCTATAACGTGTCCTAAAAGTAGTCTAAGGTACGTCCCCCTCCTTTATCCTCAACTGATGATAACTTGATCTCAGATCTATCTTAGAAAATATCCTAGCCCCTTACAACTGCTCAAATAAATCATCTATCCTAGGAAAATGATATTTATTCTTGATGGTGATCTTATTCAACTTTCTATAATCAATGCACAACCTTTTCATTCCATCTTTCTTCTTCACAAAAAAAACAAGGGCTTCCTATAGTGACATACTAGGTCGAATAAATGGAGGCAAACCATACAACTCCTCAGGGAACACATCAGAAATTCTTTCACTACTAAAATTTCTTCTAACTTCCTAATTTCCTTTCTAGAATCCACCACATACGCCAAATACCCCTCACAACCCTTCCTCAACCATCTACTAGCAGTCAGGGTAGAAATAAGATAGTTGACTAGTATCTTACGTTCTCCCTGAAAAATTAAAGTCCTCATGTCCTGGTATCCTAAACACCTCATTTTCCCTAAAACAATCTACCTAATCATGATATATAGATAACCAATTCATCCCCAAAATTAAATCAAAATCTGTCATATTTGAAGGTAACAAATCAACTTCAAATTCTCTATCAGCCATACTAATCACACAACCTCGATAAATAGTCCTGATAATAACCCTATCCCCAGTAGGAACCTCAACAATAACATCATGCATCAAAGGACTAACACAAGCCATCAATAAATTTCATATAAACACTGGATGCAAAAAATGGGTTGTACTAGGATCAATCAATAATCTAGCAGGTCTATTGAGAATAGAGACCATACCCGTAACAATATCACGAGTGGTATGTGCATCCTTTTAGGTTAAGGCATAGACTTTGCTGTCTCTGGGCTATAACTGACTACCGCATCCCCTCTTAGCTACTGGTCCTCTGCCTCTGCCGCACATATTCCCTGATCCACCACCTCTCTCCACCTGTTTTCTCTCAACACCTCTAGCACTTATCTCACCAGATTTCCTCACTGGACAATCTACAATAATATACTATCCTTCACCATATAAAAAGCACATTAGAGTAGGAAAATTCCAAGATAGATGCCCTATCTGATTACATCTATAGCAAACTCTTGTCTCTCGATCATATATTAGATTACCACTTCCTCTTTGTGGCATACTTACGCCTCTACCATAACCTCCAGTTCCCATAGCCTGTCTCCCAAATCTAGAGGTCCCACTAATATTTCTCTAAGGTACAGAAGCAACAGATTTTTCTTGCCTCTGACTTTGCATCACAATTCCCTATGACAAGGGACACCCCTTTTGGGGTGGTCTCTACGTCTAGGTCCCGCAAATCTAGACCTCTTCAGCCAATCCCTCATACCTCTAAACTCCATCACATATTTCTCAATCTGTAATGCTTTATCCACCATTATAGCATAATTCACAATACCAATATAAGAGAGTTTAGTTCAAATCTCATAGTGTAACCATCTAAAAATATCTTATATTTCCTCTCCTATGTATTTACTGACTCAGGTACAAACCTAGACAAGACTATAAATCTACTATCATACTCAACCACAAATAAAGTGTTATGCCTTAAATGAATAAAATCTCTCTCTTGTTGTGCTCGAAACATATCTGAAAAATACTTCGCAAAGAACACATCTTTAAACTTACACCAAGTTAAGGGTTGATCTATATGAGTACTCAATCTAGGCAGAATATCCTTCCACCATTGAGAAGCTTCACTTTTCAGCTTAAATGAAGCAAAGGCAACCTTTTGTCTATATGTCACTAGTAAGACTTCAAAATATTTCTCAACATGTTTAGTTCACTGCTCAGCCTCAAAAGGGTTTAAAGATCCTCTAAAAGACTAGGGTTTAAATTTAATAAATCTCATAAAACAATCTCCTTGCATCTCATGTGCAAACCCACCCTCTCCCTTATAAACCTCTTGTCTTACCCACACCAGGTTCTGTTCTACCTCTTTCCTCTAGTCTCCTTTGTAAATTATAAGCCCTATCTTCTGCTGCATTCATTCTCTTTATAGCATGATCAAGAACTTCTCTCAGCTCATTTGTCCTAATATCATATTCTTTCACACCTTTACTAGTACCAGCTGTACTAGCAACCTGTTCCCTTGCATAAACCACTTACTCAACCTCCATCTCAGCTTCAACTCTTCTAAATATTAGGGGTCTACCATGTCCTCTCTGGTTCAGTACTCTACCTCTAGCTCTAGCACGTCATTTTCAGACTGCATTAAAATATAGTTTATTTAAATCTTCTACTTCTTTAAACTTTTATGAAGTCTATAGAATCATAAAAACCTAATGCTCTGATACCAAAATTGTAACGACCTATCTCGGGTTGGTCATCCCCAAGACGGTGTCATCACGTTTTGAAATCCCAACAATACACATATATACAACAATATAAAAACATAAATCGACTAAAAATATAGATACATCAACCCTCAACATGGGAGTTACATTATTAATATCCAATCTGAAACAATATACACAACATATTGTGCATGAATATCTACAATTTTTTTCTTCCCTTAGTCTGAGGATGTTGACCACGAGACTTACATATTATAACTCAGTTTGAATCTCATATCACAAATTTATTCGTCCTGCCCGTTACTTAAAATTATTTAACAATGTGGAGTGAGCTTCACAAGCTCAATGAATTAAATTTACTAGAAGTACTCGATTTGTATACTTCTAGTTATATTCAATCATTTGTCAATCTCTCAATAAATAAATTATTAGGTTATTCTCTTTTAATATATATATCTCATTTATTATATCAATTTAATATCATTATAAGGTTCACATCATACAAACAATCGATCATATAATTCTTTATTATATCATCATTTTTATTATTTATCATCAAAGTTTTCTCATTATAAGACTCATCTGTCTATCAATCATTTCATAACCAAAACTACTTTAGCATCTCAGCCATTAATAGTAAATATTTAAAATAAATATAATGCATGAATTTAAATTTTCTTTCTTTCTTTCTCATCAGATCATTTTATACTATCATCTCGGAACATCTTTCCACATGTCAACATGTTTCAGCCAGACTATTGGAATCACCTTGGAGATGCCCAGGTGGTGATCTTCCAAACACCCAAGTCTAGAATGACTTGTACTAAAAGATCCAGCAATCAAAGCAAGAAAGAAAACACAAGAAATTGTTATCGAGGTTCGGCAATGTGCCTACGTCCCCGTGAGCTCCTCCAAGCCCTCTGCACTAAATCAATGAGTTCTTTACAATTAGCAACATCTATCTAAGAAACCTCAAGTTATTGAAAAACGAAAGAAGAGAACAAGAAAGTTATAAGATCTTTAGTTACCCTGGAATTTCTCCCAAGAAATTCCACTTACAAGTCCTTGAATCCCCTCTCTATACTACTCTCTCTCTCTAGACAACTAGCCTCTCCAATGAGTCTCTCTTGTGTTTTGTGTCTTTGCACTCTCACACAATTCTCTCATTCACATGTTCTATCACACACTTGTGTTTCCACTTGTATCACACACTCCTCTTTGAAGCTAGGTGACCCTTTATATAGTGCACCAACTTCTTAACCAATCTTGAAGGTCAATATCCACCCTTAGATCTTGAGGACCAATCAACCATAACCCTCAATCAATTCTAAGTGATCCTGTGTGTTTTGAACATACCTCGCGACATCATTTAAAATGCTGAAACAAAAGCATCAGGTGTGCCTTATGTTGAGGCTTGGATCAGGGCGTGCTGAGGCTTGGTTCTTCGTGTTGTGGCTTAGATTAGGCTAGGCCACGACGCAGACCAGAGCACCTTTTTCATCCTTTCTAGGCATTGCAGTGTGGGGGAGGCTGAGCCACGGTGTATACCTCCTCTAGGACTCCTCCTTTGCTGGGCACCGCACCTTGGAATGAGCTGGGCCGCGGCACACACTGGTGTGCACTTGATGCTGATCTTTCCTTGTTTAAACCTTGGTTAAACCTTAGACAAATACCAACAATCTCTACCTTTGTCTAAGTGTTTAAACCCGAACCCATTGTGCAGAGAACTCAGTATCCAGACTCATCTTGAGTCACCATTCATCTGACTCTAATCCTAAGAAGTCCAAGGCAATGATTGAACTTGCTTAGAAGTAGAACTTTGTTACCTAAATCTGCAGGACTTCTTTCCATTGTGATTTTGTCCACATGGATGCATCCTTTTGTTGGACATTTATTTACCTAAATAAATAAGCAAATAATCGTACAGTTTTACTTGCAAGTGCACAAGGTCAACTTAGTAGTATAGTGTACGAATACAAGATCATCTCTACATGGATTGGTAAATTTTGATTTAGAATTAGTTTCGCAATAATAAAATAAAAATAAGAGAAATAAATATTGAGTTGGAATTTAATAAAGATAAAGGTGTAGGGACTTGACATCCACCAGTAATCATGCTACCACAACAAAATAGTATGCCAATGCTTTACTCATGTCATGAATACATAATGTTTGTCAACCTAAGGGCATGGTATTTACTCCTTAAGCTATTGATCTCCCTAAGCAACGAGTTAGGCATGGTATCTACTCTAACTCTTTTCTCTCTCAAGGGATTCAACATGGTGCATACTGAGTTGTTCCTTAAGAGAGCATAGGATCTGTGGAAATTGACAACCACACGGGACCTAGGGCATGATATCTACTCCCGGTTTTCCATATTGATTAACCCAAGAATCCGGCATGGATATCTTTTGCTACTAATGTTAAACCAAGGAGTTGGTCATCCAAATTGATTCATCTAACTAATCTATACCACATGCATACGTTGATCAGACACACACATATAAGCAATTTAAATAAAAACAGGTATTAATCAAGTTAAGTAACACAACGTAAATATCGCAAAGGTGCCAATACTAAATTTATTTAGTCAACATAATTAGGGCTTCAACCAAGTCTTTACTAAAAGTTTAAGTACACATAATAAAAATAAAGGAAATAAGAAACTCGAGAGAAAAGTCGTCAATTCTTCTCCACAGTTTCCTTCTCCAATCTTCCCGAACAAAAACTAAACTAAAAGGAAGATACTGTTTCTGTGTTTTACAAGTCTATTTATAGGGTTTTAAGGACACTTGGAAACCCTAATTTCCAAAACAGGGCTCTAACCCTCCTTTCCAAAATAGGAACTGCCATTTTGATGTTTTACTAATTCGTGTGCGCTCGATCGCATGAGTTTGCGCTGCACGAGTGCTTGTGCGCTCAATCGCACTCTTCTGCAGCTCCCAGTTCCAGTTTTGCACTTTGAGTTCCAAAATGCTTCCTTTCTTCCAAAAACCTATAAAAACACAGAAAACACAAAAATGAAGTAAAATGGAATACAATACGCAAACTAAGAGCTTAACAAATGTAAATTAAGGGGTTTAAATATGAATATTTAAGCACTTATCACACCTTCAAACTTAAATATTGCTAGTCCCTTAGCAATATGAAACTGAAACTAAATGAAAAACAACAAAGATAAATTCAATATTCATGTTTTATTTAAAAACTTGGGTTGCACAAAAAACCATGATGATAGTTCATGAGTAAGCTTATAATAAAAACACATTTTTGCAATGAATAAGGATTTTAAAAGTTCATGTTACTTACACAAGGCTAGTTTAAGGCATCACAAGTTAACTTAGTGTATATGGTGGATTAGCACATAAAAGATGGAACTTCCAAATATTTCTATTGTATAGCGTTTCGGTGTCCAAATCTTCATTGAATTCCTTTTTAGACGAAACAAAAATGGCATAGTTTTTACTTCTTTTCTTCTTCTTTGATCATGAGATCTTTGCCATGTTGAGTTCCATTAAGCTTTCTAATTGACCCTTGTAGTGAGTATTTAGCCAATGACTCCCAAACCAGATGGTTCAAGGGCGTTAGGTGTGAAGACACCCCTAAGGACTTATTAACTCGAGTCAAAAAGGCTACGAAACTAACAGGTCTTAATGCTTCCAAGCAAAAATCCCCACCTTTTGACGTGAACACTCACTGCTTACTGAGGCAAGAGGTCCAGTTACTCAGCGAAAATTGTTATGATCATTAAATGCTTAATGCCCACCTTTTGACGTGAACACTCAATGCTTACTGAGGCAAGAGGTCCAGTTACTCAGCGGAAATTTTATTTAATGATCATTAGGAGCATTTTATTTTCTTTTTTTGCATGATGGACATTTTTCTCTTTATTTATCTATGCCAAAGTGTTTATCTAACAAGTTATTTGATTATGGTTAAGTCATCGAAACATATATATATTAAAATTACATGTCATACCCCACACAAATGCGTGCTAATGTGCTCGTGTTAGATCTGGATCAAACTCGTGAATTCTTAAGTGCCTTGAGGTAGGTAACTAACTTTTAAAATTCTTATTACAAGACTATGTGTTCTAGATTTTAAGATTACTAATGAAGTTTTATCATAATATTGTTGTAAACAACCAAATTTTTTTTTCATTAAATATGAATGTGTATTTATCTAAAAAAAACCGGGACAAAGTGTGTGAATGTGTCTCCCATACCCCCAAACTTAAATTACACATTGTCCCCAATGCGTGAATAACATGGAAAGATCTGACCTGGGAGATGGAGAACTAGCTGGGTCGGCATGGCTCATAGCATACCCCAAACTTGAACGAATGCACACATTGTCCCTAAAAAAGAAAAACTAACGTAATACGGGAAAACAAGAAGTACTAAAAATAAATAAATAACAATAAATATGTAAAACAATAAAAATAAAAGGATAAGCTGTGGGGTGCCTCCCATGAGCGCTAAGTTTAACGTCTTCAGCCAGACTAAGCCTTATTTTTCCCCAAAACTAAGATTGGCAGCAACTAGCACAGGTAGTGTCTTATTCTCTCCCATATAAGTATAAGTCAACTCAACTCCAAATTTGGTGCCTGGACAATAGAATGAAAAAAAATAGTATTAGTAGGCACATGAGGTTCAAATGGATCGATGTACTTACTTGGATGCTTTGGAGAAGCCTCTAGAAGGTGCACGATTTCAATGATGTCATCAGTAAAATCCTCATATTTTGGCTCAACATTTGATCCTTTGAAACAATGGGTGAGGGTGGTCTCCAATGGATCAATGTGATGGACGTGAAAAACTTGTTCAACAACACCTTGCTGTTGTTCACTCAACTCTTTAGCCAATTGCCCCACTTGAACTTCCAATCTTTGAATGGCTTGTTCAAGCCTTGCAATGGTTTGTCTTGTCTCAGTCCGAAATTTCCTTTCCTCTGCATAAACTGATCTTGTGAGGTCATCAATTGTTGTTGCTGAGTTGCCAACTGCATCACAAGACTCTCTAGGTTACTTTTTTTTTTTATTCGAGAACTGAGTGTCCTGCTTGTTAGGAGTTCCTTTGTTGCCCTTGAAAGTTCAAGGCATTTTGATCGTTGCTCCATGAGAAGTTAGGGTGAGTCTGCCATCCAGGATTATAGGTATTTGCATATATATTGTAGTTGTTCGGCCCCACATGATTTGCTTGCTCTTGATCTACAGATGAATATAATGGGCAAGTGTCAGTAGTGTGATCAAAACGAGAACATATAGCACATAACTGGAGTTGTTTGGCTCATGGACTAAGTGAGATGTTTTGAGTAGTCATGAATTTTATAAGTATATCTAGCTTTCACTCTATAACCGCTAGATAAACATAACTAGCTACCGCCATTGGTGCTTCTCCTTCGAATGAATTAGTTAAAAAACTTCAGTGTAGCAGTTTCAATACTGCTTTTCGGGTACTCTCTGGAGCTTTTGCGCTCGAGCGCACCAAGAACAGCGTTCGATCGCACTGGGATTACGCTCGATTGCAATGAGGACATAAACGCCTCCTTTGCACACCTGAACAAAAACAAAAAATGAAAAAAAGGAATAAATCTTATTTTTGATAAAAATAAAAATAAAACGGAACAGAATAAAATAAAATAAAATAAACTGACGAAAATAATTCCAAAAAGAAATTTAGCACAATCCCCGGCAACGGCCCCAAAAACTTGTTGAACGTTTATTTACCTAAATAAATAAGAAAATAATCGTACAGTTTTACTTGCAAGTGCACAAGGTCAACTTAGTAGTATAGCGTGCGAATGCAAGATCATCTCCATAGGGATTGGTAAATTTTGATTTAGAATTAGTTTCACAATAATAAAATAAAAATAAGAGAAATAAATATTAAGTTGGAATTTAATAAAGATAAAGGTGTAAGGACTTGATATCCACCACTAATCATGTTACCATAACAATACAGTATGCCAATGCTTTATTTATGTCATGAATGCCTAATGTTTGTCAACCTAAGGGCATGGTATCTACTCATTAAGCTATTGATCTCCCTAAGCAACGAGTTAGGCATGGTATCTACTCTAACTTTTTTCTCTCTCAAGGGATTCAGCATGGTGTATACTGAGTTGTTCCTTAAGAGACCATAGGATCAGTGGAAATCAACAATCACATGGGACCTAGGGCATGGTATCTACTCCCAGTTTCCCATGTTGATTAACCCAAGAATCCAGCGTGGATATCTTTTGTTACTAATATTAAACCCATGACTTGGTCATCCAAATTGATTCAACTAACTAATCCATACCACATGCATACGTTGATCAAACACACACATATGATGAATTTAAATAAAAACAGGTATTAATCAAGTTAAGCAACACAACATAAATATCGCAAAGGCGCTAATACTGAATTTATTTAGTAAACATAATCAGGGCTTCAACCAAGCCCTTACTAAAAGTTTAAGTACACATAATAAAAACCCGAGAGAAAAGTCGTCAATTCTCCTCCACAGTTTCCTTCTCCGATCTCCCCGAACAAAAACTAAAGTAAAAGGAAGATACTGTTTCTGTGTTTTACAAGTCTATTTATAGGGTTTTAAGGACATTTGGAAACCCTAATTTCCAAAACAGGGCTCTAACCCTCCTTTCCAAAATAGGAACTGCCGTTTTGATGTTTTACTAATTCGTGTGCGCTCGATCGCATGAGTTTGTGCTACACGAGTTCTTGTTCGCTCGATCGCACCAAGCACTGCGCTCGATCGCACTCTTCTGCAGCTCCCAGTTCTAGTTTTGCTCTTTGAGTTCCAAAATGCTTCATTTCTTCTAAAAGCCTATAAAAACACAGAAAACACAAAAATGAAGTAAAATGGAATACAATACGCAAACTAAGAGCTTAACAAATGTAAATTAAGGGGCTTAAATATGAATATCTAAGTACTTATCACTTTCCGTAACATTTTCCCGAACGAAATGATATCCAACATCCACATGCTTAGTCCTCTCATGGAATACTGGGTTCCAACATAAGTGCCATGCACTTTGGCTATCCGAAAACACCACCACCTGCTCTTTTAGGACCTTCCACTTGTCTAACAACCCTTTGCACCACATAGCCCCCTTGAAGGCTTCCGTAGCCACTATGTACTCTGCCCTGGTTGTTAAGAGTGCTACCACCGGCTGCCACTGAGCCTTCAAGTACCTCAACAACCACTTCATCCCAAGCCAAAGCTCCTTTTTGGGATTACTCACAAATCTGCTCAGAGCACTAACTGCCCGAGAAACCTTCAACTTGTTTCTTTCCCTTTCCTGGATTATTCTCATCCCAAGGATCTTTTGTGCAAGGCTAAGATCCTTCCTCTCGAACTCCTCCCTGAGTTGAGATGTCAACCTTTCCGTCCTCTCTCTGCTGTTCTCAACCAACAGCATCTCATCCGCATAGACGAGGATACTCACCACTTTCTCCACCTCGTGTCTAAGTGAGAAGGTTTCTGTGAAATCTATGCATTCTCTTTTCGTGAACCCCTTCGCTACCAGCCTAGCCTTATTCTGGACTTTATCCCCTAGAGGGTTCCATTCTTTGATCTTGTAAGTGCACTTACAATCCATAACTCTCTCTTTTCCGGGAATGTGCACCAATTCCCAAGAGTTGTTCTTCCTCAAAGAATCAATTTCTTCCTCCACGGCTACCTTCCATCTTGACGAATCCTTACATCCCATAGCATCAATGTAAGTTTTTGGTTCACTTATCCCTCCTTTTATCTAAGGAGCTACTGCATTCGCAACCGCAAAACTATATCTCAAAGGTGGTCTGACCAGCCTTCTTTCTCGGTCCCTTGTGAGCTGATAGTCATTCTGACTTGCTGCATCATCCCCTTCTAGTTCATCCTCCTCTCAAGTGTCCTGAGCTTGGCATTCATCAATGGGCTCTACCTGGTCCGAACCCTCTTGCCTTCCTCACTCTACCTAAACTGAATTTTCCTTGATGCTATGCTCCACAAATACCGAACTGGTTTGCTCACTATCCCCTGCAGGGTTAGTTTTCTCCAAATAAGGAAATAAATGCTCATTAAAAATAATATCCCTACTTATTATGAGTTTAAATCCTTTTTGCTCTAAGGACCACAACCTGTACCCCTTAGCCCCTTCCTCATATCCTAGAAACACACATTTCCTGGGCTGAGTTTATCATCCTTTTGATGTGTATATGCAGCACACCCAAAAGTTCTAAGGTTGTTCAACTCAGGGGGTTTACCACTACACATCTCCTCGAGAGTCTTGAGCTCTAAATCTCTAGAGGGCGATCTATTAACCAAATACGCAGTAACAGACACCGCTTCCCCCCAAAAACGTTTGAATAATTTGGATCCTATTAACATGCACCTAACCTTTTCTATAAGGATCTTATTCATCCTCTCAGCAACTCCACTTTGTTGAGGCGTTTTCACAATCGTTCTATGTCTTAGAATCCCATTTAACATACAGAATTGATTAAGTTCCTTGTTAAAAACTTCTAAGCCATTATTAGTTCTTATCCTCTTAACTACCCTGCCCGTTTGAGTCTCCTCTAGCTTTTTCCACACCTACTAACTTATTCAAAGCATCTAATTTATTTTTAACCAAATAAACCCAAACCTTTCTTGAATAATCATCAATTAAAGACAGAAAGTAAAGATTACCTCCCTGTGTTGGTGTTCTTGCTGGTCCCTAAATGTTCGCATGGATGTAGTCAAGAATGCCCTTAGACTTGTGTACTCCGGTGTTGAAGCTGACTCGATGTTGCTTCCCAAGAATGCACCTCTTGCAGAAGTCGAGTCTTTCTACCTTGTCACCATCAAGTAATCCATTATTGCTGAGAACTTGTAGCCCCTCTTCGCTTATATGTCCCAAGCGATTATGCCAAAAACCCCTTTATCCATCTCAGCTACTAAGCTTGCTGCTTGATCCTTGATGTCCGTGTCTCCGATCATCTCATAGAGACCATTCTTCATTGCTGCTTTGATCACTACCAAAGATCCCTTGTTTACCTTGATCTTTTCTCCCTCTGCTTTATATGTGTACCCCATGGAATCACTACCAAAGATCCCTTGGTTACCTTGATCTTTCCTCCCTCTGCTTTATATGTGTACCCCATGGAATCTAGCTGCCCTAATGAGATCATATTTCTTCTCAAATCCGGAAGATATCTCACATTGCGTAGTAGCCTTGTGACTCCATTAAACATCCTCAACTGGATGTCTCCTATCCCTCTCACTTGGCAAGAAGTTTCATTCCCAAGGAAAACTTTTCCATCATTGGTTTCCTTAAAATTCTTGAACCAATCCCGGTGAGGGCACATGTGATGAGTGCACTCGGTATCCAAGATCCATTTCTTGCTGCCTTCTTGCCCCTTGCTCACACTTGAGCACACAACAAGTACATCATCATCTTGTTGTTCTTCATTGGCAACCGAAGCCATAAGCCTCTCCATCCTTGGTATGGCTTCTTCCCTCATCCCTCATCCCTCATCTTCTTCTTGCAATCTTTCCTGAAATGACCCTCCTTATGGCAGTAGAAGCATCTCCCATGGCTTTCTCCTCTACCTCTATCCCGGTAGTAGCCATGTATGTTACTGTACGCTCTCCATGGCTTTCTCTCTTACCTCTATCCTGGTAGTAGCCATGTATGTTGTTATGCGCTCTCCATGGCTTTCTCCTCTACCACAGTCCTAGTAGTAGCCATGTATGTTGTTGTGCACTCTCCCATGGCTTTCTCCTCTATCTCTATCCCAGTAATAGCCATGCATGTTGTTGTGCACTCTCCCATGGCTTTCTCCTCTACCTCTGACTCGGTAGTGGCCATGTATGTTACTGCCATACTGAGTTGCTGGCCTTCCTTTAACGAACAACCCTTCTCCACTTGATGCACTCCTCATCTTAGCATCAAGATTATCTTACAACTCTTTATTAGAATCCAATTTAAAAGAAAAGATTCATTTACGAAGATACCTCTTATTAGGGAGAGTCTTGGCAAGAAACAACTCATTTAGTTTCTTCCAAATGACAGCTGGATCTTCCGAGTCTCTGCACTCCCTTGTGACATTATCCGATATGTGCAGAAAGATGGTGTTGTATGCCATCTTCTTCATCTTAATCTGTTGGTCTTCCATGATACTTGCTGGAAAAGTGTCATCTTCTCCAATCTCCAAGTCCACCTTTTGTTGCATAAGAATTTCCTTGATCTTCCACTTCCAAAGGGCAAAATCTCCCTTTCCATCAAACTTCTCAACAATGAAATTTGAAGCCATCTTACGGAAAAGATCCCAGATTTATGAAGCACCCACAATTGCTTTCCAACTTCTTCTAAACCTCAAGAACACGATCAAAGATTGATCTTAATACCGTTCTTGAATCACCCTCAAGAACAAGATCTGATCTTGATCTTTACTCCGTTTTTGAATCACCCAAGAAGTTGATCTTTGATTCTTGGAGTCTTAACTCCATCACCTTCTGTTCCAACTCTGATACCCGCTATCCAAAGCTCTGATACCACTTTTGGGAAATCACCTCAAGATGCCCAGATGGTGATTTTCCAAACACCCAAGTCTAGAATGACTTGTAAAGAAAAGAAACAGCAAACGAAGCAAGAAATAACACAAGTAATTTGTTATCAGGGTTCGACAATGTGCCTACATCCTCGTGAGTCCCTCCGAACTCTCTGCACTAAATCAATGGTTCTTACAATTACAGTAACTCCTCTTCAAGAACATGATCTAATCTTGATCTTAACATCGTTCTTGAAGAATGAAAGAAGAGAGAAAATAAAGTGATAAGGTCTTGAGTTACCCTGGAATTTTCCCCAAGAAAATTCCACTTACAAATCCCTTGAATGCCCAATCTATACTACTCTCTCTCTTTAAACAGCTAGCCTCTCTACAATGAGATCTCTCCTGTGTTTAGTTTCGTTGCACTCTCACACACCCATGTGTTCTATTTCACACACACTCACATGTCATCACATGTTATGTCACACTTGTTGAGATTGAAGCTAGGTGACCCTTTATATAGTGCACCACTTCTTGAACTTATCTTGAAGGTCAATCTCCACCCTTAGATCTTGAGGACCAATCAATCATAGCCTCTCATAAATCCTAAGTGATCCTATGCATTTTGGTCATGCCTCACGCACCATTCGAAATGCTGAAACATAAGCATCAGGTGTGCCTCGTGCTGAGACTTGGAACAGGGCTTGTTGAGGCTTCGATTGGGCTAGGCCGTGGTGCAGACTAGGGCACCCTCTTCATCCTTTCTGGGCACTACGGTGTGGGGGAGGCTGAGCCATCAAGGAGGCTATGTGGTGCAAAGGGTTGTGGGAAGAGTGGAAGGTCCTAAAAGAGCAGGTGGTGGTGTATTCGGATAGCCAAAGTGCGGTGCACTTGTGTAGGAATCTGGTATTCCATGAGAGGACAAAGCACATGGATGTTTGGTATCATTTCATTCGGGAAAATGTTATGAAATGATGCATTAATGTGGACAAGGTAGCCACGGAGGAAAATCTTATAGATTTAGGCACCAAGGTTCTACCTCTAAGTAAGTTCAATCATTGCCTTGGACTTCTTAGGATTGGAGTCAGTTCATATGGTGACTCAAGTTGAGTTTGGATCCTAAGATCTTTGCACAATGGGTTCATGTTTAATCGCTTAGAAAAAGGTAGAGATTGTTGGTATTTGTCTAAGGATTAAACGGGAGTTGAAATTCATCATCAGGTCAAGCTGTGCGCCGCAGACCAGGTGGTGTGCGCCGCAGCCACCAGTAAAGGAGAAGACTTGGAAGAGATGTACGTCGTGGCTTAGCCTCCCCAGCCCAATACAAGCCTCAGAATGAAGCTCGAAGCCTCAGCATGCCTTTTTCCAAGCCTCAGCACGACGCATACTGGATGCTTATGTTTCAGCATTTCAAATGGTACCTGAGGCATGATCAAAACACATAGGATCACTTAGGATTGATGAGGGGCTATGATTGATTGGTCCTCAAGATCTAAGGGTGGAGATTGACCTTCAAGATAGGTTCAAGACGTGGTGCACTATATAAAGGGTCACCTAGCTTCAATCTCAACAAGTGTGACATAACATGTGATGACATGTGAGTGTGTGTGAAATAGAACACATGGGTGTGTGAGAGTGCAAAGACACTAAACATAGGAGAGATCTCATTGTAGAGAGGTTGGTTGTTTAGAGAGAGAGAAAGACTAGTATAGATTGGGGATTCAAGGGACTTGTAAGTGGAATTTTCTTGGGGAAAATTCCAAGGTAACTCAAGACCTTATCACATTCTTTTCTCTCTTCTTTCATTCTTCAAGAATGGTGTTAAGATCAAGATTAGATCGTGTTCTTGAAGAGGAGTTGCTATAATTGTAAAAACCATTGATTTAGTGCAGAGAGTTTGAAGAAATTCACGGGGACGTAGGCACATTACCGAACCTCGATAACAAATTGCTTGTGTTCTTTCATGCTTCATTTGCTATTTCTTTTCTTTACAAGTCATTATAGACTTGAGTGTTTGGAAGATCACCACCTGGGCATCTTGAGGTGATTTCCCAACACAGACCAGCACCTTCCTAGTCTTCTTAGCCAGACCAGCTGCCTTCCTGGTCATCCCTTTTATGAATATGACCAATAACATGCAAGAAAGCATACATCAAAGCATTCAATTCAACTATCTCTTTCTCAAAATTATTATTTTTATCATATTTATTAATTTGCCTCCTCACATATCATATTAATTTTTCAATCATATTTTTCAAAATTTTTATATATCTTTTCAGCATATTTTTCATTAATCTATCATTTTTAAAATATAAATTCTTATATAATTAATTTTCCTCATATCATTTAATCCCTATTCAATTATCTCACATAAAAGAAAATACATTATCTAATCATTATAATTCAACAATTTATTCAAACATCATAAATTCATATTTTTTATTGGTCTCGATTACTAAAAGTAAATCTAACTCACCATGTAGTACTTAAAGCTACCCGTGGATCACCTCTTTGCCTTTCCTACTCCTTTCAACAATTTCTTAGGATTGCTGATCACCAATACCTAACTATAAATTTTCATAAATCTTACTATTTCATAACTTAATTCAAACAGTATAATTATTTATTTATGAGTCTTATCGAAAATGTACCTCAAATGTGATGAAATCTTGCTATTGTAATTGGATGACTATAATTATCTCTAATATTGGAGAAATTTTTTTTTATAACTCTTTTTTGCTAAGAATTTGAATTAAATCTCTGTTCTTCAGAGACACATATAAGGCTTAGAATTTTTTTTCATAATAAATAATTCAAAATATCAAGATTCATGATTATGTTTACGTGAACATAATCAGCCTTCACCATTTACTGCATTGCTTTTTTAAAATTATATGATTTTTTTTTTCTTTTTAACTTCATGTGAACATCTTTGCACCTGCCCTTTTTTTTAAAAAAAAAAAATTAACATATTTGCCATCGATTATTTACAATTCTCTCATCATTTAAAATTTACCGTTTGTCATTTTCTCTTTAAAAAATCAATTTTTTCATCTTTTCTTCTTTCTAAAAATTTTATAAAAATTATAGGAAAATATAATTTTTTATATTTTCTTCTAATTTTTTTTAATTATTTTTCTCAACTTCGGTCTATATTTTTATTCAAAAATCTTTTATTTTAACTTCAAATTTCGAAAATTTTCAGTACTTTCTTCTTCAAAAATTTCTAACTCTTTTAAACAAAAATTTCAATATTATCTTTCAAATATTATTTTAAATCAATACTAAATCTTTCATCTATGGATTATTTAATTCAATAAAATATATGTAAAATTACTTCTTTACCCTCATTTTATGAACATGAATATTACACCATTGACTCCTCCCTCAATTAGAACTCTCCACAACAAGCATTTGACTATCACTAGGCAAACTCTCGTTTCCCGTCAGCCTCTCATTCTCACGCAAGAGTGCGGTCACAGTATCTAAGCTCAATGTCAACTTGTCCACTAACAATGTTTGCGCCAATGGTTTGTAAGATTTTGTTAAAGATGATAAAAAAGTAATGCCTTCTCTTCATCCTTCAATGTTTATTCTGTATTCAACAATTGAGACATTAGCTTGTTGAATTCATCCAAATGATCATGAAGATTTATACCTTCTTCTATAGTTCCATCTTGAGACATAATCTGTTGGTCAAAGGCTTTGATGTAAAGATGTTCTCGAACTTATCCCACAAACCCTTGGATGTAGTTTTCTTCAACATAGTATACTTGATCTTGAGAGCAAGAGCCAACCTGATTATGCTCACAACCTTCCTCTAAATCAATTGTTACTTTCTATCAGTCACCTCTTCTGGGTTTTCTTCCTTTAAAGTGTGATCAAGATCTTGAACTATACTCTACCACAGAGTAAAATTATTTCGTCCATAAAATGAAAGAATCTCAAATTTAGGTATACTTGTTGACATGATGGTACAGACGCAACAAATTACAACATGCAGCTTCTTCAAATAGATGATCAGGCTCTGATACCAGTTGTTGGGATTTTACCTCTAAAATCCACTTACTCAAATTTTTGACAATAAACAAACAAATATTAAGCACACAATAATGTGGTTCGGCAACTTATTTGCCTACATCACCAACAAACTCACAACTTTATAAATCATTAGCAATAACTTTAGGAAAAACAAAATTTTTACAATGTATATTCGAATTATCCAAAGTTCTAGTTGTAAAACAAAATCTCCAATATATCCAAAGCTCTCAACCAAGCTCTAGTTGTAAATCCCACTAATTTACAATGTATGTTCGAATTATGAGTATGCCTCAAAACTTTTCTAGGACCCCTTTTATATAGAAGATATTTTCCTAATACTATTAGGAAAAGAACAACAACATCATAATAGATTACTACTACTACTTGTACAAGGAACCATCTAATAGGAAACTAGTACTACTTCTACTAGAACAACCAACTATAAAATAGAAAACTGCTTTTCCCAAACCAATTAGAATTCTTCCTTATGAGGATTTAAGCCAAAATCCTAACAATTAGTTTATGGATTTGGAAGGACAAAATCATATTAAAAGGGTTGGTAATGCTCGAAGAGCTCCTCTTATCATGTATATGTTGTACATTGAAGATTGTTACCTCTTTTCATCCTTATAAAAACGGCCTAGAAAAGCTTAGGGAACTCGTGGACACCTTCTCTTAGTGGTCTAGGCAGAAGATTAATGCACTGAATTCTGAATTTAGGAATCGACATGAATTTTATCAAATGCATTTCTGGCCTAATGTGATAGAATTTCTGCTCTCTTTAAGGTGAAGGCCTTTGCAAGGGAGATATTTCAGAATCAACATGAATTTTATCACACATATATAAGAAGATGACATTCCAGAAAATTATGGGTAATATTTCAAACAAATTGGTTAGCTGTGAAAGTAAACTTTTGTACCAAGCTGAAAGGCTGGTTTTAATCAAATCCACCAATGCAACAATATCTTACTATACTATGAGCTGCCTTAAAATTCACTATTGTATTTGTAACAAAATTAATTCAAAGATTACCAACTTTTTACAGGGACATGGAGAGGAGGAGAAAAGAATGAATCCAGTGGACAAAATAGTTCTGAGACTTCTAAAACAAAAGGGTAGTAAGAGTATTCTTGATCTTTCATGTATATGAATCAAGCTCTCCTTGGTAAACAAGCACGAAGAATTGCTTCTAATTCGATTTCTACCATTATGCATGCCCTCCAAAAGAAATACTTCAAGAATTGTAATCTATGGACTTACGAGAAAAAGGCTTAAGATGGATTTGGAAGGGAATTATCTCATTAACGAAGGTTTTAGAGATTCTAGAATGGATATTATTTCAATTCCTTCTTTCAGAAAATTCATTGAAACTCCTCCTGAAGATGGAGCATCTGAGGTGGAGATGGTTACGAGGTCCTTTAGGGAACACCATCTTTGGTTGTTTGATCTATCAGGATAATTCACAATGAGAACAAGATATTCTATTGCTTACTAGTCTTTTTGGACTAATAGAAAACTAAGAGAAATAGGGTTTTGAAAGAGAAAAATTGTATTGAGTATGTCTTGATTTACAAATATACTGTAGTATATATAGTTGTACAAAGAGCCATATATGGCAAGTATAAATTAGCCAAGTAATTAAAACCTAATTAGACAAGTAACCTAATATATATTCTAACACCCCCCCCTCGCCCGCCCCCCCCCCCCCCCCCCCGGCAGACTCAAGGTGGTAAAGTACATGCCAACTTGAGTTTGCTAACTAACTCATGAAAACGGTCAGGTAAGTGAGATTTAGTGAAGATATCAGGAATCTGAGCAGCATAGTGAATAGAAACAAGGCGAATGGTACCATGGTCGATATATTGATGAACAAAATGATAATCATTCTTAATGTGTTTGGTCCGTTCATGAAAAACATCATTATGAGCAATAGCCATGGCACTCCAATTATCATAATAAATAATATTGGCTGCAGAATGTGTAACATCGATATCCTGGAATAACTAATGAAGCCAGAGAAGTTCAATAGTAGTATCAACAATAGCTCGATATTCTGACTCTGAACTGGATTTAGAAGTAAGAGTTTGTTTCTTACTGTACTAAGAAATAAGTGAGCCACCCAAGAAAAAAAAGAAACCAGTGGTAGAACGTTGATCAGTAGGATCCCTAGCCTAATCAGCATCAGAATAGGCATGTAACTTAAGAGAAAACTATGGGGAGAAATGCAAGCCATGAAACAAAGTACATTTGACATACCGAAGGATGTGAAGAACAATAGGAAAATGAGTGGTGTGAGGTGCAGACATAAACTGACTAACTATATGAACAACATGAGCAAGATCAGGATGAGTCATAGTGAGATAAACCAAGCTCCCAACCAACTAACAATAAAGTGTAGGATCACTAAGAGGTTGACCATCAGTAGAAGTGAACTTTACATTAGCCGTAAGAGGAGTAGAGGCAACCTTATTATCTATCAAACTAGCTAAAGTAAAAATATCAAAAGCATACTTAGCTTGAGATAAATAATAACTAGTAGAATAAAAAGATACTTAAAGACCCAAAAAGTAGCTAAGAGAACACAAATCCTTCATTTTGAATTCTTGACTAAGAAAAGCTTTGAGCTTAGAAATACCTTGTTTATCATCACCTGTCATGATCAGATCATCAACATATAAGAGGAGAAAAACATAACCTCATTTAGTTTTCTTGAGAAAAATGGTTGTGTTTTTGGGCTTGAAGTGAAACCAAACCGACTAATAATGGATCCAAATTTTGCAAACCAAGCTCATGGAGCTTATTTAAAATCATACAGAGCTCGTCGTAGATGACACATATTGGAAATCACCTTGGAGATGCCCAGGTGGTGATCTTCCAAACACTCAAGTCTAGAATGACTTGTAAAGGCGAATTGGAAACAGAAATAGAAATCAAAGAAAGGAAAGGATACAACAATTGTTATCAAGGTTCAGCAATAGCCTACGTCCCCATGAGTTCCTCTGAACTCTCTGCACTAAATCAATGGTTCTTTACAAATATAACAACCCTCTCCAAGAAACTCAAGTTCTTGAAGAATCAAAGAAGAAAAAGTAAAAGAAAGTGATAAGAACTAACCTTGGAATTTTCCCAAGAAAAATCCCCTTACAAGCCCTTGAATCCCCTTTCTATTCCACTCTCTCTTTCTAAACAACTAGTCTTTATAATAAGTCTCTATTGTTTTGTGTCTTTGCACTCTTACAATTGATCTCACTTTCAATCACAAGTTCCTCACACTTATGGAGATTGAAGCTAGGTGACCCTTTATATAGTGCACCAACTTCTTGACCCACCTTGAGGATCAATATCCACCCTTAGATCTTGAGGACCAATCAACCTTAACCCTCAATCAATTCTAAGTGATCCTATGTGTTTTGTTCATGCCTTACGCACCATTTGAAATGCTGAAACATAAGCATCAGGTGTGCCTCGTGTTGAGGCTTGGAACAGGGCGTTCTGAGGCTTGGATTGGGCTGGGCTACGGCGCTGACCAGGGCACCCTCTTCATCCTTTCTGGGTGTCGCGGTATGGGGGAGGCTGAGCTGTGGTGCACACCTCCTCCAGGTCTTCTCCTTTGCTGGTGGCCACAGCGCACACCACCTGGGCCACGGTGCACAGCTTGACCTGATGATGAATTTCAACTCCCATTTAATCTTTAGACAAATACCAATATTCTCTACCTTTGTATAAACGATTAAACCCAAACCCATTGTGTAGAGAACTCAGGATCAAAACTCAACTTGAGTCACCATATCAACCGATTCCAATCCTAAGAAGTCCAAGGCAATGATTGAACTTACTTAGAGGTAGAACCTTGGTGCCTAAATCTGCAGGATTTTCCTCCGTGGCTACCTTGTCCACATGAATGCATCATTCCGTAACATTTTCCAGAATGAAATGATACCGAACATCCATGTGCTTTGTCCTCTCATGGAACACTAAATTCTTACATAAGTGCAATGCACTTTGGCTATCCGAATACACCATCACCTGCTCTTTCAGGACCTTCAACTCTTCCAATAACCCTTTGCACTACATACCCTCTTTAATGGCTTCCGTTACCATTATGTACTCAGCCTCGGATGTTGAGAGTGCTACCACCGACTACAACTGAGCCTTTCAACTTATACAACATCCGTTTAGGTTGAAGGAGTAGGAGGTAATCGATCTTCTTTTATCCCGGTCTGCTCCATAGTCCGAATCCGCATAACACTCAAGACAGATGGACTTACCCCTCTTCTCATAAATCAGCCCTAATTCTGGGCTTCCCTTCAAGTACCTGAGTAACCACTTCATCCTAAGCTAATGCTCCTTTCTGGGATTACTCATAAACCTGCTGAGCACACTTATTACATGAGCAATATCCGGTCTAGTGCTTACCATGGTGAACATAACTGAACCAACCGCACTAGAGTAAGGGACCTTTTCCATTTCTTTCTTCTTAGCCTCCGATCTCGGATATTGATCGCTGGAGAACTTGAAATGACCAGCAAGGGAACCTTCAATGGTTTGCTATCTTCCTTAGAGAACTTGATATCATCTTCTTTATGTAGGAAGTCTGAGAAATCTTCAATCTGTTTCTCTCTTTCCCGGATTATATTCATTTGAAGGATATTCTGTGCATGGCCAAGATCCTTCATCTCAAACTCTGAACTAAGTTGAGACTTCAATTCTTCTATCCTCTCCATACTGCTCCTAACCAATAATATATCATCAACATAAATGAGGATGACCACCACTTCCTCCACCTTGTGCCCCTTATAGTACAAGCACAAATCATAGTAGCTCCTCATGAAACCCAAGCTAGTTACAAAGGAATCAAACCTCTTATTCCATTGTCGAGGTGACTGCTTCAGGCCATAAAGAGATTTCTTCAATTAGCACACCAACTCTCCCTACTTTCCTTTCTCATAGCCTTCGGGCGGGCTTATTATTGTGAGTTTTAATTTACTCGCAAGCGCACGATTCGTTTGCTGTATAGTGTTATGCAAGTGCGAGGTCGAATCCACAGGGAATTGCGTTGTGAAAATATATTTTTAATCTAAACTAACTCTATCTTAACCTAGTTCCAAATTTCAGAATGATATTGCAAAATAAATTAAAACTAAACTAAGTTGATTTTAAAACTAATAATAAAAAGCACTAAGGTTTCCAAATCCACCCCACCAAAGTTTAAGCACATATGTTCTAAAAATATAGCCTATCAAAACATTCCATGAATCCAACTATAAGACAAAAAAAAAAAGAATATCCCAACTAAACTAAAAGCATCCAATGTATCTGCTCTTAACAAATCACAAAGAAAATCCAATTTAATCGAAAAGCATTCAATGTATCCATCAGATGAAACACAAAGAATATCTAACAGACAATTTAAACTCAATCAATTATAAGATTAACTCAAATAATTGACAGAACATTTATACTAAAAATTGTCAGATTTGTACAAGCAAATCTGAACTACTACGCCAAACAACGGTGGGGCTTCATCTTCAAACTTAGCTGAAGAGTCTAGCCACTCATAACTATGAAACTATAATTCATAATAAAAGTGCTAAACATTAAACTACAACAACTAAATAAAAATAAATAAATAAACAACTTTACATGGGAGAAATTCCACCCGCTGACGGGAGGCGCTTCCCCTCGTGGTAGCAATGCCTTCGGGATCCACCAGAATGCTAGCGGACGTCCACCGGTAAACACCAAAGTGGCTTAGGAATTGTACACTGAATGATGAAGTGGAGTGGGTCTTATATAGGCAAATACCACGAGTGCAATGTGTTTCCAATCTGATGTGGGATGTGGGATATAGAAATGTGTTTCCAACCGATGTGGGCTATGGGATTTAAGTCTTCACATGCCCTTCAAAACTTCTGTTCACGCTGAAATCCCGCACAGCCCGCACAGCCTGACCTTTGTCTACTAAAACGGCCATAACTTTCTGTAGAAAAATCATTTTTACGAGCCGTAAAATTCTCCAGAAAATAGACTTCTGGATCTTTCTAAACATATATGGTTCATATCCTGATTCTTCTTGAATCAATACAGTTTAATTTTCAAAGATGATTGATCTGTACAGGCAATTCTGGCAATTTTAGTGAAACTCCTTTCCCAGTGCTTGTAAACCTGAAAAACAATGAAAACAACTCAAAGTAACAAATTCCTAAGCTAACAAATGTAAATTAAGTGACCAAAATATGCAATATTTTTCATTCATCACTTATGTCGATGGTCTCATCAAGCCCTCTATGTAAGAACACTGTCTTCATATCCATTTGCTTGATTTCCCAATTGAATTAGACCACCATTGCCAATACTATCTGTATTGTCTTGTACTTGACAACCGATGAGAATATTTCGGTGAAATCTATGCCTTCTCTTTGTGTGAACCCCTTCGCCACCAACTTAGCTTTATACCAGACTTCGTCCCCTGGAGTGTTCCTTTCTTTGATCTTATAGATCCACCTACAATCCACAACTCTCTTTTTTTCTGGTTTGGGCACCAATTCCCAAGAGTTGTTCTTCCTCAAAGAATCTATTTCTTCCTCCATAGCTAGATGCCTCTTTGATGACTCCTTATATTCCATAGCTTCCATGTAAGTTTCTGGTTCAACCATCCCTCCTTCTGTCCAAGGAGCTGCTACATTAGCATCTGCAAACCCATATCTCAAAGGTGGTCTGACCACCCTCCTTTCCCGGTCCCTTATGAGCTGGTAGTCATTCTGACTTGCTACATCAACCTCTTCTAGTTCAGCCTCCTCTTGAGTATGCTGAGCATGACTTTCATTAATGGGCTCTACCTGGTCCTAACGCTCTTACCTTTCTTGCTCTACCTTAACTGAACTTTCCTTGATGCGATGCTCCACAAATTCCGGACTAGTTTACTCACTAGCCCCTGCAGGGTTAGTTTTCTCCGAATAGGGAAATAATAATTCATTAAAAATAACATCCCTACTTATTATGAGTTTCATTCCTTTTGGTTCTAAGGACCACAACCTGTACTCCTTAACCCCATTACCATACCCTAGAAATACACATTTTCTAGACCTTGGGTTAAGTTTATAATCCTTTTGATGTGCAAATGCAGCACACCCAAAAGTCTTGAGGTTGCTCAACTCAGGGGGTTTCCCATTCCACATCTCCATGGGAGTTTTGAGCTCTAAAGCTCTAGAGGGTGATCTATTTACCAAGTATGCAGCAGTAGACACAAATTCCCCCCAAAAATATTTTGATAAATCGGACCTAATTAACATGCACTTAACTTTTTCCATAAGGGTTCTATTTTGGTAAACCGGACCTAAAAATGTTTTGGTGTTCTTGTTGGTCCTCAAAGGTCTGAATTAATGTAGTCAAGAGTGCCTTTAGACTTGTGCACTCCGGTATTGAAGCTGACCTGGTGTTGCTTCCCAAGAACGCAACACTCGCAGAAATCCAATTTCTCTACTTTGTCACCATCAAGTAGACCATTCTTGCTGAGAACTTGTAGGCCCTTTTTCGCTCATATGTCCTAAGTGAGTGTGCCAAAGGGCTGCTTTATTCATCTCAGCCATCAAGCTTACTACTTAATCCTTGATTTCTATCTCTCCGATCATCTCATAGAGTCCATCTTTTATTGCTGCTTTGATCACTATCAAAGATTCCTTAGTCACCTTGATCTTTCCTCCCTCTGCTTTGTATGAATACCTCATGGAATACAGCTGCCCCAATGAGATCAAATTCCTCTTCAAATCCAAAAGATACAACTCATTCTACAGCAGCCTTGTGACTCCATCAAACATCCTCAACTGGATGTCTCCTATCCCTCTCACTTAGCAAGAAGTGTCATTCCCCAAGAAAACCCTTCCATCATTGATTTCCTTGAAATTCTTGAACCAATCCTTGTGAGGGAACTTGTGATAAGTGCACTCCGTATTCAAGATCCATTTCTCGCTACCTTGCTCCTACTCACATTTGAGCACACAACAAGAACATCATCTTGTTGTTCTCCCTCGGCAACCGAAGCCTCTCCATTCTTAGTATGGCTTCCTCCTCTCTCATCCCACATCTTCTTCTTGCAATCTCCCTTGGAATGACCCTCCTTATTGCAGTAGAAGCATCGCTTCCCTCCAAACATCGATTTGGAATGCGATCTCCCATGGCTCTACCCTCTACCTCTTGATTTCTCCCGGTAGTTGCCATGAATGCTACTGCCATTCCGAGTTGTTGGCCTTCCTCTAACGAACAACCTTTCTCCACTTGATGCTTCCCTCATCTTGGCTTTGAAATCATGAGCCCCTATAGCATTAATCACGATTTCCTTGGTTAGTGTATCTCTTCCATATTCAATTGCATTAATTAAACTTTCAAAACAATCAGGAAGAGAATTTAACAAAATAATAGCCAATTGTTCATCCGGGAACTTTATACTACAACTAGCCAAATCTTGAACTAGTTTGTTAAACACATCAAGATTATCTTGCAACTCTTTATTAGGATCCATTTTAAAAGCAAAGATTCTTTTAAGAAGATAAATTTTATTAGGGAGAGTTTTGGTAAGAAATAACTCATCTAGTTTCTTCCATATGACAGCTGGATCTTCCGAGTCTTCGCACTCCCTTGTGACACTATCTGATATGTGCAAGAAAATGGTGTTGTATGCCATCTTCTTCATCTCAATCCACTGGTCCTCCATGATACTTGCTGGAAAAGCATCATCTTCTCCAATAGCCAAGTCCATCTTCTATTGCATAAGAACAGCCTTGATCTTCCGCTTCCAAAGAGTAAAATGTCCCTTTCCATCAAACTTCTCAACAATGAAATTTGAAGCCATCTTGCGGAGAAAATCCCAGATTTATACAGCATCCACAATTGCTTTCCAACTTCTTCTAAACCTTAAGAACACGATCGAAGATTGATCTCAATACCATTCTTGAATCACCCTTAAGAACACGATCTGATCTTCATCTTTACTCAGTTCTTGAATCACCAAAGAAGTTGATCTTTGATTCTTGGAGTCTTAACTCGGTCACCTTCTATTCCAGCTTCGATACCCGCTGTCCAAAGCTCCTTTGGCTCTGATACCAGTGTTGTAAATCACCTTAGAGATGCTCAGGTGGTGATCTTCCAAACACTCAAGTCTAGAATCACTTGTAAAGATGAATCGAAAACAGAAACAGAAATTAAAGAAAGGAAAGGACACAACAATTGTTATCGAGGTTCGGTAATAGCCTATGTCCCCGTGAGTTCCTCTGAACTCTCTGCACTAAATCAATGGTTCTTTACAAATATAGCAACCCTCTCCAAGAAACTCAAGTTCTTGAAGAACCAAAGAAGAAGAAGTAAAAGAAAGTGATAAGAACTAACCTTGGAATTTTCCAAAAAAAATTCCCCTTACAAGCCTTGAATCCCTTTTCTGTTCTACTCTCTCTTTCTAAACGACCAACCTTTATAATGAGTCTCTCTTGTTCTATATCTTTGCACTCTTACAATTGATCTCACTTTCAATCACAAGTTATTCCTCACACTTATGGAGATTAAAGCTTGGTGACCCTTTATAAAGTGCACCAACTTCTTGACCCATCTTGAGGATCAATATCCACCCTTAGATCTTGAGGACCAATCAACCTTAGCCATCAATCAATTCTAAGTGATCCTAAACATTTTGAACATGCCTCACGCACTTAACAAAAGCCTGAACCAAAAGGTGTCAATGTGCCTTCAGGCCGCGGCCTAGAACAGGGCATACCACAGCCTAGAATGTGCTGAAACTTCACCATGTTGCATCCATTCTGGGCATCGTGGCCTAGGGGAGGCTGAGCCACAGCGCACACCTCCTCTAGGTCTTCTTCTTTGTTGGGCACCGCACCTTAGAAGAGCCAGGCTACGGCGCGCACTGATGTCCACTTGATGCTAATTTTTCCTTGTTTAAACCTTAGACAAACACTAACAATCTCTACCTTTCTCTAAGCATTTAAAATCGAACCCATTATGTAGAGAACTCAGGATCCAAACTCATCTTGAGTCATCATATCAACCGACTCCAATCCTAAGTAGTCCAAGGCAATGATTGAACTTACTTAGAGGTAGAACATTGGTGCCTAAATCTGTAGGATTTTACTCCGTAGCTACCTTGTCCACATGAATGCATCCTTCCGTAACATTTTCCCAAATGAAATGATACTAAACATCCATGTGCTTTGTCTTCTCATGGAACACCAGATTCTTACACAAGTGCAACATATTTTAACTATCCGAATACACCACCACCTGATCTTTCAGGACCTTTAACTCTTCTAACAACCCTTTGCACCACATAGCCTCGGTTGCTGCTATGTACTCAGCCTCGGTTGTTGAGAGTGCTACCACCGGCTGCAACTGAGCCTTCCAACTTATACAACATCCATTTAAGTTGAAGAAGTAGGAGGTAATCAATCTTCTTTTATCTCGGTCTGCTCCATATTCTGAATCCGCATAACCCTCAAGACATATGGGCTTACCCTTCTTCTCATAAATCAACCCTACTTCTTGGCTTTGAAATCATGAGCCCTTATAGCATTAATCATGATTTCCTTGGTTAGTGTATCTCTTCCATATTCAATTGCATTAATTAAACTTTCAAAATAATCAGGAAGAGAATTTAACAAAATAACAGCCAATTGTTCATCCGGGAACTTTATACTATAACTAGCCAAATCTTAAACTAGTTTGTTAAACACATCAAGATTATCTTGTAACTCTTTATTAGGATCCATTTTAAAAGAAAAGATTCTTTTAAGAAGATAAATTTTATTAGGGAGAGTTTTGGTAAGAAACAACTCATCTAATTTCTTCCATATTACAGCTGGATCATCCGAGTCTCTGCACTCCCTTGTGACACTATCTGACATGTGCAAGAAAAAGGTGTTGTATGCCATCTTCTTCATCTCATTCCGCTGGTCCTCTATGATACTTGCTGGAAAAGCATCATCTTCTTCAATATCCAAGTCCACCTTCTGTTGCATAAGAACAGCCTTGATCTTTCGCTTCCAAAGGGAAAATTCTCCCTTTTCCATCAAACTTCTCAACAATGAAATTAGAAGCCATATGGCAGAGAAAATCCCAAATTTATGCAGCACCCACAATCGCTTTCCAACTTTTTCTAAACCTCAAGAACACGATCGAAGATTGATCTCAATACCATTCTTGAATCACCCTCAAGAACAGGATCTGATCTTGATCTTTACTCCGTTCTTGAATCACCCAAGAAGTTAATATTTGATTCTTGGAGTCTTGACTCCGTCACCTTCTGTTCCAGCTTTCATACCTGCTGTCCAAAGCTCCTCCGACTCTGATACCATTGTTAGGGTATCTCCTTTAGCTCTGATACCACTGTTGGAAATCACTTTGGAGATGCCCAGGTGGTGATCTTCCAAACACCCAAGTTTAAAATGACTTGTAAAGATGAATTAGGAACAGAAACAGAAATCAAAGAAAGGAAAGGATATGGCAATTGTTATCGAGGTTTGGCAATAGCCTACGTCCCCGTGAGTTCCTCTGAACTTTCTGCACTAAATCAATGGTTCCTTACAAATACAGCAATCCTCTTCAAGAAACTCAAATTCTTGAAGAACCAAAGAAGAAGAAGTAAAAGAAAGTGATAAGAACTAACCCTGGAATTTTCCCAAGAAAATTCCACTTATAAGCCCTTGAATCCCCTTTCTATTCTACTTTCTTTTTCTAAACAACCAGCCTTTATAATAAATCTCTCTTGTTTTATGTCTTTGCACTCTTACAATTGATCTCACTTTCAATCATAAGTTATTCCTCACACTTATGGAGATTGAAGCTAGGTGACCCTTTATATAGTGCACCAACTTCTTGAGCCATCTTGAGGATCAATATCCACCCTTAGATCTTGAGGACCAATCAACCTTAGTCCTTAATCAATTCTATGTGATCTTGTGCGTTTTGAACATGCCTCATGCACTTAACAAAAGGTTGAACCAAAAGGTATCTGTGTGCCTTTAGGCCGCGGCCTAGAACAGGGCATGTTGCGGCTTGGAGTGTGATGAAACTTCACCATGTTGCATCCATTCTAGGTGTCGCAGCCTGGTGGAGGCTGAGCTGCGATGCACACCTCCTCCAAGTCTTCTCCTTTGCTGGGCGTCGCACCTTGGAAGAGTCAGGCCGCAACGCACACTGGTGTGCACTTGATGCTTGTTTAAACCTTTTTTAAACCTTAGACAAACACCAACAAGTAGATTCAACAAAATCTTCTTCTTTCTTAGAGAACTCGGGTAGAGAGGGAACGTTAGAGAAAGAGAGTAATGTTGGAGAAAACTCATTTTTGTTTCAAACTTGTTTTAGCTCACCACCTTGCACCACCTTGTCACTTGCCCTCAAACTTTAGGAAACATCTATTTCCTTCTAGAGGAGTTGGTCGGACCGGGAGGTGACCCACCACGAGCCGGACATGGATTTTTGTTCCTTTGGTTTTTCTTCACTTTTTCAATAAGATTTTGAGGTATGTATGAATTCTAACTTTTCCTAAGTTAAAATAGACTTCTTAAAGTTGATTCTTGGGCTTTTTTTTGAAATTATTTGAGTTTAAATTGATTGATTTTGAGCTATATGAAGTGGACACATGTTATTGTTGATGGAGATTTTGATAAAATCGTAAAATTTGGAATGAAAGAAAAAAAATTTATGTTGGGTATTGTTAAAAGTATAAGTTTAATTCTATAGAAGTATAAAAATTGATGGATTAATTATTTATCGAAGTTGGAATGTGAATTATAGTGGAACTTTGATTTAATTTTAAACTATAACATGGAAGAAAGTAAAATTTGTCATTTTTGGGTAGTTTTAGATGTGTAAGTTTAGGTATGAAATATAATACTTGTTGGAGCTAAAGAACTTTCTTGACTTTAGAGGATTTTAGTGATAAAAAAAAAAACTAAAGTTTGAGAATAATTCTATTAGATGGGTATTTTGGAGATTACATGAATTAAATTTAGCTAGTGTTTGGAAAATGTTAATTATGTGAGTTTAAAATCTTAGTGGTATAAAGATTATTAGATTGGTATGATTCCTTGAAATTGGAAGAAGTAGTAAGTAAATTTAATATCATTATCTTGATACATGAATCTCAACTTTGATTGGAAAGAAAGGAAAGGATAAGGAAAGTAGACAAAGAAAAGGAAGCTTGTGATAGTATTGTTTTGATAAATTCTTGTAGTTACTTGATAAAGATAAATATTAGTTTCATTCATATATCTTGGATTGTTAAATTAAATGATAAAGATAAGGGTGTTCATGCATGCATGTTTGATTTAAAACAACGATATGTGATGTACATTGTTACGATGGACTTGATTGATAAAAAATATATTTGTTAATTGTTGTGGAGTTTTATGTTTGAAGGTTGTGGCATTGTGAATGCATTGCATTGAATTGACATGAATTATAATGACATTATGTAAATGAATGGATTGAAAAGGGAAGGTAGCCGCTCGAGATAGATGAAAGGGATCCAAGGATAATATTGGAAATGGTAGGACTCTGGCCAGGATAGGTGAAGGGGTCTGAGGAAAATATTGGAAATGGTAGGGCCCCACCCAGAATAGGTGAAGGGGATCCAAGGGATATATGATGAGAAATGTACTGGTACATGGGGAGATGTCCCCATTGTGTTGTGATTAGCCCAAAGAGGGGTAATAAAAGGAAATGGGATATTAAATGGTTATACATAGCATTACATTGCATTGCATTTCTATGAGAATGAATATGATTGACCTATGAAAGGTGTAAGATTGAATTTACCCAATGAAGGGTATGTATGCTTATGCATATAATATTAATGTATTTATTTTAAGGAAAGTAAATGGTGATTGATGTGATAAATATATTGATGTGTTCTTTGAAGAAATGTGAATTATGATGGATGTGATAAGTATATATTAATGTATTATTTTTTTTAAGGAAGGTTAAATGTGATTGATATGATAAGTATATTTATTAATATATATTCTTTGAAAAAAAAAGAATTATAATTAATGTGATAAAAATGTATATTTGAAAATTGTTGAGTTATGAATGCATTTCATGTGATATGAATTACTTAATGGTATTATGGAACCAAATAGAAGTCCAAATTGAGATTGTTGGTATTTGTCTAAGGCTTAAACAGGAGTTAAAATCAGCATCAGGTCATGGGTGGGCACCGTGGCCCACAGAAAGCCCAGAAGTTCACCTCCTCCATGCGCGCCGCGGCCCAGCCTCCCTAAGGTGCGGCGCCCAAGAAGGCAGCAAAATCCTCCCTTCCAGGCCGCGACTTGCCCTGTTCTGAGCCACTGTTTGAAGGCACACCAGAAGGAAATTTTCAGCAATCTTCTCCTAGTGCGTGAGGTGTGATCAAAACACACAGGATCACTTAGACTTGTTGAAGGGCTATGATTGATTGGTCTGCAAGATCTAAGGGCTGAGATTGACTTCAAGATAGATTGAAGAAATGGTGCACTATATAAAAGGTCACCTAGCTTCAATCTCAACATGTGAAAAACATAACTTGTGAAAGTGAGATCAAATGTAAGAGTGCAAAGACACAAACACAAGAGAGACTCATTGTAGAGAGGCTGGTTGTTTAGAGAGAGAGTAGTATAGATTGGGGATTCAAGGGCCTTGTAAGTGGAATTTTCTTAGGGAAAATTCCAGGGTAACTCAAGTCCTTATCACTTTTTTTTCTCTTGTTTTGTTCTTTAAGAACTAGAAGTTTCTTGAAGAGTTGTTGCTGTAACTTGTAAGAACTCATTGATTTAGTGCAGAGGGCTCAGAGAAGCTCACAGGGACATAGACACATTGCCGAACCTTGATAACAATTGCTATGTTCTTTCTTTGATTGGTATGTTTCTGTTCTTTACAAGTCCTTCTAGACTTGGGTGTTTGGAAGATCACCACCTGGGCATCTCAAAGGTGATTTTCAACAGTGGTATCCGAGCTAGAAGAGATACCACCAATAGTGGTATTAGAGCCAAGATTGGCAGGTACCGGAGCAAGACGACAAGAATTAAATATCAACTTCTTGGGTGATTCAAGAACAGAATAGAGATCAAGATCTAATTGTGTTCTTGAGGGTGATTCAAGAACGGTATTGAGATCAATCTTTGATCGTGTTCTTGAGATTTAGAAGTTGGAAAGAAATTGTGGGTGTTACATAAATCTGAGATTTTCTCCGCAGGATGGATTCAAATTTCGTTGTTGAGAAGTTTGATGGAAAGGGAGACTTTGCCCTTTGGAAGCGGAAAATCAAAGTTGTTCTTATGCAACAAAAGGTGGACTTGGCGATTGGAGAAGATGACGCTTTTCCAGCAAGTATCACGGAAGTCAAGCGAATTAAGATGAAGAAGATGGCGTATAGCACCATCTTTCTGCACATCTCAGATAGTGTCACAAGGGAGTGCGGAGACTCGGAAGATCCAACTGTCATATGGAAGAAATTAGATAAGTTGTTTCTTACCAAAACTCTCTCTAATAAGATTTATCTTCTTAAAAGAATCTTTGCTTTTAAAATGAAAGGTGGACTTGGCGATTGGAGAAGATGACGCTTTTCCAGCAAGTATCACGGAAGTCCAGCGAATTAAGATGAAGAAGATGGCGTATAGCACCATCTTTCTGCACATCTCAGATAGTGTCACAAGGGAGTGCGGAGACTCGGAAGATCCAACTGTCATATGGAAGAAATTAGATAAGTTGTTTCTTACCAAAACTCTCCCTAATAAGATTTATCTTCTTAAAAGAATCTTTGCTTTTAAAATGGATCCTAATAAAGAGTTGCAAGATAATCTTGATGTGTTTAATAAACTAGTTCAAGATTTGGCTAGTTGTAGTATAACATTCCTGGATGAACAATTGGCTGTTATGTTATTGAATTCTCTTCCTGATTATTTTGAAAGTTTGATTAATGCTATTGAATATGGAAAAGATACACAAACCAAGGAAATTGTGATCAATGCTATAAGGGCTCATGGTTTCAAAGCCAAGATGAGGGAAGCATCAAGTGGAGAAGAGTTGTTCGTTATAGGAAGGCCAGCAACTCGAAATGGCAGTAGCATCCATGGCAACTACCGAGAGAAATCAAATGGTAGAGGGCAGAGCCATGGGAGATCGCATTCCAAACTAAAGTTTGGAGGGAAGCGATGCTACTACTGTAATAAGAAGGGTCATTTAAAAAAGATTGCAAGAAGAAGATGTGGGACGAGAGAAGAAGAAGCCATACCAACAATGGAGAGGCTTCGGTTTCCAAAGGAGAACAGCGAGATGATGTTCTTGTTGTGTGTTCGAATGTGAGCAGGAGGCAAGGCAGCGAGAAATGGATCCTGGATTTCGGGTGCACTTATCACATGTGCCCTCACAAGGATTGGTTCAAGAATTTCAAGGAAATCAATGATGGAAGGGTTTTCTTGGGGAACGATACTTCTTGCCAAGTGAGGGGGATAGGAGACATCCAGTTGAGGATGTTTGATGGAGTCACAAGGCTGCTACGAAATGTGAGGTATCTTCCAGATTTTAGAAGAAACTTGATCTTATTGGGGCAGCTAGATTCCATGGGGTACACATATAAAGAAGAGGGAGGAAATATTAAGGTAACCAGGGGATCTTTGATAGTGATCAAAGCAGCAATAAAGGATGGTCTCTATTAGATGATCGGAAAGACAAAAATCAACGATCAAGCAGCAAGCTTGATGGCTGAGATGGATAAGGCAGTACTTTGGCACAATCACTTGGGACATATGAGTGAAAAGGGGCTACAAGTTCTCAGCAAAGATGGTCTACTTGGTGGTGACAAGGTAGAGAAACTTGATTTCTGCGAATGTTGTATTCTTGGGAAGCAACAACGGGTTAGCTTCAACATCGGAATACACAAGTCTAAGATGATTCTTGACTACATCCATGTGGATCTTTGGGGACCAGCAAGAACACAAACACAGGGAGGTAATCGTTACTTTTTGTCTTTAATTGATGATTATTCAAGAAAGGTTTGAGTTTATTTGCTTAGAAATAAATCAGATGCTTTGAATAAATTTGTGGTGTGGAAAAAGTTGCTAGAGACTCAAACGGGTAGGGTAGTTAAGGTTTTACGAACCGATAATGGCTTAGAATTTTTTAATTAGGATTTTGATCAATTCTATGAATTAAATGGGATTCTAAGACATAGAACGGTTGTAAAAACCCCTCAGCAAAATGGAGTTGTTGAGAGGATGAATAGGACCCTTCTGGAAAAGGTTAGGTGAATGTTAATTGGGTCCAGTTTACCAAAATGTTTTTGGGGGGAAGCTGTGTCAACTGCTGCATATTTGGTTAATAGATCACCCTCTAGAGCTTTAGAGCTCAAGACTCTCGAGGAGATGTGGAGTGGAAAACCCCTTAAGTTAAGCAACCTTAGAACTTTTGGATATGCTACGTTTACACATCAAAAGGGTGATAAACTTAGCCAAGGTCTAGAAAATGTGTGTTTCTAGGGTATGGTGATGGGGTTAAGGGATATAGGTTGTGGTCCTTAGAGCAAAAAGGAATGAAACTCATAATAAGTAAGGATGTCATTTTTAATGAATTGTTATTTCCCTATTTGGAGAAAACTAACCCTGCAGATGATAGTGAGCAAACCAGTTCAGTATTTGTGGAGCATAGCATCAAGAAAAATTCAGTTCGGGTAGAGCAAGGAAGGCAAGAGGGTTCAGACCAGGTAGAGCCCATTGATGAAGGCCAAGCTCAGGACATTCGAGAGGAGGCTGAACTAGAAGGGAATGATGCAGCAAGTCAGAATGACTATCAGCTCACAAGGGACCGGGAAAGGAGGGTGATCAGACCACCATTGAGATATGGTTTTGCAGATGCTAATGTAGCAGCTCCTTATTCAGAAGGAGGGGTTGAACCAGAAACTTATATGGATGCCATGGAATGTAAGGATTCGTCAAAGTGGCAGCTAGCTATGGAGGAAGAAATCAATTCTTTGAGGAAGAACAACTCTTGGAAATTGGTGCCCAAACCAGAAAAACAGAGAGTTGTGGATTGTAGGTGGATCTGGTATAAAACTAGGTTGGTGGAGAAGGGGTTCACATAAAGAGAAGGCATAGATTTCACCGAAATATTCTCACTGGTTGTGAAATACAAGACGATAAGGATAGTGTTAGCAATGGTGGTCCAATTTAATTGGGAAATCGAGCAAATGGATGTGAAGACAGCGTTCTTACATGGAGAGCTTTATGAGACCATCTACATGAGACAACCCGAAGGCTATGAGGAAGGAAGGTAGGGAGATTTGGTGTGCCAATTGAAGAAATCTCTCTATGGCCTGAAGCAATCACCTCGGCAATGGAATAAGAGGTTCGATTCCTTTGTAACTAGCTTGGGTTTCATGAGGAGCTACTATGATTCGTACTTGTACTACAAAGGGCACAAGGTGGAGGAAATAGTGATCATCCTCATCTATGTCGATGATATGCTGCTGGTTGGTAGCAGCAGGGATAGGATAGAAAAGTTGAAGCCTCAACTCAGTTCGGAGTTTGAGATGAAGGGTCTTGGCCATACAAAGAAGATTTTAGGGATGAGTTTAATCCGGGAAAGGGAGAGAAACAGATTGAAGATTTCTCAGACTTCCTACATACATAGAAAAGATGGTATCTAAGTTTTCTATAGAAGATAGCAAACCAGTGAAGGTTCCCCTTGCTGGTCATTTCAAGTTCTACAGCGATCAATGCCTGAGATAGGATGAGGAGAAGAAGGAAATGGAAAAATGTCCCCTACTCTAGTGCGGTTGGATCAGTCATGTATATGATGGCAAGCACTAGAACTGACATTGCTCATGCAATAAGTGTTCTCAATAGGTTTATGAGTAATCCCAGAAATGAGCATTGGCTTGGGATGAAATGGTTTGTGAGGTACTTGAAGGGAAGCCCAGATGTAGGGCTGGTTTATGAGAAGAGAGGTAAGTCCATCTGTCTTGAAGGTTATGCGAATTTGGACTATGGAGCAGACCGGGATAAAAGAAGATCGATTACCTTCTACTTCTTCAACTTAAACGGATGTTGTATAAGTTAGAAGGCTCAGTTGTAGCCGATGGTAGCACTCTCAACAATCGAGGCTGAGTACATAACGGCAACGGAAGCCATTAAGGAGGCTATGTGGTGCAAAGGGTTGTTGGAAGAGTTGAAGGTACTAAAAGAGCAGGTGATGGTGTATTCGGATAGCCAAAGTGCGTTGCATTTGTGCAAGAATCTGGTGTTACATGAGAGGACAAAGCATATGGATGTTCAGTATCATTTCATTTAGGAAAATGTTATGAAAGGATGCATTCATGTGGATAAGGTGGCCACGGAAGAAAATCCTGCAGATTTAGGTACTAAAGTTCTACCTCTAAGTAAGTTTAATCATTGCCTTGGACTTCTTAGGATTGGAGTCGGTTGATATAATGACTCAATTTGAGTTCGGATACTGAGTTATCTGCACAATGGGTTCAGGTTTAATCGCTTAGACAAAGGTAGAGATTGTTGGTATTTGTCTAAGGCTTAAACAGGAGTTAAAATGAGCATCAGGTCATGGGTGGGCGTTGCGGCCCAGCTTTGGACGCCGCAGCCCACAGAAAGTCCAGAAGTTCACCTCCTCTATGCGCGCCGCGGCCTAACCTCCCCAAGGTATGGCAGCCAGAAAGGCAGCAAAATCCTCCCTTTCAGGGCGCGGTTTGCCCTGTTCTGAGCCGCGGCTTGAAGGCAATTTTCAGCAATCTTCTCTTAGTGCGTGAGGCGTGGTCAAAATGCATAAGATCACTTAGACTTGTTGAAGGGTTATTACTGATTGGTCCTTAAGATCTAAGGGTTGAGATTGACTTCAAGATAGGTTCAAGAAGTGGTGCACTATATAAAGGGTCACCTAGCTTCAATCTCAACATGTGAAAAACATAACTTGTGAAAGTGAGATCAAGTGTAAGAGTGCAAAGACACAAACACAAGAGAAACTTATTGTAGAGAGGTTGGTTGTTTAGAGAGAGAGAGTAGTATAGATTGGGGATTCAAGGGCCTTGTAAGTGGAATTTTCTTGGGGAAAATTCTAAGGTAACTCAAGTCCTTATCACTTTCTTTTCTCTTCTTTCGTTCTTCAAGAACTAGAGGTTTCTTGAAGAGGTGTTGCTGTAACTTGTAAGAACTCATTGATTTAGTGCAGAGGGCTCAGAGAAGCTCATGGGGACGTAGGCACATTGTTGAACCTCAATAACAATTGTTGTGTTCTTTCTTTGATTAGTTTGTTTCTGTTCTTTACAAGTCATTCTAGACTTGGGTGTTTGGAAGATCACCACCTGAGCATCTCAAAGGTGATTTCCAACAGAGATGAAACCTATTAGAAGTGAAAATTGAGATAGAACAAAGTGGATGTTACATTTCATTACAGTGTATTGCATTTCACTTCTTTACATTAATGATGGATGTATTGATGAGATTGGCCCATTGGGAGGCACTTGTTATGATTTGGCCTATGAAGGGCATATGACACAATGAAAATAGTTAGGCACTTTACTATTCACCACAACTCCAATTTGATTAGTCTCTCTTTAACTGCAATAGATATGTCGTAATCCATTTCATAACATCACTTGTACAATGATAAACCAATTATTCCTATATATAGTTAGCAAACACCATTCTACAAGTCCACACTCCAACTTCGCCACTTAGTTGCCTTCAATAATAATTTACTTATTTTGTCCTTAATCTTTACTTACACTTTCATTGATTTTCATCCACATAACTCTTCTTTTCGTGTTAATCGTATTTCAAATTTACCATTCTCTTAAAACTTTTCCATTGTTTCATATAACCTCCTAGATCAAATCTTCTACTCATCCCCCATGCTATAGACATTACAACTCATGTCCAATCATTATTCATCTTTCTTAGGAAGCTCTCCACCTTAAGAATTTCTAAGAGTTTTTATCCTTTAACTTTATAGTTATTAGTCCTTGTATTAATTAATTCTCACATATATTTCTCAAACAAATAATTTCCCAAATTTCCAACTTTTCTACTTATTAGTACACGTAGCATCTCAATTCATACTTAGTCTTTTCTTTTAGAACTTGTACTTTCATCTCCAATTTCATCAATAGCTTTAGAATTTTCAAGATTAAACTTCATAAAAAGTTTCAACTGAACATCAATCAATCGCTAATCAATCACTTCTTAGATCTAATCTAAACTCCCAACTTCTTAATTTGTTAATAAAATCCTTAATTTCATTGAGTTACTCCATCTCCCTTTCATCTTAATAATAAATTCATTACAATGTGATTGGTAGTTTCCTCACTTACTTCAAACTCGATTATCTCCCTCTTTTGCAATAGCTGGATGATAGTACAAATTCCTTAATTCTTACTAAATCCCTTTTGGTTTAGTCCACTGAGCTATAATAATTTCGTTTCTTTATTCCACTTCTACCTTTCTATCAAACTTTTACATATTCAAACTACTCTCTTGACTTAACTACACTCCCAACTTCTTTCCTTTTCTTTTATCTCCTTTCGGTCCAATTAAAAAAAATCAAAACTTCTAGAAAGCCATTTAGTACCTCACCTCTACTCTTTTCCTAGCCTCACCTCTACTCTTTTCCTTGCAAAACCATAAGTCTAGCCACACTGTATAAGTCAAAGTCAATAATCTCCTTTAACTTACTATAACTAATAGTCCTCAATTATAATATTCCACACTTACATCATACAATATATATCATTCCTCAATATATCTAAATCCAATCAAAATTGATATTCTCCTTCATTCACTTAGTAAAATTCTACTTCCAACTTTTTAACACTTCCTAATAATTCCTTGATTAGTTAAAAATCTTACCTTCACCTTACATTATACTTTATTACGGCTTCACAATGTTTAATAACCTTTAATCTTCTTAACTATCTTCTCTATTAAACATTCCTCCCAACATCATCCCTTCCTAAGGTATTTCGAACTTCATTGGCTCTTAAGTTACAACTTCCCTCTTTAATTTCTTCTCCTTTCTTCCATTCTCCTCATCTATCTCTTGGAATTGTGTCCCATATCTATCTCTCTTCTATAATAACTATTCCATTACTATTGTATCTACCTAAACTTTTAATCTCCTATGCCATATCAAAGGTGCATCCAATTAAATAGCAAAATTTTTCACTAAGAATACATATCATACTTTCATAAATCACCAACCTTTTTAATACAAATCACTATCCTTTCTAATCCAACCACATCTAACTCAAGTCATTCACTAATCTTTAGATTTTCAGGTACCTCAAATACTTTAGTTCATCACAACACATCTCTCACTAGATCCAATTTAATATTCCTCAAATTTGTATCTCTAAGTAAAGCAGGATTTCTTAAACCCACTCAACTAACATCAACCAAACAATTTTTTCATTCTTAAATCTAAATTCTAGGCTTTCTAAGCTTTGAATAAATCTGCCATCTCTTTGTATTAAACTTCGATTAAAATTAAGATCAAATCAAAATTCACTATACATTTCTCCTTTACAGTTTCTCACATAACAATTTCTAATTTCCAACGTACTTTATTTATTATTCCTCTTAGGCCTAAGATATCATAAAATTTTCAATTAAAATATTTCTTCTCATTTAATTTTAGCTACTCCCTACTATACCTTAATCCTTACATTTGTCCAACCATTGCTCTTATACTTTTTTATGCATCGTTAATCCATCTACACTCTTACCAAAACTTTAATCACCCTCTTAAGTCTCATTTCTAATAATACACTTACAAATTCTATGAATCGAAACTACTTTCCAAATTTTAAACTTCTCCACATGATATAACCAAATTCTCAAATTGTTTCAATTCCGATATCCAATAACTACCTTTTTCCTAAGTTCATCCCTCAAGTATACACACATACAATTCCACTAGTCAAGACTTTATCTATTTCAAGTTTGTAATCCTTACAATAATCACTTTTTAATTCAAATTTTACATAATATTAATGCAACTATCATTCATAAGTACCTTAGCATATACAACATGAAAGAGGATTATCAAAAGAAACGTTCACACATAACTCGACTTAGTTCGCTAACAAAGTACAACTTATTTAACTAATAACTTTAGGGATTCTTTTTTGACAATACTTCCAATTCTTTCATCTAAAATTTTATTGATAATTTATCAACGATTACAAAGACAAAATTAAAACTTTTAAGTAATTAATACTCTTTAAAAGACCTCTTCTTAATTTCACCTTTTCAATATTTCCATCAACCACCAACCACATACCAGACCTTTCACATATATAAAAAATATTTCAATCATAAGACTTCATCGGATCAAAGCAAGTACACTCATAGTTCTCGTTAAAAAGGCAACACCATAACAATTCACAAACACCACAAAGTTATTCTATACAACATCAAATTTATACAACATCAAACACAAGTTAATATGACTTTAGTCTTGTGACCCCCACCTAAACAATGATTACAACTCCTAAACGACATCGTCTCTAAATCTACACAACCGACTTTCTACAACCACCACATACATCATGCATCATGCACCATGCAACTAAAGTCTACCGAACCTTAAACCTAAAGCTCTGATACCAAAAATGTAATGACCTTCCCGAGTGCACCCTATCGGAATGGCTTCATCACTTTTCCGCATTGAGCACCTTAACCTATGATGCAAACTAAAAATTTACAAATCAATCTAAAATCCTTTTCATTCAAATCAAATCTGTACAAACATACGTATTACATACATGAAGCTTTTCGATACAACAAACCGATTCTTAAACTTTTACAAAAGACGTTAGTAAAAAGGGAAACTATCTTAATTACCCCTAACTTGTACACTTTTACAATTTCTAAACTAAGGCAAAACTTAGACTCCCAAAAAGATTCAAGAAGTGAGAATGTCCTGGATGAGGATCTTACTAAGGTCTCCTTTCAACTTTGACTATAAAGCTTCCGGTTTTTTCTTGAAGTTTTAGTGAAATAAAAGGGATGAGCTAAAAAGCTCAATGAAAAATCACATTACTAGGAGTAATCATTTTAAAATTTTAGTTTTTATTTACAAACCTTGTCACATAATTCATTTCTTTAGGAATAAAATAATAAGTCCTTTACATGTGCTTTTATTTACTTTTCTTATTTATTTATCACAATTGGAAATAAATAACATTTCAAACAATACTAGTATTCTTAATTTATCAAATTTTTTGTAATCCGAGTCACATCCACACATAATCAATCAACCATTTACACGCAACATTCAACCTTCAATTTACAACAATCGATAAATCATGCCTTTTCACAGGGCTAATCATATCAAATGCCCTTCATGGTCTAATCACAATGCACACCTCTCATAGGACATCAAACACCCCTCATAGGCCAATCATAATCCCATGCATCGATGAAATGCAATGTTATGCTATGTAATGAAAAAATGTCTCAAATCAATTTATTTCATATCACTGCCCCTCACTGGGCCAATTTTGGTACATCGAGAATGTCTCCCCATGTACCAATACATCAAATCATCATGTATTTTTTCAATATACAGCTTTAGATCCCCTATACCCTTACTCCGGCTAGGGTCCTACACATTCAATATCCTTCGGTTCCCTTACACCCATGTGGGAAGGGACCTACCAGCCTCATCCATCACTCGACCCTCATAACATACTGTCAGACAATTTTTATCATGCTAAAATGCATTCATAATGAAATGATATACATGTAAGCAATCATCAACCATTCACATCATCAAACTATATCAATTCATCAGTCCTTTTTCATTATACACATCATAAACTTTCAACCACAAAATTCATCAAGTTATTTCCATATTCAAATCTTATACAGACATATCTCTATACATGAAGGTCTTCATTACATTATTATTATTAGCATTTCTATAATCATTTATAAGTCATTCATATCATAAAATACATCAAGACATAACAATGTTTATTTCTTATACCTCTATGTCCATATAGATGTAGTTCACATGATATAATTATCAATAATTCTGTACTTCATCATATTCAAGTACTTTTAACCTTTTTGTTTGGTTGTGCAATTTACAAAGCTTACTAGTAGTAAAGTGAAACTCATCTCGCTACGCAATCCAACTATTTCCTTTATCTCTCAAGAATTTTTTACTAGTACCTAAGAACGAATAACACTTAATCCCATTACTTTAAATCATTTAAAAGAATACCATGAAATCCAAAGGTGCTTTACACACTTCAAATATCAATAACGCACTTCGCACGAGATCAAAAATCAAGGAAATCGAGGCGTTAACCCCTTTTTCAAATCCTTTACTTTGAATCTCTAATTTTTCATGAATATTAGTACTTTTAAAGGTGTTTTGATCATACATCAAATGTATATAAACATTAAAATCACTTTGGAAAGGTTTCACACTAAAAAAACTGAAGAAAAAAATCAAATTTTCAAAAATTAGTATGTTCCAATCGACTAGGTACTTGATCCAGTCGACTAGAAAGCTCCAGAAGCTTCGCCACTTGATCTAGTCGACTAGACCTATGATCCAGTCAACTAGGTCCTTCCAAAACAGCTCCAAAACTCTATCCAGTCGACTTGGTACCCGATCCAGTCAACTAGTCCCTAAAAACAACATTTTTCTTCCCGAAAATTCATCTTTTTCCCCAAATTTATTCTTGATTTCAAAAGTTCTTTTGAAAACTTCAAAGACACGTTTCTAAGGGTTTAAAATTAAAAAAATTACACTACCTAAGAGAAGAATTGAGCCCAAAACTCCAAATCCATTAACTTTGCACAAAAGTCATTTTTCTTGGAAACAAAATATTTTCTCAAACTTTTCCTTAAGCAAATATTCAAATTCATAGTTTAAAAACTCAAATCCTTAGCTCACTAAGCATGCTAGAAGAAGGATGACAAAGAAAAGTAACTTACCTTAACCTTTGTGGAAGAAAACTCCAACTTTTCCTTCCTCTTCTTTTTTCTCTTCTTTTTCTTCCTTTCTCTCGACTCTTCTAAAGAGTTCCAGCACAAATACTGGTCTCTCACTCCCTCACACATCTTATTTATAGTTAGGCTTTCCGTTTATTGCACAAAGACCCCTCCACTTAGTATCTCCTCTGTAAACTACCCCACTATACTTTAAAATTTCAAAATCTATGCCCAAAACATATTTTTATTACTTGAAACTTATTTTATTTACTTGTTTCTAAATCTCACCATACTAAAAAAAAAAAGTTTTATTTAGTTTGAATTTGAATAATTACACCAAGTACACGTCGAGGTAAATTTTTTCGAGATTTGAAATATTTTAAATTAAGTACCAAGCTCGACAATTCTCCCCCACTTATAAAATTTCGTCCCCAAAATTTCCTAGGCCAAGGTCCGTAAAATAACATGATTAACATTTTCCTAAGTCTGTCTCACATTTATAAATAGACTCCTCAACTTTCCACTTTTTTTTCTTCAAAATTTGACATTATAAGATTAATTTTCTATTTCACCATTAACTTGAACTTTCTCTACCTCGTTGTTACCAACTAAATAATCACTAGAGATATCTACAATACTATTTTAATGAACTCCATCCGACCTTACTAGAAACTCTTTTTATTCACTAAACGATGCTTGACCTTCAGTCAACTACTCATCTTAATTTTACCATATTCTCATCCATTTAATTTAACTTACTAGTTCCTCAAACATACTAACGATTATGTTTGGACCATCCCGATACGGAATCGTCATAGTTTACTATCTCAACCTGACACATATATGAAAAATTTAAAAACGTACATCAATATGATAAAAATTACATCCAAGCCTCAACATTTTTCAAAGGAGATACAACATCTTTTTCTTATCATAAACAAATATATACAAATATAGAAAAATGAATTAATATTTACAGACTTTTCAATTTTTCTTTCTCTTTCTTTCATAAGCTTGAGAATGTTGACCATAGGGCTTACTTAAGGTAATTACTTTGAATATTAGCTCAAAAATCTATTTGTCTTACCCGCTCCTTGAAATATTTCAATAATGAGGAGCAAGTTTCACAAGCTCAGTGAATTAAATATACTAGAAGTACTCGATTTGTATTCTTCTAGTCATAGTTCATAATTCAATCATAATAATAAATCTTTCAATATTATATCATCTATCATCTCATATATACTTCAACATAAGCATTCTTCTATCTCTTCGCATATCATATAAAATCATTCATCATACTATATTCTTTCAAATATTTTCTCATATATTTATCAACTCAGTATCAATATCATCATAATTTACCTCATCATGAGGTTTACAATATATAATCAATCACTATCTACCATATTAACCTCAATCAACTCCTCATAATAATTGTCTCATTATAGGACTCATCTTTCTGTCAATCATTTCACAATCAACTCTCATGCTTTAGCAGCTCAATCATCAATAATAAAATACTAAAATAAAATAAATGCATGCAATAAAAACATCATTCTTTCTTTTTTTCTTTCTTCATCACTCCATACTATCATCATATAGGAAAATAAAAATCTCAATATATCATCTTCGAACGTCTTCCCATATGTCGACATGTTTCATCGAAACCAACTACCTTCCTAGTCTTCCTCTATGCATATGATCAACAACATGCAAGAAAGTATACATCAAAAGATACAATTCAACTTTGTCTTCCTTAATATATATATATATATATATATATATATATATATGTGTGTGTGTGTGTGTGTGTGTGTGTGTGTGTGTGTGTGTGTGTGTGTATGTATGTATATCAAATTGTCTAATCATTTTACAATCACGACTTTCAAGAATTTCATTTATTTTTTCAGCACATATTCCATCAATCTATAATTTTTTTTCAACATATCATTTAATCATGTTTCATACTTAATCAACCAATCAATTATCATAAATTTATATTTCATATTGGTCACTAAAAGTAAATCTAACTCACCTAGTAGTACTTTGTAATGACCCGTCCCCGAGTGGGTCCTACCCAAAGAGGTATCATCACCTCTCAGCTTTAATCACAACAATCTATATGCAAAAATACAATTTGCATGACAAACAACCATTCATTCAACTAATCACAAGTTAAACAATCACGAATTTACATAAACAAACGATCTTTACAACACATGAGAGTCAAAGTTTATAACTTTGAAATCATAAATAAAGTGAAAGCTCCCCACTACAAAATTCTTGAATGGACTCCTAACGAAAAACCCAAAAGAATGAAGATGCCATAGATGAAATCCTTATGAAGGACTCCCTTCGACTTGACCAAAAAACTTTTGGTACTACCTGAAATATTAGAAAATGAATGAGTGAGCTAAAAAGCCTACTGAGAAACACATTACTAAAAGTAATCGTAGTGGATGACAAATTTTCATTTTAATTATAACTGTAGCATATAATTCATCAAATTATAAAAGTACTAAAATTTAAATTTTATTGAGTTCCCTCCAATCATCTATCTCTATATCTTAATAAGAAGAATAACTATTAAGCAAGGATTCACCGAAATCCTTACAAGCCTTTCAAGCATACAAAGCTTACGACATTACACTTAATTATAAAGTGAATAAGAATAAAAAAAAACTTCCAATTAAATATTATTCCATCATTCATGCCCTTCACCGGGCCAACACATCACATGCCTCTCATGGGCAAATCATAAAGCATGTCTCTCATGGGCACCCAATAACGCATACCTCTCATGGGCTAATCATAAAGTATACTTCTCATGGAGCAATCATAAAGTATGTCTCTCATGGGCCAATTATAAATTATGTCTCTCATGGGCTAATCATACAGTATACCTCTCATGGGCTAATCATAATGTATGTCTCTCATGCGCCAATCATAACAATGCATTAATGAAAAATTAATTAGATTTATAATCATGCGTACAGTTTCATATCATTATAACTCCCCATCATTGGAGAATTCATATAAAAATTGGGACATCTCCCTATGTATCTATATATTAATCTTCACAATACAAGTCAGATCCTCCCCTACCCCTTACTGGGTGAGGTCCTTTCATTATTTAAAATTTCCCCTACCCCTTACTTGGCTTCTTCCTTACCCCTTACTGGGATTCTTATATATATATATATCATGACAATGCATTCACCAAGCAACGAACATGCACACAAGCAAGTACATCACGTTTTCATACTAATCTAACCAAGCACATTCATCACAATCTCGTAGTAATCAAATCAATCATGAAGTTTCAAACACAAACTACATCAAATTATTTTCATATTAAACTCTCATACATCTACATTTCGTATCATTTGTATATAGTTATAACTTTACAAGGCATCGGTAATTTTATTTATGTATTATTATGTAAGTACTCATGAATTTTCACTTTTCATTTGTATGCTTCACAACACTTACAAATAGTAAGGTGAACTCACCTTTGTCGAGCCAAGATCCAACCTCGGGTTTACTTCATAGCCTTTAAGTTTTCCTTCCATTCGCATAAAACAAATACATATATACTTAGTATAATCACTCAAAAGCATACAAGAATTTAACATCCAAAGCTTATCATAGAATTTATACAAGCATATAAAAATCTATGGGTTAAATCATAAACCCTTTTTCATTCTATTAAAGACTTTTATAAAATTCATTCTAATATGTTTTTAAAGGAAAAGGAATCCTTTAAAGATCTTAAATTTTTAAACTCTATCATGTATTCAAATTCATAGTACCTCTGGAGAAGTTTAGGATTGAAATACTCTAACAAAAGCCACTTATTTTCAAATAAAAAGCTGAAAAACAGGTTCAGGGGCTCGGAAAATCGATTGTCCCTCTTGGGAAGTCGACTGGACGCTGCCCAAAAACTTTCACAATAGACTATCATTAGGACAGTTGACTATCCAAGGTCCAGAGAGTTTCACAGTCGACTGTGCACTTGAACAGTCGACTGTCTGGTTGGGAAATTTGAAAATTTTAGGGCAAAATCACCTTTTTTCTTCAAATCAAAACCCTTATCTCTCATAGGACTTTCAAATCAAATCAGATACAAGTTCTCAAGGGTTTTAGATCAAAGATTTAATACTTCCCAAGAGAGAAATTGAACTCAAAATCATTAAATCAACACACTTTGTACATAAACCCATTTTTCTTCAAGAACAAAACACTTTCTTAAACTTTCTTCATAAATCTTAATTTCAATAACTCAAATCTTTAGTTGATGAACATACATAGTAATTAAAGTAAAGCAAAACAAGTTCTTACCTCAAATCTTTCAAAAATCTTCCACCCTTTTTCTCTTTCTCTTTCTCACATTCTTCACTTTCTTCATCTTGTTCCTTCCTTCTTTCTTCTCTCTGTCTTCCCTCTTCTTTTTCTCTATTTTCTCCTCTCTTTGTCTCTCTTGTTCTCTCTAGATTCTTCTAAAGAAAAATCTGATTTCACTTCCCCTTTATATAGCCAAAATTGTCTCTTAATTGCACACACATCCCTTCACTTTGTAATTCTCTCATCACTTACCCAACATTTCTTAAAACTCCAAAAGTTTTCCCAAACACAAGTTTTTAATATCAACTTTTCTTTATTTACTTGTCCCCAAGCTCTACACAACCAAGTATAATTTATTTATTACTCAAAATTGAACAAGTAGTACACTTTCCCGCGTTAAGGTGAAAACTCCAAAATTAAAATATTCTAATTTAAAATGTCGGTCTCTACACATTTAAAACTATTTTTAGATAATATCATTTCCTTTCCTTTCTTGATCGTTTCGGTAATTCAACCCAATTGTTGATAACCAACACCTATCATAAAATCCTCATTAAATTTCTATCTCATTCTTCAATTATTTCTATATTTTATGCTTTTAAATTTCAATGCCCAATTCCGGGTAATTTCATGTATGCACAAATCAATTTTCTTAAATTTAATCTTTCAATATTTTTAACAAAAATTCTTTTCGTTCTTACTTGAATTTAAATTCAAAGTTTATTTCAAGAAGTACATAAAATAATCTTCAAAACTTAAACTTTCATAATTAAATTCGTAAATATTACCTTTTAAAGCTTTTTCCCAATTTCATTGAAAGTCGTTCCATCAGTCTAACAAATTTAAGATAATTTCAGAAAATTCTTGATTTCAAAGTGTCTCAAGTGTTTAACAGTATTTTTATAGAGAGAGGATTTTTAAAGGGAGAAACTAATTTCGTAAACCATTTTCAAACGTCCAAAATGAATATTTATAGATTTCTAGTCTGACTAGTCGGCTACCCAGTCGACCAAATCAGAATTTGTTTTTAAAAAATTTTGAAAATTCCATCACCCAACCAACCGACTAGTCTAACCTTAAAACAAAAATTATAATTTTACCATTCTTCTTAAAATTTTAATTTTCATCCTTTCTTTCTTCCAAAAATTACAGAAAATTATATTTTCTTCCTCAAAATTTTCCAAATATTTTTCTTAAGATTATTCCATATTTTGTTCTCAAAATTTCTTTCATTTCAAACTTCCAAATTCATAAATTTCAGTACTTTTTTCTCAAAAACATTTCTAACTCTTTCCAATAAAATTCTCAATGTCATCTTTAAAAAATTATTTCAAATCAATAATAAATCTTGCATGTATATATTATTTAATTTATATAATATCAAATTACTTCTTTACCCTTTCTTTAAAGATACGGGTATTACAATATGTGATATATTTATCAAAATGCTGCCAAAAATTTAAGCCATGTGTTTCATGGATCAAATTAATTTTTTTCGAATGATTTTAGTCAATATATATATGATCATGAGGATGAAAATGAATGGCTGGTTGGATGGAATATTATGCTTGAGAACTACAATCTCAAGGACAACAAAAGGTTGAAAGTATTGTTTAGAGAAAGGGAAAAATGGGCACTGGTGTACGGATGACATACTTTCACTGTATACATGAAAAGTGCACAATGTTGTGCGAGTATGAATAATATATTGAAGAATTATTTGACACCAAGTTTGATTTCTTGCACTTTTTTAACATTGTGGGAGGGTTTTAGTAGATCAAGGCTATGAAGAATTATTAGCAAATTTCAAAATGGTGCAAACAATACATATATTATCTGCTAATGTAGAGATGTTACATCATGTGATGGAGGTTTATAACCCAAAGGTATTTAAATTGTTTTAGAAAGAATATATGAATATTTTGGATTGTACTATATGCAAAGCTACTAACTTGGGAACAACTCCTAAGTACAAAGTATCTCATACATGCAATTATGAAGAGCATTTGGTTAAATTTGATGATGCTACAAATGATGTTTCTTGTAGTTGCAAGAAATTTCTTTTAGAATTGTGTGTTCTCATAGGTTGGAATAGCTAGAAAAAAAAAAGAACGTGAAAAGTGTCCCATCTTAATATATCTTGAAGCGATGGACTCAAGATTATAAGCTTAGAAATATCATCGACTATAATGGAGTTCAGAACTCTGATACAACTAAGAAGCCCATTGGTAGAAAATATGGTTGCTTGTGTTGAAATTTTTGTGAAATTTCATCTTTTGCTGCAGAACATGTAAAACTATTAGCACATTCACATAAACATTCAATGCAACTACGTATAGAACTAGAAAAATGAAGAAAACAATTTATTTGTAGAGCATGACTACTCATTCCCATAGTGAGTCTTCTTTTGATGTTGTAGAACTACCATAATGGATGAATCCTTCTATTGATTATGTGACAGAAAAAGTATATGGTGTCAAAATAAAATCCATGTGGGACATCCATGTAAACGATTAAAAGATCCACTTGAGCAAGAAAAATGTACGTAAGTCATAAAAAATTACCCAAACACTTAGAATTCCATCCAATCAATTATATGATTTCAGGTACCTCTTAGAAACTTGTAAATTCCTTAATTGTTTTACTATAATAAGAATATTTTTTTATATAAAAAAATAGGACTCTATCATAAGTCCTAACTCACAAGAACAATCCTTTACTGGACATGGAGTTCAAGTGGTGGAAAAGGAAAATGAAAGAGTATGCATGCAATGCCTTACTCAAAAGTGAGATTTTAAGTAAAATCTCTCTTATCCAATGATATTCTGGAAGATCACGCCATGTGTCCAATAATTTTGGCCATGATCAGCCACTATCGCCTTTACTTGAGATGCACACTGGTTGTTTCTCCATGAATGAAAACTTTTAGGTTCATAACTGCATCAAAATAGTAATATTTCTTACTGTTTCCCCCACCTCAATGGGAGGATAATGATATTCTGTCATCTAACCATCCAATTAAATCATAGTTCCTAAGTAATAGGAAGTTATTTCTACTGGACAATAGTAATCTACTACCTAACCTTTCAACTTAACCACATTTCCTAAGTATTAGGAAGTGGTTAATCCTAATTTATCTTCACTAAACCTGTTAGATTAAGAGATAAATAATGTTTAAATTTCAAATGGATAATCTCTAGCCTATGTAATAGCCTTGTCAGGGCCTATATGGCCTCTATTTGGTGTCCATCGTAAAACACCTATATGACCTATATTTGAGGTCCATTGTAAATAGCCTTTAATCTTATCTCTTTTTGGATGTGATTTGCTATAGCCCAAACCATTTAGTCTTGAGTGCCATCGGCATATCTTAATTTCTAATGGCCTAATTGATTTAATAAACCATGGTTTAATTTAACTTGCCTTAAACTCATATTCAATCAGCCCATGTTTTAATCCAAATAATGTAATAATATTTAATGGTCCATGGATTTATTTAATTTGCCCCAGCCAATGATCCATTAATAAAATAAAAAAATTAAACAGCCCAAAAAAATTTAGTCATTTGTCCTTCTTTTTGGCTGAGAGTATATAAGTTCTTAAACTCTAGAACTTTAAACACTTTACCATTTTGAGTTTTCATCCAAATCTTCATCTTCTAAGGTTTCTTGTGTGTGAACTCTCTAAACCGTCCTTTTTTCCTTCCTTTACTAGCTCATTCAACTATGGTTTCTTCTTCTGAACTTAAAAAAAAGCAACCTTGTTGATGAGAAAACTGATAGCTACATAAATCAATAGACAAGATCAATAAAACAACAAGACAAATGAGTTGAGTTGGAACAATAAGATGTAGAAGCTGAGTTGGAATAGAAAAGGTAGCAACCATTGCTAATGAGAAGCCAAAGAACAAGGCAGGCTCCTCAATGGCTACAATACACTTAAGGAGCTAGCAAATGGATAGGGAAGTTAGTTAGGCAGTTAATTAGATAGTTGGTAAAAGAGTTAGTTTTTAGTTATACTGTTTTACAATTATGTTTCAAATAGTTAGTAGGCTTATTGAATTTTTGTTGTATAAATACTCCATAATGTCCAATTGTAAAACTAATGATGAAAGTACTTCGATTATTCTCGAATTTTCTCTTCTTTCTCTCTTACTTTCTCTTATTCTCTCCTAAATTCTATATTTTTCTTCCCCTTTGATTTTCTTCTTTCTATTTTTCTCTTCTCATAACATTCTTAACAAAAACCATGATACGAGAACTGTATCAAAAACCATCATCCAATTAGATTCTTCACCAAATTTGCGGACCACCAGCTTGATTTTCACTACTCAAGCCACCATGACCGATTTTGAAGCTAGAAGTGAAGAAAATCGATCTTGAAAATGCAATAAAAAATTAAATATTTCATCGATTCCTATAAACCTTAATCTCTTGGATATGTTGTAGAACATTTAATGATTTATATAGAACATCTAATAATCAAGAACATTTAAGGTTTAGAATTGTTACCTTTGATTTGCAGTGTTCTTGATTCCTTGGATATGTTGTAGTCGAATTCTTCATCACGCCTAAATCTGAAATTCCTCATGATCTTGAATTCAAAACAACCACAGAAGTATGTGGTTTCTAAGGTTGATCCATATAGAAAAAATCCCGAATTAGAATTTCTTTCTAAATTTGCTCTCTCTTTCGAGAAGAAGGATAATTCAATCTCTATGAGAAACTTGTGGGTAGATTTTGTGCTAGAAAATTTCTGCACACTAATAAACTATTTATAGTATTAAGTTTAGGTAGAACCAACCATTTATTTCAAACTAAAGCCCGATAATTATTTCCTAATTACGTATTTAGGTTCAAACTAATCTAGTTGTAGGGCATTACTTTTATATAATTGTAATTAGAACCTTTTTTCCAATTAATTAGCCTTCTAATTTTTAATTATTTTTTTAATCGAAACCCCTTTTGATTCTCTCATTTTTAAGTAATTAATTGTCCATTAATTCTTAGGGCTTCTACAAACATGACTGACACCTAACAGCATATCGTGACTACCCAGACGACGTGAATTTGATTGTGAAACCTTGAACTCTTCCATTATCAGTTACCATTCAATTCAATCCTTTCATCATACAATGTACCAATTAAGCTAATTAGGTTATGAAATTATTGTCAAACCCTTATAATTAATTTTTTATGTCTAGATATCAAGATTATAATTCTAAAAAAGAAATTAGAAACTTATTTCTAATTTTAACCATGTTTGGAAAATGAACTTCCCGAATTTTATCTTAGTAAATCACATGGAATATTCTCTCATTTTACTTAGGAGTGATAGTTCCCTTATTATACAATCACATACCTCCATATGAAACTAATTATACCCAATTACAATTAATTATTGATCCATGGATAGAACCATATTAAATAGCATCAAAGTATTTAAGTCGCATAGAAGATAACCACGTTATCTCGGGTCTAAGCATCACATACGCAACTGTAACATAAGAGCCACCTATTCACAAGCAAGTAAAAATCCATGTAAGTGTTTTTAAATCAAGTCTTGTTTAGTGAACTTCAATGAGCATCCCACATACTTGTTTTTGTGTCTACAGATAAGTGATATTGAGATCAACTACTCTCCCAGTTGAGAAAACATGGTATGTACCAGTTTAACCTAATTACTGACGTCCAATTCGTATCCTACGACCAATAACTTTTAAGAGAAAATCTTTTGAGAAGATTAGATCTCAAAATTATGATCTCATCATAATCTTATCTTTATTACTCTATGGAGTTAATCATGATAATGTAATTAAATAGATATTCATGATAAATAAATCTTCATTCACTCAATAAAAAAAAAAAGAATATGAACAAAGATGAATGCACATGAAATGAAAAATCAAACAAAGTTTCTAATTTCTAATTCCATTATAATTGTGCAAAATCTATCTTTATTTAAAGGTTTTGTGAATACCAGTTAATTTTTTGTTTATGTACTAAGAAATTTAAGTTTAATATCTCTTTTTTGGGTGTGATCTCTTACAAAGTGATGTCTAATTTCAATATGTTTGGTCTTAGAATGTTGACTTGGATTCTTAGTTAGATTGATAGCACTAATATTGTCACATAAGATAGGAAAATTTCAAAACGTATGCCAAAATTTTCTAGTTGTTGTTTTATCCATAAAATTTGTGCACAACAACTACTAGCAGATGTATATTCTGCTTCATAATGCAACCGAATTTTTTTCTTCGAAAACTAAGAGTAACATATACAACCAAAAAAATCAGCATCTAAGTACCCAGTTAAGTCCAAATATGATTCTTTAAAATACCATAAACCGAAATTTTGAGTTCCTAGCAAGTATCTTAATATTCTTTTAATGACCATTAAGTGAGATTCTTTAGGATTAGATTGAAATCTAGTACACATACAAACACTAAACATAATATTGGGCATACTTGTGGTTAAATAAAGTCAAGTTCCTATCATGCTTCTACATTTCTTAATATCAACATTTTTAACTCCTTCATCAAAGTCAAGCTTTGTTGATGTGCTCATGGGAGTCCAATAGCCTTTGCATTCTCTATCCTAAACCTCTTTAGCAGGTCCTTTGAATACTTGGATTGGTTGATGAAGATTCCTTCCTTTGTTTGTTTGATTTGAAGACCAAGGAAGTAATTGAGCTCTCTCATCCTGCTCATCTCAAATTTACCTTGCATGTACTTAGCAAAATCTTGACACATGGATTCATTTGTAGCATCAAATATAATATCATCAACATATATTTGTACAATAAGTATGTCATCCTTACTAATTTTTGTGAAAATAGTAGTTTCTATTCTTCCTCTTGTAAAATCATTTTCAAGTGAAAACTTACTTAACCTTTCATACCACGCTCTAGGAACTTGCTTTAACCCATAAGGAGCTTTAGAAAGATTGTAGACATGGTTTGGAAAGTTAAGATCTTCAAAACCAAGAGTTTGTTCAACATAAATCGCTTCTTCTATAAAACCATTTAAAAAAAATACTTTCTACATCCATTTGAAATAATTTGAAGTTCTCAAAATATGCAAATTCAAGCAACATAAGAATAGCTTCTAGTGTAGCTACGAGTGTAAAAGTCTCATCAAAATCAATTCCATCTTCTTAATTATAACTTTTTACTATAATCCTAGCCTTATTTCTAGTTACTATACAATTTTCATCCATTTTATTACTATAAACCCATTTAGTTCCAATTATCGAATAATCTTTAGGCCTGGGTACTAAAAACCAAACTTTACTTTTTTCAAATTGATTTAATTCTTCTTGTATAGCCATAATCCAATTTTCATCATCTTTGACTTTATCAAAAGTCTTATGTTCTATTTGAGATTAAAAAAAAGGCTACATAATTACATATATTTCTAATAGAAGAACGAGTTCTTACTTCTTATGAAGGATCACCAATCACTTGATCGATTGGGTGATAATTCACATACCTCTAATCATTAGGAAGATTATCTTCTTGTTGAATTTTTGAAGGTTGATAAAGCCTAGATTCACCTTCCCCTTGAGCCATTTCAGGTTGATTCTCCTTGGCGATAACAATGGGAGTGGTGGTCTCCACTCTTGGCATAAAACCTATATCATCATCAAAATAGGCTCTTCTACTACAAAGAAGGTTAATCTCATTAAAGATAATATGAACGGATTCTTCAACCACTAGAGTTATTTTGTTGAAGGCTTTATAAGCTTTGCTAGAGATTGAATAAACCAAAAATATCCCTTCATCTGTCTTAGAATCAAATTTATCTTATATTTATTATCCAAGATGAAGCATTTGCAACTGAAAGCACAAAAGTAAGAAACATTTGGCTTTATACCTTTCCATAATTCATATGGAGCTTTCTTGATTATAAACTTAATTAAAACTCTATTCAAAACATAATAAGATCTGTTTACGGATTCCACCCAAAATATTTTGGCAAACTATTTTCACAAAGGAAAGTTCTACCATTTTCTTCTAAAACTCTATTTTTCCTTTCAACAACACCATTTTGTTAAGGGGTTCTAGAAGTTGAAAAGTTGCAATCATCACAATATATTGAAAAGCTTTGATTTTCAAATTCTTTTCTATGATCACTTCTTATACTAGAAATAGTAAAAGCTTTTTCATTTTGAATCTTTTTACAAAAGTTTACAAAACTTTTAAATGTTTTATCTTTATAAGCCATAAAGATAACAATAGTATATCTAGAATAGTCATCCATAATAACAAGAGCATATTAATGGACACCTAGATTAATAGTGCTTATTGGTCCAAACAAGTCCATATGCAAAATCTCTAATGGTTTAGAAGTTGAAACAACATTTTTGGATTTAAAAGAAATCCTAGTTTGTTTTCTCATTTGACAAGCCACAAACTTTGTCTTTTTAAAATTTAATTTTTGAAAGACCAACAACTAAATCGTTTTTAGAAAGAATTTTGATTAAATCTATGTTCACATGGCCAAAGCCTTCTATGCCATAACCATGAGTTTTCACTAAAAACTGAAAAACACTTTTCATTTTCCGAAGACAAAGATTTGAGGTCAACTATATAGACATTTTCATGTGTTTGGCCAATAAATTTGATCTTGTTACTCTTATGTCTATTATAAGATAATGAGAGGACTTAAATATAACTCTATTAACTTTATCACATAATTGACTATTACTAAAAAAATTATGCTTAAGACTTTGAACAAGTAAAACACAATCAATGGTTGAAAAACCTTTACAAACTTTTCCATGTCTAATGACTTTAATCCTGGTGTCATCTTCAATGGTGACATGTCCACCATCACTTGGAATTAACTCAACAAAGATGTTTTGATCATCGGTCATGTGTTTTCAGCATCCACTATCAAGGTATCAATGATAACCTTCTATCTTTGTGTGAAGAAAAACCTATATCACATGAGGATACACAATGGAACTCTTAGGTACCCAAAATTTCTTGGGTCATTTGAGGTTGGTTCTTGAAAATACAGATCCTTTTGGATCCCATACCATGTTAATTCTATCATCTATTCCATAGTTGTAATGATATAGATGATGCATGATTCTAGATTGATAGTCATGATAATTTCTTGGATGTCTAGAATATGCAAATCTATCATTTATTGGATATAAGATTCCTAGAATACACATTTCTAGCATTATGAGAGTTATATGGATACATGTTATTTCTAGGTTATGAATGATAGCCACTTCTTGAGTATGCATTCTTAGCTTTTGAATTTCTATAATGAGAATGCATTTGAGCATATTTACTTCTTGAATGTCTATTCCTAGCATTAGCATATGAATTTCTACCATATGAATTGACACTTATATTCTTAGGCTTTCTAGCATTTTTTAATTGAGCATTAAGAACATTACTAGGCATATGAGAAGTTGAGTCTTCATTAACATTTGTTGCTTTACAAAAATATTTTCATTCGATTTTTGCTTTCCCATTGGAGAGCATCCTAAACCAGATTTTTCTCCACTCATTCTTTGGCAAGCCAACACTTCATCTAGTTTTTCTTTTCCTCTTACAAGTTTAGATAAAGTGTTGTTCAACTTAATCACTTTGTTTTTCAAAACTTCATTTTCCTTTTTCAAGAAATCTTGTGATGTGTTGCCAAGCTCTAAAGTAAGTTTTCTAATTTTTTCTTTTAAAACTTCCATTTCTTTAGAGAGAGATGAAACCTCCTTTTTAAAAGCAACATTTTTAGCAGCAAAATTCTTTAGTTTTTCATGCAACTCATTTATAGCTTCTATCAATTCTTCATTCACATTTTCATTATCAATATCAATATCAATATCAATATCATTACTTCAAAAAGAATTAATTACCTCATTTTCATTATCGATTGCCATCAAGGAAAGATTAGTAGTTTCTTGGTAGTCAATTTCTTCATCTAAATTGTCCTCTTCATCATCACTCCAAGAAGTTTCCATCATTGCTTTCTTCTTGGAGTTCTTGTATGGATTCTTTGTTGAAGGACAATCTACCTTAATGTGTGAGGGTTTCTTGCATCTAAAACACATAATATGACCTTTCTTTTTTGAATTATCCTTTATGTTTGGCTTCTTACTATTTCTTAAGAAATTTTGAAATCTCTTGGTGATGAGGGTCATTTCTCCATCTTCCTCATTACTTTCATTCTCATCTTCTTCCACTTGCTTTCTTGTCTTAGCATTGAGAGCAACAATATTCTTCTTCTTTGAATCATCATTAATAAATCAATTCATTATGTTCATCTCATAAGTTAATAATGAACCAAGAAGAGTATCAACATCAAGGTTGTTAAGATCTATGGCTTCCTCAATTGTCGTTATCTTTGATTCCCAAACCGACGGCAAAGCTCCAAGAATTTTCCTTACCAAATCACAATTTTCATAATTTCTACCAAGAAGCTTCAAACCATTAATTATGTTAGAAAACCGAGAATACATTTCAGAAATGCTTTTAGTAAGAGACATTTTAAAAGGCTTCATATTTAGATACTAATCTATAGATTTTAGATTTCTTCACTTGATTAGTACCTTCATATGTAATTTGAAGTTTATCTCATATTTCCTTAGCTGAATCACATGCAAAAATTTTGTTGTATTCATTAATGTCTAAAGCACAATGAAGCATACTAGTAACTCTACTATTCAAAGATATAATTCTACAATCATCATCATCAAATTTTTTATTGGTTTTAGGAACTAGAATTTCTATCTCATCATTTTTTACCTTTTTCATAGGAATCCTATGCCATTCTTCAATTATTCGTCATAAATTATAGTCTTGATGTTCTACAAAAAATTTCATTATATTCTTTCAATAGTTATAATTAGTTCCATTAAACAAGGGAGACCTAATGTAAGAATGATCTTCATTATACATATTATTTTTCATAGAATCTACTCAATGATTTTAAGCTTAATTTTGAGAACGAAGCTTTAATACCAATCGTTAACTTAAAAGCAGCACAAGATGAAGGGTAATTGGGTTTAAAAAACTTTATGAACAAAAAAAAATTATTTCAAACAAGGTTGAAATCAGTAAGCAATAATAGCAATTATAAGATTACTGAAAATTAAATAGCAAGGGAGAAGAGTGTGCAAACTCAGTTTATAGTGGTTCGACAATATTGGAATCTCCCCTGACCCTATGTCCACTCTATTCAAAGATTCTTCTTGAAGGTTTCACTAGAAGAATCAAGCAACTTCCAAAGTGTTTCCCAAACCTTTACAAAGTTCTCTTCCAAAGAAGTTTACAATAAAGTGTTTAACACCTAAATACTCTCAAGAGTTACACCAACTCTTTCTCTTACAAAGATTAAATGTGAGTATGAAGTTTTGGTACAATAAAGAGTGAAATTAAGTCTTACAACTTAAATAAATTCTCTCTCACAAGATTAAAGCTTAAAGATGCCTCAATAAAAATAAATAAATTTTGAAGCCTTAAAGAGTAGTAAATGAACTCTTGATAGAATTGAATGCTCTGGCTAATTAGAAAAGCTCATTTATGATGGGTATTTAAAATCTTAACTCAATATGGACATTAGAGACAAGGAATGGTTGTTTAGTGCATTAAATGCTCTGTCCCATACCTCAATTTTAGAAAACTAGTTGTTATGCATGACAACACAGTCAACTGTGAAAAGAGGACAATCGAGTGTCTTCTAGAAAAGTGAGGGTTTTAATAAGGGACAAGAGGGAACAGTCAACTGTCTTGATAGGTAGTCGACTGTGAAAACCTTTTGCCCTTTGCATAGTCAACTATCCTTCAACGTAGTCGATTGTCCAATTAAGAAACCAAATGGACTTGATTCAATGAGTTAAACAATCAACTGTCCAAAATTCATAGTCGACTATACCCTTAAAAAAATTAGAAAATGCTTACTTTTTGAGGAAATGAAAATTTTAAATGATAAATCATTTTTTCAAAAATATTTTAGAGCCAAAATGAAGCTAAGACATTAAGAGAGAGATTATAAAGAATTTTAGCCACCTTAACCTATTTAAGCTTGAACGAATTCTCCTTTGAATTTTCCTCCAACGGTTGGCACAAGGTACACGAAAGGCAATGATCAAGCGAGCACATCTTCTAAATATCAATTTAGAAACCTTACAAATTACAAAGCTTAGATAAAAGGAAGTTAGATTAGATTAATCTAGTTTTGTCATAATCAAAATCAATGTGGGGTTAATAAGAATAAATTCATAAACACCTTCATATTTGGTTCTATTTGAGTCTAAAAATAATTTTGTGAATGTGAATCAATCTAAGAATCAGTATTTGCAACACAAGAAGAATGACCAATAGTTTAAGAAAAAAAAATCACAAAACTAAAATAAAAAATGAGTCTAATTTGTTTGCGGAAAAGAGGGTTAGTTTTCCAAACGACACAAGCATTGTAAGACCAACCTAAAGTGTAAGGCAAACATGGTGGAAGATGAACTTGTGGCTATGATATTTGAGATCAATATGGAAACTGAGAAATCTGGATGGTGGCTCGATTTAGGAGCAATAGTTCATGTCTATAAAGATAAATCTTTCTTCAAGAAATTTTAGGAAGTGATTGGTGAAGTGCAAATGAGGAACTGTGAATGTGTTCAAGTTGTTGAAAAGGGAATTGTTGAGATCAAATTCACATTTGGAAAACTGTTGAACCTTATCAATGTTTTATTTGTACCTGACCTAAGGAAGAACCTTGTTTCTGTTGACCTACTATGTAAGAAAGGGTTTCAGATAGCATTTGAATCTGACAATGTTATCTTGTCAAAGAATGGAATGTTTGTGGGAAAAGGGTACTCTTTTCATGGAATGTATAAGTTGAGTATTCTTAATAATAATATTGTGTCTTCTGTTTACATTGTTCAGTTATTTGTATAGCATGGACTGGCTCATTTAAATTATCGCACTTAAATGTGAAAAAAGTTTAACTTAATTTATTACAACGAAAATGCTAAAAACTGTGAAGTTTGTGTTAAGTCTAAAATAGTTAAGAAACTATTTTCAAGTGTTAAAAGAGATTCTAAAATTTTAGAATTAATTCATTTGGATATTTGTGAGTTAAATGGCATGCTTACTCTTGGTGGTAAAAGATACTTCATCACTTTTGTTGACAACTTTAGTAGGTATATGTATGTATATTTGTTAAGAATAAAAGATGAAACTTTTGGACTGTCTAAGAAATTTAAGGTTTATGTCGAAAATCAATTGGATAAGAAAATTAAAATTTTTAGATCCGATAGGGATGGAGAATAGTTTACGCTTGAATTTTGTGAAGAGTGTGGTATTATCCAACAAATTACAGCTCCTTATACACAATACCAAAATGGGTTAGCCGAGAGAAAGAATCGATCTTTGGTTGTAATGATGAATTGTATGCTCATGAATGCAAAGTTAACAATTAGTTTGTGGGTTAAAAAAAAAAAACTGATTATCACCGAGGGACACGTATCCCTCGGTAAAAATAGCAAATATTATCACCGAGGGCGAATATAGAGCTTGATACCTCATTTGGAATATTTAAATCACGGAGCTGTATTTTTGAAGTGTAATTGGTGTATAAGAGGACTTTGAGATTAAATTTAAATTTTTATGACTTATTGATTGATGGGTAATGTATTGTAAAGGATTTGGAAGTATTTGATGGAGATATTATTGTAAAGCAAAGGTTAGTAGTTATTGTGGGTTTAGAAGAAAGAGTTAGGAAAGTTAAGGAAAAGACATGCAATTAACTTAAAGAAAAGATGAAGGACAAAAAGGTAAAAGCTTAAGTGTTAGTGGAGGTATAAAGGGCTAAAAGCCCTAGAGATTCCGCACAATGTCTCATTTTCTCCTTAGCATTTCGAACAGCAAAGAAAGAGAGAGAAAGAGACAGAGAGAGAGCAAAACAGAGAGTTTCTGGAATTTTACTGAACCCATACAACAGCTTCAATTTGACTATCAGAAGTCTATCCGTGGTCCGATTGAGCTGATTTTTTGTCAGAAGGTTTCTACTTCCTGTTCTACATTCTGAATGGTTGGATTGTGTTTCGAAGCTTTCTAAATCATAATTTTGTAGATTGTTTTCAGACCTCTGTTTTGGTGAGATTTTCACATTTTCAACTCCTTTTTATGGGCTATTTTTCAGCAAGATTTTGAGTTCTAACTTACTCTAAGTTAAAGTAGCTTCTTAAATTTGATTATTGGGCTTTGTTTCAGATGATTTGAGTTTCAATTGAATTAGCTTGATGCAATTGAAGTTGGAAGAAATTCTGAAAAATATATATTGTAGAACTTTGATGTTGGATTTTGATTTGAGTTGCGGGTATTGTAAAGTATGTAATTGTTGATGAAAGTTTTGATAAATCTTAAATTTTGGAATGAAATAATAAGATTTTGTGTTGGTTTTTGTTAAAAGAATAAGTTTAATTCTATGGAAGTATAAAGATCGATGGATTAATGAATTTTTGAAGTTGGAATGTAAAATATGGTGTGTTGAAAATCACCTTTAAGAATCCCAGGTTGTGACCTTCAAACACCCAAATCCAGAATGATTTAGACCAAGACAAGAATCAAACCACAAAAGAGAAAACACAAGCAATTGTTATTGAGGTTCGACAAATTGCCTACGTCCCCGTGAGCTCCTCCGAGCTCTCAGCGCTAAATCAATGGAGTTCTTCCAATTACAACAACACCTCTTCAAGAACCATGTGTTCTTGATGAATGAGAGAAGAGAAAAGAAAGAGATAAGAACTAAGTGTTTCCCTAAAATTTTCCCCAAGAAAATTCCAATTACAAAGCCAACCCTAATTTTTCTTACACTCTCTCACTAGAAAAACCTCTGAAGATTTGAGAGCCTTTCTCTTTAAACACTAGCCAATCTTGGAATGAGTTGTTATTATTATTATTGTTGTTATTGCTCTTAGATAACCCTTTATATATAGCAATAACTACCATAACCAACTTGAAACCAATCTCAACCCTTAGATCTTGAGAACCAAACAATCACGGCCCTCTAAGTGGTCTAAGTGAACTTGTGCGTTTCAACCAAAACCAACGCGCTAGCTGCAAGAGCTCAAAATTAGGTATCAGGTATGCTTCGCGCTGCGGCGTGGAATAGGGTGTGCCGCAGTACGCTTCAGGATGATGAACTTCCACACTTGCGGGTGGCCGCGGAGCAGGTGGTCCATGCCTCGGCGCATAGGTCCGTGCCTAGGCACAAAAAATTTGCACCTAGGCACAGAGGTCCGTGCCTAGGCACAAAAAGCTTGCGCCTAGGCACTGAATCTGCTAAAGCTGAAATCTTAAATCTTTAATTCTTAGACCAAAAACCCAACAAACTCTACCTTTGTCTAAGCAATTAAACCCGAACTAATTGTGCAGAGAACTTAGGATCCAAACTCAACATAAGTCACCACATCATCCGATTCCAATTCTAAGAAGTTTAAGGCAATGATTGAACTTGCTTAGAGTTAGAACTTTAGTGCCTAAATCTGCAGGATTTTCTTCCATTTCCACTTTATCCACATGAATGCTTCCTTCTGTAACCTTTTCCCAAATGAAATGATACCAAACATCCATATGCTTAGTCCTCTCATGGAACACCGGATTCTTACACAAATGCAATGCACTTTGGCTATCCAAATACACCACCACCTGCTCTTTTAGGACCTTCAACTCTTCCAACAACCCTTTACACCACATAGCTTCCTTAATAGCTTCCGTTGCTGCTATATACTCTGCTTCGGTTGTTGAAAGTGCTACCACTGGCTACAGTTGAGCCTTCTAACTTATACAACATTCGTTTAAGTTGAAGAAGTATTAGATCATCGATCTTCTCTTATCCTGGTCTACTCCATAGTCTGAATCAACATAACCTTCTAACCAAATGGACTTACCCCTTTTCTCGTAAACAAGCCCTACATCTGAGCTTCCCTTCAAATACCTCAGCAACCACTTCATCCCAAGCCAATGCTCCTTTCCGGGATTACTCATAAACTTGCTGAGAACACTACTAGCATAAGAAATTTCAGGTCTAGTGCTTACCACGGTGAACATGACTGATCTAACCGCACTAGAATAAGAGACATTTTCCATTTCCTTCTTCTCCTCATCCGATCTAGAGCATTGATCGCTGGAGAACTTGAAATGACCAGCAAGGGGAATCTTTACTGGTTTACTATCTTTCATAGAGAACTCAGATATCATCTTCTCTATGTAGGAAGTTTGAGAGATCTTCAATCTGTTTCTCTCTCTTTCCCGGATGATACACATCCCAAGGATCTTCTATGCATGGCCAAGATCCTTCATCTCAAACTCTGAACTGAGTTGAGACTTCAACCTTTCTATCATCTCCTTGCTGCTACCAACCAATAACATATCATCAACATAGATGAGGATAATCATCATTTCCTCCACCTTGTGACCTTTATAGTACAAGCACGAATCATAGTAGCTCCTCATGAAACCCAAGCTAGTTACAAAGGAATCGAACTTCTTATTCCATTTTCGAGGTGATTGCTTCAGGCCATAGAGAGATTTCTTCAATTTGCACACCAAATCCCCTTGAATTCCTTCTTTATAGCCTTTAGGTTGTCTCATATAGATGGTCTCATCAAGCTCTCCATGTAAGAATGTTGTCTTCACATCCATTTGCTCAATCTCCCAATTAAATTGGACCACCATAGCTAACACTATCGTTATTGTCTTGTATTTCACAACCAGTGAGAAAATTTCTGTGAAATCTATGCCTTCTCTTTATGTGAACCCCTTCGCCACTGGCCTAGCCTTATACCGGACTTTATCCCCTGGAGTGTTTCCTTCTTTGAACTTGTAAATCCACTTACAATCCACAACTCTTTGTTTTTCTGGTTTAGGCACCAATTCCCAAGAGTTGTTCTTCCTCAAAGAATGCATTTCCTCCTCTATATCTCAAAGGTGGTTTGATCTGCCTTCTTTTTCGGTCACTTATGAGCTGATAATCATTCCAATTTACTGCATCATCTCTTTCTAGTTTAGCCTCTTCTTGAGTGTCTTGAGCTTGGCCTTCATCAATGGGCTCTACCTGATCTGAACCCTCTTGCTTCCCTTACTCTACCTGAACCAAATTTTCTTTGATGCTATGCTCCACATAAACCGGTCTGGTTTGCTCACTTTCCCCTGCAGGGTTAGTTTTCTCCAAGTAGGGAAATAATAGCTCATTAAATATGACATCCCTATTTATTATGAGTTTAGTTCCTTTTGGCTCTAAGGACCACAACCTATACCCCTTAACCCCTTCACCATATCCTAGAAACACACACTTTCTAGACTTGGGCTAAGTTTATCATCCTTTTGATGTGCATACGCAGCACATCCAAAAGTCCTAAGGTTGCTTAACTCAGGGGGTTTTCCACTCCACATCTCCTCAGGAGTCTTAAGGTCCAAAGCTCTAAAGGGTGATCTATTAACCAAATACGCAACATTAGACACAACTTCCCCCCAAAAACACTTAGGTAAATCGGAGCCAATAATCATGCACCTAACCTTGTTCAAAAGGGTCCTATTCATCCTCTCCGCAACTCCATTTTGCTGAGGGGTTTTCATAACCATTCTATGTCTTAAAATCCCATTTAACTCACAAAATTTGTCAAAATCCTGATTGCAAAATTCTAAGCCATTATCGGTTCTCAAAGCTTAACTACCTTTCCCATTTAAGTTTTTAGCAACTTTTTCCACACCACAAACTCATTCAAAGCATCCGATTTATTTTTAAACAAATAAGCTCAAACCTTTCTAGAATAGTCATCAATCAAAGAAAAAAGTAAAGATTATCTCATTGTGTTGGTGTTCTTGCTGGCCCCTAAAGATCGGCATGAATGTAGTTAAGAATACCCTTTTGTGCACTCCGATGTTGAAGCTAACTCGATGTTGTTTCCCAAGAACACAACTCTCGCAGAAATCAAGTTTTTCTACCTTGTCACCATCAAGTAAACCATCATTGCTGAGAACTTACAGCCCCTTTTCGCTCATATGTCCCAAGTGATTGTGCCAAAGAACTGCCTTATCAATCTTAGCCATCAAGCTTGCTGCTTGATCCTGGATGTTCGTCTTTCCAATCATCATCCTTTATCACTGCTTTGATCACCACAAAGGCTCCCTTGGTTATATTGATATTTCCTCCCTCTGCTTTGTATGTATACCCCATGGAATCTAGCTGTCCCAATGAGATCAAATTTCTTCTCAAATCCGAAAGATATCTCACATTCCGCAGCAGCCTTGTAACTCCATCAAATATCCTCAATTGGATGTCTCCTATGCCCCTCACTTGGCAAGAAGTATTGTTCCCCAAGGAAACCTTTCCATCATTGGTTTCCTTGAAATTCTTGAACCAATCATGGTGAGGACACATATGATAAGTGCACCTGAAATCCAAGATCTATTTCTCATTGCTGTGCCTTTCGCTCACATTTAAGCACACAACAAGAACATCATCATCTTGCTGTTATCCCTTGGCAATCGAAGCCTTTTCATTTTTGGTATGGCCTCTTCCTTTCTCATCCCTTATCATCTTCTTGCAATCTTGATTACACTCAAACTAATACGTGATTATTTTGTATAGTTGAGGTGTGGATCCCACGAGGAAAAGCGAACTACAAGGGAAGGTGTAAACCTTAACACGAACGATAAAGATCAAGTGAGAGAATCTGAGTTTTGATAATAGAGTAATATAAGAAAATTGTGTAAATATAACAAAGATTAAAATGGAGAGATAACAGGGTTTCGGGAATCCTCCCTAGGTTTGTTGCCTTATTCTAGTCTTGATTCAATTGTTTTTATCTCGATTGCTAGTTTCACATCCCAAACAGGTAATCAGCAAATATTCAATCAAAGCATATGTAAACCCTAATGTAATTGCTATGAAATACTTTTTACTTTCAATTCAAGCACACATAACCGATCTTATAGATTTATCAAGAAACGGCAATATATCTTAATGACGATATCGTAGTAATGGACAAACGTAAAAGATAAATCTACCGAAATCAATCACATCCAACAATGTTGACATAAGAAGAGCATGACTAGACTTATATCGAGGAGAAAGATACAATCACCGAATTAAGATAAAATCTTCTAATTAAATCAAAAAGTAAATCATACTAATGTTTAACGATAAATCCAAACTACAACTGAATCAAGAATAGAAATTAAGAACAATTACACCTAGGGATTCATACCTTCGCCTTGCTTGGAGATTAGTTGGCCATGGGGCTCATTCTTGAACACTTTGATGGGGGAGAATGTGGCAGCCTTCTTGAGTTTTCCAGCCTTAATGATGTGTCTCTATCAAACTCTAAGTGATCTATTTATAATACAAAAGGTCCAAGGGTGTTTTCGGGTCTAAACTATTATTTAAAACCTTAATTAGGTCATGACTCAGAAACAAAACATCGCGCTCGCGCCGCAGCTCGCACTAATCCAAGCCACGGCTTAGACTTTTGGTTTTCTTCATGCTTCTGGAGGCCATGGCTCAGACTGCCAAGCCACGGCTCACACTGATGTCTTCTTGGCTCTTTTGAACTTGGTTCTAGAGGCTGTGGCTCAGACTTTCCAGGCCGCAGTGCACACACTTCTTTTCCTATCCGAGAAGTTGATTTGGAGGCTAAGGCTTTAAGTTTTGGGCTACAGCATGGAACACTAAAGACTTTGTTTCTCTTCATTTTGTCCTTCCGCAACCATGCCTTCACTCTAATATGCATCGAAGCATTGTGCTTTAAGCTGTGATAGTTTTCCATCTTTTTTAGACTCAAAGTACCTGAAAATGTATCAAAATAGATCAACAATCCAAAAATATCACCTTAGAGTTGTTAAGGTATAAAAATGCAATTCAAACCTAGATCAACCAAAAAATGCTAAAAAATAAGTACTGTTAAGATGCATTTTATGACTCTCATCAAATTTCTCTTGAAATGGCCTTCCTTATTGCAGTAGTAGCATCGCTTTCCTCCAAACTTCGGTTTAGAATGCGATCTTCCATGGCTTTGTCCTCTACCTTTTGGTTTGTCCCGGTAGTTGACATAGTTGTTGCTGCCATTCCGAGTTGCAGTCCTTCCTTTAACGAATAGACCTTTAACGAATAGACCTTTTTCACTTGATCCTTCCCTCATCTTGGCTTTGAAATCATGAGACCTTATAGCATTAATCACAATTTCTTTGGTTAGTGTATCTCTTCCATATTCAATAGCATTAATCAAGCTTTCAAAACAATCGGGAAGAGAATTCAACAATATAACAGCCAATTGTTCATCCAGTAATTTAATACTACAACTAGCCAAATCTTGAACTAGTTTATTAAACACATCAAGATTATCTTGCAACTCTTTATTAGGATCCATTTTAAAAGCAAAGATACGTTTTAGAAGATAGATTTTATTAGGGAGAGTTTTGGTAAGAAACAACTCATCTAGTTTCTTCCAAATGACAACTGGATCTTCCAAATCTCCACATTCCCTTGTCACACTATCCGATACGTGCAGAAAGATAGTGCTGTACACCATCTTCTTCATCTCATTCTGCTAGAGCTCCATTGATACTTGCTGGAAAATCATCTTCTTCTCCAATCGCCAAGTCCACCTTTTGTTGCATAAGAACCGCCTTTATTTTCCGATTCCAAAGGGCAAAGTCTCCATTTCCATCAAACTTCTCAACAATGAAGTTTGAACCCATCTTATAGGAAAAAATCCCAAGATTTATACAGCACCCGCAATTGCTTTTCAAACCTCTTCTCTCTAACTTGTTGGAAATCACCTTGACAAGATGCCCAGGTGGTGATCTTCCAAACACCCAAGTCTAGAATGACTTGTAGAAAGAATTAGAATCGAAAACAGGAACAGAAAATCAAAGAAAGAAAGAAGACAAGCAATTGTTATCGAGGTTCGGCAATGTGTCTACGTCCCTGTGAGTTCCTTCGAACTCTCTGCACTAAATCAAATGGTTCTTACAAGTTACAGCAATCCCCTTCAAGAAGCTCAAGTTGTTGAAGAAACCAAGAAGAGAAGAAAGGAAGAAGATAAGAACTACCAATGCTCTCTATCTAATCTAGACTTCTCTCTCTTTACAACCAGCCTCACTACAACGAGTCCCTCTTGTGTTTGATCTTTACACTCACACACAATTCTCTCTTGTATTACAATTGATCTCAAAGTATGCCACAAACTTGTGTTGTTCTCTTGTTGAAAAATGAGGCTAAGGAACCCCTTTTATAGCCACCCACTTCTTGGTCATTCTTGAGATTCAATCCTCACCCTTTGATCATGATTACCACTTAATCATGGCCCTCCATCACTACTAAGTGGTGTTGTATGTTTCAACCTTGCACCAACGCACCTAAGAGAGGGTTAAAACAGGCTGTCCATGTGTGTTACACTTTTCTTAGCGCCTAGGTGCTCAACAGGACGCGGTGTAGTGCTGGGCAAAGTACCTTTGCACACCTTCTGGGCAGTGTGCCACTAGTGGTGAGCTGTGCGGTGCTGGTGCGCATCAAGCAGTACACCTACTGGGTGGTGCGGTGTTGGCAGATGGGCAGTGAAGTGCAAGTGCATTGCTGGAGTCTTCATTCTGTGAGGTGCTGTGCTGGTTAAGGGGTGGTGTGGTGCACACTGATGCTGCCCCTTCACCCAGCTGTGCGCACACCCCTTCTCCTTGTGTGCAGTAGTTCGCACACCAGTGCGCTTAGCCTTACCTTGCTCCAAAGTGATGCACACATATGTGTGCAGTCTTTTAACTTGCTGTAATTTAATACTCCATCCTTGGTTTAGACTTTAACCATATTTGAACCATGTTTTGACATGTTTAAACCTTAGATAAATACCAACAATCTCTACCTTTGTCTAAGTGTTTAAACCCGAACCATTTTTACAAAGAGCTTCGGGATCTAAACTCATCTTGAGTCATCAATTAACCAACTCCAATCCTAAGTAGTCTAAGACAATGATTGAACTTACTTAGAGGTAGAACTTTAGTACCCAAATCCACAGGATTTTCTTCCGTGGCTACCTTGTCTACTTAGAAGCATCCTTTCGTAACATTTTCTCGAATGAAATGATATCGAACATCCATGTGCTTTGTCATCTCATGGAACACCGGTTTCTCACACAAGTGCAATGCATTTTGACTATCCGAAAACACCACAACCTGCTCCTCCAGTACCTTCAACTCTTCAAGCAACCCTTTGCACCACATAGCCTCCTTAATGGCCTCCGTAGCTGCTATGTACTCAGCCTCGGTTGTTGAGAGTGCTACCACTGGCTGCAACTGAGCCTTCCAACTTACACAACATCCATTTAAGTTGAACAAGTAGGAGGTAATCAATCTCCTTTTATCCCGGTCTGCTCTATAGTCCGAATCAACAAAACCCTCAAGGCAAATGGACTTACCTCTCTTCTCATACACCAGCCCTACTTCTGGGCTTCCCTTCAAATACCTCAGCAACCACTTCATCTCAATCCAATGCTCCTTTTTGGGATTACTCATAAACCTGCTAAGAACACTTATTTCATGAACAATGTCAGGTCTAGTGCTTACCATGGTGAACATAACAGAACTAACTGCACTAGAGTAGGGGACTTTCTCCATTTCCTTCTTTTTCACCTCCGATCTTGGACATTGATCACTGGAGAACTTGAAATGACCAGAAAAGGGAACCTTTACTAGTTTGCTATCTTCTATAGAGAATTTAGATATCATCTTCTCTATATAGGAAGTTTAAGAGATCTTCAATCTGTTTCTCTCCCTTTCCCGGATGATACACATCCCAAGGATCTTTTGTGTATGGCCAAGATCCTTCATCTCAAACTTTTCATTGAGTTGAGCCTTCAATTTCTTTATCCTCTCCATGCTGCTCCCAACCAGCAACATGTCATCAACATAGATGAGGATGATCACCACTTCCTCAACCTTCTGCCCCTTATAGTACAAGTACGAGTCATAGTAGCTGCTCATGAAACCCAAGCTGATTACAAAGGAATCAAACCTCTTATTCCATTGCCTAGGTGATTGCTTCAGGCCATAGAGAGATTTCTTCAATTTGCACAGTAACTCTCCCTGCCTTCCTTCCTCATAGCCTTCGGGTTGCCTCATGAAAATGGTCTCATCGAGCTCTCCATGTAAGAACGTTGTCTTCACATCCATTTGCTAAATTTACCAATCAAATTGGACCATCAATGTTAACACTATCCGGATCGTCTTGTACTTCATAACCAGTGAGAAGATTTTGGTGAAATCTATGCCTTCTTTTTGTGTGAACCCCTTCGCCACCAGCCTAGCTTTATACTGGACTTCATCCCCTGGAGTATTCCCTTCTTTGATCTTATAGAGCCATCTACAATCCATAACTCTCTGTTTTTATGGTTTGGGCACCAACTCCTAAGAGTTGTTCTTCATCAAAGAGTCCATTTCTTCCTCCATAGCCAGCTGCCACTTTGATGAATCTTTACACTCCATGGCATCCGTGTAAGTTTTTGGTTCAACCTCTCCTTCTATCCAAGGAGCTGCTACATTAGCATCTGCAAACCCATATCTCAAAGGTGCTCTAACCACTCTCCTTCCCCGATCTCTTGTGAGTTGGTAGTCATTATGACTTGCTGCATCAACCTCTTCTTGTTCAATCTCTTCTTGAGTTTCTTGAGCTTGGCCTTCATCTAAGGGCTCTACCTGGTCTGAACCATCTTGCCTCCTTTGCTCTACCTAAATGGAGTTCTCCTTGATGCGATACTCTACAACTTTCGGACTGGTTTGCTCACTAGCCCCTGCAGGGTTAGTTTTCTCCAAGTAAGGAAATAATAATTCATTAAAAATAACATCCCTACTTATAATTAGTTTCATGCCTTTCTTTTCTAAGAACAACCTATATCCCTTAACCCCATCACCATATCCTAGAAATATACATTTTCTAGATCTAGGGCTAAGTTTATCCTCCTTTTGATGTGCATATGCAGCACACCCAAAAGTCCTAAGGTTGTTTAATTCAGGGGGTTTTCCACTCCACATCTCCATGGGAGTCTTGAGCTCTAAAGCTCTAGAAGGTGATCTATTCACTAAGTATGCAGCTGTAGCCACAGCTTCTCCCCAAAAATGTTTTGGTAAATCGGATCCTATTAGCATGCACCTAACCTTTTCTATAAGGGTTCTATTCATTCTTTCAGCAACTCCATTTTGTTGAGGTGTTTTTACAACCGTTCTATGCCTTAGAATGCCATTTAATTCATAGAATTTATCAAAATCCTTATTGCAAAATCCTAAGCCATTATCGGTTCGTAAAGCCTTAACTACCCTACCCGTTTGAGTTTCCAGCAACTTCTTCCACATAACAAATTTATTCAAGGCATCCGATTTATTTCTAAGCAAATAAACCCACACTCTCCTTGAATAATCATCAATTAAAGACAGAAAGTAAATGTTACCTCCCTATGTTGGTGTCCTTGCTAATCCCCAAAGGTCCGAATGAATGTAGTCAAGAATCCCCTTAGACTTGTGCACTTTGGTGTTGAAGCTGACCCCGTGTTGCTTCCCAAGAATGCAACTCTCACAGAAATCCAATTTTTCTACTTTGTCACCACCAAGTAGACCATCCTTGCTAAGAACTTGCAGGCCTTTTTAGCTCATGTGACCCAAGCGAGTGTGCCAAATGGCTACCTTATCCATCTCAGCCATCAAGCTTGCTGCTTGATCATTGATTTTTGTCTCTCCGATCATCTCATAGAGTCCATCATTTCTTAATGCCTTGATCACTACCAAAGATCCCTTGGCCATCTTGATCTTTCCTCCCTCTACTTTGCATGTATACCCCATGGAATCCAGTTGTCCCAATGAGATCAAATTTGGAAGATACTTCATATTTCGCAGCAGCCTTGTGACTCCATCAAACACCTTCAATTGAATGTCACCAATCCCTCTCACTTGGCAAGATTTTTCATTCCCCAAGAAGACCCTTCCATCATTGATCTCCTTGAAATTCTTGAACCATTCCTTGTGAGGGCACATATGATAAGTGCACCCAGAATCAAGAATCCACTTTCCGCTGCCTTGACTCCTGCTCACATTTGAGCACACAACAAGAACATCATCTTGCTCTTCTTATTTGGCAACCGAAGCCTCTCCATTGTTGGTATGGCTTCTCCTCTCACCCCACATCCTCTTCTTGCAATCTTTCTTGAAATGGCCCTCCTTGTTGCAGTAGAAGCACCTCATTCCTCCTCCAAGTCTTGTCTTGGAATGAGATCTCCCATGGTTGCCCTCTACCTCTTGATTTCTCCCGGTAGTTGCCATGGTTGCTACTGTCATTCCGAGTTGCTGGCCTTCCTCTTACGAATAGCTCATCTCCACTTGATGTCTCCTTCATCTTGGCTTTGAAATCATGTGCCCTTATGGCATTGATCACAATCTCATTTATTTAAGTATCCCTTCCATACTCAATAGCATTAATCAAATTATCAAAGCAATCAGGAAGAGAATTTAACAAGATAACAGCCAATTGTTCATCCGGAAAAATAATGCTACAACTATTCAAATCTTGAACTAGCTTATTAAAGACATCAAGATTATCTTGCAACTCTTTACTATGATCCATTTTAAAAGCAAAGATTCTTTTAAGAAGATAAATCTTGTTAGGGAGAGTTTTGGTAAGAAACAACTCATCTAGTTTCTTCCATATGACAGTCGGATCCTCCGAGTCTCCGCACTCCCTTGTGATGTTATCCGACATGTGAAAGAAAATGGTGCTATAATCCATCTTCTTCATCTCAGTCCGCTGGTCCTCCGTGACACTTGCTGGAAAAGCATCATCTTCTCCAATAGCCAAGTCCACTTTCTGTTGCATTAGAACAGCCTTGATCTTCCGCTTCCAAAGGGCAAAGTCTCCCTTTCCATCAAACTTCTCAACATAGAAATTTGAAGCCATCTTTTACGAACAAGATCCCTGATTTATGCACTACCCACAAATGCTTTCTTCAACCTCAAGAACATAGATCGAAGATGGATCTTAACACCGTTCTTGAATCTACCTCAAGAGCACGATTAGATCTTGATCTTTACACCGTTCTTGAATCACCCAAGAAGTTGATCTTTGATTCTTGGAGTCTTGGCTCCGTCACCTTCTTGTTCTTGCTCCGATACCCAACTGTACAGCTCTGATACCACTGTTGGAAATCACCTTGACAAGATGCCCAGGTGGTGATCTTCCAAACACCCAAGTCTAGAATGACTTGTAGAAAGAATTGGAATCGAAAACAGGAACAAAAAATCAAAGAAAGAAAGAAGACAAGCAATTGTTATCAAGGTTTGGCAATGTTCCTACATCCTCGTGAGTTCCTCCGAACTCTCTACACTAAATCAAATGGTTCTTACAAGTTACAGCAATCCCCTTCAAGAAGCTCAAGTTCTTGAAGAAACCAAGAAGAGAAGAAAGGAAGAAGATAAGAATTAACAATGCTCTCTATCTAATCTAGACTTCTCTCTCTTTACAACCAGCCTCACTACAATGAGTCCCTCTTGTGTTTGATCTTTACAAGCGAACATAATTCTCTCTTGTATTACAATTGATCTCAAAGTATGTCACAAACTTGTGTTATTCTCTTATTGAAAAATGAGGCTAGGGAACCCCTTTTATAGCCACCCACTTCTTGGTCATTATTGAGATTCAATCCTCACCCTTTGATCATGATTACCACTTAATCATGGCCCTCCATCACTCCTAAGTGGTGCTGTGCGTTTCAACCTTGCACCCATGCACCTAAGAGAGGGTTTAAATAGGTTGTCCATGTGTGCTGCACTTTGCCTAGCGCCTAGGTGCTCAACAGGGCGCGGTGCAGTGCTAGGAAAAGTGCCTTTGCACATCTTCTGGGTGGTGCACCGCTGGTGGTGAGCGGTGCGATGTTGGTGCGCATCAAGCAGCACACCTACTGGGCGGTGCGGTGCTGGCAGATGGGTGGTGAGGTGCTGGTGTGTTGCTAGAGTCTCCATTCTATGAGGCGCAGTGCTAGTGAAGGGGCGGTGCGGTGCACAGTGATGCTGCCCCTTCACCCAGCTATTCGCACACCCCTTCTGCTTGTGTGCAGAAGTGCGCACACCAGTGCACCTAGACTTACCTTGCTCCAAAGTGATGCACACATATGTGTGTAGTCTTTTAACTTGCTATACTTTAATACTCCAAACTTGGTTTAGACTTTAACCATCTTTGAGCCATGTTTTGACATGTTTAAACCTTAGATAAATACCAGCACAACTTCTAAACCTCAAGAACCCGATCAAATCTTGATCCCAACACCATTCTTGAATCCCCCAAGAAGTTTCCTTTGATTCTTGGAATCTTGCTATGATACCACTGTTGAAAATCACCTTTAAGAATCCCAGGTTATAACCTTCAAACACCCAAATCTAGAATGATTTAGACCAAGACAAGAATCAAACCACAAAAGAGAAAACACAAGCAATTGTTATCGAGGTTCGGCAAATTGCCTACGTCTCCGTGAGCTCCTCCGAGCTATCTACACTAAATCAATCGAGTTCTTACAATTACAGAACACCTCTTCAAGAACCATGTGTTCTTGATGAATGAGAGAAGAGAAAAGAAAGAGATAAGAACTAAGTGTTTCCCTAGAATTTTCCTCAGGAAAATTCAAATTACAAAGCCCTACAACCTCAATCTTTCTTACACTCTCTCACTAGAAAAACCTCTGAAGATTTGAGAGCCTTTCTCTCTAAACACCAGCCAATCTTGGAATGAGTTGTTATTATTCTTCTTGTTGTTATTTCTCCTAGATAACCCTTTATATAGAGCAATAACTACGATAACCAACTTGAAACCAATCTCAACCCTTAGATCTTGAGAGCCAAATAATCATAGCCCTTTAAGTGGTCTAAGTGAACTTGTGTGTTTGAACCAAAACCAACGCACCAGCTGAAAGAGCTCAAAATCAGGTATTAGGTATGCTTTACGCCGCGACGCGGAACAGGGTGTGCCACGACGCCCTTTAGGATGATGAACTTCCACACTTGCGGGTGGCCGCAGCGCGGGTGGTCTGTGCCTCGGTGCACAGGTCCGTGCCTAGGCAGGAAAAGCTTACGCCTAGGCATAGAATCTGCTGAAGCTAAAATCTTCAATCTTTAATTCTTAGACGAAAAACCCAACATGGTGGAACTTTGATTTGATTTTAAACTATAGCATGGAAGAAACTAAAATTTTTGATATTGGGATAGTTTTAAAATTGCATGTTTGGGTACGAAATTTAATAATTATTCGAACTAAAGGAAGTCCTTAAGTTAGGAGGATTTTTAGTGATGAAACTGAAGTTTGAGAAATATTCTATTAAATGGGTATTTTGGAGGTTATGTGAATTACACTAAGTTGGTGTTGGAAATTGTTAAGTAAGTGAGTTTAAAATCTTGGTGGTATAAAAAAAATTATCTTAGTATGGTTTCTTTGAATATGGAAAAGGTATTGAGAAATTTAAACACCTTTGTCTTGAGGTATGAATCTCAAATATGATAGGAAAGGAAGGAAATGAAGGAAAGAAAGAATAGGAAAGGAAGGAAAGAATAGGAAAGGAAGAAAAGAAAGAAATAAGAAATGAAAGAAAGAACAAGGAAAGGAAATAAAGGATAAGGAAAGGTAGACAAAGAAAAAGAAGTTTGTGATATAACTTTGTTTTGCTTATTTCTTGTAATTGCTTGGTATAGAAAATTATTAATTACTTGTATACTTCTAGAACTATTAAACTAGATGGTATGTTATTTAGATGTAGTGGAATAACAAACAAAAGGCAAGGAAGTAGCCAAGATTAACTTTGGCATATCAAAGCTGAGTGTCACCTAATTTTTTGTTTGATCATTGTCTTTTAATTATTGTGTTAACTCTCCTAATCAGTTTTTCCACCCTTATATTTCCTAACAACATGCATATCATGAACACTTTTAATGTATATGAATTTGTCACACTCATTAGATTTAAAACAATTTTCCAACAAGCACATGTCAAACTTTTCATGCCATTGTTTTGGAGCTTGCCTCAAACCATATAAAGATTTAGTCAACTTACACACTTTCTCTTCAATGCCATGCTTAACAAATCCTTTAGGTTGATCCATATAAATTAATTCCCCTAGATCACCATTTAAAAAGGTTGTCTCTACATCTATTTGATGGATTATAAAATTATAAATTGTTGCAATTGCAACCAATAATCTAATAGAAGTAAGTCTAGTAACCGGAGAAAAAGTATAAAAAAAGTATATATCTTCTTTATATTTAAAGCCTTTAGCAACAACTCTAGCTTTAAACTTATCTATTGCTCCATCTGGTTTAAGTTTCTTTTTAAGAACCCACTTACAGTCAATGGTTTTACAACCTAATGGTAAGTGTACTAATTTCAAGTTTTGTTAGAAATTAGTGAGTCCATTTAATCATTGATGGCCTCCCTCCAAAATACTGCATCAGGTGATTCCAAAGCTTCTTTCAATATTATGGGAGTATCCCCAACATTGTAAACATAATAGTCATGACCAAAATCTTTTTCTACTCTAGAACTTTTACTCTGCCTTGGTTTAGCATCAAAATTTTCTTGGTTTTCTAAAGCAGTAGAAGAACTAGGTTTTAAAAAACTTTTTTTTCATTTTCTTGACCCCCACTATTTTTAGATTTGAAAGGAAATTTTTCTTCAGAAAAATAAAATCACCTGACTCAATATTAATTTTATTATCAATATCAAAAAATCTATAGGCTGTGCTATTTGTTGCATAGCCAAGAAAAGCACAAATGGAAGCTTTATCACTCAATTTAGGCTATTTCGGGTCCGTCAATATTACATAAGCCAAACAACCCCAAACTCTTAAATAATTTAAATTAGGCTTATGCCCTTTCCACAATTTAAAATGAATTATTAAAGTCTTGTTGTTAGGTACCCTATTCAAAACATAGCAAGCAATTAAAATTGCTTCGACCCAAAAATTAGACATTGCACCCGAACTTACAAACATAGGATTTGTCAAATCCATTAAAGTTCTATTTTTACACTCAGCTACCTCATTAGAAGTTAGAGAGTAAGGGGTGTAGTTTCATGAATGATCCAAAGAGATTGAATAAATGCATAAAAATCATTTGAATCATATTTTTGCCTCTATCACTTCTAAATCATTTGATTTTTCTATTGAATTGATTTTCAACTTCTTTTAGAAAAATTTTAAATGTTTCAAAATCATTACTTTTATGTTTAAGCAAATAAACATAAGTATACTTTGAAAAATCATCGATAAAAGTTATAAAGTATCTATTTCCACCACTAGTTAATATTTCTTCAAACTCACAGATATCTGTATGAATTAACTCTAATAATTCAGAATTTATTTCAATACTTTTATGAGGCTTTCTTGTGATCTTTTTCATGCTACATGGCTCACATTTTTCAAAAGCATTTGTCAATTTAGGAATGAGACCCAAATTACTCATGATATTAACATATCGACTATTAACATGAAATAAATGAGCATACCAAAAATTCACACAAGAAACCATGTAAACAGAACTAGTAGATGTTTTATTCATATTCTCAACATTCAATTTGAACATGCCATCACATACCTACCCTTTACCTAGAAACATGCCATACTTTGTAATCACATATTGATTAGATTCCATAATCTGTTTGAAACCAACCTTATTAAGAAGAAAACTAGACATCAAATTCTTTCTCATAGAAGGAGTGTGCAACACTTCCTTTAGAGTGAGTGTCCTTCCAAAAGTGAAGATCAAATCAACCTCACCTTCACCCAAAACTTGAGTGGTATGAGAATTACCAAGCATTACAATTTTGGATTCTTTATAAGGAGTATAAACTTTGAACCAATTTTTATCATAGCAATTATGCCTAGAGGCACCATAATTGACCCTCCACCCTTCCAAACCTTCAATCAAATTAATTTATGTTTTCGTTGCCGCAAGTGGCTCCTCAGTTACATTGGCCTAAAAAATAAACTCTTGTTTTAGGAATCGACAATTTCAAGCAATATGCACACTTTTGCCACATAAAAAGCATGGATCATTATGGTGTTTTTTAGAAGGGTAACTTTGGTTCCTGCTCACTTGATTCGAGTTTACCCTATTTTGGTGAGAAAGTCGATTATCCAAATTTTTATTTTTTATGTTTCTTCCTTTAGGCCTCAATTATGCATTATTTCTCATATATGGTCCTTTGAGCATTCTATCACTAGAAAAAAAAATTACCTTAGTTGTAGAATTTGGATCAGCATCAAGCATAAGCCCATCTTGATTCCTTGCTTTTTCTTTCACCCGAATGCAAGTGATCAGATTCTCTAAAGAAGTCTCTTTTTGTTTGTGATGAAAAACTTTTTGAAACTCCCTCCATGAAGTTGAAAGTTTATCAATAATGCCGGCAACAAAAAGATTATCTTCAATTTTTATTCCTTTTGTTCCAACTTCATGGGCAATCATTTAGAAATTTTGAGTTTGCTCGGCCACTGATTTTCCATCTACCATTTGGAAACAAAAAAAACGGCTAATGGCATACTTTTTTGCTCCCGCCTCCTCAGTGTCATATTTTTTCTGCAAAGCTTTTCAAATTTTCTTTGCGGTAGAGTAAGTATTCTCATAATAATCATAAATTTGATTAGAAAGACAATTTAATAGATAAAAACGACAATCATACTCATCATTTTCCCATTTTTTCACCTTCTCTTCATGTTCTTTTCGCTCTTGGTCATTCATACCTTCATCAGGTATTTTCTTTGGATTCTTCTCAGTAACGATATAGGTCACCTTTAAAAAACTGAGATAAAAGAAAACTTTGGTTTTCCATCGCTTGAAGTAAACTCCCTTGAAATGGAATGGCTTATTCAAATCATCAACTTTCTCGAATGGTTTCTCTTCAACATGCACCATGAGTTTGAATCACCTTAAAATTGTTGGTACAAATTATGGTAATTTGCTAGAGATATAAATTAAAAAGACTTAAAATTTAACAAGTTACGTAGCAATGGACTGATACGCGAAACTCGCTCTATTTAAGGTGATTCAAGCCACAGCGGGAGTCACTTCTCAATCGGTGCTACAGGATCACTGATTTGTCACCCCCAGGATATAATAGCCCAACTTTACTACGCCATATAGCTCTCTCGATTTTGCACTAAAAGGAGAGCTCAAGGCTTCATAAGATATACCCTTCTTTACCCAAATAAATAAAGTAAAAAGAGTAAGAAGAGAAAATGGAAGACAAAGTAAGATAGAAGTGAGATGTGGTGTGTTGGAGAGACTCTCATGCAAGCCTTATATAGGCTTAGAGAGCTAAGGGGTTAGTAAAATAATGGAGTTACAATGATTATGTAACTCTCCAAATTAAATACATGTTTAATTATTTATTTATTTTATTAAAATATCTAACAGTATCAGATGTTAAATTCAGGTGTATTGGTTCTGAAGAGGTTAATGATAAGGAGAGGAACGGATCCACTTGGTACTGCTGGGGAAATAAGCTTGAGGCTTCAATATTTTGAAACACTAGTCCTAGACTCCTAGTGTTTTTGGTCATTTAGTCTTTGTTGTTTTCTTATTATTTGAGAAACACGATGAATATTTTTGTTGGGTTCTTTGTACTTTCCATTTGTTTTGTAGAGTTTCAAATCAATACCCTTGCTCCAACTTCCGACTAATATGTTTCACATTCATTCGTTGTTAGTTCAATACGAGTTTTTCCATCAATTTGAATGAGAAACTGTTGCCTCACCCTGAATGCATGGGTTTTACTAAGAAAATGACACTTTCTATGAGAACTTCTAAGATTTAGCAGATGGTTGTTCGTTAATCATTTTTAAGATTGGTCATAGGAATGAATTTAGCAGTTACAGCAGCTTTGTGGTTGAGATATGTGTTGTATCCTGTACTAAATGAATTATCACTTGGAAAAATAGTGAAATGGTGGTTTGTTTTGGCAAATGTCATTAAGTATACCATTTTGCAAAACTAGCAAATAGTATGATTTTCCTTTTTATTGATCCTCTCTCTGTACCATCAGCAGTTTGCTCAAAATACTATACTATTAGAGAATCTAGCTTCTTTAGTACATTCAATGGGACTCTTATTTGATAAAGGACAAAAGCTTTTACCATCCACTTCTCACTAGATTAGTCCCAATTAACACGAAATTTGGTTGGACAATCAACCCTTGTAATACCTCTTGCCTCTCGAACTTGATCTTGTCTCTGCAGGTGTTTCTTCTCTTGAGGTCCCTCTTTATTGCATACCCACTTTCGCATCACAATGTAATTCTGTAGTTCCTTGTCTCAGAATTTTCTTTGTAATTACTAGAGCTAGAGAGTTGTTTTCTTGAGTCGGGTGTATTTTTTCACTTCATCAGTTTCTATCTACTAATCTTCATTTTTGTGGATATGAGTTGTATCTGCAGATATGCAGGTCTGGATAAGTAATTAGTTTTGTTATAAACATAAATGAAGAGGCGAATCCTATCATACAGATTGCATAGAAGGGAGCACCAATATTAAAGTAAAAGAATGTGCAACAGTAATATCGGAAACATAGTGCATCAAGAAACAGAGTCCCTGGAAGTCCGAAAATAAACTCAAAATCAGATTTTTACCTCGTCTTATTTTCGTTTTGTTTATAATTCGTGTGGTTGACAGATATCGAATCGTTCACACTACGGGTATTTAGATATTATTTTATGAGATTATACGAATTTAGTATCTCGATATGCTTTACATGGGTATTGTTTTGCTCTTTAATGAAATTAAATAAAACAGTTAGATTAAAAAATAAAAATAATTTTAATTTCATAACAAATGTGTACAAATGTTAAATTGCATTTTTCTCGTTTATAAAAGTTAAACAGTAAGTGATTATATAAATATATGTCATATTACATATGGGCACATAAATTTGTTTATTGAAAAATAAATATTCAATCTTTTTTATAAAAAAAAAAATTAAATTATTAAAAATATAAGTGGATCTGATTCCATTGTAAGTGATCAGGTAACATTAAAAATTTAAAATTAAACTTGAGTATGAGGATAAATTTATTCAAACTCTAATAAAGTGAGTTTTAATCTTACAGCTAAAAAATCCTTGAGATTAATAACAATGAACTATAAACAAAATTTTCCGATGGTATGTGCATACTTCAAACCTATAAGTACGCTCCAGGTGCATTTCTTATAAATAGCTCTCGTATGGTATGTATTATATAACATCATTCATAAATTATCTAACTTTTAATGTTATTTTTTTTATAGATTATGAGAAATAAGGTTGTAAATAAGCTCAAGATTGGTTCAATTTTTGACTCGCTCATATGCTTTATGGGATTGATTTTTTTTTTTTTAATAAGGGGTAAAATGAAAAAACAATCTTTAACAATTTCAGATATAAGTGTTTGAAAAAAAATAAAGATGTTATTTCTTAAGAAAATAATTTCCTAATTTGTTTTCTTAATTTTTCTTAATGAAATTTGATTTGTAAATAAAAATAAATAGTTTAATAGCTAAACAAGATTATTAAGTTAAAATAAAAAGTATTTCTTATTTTCTATTTTTTAATTGTTTAATAAATTAAAATTAAAAAAATCAATTTTAAATGATTTTAGACTTAAATGTTTTAAAAAAAATAACCACAAAATACTCAAGTGTAATGTGTCAAACCAAAAAATTAACTTTTAAAATTCCCAAACCACAAGGCGGCATTTGTACTTCCCCTTCAAAATTTCGAGAAAATTGTGTATGGAGTTGTATGATTGGGTTCGGCTAGTTTATAACTGAAATGGCAAAAAGTGTATGAGCTACTAGTCAATAACATATGAAAAAAGTTCCGATCTTTTATCGATCATCCTATCGTTTTACTAATATAGTAGAAAGTCCAGTATTACTGTTCAATTATTAATAATCACATTTTTTACTGTCAAAATTAAAACTAGATATATTTTTTTTAAATTCGATCAATAATTTTAGTAAGTGATTAATAAATCTCCGTAATTTCAATCTCAAATTCCAATAAATTAGTTTTTACTGTCTCTTATGAATTTTTACTGGTAGTTGTTTTAACATATTGAAAAGTAACGCTTGATTATTAGTAATTAATTTTTTTACAAACACATTAGATAGTATTACTTAAAGTTGAAAATAGATAGATTTTAGTAAACATTCCATAATAAGCTTAATAACAACTTTATTAATCATTTAGGTAATCATTATTAAATTTAATAAGATATCATAAATCTCAATAAATTAGTTATCAAAATTTAGTAAGTCAATTTTAGTTATTTCTTATAGATCGTTCTACTGATAATTTTCTTATTATATGAGAAAGTTCAAGAATAATGCTGAACTATTAGTAATCAAGTTCTTTTACCGACATATTAGATGGTATCATCAAAAAAGTTGAAAATAGATAGATATTTTAGTAAAAGTTCTGAAATAAGCGGTTAACAACACTTCATTTTTCCATCTCACTACCATCTGTCGTAGACGGCATAATAAGGTAATGACGTTATTAGATTATAATGGGGTTTGGTGTGATAATTCGGATGATTTGAAAAGGTTAGTGTTGAATTATTTTACTGAGTTTTATTCTTCTGATTCTACGGATTTTTCTGGCCTAACTGATTTACATAGCCCTGTTTTATAACCTAGTGAGAGTTCTGATTTGATTAGGGAGGTTACTATAGAAGAAGTCAAGCAGGCTGTGACTAGTATGAAACCACTGATGGTGCCTGGGCCGGATGGTTTCCAAGCGGTTTTCTATCAAAAGTGTTGGCAGCAGACTGGGGAGTCTCTTAATAAACTGGTCAAGGACGATTTTAATTCAAGGGTTATTCCACAAGAGCTGAATCATACTTTACTTGTGCTTATACCGAAGGTGGATGGACCTAAAAGAATCACTCAGTTTCGCCCCATTAGCCTGTGTAATGTGGCATATAAGATACTCACCAAGTGTATTGTTCAACGTATCAGACCAGTGTTAGCTAAGCTAGTGGCTCCTACCCAATGTAGTTTTGTTCCTAGTAGGCAACCATCAGACAACATAGTTATTGCTTAGGAGATGATCCACTCGATTAAAAAGAAAAAAGGTCGGGTGGGATGGATGACTCTGAAAATAGATCTAGAAAAGGCATATTATCGGATCTGTTGGGAATTCCTTTGTCACACTCTCGTCTGGTTTGGTTTCCCGGAGGCATTGATAAATCTTATCATGAGTTGTGTTTCCTCAACTAGTATGGAGGTGCTTTGGAATGGTGAGAGATCAGTGTTTTTTTCCCATGGGCAAGGGTCTTCGACAAGGAGACCCAATGTCCCGATATCTGTTTATGCTATGTATGGAATGTCTTGGACACTTTATTGAAGAAGCTATCAGTGGTCGACATTGGGATCCGATTAGACTGAAGCGGGATGGTTTAAGTATTTCCCATTTGTTCTTTGTTGATGATCTGCGTTTATTCGCTAAAGCAACAGACTCCTAAGCTAGTGTAGTTATGGATTGTTTAGAGCAATTCTGTTTTGCTAGTGGGGAAAGAGTTAATAGACACAAGTTGAAGGGTTTTTTTTCTCCTAATGTGGGCAGAAGAAAAGCGAAGGAAATAAGTTCCCGGCTTCGGATGGGTACGATTAGTGATCTGGGTAAATATTTGGGAGCCCTGCTAATTCATGCCAGAGTTTCAAAAGCTATGTATAGGGAGCAGCTTGACAAAATTCAGAAAAGGTTGAGTGGATAGAAGGCTCACCATCTTTCTTTAGCAGGTTGAGCTACTTTAGTGAAAGTTGTGACATCAGCGATTCTCCTTTATTCCATTTATACTATATTGCTTCCGTTGGCAGCTTGTGATGAAGTTGATAGACTAAACAGAAGATTCCTATGGGGAGGTAGAGAGGAGGGGAGGGCGGTACACCTTATAAGTTGGGAAGAGGTCTGTAAGCCTAAAATTGAGAGGGGTCTTGGCATAAAGGAGATGCTACCTATAAATCATGCTATGTTGGCAAAGGCGGCCTGGAGGTATTTGATGGAACCTGATAGCTTGTGGGTCTGGGTCTTTAAAGCAAAGTATAGGGAGGCCGATTCTAGATAGAGTATAGTGTTAAAGCATAGGTGTTCAGCTACCTAGAGGAGCTTAGTGAAAGTGTTTGAGGCTCTAAAAGATGGGCTGAAATGGAGAATTGGGAAAGGAAATATAGTGAAATTATGGTGTGATCACTGGTTGGAGGAGGGGTCGCTTATCAAGCTTCTTCATGGTAGTGGAATGGGTGAGGGTTTGGATACTATAGTGGATCAATATTTAGCTGAGGATGGAGGATGGGACTGGAACCTTATTAGTGTTCTGCTGCCTACAAAGGTGGCTAACAAGGTTCTTGGCTGCCCTTTATCTAGGAACTCTAATTGTCAAGATAAACTTATATGGAGACATATAAGTAATGGCGAGTATTCAGTGAAATCCTTGTATGCGGCTCTACACCAAGGGAACAGGGGTGAGCACTCAGATGGATGGAAATTACTGTGGAAGAGTAAAGCCCCAAATAAATGCCTACATTTTCTTTGGTTGGTTAGGCATAGCAGGTTGCTCTCAAACTCGTTGCGAGCTAGATGAGGCATGTATGATTCAGCGTGTTGTTCTGTTTTTGGGGCTGATGTAGAAGACACACTACATATCATTAGTGACTGCTGTGAGGCGAAGAAGGTTTGGCATTTTTGGAAGCCAGAGGAGGAGATTAATAGTTTCTTTGAATTACAATTGATAGAGTGGGTTGATGCAAATTTGAGAGTTGTATCTATGAGTACCTAAAGTGCTTGTCCCTGTAGTATAACTTTTATTGCTACAGCTTGGAATATTTGGAAATGGCGCTGTAAGCAAATCTTTGATCCAATCATGGATGTGTTGAGCCCTTTTAGCTGTATCCTTTCGGACTTGAACTGGTGGAAGATGGCTTTTACGAATACAGGTCTTAAGCATGGTGGACAACCTATGTGTATTGGCTGGGAACCACCTACAGAAGGGTGGATTAAACTCAACACAGGTGGTGCATCTAAGGGTACCTCAGGTGATGCAGGTGGAGGGGGTTTGGTGCGTAATCACTTAGGAGAATGACTAGTAGGATTTAGTGTGAACATTGGACAGTGTTCGAACCTTGTAACTGAACTAGAGGCAATTCGAAGGGGACTTACTCTTGTCTGGAAACAAGGCTACAGGATGGTTATATGTGAAGTTGATGCCTTAAATGCGGTCCTTAATAACAGGGGGTTGTAGTGCATTTAATCCACATGGTGTGCTTGTCCAGGAGTGTATCATGTTGACTCAATTGAACTGGGAGTGTAAGGTTAGGCATCAGAGAAGGGAGGGGAATCAGTGTGCAGACTTGCTTGCAAATCTTGGTGTGGGAGGCTCTATTGCTATGGAGGCTTTTGTAAGGCCTCCAGTTGCTTTGGGTCTACTGCTGTTGGCGGATGCTCAGGGAGTTGTTTTCCCTAGGGGTGGGCTCCAGTTTTCTGGTTTGTTTCTTCAGATGTACGAAAAAAAAAAAAAATCTTAGCAAATTTGATATCAAATTTCTTTAGACTAGTTAATGTTTCTTATTTTCTCTCTAAAAGAAAGACATATGACACAAGACCTTTACATCTATTATAATATTTATTATGATTTTTATTCCATATAAAAGTATAAAAATCTATGGTTAATTGGTAGCATTTATCTAATGTTAGTTGATTAATTAAATGTATATAATTAAAGTGTATTTATTTTTTGTAGATTCTTAACTGCATTTTCAGTAGCATAAACATTTTATGCTAATGTATTGTAACTTAACTTTGTGATGATTTGTTCTATAGGTCACATTAAGGGGGCTTAACTGCCATGGGTACGGTGTCGTAGAATTTCCATGTTGTTTAATAGATAATTAATTAACTATTTAATATAAAAGAATAAATTAATTCATTGCATCTCATGTAAGGCATTTTTCTCTTTCTTCCGTTCATACTGGCAGAGTAACCAAACCCAAACGATATTTATCTTTATATGTTAAACTTCTAGTCACGATGCCTAACCAAAATGCCTCCCAAAAACTCATCTTTTCCATCACAAACACCACTTGCATCTGATATTGATAATTAGAAATTGTTGATGCCAAAAATGTGTACAGCTGAGCTGGGATCCGATTACACATGTTCCTGCACAAAGAAAGAGAGAGACTATGGGTCGCCGGAGGGGTGCGTCCGGGGATGCTCCGATACTTAAGTCAGATAACACAAATTATAGGGAGACTTGTTGTATTGCTCTTGGTGATTAAAGAGAAAACCTTGCCCCTTTGGGATGCATACCTGGCCCTTTTTATAGGGTGTTTAGAAGGCGGTCCCCTGCTTGGGGCGGCACTGAAATGATGTTGCAACTGGACTGAATGATGATGCCTAAGAGGCCCATCTAGGCGTTTAAAGGTCGTTCTTTTAGGACTTTACCTTGTTGTTTGATCAGGAGCCATCCGAGTCTAATGGCGATTCTATGATCTGACAGCTCAACTTGGTCAGGTGATGATGCCTAGCAGTCCCAGCTAGGTGACTGGAGACCTTTTACTAGGGCTTTGGCATGGCTGGCTCAACTAGGAACCGTTCGAATGTGAGGGCAAACTGTTCCCCTGACGGCTCATCACGGCTGGGGCATGATGGCCTTAAAGGCGGTGGATCTGACAGCTCACTTTGGTCAGGTGATGATGCCTAGCAGTCCCAGCTAGGTGACTGGGGACCGTTTACTAGGGCTTTGGCATGGCTGGCTCAACTAGGAACCGTTCGAATGTGAGGGCAAACTGTTCATCTGACGGCTCATCATGGCCGGGGCATGATGGCCCTGAAGGCAGTGGTGACGTGAGGTGACTGAGTTTTGGAAAGCGGCGGTTTATGACAGGGCCGAGTGTATCCAATCCTGACTCATCAATATGTCCTCCCATGATCCGTTTTGCCAGGAGAAGCCACGTGTTGTCCCCCCATTGGAAGGGTATTTTTTGGCAGTATCACAAGCCTCCCACTTCCGTGAGTACAATTTATGTGCTTAAGGAAGTATTTGTGCTATATTTCTGATTCGTTTTGGAGTAGCGGGCTTCGATTCAGTGGAGTAATCTAACTCTTTGGACTTTGAAGAGAGTGGGCCGAGGACCAATGGAGCAATCCATCTTCTCGGACCTTGAAGAGAATGGGCCGAGGACTTGTGGAGCAATCCATCTCCTCGGACTTTGAAGAGAATGGGCCGAGGACTTGTGGAGCAATCCATCTCCTCGGCCAAGAACACCTTGAGTCCGAGGACAAGTGGAGCAATCCATCTCCTCGGACCTTGAAGAGAATAGGCCGAGGACTTGTGGAGCAATCCATCTCCTCGGCCAAGAACACCTTGAGTCTGAGGACAAGTGGATCAATCCATCTCCTCGGACCTTGAAGAGAATGAGCCGAGGACTTGTGGAGCAATCCATCTCCTCGGCCAAGAATACTATGGGTCCGAGGACAAGTGGAGCAATCCATCTCCTCGGCCAAGAACACCTTGAGTCCGAGGACAAGTGGAGCAATCCATCTCCTCAGACTTTGAAGAGAATGGGCCGAGGACTTGTGGAGCAATCCATCTCCTCGGCCAAGAACACCTTGAGTCCGAGGACAAGTGGAGCAATCCATCTCCTCGGACCATGAAGAGAATGAGCCGTGGACTTATAGAGCGATCCATCTCCTCGACCAAGAATACCATGGGTCCGAGGACAAGTGGAGCAATCCATCTCCTCAGACCTTGAAGAGAATGGGCCGAGGACTTGTGGAGCAATCCATCCCCTCGGCCAAGAATACCTTGAGTCCGAGGACAAGTGAAGCAATCCATCTCCCGGACTTTGAAGAGAATGGGCTAAGGACTTGTGGAATAATCCATCTCCTCAGCCAAGAACACCTTGAGTCCGAGGACAAGTGGAGCAATCTATCTCCTCGGACTTTGAAGAGAATGGGCCGAGGACTTATGGAGCAATCCATCTCCTCGGCGAAGAACACCATAGGTCCGAGGACAAGTGGAGCAATCCATATCCTCGGACCTTGAAGAGAGTGGGCCGAGGACCAGTTGAGCAATCAATCTCCTCGGCCAAGAAATCCATGGGTCCGAGGACAAGTGGAGCAATCCATCTCCTCGGACTTTGAAGAGAATGGGCCGAGGACTTGTGGAGCAATCCATCTCCTCGGCCAAGAACACCTTGAGTCCGAGGACAAGTGGAGCAATCCATCTCCTCGGCGAAGAACACCATAGGTCCGAGGACAAGTGAAGCAATCCATCTCCTCGGAACTTGAAGAGAGTGGGCCGAGGACCAGTTGAGCATTCCATCTCCTCGGCCAAGAATACCGTGGGCCGAGGACTGAGGACCAGTTGAGCTACGGGAAAGTGTTTCTTGTCCAAGAAGGCGGCTGGAGTAACACGTGGCCTTCCTCATGTAAATGACGTGGCATGGAAATTGATGATGTTTCCTTGGAATTTTAAATAGCCGTTTTTAGGGAAAACGGCGGCCACCTCGTGGGACGTAACGCCCCTTGGGGAAGTGTGATGGTCGCTTTAGAACTCTAAAGAGTCCCCTTGTTTTCTGCATTTGCATTAAATGGTCCTCGTTGGCCGTGACCCTTTTCCTATATAAGGGGCTGTGGCTTCCCTTTCTTCCTTACTCATTTCAAAATCCATTTTTTTCAGAGAGAAGTTTCTGTGAGAGCCCTCAGCCTCGTCCCGATTTTGTTTGAAAGTATTCATCCTCGTCTCTTCAAAGAGAAAGAATTTTCCTTTTTCGTGGGTCTTCGTCTTCTTTCTCAACGCTGCGGGGAGTTTTTGGTGCTGGGGTTTTTTGGTTGATTGCGGCGTTTGTAAGATCGTGGAGAGGAACGCTCTTGGACAAATACCGGGCGTTTAGGAGGAGTTCAAGTCCGAATCCTTCGGACTTTGGTGAGTTCGTGTCTCTTTTATATTTAAATAATGTCTTCTTCGTTTGATATATACCGCAATAGGCCTAGTAGTAGTGAGAACGGTAGGAGTAGTGTAGATGATACGAGCGGCAGCAGCTCCGAATAAGTAGAGGTGTCCTCGTCCTCTTCCGGGGGGAATACCCCCGTAACGGGTATGCCGAGGGCAAACCCCATGGCATTAGTGCCCTACGTTCCTTTGGAGGTGAGAAGGGAGTATGAAGAAAACTCCTCGTCTGGTGACGACACACTTAGGGCGTTGACTGATATTAGGGAGACCTCGGCTGGAGAGGAGAGGGAGGAGCGGAACTATACAGCCAACGAGATCCCTAGTCAACTGAGAGAGGAGGATTTAGAGGTAATCAGGAAGACGTACCGCATTCCGAGCGAGTACGGTCTTCGGCTGGCCAAGGTGGAAGAAAGGGCCTGTGATGTCCTCCCAGACCGAGCCCCGTTTGAGCTCTGCATGTACGAGCATCACATGCAGGCCAGGCTCCGGTTTCCCCTTCACCCCTATTTTTGTACTATTATAAATTACTTTGATATAGCGTTGTGTCAGCTAGTGCCTAACTCGGTACAGCTGATCATGGCCTTTATCTACGTTTGTTTGGAAGTGGGCCAACCGATGACGATGGACATTTTTAAGGCCCACTTCCTGATCAGCCGGCACGATCAAACTGGGTGGGTGGTCTTTAGTACTCGGCCGAGGAGGAGGTTGCTGAAGAAGACCCCTTCATCGATCAAAAGGTGGAAGAAGAATTTCTTTTTCATCCAATCCGTCGAGGACTTCGGTTTACCTCATGCGTGGAGTATGGACCGTACCGGGAAATGCAAAAAGGCGGGCCTTCTTCCGTATGAGCAGGAAACGGTGAACGCCATGGTGGCCTCGCCTTTGGACGTCGGAGTCCTATATGACAATGAAGAACTGGCCCGGCGAGGTCTTTGTTCTTCATGCCCCGAGCCTTCGCTTGAGAGCGGTAAAGGCTTTGGTTTACCTTCACTTGCATCGTAATCCTGTGATTTATACTTACACTTTTTTTTCCCTTTGTTTATATGGTTTGAACAGAGATGGAGGCGGCTGCCCATGCCCGAGAACATGCCAAGAAGTTGGCTTTGAAGCAGAGGAGGTCGGCTCGGTCCGAGAAGCAAACAGCCTCAAGCTCACGGCCTAGGAAGCTGTCCCGAGCTCCGTCTCTGACTCCGATTGACTTGGAGACTCCCCCAAGGCAGCCCTCCCAGTCAGAGACCTCTCTGATCTACAGTGCCCCCCCGTCGATTCTAGTGACTATGGGGACCTCCACTGTCCCGGGCACCAGCCAAGGGGTGGCTCCTGAGGCATCGATCTTCATGCCCAACTGGGCCATCAGGACGGATGATTCCCTCTTCGCACATCCTCGAGTGGTGAGGGAACATCTGTTTAAGGGCACCCCTCTTCGTGACATTGCTGAGTTGGGTCGAAAGACCACAGACTCTCTCTGTGCGGCGACCGAGGCTTTGGCTTCTCAGGTTAGTTTTTGTTTTTACTTTGCTTTACGTTCTGTCTTTACGGAATTTCGTTTCACACATGGCTTCTGGTCTCAGATGGGTGTTCTGGTGGGCGCGGCCACCTATCACTGCATGGAGACAGCGAAGCTCCTAGGACGTACCCAGCGCCAGTTGGAGGAGAGGACAGAGGCTGTTTGCCGGTTGCAGGCCTCGTTGGAGTCTGCTATCCTGGCTAAGGCCGAAGCTGAAGCCATTGCTCGGGAAGCTGCTGAGGAGGTCGAGGCTCGCCTTAGTGCTGCTGCAGAGGAGGCTGAGGCTCGTCTTCGCTCTGCTGCAGAGAATGCTGAGGCTCGTACTCGGGCGGCCGTGGAGGAAGCCTTAGTGTCTTTCTAGAGTTCGGAGGCCTATCGCCTGGCTGTCGTTTCCGAGAGTGGCCAGCAGTACCTTACGGGGTTCATGGAGGCCAAGGGGAAGGCTGAGGTCATGTACCTAGAGCTCGATTTCTCCGCGTTGGACCTGCTGGGGCCCGAGGATGAGGAGCCGCTGGCTTCAGATGAAGAGCATTCTGATGGACAGGACCAGGCTGGAGGGCGTGACGGACAATCAGGCACGGGGTCTCCTGCCCCTGGAGATCATCCGGGCTCAGGTTGAGGGTAGTCTATTGTAGCCTTGTTTGCTCTGGCCCAGTCAGTTTTTTGTTGTAGTTATGTATTTTGAAGCTGTTAGTGCCCTACTTTGCCTTGCTTTAGGCTTTTTGTTTTAGTTTTCAGAAAAACAGATGTAATGGAAGTCCTTTATTTATGAAACAAGACTTTGTTTACATATGCGTAGCACTTTTCATTGATAAAAACGTCGAAGATGTTCCGCATTCCAAGTACGAGGAATGGCCTTTCCGTTCAATTCTTCGAGTTCGAAAGTTCTCGGGCAGCATACTTTTTTGATTCGATATAGCCCTTCCAAGGTCGAGACCAACTTTTCAGTTTCTCGTGGCCGGGATACTTCAGTTTTTCTCAGGACGAGGTCTTGGAGCGAGAAATGTCTTCCTCTTACTTTTGAATTGTAATACCTAGCCGCACGCTGTTGGTAGGCTGCTACCCGGATTTGGGCTATGTCTCGGGCCTCGTCAAGAAGATCAACATTCATGCTCAAGGCTTCTTCATTACTCCGTTCCTCGAAGCCCTGTATACGGTACGAGGGGACTCCTATCTCCAACGGAATTACGGCCTCCGATCAAAAGGTCATAAAAAAATGGGTTTCCCCGTTTGGTGCCCGAGCTGTTGTTCGATAGGCCCAAAGTATATTGGGAAAATGGTTCGCCCATTGTTTGTCTGCTTCATCCAGTCTTCTCTTGATGCCTTGGAGAAGCGTTCGGTTGGTGACCTCGGCTTACCCATTAGCTTGAGGATATCCTGCCGAGGAGAAACGGTGCTCGATATGCAGCTCCTCGCAGAATGTTCTAAATCGACCACTGTCAAACTATTTGCCATTATCGGTCACCAATACTCGAGGTATTCCGAAACAACATATGATCGACTTCCAAACGAAGCCTCGGGCTTGATGGTCGGTGATATTGGCCAAGGGCTCGGCTTCCACTCATTTTGTAAAATAGTCGATGGACACGATAAGATACTTCCGTTGGCCGGTTGCTACGGGGAAAGATCCGAGAAGATCCATCCCCCACATAGCAAAGGGGAGCGGACTGACGATTCGTTTGAGGAGAGTTGCTGGTCGATGCGAGATGGAGGCGAATTATTGACAGTTTTTGCATTTTTTAACCAACTCCGCGGCTTCTTCCCTCATTTTAGGCCAATAGTACCCCTGGCGAAGGATTTTGAACGCTAAGGCTCTTCCTCTAAGGTGATTTCCACATATCCCTTCATGTACCTCTCGGAGAGCATAGTTGGCTTCGGTTGGACCGAGGCATTTCAAATAGGGCATCGTGAGACCTCTCTTATACAATTGATCGTCCAAAATAGCGTACCGTGCTGCCCTTGACATGACCTTCCGAGCTTCGTTCTTGTTACCTGGGAGTTTACCGTTACGTAGATACTCGAGGAGATGACTCATCCATGTTTCTTGATCATCTACTGGTAGTATCATGATTTCGGCGATGCTAGGCATGACAAGTGTCTCGAGGTAAACTGCCCGCCTTGGTTCGAACGGGCAGGATGACGTGAGGCGGGCTAAGGAGTCTGCTTTCGAATTCTCGGTCTGTGGAATTTGGTTAATAAGGAATACTTCGAACTGCTCGGCCAATGCTTTGGCTTTAACAAGGTAATGAGTGATCTTTTCCCTTAGGCTTCAAACTCTCCGTTGATCTGGTTTACTACTAACTGAGAATCGCTGTAGGCAGTCAGAATTTTCACGAAAAATACTAGGGCCAGCCTCATGCGTGCGAGTAAAGCTTTATATTCAGCTTCATTGTTAGATGCTTTGAACTCAAACCTTAAGGTGTATTCAATGGTGAAGTTGTCTGGACCGCTTATGATGAGTCCGGCCCCACTTCCAGTGTCAATGGATAAGCTGTCGACATTGAGGGTCCATTCCGGGACCATACTTGGCTCTTCACTCGTCTGAGGTGGTTCTTCTGATGCTGGTAGAGTGGTTTCCATGATAAAATTGGCCAAGGCTTGGGCCTTTATAGCTGCTCGAGGTTGGTAGCGAATGTCGAACTCACCAAGTTCTATTGACCATTTAACCATTCTGCCGGAAACATCAGGTTTGTGGAGTACTTGCCGAAGGGGTTGGTTGGTGAGGAGAGTGATGGTGTGTGCTTGAAAGTACGGTTGGAGCTTCCGAGCTGAAATCAAGAGAGCATACGCCATTTTCTCCACAGGTAGATATCGTGTTTCGGCATCATAGAGCACCTGGCTTACATAGTACACTGGTTTCTGTATTCCTTTCTCCTCCCGAATCAGAACGGAGGCCACTACTTCGGGTCTAACCGAGAGATATAAGAAGAGTTCTTCTCTGGCCGTGGGTTTGGTGAGAACAGGGGGTATACCCAGATATCTTTTCAATTTTGCAAATGCTTCCTGACAAGCCGAAGACCAAACGAAATCTTTGTGTTTTCGGATGGCTTTAAAAAAAGGAGACACCTCTCGGCTGATTTTAACATGAACCGACTCAAAGCCATTATTCTTCTAGTGAGTCGTTGAACCTCTCTTATGGTCCGCGGCGGGTTCATGGTGAGAATGGCATCTATTTTTTTCGGGTTTGCTTCTATGCCTCGATGAGTGACTATAAATCCCATAAACTTCCCTCCGGTGACTCCGAAAGCACACTTAGTGGGGTTTAACTTCATTTGGTAGTGACGGAGGACATCAAAAGCTTCTTGTAAATCAACCTCATGGTTTTTGGCCTTGATGCTTTTAATTAGCATGTCGTCGACATATAGTTCCATGTTCCGCCCTATCTGTCTTTGAAAAATCTTGTTCACTAGCCTCTGGTAGGTGGCCCCGGTATTTTTCAAACCAAAAGGCATGACCCTGTAGTAGTAGAGTCCTTGTTCTGTAACAAAAACTGTTTTTTTCCCGGTCTGGTCGGTGCATGAGGATCTGATTATATCTTGAATAAGCATCCATGAAGGTCAACAACTCATGTCCTGACGTGGCGTCGACAAGTTTATCGATCCTCAGTAGTGGAAAACTATCTTTTGGACAGGCTTTATTAAGATCCGAGAAATCAATGCAAATTCGCCACTTGCCGTTCACTTTCTTTACCATCACAACATTAGATACCCATTCTGGATAACTTACTTCCCTGATGAACTTGGCTGATAGTAGCTTATCCACTTCGGCTCGGACGGCTGCCTGCCGCTTCGGAGCGAATGACCTTTTCTTTTGGATAACTGGTTTATGGTTTGGATCCACGCTCAATCTGTGGACTATAACATCTAGGTCGATTCCGGGCATATCTGCAGCTGTCCAAGCAAATAAATTTTGGTTTGCCCGAAGGAGGGTGAGCAAGAACTCTTTGAGGGTTTCTGGTAGGTCTGAGCCAATTTGAATTATTCGGGTGTTGTCTTTGGTGAGGGGGACAGTAGTTAATTTGTTCATCGGTTGGCCCTTTGGGCGGCTCCCTTCATCTCTAAGGTCATCCAGCTCAAGTGGGAGAGCTTCTGCCTTCTTGCCTTCTCGTACTGCGCTGAGATAACGGGACCTCGAGATTTGTTGGTCTCCTTTGATTTTATCTACTCCTTTATCAGTGGGAAATTTGATTTTGAGATGATGGGTGGAGACAACGGCTCGGAGTTTGTTCAGCGTTGGTCGATCGAGTATCATGTTATAGGACGACGGCTGTCGTACGATCAAAAAATTGGTTTGTATAATCGCTGCCCAAGGGGCCTTTCCTGCTATCACTGGAAGGCTTATGCTGCCCTCTGTAAAGACTGATCCTCCCGAGAAACCATAAAGTGGGGTAGAGATCGACTCTAATTGGGAGTCCCCCAACTGCATCTGTTGGAAGGCATCGTAGAAGAGAATGTCGGCTGAACTTCCGTTATCGACCAGAACTCGCCTAATCTCATGATTGGCCACGAGGAGGGAAATTACGACTGCATCGTCGTGAGGAGTCTGGATCCCTTGTAAATCTTCATCTGAAAAAGAAATGATTTCACCCGCCTTGTGCCGTTTATGGGGCCCGGAAACAGAGGCTATCGACTTGGTGTAAGCCTTCCCACTATTACCAAATCTGCCCCCAGCTGCAGGTCCTCCGCAAATGGTCTTAATGATTTTTTTCGTGGGGGCCTCTACTCTTTTCTGGATCGATTCTCCGTGGTTTGACCTAGGGCTCTTCCGAGCTAGTCGTATAGGCCTGTTTTGCTTGAGGGGGCGCTCAGGACTCCTTCGGGGCCACTCCACAAATCTTTCCATCCGTGGCCCAGTGAATTCTTTCAAATATCCTCCATTAATGAGGGCCTCGATCTGGTGTTTTAGGGCTTTGCATTCTTCGGTATCATGGCCGTAGTTTCTGTGGAACCTACACCAGGTGAATCGGTCGGGATTGAGGTTTGGTGGCCTTGGGGGCCACTGTAGGAGACCCCTATCATGGATTTGCATCAAGACATTAGTCCTAGATGCATTTAAGGGAGTGTAATTATCGGATGACCCCGAAGTCTTGGAGTTGGTTTCGAAGGTCCTGAGAGCTCGAGGCCCGTTACCGAAAGACCTTGGGGGTCTGGGTCTTTCATCACGAAATGGCCGCTTCGCCGTTTCACGAACCGGACTAGCAGGACCTCTCTTTCTTCTCTCCGCATCTCTTTCTCGCTCTCTGCGGAATGCCTAGTCATCCTCTGCCAGCATGTATTTTTCAGCCCGGGCCAAAATTTCGCTCATGTCTTCAGGTGGGCGTCTGGTTAGTTTTGAACTGAAGGCCCCGGATCTTAGCCCATTTTTGAATGCCAGCAACTGGACGCCGGGGTCAAGGTCAGGAATCTCCCAAGCGGCGGCGTTGAATCTTGAAATATAGGCCCGAAGTTTTTCGCCTTTCAACTGGACAATATTGAATCATGACTCTAAGGTTTTCTTTAGTCCCTTGCTACTGATGAAATGAGAGATGAAGGCGTAGCTCAACTCTTTGAATGTATGGATCCCTCCAGGTTTCAAACGGGCATACCGAGTTCCAGCAGCTTTTTCTAGAGTTAAGGGAAACGCTCTACACATCACAGGGTCGGAGTGTCTGTGGAGGGTCATGGTCATTCGGTAGTGTTAGAGGTGATTCAATGGGTCAGTTGACCCATCATATGGTTTGATTTGTGGCATGCGAAAGTTCGGTGGGAGAGGGGCTTTGAGAACCGCCTGAGCGAAAGGTGGGTCATGTACATCGAGTTCGTCTATTATATTGTGGCTACATCCTTTGAACGCCTCATTGATTCGTTCCTCTATGTCCCTGATCCGTTTGCCGAGACCTTCGCTGTTTCTGGACGAAGGATTTCCCCCAGACCTGGCCACACGAGGTGGAGGTGGGTGGTCGCCGAGCAGCCCTCGACCGGTAATTGACGGGCCGACCTAGGAGGGCTTGGTTCCGGCTGCAGAGGTGGGGGTGGAGTACGCTGGGCTCTTCCACGGACTTCAGTGGCTAAGTCGGCCACTAGTTTCGAGAGTTCGACGTATTGGGCTTGGAGAGTGACCACGTTGGGTTGGGCTGCCGAGTCGGCCGAAAAACTTGCGTCAGACCTCATTACTCCTTCGTTATGGTCCCTTCCAGGGGTTTTGGGTGGCATGACAACAAATGAGTTCTGCGTTTCTTTGCTGTTACTATCAGCAAAAGATGTGGTTTCCCACGGACGGCACCAATTTGTTGATGCCAAAAATGTGTACAGCTGAGCTGGGACCCGATTACACCCGTTCCTGTATAAAGAAAGAAAGAGACTATGGGTCACCGGAAGGGTGCCTCCGGGGATACTCCGATGCTTAAGTCAGATACCGCAAATTATAGGGAGACTTGTTGTATTACTCTTGGTGATTAAAGAGAAACCCTTGCCCCTTTGGAATGCATACCTGGCCCTTTTTATAGGGTGTTTACGGCACTGAAATGATGTTGCAACTGGACTGAATGATGATGCCTAAGAGGCTCATCTAGGTGTTTAAAGGTCGTTCTTTTAGGACTTTACTTTGTTGTTTGATCAGGAGCCGTCCGAGTCTAATGGCGGTTCTGTGATCTGACAGCTCAACTTGGTCAGGTGATGATGCCTAGCAGTCCCAGCTAGGTGACTAGGGACCGTTTACTAGGGCTTTGGCATGGCTGGTTCAACTAGGAACCGTTCGAATGTGAGGGCAAACTGTTCCCCTGACGGCTCATCACTGCTGGGGCATGATGGCCCTAAAGGCGGTGGATCTGACAGCTCACTTTGGTCAGGTGATGATGCCTAGCAGTCCCAGCTAGGTGACTGGGGACCGTTTACTAAGGCTTTGGCATGGTTGGCTCAACTAGGAACCGTTCGAATGTGAGCGCAAACTATTCCTTTGACGGCTCATCATGGCTGGGGCATGATGGCCCTGAAGGCGGTGGTGACATGAGGTGACTGAGTTTTGGAAAGCGGTGGTTTATGACAGGGCCGAGCGTATCCAATTCTGACTCATCCATGTGTCTTCTCATGATCCGTTTTGCCAGGAGAAGCCACGTGTTGTCCCCCTATTGGAAGAGTATTTTTTGGCAGTATCAGAAATATATGTATTTGATGTACAAGGAAATTGGCATGGCTAACTCTAAACACTTACAAAACAAGTACCGGAGGTAATGGTGTTGGCACTTGCATATAAAGAAAGAAAAAAACCCAAGTAATGCTTCTGCTTTCTCTTCTCTCATTCATCGCACCCGCAGAAAATAAAAGAAAAACCAAACAGCTCCCTAGTGGACATGATGAAGAAAGTGGGTGGTTCTCTTGCTTTAGTTAAATAGAAAATCGATAAGAAAATTTTTCCCTTCGAAAAAATTTCTGAAGTAAAAAAAAAGGATAGCAAACCAGATCTAATCAAAGCGTAATTTAAGGAAGAAAAAGAATGTTAAAAGTATAAATCTAAATGAGAAGCCTCATGGACGAGAGAAAAGATTGAATGATGAATGTGGGAGTAAATTTTTTTATTCCATAACATGTGGCTGAGAGGTGGACGTGTGTTTGCGATCTAGCTGCCTTGATTAGGATCACCTGGTGCTTGGCTGCGGGGGATATATACTCTACACTCGGTTTCGTCTCACAGTCTATACTACTGTAATAGACACAACTAACCTCAGGTTCGCTTATGCTATCCAGCCCAAGATTACACTGAGATACTGATGGTGTCAGGGTGAACCTTGTCTAGTGTGCAAATACATCTTAGAAATATAGAAAAGACAAGCAATAAAATAGTAATATATAAATCTTCAGTAAAGAGAATAAAATATGTGCGAGTGATTAGGGGAGAAACTAAATGATGTATTTTCTTAGTAGAGTATGCATGGTGTAATAGAAAATGTCTCAAAGTGGGACTACAATAGTAATGATACAACAGCGATGATGCTACAACAATAGTGATGCTACAGCAATAGTGATGTTACAGTAGCAACTTTGTGTGAAATCATGGAGTTGTTTCAGTAGAGAAAACATGTACTTTGTAGTCCTTGCAAGCATTGTAGATGTACCAGAATATGTTTTCCAAGAAGAAAAGGATCACCACGCAAATGCAAAGTGTCAAGGGAATTTGCATGATTTTGTGGGAGGCTTTTTAGTGAGTATTGGTTGTTTGAATGGGCTCTATATAATTGCAAGAATGAAGGGAATCATATGGGAAGTTCCAAGAAGATATGGATATGGAACAAAGAGTCACCACGTCGGTGATGTATTTTGGTGTTGTAGGAAAACTTGTCTTTTTCTAGTGCTTGAATTGTTTTTCTAGGACAGAGAAGAACAATTTGCTTCTCTATGGAAGAGAATAAAGCTTTTGAAAGTGTCTATAGTGTTTTTAGCACTTGCTTTGGTTGTGTGTTGTTGTAAGTTTTTTTTTTTGGTGGAAATGGAATGAGGCTATTTATAAAGGTGAAGCTTGCCCTTCCATTTAAGACCAAAAGTCCTTGAACCTTAGAAGAACTATTATAACTCTTGGAAGTTGGCCTGTAATTGCAATCTTGAGATCCCTAAAAATCTGTAGTTTACTGTTGTAGTCACCAATCTATAGCTTAATACTATAGTCAGCAATTAATCACATCACCGTCACTTTTTCTTCTTGTTTCCTTTTTCTCTCATTTATCCCATGGTCTTAGCTTTAACCCTATGAAAAAAAGAAAAACCTAGTTTAAATGATGAGGTTGCTACAAGTAGGGGCTTACTTGATGGAGGAACTATTTTAGGCAGCTTTTCTTATCTTTAGGGCAAAGGAATTTGGTGCTGGACAAAAGGGGTGCTGAAGTGTGCAGGTGGAGAAAGGGATATAAAAGAGATGATGCGATTAGCCTTGGGTTTTGGGTTTAGGGTTTAGTGACTTGATTGAAAGCTAATTATGGGTATTAGCTGAACTAAAACACATTTTGGTTTGGTTAAATAGTAACTAAACCTTTGTAAATGGAATTTAGCATTGGGAAGAGCATTTCGCTTCTGTTGTAGTCATGTTTTGTTACGGTTGTAGTCACGTTTTGCTACTGCTATAGTCACGTCCTGATATTTTTGCTATTGTCATACGACAATATACTTGAGCTCTTTTAAGTAGTTTTACTTAACTTTGGAGCCCATTTGACTTGTACCTTCGATATTTCCTTGCCCTTCTTTTGTGTCTTTTAGACTTCCAATCTTGTAGGTGTGAATGGGTCTCATCATGCTAGCTTAACCCCTTTAGACTTTATCATGTAATGAACCTCAAAGGGTTTTATCATATAGTGAGCCTCAAAGGGCTTTATTATGTAGTGGGCCTCAATGGGCTTAACATATCATTTTTTTCCTAAATGGACTTTAATATGTCAGTTTTGACTAAATATGTTTTATCATGTAATGGACCTTAATAGACTCTATCAAGTAGTGGGTCTCAAAGGGCTTATCATGTCGGTTTTTTCTCAAAGGGATTTATCATGTAGTGGGCCTCTAAAGGCTTTATCATGTAGTGGGTATCAAAGAGCTTTATCATGTTCTTGGCTTTTTAGTAGCTTTTTGGATTTTATTTGAGTTTCTTCTTAATGTGAAGGCCTAAGAACGATAGATAGAGTATTTATTTGGTTAAATGTTTTGATGATTTTGTGGGGTTATTATTCAATGGATGTTTGACACATGGTGTGAGAAAAAAAAAAACAAATATCAACAAAAAAAAAGAGAGTTTTGCATTGTATTCGAGAAGCATAGAGATATTTGGGGAAGATGGGTGCTATGAATCTCTATTATGGATCTGAAATAATCAACATCTAGATTATGAATTAGGATTGAATTGAATCTGAAAACTGACTTATTTGAGACACAAGACCCTAAGATCATACTTAGACCATGTTTGGTTGGGGCTTGTAAGCCTACTTATTTGTACTTTAAGACCTACTTATTTCAAAAATATTGTTTGCCAAATTAAGACCCTAAGATCGTACTTAGGGTTTGTGACTTTTATAAGTCAGTTTTTGGTCTTCATTCAGTCACTTATCAAAATTAACATTTTGTTACTTATGAAAGTCTCATAGGTCAGGTTTAGGGAATTATTGAAAAACCATTTTTTTCTCTTTGTTCCTCGACTTTTGCACCAAAAAGAAAATTCTCTCCAAGCTTCCCTGAATCTCTCTCTCGTCTTTGATAATCGATTTCGACCAACCAAATCATTCATTTTCTTCTCTAATTTCTATCACCGATATTTTAAGATTCACTTTCACTATTTTTTTTCATAGATTCTTCTCTTTTGTTTATTATTTTTCTTCTCACTCTCGTACTTGCAGCCTTCACCATGGAGGAGATGAACAATTTTTGTTTGGTAGCCAAATCCCAGAAATCCTGCATAGCACAAACACTAAAAGGGCTCAAAATTAATCAAATTAAGGAGAATATTTAAGCAAGTTGATGAAAGTATCAAAATAGAGCCACCACTCTTTGCACCCAATTTTTTTATATGTATAAACTTTGTAAATCACAACACCAACAAGATCAGTAGAAACATTAACGAAAAATTGTTCTTTGAAAGAGAAAAGCTTATAATGGAAGAGATAAATCTTGGCTAATCGTGGAAGAGATAAGGCTTGTGGCCAGTTCTTATTTTTTTCCTTCCTTTTTTTTTCTTTTTTCTTTTTTTTCTCTTTTTCTCTTTTTGCTTAACTTTTTTTTTATAAGTATGCTTAATTTATATATTTGTATTTCAAATTTTATTTTAAATCATATCAACAATGAAAAAAATTGCAGTTTATGACATATTTATGAGAATCAATACTTGTTACTCAAAATAGTATGATATAAGTATATATCACTTATATAATTATAAAAAAAAAAACACCAATAGTCACTAGTCAGTTGTTACTAAACGTGGATAATGATACCAGACTGTAATACCCGTATTTGTAAAGTAAGGGAAAAAATTAATTTAATAAATACGGCATGAAGTTTAAATAATATAGTTACGCGAAGGATTTAGTATCGAATAAAATAATTTTTTTGAAAAAAAAATCGGGACGTAGAATTCATTAAAAGAAAAGAAAAAAATGGACCTGGACGTCCAAATGAGGTCAGAAGAAAGAAAAGAAAAAACTAGTTTTGAAAAAAAACTACTAAAATATTTTTTTCTAAAAAATAAAAAAAAAAGTCACGAAAAACGGCAGCAGGTGGCAGCCCCTTCTGCAAAGTGAAATTGTGAAGGGTTTATACCCTCCACGTCTCCAAAACGTGGAGACGTTGTGGGAGGGGTGGGGGGCTGCCAAAGAAAGAAGAAATGTGCATGTAGGACACATGCACATTTCGTGGAGCATTTTGGGTAAGGCAGTTAGAGGCTGAAGTTAAAGTTTCCAATATATAAATGTATGCACCTATATGAAATCGTAAGATTTCACATAATTTCTTTCAATCTCTTGTTTTTCTCTAAACACTTGGGAACTCAAAGAAATGTTGAAAGAGCAAAATTTTGAAGGAATTTTCTACGAAATTTCATAGATAATCATAAAAAGCTATTAGAAAAACAGAAGGTAATAATATAATGATTATTTTTGAATTTCTGACATTTATGAAGTTTTCCTGAATTCAAAGTGGGAATTTTCAAAGTGTGTGATTTATATCGAATTGAAGAATAAATTAAAAAATTTATATAAATATGATGTCAGGTGTTGACGATCTACTACTGGGGGAATTTTTGAGAGAAACAGGAAAGATAAGGAGGTGATCCACGGGTAGCTTTAAGACTTATATGGTGAGTTGGATTTACTTTAAGTAGTCTAAATAAAAATCAAATATCTGGAAATAATATCAAAATAAATTATTAGCTTATGTTGTGGTGATATATAAAGATTTGGTTGATAACTATGATATGAATTTTGGACATGTAGAAAATTATTAGGATAGAAATAATATTTTTGGGAATAATAAGTTGATTTAATAATAAAAACGATAAGTGAAAGTCTTGATGAGTTATATTAACATTTTAATACGAATTATGATGAGATGAATTTTAGTAGATCTTAACAAACTTTGATGAATGATTTGATGAGATTTGGGATGAAATTTAGTGGATCTTGACAAGCTTTAATGGATGATTTGATGTGATTTGGGATGATAAGATTTTAGTGGACTTTTTATATAATTTGAGAAAAAATCAGGATAGTCAATCTAGATATTTGAGTTCATGTGATTTTTATATTACTGTTCATATGCATACTTTATATCATTGTTCATATGCATATACATTAAATAAGACAACCGAAAGAACCGAGAAGGGGCCAGTCTAATGAAACAACCATGACAGCCAGTATATGCTGAAAACAAAAGGGACACCGTGACAGCCAGTATATACTGAAAAAATTCTGTGGCAGCTGGGACAAGATGCAAAAAAAAGAAGTGGGAGGGGGCCGGTCTAAGATAATAACAACCTGTCGACAGGTGCGAAGACGTTCCTATTATAATCATTCATGCATTGCATCTGTTTTAATTATTGCTTGCATTATTGAAATGCTGATGTGTGATGTATTAATTGTGAATTTAATTATAGATGATTGAGTTTAACGGAAAGAGACAGTTATGGTGATAAGATTATTGAAATGATGAAGTGTGATGTATTAATTGTGAATTTAATTATAGATGGTTAAGTCTCACAGAAAGATACAGTTATGGTAATAAGATTATTGAAATGCTGAGGTGTGGTGTATTATTGTAAATTTAATTATACATGGTTGAGTCTCACAGAAAGAGACAGTTATGGTGATAAGATTTTTGAAATGCTAAGGTGTGGTGTGTTATTTTTTCTGTGATAAGAACCATCTAAATGGTAAATTTTATGATGTGAACCTCATTACAAGGAAATTATGACAGGTGAAGTGATAGTAGAGTGCTAGCATCAAGTGTATGAGATACAAATTGTTTTAAATATTAAAAGAATGTTTATACAAATGAGTACTTTTAGTAAATTTAATTCACTGAGCTTGTGAAGCTCACTTCTCATTGTACAATGATCTTCAGGTAGCAGGCTTGACAAATAGTTTGGTGAGTTGAGATTCAGAAGAAATCATTTTCTGTAAGCCACGTGCGTGTCATCATCCTCAGACCAATGAGAAAAGAAAATAAAGTAAAAATTTATTTGTAAATATTCATGCATTTTACGTTGTAGTTAATGTTTAAAGATCAGATTGAGGTAACTCCCCTGTTGAGGGTTGAGGATTTATGTAAAAAAAATTTATTGGTGCTATTTATTTTTATTGTTGCATATATGTATCGTGCTAGGATTTTCAAAATGTGATGACACCGTCTCCGGGGTGGCCAACTCAGGATGGGTCATTACAATTTTGGTATCAGAGCATTAGGTTTTATGATTTTGTAGACTGCATACAAAGTAAGAAAGTGGAAGATTAAAATAAATTATATTTTAACGAATATTCTGAGGATGACACGTGGACATGCTAGAGCTAGAGTTAGAGTTGTTGATTTTAGAGGGTGTAGTAGATCCAAATATTTTGACAAGTCAAGGTTGAGTTTGAATATGTGATTCCTAAAAGGGAACATATTGATAGTATGATTGATATTAGTAATATAATTGATATTGAAGGTATGAGAGAATCTGAAGTTGAAAGAGATGAGCTAAGATAAGCTCTTACACATGCTTTTGAGAAAATAAATGTAACAGATGATAGAGTGGATAGCTTATAGTATAGACTTGATGAACAGGCTAGAGCAGTGCCTGATATTGTTAATCCAGTAATGGTAGACACTTAAAAAGGGGGAAAAGTTGATTTGTGCATGAGATGCAGGGACATATAATTAAGGTAAATGCTTTGTTGTTTAAAGGATCTATGAATCCTTTTACGCTTAAGTTTCGAAGAAATATGTAGAGACATTATTTAGTATTTTACGACAGATGATTGCATTTACTTCGTTTGAGTTAGAAAGAGATGTTTTGTGAATGGTGGAAGGATATTTTTCCCAAGGTAAGTACAAACATTGATAAACCCTTAACCTGAAATAGGTTTAAGGAAGTTTTTCTTGATATATATTTTCTTTATATCTCTAGAGCTCAACAAGATAGAGATATTATTTATTTGGGGTAAATGTGTTAACTGTGGCTCAGTATGATAGCAGATTTATGGTTTTGTCAATGGTTGTACCAAAAATGGTAGACCTAGAGAAGAAGAAGTGTAAGAGATTCAAAGATGAACTATGTTTTAAGGTTTGATCGAAACTATCTTACATGAGGCATATGAATTGTGTCAGATTGGTGGATATATCATTTCAAATCGAGAGAGATGTGATGAAGTTTAAGGGAAAGAGAAAGAGTGGTTAAACAGGCTTAGACATGAAGGTTATGGGGGTAGTGGCAGTATGAATGTGCAGGGTGGGAGACCACCAAAAGAGGCGTTCCTTGTCCCAAGGAACTGAAGTATACAGTAAGAGGAAAACAGGATATATTACTTATGGAGCTCAGAATACTATTGGTGGAACCCTTAGATTTGGGAGATAGGTTATGGGAACTGGAAATCATGGCAACGGAAGTAAGCATGCCACAAAAGGGAAGTGGTAATCTAACACATGATTGAGAGACAAAAGTTTGTTATAGATATATTCAAATAAGATAGTTATCTCAGAATTATCAAAAAGTTGAAGTGCCTTATGTGTATAGAAAGTGGACATATCAATGTTGGGTGATCTGGGTGCAATCCATTCTTTTGCATCCAGTATTCACATAAAGTTTATTGAAGTATGTATTAGTCCTTGGATGCAAAATATTTTTGTTGAAATTCCCTTTAGAGATAGAGTGCAAATCATAAATGTTTACAAGGGTTGTGTGATTCGTATCAGTGATAAAAAAGCTAAAGTTGATTTATATTCTTTGAATAAGGTTGATTGTTCCAAAAAAAAGGTAGTGTTCAAGATATGGACATGAGGAGTGTAACTTTCAGAGAGAACATAAAACACTCAAACTATATTATTTTGCTCTGACGACTAGTAGATGGTTGAAAAAAGGATATGATGAATATTTAGCATGCACAATGGATTCTAAAAAGGAAAATAATAGTTAGAATACATTCTAGTGATGAAAGATTATTCTAATGTAATCCTTAATGAGTTGCTTAGGCTGCCTCCAAGTAAGGAGATTAAATTTTTTATTAATGTGATACCAGGATTATCACATATATTTAATAGCACCATAAAGAGTGACAACCACTGGGTTAAGAAAGTTAAAAGTTCAAGAGTTGTTAGATAAACAATTTATTCGATTTAAGGTGCTGCTAGGAAGAGCCCATGTAATGGTTGTGAAGAAAGAAAGATAGAGTGATGAAATTGTGCATAAACTACAAATAGTTGAATAAGAACAAATATTGTTTTCCTTTGATAAATAAATTGATTGAACAGTGCAAGGAGTGAGAGTGTTTTCTAAGATAAACCTGAGATTATGTTATCACCATTTGAGGATAGAGAAGGGAGACATGTCTAAGACTGTTTTTAGGACACGTTATGGTCATAAGTTTCTTATGATGACATTTGGATTGAATAATATTCCAGAAACATTCATGGATTGGATGAATAAAATGTTTGAATCATTTCTGGATAATCTTGTGGTTGTATTCATCGATAACATCTTGATATATCTTAAGACTAAGGAAGAGTAGGTAAAACATTTAGAAATTGTGTTGGAAATTTTGAGGAGAAAGAGATGGTATGATATAAGTTCTCTACGTGTGAGTGTTAACTGGATGAAATAACTTTCTCGGAACATGCAATATCGGGAAATGCCATAACAGTTGATCAACAAAAGGTAGAGATAATGTTAAGATGGGAGAAACCAACTAATGTAATTGAGATTGGAATCTTCTTGGGGTTAGCTAGAGGATTCTTTTAGAATTCATCTACTTTTGAAATACTATTGAATAGACTGACCAGAAAAGATGTGAGATTGGTATGGTGAGAAAAGTGTGAAAAAAAAATTCCAATTTTTAAATGAGAAATTGACTACAGCTCCAGTATTGGTGTTTCATTCTAGTGATGAAGGATTTGTAGTATATAGTTATACATCACATCAATGATTGGGATATGTGTAGCATAAGAAAGCTGCGGCCATACTTCTAGGCAATTGAAGATTCATGATAGGAATTACCATACTTATGACTTAGAAATTGGCAGCTATAGTGTTTACTTTAAAAGATTGGAGATATCATCTGTATGGAGCCACTTGGGAGATATTCATGGGTTATAAGAGTTTAACATACTTACCTATCCAGAGAGAGTTGAATTTGAGGCAAAGATAGTGGATGAAGTGATTTGTGACTATGATTGTACAATTCCCTATCATCTAGAAAAATATGAAAATGATAACTGATGCATTGAGTAGACATTCTACAAGAAAGTTAACTACAATCGGGAGTCCTGATGTGAAATTGATGATAGATTTATAGAAATAAGAATGAAGCTGAATATCAGTGATAGAGGAGCATGGTAAACGAATATGGGTGTAGAGTCATCCATAGTAAAATGCTTCAGAGATGTAAGGTAGAGATGAAGAGATAGAAAAGATTAAGCATTGAGTGCTTACTAGAAAGCAACATAAGTTCAAAATTTGAAATTATGGTATCTTGGTCTTGGAACGTAGAAATAGTATTCCCAATAATGCGGAGTTGAGAAAAGAGATAAGGAGGGTGACACATATGCAATCAAGTAACAATAAGATGTATAGAGGATAAAGACATAAATTCTGGTGGTTAGGATTGAAGAAGGATGTAGCTGAGATTGTGAGGTGGTATGGAATACTATTGAGAATAGTTTCATTTAGAGATGCTAGATTTTACACCCTAGTTTTTGGAGAGGCTTTCAGAAAGCCACAGGTACACAGTTGAAATTTAATATAATTTTTCATGCTCAAATAGGAAGGATTTTAGAGTACTGGAAGATATGTTAAGTGTTGGGAAACCACCCTCAAGATGCCCATGTGGTGATATTCCAAACACCCAAGTCTAGAATGACTTGTAAAGAAAAGAAACAGCAAACGAAGCAAGAAAGAAAACACAAGCAATTTGTTATCGAGGTTCGGTAATGTGCTTACATCCTCGTGAGCTCTTCCGAGCCCTCCACACTAAATCAATAAGTACTTACAACCAGCAACACCTCTTCAAGAAACCTTAAGTTCTTGAAGAACGAAAGAAGAGAAAAGAAAGTGATAAGGTCTTAAGTTACCCTGGAATTTCTCCCAAGAAATTTCACTTACAAGGCCCTTGAATTCCCTCTCTATACTAGTCTCTCTCTAAACAACCAACCTCTCTACAATGAATCTCTCCTGTGTTTAATGTCTTTGCACTCTCACACAACTCTCATTCACATGTTCTGTCACACACATTGTGTTTCCACTTGTATCACATACATCTCTTTGAAGCTAGGTGACCCTTTATATAGTGCACCAACTTCTTGACCAATCTTGAGGGTCAATATCCACCCTTAGATCTTGAAGACCAATCAACCATAACCCTTAATCAATTTTAAGTTATCCTGTGCATTTTGAACATGCCTCACAACATCATTTAAAATGCTGAAATAGAAGCATTAGGTGTGCCTCGTGCTGAGGCTTGGATTAGGGCATGCTAAGGCTTAGTGCTTCATGCTGAGGCTTAGATCAGGCTAGGCCGCGGTGTGAACCAGAGCATCCTCTTCATCCTTTCTGGGAGCTGTAGCATGGGGGAGGCTAAGCCGCAGTGCACACCTCCTCCAGGACTCCTCCTTTACTGGGCGTCGCACCTTGGAATGAGCTGGGCCGCAGCGCACACTGGTGTGCACTTGATGCTGATCTTTCCTTGTTTAAACCTTGTTTAACCCTTAGACAAATACCAATAATCTCTACCTTTGTCTAAGTGTTTAAACCCAAACCCATTGTGTAGAGAACTCAGTATCCAAACTCATCTTGAGTCATCATATCAACCGACTCCAATCCTAAGAAGTTTAAGGTAATGATTGAACTTGCTTAGAGGTAGAACTTTAGTACCTAAATCCGCAGGGTTTTCCTTCGTGGCCACCTTGTCCATATGAATGCATCATTCCGTAACATTTTCCCAAATGAAATGGTACCGAACAGCCATGTGCTTTGTTCTCTCATGGAACACCGGATTCTTGCACAAGTGCAATGCACTTTGGCTATCCGAATACACCACAACCTGCTCCTCTAGTACCTTCAACTCTTCCAGTAACCCTTTGCACCACATAGCCTCCTTGATGGCTTCCGTAGCCGCTATGTACTTAGCTTCAGTTGTTGAGAGTGCTCCCACTGGCTACAACTGAGCCTTCAAACTTACACAACATCCGTTTAAGTTAAAGAAGTAGGAAGTAATCGATCTCCTTTTATCCCAGTCTACTCTATAGTCCGAATCAGCATAACCATTAAGGTAGATGGACTTACTCCTCTTCTTATAAACGAGCCCCACACCTGGGCTTCCCTTCAGGTACCTCAGCAGCCACTTCATCCCAAGCCAATGCTCATTTCTGGGATTATTCATAAACCTACTGAGGACACTTATTGCATGAGCAATATCAGGTCTACTGCTTACCATGGTGAACATTACAGAACTAACCGCACTAAAGTAGGGGACTTTTTCCATTTCCTTCTTCTCCTCATTCGATCTTGGACATTGATCGCTGAAGAATCTGAAATGACCAGCAAGGGGAACCTTCACTGGTTTGCTATCTTCCATAGAGAACTTAGATATCATTTTCTCTATTTAGGAAGTTTGAGAGATCTTCAATCTGTTTCTCTCATTTTCCCGAATTCTTCTCAACAATGAAATTTGAACCCATCTTGCGAAGAAGATCCCTGATTTATACAGCACCCACAATTGTTTTCCAACTTCTTCTAAACCTCAAGAACATGATCAAAGATTGATCTCAATACCATTCTTGAATCACCCTAAAGAACACGATCTGAACTTGATCTTTATTCCGTTCTTGAATCACCCAAGAAGTTGATATTTGATTCTTAGAGTCTTGACTCCGTCACCTTCTGTTCTTGCTCTGATACCCAGCTGTGCAAGATCTGATACCACTGTTGGGAAACCACCCTCAAGATGCCCAGGTGGTGATCTTCCAAACCCCCAAGTCTAGAATGACTTGTAAAGAAAAGAAATAGCAAACGAAGCAAGAAAGAAAACACAAGCAATTTGTTATCGAGGTTTGCAATGTGCCTACATCCCCGTGAGCTCCTCTGAGCCCTCTACACTAAATCAATAAGTACTTACAACCAGCAACACCTCTTCAAGAAACTTCAAGTTCTTGAAGAACAAAAGAAGAGAAAAGAAAGTTATAAGGTCTTGAGTTACCCTAGAATTTCTCCCAAGAAATTCCACTTACAAGGCTCTTGAATTCCCTCTCTAGACTACTCTCTCTCTAAACAACCAGCCTCTCTACAATGAGTCTCTCCTGTGTTTAGTGTCTTTGCACTCTCACACAACTCTCATTCACATGTTCTGTCACACACATTGTGTTTCCACTTGTATCACATACATCTCTTTGAAGCTAGGTGACCCTTTATATAGTGCACCAACTTCTTGACCAATCTTGAGGGTCAATATCCACCCTTAGATCTTGAGGACCAATCAACCATAACCCTCAATCAATTCTAAGTGATCCTATGGTTTTGAACATGCCTCACGACATCATTTAAATGCTGAAACAAAAGCATCAGGTGTGCCTCGTGCTAAGGCTTGGATTAGGGCGTGCTGAGGCTTGGATCAGGCTAGGCCGCGAGGCGGACCAGGGCACCCTCTTCATCCTTTATGGGAGCCGCGGCATGGGGGAGGCTGAGCCACGGTGCACACCTCCTCCAGGACTCCTCCTTTGCTAGGCGCTGCACCTTGGAATGAGCTTGGTCGCGGCGCACACTGGTGTGCACTTGATGCTGATCTTTCCTTGTTTAAACCTTAGACAAATACCAACAATCTCTACCTTTGTCTAAATGTTTAAACCCGAACCCATTGTGCAGAGAACTCAGTATCCAAACTCATCTTGAGTCATCATACCAACCGACTCCAATCCTAAGGAGTCTAAGGCAATGATTGAACTTGCTTAGAGGTAGAACTTTAGTACCAAAATCTGTAAGGTTTTCTTCCGTGGCCACCTTCTCCACATGAATGCATCATTTCGTAACATTTTCCCAAATGAAATGGTACCGAACATCCATGTGCTTTGTCCTCTCATGGAACACCGGATTCTTACAAAAATGCAATGCACTTTGGCTATCCGAATACACCACAACCTGCTCCTCTAGTACCTTCAACTCTTCCAGCAACCCTTTGAACCACATAGCCTCCTTGATGGCTTTCGTAGCTGCTATGTACTCAACCTCGGTTGTTGAGAGTGCTACCATCGGCTGCAACTAAGCCTTTCAACTTACACAACATCCGTTTAAGTTGCAGAAGTAGGAAGTAATTGATGTCCTTTTATCCCGGTCTGCTCCATAGTCCGAATCAGCATAACCCTTAAGGCAGATGGACTTACCCCTCTTCTTATAAACCAGCCCTACATCTGGGCTTCCCTTTAGGTACCTCAGTAGCCACTTCATCCCAAGCCAATACTCCTTTCTGGGATCACTCATAAACCTACTGATGACACTTATTGAATGAGTAATATCAAGTCTAGTGCTTACCATGGTGAATATTACAGAACCAACCGCATTAGAGTAGGGGACTTTTTCCATTTTCTTCTTCTCCTCATTTGATCTTAGACATTGATCGCTGGAGAACCTGAAATGACCAGCAAGGGGAACCTTCACTGGTTTGCTATCTTCCATAGAGAACTTAGATATCATCTTCTCTATGTAGGAAGTTTGAAAGATCTTCAATCTGTTTTTCTCCCTTTCCCAAATTCTTCTCAACAATGAAATTTGAACCCATCTTGCGGAGAAGATCCTTGATTTATGCAGCACCCGCAATTGTTTTCCAACTTCTTCTAAACATCAAGAACACAATCGAAGATTGATCTCAAAAGATTGATCTCAATACCGTTCTTGAATCACCCTCAATAACACGATCTGATCTTGATCTTTACTCCGTTCTTGAATCACCCAAGAAGTTGATCTTTGATTCTTGAAGTCTTGACTCCGTCACCTTCTGTTCTTGTTCTGATACCCAGCTGTGCAAGCTCTGATACCACTGTTGGGAAACCACCCTCAAGATGCCCAGGTGGTGATCTTCCAAACACCCAAATCTAGAATGACTTGTAAAGAAAAGAAACAACAAATGAAGCAAGAAAGAAAACACAAACAATTTGTCATCGAGGTTTGGCAATTTGCCTACGTCTTCATGAGCTCCTCCGAGCCCTCTGCACTGAATCAATAAGTACTTACAACCAGCAACACATCTTCAAGAAATCTCAAGTTCTTGAAGAACGAAAGAAGAGAAAAGAAAGTGATAAGGTCTTGAGTTACCCCGGAATTTCTCCCAAGAAATTCCACTTACAAGGCCCTTGAATTCCCTCTCTATACTACTCTCTCTCTAAACAACCAGCCTCTCTACAATGAGTCTCTCTTGTGTTTAGTGTCTTTGCACTCTTACACAACTCTCATTCACATGTTCTGTCACACACATTGTGTTTCCACTTGTATCACATACATCTCTTTGAAGCTAGGTGACTTTTTATATAGTGCACCAACTTCTTGACCAATCTTGAGGGCCAATATCCACCCTTAGATCTTGAGGGCCAATCAACCATAACCCTCAATCAATTCTAAGTGATCCTGTGCATTTTGAACATGCCTCACGGCATCATTTAAAATGCTGAAACAAAAGCATCAGGTGTGCCTCATGTTGAGGCTTGGATCAGGGCGTGCTGAGGCTTGGTGCTTCGTGCTGAGGCTTGGATCAGGCTAGGCCGCGATACTAACCAGGGCACCCTCTTCATCCTTTCTAGGAGTCGCGGCGTGGGGGAGGCTAAGCCATGGCACACACCTCCTCTAGGACTCCTCCTTTGCTAGGCGCCGCACCTTGGAATGAGTTGGGTCGCGGTGCACACTGGTGTGTACTTGATTCTGATATTTCCTTGTTTAAACCTTATACAAATACCAACATTAAGGGCAAGTGTGATGAGTCCTCAATAAGTTTGGAATGTTTACATGCCATCAATTGAAATTGCTAATAATAATCAGTAACAAACTAATATTGGGATGGCATCGATTGAGGCATTGTATGGTCGAAGGTGTAGAACTCCTTTATGTTAGGAAGAAATGGGAGAGAGAAATATATTTGGTTTATAAATTATTAAGTTAACAACTAAGAGGATCAAAATTGTTATAGAGAACTATAAAGCAGCACAGAGTAGACCTCTTGAGTTTCCAGAAGGTGATGGGGTGTATTAAAAAATATCTCATTGAAAAGGTGTATTGAGATTTAAACAGGAAAGAAAAGCTAAATCTGAAGTATGTGGGACCTTATGAAGTTGTTGAGAAAGTTTGACTAGTTGCAAATAGACTGGATTTACCTCCAGAATTAAAACATTTATATAATGTATTTCATGTTTCACTTTTAAGAAAGTGTGTACATGATTAATATTATAATATTTAGAGCTAAGATATAGAAATTTAGAAGTTTGGATTTTTATACCAGCACAAGGATTTTAGACAAAAAGAATAAGTCTTGTGTAATAAAACACTGTTTAAGTTCTGTGGTGGAATAAGGATGTTGAAGAGATTACATGAAAAGTGTGAGACAAGTATGAAGAAATATTGTTCAATTTGTTATGGAGTAAAGTAAAGAAATTTCGGGGATGAAATTAATGTAAAGTGTGTAGATTTGTAATACTTGTATTCATAAAGTAAGAGAAAAAAATAATTTAATAAATACAACATGAAGTTTAAATAATATAGTTACGCGAAGGATTTAGTACCAAATAAAATAATTCTTTTGAAAAAAAAAGTCAAGAAAAATGGCAACATGTGGCAGCTCTTGCTGCCAAGTGAAATTGTGAAGGGTTTATACCCTCCACGTCTCCAAAACGTGGAGACTTTGTGGGAGGGGTGGGGGGCTGCCAAAGAAAGAAGAAATGTGCATGTAGGACACATGCACATTTCGTTGAGCATTTTGGGTGGGGTAGTTAGAGGCTGAAGTTAAAGTTTCGCATATACAAGTGTATGCACCTATGTGAAATCGTGAGATTTCACATAGTTTCTTTCAATCTCTTGTTTTTCTCTAAACATTTGGGGACTCAAAGAAATGCTGAAAGAGCAAAATTTTGAAAGAGTTTTCTGCGGAATTTCATAGAGAATCATGAAAAGCTATCAGAAAAACATAAGATAATAATGTAATAGTTATTTTTGAAGTTCTGACATTTATGAAGTTTCCCTGAATTCAAAGTAGAAATTTTCAAAATGTGTGGTTTATATCGAATTGAAGAATAAATTAGAAAATTTATATAAATATGATGTTAGGTGTTGACGATCTACAACCAGAGAAATTTCTGAGAGAAACGGAAAAGATAAAGAAGTGATCCACGGGTAGCTATAAGAGCTTCATGGTGAGTTAGATTTACTTTAAGTAGTCTAAATAAAAATCAGATATCTGAAAATAATATCAAAATAAATTATTAGCTTATGTTGTGGTGATATATAAAGATTTGGTTGATAACTATGATATGAATTTTGGACATATAGAAAATTATTAGGATAGAAATAATATTTTTGGGAATAATAAGTTGATTTAATAATAAAAGCGATAAGTAAAAGTCTTGATGAGTTATATTGATGTTTAATACAAATTATGATGAGATAAATTTTGGTGGATCTTAACAAACTTTTATGAATGATTTGATGAGATTTGGGATGAAATTTAGTGGATCTTGACAAGCTTTAATGGATAATTTGATGTGATTTGGGATGATAAGATTTTAGTGGAATTTTTATATAATTTGAGAAAAAATCAGGATAGTCAATTTAGATATTTGAGTTCATGTGATTTTTATATTACTGTTCATATGCATACTTTATATCATTGTTCATATGCATAAACATTAAATAAGATAACCGAAAGAACCGAGAAGGGGCCGGTCTAATGAAACAATCGTGATAGCTGGTATATGCTAGAAATAAGAGGGACACTGTGACTACCGGTATATACTGGAAAAATTCTGTGGCAGTCGAGACAAGCTGCAAAGAAAAGAACCGGGAGGGGGCCAGTCTAAGATAATAACAACCTGTTGACAGATGGGAAGACGTTCCCATCATAATCATTCATGCATTGCATATGTTTTAATTATTGCTTGCATTATTGAAATGCTGATGTGTGATGTATTAATTGTGAATTTAATTATAGATGGTTGAGTCTCATAGAAAGAGACAGTTATGGTGATAAGATTATTGAAATGCTGAGGTGTGATGTATTAATTGTGTATTTAATTATAGATGGTTGAGTCTCATAGAAAGATATAGTTATGGTAATGAGATTATTGAAATGCTGAGGTGTGGTGTATTATTGTAAATTTAATTATTGATGGTTGAATCTCATAGAAAGAGACAGTTATAGTGATAAGATTTTTGAAATGCTAAGGTGTGGTGTGTTATTGTTATAGTGATTAGAACCATCTAAATGGTAAATTTTATGATGTGAACCTCATTACGAGGAAATTATGAGATAATTGATGGTCTTGAGGTGAACCAATAAATAAGAGGAAGAGATTGATAGAGAATGGATATTATGATATGTGGAGTGATATTAGAGTGCTAACATCAAGTGAATGAGATAAAAATTGTTTTAAATATTAAAAGATTGTTTATACAAATGAGTACTTTTAGTAAATTTAATTTACTGAGCTTGTGAAGCTCACTTCTCATTGTACAATGATTTTCAGGTAGCAAGCTTGACAAATAGTTTGGTGAGTTGAGGTTCAGAAGAAATCATTTTCTGTAAACCACGTGCGTGTCATCATCCTCAGACTAATAAGAAAAAAAAAATAAAGTAAAAATTTATTTGTAAATATTCATGCATTTTACGTTGTAGTTAATGTTTAAAGATCAGATTGAGGTAACTCCCCTATTGAGAGTTGAGGATTTATATAAAAATTTTCTATTGGTGTTATTTATTTTTATTGTTGCATATATATGTCGTGTTGGGATTTTCAAAATGTGATGACACCATCTCGGGGGTGGCCAACTCGGGATGGGTCATTACACAGACAGTTCTAAATTACGACCACGCAATTTGCAACCAAACAGTTAGATATCAGTCAACATGATTATAATAAAGGCCTTGTATGGTTGGACTAGTGAAAATTTTCTGGTGACTGATGACTAAAATTTTTTACTTATAATCGAGCTGATTGATTTCTGCTTATTTGGTTGCAAACGGTCTGGTCTGAATTGGTTATTGTCTGGTATCATTATCCACGTTTGGTAACCATAATTGACCGGTGACTAATGCCATTTTTTTCAACATTAAATTTCAATTTAAAATATTATTAATACTAATAATTGAAAATTTAAAATACCATAAATATTTAAAAATTAATAGAGAAATTATATTACGTATGTCATAGATTAATAAATCCATAAAAATATCTTACATATCATAATGCTCTCAAGTCTTTTGTCCTTCACTAGTTCAACTATCATTATTTAATTATAATAATGAACATAAAAAGTACAATCAATGAAAGTAAAAACAATACACTAGCAATAATGGGACAACATCCCAACATGGGCTCATTATCTTGTGACACAGTGTGAATCGTTGTCCTAACAGGACCATCTATCCAAATAAAGTTGTTCCTATAATTCTATAAGGCAACATTGATTTGCAAGTTATAGACATCATATATGACAATCAATTTACTAAAATTTATAGCATATGGATACACTAGTCGCAAAAGGGCGTCAATAGAAACATCTCTCATTATTCTTGGGAGTGTGAGCAACATAAAGTTGCATATGCCCATTTCCACATGCACACAATGGTGTCCTCGTCATACTACTGCAAAAATTTTATTGATGATATTTATTATGACACAATATAATCAATAACAGATATTTATATATCAAATTATTTGTTCAAACCTAACATTTAAGAAAACTAATAAAAAATAAACCACCATTAGAATCCATACATCCAACTAACATAAAAACTTGAAAACAAAAACATTCCAACAGCAAACAGAAAAATCTCATGACAACCAAACAATATTCATCAACATCACATAAATACAAGTGGTCCCATTGTAGGGGACTGAATGTCACTAAAGGTTGGAGGACGAAGTTCGATCTGAGTGGGGTACGTTTGTGGCCTATAGACATGTGTATTGCTAGAGCGTGATGACTATGGCGCTTATGGAAGGAGTAAAGGCCTAGGAAGAGAGATTAAATAACTGATTGTATGTCCATACTAAGTGGGTATACTAGAGACCCCATACCTATACTTCATTCCTATGTGGGGCGTATAACCAGGCAGTGGCATACCTATGGGGGGGGGGGGGGGGGCACGTATGTCGGGATGGATAGGGCAGTCAAGGGAACACATGTCGGTTGAGAGCAAACGTTCATCTGTTGCTCCATAAAAATCAACCAGTTCAACCTCTCTTTCTTATTCCTTGACCCAAACCACATCCTCCTATTACACTCATATTTAAATAATAAAAAAGCTTTGTGATACAACAGGCTCCCAACCAGTACCAAGTCGCTCATATCTTTAAGTACATGCATGCACTCATCAAACTTCGTCCCCATAAGTCTCAAACTCACACTCATCAATGACTGCACAGAAGCCATCATCGCCTCACACAACTCAACTATACTTAAGTCCATAACAAGAGACTTCTGTTGCTACCTAGCTCTCCACCCCACCGAGGTTGATCTGAACGATGTTTGTCATTTTTCCCCCACACCTTCTTCATTTACAGTAGCATCGGACACCTCATTGGGGTGTGAGAAACCCTGTTTATCATGCGCCCTAGAAATGGTGCAAGATGAGACGCAAATGGTGTGGTATTTTCATTGTTCCCCTCGTTTACTTCGATTTCATTTTCTTTGATTGTATTATCAAACGTTGGGTGCTACCTTTCCGAGGGTCCCCAAGCGTGTTTCCCAGTGGCCATTATCCTTTTAAATATGATTGTCATCTGCACAAGATGAGGTGGTGGGTTAGTTCTGAAGTCTTTTTACTTTGGGTTCGCTTGTGATCATAAAAGAAAAACACTCTTATTAGCAACATTTATTAAAAAAATATAAACATTGTGCAATATTAAACACTTAAATTACATAGGGGTTGTGATAAGAGACATGGTAGTACTACCTTCACAAATAGCTTCCAAATGTCATCCTTAGCCACTATGGTCCATATGGTCAAGTTTCTCCCAATCCCAATGTGGTCCTCCAACTTCTTCCAAGCAACCCAATCCTTTTTCACTTGACTCATGTGATTCTTAATTTGCTTCTTCGTATACATCGTCTCCTTTGCCTCATTGAAAGTATCAATGATATGGTCCTAAGCCCTTGAAGTGAGTGTTTATTAGTCTATTCCCCTTAATGACTTCATCATGGCACAATTACAATAACCGGGCTTTTCGAGTAGCAGTCCAAATTGCTTTCTCAACAGATGACTGAGATAAAATAGGTTTACTTGAATTGTTTGCACCCTTTTTTCCTTCCCATTTTATACCTAAGAGACTAATAAGTGACAAAGCTAACATATATCGTATACACGCCATGGAAGCAAATGAAAATCTAATGGGTTCATCATTGGCTAGGGTTTAATGCAATGAATGAGAGAAACCTATAAATCAATCTTATAGAATACATGAGAGACACCTAATTGAACCTAATGCAATGCATGATAGACACATAATTGGAGCTAATTCAATGCATGAGAGACAAGGCAGAAAGTAATGATTCATATAGACACCTAACTGGACCTACTGCAATGCATTACAAACAATTAATTGAACCTACAACACCTAATGCAGTGCATGAGAGGCAAAGCAAAAGTAATAATAGCATTAGCATTGTCAATATATAAGGCCAGATTTCAAACTACCAATACATCACTCAATACTAGAACTAATTGAGCAACATAATTAATCCTAATGACATAACTAATCCAACCATTGAACAATAAACCAATAACATAACTATTTCAACATTAAAACTAATTTAAAACATAATTAAGCCAAATAACAACATTAAATCTAGCAACTGAACTAATCCAGATCCAAATAACAAAACAAATTTAGCAATAAAACTAATCCAGATCCAGTAAGAGAACTAAGTTATGATAATATAACTACTCCAGTGGACATTGATGATACATTGATTAAAAAAACAAAACAAAACAAGCAAAAGACAAAGATAAGTATAGCACAGAACTAATTTGTTGGACATTGATTAAAAAAATAAAAGAAGCAAAAGACAAAAAGAAGTATAGCACAAAACTAATCCGATGGACATTGATGTTGCATTGATTAAATAAAAACAAAACAGAACAAATAGAGAAGCATTCAGTAGGCAATGCAAAAAAGCAGAGAAAGAGAGACAATTGAATGTGAAAATGCAGTAAATCATATCAAATAGAGAATCAGTAGTAGGCAACGTAAACAAGTACAAAAAGAGAGAATTGAAACTGTAAATTGCAATAAATCAAATCAAGTACAGAAGCATTCAGTAGGAAATGTAAACAAGCAGAGAAAAAGAAATAATTGAATGCGTAAATGAATAAACTAGATCAATAGAGAAGCATTCAATGGGCAATGTAAACAAGCAGAAAAAGAGAAAATTGAAACTATAAATTACATATAATTCATTAGTTAGAACATAACCAGGCTCAGTAAAATTGTAGGCTCAAAGTAGAGGGAGAAAATAATTAATTACATATATTTCATCAATCAAAACCTTCAATCAATAGCCAAAAAGTCAAAATAATTAAACACAGACATTGAAGAAGAAAACCAAGAAAAAAATAAATTAAACCATGTAATTCCAGGTTTAGTGAAGTGGGAAAAACATTATTTAAATATATTGCGTCAAACTAAACCCTAAATCAGTACCCAAAAATGAGAACCAGAATTAAACACATAAATTGAACAAAATAGGCAAAAGAAATTGTATATAAACCATGCTTTGTAATTACAAATTCAATGCTACAAACATATAATTATATAAAATGAAAACCCTAAAAATCAATACTACAAAAATAGAGTTACAATCAAGAAGATAAAGAAGAAGAGGAAAAACCATGCAATTACAGTACAAGAAGATCGAAATTATAACAAAAAATTTATATCTACTAGCTTCCACAATAAACCCTAAAATCAATACTCTAAAATCATTATCAAACAGACCAAATACAAGTAACATGCATGAAGAAGAAGGATAATAGAAACCATGAATGGAAATCGAAGAAGGAGAAACATTAAAAAAAATTATAAGAATAAAAGAAACATATGAAAAAATATGGATTTCCAAGGCTGTGATAGAAAAATACTCATACCTGATCTTGTTTAGACTGTGGCGAGAAGGAGAGAAGAAGAACAACAAATAAATTCTGACAAGATCGAGGCAGAACAGAAAGATTTCTCCTTTGAGATTTGGGTGAATATTGACGAGAGAGTGTGTAACAATGATATCGAGGAGATGAGAGAGACTGTATTAGAGTTATGTTTCTCATAAGTCCCATATATGGGTGACTTATGAGATCCAATAAGTACAAAAAATTGGCTTAAGTATTATGAGCATTTCAAGTTAGAAGCATGGCTTATATAAGTCAAAAGATAGTCTGACTAGACTTATTTTGCCAAACACCTATTTTGAAATAAGTAAGCTTATTTTGCACTTTAAGCCCCATAAGTTGGTTTTACAATTCCTACCAAACAGTGGCTAAATCACCGGTCACCAGACACCAAATAGTTTCACACGTCTTAACTAAACAAGACCTTAATTTGCCAAACACACAAATTGAAATAAATATTTTTTGCATTCTAAGTCCCATAAATAGGTTTCATAATTACCAAATTGGGATGGAGTCTATTTGAGAAAAAGTTCTTGTCTAGCATAGGCACAAGAGTCTATATCATCATTAGATGATATGAGAAGAGAGAGAAAAAGAGATATTTTCTTTTCATCCGATGGTGAGATAGACTTTTGTGTCATATATCTTTCATGTACCCAAGCTGGCAGGAATTTTTCCCACTTGAGAGACTTGTGTTTAAAAAATAATCCACAAAATGTGGATTGTGAATTGTTACTGAATTAAATATGAAAATGGACTTATTTAAGTTACAAAACCCTAAGATCGGTCTTAATTTTTCAAACATTAATTTTGCAATAAGTAATTTTTGCATAAAATCCGCAAAAGTGGTTTTTTTAAGTCTTATCAAACTGGGGTTAAATTGTTTGAATTTGAATTGCATGGTTTGTTTGAGCTGACGAGTTCAAATTGGGTTGTGGATTACTAGAGCTCGAGCTTTTTAATTATTCATTGAGCTGAGCTCAAGTTCTCTTTTGTGGCTCGGTTTGAACTCAGCTTGGCTCTTTTTTCTATTTCAGTCGTGGCCGAGTTCGGGCTTGGTTTGGCTCCAATTAGGACCATATCCACCACAAGGCCAGGGTCCATAATAAGTATGCCAGCCACTGGTCATAGAGGAGCCAATGGTGCTTTATAAGTTGTCAAAGTCATCAATATGGAGGGTCTACTGCTGGAGGGATGTCCAAGCATTACGGGCGTAAATCAAAATCAGGTATGGTTGACAGCAGTAAGGCTAGAAACTAATGGTTGGAACTCGGAAGTAGGCAGATATAGCGACTGAAGAGAAACAAGCCAATAGGTAAACAGAAAATGTAGTTACGCCTCATTTCAGACTGGACAATAATACTTTAGACAAATATTTTACTTTGTTAAAAAAGGCAGAGAAACGTAATATTGAAAATTATTTTCCCTCAGTTTTGTTATAAAAAAAAATTATACAGGTACGACAGGCCCCTCTGATGCTCAAGAATTATTTTACAGAAAAGTTGCTCGAAGAAAAATGGTATCACACAAAAACCCAACCAAAACAATGAAAACCCCTCCTTTCCCAAGCATACCCCATTTTTAGCAACCAAGACAGGCCCCTCTGATGCTTTAAACTGATCATATTAGATGTCTATGCTGACTCTACTTCGAGAACTATCTTCATGAACTCGTACACAAAGTAACTAATGGCTGCTGATGGTAAAACCTGTAGGAACAAAAACTTGATATGTTAAACAATTTTAATTTTTTTTTTTTTTTAAATGATACCATCTCAAATTTTTCAGAAAAATTGCTGAAAGTAACAACATACTCCTATAAATGATCAGAAAAATTACTGATATTAACAAGAGGGTGGTTCAGAGATTCCAATGGTTGTTTTCTTTCCTCTTTTGTTTGCAATATGGGTTTCACAACTAATATCACTGCATAACTTTGGGCTATTCATTAAGGTTTATCTATTGCGCTTTGCAATTGGGATTTCAGATCTTATCATCGAAACAGACTCATGGACAACTCTTGCTATGTTTCATAAGAGACAGGCCCCTCAGTCCCACCTGCAGTACTTCTTCAGGAATGCCTCCCACTTAGCCAGAATTACGGCAATGTTCAACTGGTTTTTTGTTATCGAGAGGCAAAAGGTGTGGCAGAGGTCCTTGCTAGTGCTAATTGTATTTTCAATGAGCCTCCTCCTTTTGTGCATGAGGCTCTTCTTGTTGATAAATATCCTTTTAACTTCCTGCCTGTTAGATGTAAAATTGCTAACGGGAGATGTTCAATTTGCTCTTGTAGAATTGTTCTTAAATGTATAAAGTTTCTGTTTTGTTTGTGCAAAAAAAATGATAAGCTTTATCCAAAAAAAGAAAAAGATATGAATGTCCAGCATATCCAGGAATCATGTCATAAAATTGCAAACTAAGTGAAATGCGCATGGAAAATCAGCCAGGCATAAGAGCAGACACTTGCAGTCTAATAGCTCCAAAAGAAATTTAAAAGAAAAGAAGAAGAACGAGAAAAGAACAGGAGATATTATAGACAGGAGACATCTAAATGTCCAACCAAAAGATTGACATTTCAAATATAATTGAGTTGCCCACCAACTATGAACAGAATATTGCCATCACTAGTCACAAAATGATATGGATTGTTCTTTTAAATAGTTTCTGAGTTACACTATATTTAGGAAGAAGCAACTGAACAGGAGATGTCATAGACATTATGGATATCGCATTTGGATTGAGTGGTAGGAAAAACTATACGCCCTCCACTACCTAACAGGAAACTATAGGCTCTCCACCAAGATGCAAATTCTATTAAAGTCTGACAGGATAAATATATCAACAGAATCTGATCCCCAATAAATATCCATTCATTTGAAAAAAATTTCTAGATTTATGAAAACGTATGACATCTGGTCCATGTGTTTTGAGTGGGTAAATACTTGAGTCCTAGACTCCTTGCCCAGCCCCAAACATCAGGATTAAGTGACTCATAATGGCCCCACACATTTGAAATAGCCAATCTATTATATATAACTATCATGCAACCTTTGTTACAAAAGCCTTTTCAACTTCCACCATGTTTCTTTTTCTCTAAATCAAAACGACACAGGTTTGTTTTATAATTATTTGTGCTATATAAAGCCCAACTTATAAGCCCTATAACGACCCAAAATAATAAATATCAACTAATAAAAGGTCCAAGGCAAAGAATTAATCAAGTTTAGTAGTAAATAAACTCAAATTAAATCTTCAATAAATTAAATTATATGATATTAGTTTTAAAAAAAAATTAAATTTATACAACATGCACTTTATTTCCAGCAAAACATGAGTTTGGTATTTGTAATTATTTGAGCAATATAAAGCTCAATCTATAAACACCATATATGTCTAAATCCGAATTCTAAACAAAAGGTCTAAATAATAAATAACTATTTATAAGTCTTAAAATAAAGAATACAATGAATTTAAGTAGTAAACTGACTTAAATTAGATATAAAAACATGAATTTATAAGATTATATTTAAAAAAAAAATTGAATCTATAAGGTCTTCGTTCTTTTTTATTTTTTCCAAAATGAGGTAGTTGTGGTTTTTGTAGTCATGTAGACTACATAAAGCCCAAACTATATGCCACAAGAAAACTTAAAAACAGTGTTTTCAGAGGTGAAGGCGTTGGGCGAAGTGTTTTGCCTCAATGAGGCGAGACGTAAGCCCCGAGGCGTTGAGCCGTAAGCCTTTTGAAACGGTGAGACGTTTTGAATAAAATAATATTAATTAAATTATAAAAATATTTAAAAATTGAAATAATATAAATAAATTAATTATCAATAAACTTTACTAACTTAAGACCTATGAATGAATATTTATCAAAATATTTTTACACAAATATCAAACAATTTGATGAAAATTTTAATCACATATGATATTAGACGTACGCTATCGTTTGTTGCATATGTATCCATCAATTTACATTATGGTCCTCCAACATAGTGGTTCCATTTGTAATGACGTTCAATCAAAATGTTGAAAATTTAAAATTCTGACTTAAAAGGCTGAAAATCCGGGTAAGTCTTTTGAATCTTTTGAGGTGTTTTGAAATTTTAATAAAATAATATTAATTAATTAATTAGAATAGTAAAATAAAAATAATTTAATTTTTAATTAATTAATTAATTTATCAAAGTTTAATACTTTACTAACTCTCTATATTCTGATAATTATAATTTTATAAATATTAATATATATATTTATATATAAATTATATGAAGTATAACTTATATTTCTATATTGTTGTAATTTGTAAGTGATTAATTAAATAGTTTGTAATTATTATTAAGATACATAATATGTATTATATATTTATGAAGTGTAATAATATCACACCAGTAGTACTAGCTCAGTGGTAAGGTCTATGATACTTTAAGGTCATGGGTTCGAGCCGCATAGAAGAAGAAGGCTGATTTAGCCAAAACGACATTGTTTTGGTTCCGCCCTAGGATTTACGCCCTGGGGCGTTTTGGGCCCAACGTTGGGCCCAAATCGCCTCTGGGTGGGCGACGTAAAATAACCTAAATTAAATCTCCAATAAATTAAATTTATGAGATTATATTTTCAAAATACGGGAATTGAACTTATGTGCTCCCCCCCTTCCCCTACCCTATGATGCAATTTTAGTATTTCAAATTATTTGAGCTACATAAAACTTAGTTTCTAAACGTTATAAAGACATAAAAATAGAAAACACTATATAATTAACCAATATTATTAACTCCAATAAATTGAATTTATGATATTGTATCACAAATATAAAGGAAGGGCATAAGCTCTTCCACCATTTTTTTAATTTTGTTACTTTCGAATCTTTATACAATAATAATATTTTGGTTTTCTCTACATGTTTGTTAATTTCATCTTTAATTTTTTATATTCTCAAATTTTAAATTTCTTACTTAGAACTTTATATTTTTTACCCACATGTTATGTTGGGTAGAAAAAATTTCTATAGCAAATAGTTATTTATTTTCTTATTTAACTTAGAATCAATACCTTAATTTATTTTTAATTATTTGGAATTTTTGTATTTAAAATTCTTTACTTATAGATTTGCATTTGTATGCACATGTTATATTGAGTAAATAAAATATGTTGCGTAGAAAAACTTTCTATATCAACGAGTTATCTATTTGCGTAACTTATTCACTTTAAAAATTAAATTTAAAATTAATATCTTAATTTATTTTTTAATTATTTGGAATTTTAGAATTTAAAATTCTGTACTTATAGATTCACGTTTGTATGAACAAGTTATATTGAGTAAATAAAGTTTGTTGGTTAGAAAACATTTCCATAACAAATACTGGAGTAATTTATTTGCTTAACTTATTTACTTTAAAAATTAAATTTAAATTTAATAACTTAAGTTTTTTATAATTAATATCTTAATCTATCTTCTGTTATCTGGAATTTTCGAATTTAAAATTCTTTAATTTATAAATTTGCATTTATATGCACATATTATGTTGAATAAATAAACTATAATAAGAAACAAACGGCTATTTATTTATTCAAAAAATTTAATATATCAAATAAGAAAATCTTGACAACATGAATTAAATATATTTTATGAATACTTTAGAATTTATTGTTTAATATATTATTTTAAATTTATAAGCTTGTGCATTGCAAAGGCATGACGACTAATTTTATCTAAATACTCATACGCAAGGCAGGAGGCTTAACACCTAGAAAAAGGCTATTACAAGAACAATATGAGGTATCATGAGCTCTCCTAAAATTCAAGCTATATAGCTTGCATTCCAGACACATCAATACATCATTATGTGGGACCCACTATGTGGTCATGACAAAATTTTATTACTAAACTCGTCCATGATTGAGTATGCTCCTGTCAAAGTTTCTCTCTTAAAATTTTTAGTTGACTTTGGGAGTAAATAAGATGCATCAAATACCATGCACTAAGAAGAAGGTATTAGAAGAATCATTACCAGACTTCACCACTTTTCAAAAAGTACTAATCGCATTCTAAAGCCTCCAAACAGCTTGGAAAAGGTAAAGATTTGCAGTTGCAGACAAAGGTTTGGCAATTAGCAAGCAGTCTTTGATATTTGCTAAGAGAGGATAGAACATGACAGCAGCAGAGCATCAAATTTTGTATTAAGAAACTATTTAAAAATTCTAGCTAATTCTCTCATTTTGAAGTTCCAACAGGTGAAAACTAATCCCGAGGGTCATGCATGGCACAGGGTGGGCACTTTTGACAGCCTTCATGATCTTTATCCTCAAGGTGGCACACAATTTGGCCAGGAGCAAAAAGAAAAAGAAGGTCACAAGCTATATTAATTTGTGCTGTGATAAGTCAATAGGACCCTAGCTCCCAAGAGAGCCTGACAACTAGAAAGTAGGAGATTTACTCCACAGATAACACTTGAAAGGTGATATAAATCAAGCAATTAGGGGTGGACTCGAGCCCGAATACTAAGGTATTCGAGCTCAGCTCGAGTTAAATGAATGGGATCGAACTTGACGAACTTGAGCTCGAGTTTGAATCGAGCTCAATAAATTTTATGATGGCTTGAGCTCGGCTCAGCTCGAGCTCAGTAGTTCGAGTTCAATAACAAACGAGCCTATTCGATCTCGAAATCGAGCTCGAGCCTGAGTCTTGGATTGTCCATTCGAGCTCGAGCTTGAACATGAACTATAATTTTAATAAATAAAAGTATTAAATAAATATTGGTTCGAGTTCTAGCTCGACTCAACTCGAGCTTGATAAGACCTTATCGAACAGTTCGAAAGCCTTTCGAACTGAATCTTAAGATATTCGAGTTCGGCTCGATAAGCTATTTGAGCCTAATTTTCAGGCTCGAGCTCGATCGAACCAAATTTTGACCAAGCTCGAGCTCGAGCTCTAATAATTCGATAAAAACTCAGCTCGATTCCAGCCCTAAAAGCAATAAAGAAAATTTTCAAATAATTCCTCGTTCATCTTCCAGGAATATTAATCCTAATGCACCATAAGAAAGTGCAAAAAGGATATTCATTTCCAACTAGCTCAACTTCATGGTCTGGTAATCTAGTTACTAATAGTTTAATCCTTTGGAAGGATGGATAGGTGCATTTTCCATTTGTGTTCTGAGGGCACCTTAACTAGTCAAAATAACTCAAGTCATCAAATAAGCCATGTAATGAGGAGATTTGTGTGGTACCTGCAATAAGCTGGGAATTAATCCTGCATATAGAGCAGGAACACCTCCTTGCTCAACTAATTTGACACAAGTTGCCATTGCACTTAACTTTGTTGCTTGGAATTGCATTTGAAGATGTCTCCTCACAACTTCAAATGGATAAGTGGCTGCCTCAGAGCAAGCACCGGCAACCGCCCCATATAGCAAAGTTCTAATGGGACCCAACTCCAATTGTTCAAATGCATTCAATTGCTGACGTTCTTGTTTCATGTGCTGAATTTTCTTCCTCCCTTCTGGTGAATGAAGATATGCTGATTTCAATATATCATAAACACCATAGAAAACTGCACCTGAAGGAGCCATGCTCACAAGTGAGGGTAGTAAACCCTTGTAAAGAGAAAAGATTCCTTCAGTTTTGATCATGTAGTGGAAAGCACCAATTACACCACCCAATGATTCCCCCCCAGGTGCTAACATAACTGTCCTTACCTGCAATATGACACTTCTAGAGTGAGAATCATCATAGTTATCTATAGTTAGGCTAGGAAAATAATAAGAGAAGAGTGTAGTTTGTCAACAGTTAATTACTGTGTACAGTCACTAAACAAATATTTCTTTTAATATTTCCAAAAAAAAATATACATGACCTGAAAGTAATATCGAAGGAAATTCAGGCAAAGAAATTCTCAATGAGGTATTAGACATCATGTTGAAACCGTTGAAATTAAGAATTGAAAAGAACTATGTATTATTGATTGAATGAATAGAATACAATTGGCCTATTAGGATTCTTAATAGAAACAAAATACACACAGAAATTGGAATAGGTTGGAAGCACGAGGTGAGAAAAACAGAATTTCAATTCAATCTGACGGCTGCTAGGCCTAATAACACTAACAAAAAAAGACAACATTAGATCTGCAGCAGGCCCATATCCACCCGCAAACTTTACACAAAATTTGGTTACATATTTGAACAAGATTCAGCAGTATGGTATAACGTCATTCATTAAAATCTCATAATGAACTTATCCTGAACAAGTGCCACAAAAAAAACCGATTACTCGGTATTAATAATATGCAATAAAAAAAGTCTGGACTCTTTTTGACTTTTGAGTTTACCTGAAAACATGGTGAAATAACCTTTTTTTATAATAGAAGAAAGCATTACGTTATATGGGGAGGGGGGTTTGAACCATTGACCTAGTGGACAATAGCTTTGGTGTCCAACGACTGCCCTTTGGCACAAGGGGACATGGTGAAATAACTTCTTTCTTATTGGACATTCAAAGATCCTGTAAGGTCTTGCTAAATGATCATAATGAAACCAACTCAGCTAATCCTAAGTTCAACTGCCTTGCGGTAAAAATGTGTTAATACTCTGACCTACGAAAAGCTGCAGATCTAATGTTTTCTTTTTGTAGGAATTTTCAAATTCCATATGAACTTATATAATTTTTCTATTATCACCACAAACTACATTTTTTTTAAAATTCAAAATCTTTACATTAAACAGAATTATCTAACAGTTTTCAAAGACATATGTGACATGGCTGCATCATGCCTTCAATGGAATATCTGAGAAACATATAGACGAATCAGAATGATAAGTAAATGCAACAAAGAAGTGGAACCCTTGAAATTCATTCCCATTTGGATAAATACCATGTGCTTAGGGCAAATAATCTCACTGAAGATTGCTATTTTAGAATTTTAAGCCTGCCCTTGTCTCTCATCATATGGTGCAGCCATATCCAAAACTACATAATGAAACACAAAATGCACTTCAAAGCAAAAAGATTTCAAGCATTTTCCAGAAAGAAATAGGAATTTTCTCAGCAGAAATGATGTAGCCAAAATTAGTAAAGCCACCAAATAACACGTACAGTATCCATCGGTAGGCAAAGCAAGCTGGCAGTAATTCCAGCAGCAGCACCAGCAAGAAACCTCTCAAAATTTGTGGTTTCTTCATTCCTAGATAATCTCAATAGTTGACATCTGTACCTATCATAAGCATAGAAATTTATAGCCTTAAAAGGAGCGGTGCGAAGAATATTGACAAAATTTCCTTTCCAAAAACCTTTCAGCCCTTCAGAAGCTGATATCGTCTTGATGAGCTCAAAAAGGTTCCTCTGCTCACCACGAACTATGTATTCCAGCTTCAGTCTCTCAAGAGGCGCAATGAAAGTTCTGTCACAACATCAATTAGTGCACAATTGTCATGCAATGAAACAATAATTGACAACTACAACCATATGAGCAATCCAATCACTATAATACAGCCAACTACTAGAAGGGATACCAAAAGCAGGGACTTCACAAAAACAATGCATAAATTCATTTGTGTGGTCTCAAATCGAGATGATTGTGCATGAAAAACATGGTTACACTGACTCAGTATAAAATTTACCAAAAAAGGAAAGAAAGTAAAGAAAAAAGAAAAAAAATTGTAACTGTTCTGTACTTTGAAATAGTGAAAAAAAAATGCTCAACAATAACCCAAAATAGTTACTTTTACAGTTGAGTGGGATTAACTTTTACATGCTATTCCATTTGATGAAAACTCAGCAATCAAAGAAATCATAAAATCTTTCCTCACTCTATTTTTTTTTTTTTTTTAACAATTTCCTCTCCCTATTTGATGAAAACCCATGCGTTTTATAACGAGATTGGGGCATTGACATTATACAAAAAAAACTTCAGTAAACAGATAATTGTCATTTCCTGCTTTATCTCGATTATGCACACATTATGAGAATGAGATATACACTATGCATCACATATTGAATAACTAATCATAAAAACAAAAATAGAATTAAAAAAACAAGGGAAGAAGCTGAAAATAAACCTTGAAACTATAGCAGCAACAGCTCCAGCCCATAAGTGCTTGGTGGTATTAAAAGCGCCTGATCCCCGCTCCTTAACCTTGCCCTCCTTCACTTTCTGCTTTCGAAACACGGCATCTTCCTCACACAAATTTTTTTCCCCATTTTCCCCCAACCTCTCCCCTGATTCCCCAACATACCCCTCACCATCTTCACTCTCCTTTATCGACAAACTCACCGACAAAAAGAACGGGCCTGTGATTCCCTTTCCTCGCTGCAATTTCACAGAGCTCAACTTATTACCTTGATCAAAACGACACGAATTATTCGAACAATTATTCGAGGAAACTAAGGAAACAAAGGAAGTGGGGACGGCTTGGTCGAGGAATAAGCCGCCGATGAGGAGGGAAGGATGATCCGACAGTTCAGATTTGATCAGGTCAGTGAACGAGCCATCTAGTCCGTACATTGCAATGGAGAGAGATATAGAGGGGTTTTCGGAACGTGGGTGCAGTTTGCAGAAGTTGAAGTTTCAACAAACAATAGTAACCATAACAGCATGAGATTTATAGGGAGAGAAGAAGAGACTTGAAAAAAAAGAGAGAATTTTGTGTGTTAGTTGTTGTTATTATTGCTGGGGATAAGAGAATTCGTAAGATGCTGTGCTTTTTTGTTGATATCGTGCTTGGCTTCCACCGCCACCCTGACTCACTTTGCTTTCGTAGGGTTTTTGATTCCGTTGTAACTTGAGGGAAAACAAATTTTGTTTGAACAGATTTTCTTTTTCTTTTACCAATAAAAAAACAGTATTTTGGGAACAGTGGAAAGAATTAGGATGTGACACATCTATAATGTGTTTTTTGCCCTTTTTGGTAGGGAATTACATTAGTGCTACTATATTTCTTAGGTGATGGTAGGACAAAATCGTCCTTACATTCAATTGAATTGAATAAGTAAAAATATAACCACTAATAAGCAATATCAAACTTATTAGCAAAAAAAAAAAAATTCAAACCTACCACCATTATTGATGATGATGATGATGATATCATCATCATCATAAGCCTGAGGTGATATCTCAAAACTAAAGGTGGCAGTCGAATTAGATTGGATTGGGTCATTTCGAGTTCAGATGAATCGAATTCATATAATTTTGAATGGTAGGTTGTTTGGATCGCAGGTCAGGTCGAGTCTAAGTCCTATTGACTTCAGCTCGTGTCGGATCTTAGATCATCTCATATTCGAGTGTAGACACCTTATTTTACATCATTCGATAATTGACAACCGTTCGCCTTCTTAGCCTCTAATAAAGATGATAATTCGAGCGAACGTTCGAGATGTGTTCTATGTCAAGTTCTAATTCTTGCTATGATAAGAGATAATTTAATGGAAAATGAACCTTAAAAAATGTTTAAAGATAGAAAGGACAATTTTCACTATTTTGAGGATCTAACTTTCGTGTCTCATAATTTTTTATCCACAAAACATGTGAATTTTATTTCTCCATATTGATAATTTTTTTAATTATCTTTCTTTTGATCTATTATGGAACTTCATCTCATAAGATATGTAGATGAATTAATTTTTTACCGAAACAACTACAAATTTGACCACTTTTAGTGTCTCAGACCTTATTTAAAATCGATGAGGAATTTTTGTGTCAAACTACTTGGGTTTGAAAGTAGACTTCTTGGAATTTCTAGAAAGTCCAAGATCACTTAAAAGACCTTTAGATGAGTGAGCTAAGCCTGCTTGAAGTTAAGGTCCAAAATCGGCTAGATTTGGTTCCTAACCATAATGGGACTTCCCTCAGCTTATAAATACATCTACTTAAGACCTTAGATGGGACCTTTAGAGACCTTTTTGCAACTGCTTAATTGCAATCCCCTTTTTTAGATAAATAAAAGAAAAAGGAGAGCAAAAGAATGAGTTTTTTTTTTAAAGAAACACTTGTTCTTAAGCCTAAACCCTAATCTTAACCTAAAGTCCGAATTTTACACAAAAACACAACACTAATCTTTCATCAAAAGGTAATTCTCTGATCATACCAAAGGAATGAAGCAAAAACTCATGTCGAAGGTCTTTCGCAATCCGAATCATCGTCTTCTTGAGGAGACCACCCATTTGTAGAAGAAGGGTTCCGTGACCTTTTGTCCATGCTCAATAGGAAAATCTCATAATTACTATTCAACCTTCGCAAGATTTGAAGCACGTTTCAAAGGTAGAATTTGATTTCTTCTCCCCTAAGGTTTGTTCTTGATGTGACTTGCATATTTAATTCAATTCTTCTTGTGATTTAATGTTCTTAAATATTTGAGCGATTAAACATTTTTGCTATGTGATAATTTAAGTAAACTTGCATGTTCACTTAATTTTTAGACTTATTAAAATCAAGTTTTGATTAAAAACTAGAAAGTCCTAAACTCATTGTCAAGGGTGCTACTTCAGGGAAACTTTTGGCCTTGGCACCATTCTAGATTAACGCCTACAAAGGATGGAGCCATTCTAGAATGCCACCCCTGCCTGATCATTTTCTAGCTTTGTTTTCATTTCAGTTTTGCTTCCGTTATTTTCCATTACATGTGTTGGAGTTTGTCTAAGATTTAAACGGAAAAAGGAAGGAAGAAAAATCAACATGTTCAGCAAGGGGTGCACACCAGTGTGCACCGTGGCCCAGCCTTGTCCAGGCCGCGGCACCCAGCAAGGAGGAGTGCTGGAGGAAGGAGTAAGCCATGGTGCTGCCTTCCCTAGGCTGCAGCGCCCAGAGGGGCAGCAAGTGTGCCCAGCTCCAGGCCGCAGCGCGCCCTGTTCTAGGCCACAGCGCTAGGCACACTGTTGCACACATATTTTAGCCTTTAGTTGAGTTCGTGAGACATGCTAAAAACGCATAGGATCACTAAGGATTGATGGAGGGCCATGGTTAATTGGTCATTAAGATCTAAGGGTGGAGATTAACCCTCAAGATTGAACAAGAAGTTGGTGCACAATATAAAGGGTCACCTAGCTTCATTCTCATCAATTAATTGAGAGATTACAATAAACAAATTGTGACATACAAGTGATCATTACACAAGAGAGAATTGTGTGAGAGTGCAAAGACACAAAACACAAGAGGGACTCATTGTATAGAGGTTGGTTGTAAAGAGAGAAGTAGTATAGATTGTGGGTAGAGTGCTTTTGTAATAGTTCTATCACTTTCTTTTTTCTCTTCTTGGTTCTTCAAGAACTTTGGTTTCTTGAAGAGGGTTGCTGTATTTTGTAAAGAATTCCATTGATAAAATAGTGCAGAGAGCTTAGAGGAGCTCACGGGGAAGTAGGCACATTGCCGAACCTCGATAACAAATTGCTTGTGTTCTTTTCTTTCTTGCTTTCGTTTGCTGTTTCATTTCATTACAAGTCATTCTAGACTTGGGTGTTTGGGAATCATCACCTGGGCATTCTTGTGAGGTGATTTCCAGCAGTGGTAACAGAGCTAGAGGAGATACCACAACAGTGGTATCAGAGCTTACACAGCTGGGTATCGAAGCAAGAACAGAAGGTATCGGAGCAAGACTCCAAGAATCAAAGAACAAACTTCTTGGGTGATTCAAGAATGGAGTAAGGATCAAGATCAGATCGTGTTCTTGAGGTTGATTCAAGAACGGTGTTGAGATCAATCTTCAATCGTGTTCTTGAGGTTTAGAAGAAGCTGGAAAGCATTTGTGGGTGCTGCACATATCTGGGATCATTTCCGCAAGATGGGATCAAATTTCATTGTTGAGAAGTTTGATGGAAAGGGAGATTTTTCCCTGTAGAAGCGGAAGATCAAGGCTGTTCTTATACAACAAAAGGTGGACTTGGCTATTAGAGAAAATGATGCCTTTCCAGCAAGTATCACGGAGGACCAACGAACTGAGATGAAGCAGATGGCTTACAGCACCATTTTCTTGCACATGTCGGATAGTGTCACAAGGGAGTGCGGAGACTCGGAAGATCCTGCTGTCAAATGGAAGAAACTAGATGAGTTGTTTCTTATCAAAACTCTCCCTAACAAGATTTATCTTCTTAAAAGAATCTTTGCTTTTAAAATGGATCCTAGTAAAGAGTCGCAAGATAATCTTGATGTCTTTAGTAAACTAGTTCAAAATTTGGCTAGTTATAGTATTAAATTCCTGGATGAACAATTGGTTGTTATGTTATTCAATTCTCTTCCTGATTGTTTTGATAGTTTAATTAATATAATTGAATATAGAAGAGATACACTAACCAAAGAAATCATGGTCAATGCTATAAAGGTTCATGATTTCAAAGCCAAGAGTTGGGAGGCAACAAGTGGGGAAGGGTTGTTCGTAAAAGGAAGGCCAACAACTCAGAATGGTAGTAGCATTCATGGCAACTAACGGGAGAAATCAAGAGGTAGAGGGCAGAGCCATGGGAGATCTCATTCCAAATCAAGATTTGGAGGAAAGAGATGCTTTTACTGCAACAAAGAGGGCCATTTCAAAAAAGATTGCAAGAAGAAGATGTGGGATGAGAGAAGAATCCATACCAAAAATGGAGAGGCTTCAGTTGCCAAGGGAGAACGGCAAGATGATGTTCTTATTGTGTGCTCAAATGTGAGCAGGAGGCCAGACAGCAAGAAGTGGATTCTGGATTCCGGGTGCACTTATCACATGTGCCCTCACAAGGAATGGCTCAAGAATTTCAAGGAGATCAATGATGGAAGGGTCTTCTTGGGTAATGACAATTCTTGCCAAATGAGGGGGATAGGAGACATCTAGTTGAGGATGTTTGATGGAGTCACAAGGCTGCTGCGAAATGTGAGGTATCTTCCGGATTTGAAGAGAAATTTGATCTCATTAGGGCAGTTGGATTCCATGGGCTACACATGCAAAGTAGAGGGAGGAAATATCAAGATGGCCAAGGGATCTTTGCTGGTGATCAAAGCAGCAATAAAGGATGAACTCTATGAGATGATCGGAGAGACAGAAATCAATGATCAAGCAGTAAGCTTGATGGTTGAGATGGATAAGGCAGCCCTTTGGCACACTCGCTTAGGATATATGAGCGAAAAGGGTCTATATGTTCTTAGAAAGGATGGTCTACTTGGAGGAGACAAAGTAGAGAAATTGGATTTCTGCAAGAGAAATTGGATTTCTGCGAGTGTTGCATTCTTGGGAAACAACACCGGGTCAGCTTCAACACCAGAATGCACAAGTCTAAGAGCATTCTTGACTACATTCATTCGGAACTTTGAGGACTAGCAAGAATACCAACATAGGGAGGTAACTTTTACTTTTTATCTTTAATTGATGATTATTCAAGAAAAGTTTAGGTTTATTTGCTTAAAAATAAATCAGATGCATTGAATAAATTTGTGGTGTGGAAAAGGTTGCTGGAGACTCAAACGGGTATGGTAGTTAAGGCTTTACGAATCGATAATGGCTTAGAATTTTGTAATAAGGATTTTGATAAATTCTGTGAATTAAATGACATTCTAAGACATAGAACGGTTGTGAAAACCCCTCAGCAAAATGGAGTTGCTAAGAGGATGAATAGAACCCTTATGGAAAAGGTTAGATGCATGTTAATTGGGTCCAGTTTACCAAAATATGTTTGGGGAGAAGTTGTGTCTACAGCTACATACTTGGTTAATAGATCACCCTCTAGGGCTTTAGGCTTTAAGACTCCCATGGAGATGTGGAGTGAGAAACCCCCTGAATTAAGCAACCTTAGGACTTTTGGGTGTGTTGCATTTGCACATCAAAAGGATGATAAACTTAACCCAATGTCTAGAAAATGTGTGTTTCTAGGGTATGGTGATGGGGTTAAGGGATAGAGGTTGTGGTCCTTAGAACCTAAAGGAATGAAACTCATTGTAAGTAGGGATGTTATTTTTAATGAATTGTTATTTCCCTACTTGGAGAAAACTAACCCTGCAGGGGCTAGTGAGCAAACCAGTTCGGAATTTGTGGAGCATCGCATCAAGGAGAATTCAGTTCAGGTTGAGCAGAGGAGGCAAAAGGGTTCGGACCTGGTAGAGCCCATTAATGAAGGCCATGCTCAGAGCACTCAAGAGAAGGCTAAACTGGAAGAGGTTTATGCAGCAAGTCAGAATGACTACCAGCTCATAAGGGACCGAGAAAGGAGGGTGGTGAGACCACCTTTGAGATATAGGTTTGTGGATGCTAATGTAGCAGCTCCTTGGACAGAAGGAGGAATGGTTAAACCAGAAACCTACATGGTAGCCATGGAGTGTAAGGATTCGTCAAAGTGGTAGTTAGCTATGGAGGAAGAAATGGATTCTTTGAGGAAGAACAACTCTTGGGAATTGGTGCCCAAACCAAAAAAAACAGAGAGTTATGGATTTTAGATGGATCTATAAGATCAAAGATGGGAATACTCTAGGAGATGAAGTCCGGTATAAAGCTAGGCTGGTGACGAAGGGATTCACACAAAAATAAAGCATAGATTTCACCAAAATCTTCTCACTTGTTGTGAAGTACAAGACGATACGGATAGTATTGGCAATGGTGGTCCAATTTGATTAGGAAATTGAGCAAATGGATGTGAAAACAACATTCTTACATGGAAGGCTTGATGAGACCATCTATATGAGGCAACCCAAAGGCTATGAGGAAGGAAGGCAGGGAGAGTTGGTGTGCAAATTGAAGAAATCTCTCTATGGCCTGAAGCAATCACCTCGGTAATGGAATAAGTGGTTCGATTCCTTTGTAATGAGCTTGGGTTTCATGAGGAGCTACTATGATTCGTGCTTGTACTACAAGGGGCACAAGGTGGAGGAAGTGGTGATCATTCTGATCTATGTTGATGACATGTTGCTGGTTGGAAGTAGCATAGAAAGGATAAGAAAATTGAAGGCTCAACTCAGTGAGGAGTTTGAGATGAAAGATCTTGGCCATGCACAGAAAATCTTTGGGATGTGTATCATCCGGAAAAAGGAGAGAAACAGATTGAAGATCTCTCAAACTTCCTACATAGAGAAGATAATATCTAAGTTATCTATGGAAGATAGCAAACCAGTGAAGTTTCCCCTTGCTGGTCATTTCAAGTTCTCCAGCGATCAATTTCCAAGATCGGAGGCGGAGAAGAAGGAAATGAAAAAGGTCCCTTACTCTAGTGCGGTTGGTTCTGTAATGTTCACCATGGTAAGCACTAGACCTGATATTACTCATGTAATAAGTGTTCTCAGTAGGTTTATGAGTAATCCTGGAAATGAGCATTGGTTTAGGATGAAGTGATTGCTGAGGTACTTGAAGGGAAGCTCAGAAGTGGGGCTGGTTTATGAGAAGAGGGGTAAGTTCATCTGCCTTGAGGGTTATGCTGATTCGGACTATGAAGCAGACCAGGATAAAAGGAGATCGATTACTTTCTACTTCTTTAATTTAAACGGATGTTGTGTAAGTTGGAAGGCTCAGTTGCAGCCTGTGGTAGCACCCTCAACAACTGAGGCTAAGTACATAGCGGCGACGGAAACAATCAAGGAGGCTATGTGGTGCAAAGGGTTACCGGAAGAGTTGAAGGTACTAGAGGAGCAGGTTGTGTTGTATTCGGATAGCCAAAGTGCATTGCAATTGTGTAAGAATCTGGTGTTCCATGAGAGGACAAAGCACATGGATGTTCGGTACCATTTTATTTGAAAAAATGTTACGAAAGGATGCATTCATGTGGACAAGGTATTCACGGAAGAAAACCCTGTGGATTTAGGTACTAAAGTTCTACCTCTAAGCAAGTTCAATCATTGTCTTGGACTTCTTAGGATTGGAATCGGTTGATATGATGACTTAAGATGAGTTTGGATACTGAGTTCTCTGCACAATGGGTTTGGTTTAAATGCTTAGACAAAGGTAGAGATTGTTGGAGTTTGTCTAAGATTTAAACGGAAAAATGAAGGAAGAAAAATCAGTATGTTCAGCAAGGGGTGCACACCAGTGTGTGCCACGGTCCAGCCATGTCCAGGCAACGACACCCAGCAAGGAGGAGTGTTGGAGGAAGGAGTAAGCCACGGTGCTACCTTCCCCAGGCCGCAGCGCTTAGAGGGGCAGCAAGTGTGCCCAGCTCCAGGCCGCAACGCGCCCTATTCTAGGCCGCGGCGCTAGGCACACTGATGCACACATATTTCAGCCTTTAGTTGAGTTCGTGAGACATACTCAAAATGCATAGGATCATTAAGGATTGATGGAGGGCCATGGTTAATTGGTCATCAAGATCTAAGGGTGGAGATTAACCTTCAAGATTGAACAAGAAGTTGGTGCACTATATAAAAGATCACCTAGCTTTATTCTCATCAATTAATTGAGGGATTACAAGAGACACATTATGACATATAAGTGATCATTACACAAGAGAGAATCATGTGAGAGTGCAAAGACACAAAACACAAGAGGGACTCATTGTATAGAGGCTGGTTGTAAAGAGAGAAGTAGTATAGATTGTGGGTAGAGTGCTTTTGTAATAGTTCTATCACTTTCTTTCTTCTCTTCTTGGTTCTTCAAGAACTTTGATTTCTTGGAGAGGGTTGCTGTATTTTGTAAAGAACTCCATTGATAAGATAGTGCAGAGAGCTTAGAGGAGCTCACGGGGGCATAGGCACATTGCCGAACCTCGATAACAAATTGCTTGTGTTCTTTTCTTTCTTGCTTTCGTTTGCTGTTTCATTTCATTACAAGTCATTCTAGACTTGAGTGTTTGGGAATCATCACCTGGGCATTCTTGTGAGGTGATTTCCAACAACATGTTTGTGTGTTTCCAACTTGTTCAAATCATTCATATGACATCTAAGAACATTAAATTAATATGAGTTAAAGTATCTAAACATGAAATCAAAGTAGGTGACTTTGTTTGGATGAGTACTTAAAAGAACATGCTTTGATGTGATCTGCCATGATTGATTCTATGAAGTTCTAGGAAGAATATGATGATATTAACTCGTTTAATTTTTGTTTTCTTGGATGATCATGTGTTGATTACATAGATTAGATTCTTGCATGCTAAACCCTAATTCTCTATGACATATATGATATTCCCTATGCTCTATATGACTTCCAATTGTTTATCCTTGATTATATAATTAATTTGAGATGAATGAGTTGTTGTTTTGTTATGATCTTGACATATCTTGCTCACTTATGCTTGAGATCTAGAATAATAACATGTTTATGCTTGTATGATGAGATCATGCTTAGATTTTCTTGAATGTATTGATTGATGATTGAGATGATTTATGTGCAATATAGATGAGAATATTTATTGTTTTTATTTAGAGTAAATTCTATTTTTTGTTCTTTTAGTTTGCCTTGTGTCCGTATTGGGTCCCTAGAGTTTAAAATGTTCTTATTAGGTCCTTTAAGTTTGGTTATTGTACCAATTAGATCCTTCACTTAAATGATCTGGTAATTCCATCTTAGGTGGTGTGCTATGTGGCCTTAGGCAGTAAAAAAATGTCATTTTTTTCCCAAATCTCATCATCTCTCCCAAAAAAATCACGAACAAGATTTTTTTTTCCATTTATTTCTTTTAATGAATAAACCCATCAAAATTTTCAAACTTCTAAATAGGAGACATATCTTAAGTGTAGACCATCTTCGTAGAATTGGTGAGATAGTAGTAGCCTATGACAGAGAATTGAGAGCAAGACTAATCACAATATTATTTGCCTACATAAATCTATGACCATGAGCTCGTAGCTTTCCTCAAGCATTAGATAGCATGGAAAAGGAAATAATGCACCGGGATTGCCAACTATTTTCAATTTAGCTTTTTTTTGGGATAGATGGTGAAATTTATTTATCCAAGAGAAATAGTACAACAAAAGTAGAAAAAATTCTGCATCTTTCTCTATTGACTACTTCATGTTCTTCTCTATCTTCGTAATCCTCTCAGATGCATCATCATCCACCTTCGAAAGGCTACAAAAAAGAAATCTTCAGTAAATATATTTGAGAGCAAGTCAGGCTGTGGAGTCACTTTACGTGACAGATCCGCGATGCAACGCTATAGATCTTCCATAGCAGTGTGCGACACTACGCAAAAGATGTGGTAGGAGAGAGAAGAAGAATAGGAAGTGGAAGAAGAAAAAGAGGAAGAGAAAAAAAAATGGAAGAAAAAAGAGAAAAAATGTTCTTCGCGATTTTATTGGGAGAGATGATGAGATTTAGGGAAAATGATTTTTTTAATACCTAAGGCCATGTAGGATGGAACCTAGGATGGAATTATCGAGTCATTTAGGTGAATGACATGATTGGAATAAGAACCAAATATAAAGGACCTAATAGGGACATTTTAAACTTCATATACCCAATAAAGACACAAGACAAACTAAAAGGACTAAAAATAGAATTTACTCTTTTATTTATTATATTTATCTTGGAGGAAGGAACGAAATCAATTTATTTCTCTTAATTATAACTGTTCATTGATGAATGGATTTATGTTATGCACTTGTGGATGTTTTGTTTATATATTGCTTTCCTCTAAGCTAATATAATTGTTGGGGATGTGTAGGTACTGCTCTTTTCTGCCACGATACATAACTTCGAGCTTAATACTTAAGGCTATTCCCTTCAAAGAAGGATGAACAAGTGAGGGTGCATATCAAACTAGGGTGATATATGGAAGGATTTGAACCTACTAGGCCCAACATAACCCTTTATAAGTAGTAAGGAGACTCCCAAGATGGGTGCGCTTTTAAGTGTTAGGCTTCATATGTTCGACCTCACATTGTATATGGCGTTAGGACTTTACTAAGGGATAATTTTGTGAGGGATATGTCATCTAAGCACAAAGTAGAGACGACAGGTAATTGGAGTCATCATTTGACTTTAAAAGGGGCCAAAATCCCTTATCATTGGTCTGCGAGAGATTTGGGGTAAGAGATTGATTGAGATATGAGAGAAAAAGATTTAAGGCTTTCTCTCTCACCTAGGTCGAAACCTAACCCTTATGTTCTTGAAAAAAATATTTAATAATTAATTTGGACCATTTTTACTACACACTGATCATGTAAGCAATCACAGTAGCAGTTATATCAAACAATTTGCATCCAACAATTATATCACTCAAGAAATTAATATCAATCAATCATAAGAGTAATTTAATCATAACACAAAATTATTCAAATAGCGTAAGATTGTGTAATTAGCCTAACAATAGAAGAAAACACGTTAGTGCAGTAGGGAATAGACAACAATAATCAAAGGAGCATTAAAAACACAAATTTGGAGAATTTGGTGTCAGGTCATCCGACCCGGCCCAAACAAGACCCAGCTTGTCATGGTATAGGGTTGGCTGGCCCCAGTGAGGAGTTGATTGGCTCCACTAGCAGTGGTTTTGGTTGTTTTTGAATTTTTGTTGGTATTTGTCTAAGGTTTAAACATGGTCAAGGTTTAAACATGGTCAAGGTTTAAAAAAGGTTGGAAGAGGTTAAGCATCAAGTCATTGAAGCCTCAGCACACTTGGAGTGTGCCTCAGCACAAAGCTGGAAAAAGGTGTGTGCATCAGGTCAGGCCACAGCCCTGCTCTTCCTAGGCAATGGCACCCCCTACCCAAGGCCGCGATGCCCAGGAGATTATAAATGTAATGTGATATAAACACAAGTGTGTGTGTGTGACAAAACATATGAATGAAAGAATTGTATGAGAGTGCAAAGACACAGACATACAAGAGGGACCCATTAGAGAAGCTGGTTGTAAAGAGAGAGATTAGTATAGAAAGGGGATTCAAGGGACTTGTAAGTGGAATTTCCAAGGGGGAAAGTTCCAGGGTAACTCAAGACCTTATCACTTTCTTGTTCTCTTCTTTGTTTCTTCAAGAACTTGTGGATTTTTGGAGAGGTGTTGGTAGATTGTAAGAACACATTGGTTTAGTGCAAAGAGTTCGAAGGAACTCACGAGGACGTAGGCTATTGCTGAACCTCGATAACAATTGATGTGTCTTTCTTTCTTGCTTCGTTTGCTGTTTCTTTTCTTTACAAGTCATTCTAGACTTGGGTGTTTGGAAGACCATCACCTGGGCATCATTGAGGTCGTTTCACAATAGTGGTATCACAGCTTGCATAGCAGGGTATCGGAGCAAGAACAGAAGGTATCGGAGCAAGACTCCAAGAATCAAAGAATAAACTTCTTGGGTAATTTAAGAACGGAGTAAAGATCAAGATCATATCGTGTTCTTGAGGTTGATTCAAGAGTGGTGTTGAGATCAATCTTCGATCGTGATTGAGGTTTAAAAGAAGTTGGAGAGCAATTGTGGGTGCTGCATAAATCTGGCATTCTCTTCGCAGGATGGCTTCAAACTTCATAGTTGAGAAGTTTGATGGAAAATGAGATTTTTCCCTGTGGAAGTGGAAGATCAAGGCTGTTCTTATGCAACAGAAAGTGGACTTGGCGATTGGAGAAGATGATGCTTTTCCAGTAAGTACCAGGGAGGACCAGTGGAATGAGAAGAAGAAGATGGCATATAGTACCATCTTCTTGCACATGTCGGATAATGCCAAAAGAGAGTGCGGAGACTCAGAAGATCTAGTTGATGAGAGAAAAATATTGCATATTTTGGCCACTTAATTTAAATTTGTTAGCTTAGGATTTTGTTACTTTGAGTTGTTTTCGTTGTTTTTCAGGTTTACAAGCACTAGGAAAGGAGTTTCACTAAAATTGCTAGAATTGCCAGTACAGATCAATCATCTTTGAAAATTAAACTGTATTGATTCAAGAAGAACCAGGATATGAGCCATATATTCTTAGAAAGATCCAGAAGTCTATTTTTTGGAGAATTTTACGGCTCGTAAAAATGATTTTTCTACAGAAAGTTATGGTCGTTTTACTAGACAAATGTCAAGCTGTGCGGGCTGTGCAGGATTTCAGCGTGAGAAGAAGTTTTGAAGGGCAGGTGAAGGCTTAAATCCCACATCCCACATCGGTTGGAAACATATTTCTATATCCCACATCCCACATCAGATTGGAAACACATTGCACTCATGGTATTTGCCTATATAAACACCATCTGACTCCATCATTCAGTGTGCAATTCCTGGGCCACTTTGATGTTAACCGGTGGACATCTGCTAGCATTCTAGTGGATCCCGAAGGCTTTGCTACCATGAGGGGAAACGCCGCCCATCAACGAGTGGAATTTCTCCCATGTAAAGTTATTTATTTCTTTTTATTTAGTTGTTTTAGTTTAATGTTTAGCACTTTTATTATGAATTGTAGTTTCATAATTATGAGTGGCTAGAATCTTTAGCTAAGGTTGAAGATGAAGCCCTATCGTTGTTTGGCATAGTAGTTCAGATTTGCTTGTACAAATCTGACATTTTTTGGTATAAATGTTATGTCAATTATTTGAGTTAATCTTATGACTGATTGAGTTTAAATTGTTCTGTTGGATATTCCTTGTGTTTCATCTGATGGATACATCGAATTGTTTTTGATTAAATTGAATTTCCTTTGTGATTTGTTAAGAGCGGATACATTAGATGCTTTTGGTTTAATTGGGATATTCTTTGTTTTTTGTCTTATAGTTGGATTCATGAAATTTTTTGATAGGCTATCTTTAGAACATTGAGATATATGCTTAACTTTGGCGGGGTGGATTCAGAAACCTTAGTGTTTTTATTATTAGTTTTTAAAATCAATTTAGTTTAGCTTTTATTTTGCAACATATAATACAAAACTCGGAACTAGGTTAAGATAAGATTAGTTTAGATAAATTTATATTTTCACAATGCAATTCCCTGTGGATTCGACCTTGCACTTGCACAACACTATATTGCAAACGACTCGTGCGCTTGCGAGTAATTTAAAACTCACAACAAGTTTTTGGCGTCGTTGCCGGGGAATTGTTTGGTTTGTGAAAATTTTTAGTCTGAATTGATTTTATTTTTCTACTAGTTAGTTATCCAAAAAAAAAAAAATATGTGGATGAATCCAGCGTCGGTTTCACAGTCTTTAGAGGACACCATTAAAGAGTACATGAAAATGACCGGCTCGTCCATCAATGCTACCAACACATTCATTGTTGATAGCTGTTCCATCTGTGCTAGTCCTATGCCTCTAGCACAGAACTGTTGTTGGCAATCAAATGGATCTTACTCCGAAACATACAATCTAGGGTGGTGGGACCACTCTAATTTTTCATGGACGCAGAACTAACTGAGGAATCAGAGAGGAGCCCTTTATCAAGCTCGCAATCAATACCCTCCCGAATTTCCTCGGCCAGTTCAAAGTTATAGTCACTCAGCCTATCTAGCTCCATTACCTGCTTACCAAGCTCTCATTCAAACACCAGCGCTAGTTTCACTGTCACTTGAGGACATCCTTAAGGAGTACATGAAAATGGCTAGCCAATCCATGAGCGAAGTGATGAGTGCAACAATAGAAAACACCCAAGCGATTACCAAGCTAGAGAGTCAAATTGATCAAATCGCAAGTTATGTGGGTGAAGGAGAGGAAGGAGAGTTCCCCAGTCAACCTGAGCCTAACCCAAAGGAACAGTTTTCAGTGGGAAACTCATCAACTCCTATGCATTGGCAGGAACAAGTGCAATCAACTGTCCCATACTTGTCTGGGAGACAAATGGACAATCAAGTGGAGGAGATCCCTGCTATGCAACAAGGGCAAGAAAGTGGCAACAAGGAAAAGAGAGATGCTGAGCCATCTACAGCCACACCTATTATTAAGGATCTCTCTAGGTCGTTTTTACCTAAAGCGCCTTACCTTGAGAGACTACAAGCGCCCAAGAAAGAAGGGAAGTCTGAGGACATTATGGAGGCAAGCTTTGCTCAGTTTGGAGAGGATTTAGACTTAGATAAGTTACTTGAGCAAGCAAATACTATCTTGGAGTCTGCTCCTCGGGAGAGTAGTAAGACAGAGGAGACTATGGATGAATCTCACATTGAGGACCCCCTGGAGGCATGCTTTGCTCACTTTGGAGAGGACTTGGGCTTAGATAAGTTACTCGAGGAAGTGAATGCCATTTTGGAGTTTGATCCTCGAGAAAGCAATGAGACAGAGGAAACCACAATACCTGAACCCCCCAAGAAGGAACTTAAGCCTTTACCGGACAATCTTAAGTATAAGTTCTTAGGTCCAGCAGATTCTTTGCCTATAATTATAGCTTTAGATTTGGGTGATGCTCCAGAGGAGAAATTATTGGATGTCTTAAGAGAGCATAAGGAAGCTATAGGCTGGACTATTGAGGATGTCAAGGGAATCAACCCCTCGTTGGTAATACACACGATACAGTTGGAGGAGAATGCCAAGCCATCGAGGGAGCCACAAAGAAGGCTCAACCCTGCTATGCAAGAGGTTGTGAGGGCAGAAGATATTAAGCTGTTAGAGGCAGGGATCATTTATCCCATCTTTGATAGCAAGTGGGTGAGCCTCATTCAAGTCATGCCCAAATATGTTGAATTAACAGTAGTGAAGAATGAGGACGATGAGTTGGTGCCAACTCGTGTTCAGTCAGGAGGGAGAGTGAGTATAGACTACCGTAAGTTGAATGCTGCCACTAGGCCTGATCATTTTCCATTCCTATTTATTGATCAGATGGTGGAGCACTTAGTTGGCCATGTTTACTAATGTTGGGTCTGGCTGAAGACGTTAAACTTAGTGCTCATGGGAGGCACCCCACAGCTTATCTTTTCTGTTTATTTATTATTTCGCAATTTTATGATTAATGTTTGTTTCCAGTATTTTTTGTTTTCCAGTTTTTTTTATTTTTCGGGGACAATGCGTACTTCAGTTCAAGTTTGGGGGTATGCTATGAGCCATACCAGTCCAGATAGTTCTCCATATCTCAGGTCAGCTTTTTCCATATTAGTCACACATTGGGGTCAATGTGTAATTTAATTTGGGGGTACGAGAGACACATCACACACTTTGTCCTAATTTGTTATCTTTTTGTCGTAAAGATAAATGCATGTTCATGTTCGTCTAAAAATTTTGGTTGTTCTGAAAAATTGTGATGTGATTTCATTGGTGAGTTTAAAACTTTGAACACATGATCTGATGATAGAGTTTAAACTTTAGTTACTTACTTTAGGCATTTTCGAGAATTCACATGTTTGATCTAATCTAACACGAGCACATCAGCACATATTTATGTAAGGTTTGACAAGTGAGTTGAATGTATACGTTTCCTTGTCTTAACTGAAACCGGATGACTTGTTGGATAAACACTTGGGCATATATATATAAAAAAAAACAACTAATACTACTAATATTTATAATGATCATCATCAATAAAATTTCCACTGAGTAACTGGACCTCTTGCCTCAATAAGCAGTGAGTGTTCACGTCAAAAGGTGGGAATTTTATTCATAATGATCATTGCGAAACTTTCGCTGAGTAACTGGACCTCTTGCCTCAGTAAGCAGTGAGTGTTCACATCAAAAGGTGGAATTTTGCTTGGTAGTATTAAGGCTGGTTTAATTTCGTAGCCTTTTTGACTCGAGTTAGTAAGTCCTTAGGGGTGTCTTTACACCTAATGCCCTAAAATCATATGGTTTGGGAGTCATTGACTCAACACTCGCTACATGGGTCGATTAGAAAGCTTAAGGGAACTAAACATAGCAGAGCCTTATATATATATAAACTATGCCATCGTTGTTCTTTCCGATGAGAAATTCTGTGGATCTTGAGACTTGATTACCTTGTACATTGAAGTTATTTGGAAACCTCATCTGTATATGCTAAATCACTTTACACTGATTCAAGCTTGCGATGTCTTACCATGCCTCTTGTAAGTAATTAGGTTTTAAATTCTTATTCATTGTGAAGATGGGTTGGACTTATTTAAGCTTGCTCATGAATGAATCTCATGATTTTGAATGCTTCTTAAATTTTTGGATACCATGAATACTGAACTTATCTTTATGTTCTTTGTTTTTCATTTAGTTTTTTATTTATTTATTTTGTTTTGCTAAGGGACTAGCAAAATGTAAGTTTGGGGGTATTTGATGAGAGAAAAGTATTGCATATTTTGGCCACTTAATTTACATTTGTTAGCTTAGGATTTTGTTACTTTGAGTTGTTTTCGTTGTTTTTCAGGTTTACAAGCACTGGGAAAGGAGTTACAATAAAATTGCCGGAATTACTCGTACAGATCAATCATCTTTGAAAATTAAACTGTATTGATTCAAGAAGAACCAGGATATGAGCCATATATTCTTAGAAAGATCCAAAAGTCTATTTTCTGGAGAATTTTACGGCTCATAAAAATGATTTTTCTACAGAAAGTTATGGCCGTTTTAGTAGACAAAGGTCAGGCTGTGCGGGTTGTGTGGGATTTCAGCGTGAGCAGAAGTTTTGAAGGGCAGGTGAAGGCTTAAATTCCACATCCCACATCGGTTGGAAACATATTTCTATATCCCACATCCCACATCGGATTGGAAACACATTACACTCGTGGTATTTGCCTATATAAACACCATCTGACTCCATCATTCAGTGTGCAATTCCTGGGCCACTTTGGTGTTAACCGGTGGACGTCTGCTAGCATTCTGGTGGATCCCAAAGGCTTTGCTACCACGAGGGGAAGCGCCGCCCATCAACGAGTGAAATTTCTCCCATGTAAAGTTATTTATTTCTTTTTATTTAGTTGTTTTAGTTTAATGTTTAGCACTTTTATTATGAATTATAGTTTCATAATTATGAGTGGCTAGAATCTTCAGCTAAGGTTGAAGATGAAGCCCTGCCGTTGTTTGGCATAGTAGTTTAGATTTGCTTGTACAAATCTGACATTTTTTAGTATAAATGTTCTGTCAATTATTTGAGTTAATCTTGTGACTGATTGAGTTTAAATTGTTCTGTTGGATATTCCTTGTGTTTCATCTGATTGATACATCGAATTGTTTTTGATTAAATTGGATTTCTTTTGTGATTTGTTAAGAGCGGATACATTGGATGCTTTTGGTTTAATTGGGATATTCTTTGTTTTTTGTCTTATAGTTGGATTCATGGAATTTTTTGATAGGCTATCTTTAGAACATTGAGATATATGCTTAACTTTGGCGGGGTGGATTCAGAAACCTTAGTGTTTTTATTATTAGTTTTTAAAATCAATTTAGTTTAGCTTTTATTTTGCAACATATAATACAAAACTCGGAACTAGGTTAAGATAAGATTAGTGTAGATAAATTTATATTTTCACAACGCAATTCCCTGTGGATTCGATCTCGCACTTGCACAACACTATATTACAAACGACTCGTGTGCTTGCGAGTAATTTAAGATGAGTTGTTTCTTGCCAAGACTCTCCCTAATAAGAGGTATGTTCATAAATGAATCTTTACTTTTAAATTTGATCCCAATAAAGAGTTGCAAGATGATCTTGATGCCAAGATGAGGAGTGCATCAAGTGGAGAAGGGATGTTCATTAGAAGAAGGCCAGCAACTCGGTATGGCAGCAACATACATGGCTACTACCGGGATAGAGTAGAGGAGAGAGCCATGGGAAAGTGCACAGCAACATACATGGCTACTACCCGGGTCAGAGGTAGAGGAGAGAGCCATGGGAGAGTGCACAACAACATACATGGCTACTACAAGGACAGAGGTAGAGGAGAGAGCCATGGGAAAGCACACTCCAAACTGAAATTTGGAGGGAAGAAATGTTATTACTACCACAAGGAGGGTCACTTCAAGAAAGATTGTAAGGAGAAGATGAGAGATGAGGGAAGAAGCCATACCAAGAATGGAGAGGTTTAGGTTGCCAAGACAGAACAACAAGGTGATGATGTTCTTGTTGTGTGCTCGGATGTGAGCAAGGTGCAAGAATGCAACGAGAAATGGATCTTGGATACTGGGTGCACTCATCACATGTGCCCTCACCGGGATTGGTTCAAGAATTTTAAGGAAACCAATGATGAAAGAGTTTTCTTGGGGAATGATATTTATTGCCAAGTGAGGGGGATAAGAGACATCGAATTGAGGATGTTTGATGGAGTCACAAGGCTGTTGAGGAATGTAAGGTATCTTCCGGATATAAAGAGGAATTTGATCTCATTGGGGAAGCTGGATTCCATAGAGTACACATATAAAGCAGAGGGAGGAAGTATCACGGTAACCAAGGGATCTTTGGTAGTGATCAAAGCAGCAATGAAGGATGGTCTCTATGAGATGATCGAAAACACGAACATCAAGGATCAAGCAGCAAGCTTGATGGCTAAGATGGAGAAGGCAGCCCTTTGGCACACTCGCTTGGGAGATATGAGTGAAGAGGGCCCGCAAGTTCTCAGCAAGAATGGATTACTTGATGGTGACAAGGTAGAGAAACTCGATTTCTACAAGAGCTATGTTCTTGGGCAGCAACATCAGGTCAGCTTCAACACCGGAGTGCACAAGTCTAAGGGCATTCTTGACTACATTCATGCGGACCTTTGGAGACCAGCGAGAACACCAATACAAGGAGGTAATCTTTATTTTCTATCTTTAATTGATAATTATTCAAGAAAGGTTTGGGTTTATTTGGTTAGAAATAAATCATATTCTTTGAATAAATTAATTGTGTGGAAAAAGCTGGTAGAGACTCAAAAGGACAGGGTAGTTAAGGTGTTAAGAACCGATAATGGCTTAGAAATTTTTAACCAAGAACTTGATCAATTCTGTAGGTTAAATGGGATTCTAAGACATAGAACGGTTGTGAAAACCCCTCAGCAAAGTGGAGGTTCTAAGAGGATTAATAAGACCCTTATTGAAAAGGTTAGGTGCATGTTAGATGGATCCATATTACCCAAATGTTTTTGGGGGGAAGCGATGTCTACTACTGCGTATTTGGTTAATAGATCACCCTCTAGGATTGTGTACCATAAGACTCTCGAGGAGATGTGGAGTGGAAAACCCCCTGAGTTGGACAACCTTAGGACTTTTGGGTGTGCTGCGTTTGCACATCAAAAGGATGATAGACTTAGCCCAGGATCTAGAAAATGTGTGTTTCTAGGATATGGGGAAGGGGCTAAGGGGTATAGGTTGTGGTCCTTAAAGAGAGAAGGATTGAGACTCATAATAAATAGGGATGTCATTTTTAATGAATTATTATTTCCCTATTTGGAGAAAACTAATCCTGCAGGGGCTAGTGAGCAAACCAGTTCGGAATTTGTGGAGCATAGCATCAAGGAAGATTCAGTTCAGGTATAGCAAGGAAGGCAGAGGGTTCGGACCAGGTAGAGCCCATTGATGAATGCCAAGCTCAGGACACTCATGAGGAGGCTGAACTAGAAGAGGATGATGCAGCAAGTCAGAAGGACTATCAGCTCATAAGAGACTGGGAAAGAAGGATGGTCGAACCATCTTCATGATATGGGTTTGCAGATGCTGCGGATGCAGCAGCTCCTTGGACAGAAGGAGAGTTGAGTGAACAAAAGACTTATATCGATGCCATGGGATGTAAGGATTCGCCAAGATGGAAGCTAGCTATAGAGGAAGAAATGGATTCTTTGAGGAAGAACAACTTCTGGGAATTGGTGCACATTCCGGGAAAACAAAGAGTTGTGGATTGTAAGTGGACTTATAAGATCAAAGAAGGGTACCCTCCAGGAGATGAATTCCGGAACAAGGCTAGGCTAGTGACAAAGGGGTTCACGAGAAGAGAAGGCATGGATTTCACAGAAACCTTCTCACCTGTATACAAGGTGGATGAAGTGGTGATTATCCTCATCTATGCTAATGATATGTTGTTGGTTCGGAACAGTAGGGAGAGGATGAAAAGTTTTACATCTCAACTCAAAGAGGAGCTCGAGAGGAAGGATCTCAGCCTTACACAAAAGATCCTTGGTATGAGAAAAATTCGGGAAAGATAGAGAAATGGGTTGAAGGTTTCTTGGTCTTCTATGAAAGATGGTAAACCAGTGAAGGTTGCCCTTGCTGGTCATTTCAAGTTCTCCAGCGAACGATGTCTTGGAATGGATGAGGAGAAGAAGGAAATGGTAAAGGTCCCTTATTCTAGTGAGATTGGACCAGTCATGTCCATGATGGTGAGCACTAGACCCAACATTTATCAGGCAATGGGTATTCTCAACAGATGTGTAAGTAATCCAAAAAAGAGCTTTAGCTTGGGATGAAGTGGTTGCTGAGGTATTGGAAGGCTTAGTGGCAGTCGGTGGTAGCACTTTTAACAACCGGGGCAGAAGACATAGTGGCTTCGGAAGCCATAAAGGAGGCTATGTGGTGCAAAGGGTTGTTGGACGAGTGAATGGTCCTAAAAGAGCAGGTGGTAGTGTCTTCGGATATCCAAAGTGTATGGCACTTGTGGAGGAATTCGGTGTTCCATGAGAGGACAAAGCATATGGATGTTTGGTATCATTACATTTCGAAAAATGGTACGAAAGGATGCATTCATGTTGGCAAGATGGCCATGGAAGAAAGTCCTATAGATTTAGGTACCAAGGTTCTACCTAAGTAAGTTCAATCATTGCCTTGGACTACTTAGGATTGGAGTCGGTTAATTGATGACTCAAGATGAGTTTGGATCTTGAAGTTCTCTGCACAATGGGTTCGGGTTTAAATACTTAGACAAAGGTAGAGATTGTTGGTATTTGTCTAAGGTTTAAACATGGTTAAGTTTTAAACATGGTCAAGGTTTAAACAAGGTTGGAAGAGGTCAAGCATCAAGTCATTGAAGCCTCAGCACACTTGGAGTGTGCCTCAGCACAAAGCTGGAAAAAAGTGTGTGCATCAGGTCAGGCCGCGACCCTGCTCTTCCTAGGCTGTGGCGCCCCCTACCTAAGGCCACAGTGCCCAGGAGATTATGAATGTAATGTGATATAAACACAAGTGTGTGTGTGTGACAGAACATGTGAATGAGAGAATTGTATGAGAGTGCAAAGACACAAACATACAAGAGGGACTCATTAGAGAAGCTGATTGTAAAGAGAGAGTTTAGTATAGAAAGGGGATTCAAGGGACTTTTAAGTGGAATTTCCAAGGGGGAAAGTTCCAGGGTAACTCAAGACCTTATCACTTTCTTGTTCTCTTCTTTGTTTCTTCAAGAACTTGTGGATTCTTGGAGAGGTGTTGCTGGATTGTAAGAACACATTGGTTTAGTGTAGAGAGTTCAGAGGAACTCACGGGGACGTAGGCTATTGCCAAACCTCGATAACAATTGTTGTGTCTTTCTTTCTTGCTCCGTGTACTGTTTCTTTTCTTTACAAGTCATTCTAGACTTTGGTGTTTGGAAGACCATCACTTGGGCATCATTGAGGTGGTTTCACAACAATTTTCAATAGAAAACTCGTTTTGGTCGATTTCCAATCCAATTTAATTCATGAAAAATTATGGAAAACTCTATTCTGAATGTATTTAATTATGCGAACAATTCTAAAAATATTATTTCTGAATGGTATATTATTTTAATTAATTTAAATGCAACCCTAATCTACGTGACATGCGAAATTGGAATTTAGACCTAAATTTTTTTTCAATATGACATATTTGAATCAATTATAATCATGGGGGTTCAAAATAATCAATCATCATGTCCATAATAGTTTAAATTGATAGGGAAAAATAATTTACCTTTTCGTAATTCAGTCTCTACACGTGTTACTAAGGTATTAACGTTGAAGAAGTAATCCAAGAACGAAAGTGATCTTCCACATGTGGTGTAAAATTCCCTCAAATTATTTTCGTTTGTATGTTGATGGATGAACCCACGTAGAAAAATTGATTTTTTAGATAATTAGTGTCGGAGATTTTAAGGTTTGTGTTTTCGAGATTGGTGGAGGCTAGGGTTCATGGAAGAAAAGTGTTTATAGGAATATTATAATATTTTTGGGAATAATTTTATGATTTATTAGAGGAGAAAAATTATTGCTAATTCTAGAGATCTCTTTGATTTTAGAGAATTTTAGCTCTGAACTTTTGTTTGTCTATAGATTCTATAGGGGACTATATATAGGACTAGGGTTCAAACCGTCTTATAGGAGTAGGAAAACTATTCCTACATAAAATAATACTACTTATTGTACTAGGACATGCAATTTAGGCAAAAAAAAAACAAAAAAAGACAAGTTGGGAGGTGACGGATTAGAACAAGTCTTAGACCCGACCGGCTCCTGACCTTGCTAGTCGATTGAGTTTTGCCTCCAACTTCTCCATTTCACTTTTTGGTTCAATTGTTGTTCGTTTTTGGTGTGATTTCTTCCTATTTTATCATTTTTCCATCAAAATTGATTTTTTTACATTTTATTCATCCATCTTGAATATTTCAAGACCAACATTTCATCATCATTCTTGACACGTGGTTCGTTATAATATTTGGAACAAAATTGGGTGTTCATAGGATGCATATGTAATGCCACGATTAGGTAAATTTTTTTTATTTCATTTACTTTTCTTGTATCATTTTTGCTTTATTTTGGGGATGTAATTTGTGATTAGGCACCTTTTTATTTTTTTTCTTCCCGATATAATCACATTTTATTTTCCTCACACCTTTATTTGCTTATATATGCTATGAATGAATACATGTTATATATTATTGTATGTTCATATTTTGTGTGTGACTCTCTCTTTCATAACATTGTGTGCATGCATGATCACTGAATAAAAAGAAATAATTAATTAAATAATTAAAGAGATTCCATGGAAACTTTAACAAATCTATAAATCCCCTAAAACATGATTTTATTGATGAATGACACTTTATTTTCTTGAAATTTATTTTAGATGACCACAATGGACTCAAAATCACATGGAAAGCTTGGAAAATCATGATGATCAGGCCTTTGTGATGAACGATTGGTCCTAGGACAGATCTAATTGACCCCTGGTGGGACTGGTTAACTATTGTTGACCGCACAAGGGCTAGTTTCCTAATTCTAAGGGGGTTTGGACTCCCTAGCTTTTTCTTATATATTGACACGACCCATGCTTGATTTCAGATCTTCCTAGAATCCTTCATTTTAGCTTGAGAATTCTTGCAATAATAGAGGCAATTACTCATCAACTCAATGAATGGCTAAAAAATATGAGGAGAACTGAAAAACAACAATTTTCTTCCTTCGGGGTGAATACCCTCTTCTCTTTAACTTTTGTGAGTATAGATTGGAATTATTGAGAGCTGCAGTAGGGAGATGGGATCCTAAGCCCATGTATTTTGTCTTGAGTTTACCAAACATGCCCCACATATAAGGAATTTTGCGCCCTTCTTGACCGTCAACCTTATGATACTTTGGTCTTATTGGCTTTTCAAGATCACCATGTGGAAGTTGTCGTTGACCTTTTTGGTATTACCAAAAAATGAGCCCATCATTCTTGGTAAATGACCATTTTGATATTGCACCTTCATTCTTGGAATTATTTGAGGCTGAACCCAAATTCTTGACAGCCCAAAGGTGACAACTACTATTCTTGTGCATCCTAGCTTGCCACCTCATGCATGCGAACAACCCAAAGGTGCATAAATCTTTGCTGTGGTTCAAAAAAAGTTGGAGTTCATTGTCCTATCGGAGCAATTCTTTCCATGACACTCAATGACTTGGATGCATTCAAACACCAAGAGGCACCATATATCATAAGGAGTCCGCTCATGCTTCAAGTGAGTACTTAAATCTTAGTTTTTTCTTTTATTTTCATCTCTAAATTGGATTCTGACATCTTCTTCTTACAAATGTGGCTTTTAAAAAACTATCTATTATTGCACCTCTTAAAGTACTTGTGGAGCTCTATGAACTAAGGCATTATAGGGAGCGTGGATGCTTGGTGATGGGTGAACTGGATTATCGTTGGCTACTTTTAATACCTTCAAGAAAGGTTATGTAATCTTGGTAGGCATGACTTAATGCCCATTTTATTTTCCCATTAAGATTAATCACCAATTCGGCCAACCTTAAACTCTCTCAGACTTTGACCATGGCTACTACACTTGTCCCATGACTCTAATACTCACTAAGAATATCATGAATACCTGAGAACGCTTCAAAACTCAAACTCCATGTGCTATCACTATGGCAAACACCTTTGCAGATGATAACTATCTTTTTTTGGTTTGGTATCAAGTCGAAAAAGCCTTACAAAGAAGAGAAGAAAATGAGAATACTTAAAGTAGAGAAAGAGAGAGCGAAGAAATCCAAGATGAATGATGCAATGAAACTTTCTATTTTTTTTATTGTTTATTATGCAATTGGAGAACCCCATAGTATGAGCATTAAAGAATATCTATGTAGCTAAATAAATTACTATAACCATTAATTTATGTAATTAATCAATCCATTTTAATTTGCATTAGGCTCAAAGTGTTGTACAAGTTTTATGAATTGATTTAATTTTATTTTCCCAATCATATTCCAACATATTTACAAGGCTCTATTTAAACAAACGGGGGAATGGGTAATTTTGTTAAGAATGTGACTGCACCAAGGTGATTGCCTACGTACCCAAAAAGAGATCAAGCAAAATGTAGCTCAATGAAGAAAAAAATGACCAAATTGCCCTTATTAATTTTTTCAACTTGTTTTTTTTTTTTTTAAATTGGATTGAAAGGGAAAGATAAAAGACGTATACATCAAAGAGAAAGGGGAAAAACAATCATAAATAAAACTTCTTCAAATAGTCAAGGTTAATGGGTTCAATGAATTCATTCCCATCATGATCTATAAGACGCACAACTCCTCTAGAAAAAATCTTCTTTACTCGGTATAGGCTAGCCGAATTTGGTCTTAGCTTTCCTCTTTAATCAAAAATTGGTGGTCGAAGCTCTTTGACTACATAATCTCCTTCCTTAATACTAAGGGCTTAACTTTTTTGTTGAAGGCACGAGCTATTCTCTTTAGGTATCCTTACATATGATAAAGAGTTTTTAACTTTTTTGCATCGATTAAGCCTAATTCTTCAAATCTAGCCCAAATCTAATCAATCTCTTCTAGTTTTCTTTTCAAAACAACTCTTATCGAAGGAATTTTCATCTCCACTCAAAGAATGACTTCCATGCAATAGACCAAAGAGGGTACTGCCCCAATAGATGACTTTATCGAAGTGATATACCCCCAAAGAGCAAATTGGAGTTTCTCATGCTAATACTTGTAAGTTTTCACCATCTGAGCGAGTATACTTTTCATATTCTTGTTCGCAGCTTCCATTGATCCATTGATTTGTGGACGGTAAGGTGACGACTTATAACATTCAATTTAGTATTTCTCAAATAAATCTGAAACCTCACCTTAGAAATGTGTGCCGTTATCGAAAATAATCTCAAAAGGAACCTTATAGAGGCAAATGACATTGGTGTTGATGAACTGGGCTACATATTTAGCCTTTAAGGTAGTATAAAAATTGGCTTCCACCCACTTGGTGAAATAATCGATAGCACTAGGAAGTATTCATTCCCATTAGAAGCTTTAGAGTCACCTTCTCAATCACATCAATGCCTTAAGTTGCCAATGGCCAAGATGTGGTCACACTAAAAGGCCCCTAGGTTGTAAGTGATTTAAATTGGCATGCAACTAACACTTTCAACATCTCTTAACATAATTGCAACAATCGACTTTTATACTGATCCAATAGTAATGCAAACGGGAACTATTTTTAGCTTGTATGTCCATTGTGGCACAGTATGTTGGTTCACTCCATTGTTCCACTACCAAAGGTATTGCTTTGACTCCTGCGAGCATATTCAACATAGAGGAAAAGGTGGCTAAAGCATCTGTGAACTAATTCTAACTCTTTGGAGATAAGAGAAAGTCACATTGTATGAGTTTTTCCAAGTGAGCTTGATATCGCCTCAACCTTTCATCTTTAGTTTTTCATTTCCTTGTGTTTGAAATATCACCAAGAATGAATCCCCATATACCTCTACCTCTTTTTCCATAATTTTAGCTAGGGCTTCTAGACCAGCCATACATGCTTCATATTCAACAACATTGTTAGTGGTGGTGAAGTTCAACGCGGTGACTATAACTTCTGGAGATACTAATACTATCCCCATAACATATCCTTTATAACTAGCGGTGCCATCAAAGTACATCTTCCAAATACAAATTCCCACTTCAAGGATCCCTTTTTCTAGAAACTACTCAACAGCCTCTTCCCTTTTCTAAGGAAATCAACTAAGAAATCAAATATAGTTTTTCCTTTTGTTGACTTCTAGGCTACATATTGAAGATCGAATTGAGAAAGAATTACCATCTACTTGATCATACATCCACTTGAAATTTAAGCTTTAAATAGATACTTCAATGGATATATCCTTGAGATTATCTTCATTGAGAATGTCTACATATAGTGCTAAAGTTTTTTGGTAGCCTATACTAGTGACAAATACGTCTTCTCGATCCATGAATTATTGAGTTTGTCAGCAACCAACTTCTAACTTAAATAATACATGGCTCTTTCTTCATTGTCTTTTCCTTCTTATACTAAATAGCACCCATGGCTGACTCGATAATTGAGGGATATAATAGGAGAGGAGAACCGTATCTTTGGGCTAGCTCGGTTCAAATATCGATATTCAACACAAACTCGGATGCACCCATCTTTCTTAAGCATGCCAACAACATTAGCCATCCACTCTAGGTAGTTTGAGACCACAAGGAAACCAACTCTGAGTTGCTTTAAAATTTTCAAATAGATCTTGTCTAGCCAATCAACTTGCATTCTTCTTAACTTATGCTTGAAGGACTTATTTGGACCAAAGGAATCTTGAGTTGTACCATCTCTAGATCAATACCTGGAACGTTCTTATAGGACCAAACAAATATATCTTTGTATTCATGTAAAATTTTAATTAAAGATTCACTCTCTTGTTTAGATAATGTTGAGCCAGTGTGAAATTATTGTGGATTTTCATTATTTCTTAAGTTAATTATTTGAGTTTCTTCCATTTTGTGATTAGTTATGCATTCTTGTTCATTATCAACCAATTTTACTATCTCCTCCAAGGTAGAATATTTGTTATAAAGTTCATTTGTAACTTTCTCATCAGATAACAAAGACTCAAAACAAGTAGAATCACTACTCATCTTATTAATTATTTTAACAATAACACCATTGAACTCGACTTGGTGAGGAATATGGAAAACATCCCCCTACTCACCTTCCAAAACATAATAAAAAGAAGAAAATACTCAAGACTCAACTTTCCACTAGACTTATCGTCACTTGGCTCTTATGGCCAGTTACTGAAGTGCACCGTGATTTTATTCTCAATATTTCGATGACCAACATGACCATCACTAAGAACAATAAGAAAACTTTGATCCCAAATTGTAGCAAAAATATTGTCTTCTTTAGCCATGAGGATCTCCATTGCCTTTTCATCTAGATACTCAATCCAATATTACATTAGATTCATCCTTGTCATGTTGTTTTCTTCATTTCTCTAGGAAAACTCGAAGTCGAAGACTATCTTAAAGCCTAGGTACTTCTTTTGAGTCTTTTTGTCGAATCACGGCTCTAGAAACCCACAATAAGGAAATTCTTTGCCTACAATCACAAAACAACCATTCAAGGTCTTTTGAAACTCATTCTCTAGCTTGTCTTCTTGCTTGCTAGGATCACACCCCAAACCATACTTATTCATTTGTTGCTTAAAATCAAGGAAGCTTGCGATGCCTTATGATATTTTACCCAAGCCTGCTCTAGGGAGATAATGCATATTTTTCATGATGTTGGATATGATTGGGTTAAGATAAGGATCAAAATCGACATGCATCTTCTCAATCATCATTACTTCCTCTAATGCGAAGCCATGCAAGTCCTTGTTCTCTGTTGGGATATCAAAGATAGGGAAAATTTCAATCTCATCTCCATATAAAGTCACGATCTTGCTACCTCTTCTATACTTGATATTCTAGTGCAATACGGATGGAAGTGTCCCTAGTCCATGAATCCATGGTCTTCGAAGAGAAATATTGAATATGGTAGGGATATCGATCACATGGAACTCTACAAGTTGTTTTTCTTGGCCCACAATGCATTGTAAAGTAATTACTCCTACCCCAACCTTTTTGGTGTTGTCATAAGCTCTCACTATTTGGGTCACTCCCCAAAAGTTGAACCAAATTTTTTTTTTGTGGAACACGGTCACAATTCTTATGCTACTATTTCAAAATAATTCATACACCTCAAACTTCATGATAAAATATCTTTTAATTAATCGACCATAAGCTAAATCACTCAAAAATCCATGAGGTAAAATTCTGATTACCAATGGTATCCCATAATATATATGTGGTATAGTTTCAAAACTCAAAGATTACAAAATCTCCTAAGGCAAAGTATCCTTAGGCAAATATCAATGACAATTCTGAAATATATGCTCCAAAATAATTAACAACGACAGTTTATTCACTAACTAAACAAAGTAAATCTTGAACTCTTCATGAGTACTTCCCTCGATCAGTTATGATTTTTGATTTAATTACATCTGTACAAATAGATATAACTGATGAACTCATAGCTTGATAAGTAATTTTCATCCAAGCAAGATTCCTGTTGTAGTATGTGGCTCATATCGAGTGGAACACATGTACATAGAAAGCAGGCTAATGCCGAAGTCAAATAGAGTGGAGCGAGGGGAGCATAATGTACCGAGTGGAACGGAGCAGATACATATGATGTAACCCTACTTTGACATAGTGAAATTTAGCAACTGCTCGCTCCCGTGGACGTAGGCATACTACCGAACCACGTTAAATATACGTTTTTTGTACTATTCATTGTACTTACCGCACGTTTCACAACAATTCCAAAACAATTTATATAGGAGAGTATAAACTATTAAAATAGTAGAAATTAAGTTATTAGTTATGAGCATCAGGTTACATCAGTAATAATACATTGTTTTACATTTAATTCAATCATCAATATCACACTTAGCCTGGTGACAAGGCCCAAAATTTAACACATTTAACCTCTTGTGTTTAGGTCCAAAAGTTGACATATTTAACCCTTGTGTCTGGGTCCAAAATTCTACACATTTACCCTTATGTTTAAGTCCAAAAGTTGACACATTTAATCCCCATGTCTGGGTTCAAAACTTGACACATTTAACCTTGTGTTTGGATCCAAAGCAATAATATTTTAATCATGAATAACTATATATTCAATACTATAACATTCTCAAAGAAAAACAATACATTTGGTACAAGTATGTTCTCAATACCATAGAAGAGGGACAATATGCCTTAAGACATGGCATGTAAGAGAATTACTTACCTTGACACAATGCCAACAAACCAACCAATCACATCCTCTAGGTACTCGTATCATCTCTCGTTTCCAATCCGCATCATGGTAAAGTGTATATTAAACATTTGTAATTGTCTTTCTGACTATGAAATGTTTGCCATGCGACGATTCATGTTTGCAAGCCCCTTTCTTTTCAATAATTTAAAATTAATAATTTGTTAAATTTACAAAAGAACAATTAAGTACAAAAAATTTTGGGTTCCTTGATTCTTACTTCTCATGTCATTCGTTTCCAAACTATTTCAACTTACTACTATCTTGAATTAATATGATATTCACCAAGGTTTTCTTTATTTAATTAAAAAAAATCGAAATTATTCTTACACTTCTTAAGTCGAATAATATGTCTCGATATATCCCTGACTATATATATATATATATATATATATAATAAATTTTTCTTTATTATTTAACCTAATGAATATACTATTCACCATGTATAAGACTCCACCATAAAGGTGTATGAACCACAATGGTATTAATAATATAATATGAACATAGTAGAATCTCATATATAATCCAATTTAATCATTATTTCCTTTTATAAATACTGTCATCAATTTACCTTTAATGCCTAATCACTCGTACAAACCTTTAGTAAATACGAAAATTAGGTGCTTCTCTCCCTATGTCAAACATATATTGTTGTTGTGCATTTATCTAGCTAAATCATTAAGCAAATAACCGAACTTATTTTACTTGCAAGTGCACAAGGTCTACAATAGCATAGTGTGTAAGTGCGAGATCATTTCCACAGGGATTGGTGAATTTCGATTTAGAATTAATTTCACAAAGTAAAAATAGATAGAAATAAATATTGAGTCTAGATTAATAATTATGATAGAGGCGTAGGGACTTAGAATCCACCACTAATCATGCTACCCCAATAAAATAATATACCAATGCTCTACTCATGCTATGAATACTTACTGGTTGTCAACCTAAGGGCTTGGTCCACTCCTTAGGCTATTGATTTCCCTATGCAATGAGTTAGGCATGGTGTATACTTTAACTTTTTTCTCTCTTAAGAGATTCAACATGGTGTATACTGAGTTATTCCTTAAGAGAGCATAAGGTCTGTTGAAATCGACAACCACACGAGACCTAGGGTTTGGTCCGCTCCCGGTTTCCCATGTTGATTAACCCAAGAATCCGGCGTGGATATCTTTTGTTACTATTGTTGAACCTAGGACTCGGTCATCCAAATTGATTCAACTAACTAATCCATACCACATGCATACGTTGATCAGACACACACATATGAGGAATTTAAATAAAAACATGCATTAATCAAATCAAGAATTACAACATAAATATTGCAAAGGCGCCAATACTGATTATTAGTTAAACATAATTAGGGCTTCAACCAAGCCCTTACTAAGGTTTAGTTACACATGGTTGTGATGCTAAACATATTCATAAAATAAAAATAAAGAGGAAGGAATAAACCCGAGAGAAGAGTCGTCAATTCTCCTCCAAAGCTTACAACTTCAAGCAAAATCAAAAGGTAAAATCCCCCCTATGTTTTTTGTGTTTTACAAGTCTATATATAGGGCTCTAAGGGTGCCCCGAAACCCTAATTTCAAACTTAAGGTCCGGAGACTTCTTTCCAAAACTGGTTCTGCCGCCATTGGTGCGTGTGCGCTCGATCGCGTGCTTCTGCACTCGAGCGCATGGGTGCACTCGAGCCTTTTAAGTGTGCACACGAGTGCCTATGCGCTCGATCACAAGAGAGGTGCGCTCGAGCGCACCTCTGCTGGTTTGCAAATCTTCACTTTTTGTTCCTTAAAGCTCTAAAATGTCTTCTTTTCTTCAAAGACCTATGAAAAACACAGAAAACACTAAAATGAAGTAGAATCTACTGAAACATATAAACAAATAGCCTAACAAGTGTAAATTAAGGGGCTTAAATATTACTATTTAAGCACTTATCGCACCTCTAAACTTATATATTGCTAGTCCCTTAGCAATATAAAATGAAAGACTATATAAAAATAAAATCAAAGATAAATTCATTTTTCATGATATCCAAAAATTTAGGTTGCACATAAAAACCATGATGACTGTTCATGAGTAAGCTTATAATAAAAACACATTTTTGCAATGAATAAGGATTTTAAAAGTTCATTATTACTTACCCAAGGTTGGTTTAAGGCATCGCAAGTTTGATTTGGTGTGTGGCAAATTAGCACATAGAAGATGGAGCTTCCAAATAATTCTAATGTATGGTTTTTCAGTGTCCAAACCTTCATCAAATTCCTTATCAAACAGAACAAAAATGGCATAGTTTTTTACTTCTTTTATTTTTCTTTCATCATGAGATTTTTGCCATGTTGAGTTCCATTAAGCTTTCTAATTGACCCTTGTAGCGAGTGTTTAGCCAATGACTCCCAAACCAGATGGTTTTAGGGCATTAGGTGTAAAGACACCCCTAATGACTTACTAACTCGAGTCAAAAAGGCTACGGAACTAACAGGTCTTAATGCTACCAAGTGAAATTCCCACCTTTTGACATGAACACTCACTACTTACTGAGACAAGAGGTCCAGTTACTCAGTGAAAATTTTTATGATCATTAAATGCTTAATTCCCACCTTTTAACGTGAACACTCACTGCTTACTGAGGCAAGAGGTCTAGTTACTCAGTGGAAAGTTTATTTAATGATCATTAGTAGCATTTTATTTTTTTCTTTTGCATTCTTTATTTTTCTATGCCAAAGTGTTCTTCTAACAAGTTATCCGATTACAGTTAGGTCATGGAAACATATATATATAAAAATTAAATGTCATACCCCGCACAATTGTGTACTAATGTGCTTGTGTTAGTTTCAGATCAAACTTGTGAATTCTTAAGTGCCTTGAGGTAGGTAACTTAAACTTTAAAATTCCTATTACTAGGCTATGTGCTCTGGATTTTAAGCTTACTAATGAAGTTTTATCATATTTTCTTTAAATCAACCAAAATTTTCAAAACAAAATGAACATGCATTTATCTTTAAAAAAAAAAAAACTGGGACATAGTGTGTGCATGTGTTTCCCCCTACCCCCAAACTTAATATACATATTGTCCCCAATGTGTGAATGACATGGAAAGATCTGACCTTGAAGATGGAGAACTAGACTGCTAGCATTGCTCGTAGTATGCCCCCAAACTTGAAGTTGATGCACGCATTATGTTCTTGAAAAAGAAAAACAAACATTGTGCCAGAAAACAAGAAATATGGATAATAAACAGTTAAATAAGCATAAATACTAACAAGAAAAGAAAATACTATAATGAAAAGGATATGCTATGGGGTGCCTCCCATGAGTGCTAAGTTTTATGTCTTCAGCCAGAAGGGGTATCCTCTCACTACTGGTCATCAGGTGGTGCAGTCTACTTGTTTAGGCATTGTGGTGTAGCTTTTGGAGTAAATGCGCTCCATCACAAGTGTATGTGCGCTCAATCACACTAAGGTGCACTCGATCACAAGAGCCTTACGCTTGATCACAATGCTTCAAGCAATGAAGTTGTGTGCGATAGAAGCTGGAAGCTCAAGTGGTTCAGGTGTCCTCGGATCAACTGCCTATTGAATAGTTTGAAGTGCCAACTCTTTGTCTCGATGAGGCATGTTGAGATCAAGGTATGGTTTGACTCAGTGTCCATTGACTGTGAATGTCTGATTGCTATTGGAATCGTGAATCTCTAAAGAACCATGAGGAAAGACCTTAGTGATCACATATGGACCATACCAACGGGACTTTAGTTTGCTTGGGAACAGTCTTAATCTTGAGTTGTAGAGTAGCACCCTTTGTCCCACATGAAACTCTTTTCTCACTAGTTGTTTGTCATGATAGGCTTTTGTCCTTTATTTGTAAAGCTTGGCATTCTCATATGCATTATACCTTAATTCTTCTAGCTTATTTAAGTGCAGCTTCCTTTTCTCACCTGCTTGTTTCATATCAAAGTTAAATTGTTTAATGGCCCAATATGCTCGATGTTCTAGCTCTACCAGCATATGGCATGCTTTCCCAAAGACTAAGTGGTATGGGGACATCCCAATTAGTGTCTTGTAAGCTATCCTATATGCCCATAGAGCATCATTTAGTCGCAAAGACCAACCCTTCCGATTATGATTCACGGTCCTTTCCAAGATGCTTTTGATTTCTCGGTTACTTATCTCTGCTTGGCCACTAGTCTTAGAATGATATGGTGTGCCAACCTTATGGGTGATCCCATATTTTTTGATGAGTGTGGCAAAAGAATAATGATGAAAGTGGCTGCCACCGTCACTGATGATCGCTCTTGGTGTCCCGAACTGGGTAAAAATGTTATCCTGTAGAAACTTCACCACTACTTTATGATCATTAGTCTTTGAAGGGACAACCTCGACCCATTTAGACATATAATCCACACCCACAAGAATATATAAATTACCAAAGGAATTGGGGAATGGACCCATGAAATCATTGCCCCATACATCAAAAAGTTCTACTATATGAATATTTTGTAGGGGCATCTGATTTTGGGAGGAGATATTACCTGTCTGCTGGCATCTATCATATGAGCTGCAAAATGAGAAGGCATCTTTAAATAGATTAGGCCAATAAAAACTGGATTGTAGTACCTTAAGTGCTGTTTTCTTGGCCCCAAAATGTCCTCCACAAGCAAACTGATGGAAATGTTGTAATAAACTCAAATGCTCCTCTTCCGAGATACACCTTCTAATGATTTGATCAGGACAGAATTTGAAGAGATAGGGGTCATCCCAATGGTAGTGTCGAGACATAGATATCAGCCGCTTCTTTTCTTGACTAGTCATACCTGGAGGAAAAACATTAGTAGTTAGATAATTGACAATATCAACATACCATGGAAGTGTTACCTCTAGTGCGAACAATTGTTCATTGGGGAAGTTTTCATTCAAAGGCAACTCATTTTTGTCATCCTCATAAGGTAGCCTTGATAAATGATCTACAACCACATTCTCACTGCCTTTCTTGTCTTTGATCTCCAAATCAAATTCTTGCAATAGAAGTAACCATCTGATTAACCTAAGCTTTGCATCTTTCTTAGAAAACAAATATCTCAAAGAAGCATGATCAGTAAGTACAATAACCTTAGATCTAATCAAAGATGATCTAAACTTCTCTAAAGCAAAAATAACAGCTAACAATTCCTTTTCAGTGGTAGAATAGTTAAGCTGAGCATCACTTAAGGTTCTAGAAGCATAGTAAATAGCATGGGGTACCTGATTGATTCTCTGACCTAAGACAACTCCTAAGGTAAAGTCGCTTGCATCACATATCAGCTCGAATGGAAGATTCCGATCTATGCTATCATTATTGGGGCGAAAGTGAGCACATCCTTCAATGTGTTGAAAGCTGTCATATACTTATCAGTCCATTCAAACTTGGTATCTTTAGCTAACAATGCACATAGAGGTCTAGAGATCTTGGAGAAATCCTTGATGAATCGTCTATAGAATCCAGTATGTCCAAGGAAACTTCTGACTCCCTTGACTGTTAAAGAAGGAGGCAGCTTTAAAATGATGTTTATTTTAGCCTTGTCTATCTCTATACTTTATTGGAGATGGAATAACCCAAGATAATGCCTTGTTGGACCATAAAGTGATATTTCTCCCAATTTAGCACTAAGTTGCTCTCTTCACATCTCTTTAGGACACTCTCTAGATGATTTAGGCATTCATCAAAATTAGAACCAAAAACACTGAAATCATCCATGAATACCTCAATGTATTTCTCCACCATATCGAAAAATATGCTCATCATACATCTTTGAAAGGTAGCTGGTGCGTTGTATAAACCGAATGGCATCCTTCGATAAGCAAATATGCTGAAAGGACAGGTGAAGGTAGTCTTTTCTTGATCCTCAGGTGCTATGGCAATCTGATTATACCCACTGTACCTATCCAAGAAGCAATAATAGTTAGGGCCAGCTAATCTCTCTAACATCTTATCAATGAATGGCAAGGGGAAGTGATTTTTCTGATCACTTTGTTTAGTCTTTGGTAATTAATACATACCCTCCAACTAGTTTTTTTTCTTGTAGGTATGAGCTCCTCATATTTATTCTTCACCATTGTGATCCCACTCTTTTTAGGAACAACTTGGACCGAACTTACCCATTTACTGTCTGAGATGGGGTAGATAATGCCAACATCTAATAGTTTTAATACCTCAGCCTTTACTACCTCTTTCGTGTGTGCGTTAAGTCTTCTTTGAGCATCTTGAGTGGGTTTTGCTTCATCTTCAAGGTAGATATGATGCATGCATTTAGCTAGACTTATCTCTTTTTATGTCAGCAATGGTCCATCCAATGGTAGATCTGTGCTCCCTAAGAACTTTCAACAATTTCTCATCTTCTCCAATACTTAAATTGGCAGCCACAATCATAGGTAATGTCTTCTTTTCTCCCAATAGGCATAAGTCAAATGTTCTGACAGCTGTTTAAATTCAAAGGTTGGTGCCTGGACAATAGAAGGGAGAAGAGTGGTATTAGTAGGTATGATAGATTCAAATGGAGGAGCATGCTTACTTGGATGTTTTGGAGAGGCCTCAAGGAGGTGCACAGCTTTGATGATGTCACCAGTAACATCTTTAAGTTCTTACTCAATATCCACTTCTGTGAAGCTATGAGTAACAGTAGTCTCCAATGGATCTATATGCTGGACCTGAAAAGCTTGCTCAACAAAACTTTGCATCATACATACATTAAAGCATTCTATATCATCTTGAGGTAGTTTTAATGCATCAAATATTTTAAACTCTATTTTCTCACCATTTACCTTCATACTTACTATACCCTTTTTTCACACAAATCTTTGTATTAGCAGTTCTCATGAAGGGTCTTCTTAATATGATGGCCATAGGTAATGGCATAGGGCATTCTTCCATATCTAACACAATAAAGTTAGCAGGTAATATAAACTCACCTACCTTTACCAGGACATCCTCAAGAATACCTCTAGGTCTTTTGATGCTTCTATCTGCCAACTGCAAAGTGATGGAGATCGGTTGAAGCTCCCCTAAACCTAGGGTTTTGAATACTGTGTATGGTAGTAGATTGACACCTACTCCCAAATCTAGCAATGTCCGCTCAAACAGCTGGTCACCTATCCCACAGGGAATAGTGAAACTACCCGGATCTTTCAGTTTTGGTGGTAGTTTTCTTAATAGCACAACACTTACCTCTTCAGTTAAGGCTACCATCTTATGTTCCTAAAACTTCCTCTTATGAGTGCAACAATCTTTTAAAAACTTAGCATAAGTAGGTATTTGTTGTATTGCATCTAATAAGGGAATGTTTATTTCAACTTTCCGCAAGGTTTCAAAGATATCAAGCAGTTTATTTTCTTTCTTTTGTTTAACTAACCTTTGCGAGAAGGGTGGTGCATTCACCTTCTCTGTCTCACTTACCTTTGATGTCGATGGTTTCTCTATAGATGCTGTTGCAGATTCATTGGTCCCTATCGCCTTACCATTCCTTAGAGTTGTGACAGCTTTCAGTTGCTGGTGTCCCCCTGGGTTTGGTAGTGTTTGAGCTCGAAGCTTACCTTGCTTTCTACCACTCAATTCTTTAGCCAGTTGCCCCATTTGTACCTCCAGCATTTGAATGGCTTATTTTTGTTTTGCAGTGGTCTGTCTTAACTCAGTCTAAAATTGCCTTTCATCTGCTATGAACTAATCTTGTGAACTCATCAACTATTTTTGTTGGGATACTAACTGTTGTTGCTGCGTTGCTAGTTGCCTCATAAGACTCTCTAGGTCATTTTTCTTTGTTTCAGGAACTGAGTGGACTGCTGGTTGGGAGATCCTTTGTTGCCCTTGACTATTCTGATTATTGCTCCAAGAAACGTTTGGGTGATTTCGCCATCTAGGGTTGTAAGTGTTTGCATATGGATTGTTCTTTGGCGGATAGTTGTTTGGTCCCACAAAATTTGCTTACTCAAGGTTTGCAAATGAATACAAAGGACATGTCTCAGTATTATGATCAAATTGAGAACATATAGCACAGACCTGGAGTGGTGTAACTGGTGGATTAGGTGATGCATTCTGAGCAGCCATGGCTTTAACTAGAGGAGAATTGCTGGGTGTGTTCACTTAAGGTCTCGAATAGCTCCATGGCTTATTCGTTGCCTTTTTCCCTCAGCACTCCTCCACAACCTAAATCCACAATACTTTTATTAGTATCACTTAAACCTTTATAGAAAGCTTGTACCAGTTCATCTTGAGGTAGATTGGGATGTGGGCATTTAAGTAGCAGCTCGTTGAAATGTCCCCATGCCTCAAAGAATAGGTCTCCATCTTTTTGTTGGAAAGACTGAATCTCCTTCCTCATTTGCCTCGTCTTTTGGGCTGGAAAAATTTTCCTTAGGAATTTGCTGGCCAACTCCTCCCAAGTATGGATAGAAACTGCAGGCAATGAATTGTATCACAGTTTAGCATTATATTTTAAGGAAAAAGGGAAAAGAATTAACCTGATTCCTTCTTGGTCTAAGCCTCGGATGTGCTGGAATTTGCAGAGATCGAAGAACTCTCGAAGGTGTAAGTGTGGATCCTCATTAGGTGTACCCCTAAAGTGAGTCAATGCACTGAGTATCTGCGAAGATATGTAGTAGTTGCCTTTCACCTCTAGTTGATAAGCAATGCAAGATGGCTGGTCGAGGTTCCATGGGATGAAAGATTGCTTCATCGGTCTCCGCTCAAGTGGTTGTTGATTTTCGATATGTTCCGCCATTGGTGCTTCTTCCTTGATCTCTTCTTCTACCTCTTCAAAGTTGTCTCTAAGCCTTTGTTGGATGGTCCGCTCAAGCTCGGTATCGAGAGGAAATAATCGATCTCCTTTTATCTCGGTCTATTCCATAGTTCGAATCCGTAAAACCCTCAAGGTAGATGGACTTACCCCTCTTCTCATAAACTAGCCCTACTTCTGGGCTTCCCTTCAAGTACCTCAGCAACCACTTCATCCCAAGCCAATGCTTCTTTTCAGCATTACTCATAAACCTGCTGAGAACACTTATTGCATGAGCAATATCAGGTCTAGTGCTTACCATGGTGAACATAACAGGACCAACAGCACTAGAATAAGGGACTTTTTTCATTTCTTTCTTCTCCACCTCCGATCTTGGACATTGATCGCTAGAGAACTTGAAATGACCAGCAAGAGGAACCTTCACTGGTTTACTATCTTTCATAGAGAACTTAGATATCATCTTCTCTATATAGGAAGTTTGAGAGATCTTCAATCTGTTTCTCTCCCTTTCCTGGATGATACACATCCCAAGGATCTTCTGTGCATAGCCAAGATCCTTCATCTCAAACTCCTCACTGAGTTGAGCGTTTAATTTCCTTATCCTCTCCGTGTTGCTCCCCAGCAACATGTCATCAACATAGATGAGGATGATCACCACTTCCTCAACCTTCTGCCCCTTATAGTACAAGCACGAATCATAGTAGCTCGTCATGAAACCCAAGCTAATTACAAATGAATCAAACCTCTTATTCCATTGCTGAGGTGATTACTTCAGGCCATAGAGAGATTTCTTTAATTTGCACACCAACTCTCCCTGCCTTCCTTCCTCATAGCCTTTGGGTTGCCTCATGAAAATGGTCTCATCGAGCTCTCTATGTAAGAATGTTGTCTTCACATCCATTTGCTCAATTTCCCAATCAAATTGGACCACCAATGCTAACACTATCCTTATCGTCTTGTACTTCACAACTGGTGAGAAGATTTCGGTGAAATCTATGCCTTCTTTTTATGTGAATCCCTTCACCACCAGCTTAGCTTTATACCGGACTTTATCCCCTGGAGTATTCCCTTCTTTGATCTTGTAGATCCATCTATAATCCACAACTCTCTATTTTTCTGGTTTGGGCACCAACTCGCAAGAGTTGTTCTTCATCAAAGAATCCATTTCTTCCTCCATAGCCAGCTGCCACTTTGACGAATCCTTACACTCCATGGCTTCCATGTAAGTTTCTGGTTCAACCTCACCTTCTATCCAAGGAGCTGCTACATTAGCATCTAAAAACCCATATCTCAAATGTGGTTTAACCACCCTCCTTCCCCGGTCCCTTATGAGCTGGTAGTCATTATGACTTGCTGCATCAACCTCTTCTTGTTCATCCTCTTCTTGAGTTTCTTGAGCATGGCCTTCATTCAAGGGCTCTACCTGGTCTGAACCCTCTTGCCTCCTTTGCTCTACCTGAACTGAATTCTCCTTGATGCGATGCTCCATAACTTCTGGACTAGTTTGCTCACTAGCCCTTGCAGGGTTAGTTTTCTCCATGTAGGGAAATAACAATTCATTAAAAATAACATCCCTACTTATAATGAGTTTCATGCATTTCTTTTCTAAAGATCACAACCTATATCCCTTAACCCCATCACCATATCCTAGAAATACACATTTTCTAGATCTTGGGCTAAGTTTATCCTCCTTTAGATGTGCGTATGCAGCTCGTCCAAAAGTCCTAAGGTTACTTAATTCAGGGGTTTTCCCACTCCACATCTCCATGGGAGTCTTAAGCTCTAAAGCTCTAGAGGGTCATCTATTTACCAAGTATGTAGCTGTAGCCACAGCTTCTCCCCAAAAATATTTTGGTAAATCGGATCCTATTAACATGCACCTAACCTTTTCCATAAGGGTTCTATTCATCCTTTCAACAACTCCATTTTGCTGAGGTGTTTTTACAACCGTTCTATGTCTTAGAATTCCATTTAATTCATAGAATTTACCAAAATTCTTATTGCAAAATTCTAAGCCATTATCGGTTCGTAAAGCCTTAACTACCCTACCTGTTTGAGTTTCCAGCAACTTCTTCCACACAACAAATTTATCTAAGGCATCTGATTTATTTCTAAGTAAATAAACCCACACTCTTCTTGAATAATCATCAATTAAAGACAAAAAGTAAAAGTTGCCTCCCTATGTTGGTGTTCTTGTTGGTCCCCAAAGGTCCGAATGAATGTAGTCAAGAATCCCCTTAGACTTGTGCACTCCGATGTTGAAGCTGACCGAGTGTTGCTTCCCAAAAATGTAACTCTCACAGAAATCCAGTTTCTCTACTTTGTCTCCTCCAAGTAGACCATCCTTGCTAAGAACTTGCAGGCCCTTTTTGGTCATATGTCCCAAGCGAGTGTGCCAAAGGTCTGCCTTATCTATCTCAGCCATCAAGCTTGCTGCTTGATCATTGATTTCTGTCTCTCCGATCATCTCATAGAGTCCATTATTTCTTGCTGCCTTGATCACTACCAAAGATCCGTTGGTCACCTTGATCTTTCCTCCCTCTACTTTGCATGTATACCCCATGGAATCCAGCTGCCCCAATGAGATCAAATTTCTCTTCAAATCTAGAAAATACCTCACATTTCGCAGCAGTCTTGTGACTCTATCAAACATCCTCAATTGGATGTCTCAAATCCCCCTCACTTGGCAAGAATTGTCATTCCCCAAGAAGACCCTTCCATCATTGATCTCCTTGAAATTCTTGAACCATTCCTTGTGAGGGCACCTGTGATAAGTGCACCCGGAATCCTTTATCCACTTTTTGCTGCCTTGCCTCCTGCTCACATTTGAGCACACAATAAGCATATCATCTTGCTATTCTCCTTTGGCAACCGAAGCCTCTCTATTGTTGGTATGGCTTCTTCTCTCATCCCACATCTTCTTCTTGCAATCTTTCTTGAAATGGCCCTCCTTGTTGTAGTAGAAGCACCTCTTTCCAAATCTTGATTCGGAATATACTCTCCCATGGCTTTGCCCTCTACCTCTTGATTTCTCCCGGTAGTTTCCATGGTTGCTACTGCCATTCTGAGTTGCTGGCTTTTCTCTTACGAACATCCCATCTCCACTTGATGACTCCTTCATCTTGGCTTTGAAGTCATGTGCCCTTATGGCATTGATCATAATCTCCTTGGTTAAAGTATCCCTTCCATACTCAATAGCATTAATCAAATTATCAAAGCAATCAGGAAGATAATTTAACAAAATGACAGCCAATTGTTCATCGGGGAATTTAATACTACAACTAGGTAAATCTTGAACTAGTTTATTAAAGACATCAAGATTATCTTGCAACTCTTTACTAGGATCCATTTTAAAAGCAAAGATTCTTTTAAGAAGATAAATTTTGTTAGGGAGAGTTTTGGTAATAAACAACTCATCTAGTTTCTTCCATATGACAGCCATATCTTCCGAGTCTCCGCAATCCCTTATGACACTATTCGACATGTGCAAGAAAATGGTGCTGTAAGCCATCTTCTTCATCTCAATCCGCTGGTCCTCAATGACACTTGCTGGAAAAGCATCATCTTCTCCAATAGCGAAGTCCACTTTCTGTTGCATAAGAACAGCCTTGATCTTCCACTTCCATAGGGAAAAATCTCCCTTTCCATCAAATTTCTCAACCACGAAATTTGAAGCCATCTTTGCGGACAAGATCCCAGATTTATGCAATACCCATAAATGCTTTCTTCAACCTCAAGAACACGATTGAAGATGGATCTTAACACTGTTCTTGAATAACCCTCAAGAACACGATCTGATCTTGATCTTTACTCCGTTCTTGAATCACCCAAGAAGTTGATCTTTGATTCTTAGAGTCTTGACTTCGTAACCTTCTTGTTCTTTCTCCGATACCCAACTGTACAAGCTCTAATACCACTATTGGAAATCACCTTGACAAGATACCCAGGTGGTGATCTTCCAAACACCCAAGTCTAGAATGACTTATAGAAAGAAATACAGCAATCGAAAGAAAGAAAGAAAAGAAGATAAGCAATTTGTTATCGAGGTTCGGCAATAGCCTACGTCCCCGTGAGTTCCTCTGAACTCTCTGCACTAAATCAATGGTTCTTTACAATTACAGCAATCCTCTTCAAGAAACCTCAAGTTCTTGAAGAAACCAAGAAGAGAAGAAAGAAGATGATAAGAACTATTACAATGCTCTCTATCTATACTACTCTCTCTTCTTTACAACCAGCCTCTCTACAATGAGTCCCTCTTGTGTTTTGTGTCTTTGCACTCTCACACAATTCTCTCTTGTATTGTGTCTTGTCACTCTTTACAATTGATCTCAAAGTATGTCACAAAGTTGTGTTGTTGATAATGAAGCTAGGTGACCCTTTATATAGTGCACCAACTTCTTGTCTAATCTTGAGAGTTAATCTGCACCCTTAGATCTTGATGACCACTTAACCATGGCCCTCCATCAATCCTAAGTGGTGCTGTGCATTTTAACCTTGCATCCATGCACCTAAGAAGAGGCTTAAAAAAGCTGTCCATGTGTGCCTCAGTGTGCCTAGCGCTGCGGCACTGAACAGGGCATGCTACGGCACTAGGCAAAGCACCATTTTCACCACTTGTTGAGTGGTGCGGCGCTACCCTTGTTCCAGCAACTCTCTTGCTGGGCGGTGTAGCGCTGGTAAAGGAGCGGTGCCGCACACACTGATGCTGCCCTTCACACAGCTCTGCGCACTCTTTTGCCTTGCTGAATAAAGGTGTGCACACATACCCAAAGTGATGCACACACGTGTGTGCACTCCTTTAACATGCTGAAATTTAATCTTCCAACCTTGTTTTAGACTTTAACCATATTTGAACCATGTTTAAACCTTAAACAAATACCAACATGTGTCCTTCAGTGATAAATATTTTCAACAACGGCCATCGAGAGACATATATCCCTTGCAGGTAGTGAAAAATATTTTCACCAAGAGAAAATTCCTTCGCTGATAGATAATTTTCCTCGGTATTGTGTTTTTAAATTTCTTAAAAAATATTTTTTTATGTTTTTTTTGAAAAAAAAATATTATTGTTAAGGGAATTTTTGCCCTTGGTGTTAATATATTCATTTAAAATTAAATTTAAATTTGGAAAATTAATATTACTGAGGGATTTGTGCCCTCGATGTTAATATATTCATTTAAAATTAATTATAAATTTGAGGAATTAGTATTACTGAGGGACATAATATTATCACCGAGGGTCAATCATAAGCTAAACCTAAAAACACAGATCCTTTATTCCTCCTTCACTTCTCTTCTCTTTCCCTGCGGTCTGCTGTGCCATCCTCCTCCTCCTACCATTTTTGTTCCTTCACAAATTCTTGAACTCTCCCTCTCTCATCTTTCCTTCATTTCTATCATTTTTCTCTTTTTTTCTTCTTCCCACTTTCTCTCTCCACCCATTTTATGCCTCTCTCTACCCAACCATTTGTAAGTTTCCTCTCTCTTTAGCTTGTTTTGTTATTTATGTTTATTTAATTTATTTTTGCTTTTTAATTTTGGTATATATATATATATATATATATATGAAAGCTTAGGTTAGCATTAGTGGTTTTGTGTTAATCCAAATTCAAGTATTGTTTTCTGAAAATGTAATTGAAATGTGTTAATTTGGTTTAAATTTAGTTATTATTTTGTATAGAAAAATAATTTAAAAATTAGGTTAGCCTTAGTTTAAATTTAAGTATTATTTTTTATAGATAAAAAAATTTAGGTTAGCCCTAGATTGTTATGTTAGTTTAAATTTAAGAATTGTTTTATATAAAGAAAAAAATTAGGTTAGCCTTATAGATTGTTATATTAGTTTAAATTTAAGAATTATTTGTATAAATATAAAAAAAAAAAAAAGGTTAGCCCTAGATTGTACTATGTTAATTCAAATTTAAAAACTATTTTTAGGGAAAAAATAATTAAAAAATTAAGTTAGTTTAAATTTGCTATGTTACTTTAAATTTAAGCATTGTTTTGTAAGAAATAATAATAATAAATTTAAGGTACCACCTAAATTTTGCTATGTTAGATTAAATTAAATAATTACTTTGTATGAAAAAATATATTTTTAATATGTTAGTTTAAAAAATTAATCATTCTGAGATGCTAGTATATGGATTGTATCTAATTTAGCAGTAATTATATGAATTTTTTTAAAGTTAATCGTGTATGGATTGGTTGAGTTGGATTTTATTTGATTTGATAAGTTATTTTGGCATTTGAAATTTTTTGGGGAAGTCCAAGAAATAGAGGAGGCTCTATCAGATTTTTCATAGATTTTCTATTAATACTTGACATTTGTTTTACTTGTCTTATGCATTTTTATTATTTACTTCTGATGGAGCCCACAAAACCTTGGTCCAATAAGACGTATACATGTGGATTCTAGCATCACCAATAGGACGATGACACGTGTCAAACCTTCCACAGCCTGGCAAAGCACACGTGGAGCGAGCAGACTACACAACCACCACGTCAAAGCGTGATTAGCGGGCCTAATCTCCTTTGGAACACGCGACCCTCTGACACACGCTACTCACTGAGCACGCGATTAAGATCTCTCTCTAAAGCCTGGGATCACAAGGGCAGGGCCATCCCTCTTCCCACGTGGGCAACCTCCACTCGGAAGACTATAAATATCCTAAGGTATGTAAGTCCAAGGTACAACACTTGTTCATTTCACAGACAACCTGCATAAATTCACTTTGAAATTAACCCTCGGCCTCAGCCTAACTAGAGCATCGGAGCGCCCTCGGAGGTCTCTCCCTCACCTCCTTCTGAGGGTCCTTTAGTTCACCCCTGCTTGCTTGTTCAGGCCCCGAGAGGTCAACCCCATATCCTTGGGTGTCAATGCCATGTCAGCAGTAACAATTTCGAGGCATCAACAGATTGGTATCGTTCGTGGGAAATCACCATCTCTCGCTAGCAGTAAAAGCGAAGAAGTATAAAGAACTCATCTGTTGTTATATCGCCCAGAAACACCAAAAAAAAGACCGACAAGGGAGTCCTAACGGCGTGTTCTGCCCCCATCCGGGGCAGCACCCAGAGCCAACGATTTAGGCCCAAATTAACCGTGATCCTCGAACGCGCAACCACTGAGTCAAGCAGACAACCCCCCATTAGAGAGCGGCGCCCACATCACTCTGGGACCAACTCCCTCGACTCCGAGAGAGTGGCCGCGCATCCTTAGACTGCCCTTGTGACTCAGGCTCAATTCCAAGAGCTCTCCCGAATGATAGCCGACCTAGCTGCCCAAGTCCAAGGCGGAGGTCAGCAGCCCTCATTTTCTCCTCACCAAAATCCCGAACAAGCGGAATCTTTCGATAGCGAAGATCCGGCCTGCAACCATTCTATTGCCGAGCCCTCGCTGCACTACGGCTGGTCCAAAGAAAGCTCCTCTTCTAAGAGTAACTTTAACCTAGACAGGCGATTCGAAGAGATGGAAGAGAAAATAGAAAGAGCCCTCAAGCATAAAAGCCACAGTATCTTAGATGAGCTCGGTATCCAAGACCCTCCATTCACGGAAGACGTCCTCGAGACCCCGCTCCCCGCCTAACTTCAGAATGCCGCAAATCAGGATGTACAACGATTCAGCAAACCCTCTGGACCATTTGCAACATTACAAAACGACTATGATGCTGCATCGGCATTCTGACCCTATCATGTGTCGCCCCTTTGCCCTAACTCTTAAGAAGGTCGCGGGTATGTGGTATTCGCGTTTGAAGCCAGGGAGCGTTGGCAACTTTAAAGAGCTCAGTTACACCTTCGCCTCTCACTTCCTTAGCAGTAAGGGGCCGAATAAGACCTTAGAGAGCCTGTTCAATATTGTTTAACACCGGGGAGAGAGGCTTCGAGCCTATATATCCAAGTTCAATACAGCCGCATGGGAAATCCCTAACCTCAACCCAAATGTCCAAATGCTGGCGTTTAAAAACGGGCTGAGGTCCGAGATCTTCAGCTCCAAACTCACCCGGCACCCGCTTAAAGACATGAATGAGGTCTTAGCTCGAGCCGAGAAGTATATGTTGACGGAGGACGACCAAGCCTTTATGAGAGAAAGAGAAAGAGAAATAAAGAAGAAGAGAAAAGACCTCGACCCTCAGAGAGGAGCGGTCAAAAGACCCCACCAAGAAAGCAGGTATAAACCCCACCCCCGGCTTGATGTCTTCACCCCTCTTAATGAATCCAAGACCAACGTTCTAATGCAGCTTCAAGACAGGTCAATCCTCTAGTGGCCGCCCAAAATGCCACACCTCGATGGAGACCAAAGAAAGTGGTGACGATTCCACAGGAACTACGGGCACGACACAGAGGAGTGCCACAATCTAAAGGTGCAGATTGAAGCTCTCATCAACCGAGGGCACTTGAAGGAGTTCACAGAACCTCGGGGAAGGGAAGCACCCGTCCAGCTAAGGAGAGACCTCGGACGTCCTCGTCCTCAGTAGCAAGAGCGACGGGACCCTCAAAAAGACCCCAGGCCCGAGCAGGAAAAGCCCAGTCAAAGGAGTCAGGAGGTGGTGACTACCACCCGAATCATCAAGACAATCTGCGGATGTCCAACTGCCGGAGGTAGTTCAGGTTAGGGCAACAAGACGTATGCTAGAGCTGTGGCCTTCGTCAGTGGCCCCCACAAGCTAAGAAAGTCAAGTTTGGTGATCTCCTTCATGGATGATGACTTGGAAGGTGTGCAGACTCCTCATGACGACGCGGTAGTGGTCTCTCTCCTTATGGCCAACTATGAAGTAAGGCATGTCCTAATTGACAATGAGAGCTTAGCAAACATCCTGTTCTATGACGCCTTCTAGCGCATGGAACTGAAAGATTAGCGCTTAGAGCTAGCCTCAGCCCCTTTTTATGGTTTCGATGGATCCCCTATGTTCGCGAAAGGAAGTATAGCCCTCCCCGTTACCGCAGGAGCAGTGCCACGGAGGACCACATTCCTAGTAGTCAAGCAGCCCTCCTCTTACAACATGATCCTCTACCTACCTACCCTCAACAAGTTGAAGGTTGTTGTCTTCACTTATCATATGAAAGTCAAATTCCCCACCAGTAAGGGGGTTGGGGTGGTCAAGGGAGACCAACGAGCTTCTCGATCTTGCTACTTAAATGCCATTAAGGAAGGGAAAATGATCAAAGCACTGCCCCTCGAGATGGAAGACCTTAGGGATGAGATAAAGACTCCAAGAGGACGGCCTATAGAAGAGCTGACTTCAGTCCCCCTTGGAGAGGACCCCTCTCGAACCATCCAGATCAGATCAAATCTCTCCGAAAGCCACAGGGAGGATCTCCTCTCCCTTCTAAAAAAAAATAAGGACTTGTTCGCCTGGACTACATCAGACGTGCCTGGGATTGACCCCAGAACCATTGAGCACTACCTGAACGTTGATCCGAAACACAAGCCAGTCATTCAAAAAAAAAAGAACTTTCACCTTAGAATGTCAGGTCGCCATTAAGACAGAAGTGGATAAGTTGCTTGAGGCCAGCTTCATCCGAAAAGTATAGTACCCCGATTGGGCGTCTAACATGGTGATGGTTCGGAAGGCCAATGGAAAGTGGCGAATCTGTATCGACTTCACCAACTTGAACAAGGCCTATCTCAAAGATAGTTTTCCCCTACCTCGGATTGACCAGCTGGTATACGCTACTTCTGGGCACGAGCTCCTTACTTTCATAGATTCATATTCAGGTTACGACCAGATCCTTATGTATGAACCCGACCAGGACAAGACCGCCTTCATCACCAATCAGGGACTATACTGCTACAAAGTAATGCCCTTCAGACTCAAAAACGTCGGTGTGACCTATCAAAGGTTTGTGAACAAGTTCTTCAAGGAACAGATTGGATAAAACATGGAAGTCTACGTAGATGACATGTTAATCAAAAGTAAAAAGGCACGAGACCATGGTTCCGACCTAGAAGAAGTCTTTAGGGTACTATGAAGACACAAAATGAGATTGAACCCGACGAAATGTGCATTTAGAGTAACAGGGGGAAAGTTCTTAGGCTTCATGGTCACCCAAAGGGGAATAGAAGCCAGTACAAAAAAGATAAAGGCCATCCTCAATATGACTCCCTCAAAGTCCATAAAAGAAGTACAACGGCTCACCGGGCGAATAGCAGCCCTGAATCATTTCATGTGTAAGTTCGCGAAAAGATGCCTACCTTTCTTCAAGGCCATCAGAAATGCAAAAGATTTTACTTGGACAGAGAATTGCCATGAAGCATTTGAAGAGCTAAAGAAATACCTAAGCTCGCCCCCACTCTTAACCAAGCCGCTCCCAGGTGAAGAACTGTTTCTATACTTATCGGCTGGGCAAAGCACTGTAGCCTCCGTCCTGATCTAAGAAGAGGAAGGCATTCAAAAACCCATCTATTACGTCAGCAAGATCCTCCATAAAGCAGAGGTGAGGTATCCTCCTATAGAGAAGGTTGCTTACGCCCTCGTAGTGATTGCACGGAAACTTCGACCATATTTCCAAGCGCACACCATTATCCTCCTAACTAACCAGCCCCTGAGACAAGTCCTGCATAACCCAGATGTTTCTGGATGAATAGTCAAATTGTCAGTAGAACATGGGGAGTTCAATATTCAGTACCACCCCCACAAGGCAATCAAGGGTCAGGCCCTAGCTGATTTTATTGTTGAAATAACTTTCTCTATAGAACCAAGCGAAAGAATAGGATCAGTGCCAGATGAGTCGCCTCTGAGGTGGACCCTTCATGTAGACGGATCATCAAACACCACGGGAAACAGGGCAGGGCTCATCATATGAAGCCTGGATGGCTTCGTAATCAAGTACGCCTTAAGATTTAAATTCAAAACCTCCAACAACGAGGCCGAGTATGAGGCCTTGCTCGTCGGTTTGAAATTAGCAAAAGCATTGGCCGCCGAAGTTCTGGAAGTGTACAGTGACTCACAGTTGGTGGTAAGTTAAGTTACGGGGGAATTTGAGGCTCGAGGAGGAAAAATCGCCCGGTACTTCGAGAAAGAAAGAGAATTCATCGCCAGGTTCAAAAAGTTTCGGATAACTCATGTCCCACGAACGGAGAATTTGAAAGTAGACGTTTTAGCTTGGTTGGCCTCGTCCCAGCACCTCGAATCAACCCAAGCTGTGTACCTAGAAATCCTCTCTGTCCCAAGCATAGACGAGACTCCGGTCTTGCACGTAGTAGAGGAAAAGACATAGATGGACCCGATTCTCCACTACTTGAAAGACGGGGAAGTCCTGGGCAAAAGAACGAAGCAAAAAGGCTAATCTCCCGTGTCTCTCGGTACACAGTCATAGATGGGCAACTATATAAGAGGGCTCTAACTGCCAACGGTACTTCCCCATGCCACATCAACTAGCCAACCTCCTCACCTTGATCACCAATCCTCTCCCCTTCGTTATGTGGGGAATGGACATCCTTAGCTCATTCACCACGACCTCCAAGCAAAAAAGGCATCTCATCATTGTTATCGATTACTTCACCAAGTGGGTCGAAGCAGAGCTATTGGCCAGTATCACAGATCATCAGACCAAAAACTTCATCTAAAAGTCGATTGTATGTCGCTTCGGTATACCTCGGGTGTTGGTCACTGACAATGGCAAGCAATTTGATAGTTCCCGGTTCAAAACGTTCTGTGAAGACCTCCACATTGAACATCGATTCTTGTCTGTTGGATACCCGTAAGTTAATGGCCAGGCCGAAGTAACCAATAGAATGCTTCTCCAAGGCATCAAGAAGAGACTCGATGCAGTGGATAAGCAATGGGCCAATCAACTCTCCAATGTCCTTTGGGCATATCAAACAACTGTTCATACTCCAACAGGGGAGACCCTGTTCTTCATAACGTACAGATCTGAAGCTGTCATTTCCCTTGAAGTAGGAATACCATCAATACGCATGCAACACTTCGAACCAAGTAACAACGAGAAAGGCTTACGAATGACTGCGGACTTAGTTGATGAAGCACGGGACAAAGCCTAGATTCGCTTAGCTGTATACCAACAGAGGACTGCCCGATACTATAATTTTTGAGTTTGTAACAGGAATTTCAAACTGCATGACCTCGTCCTCCAGAAAAGTGAAGTATCTCGTCCTCGGAAAACTGGAAAACTCATCCCGAATTGGGAGGGCTCGTATAGGATCAGGAAAGTCTGTCGGGTTGGTACCTTCGAGTTTGAGGATTGGATGGCAAGCTCGTTCCACGTACTTGGAATGCGAAAAATCTTTGTAAATTCTATCAGTGATATGAAGTGTAAAAGTAAGAAGTAAGAGAATGAGAACTCAAGTTTGTAGAAATTTCGATATTTCATAAAAGTCCAGATTACAAAAGGGGCATTACCGACCCTAAGTACAAGAAAAAAATAAAACAAAAAACATAGCTATGCTAATCCTCCCGAGGAGCCTCACCCTCAGGAGCCTCATGTGGCTCGGCGCCAGCGGTATCCTCGGCATCCCCGTCGACCGCAGTATCATTCTCTTCTGAGGAGGACTCCAGCTCGAGGTCAAAGAATTCAGTCTCTAGGAAGAGGGCCTCGGCCTTTCTCTTAGCCTCACAGAAGCCCTTAAGGAATTGGCCTTCGGCTTCCTCCAACAACGCCTCATTCTCCTCTACGACCTTACGCATGATCTCCATCGCCTCTGCCTGGGCCTCACGCTCAAGCTCATGGGTCATGTCCCTATCCGCCCTGATGGCAACCTTTACTCGGCACCGCTGATCCGTCTCTAAAATGGTGTCCTCCTTAGTCCTTTCGGCTGCCTCGAGGGAGGAGGACAACGCTTGGCGGAGCTCTCGTGTCTCGTCAAGCTTCTGTTCGGCCTTACCCAAATGCTCAATAATGTCCATGCTACGACGAGCAAGAACTCCAACAAGAACACCAGTCTAAAACAAGCACAAAAGGCATTGTAAATAATAGTTGGAAATTAGAAACTAAGGAACTAAATAGAAAAGGGAAAGGTTATACTTGGGAGGTCATGGCCTCTACAGCCAAGCACAGCCCCTCAAAGGGCTTTCTACTAAGCTCCACCATGTCACGGGGAGGGATCCCCATGACAAAGTGCTCTCAAGAAACTCTCGGGTGCGTGAACACCGAGTTGTCGACCTTCAGTGCCCACCGAGGCACGAAGGGAACAGTGGCCCTGAGGAGGAGTAAACGCGTCAAGAGCAGTCTGCACCTCTGGAATAGGAGGCCTCAGAGGGCTATCCACTGAAATAGGCACTGGGGTTGAAGCTTGGGCCTTCTTCTTCTTTTGCTACTCCAGAGCCTAGCCACTCCTTTATGAGGCCCGTTTATTCTCCTTGGCCCTCTCCCTTGCTTGAGTAGCCATCTCCATCTCTACACAAAGAACGAGTATTAGTGACTTGAAGAAAACAAATAGCAAATAAAAACTAAGTACTTAAGGTTACCATGCTCTAGGTTCGTTGGGAAGCTAGGAGGGCAGAAGTCGTGCCTATGAAGCTCCTCATTATCTCTAAGGATCTCGGCATCCAAACGCATGACCAGTATTGCCTTTAACGTCTACTGCTCTCGGTGCAAAAGGTGCAACTTCTTGCATTTGCTAGCACGATCTAAACTCCAGCCGAAGGGGACGTTGAAGCTTTCAGCGCTCCTGATGAAGAAGAACGACCTCTTCCACTTCTTTATGGAGGATGACTTCTTTTTCAACATGTTTTTCCTAGCTTTTGAGCTCACCACCACCCACTCGGTCTGCCCGTGCTTGGCTATCTGGAAATGGGCTTTACACATATTGAGGTTCATGACCCCGCCCACTTCCTGACACACTGCTATGAAAGCCATGATCAGCCGAACTGAATTGAGCACCAGCTGGCTCAGTGGGATACCGAAGTATCTGAGCACGAAGCAAAAGAACGGGTGGAGAATGAACCTAAGCCTGGCCTTTATGTGCTATTTATAAACGCACAGCTCATAAGGTGCGCAGCTCGGAAGGGAGTGGCAAGCCCTCTCTCCACCCTCTGGTGCTCGTAGGGCATATTCCATGGGGATTCTATAAGTCATCCTCATCCCTGGAAGCTCCACCTCCCTCACTGCACTCAAAATAGAATTAGCCTCAAACATTCATTCCTTCCTCTCTGCCACCGAGGCATCTTGCCTAATATTGACCAGCATGGAATCAATTTCATCCTCCTCTCCAGAAGTTTCTCCTCCCTCTTCATCCTCTTCTACATCATCTCCCTCAGGGAGAAAGGGTACCAGAGCGAGGGCATCCTCCTGAGGAACAATCTCCAAGGAGGAGACGTCCTCGTTGGAGGAAGCACCCATGGCTTCCTCCAGCTCCCTTAACAAATCTCTGCTAATCTCACTATCGTTATGCTCGAACATTGTATGAAGAAATGACTCACTAAAAGAAGGCACAAGGGTTGTGTATGGCTTCAAACTCTCACTATACCAAGTGCTCTCAATGTTCCTCTCAAACTCCGAGTGCTCTCAAGATTTCTTTCTCTCAAAAAATGCAAGTGAGGAGAAGAGAGGAAGAAACTCTCCTTATATAAAGGTCGCAGCAACAAGAACGAGGAACATTAATTCACCCTCCAACTAAAAAGATATAACCTTTGATGTCACTCAGGCACCGTTCACTCTCCTCAAGGTACCAGCTGTTATAAAAGCGCGACCCTTCCTATGCCCCAGGCGCCGCCATCCCAAATTAATGCGTAATTAAAAAGTCCATGGACCAAGAAAATGGAGCCTCTGGGCCCTGGAAAATGAAGCCCATGGGCCCAAAAAGAGAAAGCCCATAGGAAAAGAAGAGCTCATGGGCCCAAATTAAGGAAGTCCATGGAAGAAGAAGACCAAAAAAGGCCTAAAATCTCTAAGTACCGAGCATATAAGCTGCTTGTCATATGCTTGGTCAAAAATCTCTAAGTCTAAGCGTATGAGTTGCTCCTCACACGCTTGGTTAAGAATCTCCAAGTCCAAGCATATGAGTTGCTCGTCATACACTCGGTTAAGAATCTCCAAGTCTGAGCATTTGAGTTGCTCCTCACACGCTCGGTCAAGAATCTCCAAGTCTGAGTGTATGAGCTGCTCCCCATAAGCTGGGCCTAAAATCTCCAAGTACCGAGCATATGAGCTACTTCTCATACGCTCGGTCAAAAATCTCGAAGTCCGAGTGTATGAGGTGCTTGTCATACGCTCTGTCAAGAACCTACAAGCCCGAGTGTATGAGCTACCCCTCACGAACTTGACCAAAAATCTCCAAGTCCGAGCTTTTGAGCTGCTCCTCACACGCTTAGCCTAAAATCTCCAAGTACCGAGCATATAAGCTGCTTGTCATATGCTCGATCAAAAATCTTCAAGTCCGAGCGTATGAGCTGCTTGTCATACACTCAGTCAAGAACCTCCAAGCTCGAGTGTATGAGCTGCACCTCACACGCTGGGTCAATAATCTCCAAGTCCGAGCGTATGAGCTGTTCATCATATGCTCGGTCAAGAATCTCTAAGTCTGAACGTTTGAGCTGCTCCTCACACACTTGATCAAGAATCTCTAAGTCCGAGCGTATGAGTTGCTCCCCACAAGCTCGGCCTAAAATCTCCAAGTACTAAGCATATGAGCTGCTTGTCATACGCTCGGTCAAAAATCTCCAAGTTCGAGCGTATGAGCTGCTTGTTATACGCTCGGTCAAGAACCTCCAAGCCCGAGCGTATGAGCTACCCCTCACACGCTCGGCCAAAAATCTTCAAGTCTGAGCTGCTCCTCACACGCTCGACCTAAAATCTCTAAGTACCGAGCATATGAGTTGCTTGTCATACGCTCGGTTAAAAATCTCCAAGTCTGAGCGTATGAGCTGCTTGTCATACACTCGGTCAAGAACCTCCAAGCCTGAGCGTATGAGCTGGTCCTCACACGCTCGACCTAAAATCTCCAAGCACCGAGCATATGAGTTGCTTGTCATACACTCGGTCAAAAATCTTCAAGTCCAAGCGTATGAACTGCTTGTCATACACTCGATCAAGAACCTCTAAGCTCGAGTGTATGAGTTGTTCCTCACATGCTCGGTCAAAAATCTTCAAGTCCGAGCATTTGAGCTGGTCCTCACACACTCGGCCTAAAATCTCCAAGTCCCAGCTTATGAGTTGCTTGTCATACACTCGGTCAAGAATTTCCAAGTCTGAGCTTGTGAGCAATTTGTCATATGCTCGGTCAAGAATCTTCAAGTCCGAGCGTATGAGTAGCTCCTCACGGCCAAAAATCTCCAAAACACGAAAGCTAAGTTTACCCTGAGATTCCACAATCCGAGGACACTAACCATCGATCCCCCAAAGTCTCTTAGTATGAACGTTCGGCCAAGGCACGGACATCATGTTTTACTTCCTCGAGGCACAAGTACCTGATGAAGTGGGGGGCCTGTGATGGAGCCCACAAAACCCTGGTCTAATAAGACGTCTACACGTGCATTCTAGCATCACCAATAAGATGATGACATGTGTCAAAGCCTCCATAGCCTAGCAAAGCACACGTGGAGCGGGCAGACTACACAACCGCCATGTCAAAGCGTGATTATCGAGCCTAATCCACTCTGGAACACTCGACCCTCTGACACACGCTACTCACTGAGCACGCGATTAAGATCTCTCACTAAAGCCCGAGATCACAGGGGCAGTGCCATCCCTCCCCCCACGTGGGCAACCTCCACTCGGAAGACTATAGATATCCTAAGGTATATAAGTCCAAGGTACAACATGTGTTCATTTCACAGACAATCTGTATAAATTCACTTTGAAATTAGCCCTCAGCCACGGCTTAACTAGAGCGTCGGAGCGCCCTCGAGGGTCTTCCCTTCCCCTCCTTCCGAGGGTCCTTTAGTTCACCCCTACTTACTTGTGCAAGTCCCGAGAGGTCTACCCCATATCCCTGGGTGTCAACGCCATGTCAGCAGCAACAATTTTGCGGCATCAACAACTTCCATGTCTTATGATTTTTTTTATTTGTATATATATCATGCATTGCATCTTATCTTAGAATGCTCGTCTAATGATTAATGAGCGACCCAAATTCTCTCGTTGCTTATCAATTAACATGCTTGCAATGAGAGTGCTTTTGTTCAAATAATCATTGGATTGTCTAGAGTGGATAGTTCAGGAATATGTGATCGATTTTTCAATTTGTAGTTTTTACCTTGTTTTGTTTCTACTAGATTTCAACAGTATCTCTCATTATTCTATGGGTATGCACTAAATTCAGGTTTATCTTCCTCATAGCTCCGAATTTAAGTCGTGTACTTTGATGACTAATAGAAAATGCTACCGAAATCGAGTCGTAACAAAACAAGTTTGGAACTACAAATTGCAAAATCGATCACGCATCCCTGAATAGGTTAGGAACCCCGACCTATTAGTGAATTGGATGATATTGTTAGAAAGCATGCATGATCCATAAGGAATCATTTTGTTGTTTACTATTCGTTATCAATTTTTGTCTAACATATTTCAAACGATCTCGACTCAGTCCTACTTCACCGCTACCGGATATTGATTGCTTCAGGTGTGTAAAACAAAACCTTTGGTTGTATGATAAGTTTATGTTAAATCTATACTTTTTTTATTCTAAGTTAGCATCATTAGAAAATATATATATATACATATATATATATATATACATATATATATATATTTAATGAAGTATTTTTGGAAGATAAAAAAATTGATAACAAAATATATCTTTGGGATTGTATCATGCCTTTTCGATCTATATCTTTTTATATGTACGTAAAAAAAATAATATTCATAATTGAAAGAATATATGTATTTAAAACATTTTATTGACAAAAGATTTATTATTATTTTAGTATTTGGAACGATGTGAGTTGACCGTAACTGAATGGATCGTCGAGTTGTAAATCATACTCTATCTATGTAACTTTTGGGAGGGGTTGAAGTTTTTCTTGACTTTGCAAATGGTAATCCATCGTTTGTGCACGATGGAACTACTCAGGTGTCTTTGTTATCTATGTCAGAATTCTACCTCCTTCATGATCCTCAAGAACTTATTCTAATTAAATATAATCTTCTGCACAATCTCAAGTGATTCCCTTCATATTTCATAGCTATAAAATATGCAGAAAAGCTATATAATATTGAAACAAATATCTTCTTTTTCTGATATGCATCCACGACAACTTTACATATTTTTATGATTAATTAAGATTAAGAGCAACTTCCTCAAAAGCAATACCATCTTCCCACCCATACACCAATTTATATAACCCCTACCCAGACCCTTTTTTTCATTGAAAAAAAAAAAAAAAAAAAAACCTCACTAATAACAACCCACTCCTCACAAAATAACCCATTACTCTCTCTTTTCTCTCAATGGGTGCTCTCCAATATCTTTCCTCTCTCAGCTGTGAATTGAGAATCATACAAGCAAGAAACATAGAGTTCAAGTCCACAGGTAACCTCTTTGTTAGGTACTATCTCTCCACAGGAAACAAGAAAAGAGTTCAACTAAACAGCCAAGAAATCTCCACAAAATCCAACCTCTTTTGGAGCGAGTCTTTCTCATTGGAGTGCCTAGGAACTGAAGACTCCATCAATAAACTAAAGCAAGAAAGCATCGTTTTTGAGCTCCGATGGAGAAATACAGTTCCAGTTTTTAGCAAATTGTGCAAGTCATATCTCTTGGGTAGAGCTGAAATTCCATGGAAAGTTGCTTTTGAATCACCAAACATGGAAATGGAAAGATGGGTAATGATGGATTTGACAAATGATTGTGTTCTTGAAGGTGTTAAGCCTCCTTCATTGCGATTGGCAATGAAAGTTCGAACTCCAGAAATGGTGGAAACAGAGAAGAAGAAGAAGAGAAAGAACATAGATGATCATGATAAATGTGGATGCACAGATGGTGATGGGTGCAGCTGTTCAGATTATGAATTATTTGCGCTAGTGGCTGCTTTGGAGGCACTATAAAGCACAAGCGACAAGGAACTGGCAAACCACGCCACTAACATGTTGCATGATTGATGCGATCATTTTTTTGTTATACTTCCTGTTTCTTAATTAAAAATGTATATATTTGGCGATCGACGAGAGATTATTGTGCAACTCTTCATAAAAAAAGTTCGTTTTGTTCAAACATTTTGAAGATGTAATACTCCATTAATTTCAATAGGGGCAAGTTTTGTGATGAAATTATATATCCAATGGTGTCTTTCACTAAAAGAAAATCTCTTATCAATGACAAATTATCAATTAGCGACAAATTTCACTAAAAGAAAATTTTCTCGGTGATAGATAATTTTCCTTAATATTGTGTTTTTAAATTTCTTAAAAATTATTATTTTTTCTATTTTTATTTTTAAAAAAATATTATTACCGAGAAAATTTTGTCCTTGGTGTTAATATATTCATTTAAAATTAAAATTAAATTTGAAAAATTAATATTATCGAGGGACATAATACTATCATCTGTCAAATTAACAAGACTTAACAACAAAAAAAACCACTGTTTTGGGCCAACCTAGGCCTAACATTGAGCTTAATTTATTTGATTGTGACTTAGTTAAAGGAAACACTAAATTAGCAACATATTATCAAAAAAAATGATTTTATCTTTCTTTAACGTGTGAGGTGAACGGCAAATAGAGGTGGCAAAACTTGACCCACCCGAACCCGAAAATACAGTAAAATATTATGACCTAAAACTCGAGCGACCCAAAACCAAAATGACCTATGACCCGATTCACCTGAGACCCAATAGACCTGAAACCCGATTGACCCGAGACCTGAGCGACCTATGACTCGAGCGGTCCGAAACTTGAATGACTCGTGACTCGAGCGAACTGTGACCCGAACTGACCCGATGTTTTTGAAAGAGAAAAACTAATTGTTTGTCATTTGTATAAAGTAATGGTATCAAGTATAAAAATATAGGTGGCTAAGTACTAAAGTCAAACAACTCAAATTTTTACCTAAATCAAAATAAAATAGTAAACTAGATTTTAGTATGATTCTTTTTTTTTTTTGAAGAAAAAAAAAAGATATCAAGTTGACGTGACAATTGAACATGATGGGTCAACCCAAATCCACCGAAACTCAATTGACCTGATCCGAACATACCCAAGATCTGAGCGACCCACATGACCCGAAACCCGATTGACCTAAAACCCGAGTGACACCTGACCTAATTGAACCGAGACCCACATGACCCAAAACTCAGTTGACTTCAAACCTGGTTGACTCGAAACCCGAACAATATGTGATCCGAACGACCCGAAACCTGAACAATATGTGACCCGAATGACCCGTGACCCAAATGATCCAAGACCTGAAATGGCCCAACCCAAACCCGACCCACCCACCCATTTGCAACCTCTAAAGGCAAACACATGAAAGCAAGAAAAGGAATAGGAAGGGTCCATACCCTAAATGAGAAGATTCTATGGTTTGCATAAAAAAGGGTAGGCTTGCCTTATAACTCTAGTGGGCTCAGGTTTTCCATGGCTGGAAGAATGCTATCATGCTCCTCTAGTGGCCTGAAAGGTTGACAACAAGAGTACAAACACATTTTGTAAACCTTCATTGAACGGACAAGAAACAAGAGGAATTTATCCCACACCAAGGGTTGATAATAAGAAAATAGGGGTCACACCAGAAACTAAGAGAAAATGGGCACCCTAATTTACTCCGTCGAGAGAAAAGGGTAAGCACTAGTGTGCAAAGTGAAGTATGAAATAATAACTCAAATTAAAATTTCAAAAGATTTCCAAGAAACACTTTAAGGTTAAATCTTCCTAGTAGAGTCACCAACTATAGGTATTGCTCCTTTTCGCCCAAGACCCATGCATCTGCTCATTACTCAAGGCCACTCCCCTTAAAGAAGTTGGATATGGCAAGGGTGCGGATTGCGATAAATATGCATATGAAAATGAGAGATACCTACCAAGTCTAATACATACCCTTTATAAGTAGTAGGGAGGCTCTCATGATGGGTGCACTTTTAATGTATTTTTTTGTTACCACGCTTTTAATGTATTAAACAAGAAGTTGTTTGTCATAAAAGCACAAAGCAATGATGATGGTTAAGGAGCCATCATTTGATATTAAAGGGGGTTAAATCTCTTGTCATCGGTCTATGTAAGAAATTCCAAGGCTTGAGAGATTTGGGTACAAAAGAGTGAGGATTTAAAGCTCTCTCTGCTACCTAGACCGAAGTCTAGCCTTTTGTATTTCAAGGAAATTGATTGAAATTTAGATTAAGGTATTATTACCATACACTAATAATAAATACAAGCACAGATTTTCTAATTTATATTCAAACAAAATGACACTGAATATCAACTTTAAAGTAATTCAGTAAAAGTAAGCATGTAAAGGAAATGAATTACTTTAACTATGAAAGAAATAAAATATTAATTATGGATCAAGACTAAGTTACTTTAAACTAGATGAATCAAATTTGAAGACTGAATTAAATATGTGTGATATGCGTGTGGAATAATTCTAAGTGTGTGCGGGTGCACGCAAGAGTGCGCATGTGTGTGCAACATGCGTGCAATAGTGTGCATATGTGTGCAAGTGTGCACGTAAATGTACGCACATGTGTGCAAATGCGTGAAATAGTGTACACATGTGGGCAAGTGTGTGCACAAAAGTGCGCCAGTGTGTGCAAGTGTGTTCAAGTCTGTGGGACAATGTGCACATGTCTTCAAGGTGTGCGCAAAATTGTGCAATTGTGTGTGAGTGTGTGTGACCATGCGCACGTGTATGCAAGGTGCATGCAAAAGTGTGCATGTGTGTAAAAAGTGTGCCCAAAAGTGTGCACCTGTGTGCAAGTGTGTAGAATAGTGCGCACTTGTGTGCACGTGCGTGCAAGTGTGTACATTATTGAATTAGATAGATTGAAACTAAGCTAATTAAACTTAAAGATTAAACTAAATGAATTAAACTAAGCTACTTTAAAGAGAAGACTAAAAAATAACTAGTAACATTTTTAATTGATCAAAGGGGCCCAAAATTAACAAGGACCAAGGGGGTCCAAAATTCTTCCTAATGAATTAAAGTATGTAGTTAATGACAACTTAAAATAAAGCATCTAATTTAGAAAACACAAAAATTCTTAAGGTACTAAACTTAAAAAAGAGACTTTAAAACTACCATTAATTCAATATTGCATTTCTCAAAGGAAGACTACATTATGACAAGCAACTAACCAAAGAAAAGCATATAACTAGTGAGGAGAAAATAAATACTAAGAAACTAGTAATTATCTTAAGACAAATTTTATTAAATGAGCAAAATTAATCAAATTCATTTTCAAGGTGTTTGAACACATAAGCTATGCTAACAACTTATTTTTCAAGAAAGAGAACTTTAACCAGCCTTCTTTTGCTAAGGAAAATTTCCATGCGTAGTGATAATCCTTGGAGATCTGCATGCTCTAGTGGACTTGATGAAGTAGGAAGATTAACTTTGATGAAGGATTAGAAGACCAAAACCAAATAGTGGCCAAAACTAGAAGGAATAACACACTCTTGTTCTTCTTTGTTTCCCTCTTTCTTTTCTTTTTTGTATGCTCTCTTTTGATTACTTTGCTTCTCTCTTTGATTTTTCTAAACTTCTCCCTTTTTTCTCTCTAAGCTTTCTCTATTTTCTCTATTTTTTGCATTACTTTGCCTTAGCTTGTGTTAGCAAATTGGATATTTATAGGAGGAGTAAGGGCTGGCCAAGGGATTAAAAAAAATAATAATAAGGGGTGAAAAGAAGGTTCATAGTTGGCCGTATAGGGAGGGGAAAAGTAGTTTCAACTTTTGAGGTGAAAATGTGTTTCACTTTCAGGGTGTAAAGGTGGGGCTAAAGAAGGTGAGGTGTGGTAAACCAAATGAAAAGAGGGGGAAAAGTCTTTTAGGTGGTTGGCCATGGGGAAGAGGGAGGGGTTTCTTTGAGATGAAAAAAAAGTTAAGAAGAAGGTTTGCAAAAAGGTGAACAAGAAAGTACATTTTGGAGTGTATTCAATAAAGCAAAAACAAGAAAGGTGAGGAGACACTCTCCTTGGTTTGGCCGGTATTTAGGAAGGGAAAAGACACAATTTTCTTTTATTTTTGAAATATAATAAGGTGGAAAAGCTAAGGGAAAAAAGTTCAATTACAAAGCAAAAGAAGGGAGAGGCTTCACACTCTAAAAATATATATATATATATATATATATATATATATATATATATATATATTATTTTTTAGGTGCTATTTTTTGTATAAAATGTGATTTTTTATGCAGAAAAATGTGGTATTTGGCATGTAGGAAATGGTGGAAGCTTAATAAGATAAATTCCAATTAACTAAGCAAAAGAAAAAGAAAAGAAACTCCTTCTTTTAAGTACTCATGATTGTCCAAAGAACGAGAAAATCTGTTGTTTCTTAAGTGTATAGTTGCAGTTTTTTAGGTGAAAAATGTATTATTTGTGTGGAAAGAATGTGGAATTTAGTACAAAAGAAGGTGAGAGAACCTTTGAGAGGGAGATGAGTTCAAAATCAAAAAGAAAGAGGGGGAAAATTCCTCTTTATCGCTGGCCACATAGAGAGGGGAGAGAGACAACTTTTTTCCTTTGTAAAAGAAAAGTTTACCTTAAGAAAAGTGAGTTAATCAAAAGGTGTCAAGTGGAGGGTGAAATTGGAAGTTCACCTTTAAAAACTAGAAGTCTTATTGGGGTTGAAATTTGGGCCAAAAGTATTTGGACTTAGGAAAGATCAATGAAATTTAGTAGATTTTGGATTGGACCAAAATTTAAATAAAGACTTTGATCTTGGATTGATTGAATCAAATAAGGTACAATTGATTTAAACCCAAAGTGGATTAAATAGATTGTACAAAAGGGGCTTGCAATTGGTCCTACTCCTCAATTAATTTCAAACTCTTACATTTATTAAGTCCTAACATACTAGGATCAAAGATTCGTCATAGGAACCCGTGCGTGGTATGTTTAAAAAAATTGGAAGGAAAATGGGTGTCTACAAGTACAGCTACTCCTATTGAAGGAAAGTAAATGCTGATGGATAGATAAATGATTATTGGATGATTGTTTGTGTGTCCCTGATTATGCTCAAACTAACACGCGATTATTGTGTGTAGATGAGGTGTCGATCCCACGAGGAAAAGCGAACTACAAGAGAAAATGTAAACCTTAACACGAAACGATGAAATTCAAATGAGTGAATCTTTGTTTACAAATGAAACTATATGAGAGAGTTGTGAAAATAAGACGAATGATTCAATAAAGAAATAACAAGGTTCCTGGAATCCTTCCTAAGTTCGTTGCCTTATCCCTATCTTGACTCAATAGTTTTATCTCGATTGTTGGTTTCACATCCCAAACAAGCAATCGGTAAATATTCAATCAAATCACATAAACATCCTAATATAATTACTACAAATTACTCTTTAGTTCTGATTCAAGCACACATGACCTATCTTATAGATTGTCAAGAAACGACAATATATTTCAATAACAATACCGCAGTAATGGACAAATCTATAAGATGAATCTACCAAAATCAATCACATCTAACAACTTGACATAAGAAGAGCTTGACTAGACTTATATGGAGGAGAAAGATGCAATCACTGGATTAAGAGTAAATCATCTCATTCTTACTTAATCAAAGAGTAAATCATAAACAATGTTTAACAATGAATCCATACAACTGAATCAAGAATAGAAATAAGAACAACTACACCTAGGAATTCATCCTTTTGCCTTGCTTGGAGATTAGTTAGACATTAGGCTCATGCTTGATCACCTAAAATGGAGAAGAATGTGTTTGCTCATGATTCTAGCCTCATTTTCAATCAAACCTAAGTGTTCTATTAATACCTCATAAGGTTCAAGGGTATTTTCGGGTCAAGAAATGTCATTAAAGCCCTATTTAGGTCGTGAAACAGAAACAGGGGATCGCGCTTGCGCCGTGGCTCAGCTTGGTCCAGGCTGCGGTGCCACCCTAGATCCTGGCTTTTTAGAGGCTTTGGAGGCCGCTGCTCTGCCTGGTCCAGGCTGCGGCGCACAGCCTTGAGTCCAGCCTCTAGCTCAAAAGCTGATGGTTCTGGTGGCTGCGACTCAAACCTTTCCTCGCCACAGCATAGAACCCTAGAAATGGGTTTCTCTTCATTTTGTCCTCCCAAAACCATTCCTTCACTACGATATGCATCGAATCTTCTTGTTTTAAGCAACGTTAGCTTTTCTATCTCTTTCAAACACAAAATACCTGAAAATGCATCGAAATAAATCAACATACCAAGAATGACACTTTAGAACTATTGAGGCATAAATGCGTTATTCAGCCCTAAATTAACCCTAAAATGCTAACAAATAAATACTATTAAGATGCATTTTATGACTCTCATCGTAACCCCCAACTAACTTATTGCTAGTCCCTAGCAATTCAAGCAAAAAAAGATATGAGATGAATTCTAAATTAGAAATCAAAACAAAATAAAGCAATGTTAGCGTTAATCCAAGAGTAATTCAACTTTTTGTCTCAAAAATCGCACATAACACACAACACATAGAATCATTAAATACCACCCAAGTCCAAAAACAATCCAAACATCAACCTCAAAATCGTTATCAACTCTTAACATCCATCTTACCACAAAGCATTAATCCAAACACTCGGATGATTTTATGCACAACATTCATGAATACAAGTCTTGGCCTCTAAAAACATATTAAATTGCGTGACATCAATCACAAATCAAACTCCATAGGCTCACTTTTCAAATCACTCTCCACTAATGTAGAAAAATCACACTACATCGGATCACTAGGTCTTTAATAAGCTTGTAACGTTAGGCTAAGGTAAAGGTCAAGAAAGAACGGGAAGGATTAAACAAATAAAAGAACTCAGTCCCTTAATTTAAACACAACCACTTTAAGCACTAGATAACCTTACTTCAACACCCAACTCATTCAACCATTTTTTCGAGCATTTCTCTCAATAATTCACCATTTTTTTTACTTTCTTTGCCAAAATTTCTCTTCTTTATATATATATATATATATATATATATATATATATATATATATATATTTTAGCACATAACCATTCACCTCTATTTTCATTTTTTTACCCTTTTCCACAGCCCCCAACCTATCTCCGTTAATGTACTTGGATTATGGTAGTTATATTTTTTTTTTCATGTTTCCATCCTTACTCCTCTTAAGTGCTTCTCAAAAAATGTGTATAATTAAGTTCTCTTAAGAGAAAGGTAAGGATAAAATATATTTTTTGGCTCATAAAGGTAAGTAAATGGGCTATCGAAAGAAACAAGGCTCAATTTTTTTTTTCAAGAAAAAGGCTCAAACGGTCCAAAGATGACCTACATCATATCCTAAGTAGTGTGCATTCTAGGATTTCGCCTCAAGCGATTATCAAATAAGTTCTAGAGCTTGTCGAGACCGCAAATATATTTACAAAACAATCGCACATAAAACTTCTCTAAATGCTTCAGACTAATCATGCAATCTTACCGCAAACCAGAATCTCAAACAAAATGAAGATCGACACTTAAAATTATTCTCAAACTGAAGCAAGATTTAACTTCTTCTAAACGCTATATGCTATCTCAATTAAACTCATATCATTGATATGTAAATTAACTCCAAAGCTAACACAAAACATATATATATATCCTAACAAACGAATTAAAACTACAAAGGGAAAATGACACCAAGCAATTCAATGGTATGGAATAAGAAATGTATTTCCTCCACCCCCAACTTAAGATAAGCATTGTCCTCAATATGAAAGCAAAAGTAAGGGAAACTCCCTTTTTAACCAAAAGTGCGAGTACGCCAAAAATTGTGCACGACCATTTGAACTCCATACCGTTCCTCTTTTTGAAATTTCGATCTCTAACGTAGAACAAAACAAACAAAAAGAAGGAAACTACAGTGTAACATTAAGATTCCCACCAAAAGTTAGGTTAGCACATCAAAACTACATAAATAACTAAAAATGGAAGATGAAGTATGAAAAACAAAACTAACGAAAAGTTAATACAGTCATCCGATAATAAAATAAAATAACATAAAATGAAACAAACAAAAGACAACCCAAAAGCTAATCCTCCATGTCATTGTCCTCATCTTCCTCCTCTTCACCCTCCTCTAGAGATAGATCAAAAGATGAACTCAGATAGGGTGGCAAGGTGGGAAAATGATCCATATCACAACTGGTGGCAAAGGCAAGGTGTTGGTACATCTGACCAAAAGAAGAGTAAACCCCCACTTGATAGTTTGCTTGCCTGGCTAAGAATCGTTCTTAACGATCAAACCTATCCTGTAAGAATTTTTGGTGCTCATCAAATCGAATCTCTAAACGCTCTAGCCTCTCTACAACAGTCAGAGACCTAGGAGGTGGAAGGGGGGCAGCAACCGCTGCTCCTTCTCCCGGAGCTTGCGACCTTGTTGCCTTAATTACATTGAGCATTCCATCATCAATAGGTTTCTTTGGGTGTTGTGCTTCCTCATCACTACTGTACTGGACGCTGGCTCGGATGCATAATTGGGTAATCAAAGAGGGGAAGTATAGACCAAGCTTTTGTCTCACAGTATAGGTGATAAAATTAAACATTATTTGACCCACATCAATCGTCATACCCATCAAAATGGAATATATAAGAACAGCCCTCTCAACAGTAACATCGCTATAATGCGTAGCGGGCATCATCTTCTGACACACAAAATATTGCCAAGCTCGAGCATTCACTGTCAAAGAAGTATCGGGCAAGGTCTTAGGATTACCACCCGACATCTTCCAAGTCGTGCCAGGAATACAGAGTGTGTTACAAACCGCATCATAGTCAATATTAGACAAATAAGCATAATATTCACTATTCTCAATGTCGGGTAGCCCATAAAATCTATTAATAGATGCAGTGTCAAAGGAAATTGTTTTTCCTCTAACCATCACTTTTCCATTTCTATGCTCTTCCGCATTGGCATAAAACTCTCTAACCACATTAATAATGGAATTAGGTGGTTGTCTCCCAAATGCACCCCAATTCCTATCACTAATCATCCTAAACAAAGTTAGGTTTCCCTTCTCTGTGACAGTGAAACCTCTTTCAGGAATGGGTCTCCTAGCATGCATCAAACTAACATACCTCTCACTAGCATTGTGACTAACAAATTTACTCTCATCATACTCTTGAGGTTGTTTTCCCCTTTGTCTCTTAGTTTTAGGTGCCATTTGAACTAATTATTCTAAGACAAGAGAACTAAATCAAATGCAACCACTTAAATATCACAAGTCCACAACAAAGAGAAGAAAATTGATCTTACTTGATGCCCAAAGTTGGAGAGAAGACCCACAAACTTGAAATCCTCTTGAAATCCCAAAATCTTGTTAGAACCAAAGCTTTTTGGAGAAATTTGCAGCAAAATCTGCAATATAAGTGAGCAATTCCTCAAGGAATTATGTTAAAATCAAGAAAGAAGCAGAAAAAGTAGATGAGTAAGGGTGGATTTGGAGAGAGAAGAGAGGCTGTTTCTTTTCAAAGGAAAATGAAGAAAAAGAAAGAAAAATAGCCATTTTAAAGGTGTTGTCATGGGTGTGCGTCGCAGCTCACACTTACTCGCACCGCGACGCAGTGACCTAATCCCCAAATTTGCCTTGCTGTGCGCCGCAACGCGAGATGGGTTGGGGCGTGGCACGCTGGGTTGCTGTGAGGCGAGGCACATGGGCCTAGGCCTAGGCACGACCTGGGCTGCTGAAAATTGATGAGTTGCTGTGAGGCGAGGCGCACGAGCATGGGCCTAGGTGCGACCTGGAAAGAAAATTTTGTGGATTTCTAATGGGTTGTACAAATAAAAGGGGTATATAAAAAATGTAAATTAAAATTACTAAAAATAAACCTAAGACTACAAATTAAATTAAATCAAAATGAAAATTAAACTTAAAACTAAAATAAACTCAACTAAAAACAAAAATTAGAAAATCAACAAAGACTTAACAAAATTAAAACTAATGTACAATGAAACGAAAGTACCTGATTAAAAAGCATAAACCGGGAACACCAAAGAGATCTCTTCGGGGCTATCTTTAACATGTTCATGTTCCAAGTAGAGCTTCAACCTTTGGCCATTAACTCGAAATGCACTTCCATCATAAGGATCTTCAACCTTTACTACTCCATTGGGAAAAACACTCTTCACAACATAAGATCCCTTCCATCGTGATCGCAATTTTCCCAGATGGAAGTGTAACCGTGAGTCATAAAGGAAAACTTTGTTACCTTGTTCAAAATTTTTTCGGAGTATTTTCTGATCATGCACCGCTTTCATTCTTGACTTTAAGTTCTTAGCATTATCATAGGCATCATCCCTCAACTCTGCAAGTTTATAAAGTTGCATTTTCCTCTCCTCACTGGACATCTTCAAGTCATAGTTAAAATTCTGAATAGCCCAATATACTCTGTGCTCAAGTTCTACCGGCAAGTGGCATGCTTTGCCGAATACCAACCGATACGGAGATGCTCCAAGAACCGTCTTGTATGCTGTCCGGTACGCCCAAAGTGCATCCGATAGGCGCAAAGACCAATCTTTTCGATTAGAATTTACTGTTTTCTCAAGTATTCGCTTAATCTCTCTATTGGCTAGTTCAGCTTGGCCATTGGTTTGTGGATAATAAGCTGTAGAAACCTTATGGGTGACTCCATACCTACGCATTAAAGCCTTAAAAGAGTAGTTACAAAAATGTGACCCTTGATCACTGATTATAACATGTAAAGTACCGTACCTAGATAAAATATGATCTTTTAGAAATTTAACAACAACTGTATTATCATTAGTGCGGCAAGGTATTTCTTCAACATATTTAGAAACATAATCAACGGTAAGCAAAATGTAAAGATACCCAAAAGAAGGTGGGAATGGTCCCATAAAATCTATCCCCCAACAATCAAAGATTTCCACCACTAAGATCGGGTTGAGAGGCATCATATAACGGCGGGACAATGAACCTAACCTTTAACATCTTTCACATGATCGACAAAACTCATTAGCATCCTTGAACAAAGTATGCCAATAAAAACCGCATTGCAAAATTTTTGCAGCTGTCTTTTTAATAGAAAAGTGGCCACCACAAGCATAAGTATGACAAAAAGTTAACAAACTATCAACTTCCATATCCGGAATGCATCTTCTTATTATTTAGTCAGGGCAATATTTAAAAATATAAGGGTTATTCCAATAAAAATTCTTTACCTCAACCAAAAACTTACATTTATCTTGTGCACTCCATATGGATGGGACTTGACAGGAAATCAAGTAGTTTGCAATGTTGACATACCATGTTGTGTGACAAAGGACAGAAAATAAGTTTTCATCCGGAAAGGCTTCCCGAATGGGAAAAATGTAAGCATCATTCTAAATTCCAAGCGAGATAGATGATCCACTACAACATTTTCCACCCCTTTCTCGTCTTTGATGGTTAAGTCAAATTCCTGCAAAAGCAAAATCCAACATATTAAACGGGTCTAGCATCCGTTTTTGAGAAAAGAAATTTAAGAGCGGAACGATCTGTGAATATAATGATAGGTGAACCAATTAAGTAAGAGTGAAATTTATCCAATGTGAATACTATTGCTAGTAATTCTTTCTCGGTTGTGGTGTACATCATTTGGGAATGATTCAAGGTTCTACTAGCATAATAAACAACAAATGGTTTTCCCTCCCCTCTTTGTCCTAGAACAGCCCCTACAGCATAGTCACTAGCATCACATATAATCTCAAAAGACAAAGTAAAGTCCGGTGATTACATAATAGGGGCGATTGTAAGCTTAGAGATAAGTGTCCTAAGGGCTTGCTCACATTCGGGGCTCCACTTAAACTCAGTATCCTTCATCAAAAAGTTACATAAAGGTCTAGAGGTAGCACTAAAATTTTGAATGAATCTTCTATAAAACCCAGCATGCCCTAAGAGAGACCTAACATCTTTAATATTCTTAGGAACAAGAAGTTTAGAGATTAATTTGATTTTCAATTTATCCACTTCTATCCCTTTTTCGGACACTATATACCCCAAGACTATCCCAGAAGACACCATAAAATGGAACTTCTTCCAATTAAGCATAAGCCCCTTCTCTTCACACTTGCACAAAACTTTTTTTCAAATTAGATAAACATGAATTAAAAGAACTTCTAAACACAGTTAAATCATCCATATACACTTCCACACATTTTTCAACCATGTCGCTAAAAATACTCATCATGCATCTTTGAAAAGTAGCTGGTGCATTACATGAACCGAAAGGCATCCTTCGAAAAGCAAAAGTACCAAAAGGACAAGTAAATGTGGTCTTCTCTTGATCCTCTAAGGCAATTCCTATTTGGTAATATCCCGAATACCCATCTAAAAAACAATAGAAATGACCAACCACCCGATCTAAAATTTGATCTATGAGTGGAAGAGGAAAATGGTCTTTCCGAGTAGTCAAATTAAGTTTCCTATAATCTGTGCACATACACCACTTGGTCACTACCTTAGTTGGTACTAACACTCTCTTTTCATTTTCTACCACGGTCACCCCGGCTTTCTTAGGAACTACTTGGGTTGGACTAACCCACTTACTATCCGATATTGGATATATAATTCTTGTTTCCAACAGTTTTAAGACTTCTTTCTTAACTACCTCTTTCATAGTTGGATTTAGCCTTTTTTGTAGGTTTCTACGAGGGTTAGCTCATTCTTCTAGATAAATCCTATGGGAACAAATTAAGGGGCTAACACCTTTTATGTCGGCCATAGTCTAACCTAGTGCAGATTTATGTTCTGTTAACAAATTCAACAATTGATCACATTGCACATCACTAATTTCGGAGGAAATAATAACCAGAAAGGTATCACCTGGGCCTAAAAAAACATGTTTAAGTCCTTTGGGTAGTGGAGCTAAATTAAACATTGGTGTCTCCTCGAAAGAGGGTTTGGGTGCCTTCCTTTCTTTAGGCAACTCCTCAAAGCATGGTTGCCATGATTTCTTCATAAATCCCTGTGACTTATCAAAAACATCAACAACATTAATGGTATGGGGATAAATGGAAGAATCATCAAAATCAAAATTATTAAGAAGGAATTCCAAAGAGTTAGAATTATCTTTAATGTACTCATCCTCCAAAATAAGCTCATCAATCATGTAAGTGTCGAAACACTCATCTTCTTCATGTGGCTGCCTTGAGACTCCAAAAACATTCACATCTAGAGTCATATTTCTAAATGATAATGTCATTAGGTCATTCCTACAATTAATGAGGGCATTAGCGGTGGCAAGGAATGGTCTTCTAAGTATTAAAAGAATTTTTGACTCCGTATCCACGATAAAAATGGTATCTAAAACCAAAAAGTCAACAAGATAATAGAATTTGTCAATTTGCAATAAAACATCTTCCACAATACCTCTTGGTTTTCTTAACGATTGATCCGCTAGTTGAAGTACCACGGAGGTCGGTTTAATCTCTCCTAGACCGAGTTGCAAGTAAATGGAGTATGGCATGAGGTTCACACTAGCCCCCAAATCTAGCAATGTTTGGCCACAAGATTTGTTTCCAATTTGGCAAGCCACTGTTGGACAGCCCGAATCTTTATATTTGGGCGGTGTCTTGCTGTCAATTACCACACTTGCTTGCTCCGTTAAGAATGTCGTCTTTTTCACATTATACCTCATCTTGAGTGTGCATAGATCCTTGGTGACTTTAGGATAGTTGGGAACCTGTTTTATGACATGAAGAAGAGAGAGGTTAATTTTAACATGCTAAAGTTGTTCAAGAATCTCACCTTTTAATGTTGAATTTCTCTCCTTAGGTTTAAGGAGTGCTTGGGAGAAAGGCACCGGTAAAGAATCACTATGGTCATCTTGTTCCTTGGGGGCTTCATCCTTGTTGCTCACGGTGTTAGGAATCAAGTTTGATGGTAGAGTGGGCCCATCAATTTTCTTACCGCTGCGAGTAATCATGGCATTAACCTCTTTAACATTTTGATTGTCAGGATTGGAGGTTTGCACTATATGTTGTCCCCTTGGATTAGGTTGTGGCTATGAAGGAAAACGAACTTTCTCTTGAATAGTCAAGAAACTAGTCAACTTGGTGAGTTGACTCTTTATCACCTTTTGTTCCTCTTTAATCCCTTGTTGGTCCTCAAGCAACTGTTGATTTATCTTGCCTTGCTCTTCCACACTCTTAGCATGTACCTGCAAAAATGACTTAAAAACATCTTCCAAAGGTAAAAATTGTTGTGGTGCATTAAATTAAGTTGTTTTTGGTTTCCACTGGGTACTAGAGTGGGCAGGAGGTTGTAGATCGGATCTCCAACTAAAATTAGGGTGATTCTTCCAACCGGGATTGTAGGTGTTAGAGTAGGGTGAGTATGGTTTCCTAAAGCATTACACTCTCTCTTCATCTCAAAATAGGCTGGACAATCCTTAAGCACATAATCTACCCCATTACACATAAAACAAGGTTCATGGGACTCTACCCTAGCAACTGGTTCGGGGGCTCTAGCATCCTTGGTTTTTAAAACTTCAATTTTCTTAGTTAGGACCTCTAAATGAGCTTTAAGGCTATCATCTTCCTTAAGTTGATAAATTCCAGTGGTATGATTTCTCATAGTACTTTCTATGGCATTCGGTCCTATCCAAGTGTGGGTTTTTTTCGATAGGTCATCTAGAAAATCTATGGCTTGGTCGGGATCTTTCTGAAGAAAATCTCCATTACACATCATTTCTATGAATTGTTTTTCTCTACTTAGAAGTCCATCATAGAAATAGCTAACTACCCGCCAACTCTCATACCCATGGTGTGGACAAGAATTCAAAAGGTCTTTGAAACGTTCCCAAACTTGATATAAGGTTTCACTCTCCTTTTGTGCAAAGTTTGAGATTTGTTTCTTGAGGTTATTGGTTTTATGGGTTGGGAAATGCTTTTGGAAGAAGGCTTGAGTCATCTCATCCTAATTACCTATAGACCTAGGCCTCAATGAGTATAACCAAACCTTGGCCTTTTCCTTAAGTGAAAAGGGGAAAAACCGAAGTTTGACAGTGTCTACCATATCAGCCCTACTTTGAAAGGTTGCTACTACTTCCTCAAATTCCCTAATATGGACATAGGGGCTCTCATTCTCAAACCCATGGAAGGTTGGTAGCAATTGAATCATGCCCGGCTTAAACTCATGTTGTTGGTCATCAGGGGAGAACATGATATAAGATGGTGTGGCCGTTCGGCTAGGATGCAAGTAGTCTTTAAGTGTCCTAGCAACATTTTCATTGTGATTTTCGGCCATTTCAACAAAATCTTCTAAATTCTCGTTTGAGTGTACACTATGGTTTGATCTAGGCGAGGTTTCACTAACGGACGTGGAAGGAGAGGGTAACTCTATTTCGGGTCTTTTAATGAATCTACCTCGCGAATCTCTCAATCTAAGCATACAGTAAAGGAATTAGAGGGTAAATGAATAAAACAAAAAAAAATTAGAAAATCAAAACAGAGAGCAAAGAACAATATTACCGTCTTGTCTCAAAGTTGACAATCTTTCTTGTACTTAAGCATGTTTCCCCCGGCAACGACGCCAAAATTTGATTACGCTCAAACTAACACGCGATTATTGTGTATAGATGAGGTGTCGATCCCATGAGGAAAAGCGAACTACAAGAGAAAGTGTAAACCTTAACACGAAATGATGAAATTCAAATGAGTGAATCTTTGTTTACAAATGAAACTATATGAGAGAGTTGTGAAAACATGACAAAGGATTAAATAAAGAAATAACAAGGTTCCAGGAATCCTTCCTAAGTTCGTTGTCTTATCCCTATCTTGACTCAATAGTTTTATCTCGATTGCTAGTTTCACATCCAAAATAAGTAATCGGTAAATATTTAATCAAAGCTCATAAACATCCTAATGTAATTACTACAAATTACTCTTTAGTTCTGATTTAAGCACCCATGATATATCTTATATATTGTCAAGAAATGACAATATATTTCAATAATAATACTGCAGTAATGGACAAATCTATAAGATGAATCTACCAAAATCAATCAGATCTAACAACTTGACATAAGAAGAGCTTGACTAGACTTATGTGGAGGAGAAATATGCAATCACTGGATTAAGAGTAAATCATCTCATTCTTACTTAATCAAAGATTAAATCATAAACAATGTTTAACAATGAATCCATATAACTGAATCAAGAATAGAAATAAGAACAACTACACCTAGGAATTCATCCTTTTGCCTTGCTTGGAGATTAGTTGGACATTAGGCTCATGCTTGATCACCTAAAATGGAGAAGAATGTGTTTGCTCTTGATTCCAACCTCATTTTCAATCAAACCTAAGTGTTCTATTAATACCCCATAAGGTTCAAGGGTATTTTCGGGTCAAGAAATGTCATTAAAGCCCTATTTAGGTTGTGAAACAGAAATAGGGATCGTGCTTGCGCTGTGGCTCAGCCTAGTCCAGGCCGCGGCACCACCCTAGATCCTGGCCTTTTAGAGGCTCTGGAGGCCGCGGCTCAGCATGGTCCAGGCCACGGCGCACAACCTTGAGTCCAGCCTCTAGCTCATAAGCTGATGGTTCTGGTGGCCACGGCTCAAACCTTTCCTCACCTCAGCATGGAACCCTATAAATGGGTTTCTCTTCATTTTGTCCTCCCGAAACAATTCCTTTACTACGATATGCATCGAATCTTCGTGCTTTAAGCAATGTTAGCTTTGCCATCTCTTTTAAACCCAAAATACCTGAAAATGCATCGAAATAAATCAGCATACCAAGAATGACACTTTAGAACTATTAAAGCATAAATGTGTAATTCAGCCCTAAATCAACCCTAAAATGCTAACAAATAAATACTATTAAGATGCATTTTATGACTCTTATCAGTCCCTTATGATTTATTCCGATGCTATTTATAATGCTTCAGGCCTAGATAGTTGTATTGATTCTCCTGCAGAGTCTCCCATGTTTCCACTTCTCCATATTCTCTGGATTAATTGCTCCTAGTATGCCATGTGTCAAAACCTTTTACTCAAATATGTGAGTTGTATCTAATCATTGCCACTTTTACCTTAGCCAAATTAAATGCACGACCTTTGGTTTTATCCTCGATGCCTGAAGAGTCGAATTAGCAATTATGTGTGCTCAAGGTTGAGGTAACATTATCTCGAGCTTACTAGCCTCGAGTCCTCGAGCTGACCTTTTGTCTCGATGTTGACCCTCGAACTTCTCTTTAAAGATTCTTATTTCGTGGGCTTTTCTGACGACTAGAGTCGTCTTATCTCATTTAATGCTCCTATCACGCCTCTTTTCTTCCTAATCGTATTCTCTCTTACACGCTAGGGCCTTTACACGTGGTCCAATCAGGACATGCCACCACATTAAATTATTTTTGGTATAAGCAACAGGCATGTAAAACTCCATGTAGGTGTTTTTAAGTCGAGTCATGTTAATGAACTCATTCTCTAATAAGCACCCATATATTTGTTTTAGTATCTATGTAATAAGTGACATTGAGATCAATCACCCTCCCAATTGAGCAAATATAGTATGTACTAGTCCAATCGGATTAATAATGTCTAATTAGTATCCTACTACCAGGAACATTTAAGAGAAAAATTTTCAAGAAGATTATATCTCAAAATTATGATCTCATCATAATCGTGTCTCAATTGCTATTACTCTATAGACTTAATCATGACAATGAAATTAAACAGATATTCATGATAAATAAAACTTGTCATTAATAATGATAATAATTTAAATAATATTGTTTTAAAATTATATTTTTAGACATTAAATGTCATTGGTAACATTGGTTTACTCTTCTTTACATCAGCTTCATCTGAAGAGTATGCAGCCACATCTTCCCATAGTCCAAAACCTGCATCCAAGAAATGATGATTATATTAGTTCACAATCACCATTAAATTCTTTCTCCTAAACTGTTTTTTGAACATGCGGACTACATTTTCTGTTGATCATAATTTTAGATTAGAATGAGTTAAATTCATATATGAATAGCAACATGTAAGTTACTGTTTCTTTCATGTATTTTAAACATGGCTGTATTTGATTTAATTTTATATTAGTATTGCAGCTTATGCACTGACCTTGGTGTTCTTGGCACCCAAAAAATATTATGAATCTATGATCACTTTTAGCACCCACTATTCTTGTTTCAATGTCATAAATGATGAAAACAGTAAAATTCAAAGTGAATGAGTGGAAGTTTGCGTGAGAAAGAGAGACTGACAGAGGCTATATATTATTGCTACTAAAGTTTTAAACACCCAGCTTCGTAGTAGGTATTTAATGGTGATAACTAGTGTTTCTTTCTCATTTTCTTTAATTTTTCGGTTTTAGTTAGTCAAGGAGGGATGAGTGGAAGTTTGCAGGTGAGAGAGATTGATAGAGAATATATATTATTTTTATTAAAGTTTTAATTATTTTTTTTAATAGGTATTTATTTAGATTGAATTGTCTTTTACACTAATTTGCTTTAAGCTAATTTAAATGACAATCAATATATAACTTTAACGGTAATAGCTATTTTTTTCTCATTTCTGATTTTAGTTAGTTTGTTGTTGTTACATCGGTGCTAAATCAATTGAGTACTTTATAAAAATTTGTTGTGATTAGATGTTATTGATGATTATGTTTGTATATTTCTAACAGGTCTTCACTTCTAGTAGATGTGCCAAGGAACATAAAATTAGTGGTATGCACACTTAATGCACTGCTTTGCTTTCTCTTGAAATACTTTCATTTAATTTTTCATGTTACATGCTGTCAACGTGCTGATTGGACAGCTAAATTCAAATAGAAATGCGTGGAAGTTTGCTTGAGAGAGACTATTTATATATATTATTGCTGCTGAAGTTTTATACACTCTTGGGCTTCTTAATAGGTATGTAATGGTGATAACTAGATGTTATTTCTCATTTCTTTTATTTTTTGGTTTTAGTTATTTTGTTGTTGCTTCGCTTGTGCTAAAATCAATTGATTACTCTTAAAATTTGTAGTGATTAGATGATATTGATGATAAACCATTTAGGTGGATCTAGTGGTAGGAAGCCATTCAACCTATCACCTTGTGAAATCGATTTTATGATTTGAATTTGGTAACCCCCATTATTGCAAAGTGTCTCATACTAAGGGATCCGAGTTTAAGTGGGATGGGATTATGATACCATCCTATGAGTTCTTTTTTTTTATAAAAATATTAATAATAATATTTGTTTATTTCAATAGGTTCGCACTATCAGCTAAAGTTCGAGGAACAATAAAATTATTGGTATGTGCATATTACACTTAATGCATTGCTTGACGGATTGCAGCATTATTACTTGGGTGTGAAGCTTCATTGAACCACAACTGAATAATATTTGTTTTATGGTTTCACATACCAATTAAGATTTGTTAGGCCAACATTCGAACTATTTAAGATGATTGAAGCTGTAATTATAAGGATTTTATTGTTTACAGAAAGGTGTGTATGTGAATCAAATAGGTAATGGACCTCCAATTGCATCTAAATGAGCCCCAAGGGAAATGCTAGGCACCATGTTCTCTTTTGTCTGATGTAGTAAACAATGAATAGAAAAATAGTTCATATAGTTCCTATATTGCTACAGAAATTAATGCCACAAAAGAAAAAAATATATTTATAAAAAAGAATGAAATGTGACTATGCACAAAACAGTAGCAGTTTGGGCCTTTTTTATTGGGGAAGATAATGGTTGCAGGGATGATCTTGCTAGTTGCTAAGTCTTAGACTCTTAGTCATGTTGAATAAATTAACATTTGCATGTGTTCCCTTTTGCTGAAGTTGTGTTTGGTTCTTGACCGTTAATCGTTCATGAATTATTCAAGAAAAATACAAACATGGGGAAGGATTGTGGGTTAAATGCAGATAAAGTATGCATCAGAACAAGCCCAAACACTGCACAATTGGCCCAGAAAAGTTCTTAAAGAGGATGGGACATCAATCTCGGCCCTACATGCTTATTATGATGCGATCCATGTAAAATTTTTGTTGGTGCCCGAATTGATTTTTGGGGCATACGGATTGCAGCATTGCTTGACACATGCATGTCAGGCAACCAGTAGTTTTAAACTTTGACACCATAGCTACATCTAGAGCTGGGCATGGCTATGTAACCTAAGGGTGATCGTGGGTCATGTTGTAATGGCCCACGGCTCACACAAAGCGGTTCATTGTATTTTTGTGTTGTATTGTGGTTTTTTTTTTTTCATGTCATGTGATCTCGTATTTTTAAAAATTTCGATCCGACACGGTTCAAAGCTCGCATGGTTATTGGGCCGTGCCAACCCATGGGTCTTATAGGTATATATTTATTTTTTTTCCTTTTTTGTTGAAAATAATAAAAAAAATTATTAATATTGAATTGAATGCTTATAATTGTATAGAAAAACAATTACTTTATTGATGAAATTAAATATTATAAATAACTTAGAAATTGAACAAAAATAACAACATAAACAAATAACTTAAAAATTACAACTTTCACAAATCTTCTAAATAAATAACTTACAAAAACAGCATATAAAATAAAGAAATAAGATGAATTGACTTACAAATTGGTGAAATTGAACAATGAGTTACCTAACCAAACTATGCAGCCAAGTTTCATTCGGTGGATTAAAAAGAATATTATATGATTTCTTCTTAGTGTTTTAGTTCATTGAATCAAATATTATTATATTAAAATCAAGCAATTATAACTTCAATATTTAAATTAAAAATTTATAAATGACACTTTTTGTGTTTAAATATTTGTACAGGTTTAATTTAATTTATATTAATGTGTGACTTTAGGTGAAGTTGCTTAATTTATGAATTAGTATATCACATGTCATTATGTTAACAATAGGGTAATAATTTTCATTTTTTTCCACCATCCTAAAATATCAAATTTATCATCATCTAATTATTCATGACTCATTATTCTAGAGGCATAAAATTGTATGTAATTTTGAATTTATTAGATGCTATGTTCGTGCCTCGTGCCATGCTTCGTGCAGGGTCGTGCCTCGGGCCAGGCTATACTGAGCCTCGTGTCATGCCATTCCATGCCTTTTTTTTCATGTCGTGCTGGCCTAGCTTTTGAGGAATAGTACCGTGCCAAGCACAGCATGACCCATAGAAGTGTGGGTCATGTCGGGCCGTGCCAAATTTGTTTCGGACCGGCATGCCCCATTGCCACCCCTAATGTAACCTCAAAATTTGGTCAAACCATAACCATAACAGTAATTTATTCAAAATTATAGAGTAACCATAAACCTAATCATTTCTTTTAGTAACCACATTTTTTGTTAGGTTTGGTTATCAAAATTTTATAAATAAGCACGGTTAACAAAAAAAAAAAACAAAATTTTATCAATTCAAGAAAGCTATACTAATCAAAACATAATATAATTTAAATAATCCATATTAAAATTCTTAAGAATTGATTCACATTCAAATACTTCAAAATAAGTTACAAAGTACAAACTTTCATACAAAAACTAAAATAACCGAAACATTAAATAACTAAGCTCTTCTCATCCAAGTTTTCCCCCTCAATCATCAATGTTCAAGACTGATTGGTTTATTATCAAAGTTGATATCTGTGATTTTTCTCAAGAGTCATAAATGATTACGACTAACTGATTAAGTGATTAAGTTATAGGGAGTAGAGTTTTTATTTGTAAGCTATTTTACCGTTATACCCTTGGTCATGAAATAATAGTCTAATTTATTATTGTAATTTATAAGGATAAAATTTTAATTAGACATATAATATATATCTAATTATATACTTATCAATATATATAACTATAAATTATATATTTTATTTTAATATGGTTAGGTTAAGTGGTTAACTAGCATATTTAGAAATTAAGAACCATAACCATATTCATTAAAAAAAAAATTAAATCATAAACCTAACCATTCTTTTGATAACCACATTTTTAGTTCGATTATGAAATGGTTCATGTTCAATTAGGCCTTTTAAATTATGTGTGCTAGTGCTTGCTACATCACATGTCAAAGTTAGTAGCTACTATAAACTTTGTTTATATGTAGTAGTAGCATCTCAATACGCGTTACACGCGTGTTAATCTACTATTTTATGCAATAAAACAATATTCTAACAGTTATCTTCTTACCTATAAAAATGTCATAATAGTCACATATTCTCTATTAGAAAATAGAACATGTAAAGAAACTCCAAGAAGAATAATCCGCTTAGAATCACTAAAAAGAAATAAGAACAATTGAAAATGTGGAGAAGATAAAGAGGAATATAGAAAATCAATACGAGTTTAAGATAAGAAAGATAAGGAGAGATGATAAGTTAATTATGGATGGGATAACGGGAGAGATAAGGAGAGTGGAGAAGTTAAGTCTGAATGGGATAGTGAGCGAGAAAAATATAGGAGAAAGATGTGAGAAGTTAGAGTCAATTGAGTTACATATATAGCATTATTTAAACATTTAATTTATATATTTAAGTAGGAGTTTATAGTATACTAGCTACATCACATGTCAAAGTTAGTAGCTACTATAAACTTTGTTTTTATGTAGTACTAGCATCTTAACAAGTGCTACGAGCGTGTTAATTTGCTCTTTTATATAATAAAACAATATTCTAACAATCATCTTCTTACCTATAAGAATGTCAAGTCTAATAGTCACATATTCTCTATTAGAAAATAGAACCTGTAAAGAAATCCCAAGAAGAATAATTCGGTTAGAATCACTAAAAAGAAATAAAAACAGTTGAAAATATGGAGAAGATAAAGAGGAATAGAGAAAATCAATATGGGATGAAGATAAGAGAGATGAGAAATTAAGTTTGGATGAGATAGTGGGAGAGATAAGAAGAGTGGAGAAGCTAAGTCTAAATGTGATAGTGAGAGAGAAAAATATGAGAGAAATATGTGGGAAGTTTGAGTCAATTGAGTTACATATATAACCTTATTTAAATATTTAATTTATATATTTTAGTAGGGGCTTATAGGATACTAGCTACATCACACGTAAAAGTTAGTAGCTACTATAAACTTTATTTTTATGTTGTACTAGCATTTCAACACGCACTACGAGAAAAATATGGGAGAAAGATGTGGGAAGTTTTAGCTACTATAAACTTTGAAAATGTGGAGAAGATAAAGATGAATAGAGAAAATCAATATGGGTTAAAGATAAGAGAGATAAGGAGAGATGAGAAATTAAGTCTGGATGGGATAATGGGAGAGATAAGGAAAGTGAAGAAGTTAAGTTTGAGTGAGATAGTGAGAAAGAAAAATATGGGAGAAAGATGTGGAAAGTTGGAGTCAATTGAGTTACATATATAACATTATTTAAATATTTAATTTATATTTAAGTAGGGGCTTATAGGATATTTTGAGGAGTGAATACCAAATGAGGGTTCTGGGTTTATCAATAATATAAATTTAATGTTTTCAAATAAAAAAATTGGAATTAAGTGATTCTCAAACAAAAAAGAATGGAATTAAGTGACTAACGTTGTAAAAGAAAGAAAGAGGGTAGGAGAAAAAAAATTGGCCGGACACCAACCCGGCTGGGCTTTTGAATCACATGTTTCCTTTTCATATCACAACTGTCCAAGTCTAGTCTAGTCCAGAGACTTCACAGTTCAAGTACAATCCAGTCGAAGGTCAAGGCGTCTAAGTGCAGTCTAGAGAGGTCAGTTCTTCACAGTCCAAGTACAGAGTCCCGTTCAAGTCAGTTTTGTCATAATCCAAAGTCCAGTCCATGTTTACTCGCAGAGGTTAGTTTTAGTTTTAATATAGCCCAATGTGATTCGTTAACCCAATGGCCCCCGAATGGTGCGATCTGTGTTTAGAACAAGCGACTAACTCTCTCTGTGACTTGGGTTACGGGCTCGTACCATGGAGCTCGGGCAAATTAGTTACTACGAATTTTTTTTTATATAAACCATATATGTTGTTACAAACCTATATGGGTGCATTAGAGCCATGGCCCATGCCAAACTTTTTAACTAAAGGGCTCATAGTCAAGCTTTAGTAATATTTTTTTCTTATGATTTGGGGCAAAGTTAGTCTATACTAATTTTAGATAGCACATGTTGTGCACGTGCAAAATATATGCATATATTGTTTCATAATTAATGATAAGTTAAAATAAATTTTAATAGAAAATCAGCTTGTGAACGGGTATTAAAATAATTTCACCATCGAGAAAAAAAAACTAATTATTTCAAAAAAAATTAAACCTCACATTCACTTTGAGAGTAAAAAAGTAATTTATCTTTGGAAGTTTCTATCATTTTTTTTTATTAAGGAAAGATTTTAAACCCTATATAAATGACACATTATTTCTATACTATTCATAGTTACATTCTTTCCTAAATATTTTTTTCTTTTAAGTTATTTATTGACTTAAGTATCGGAGGGTTATCTCCGAAGACAAATTTCGAGTGACTTCTTTTCAAGTATATGATTTTCTTTTCTAGTATTTTAAATCTGATTTACATATATTGGACCTCAAACCCGACAAATCTAACTTAGTTTGATTTTCTCGTAATTGATTCAGTCACATATTTAATCATGAAATATTTTGTATTCAAATGAAATTATATAATTAAATTGATAGGTACTTTTATATATATATATATATATATAGCGTGGCAGGAAATTGAAGAAGCTTTGTGCATTTGGATTTTGAGAGTTGATGATATTGGTTAGTGATGGTCCTTCGCATGCGTGTCAGCTATTTAGCGATACACGGAATACATTTGTAACACGTGTGTTTCTCTCGAGGATTAAAGCTCCTGACGATTAAAGCTCCTGACGCACAGAGGTTGCTGCTTTAATTGGTCTTCAAGTTGAGGTATAATTTAAATGCTTAAATTTTAAATTGATCTATAAAATATAGAATTTGTGTTAAACGAAGAAAACTCATTTATCATTTACTTTTTTAGATAATTAACACTCATAATATCTTTCATAAGTATCTTTTTTTGGTTATCTTTTGATGGCCAACACTCTTATTTAAACATATTATCCTAAAACATATTATCTTAATAACTAAATGAATTTAAATTTTTAAATCACAATGATTTAAATTAAACTTAAATCACATATAAACAATATCAATTAAACGGTAAATCTTTATGTTCAAAATTAGATTAAATTTCAAAGATAAAGATATAGACGATGTTTTATATATATATATATATATATATATATATATATATATATATATAACTCTTTGTTCACATGAGAATTTATGTGACTCAAATGCCCTATAATGGTGACCAAATTAATTCTAAACTTTATTATGTGTAAGTGAGTGATTGGTCAGACTCTATCAAAATATGAAAGGGATTGATAAAAGTGAAAAGATTGATATATAAATTGAAATTAATGTGTTAATAGGTCATTGGTGATATATGTTGTATATTGTATACGGTACTTAATTATAATTAATTTCCACAGGAAAGCATGTAATGTACATAATATACAAATTGATACAAAGGGATTATGCGCGTTAGGTAATTGAGCCCTCTCTTCATACTTTAGCTAGCTTCTCTAAACCTACGATAATTTCTATATCGAAATTGATAAGTTTAGTTTTTAACAAAAGGACACGTCTCAAATAAAAGAGATGGACAAATATTGTAAGAATTACCCTTTCTTCATCTCCATGTCTTCATTAATAATTATATTTAATAGATTGATAAATTCCTTGTTGCAAGTGGATTGATATGCAGAGGATGTGCCTCTTTATCAGTGCATTGAAGCCATGGCCCATGTCAAACTTTTGAACTAAAGGGCTCAGGAGCAAAGTTTTACTAATATTTTTTCATCTGACTTGGGGCAAGTTTAAGTTTAGCACCTGTTGTGTACTTGCTGCGCTAGTTGTGCACATGCATATATAATATGTATATATATTTTTTCATGATCAGTGATATGGATAAAATATATCATCCAATAAAAAATTTATACGTGGCAATCTTTAAGGGTACAAGAGTAATTTTACACTTAAGGTAAAATGGTAACTTACTCATCCCAAGTCCTATAAATAAGAGCACTATTCCTAGTAACTCATTCTTTCCATTTTCACATCGCTCTTTTTAGTCATACACTAACTTAGTCATACACTAACTTAAGTATCAGAGAGCCCTCCTTAGAGAAAAACACTTTGGGTCGGCTTTCTTTTCAGGTACCTCAAATTAAATTGGATCAGACTCAACCTCCAAGGACGACTTGGATTGACCCAAATAGATTCAACCTATTTTTGACATCAACGGAAGTGGTGTCGTTTGTGGTAATCAATAATTCTTATCTGTTAAGAGATGTCGCCTAGGAAGAATCCACCCCATCCCACCCCGCACTTATAAGGATCGTTCATTCGTCCTTCGACGTCAACGCTACGAACCCACTTAAATTTCCTCCACCACCACCTCTGTTGGATGGGCAAAACCCTCATTGTGCTTCAGGAAGCCGCCATCAACCTGAGGCAAACAATGAACGGAAGACCTGACCGCAACAATTAGCCGAGCTGAGTACAATTTTCTTTAGCGTCATTTCGATGACCTCGTTGTGCGATTCGACTAGCTGATCCTTGAGCCAAGCATGGGTCGGTGCCACCAGTTGCCAGCTTTAGCTATTAACACAGTCAAGAGGATGGTTGAGGATGCGCACTAAGACTTGAGTACCCAACCTAAAGAAGTAAGCTCAAGGAAAATGCATGATTGACCTACACGAGACAAAGGTTGTGGGAGCCCAGCCGACGATGCCCTCGGCGAACTCCTCGGCACTCCATCCTTGACGACGAATCCATGTCGAATTCCTATCCTTTTAAAAACCAACCAAAGCAAGATAAGTTTGAAGTTAGTAAGCATTTAAAGGAAATGAATGAGTTTATTGGGCTCGCTTTGAAAGACAGTCGAGGTAACATCTCCAACGAAATCAAACCATCAAGCAACCATTTCTCTAAGCTTATGGATGAAAGAATTCCACCTAATTTCAAGATGCCTCACATATGACCTTATACGAGGAAGAAATGCCCTGTTGACCACTTGGAGACCTTCAAGTCTATGGTGTTTATCTATGGCCACTCTGAAGTGACCATGTGCCGAGCCTTCCTAATAACGTTGTGTGAGACAGCAAGGACATGGTTTTCTCATATGCCATCTAGCTCTATAAAATCCTTTGACAAGCTCAATGAGCAGTGAATTACACTCAAATAGTATTATGCAGTAGCAGCAGTAGTATAGAATGGGGTGTTGATTCCATGAAGAGAACATTCTACAATCAAAGTCCCAAACAAAAAATAATTGAAACAAAATTAAAAATTAATATTAAGAAAATGTTGAGAATTAAATGATACAATTGAATTAAGTGAAAAAAAAAATCAATAATGAGTAACACAAGGGTCTAAGAAACGTCCAAGAATTTTACAAAACTGTCTAGCATTCAAACAAACGTTGGCCAAAGCTCACAGATGCTAACGAGATTTGCAAATCATGTCTTCTGAGAAACTATGAGTGCGTGCACTAAGCCTAAACCTTCTTACCACAAACCAATGATGCATAAAACTTTGAATTCAACCAAGAAAGAAGCCTCAACTTCATTATCCTCACAGGTAAAGTGTTTATCAATTTAAAGAGGCCAGGTATTTACTTATGGAGTTGGAAAGCAAATAAAAGCACTCAGTGAAAGAAACAAGCAATTAGGACAAACAAATGAACAAGAATCGACAACATGATAGGCAAATCACACAATTCATAACACTTTATCCGACTTACCAATATAATGGTTAATCAATAAGCCTTGGTGTTAAAGCTCCTTTCTTCTGAGTGTGGTGCAACAACTTATCTTCCTTAAATTGTTGAATCTTTCTTCTTTCGAATACAAACTGAAAACTGAAGTAAACAAAAACTAGTATTTTCTTCTTCTTTTTTTCTTCTCTATCTTTTTCTTCTCTATCTTTTTCTTCTTCTTTTTTTCTTTTTCTTTTAGAGAATTACAATATAAATAAACAAGTTGATAAAAGAATTATTTTTTTCTTCTCTTTTTTTTTTCTTTTAGAGAATTACAATATAAATAAATAAACAAATGGAAGAAGAATCATTCCCAAAATATTGTCGACGATCAAAACTCCGCGCAAATATCAATGATGGATTCGAAGGCTTCAATGACTAACCAAATCATTTCTCCACATGTAAGGTAAGCCAAACAAAGCACCTCAAATAGAAATAAAACCAATTCAAGTAGGTAATAAAAGTTCACAATGCTAGTTTTCTCAGACTCTCCACTCAATAAAAACAAATGTGCTTCAAACAAGGTTAAAAACCAAAGACCATATGCATCACTCTTTAAACAATCCACAAAGCTTAGTATGTGCACATAAATGAGTTTCAAGAAAGCAATCATTGTTAATCAAGATAGTGTCATTAGACCTTGACAAAAACAAAGTTGTAATCATGCATCAACAGTTCACAAAATCATGAAATCTCACAAACATTCCATGATAGGTTCACACAAAACAATATATAACAAGTATGCATATGCTACCATCCCCAACCAGAATGTGACAGTGTCCTCATAGTCACCAAAAGTTAAGAAAGTCATACCGACGGGAGAGAGGAACTCTAATAATGTAGCGTAGGTAAACCTGCATCACACAAAACAAAACATAAAAGCAAACAAAGCAAAACAAAAGAAGCTAAACTAGAAAGCAGTAAAATATAATATAGATAGAAGTACCGAACATTAATCAAAGTAGACAGGGGCAACCAAAGAGATCTCTTCTAGTTTCTCTACTTTCTCCATATAGTGCTTCAAACGTTGCCCACTCACTCGAAATACTCTCCCATTTTTTAGATCTTCTATCTCAATTGAACCATTGGGAAAGACTTGTTTAACCACGAACAGGCCGGTCCATCTTGATTTTAGCTTGCCGGGATGAAGGTGAAGCCTTGAGTCATAGAGGTGGACTCATTGATTTGGCTCGAAAGGCTTCCTTAGAATTTGCTTGTCATGAGCCGCCTTCATCTTTACCTTGTAAATTTTGGAGTTGTCGTAGGTATCATTTCGCAACTCTTCAATCTCAGCCAACTGAAGCTTCCTATGAATTCCTGCATCATTAAGATCAAAGTTAATGCTCTTTATAGTCCAATAAGCACGATGTTCTAACTCAACTGATAGATAGAAAGCTTTTCCATAGATAAGCCAGTACAGAGATATCCTGAGTTTGGTCTTATAAGTAGTACAGTAAGTCCAAAGAGTGTCGGGAAGGCGCAAAGACCAATCCTTTCTATTCAGGTTCACCATCATCTCCAATATTTGCTTCACCTCTCGGTTGGCTAATTCAGCCTGGCCATTCGTCTATGGGTGGTAGGCGTTAGCGACTTTGTGGTGCACTCCATACCTACGCATCAAAACCTTAAAAGAACAGTTACAGAAATGAGTGCCTTGATCACTAATCATAGGCCGAGACGTGTCGAATTTGGAGAAAATGTTTTCCTTAAGAAATTTGACAACAATACTATTGTCGTTGTTTCGGCACGCCACAACCTCTACCCATTTGGACATGTAGTCCACTGCAAGCAAGATATATAGATACCCAAAGAAAGGTGGAAAGGGTCCCATAAAATCGATTCCCCAACAATCAAATATTTCAATGACAAAAATTGAGTTAAGGGGCATCATATGCCTTCGAGACAGAGCACCAAGCTTTTGGTATCTATCACAAGAACGACAAAAATTGTTAGTGTCTTTAAACAGAGAAGGCCAATATAATCAAGACTGTAGAATTTTTGTGGCAGTCTTTTTCATAGAAAAGTGACTGCTAGAAGCTAAACTATGACAAAAATGTAAGACACAATCAATCTCAACCATAGGGATGCACCGCCTCATAATTTGGTCAGGGTAATACTTATAAAGATAAGGGTCATCCCAATAGAAATTTCTTACCTCGACCAAAAATTTGCATTTATCTTGCGCGCTCCATGTGGATGGCATTTCGCCAGAAACCAAGTAATTTACAATGTGCGCATACCATGGTACTTGGCTTACGGCGAACAGATGTTCGTCAAGGAAGTCGTCTCGGATGGGTGGCCCATCGACAGACTCATTGAACTCTAGGCGAGACAAGTGATCTGCCACCACATTCTCCACCCTCTTCTTATCTTTAATTGTTAAATCAAATTCTTGAAAGAGTAAAATCCACCTAATGAATCTTGCCTTAGCATCATTTTTTGAAAGAAGGTACTTAAGGGCTGCATGGTCAGTAAAAACAGTGATAGGTGTACCAATCAGATAAAGATAAAATTTATCTAAGGCAAATACTACCGCTAAGAATTCTTTTTCAATAGTGGAATAATTCATTTGTGCATTATTAAGAGCTCTACTAGCGTAATATACAACAATGGGCTTCCCATCCCTTCGTTGTCCCAAAATTGCCCCCACTGCATAATTACTTGTGTTACACATAATCTCAAACGGTAAATTCCAATCTGGTTACTGGATAATGGGGGCGAACATAAGCCTATCAATGAGTGCTCAGAAAGTGTCCTCACATTCTTGTGACTAATTAAACATGGCTTCCTTAGCTAGAAGGTTACACAATGGTCTAGATATAGCAAAGAAACTCTGTAAAAACTGACATGCCCAAAGAAAAAATCTAACATCCTTAATAGTTTTGAGTGGAGGCAATTTAAAGATCAATTCTATTTTTTGTTTATCTACTTCGATCCCTTTTTCAGAAATTATGTGCCCTAGAACTAGTCCAGAGGGAACCATGAAATGATATTTTTCCCAATTAAGCACTAGACCTTTTTCTTCACATCTACTCAAAACAACCTGTAAATGGAGTAGGCATGAATCAAAAGAATCGCCAAACACAGTCAAATCATCCATAAAGACTTCTATAAAATTTTCGACCATATTGCTAAATATACTCATCATGTATCTTTGAAATGTAGCCGGCACATTACACAGTCCAAAAGGCATACATCGGAATGCATAAGTACCAAATAGGCATGTGAATGTAGTTTTATCATGATCTTCTAATGCAATCTTTATCTGATAATATCCCGAATACCCGTCTAGAAAGCAATAGAAGGGATGGCTAGCTACACGTTCTAAGATTTGGTCTAAAAATGGAAGTGGGAAGTGATCCTTGCAGGTGGCGGAATTAAGTTTTCTATAGTCTATACACATGTGCTACCCTGTCACTACCTTGGTAGGAACAGGCATCCCCTCCAAGTTGGTTACCACAGTTACCCTAGACTTTTTATGTACTACATGAGTCGGGCTAACCCATTTACTATCAGAGATGGGGTAAATGATACCCACATCTAATAACTTTAAAACTTCATTTTTCATGAGTTCTTTCATAGTAGGGTTAAGTCGTCTCTGGGGGTCTCTATGAGGGTTAGTTCCTTCCCCTAAATGGATCCTATGGGAACATTTCAAGGGGCTAATACCTTTAATGTTAGTAATTTCCATTCTAATGCAGCTTTGTGCTCACTTAACATGTCAATCAATTTTTTTCTTGTGAATTACTAAGTACAGAGGAAATAATAACAGGAAAGGTATCACCTAGCCCCAAGAATGCATGTTTAAGTCCCTCAGGTAGTGTCACTAAGTCGACCTTTGAGGTCTCCTCAACAGATGGCTTAGGTCTCTCTCCATATCTTAGTAACTCCTTGAAGCTTTGTTTCCATTTTTGTTCTCTTTTATCCTTTGATCCTGAAACAACAAAAATATCGAAAACATCGTCAGGATAAAGTGAACTCTCATAATCAGAAATACCAAGGAGATACTTTAAAGATTCTGAATTTTTACTCAAGTGGGCCTCCTCTAGGATCAGTGTGTCTATCATATAAGTATGATAGCAATCATCATCATCATCATCATCATGTGGTTGTCTTTCGATGTTGAAAATATTGACCTCTAGAGTCATGTTCCCAAAAGACAGCTTCATTAGACCGTTTCTACAATTAATAGGAGTGTTAAAGGTGGCCAGGAAAGGTTTTCCTAAAATGATTAGAACTTTAGACTCTATATCAACCATAGAATAAGTATCCAGAATAAGAAAATTAACAGGATAATAGAACTTATCTATCTGTATCAGTACATCTTCGACTATCCTCCTTGGTTGCTTAGTCGACCAATTGGCAACTGTAGTACCACATATGTGGGTTTGATCTCTCCTAGACCCAGTTGCAAGTAGACAGTGTAAGATATTAGGTTCATACTGGCTCTTAAATCTAGTAAAGCTTGACCGATCTTATGAGTCCCAATTTGACAGGTGATCGTGGGACACCTTGGATCTTTATATTTGAGTGGTGTCTTTTGCTCAATCACCGCACTCACTTGCTCAATCAAGAACACAGTCTTCTTGGCTTGATGCTTCCTTTTTATGGTGCACAAATCATTGATCACCTTTGCATAGGTTGGTATCTTACCTTGATCGCCGTTTCAAATGTTCTAGGATCGGACCTTGTATTTTCAGATTTTTTCCTTTTGGTCGGAGCGCTTGGGGAAAAGGGACTTGAATTGGAAATTTTTCATTTGGCTCGTTCTTAGGGGCGTTCTCCTTGGTGCTCGTGGTCATCATCTGACTTGGTCCATCTAACAGCTTACCACTCCAAGTAGTTATGGCATTGACCTCTATGATATTTTGTGAATTTGAAGTAGAGGTTTGTGCTATATGTTGCCTTATTAGATTTGATTGAAGTTGAGATAGGAATTTGCCTCGCTTTTGCACTACGAGAGAACTTGTTAGCTTAGTTATTTGACTTTTAATTTCCTTGTTCTCTTTCATTACCTATGTCACAGCAGTTTCCAATTTCTGAATAATTTTACCTCGTAACTCCATAAATGCGTTTAATTTTTCCTATAAAGGGATTCTATTAGGTTGCACATTGTATGAGGTTGCAGGGTATGACACAGGTGGTTGTGCATGTGCATGTGTGGGTTGGTTTGAGTTGGGCGTCCAGCTAAAGTTCGGGTGGTTACTCCAACCAGGATTATATGTATTAGAGAAAGGATTATGTGGCTTCCGTAAATCCCTAAGGTGTTACATTGTTCATCAAAAACCCCTATCATCTCTGCATAAGTCGAGCAATCCTGAGCTAAGTGTTCCATTCCCCAACAGAAAAAACAAGCACCTTGTGACTCGACTCTTGCAATAACATGTGTGAGTCTACCATCTTAGGTCTTAAGTGCCTCTAACTCTCGAGTTACTCACTCTAATTTGGCTTTCATGCTATCCTCTTCCCTAAGTCGGTAGATCCTAATCGGTCTTGCTCTATTTTTACTTGCAACAGCACTATGCCCTACCCAAGTGTGGGCCTTCTCAGCCAAGTCATTCAGATACTCAATTGCATCATCGGGATCATTTTGCATAAAGTCCCTGTTGCACATCATCTCTATGAATTGACGCTCTCTACTCGTAAGTCCCTCATAAAAATGACTAATTACGGGCCAACTCTCGTACCCATGGTGTGGACACATATTTAACAAATCATTATACCTCTTCCATGCCTGATATAATATCTCGCTATCCTTTTTGGTAAAGGGTGAAATTTGTCTTCTCAGATCATTAGTTTTGTGAAGTGGGAAGTATTTATTGAAAAATGCTTACGTCATTTCTTCCCATGAACCTATGGACCTCGGCCGCAAAGAGTATAGCCAACCCTTTGCTTTTTTCTTCAAAGAAAAAAGAAAGAACCTCAGTTTAACCAAGTTAATAGCCTCAGGTCTACCATGAAACGTGGCCACCACTTCCTTAAATTCTCTAATGTGAACATAAGGGTTTTTGCTTTTTAAACCGTGGAAGGTGGGTATCAATGCTATCATGCCCGGCTTGAAATCTGTATGTGGTGTGTTTGGCAAAAACATGATGCATGATGGTGTAGATGTGTGTGTGGGATGAAGGTAGTCATTTAGGGTCCTAACAGGGTCATCTCCATGATTGTTCATGATGTTAGAGCTTGTGTTTGAACCTGTTTCACTTTTAACGTAATTCGGTGGGTATTCTAACTGAAGGATTCTAACCAATCGTCCGTGTTCGTCTCTATCCCAACAAATATACGACCAACACTCTTTTTTTTTATTTGATTATTTGATTAATTAATTAATTTTTAATTATTAATTTAAATTATTAGTTAATTAAATTTTTTTTCTTCAATAAAAGAAAACTGAAAAATAAACTAAAGCTAGAATTAAAAAGAAACTAAAAGAAAGAGTTCGGAAAGATAGTACTCGAAAACCTCTTTGTAGACTGACGCTTTCCTCGGCAACGGTGCCAAAATTTGAATTACACCTAAACAGTACAATGTGGTAGCAGTAGTATAGAATGGGGTGTCGATCCCACGAAGAGAACGCTCTATAATCAAAATCTCAGGAAAAAAAATAATGGAAACAAAATTAAAAATTAATATTAAGAAAATGTTGAAAATCAAATAATAAAATTGAATTAAGTCAAAGAAAATCAATAATGAGTAACACAAGAGTCCAAGAATCCCTCCTAAATTTCACAACTTCAACTTGTATCAATTCAGTAATTATAACTCAACTATGTATTTCACATCCCAAATACGTAATCGAAAAATAATAGTGAAAGCACCAAAAATATTCTTTTGTAAATTATTATGAGAAATCCCCTTCTTGTTTTTACTAGTAATGCAACGGTCAATCATATATGATATCCTAAATCAACAATATATCTGAAGACAATAACACAGGAAAGGACCAACATATATAATTAATATACCGAAATCAGTTGCATCCTAAATTCCACACAGAAGAGAAGCATGACTGAAATTATATAGAGAAAAAGAACAACAATCACCGGAGTTAAATAAAATCTATTGGAGAAGAAAATATAATTGTTTGTCACATAAAAACATCAACTTCAATATTAAAAAAAGGGAACATCTTAAAATAATTATTCAATGTTAAAAACACAAATACTGAATTAACTACAAGCCAAACCCACAATGTCTAGGAGTTCATCTCTTCGCCTTGGTTGAAACCTAACCTAGCCGATAATATATAATCACAATAGCTCTCTAGAAATTCAGTGTATATCTCTTCAGCCCCCAGTTCTCTGAGTCTAAAATCCTATATATAGCTGTATGGAGACGGCTTTGTAGACAGAAAAGTCGTCATAGGGTTTCTGTTCAGGCTGTGTGGTTCTGCTGCTGTCCAGGCCCAATTTCTACTATCCAGAACTGGTCCGGTTGTGTTGATGTCCAGGCCATGCAAATCCCAAAAAAATCAGAATTTAATAGCTCATTCACTTCTGCCACGCTGAAATCACGCACAACCTGACCTTTGTCTACTAAATCTATTATAACTTTCTCTAGAAAAATCATATTTAGGAGCCGTGAAATTCTTAAAAAAATAGACATCCGGATCTTTCCAAGCATATATGACTCATCTCTTGGTTTTTCTTGAATCAATACAGTTTAATTCACAAAAATGACTGATCTGTATGGGCAATTTAGTGAAACTCATTTTCACCCTTTGCTAGTGACAACATGGCTTAGCAAAATGCTCAATTTATCTTTAACAGTCTAGAAATGATGGGTTTTGTTGCATTCATCTTGGGAAACCCAGTTTCCCTTCTCTGAACTAGTTCAGATGTTGTGGATTCTTTTGATCATATTTTATATATTTTTTGTTTAAGGCTTCTTTGTTTTTTTAAATCTGTAAAACACACTAAAACACATAATTCTCAAACGGACCACACTTGTCAAGAATTTCAATGAATAATCAAAATTAATCTCAACAAATGCATATAATTAACTCTATCTGAAGTGCATTTTCATGCCCTAATCAAGCAGTTCACAACCAAATTCTTCAGTAGTTAAGGTATGAAAAGAACTCCCGAGCATGAATTTGTTATCGCTGAGGAGTATTTGGCCTTCCACAAGCAAAGAGAAGAAGTTCGAACGAGTGTGAAGAGAAAAGAGTTACAAGAATGCAAACCTAAAAATGACTAAAGGAAAATAGGCTAAAATGATGATTGCAATAGCGAATAATCGGGAACTCCTCGAGGATTTGAGACTTACAATCCCCTCAATACCTCGAGGATAGATCTCATGATGGAAATTGCATACCAAGACATCGTCTGGTGGCCTCCTAAGATAAAGTCTCCCATCAAAAAGAGGGATATAAACTGTTTCTGTTGTTTAGCACAAAGACTATGGTCATGACAAAAATAAATGTAGACATTTGAAAAATGGGATCGAAAGCTTGACCCAAAGAAAATACTTAAGAAATTTCGTCAAGGTTAACTCAAGACGCAACTTGACTGGAAAAAGGAGACTTGAACTCAGAAACAGGACTAAACTGAGTCGAAGCCGTGACATAAAGGATAACAATCAGAGACATCGAATTCTAGAGAAGAAATTGGATAACACCCCCACAGGAGGAATCATCCAAACCATTTTCAAAGGGTCAGCCTCAGGGAGACAATCCTCAAATTCTCGCAAAGCTTATACCCATTTCATAGGTTCAATGGAAGGTCTGAAAAAGAAAACTCAAATTGATCAGTCCATCAGCTTTACAAATGAAGATCTGGAGGGAATTTGATTCCCTCATGATGATGCAGTGGTTGTTGATGAGTCTTAAATATTTCATATTTAAGCCCTTTAATTTACATTTGTTAGGTTCTTAATTTGTATTATTTCACTTTATTTTATGTGTTTTCTGTATTTTTATAGGTTTGTGGAGAAAATGAAGCATTTCGGGAAATGTCAAGCTTCAAGAGCATTAGCGATTGATCGCACTGTGCTGTGATCGAGCGCATGGTCAATATCCCACATCGAAATCTTTGCAGTGTAGTGTTCTTATGATCGATCGTACCTAACTCACTATCGAGTGCATAGGCAATCATGCGCACAAGACCTACGATCGAGCGCATATGCGATCGATCGCAACAATCTGCGATCGAGCGCACTCAGGGCAGTATCCCACATCGATTCTAAAACCTATAGTGCTTCGAGACTCCCCCTATATAAACACTATCTGACTTCATCATTCAGGGTGCAATTCCTGAGCCATTTAGTGTAATCCGATGGACGTCTGCTAGCATTCTGGTGGATCCCGAAGGCTTTGCTACCACGAGGGGAAGCGCCGCCCAACAATGAGTGGAATTTCTCCCTTGTATAGTAAATATTTCCTTTCATTTTGTTTTGTTTAGTTTAAATGTTTAGCACTTTTATTATGAACTGTAGTTTTATAACCGTGAGTGTCTAGAATCTTTAACTAAGGTTGAAGATGAAGCCTTGCCGATGTTTGGCATATTAGTTTCAGTTTTGTTTATACAATTTTGACCTTTTTTTAGTATAAATGTTCTGTCAATTATTTGAGTAAAATCTTATGATTGATTGCGTTTAAATTGTTTTGTTGGATATTCCTTGTGTTACATCTGATGGATACATCAAATAGTTTTTGATTAAATTGGATTTCCTTTGTGATTTGTTTAAAGCGGATACATTGGATGCTTTTGGTTTAATTTGGATATTTGTTGTTTTTTGTTTTAAGTTGGATTCATGGAATGTTTTGATAGGCTATTTTTACATAAAGATATATGCTTAGCTTTGGTGCGGTGGATTCAGATACCTTAGTGTTTTTATCATTAATTTTTAAATCAATTTAATTTAAGTTTATATTTCTTTTGCAAAAAAAAAATACAACTCAAAATTCGAAACTAGGTTAAGATAAAGTTAGTTTAGATAAAATTATATTTTCACAACGCAATTCCCTGTGGATTCGACCTCGCACTTGCACACACTATATTGCAAATGATTCGTGCGCTTGCGAGTAATTTAAAACTCACAACAGTTGTAACTTTGGCCGTCTCCAATTGTGCATTCGAAAGGATTCTGGTAGACAATGGTTCATCTCAAAACATTTTGTACTATGATGTGTTAAAAAAGATGAAGTTATCAAAATACCGTTCAAAACCGACAAAAAACCTTCTATACAGATTTTTAGGATAGTCAATCTATCCGAAAAGAAACATCATCTTGTCAGTAATGTGAAAACCTACCAACCTTCCATCTTCAGCACCTTCCTGGGGGTAGACCTCCCTTCGTCCTATAATGCTATCTTCGGACGTCCATGGATAAATGCCATGAAGGAAATAGTTTCTATATACCATTTAAATATGAAGTTTTCAACCAAGCATGGTGTGAGAGAGGTTAAAAGAAATCAGGTCACGGCTCAAACACACTATTTAGCCTCCATAAAATGCAAGAACAAGACTAGCATCCTTAAAATCAAAGATTTGAGAGAAAAATTGAACACCTCTAGAGGAAGACCAGTGGAATAAATTGCATTAGTACCCTTTTTTGAAGACGAAGAATCGGATAAGACGATCCAAAACGGCTCAAGTTTGGAAAGAGAGCTCCAAATATATTTAACCTTATTCTTTACAAAAAAATCGAGATGTGTTTGTTTAGTCTGCTGCAGATATGCTAAGGATTGATTCAAAGATAATGGTGCACCATCTAAACATCTAACCCAAGCAAAAGCTTGAGAAACAAAAGAAGAGAGCCATCATACTAGAAAGACATCAAGCCATCAATATCGAGTTTAACAAAATCCTAGAAGTCAGATTCGTCAAAGAGATCGACTACTCCAAAAAGCCGGATTGTGATGGTGAAGAAATAGAACTAAAAGTTGAGGACTTGTATCAAATTTATAGACTTGAATAAATGCACCTTCGATAAAACCTCCGCTTTGTGGTAACTCAAAGGGGAATTAAGGCCAACTCTAAAAAGATCAAGGCTATTATAGACAGAGAGATACCTCAGAATGTGAAGAAAGTTATTGGGTCGCTTAATGTCGAAGACTTTCAGTGAAAGGAAGAATATCAAGCCTCATTTGAAAAGTTAAAGAAGTATTTAAGTTCATCACTTCTCCTCTCTAAGCCAAAAAAAAAAAAAAAACGACTCTACCTATATGTAAACCGAGGTTCAAACCCAAGAGGGGGGTGAATTAGGTTTTAAAAACTTTTACTAATTAACTTGCAAGTTTTTAAACAGTTAAATACACAAAGCACACAATCAAATAATATGCTTGAAAGTAAAGGAGTTAAGGAAAAGAATATGCAAACTCCGTTTATAGTGGTTCGACAATATCAGAATTTCTCCGACCCTACATCCACTCTCTTCAAGGAACCTCATTGAAGTAATCCACTAAAACCTTTAGTCGAGCAACTTCATGGGTGTTGCACAAACCTTACAACCAATCTCTTCTTCACGGAAGTTACAACCAAGTGTTTAATCCTAAACACTCTAAGAGTTATACCAACTCTTTCCCTTTACAATAAATGGAATTTACTGTAAAGTAAATGGTAGAGAGATAGTAATAAGTGCTTTTACAAATGAAAAATATATCTCTTTCAAGAAAAAACTTGAAGAATGGCTCACAATAAATTTTTTAAAGCTTTTGAGAATTAATAAGTTATATGATGAATTGAATATGTTATCTTCCTTGTTTAAATGCTCATTGAAGTGGGTTTATATAGCCTTGAATCAACATACTCGTTTGACACTGACTTGGTAGGTTTGGGGCATTAAATGCTCAAGTTTCGCATCTCAAACGGTCATACTTTTGAATTACCAATCAACTAGATCAATAATACCAGTCGACTGGGAACTTGCTGTCCCATATCCAAGTTGACTGGTATGTAGACCCAATCGACTGGGTTGTCCTTCAACCCAGTTTTCATGTTTTCAAAACAGTTTTTTTTTTTACTTAGAAACTTTTTATATTATAGTTTGTCAAAGTTTTTTGTAAAATAAGCCATAGATCAAGCTAAGTAATTGAATTTAGAGATTTACAGACTGATTCAATAACCTTAGTGCCTATTTTAGATCTTTTGTCTTCTTTTAGTGTCTTAATGTGTTGAGTTCTTGCATCTTATTTCTGAACTGAATGCTTTTATAGTTTAAACACTCAGATAAAACTTTTAGTGCAATTAAAGTAGTGCTTTGTCATTATTAAAATCAAATATGGGTCAACAATCTCCTCATTTTTTATGATAACAAAACTAAAGAGAGAAAAACGATTTTAAAAACTAAGTGTTGAGTTTTTGAAAAAAATTGGATAGCGTTTCCTCTGTTTTTATGATAAAACCAACCTGTAAGCATTCCAAATACAGTTCATATACAATTATATCAAACCCAACCAAGCAATGCAAGATCATATTACATTTGTCAACATGTTCAAAGTAGTGATCCCCCTAAATTTATGTTATATTCTAAGTTTGCATACAATTTTCTCTTTTACATTAATTTTTCTCATTTTTCTCCCTCGTTTTGAAAATAGAACAAAAAGGGATGTAATCTTGAAAATTAAGCAAAATAAACACCATGGTCATGAAAAAAATGCAAAATAAAACCTGCATGTAAAAACTAGGCATGATTCAGAGTTGGAAAGAATTCCTGGAGAATCAGAAGTATGCACATAAGTGTTACCAGTTAAAGCATATAGATGAGCATGAATAGTTCAAACCAAGCAACCATATAGCATAAAAGTAACATATATATGAGCTATAGTCTAAACAAGTAAAACTATGTAAGTATATAAATACAACAATTCATTAAGTGCTTTTAGGAAGCTGTCTAAAAATCAAGTACAATGACATGAATGTATATAAAGAAAATGAATGTTCATGCTAAAATATTTGAGAGCTATACAAGGATAACATAGATGATAAAACTGAGAACTCAACGAAAGGGGGAGTTAGAGTTGTCACGAAGAAGATCTTGAATCTCAGCCAGAGAGCCCTCTGTGTGCTCCTAGTGCAACTCGAAATCATCTTTGAGTGTGCTAAGGTCGCGATGCATGTGATCGACTGAAGAGCTCAAGCTCTAGAAGCTTGACTGCATAGACAACTGGAGGCTCGCAACAGCCTATAGTAGGTCATCGTATCCAACCTGACCACCGCTAAAGCCACCATGGCTAGCATGCTATGGACTAAGGTTAGTGTCCATGGCAGTGGGATGAGCTGCATCACCCGAAATCTCGTCATCCTCCTCCCTGCTATCTTTATCACCGATCCATATATTTCTCCCAGCCTTAGAGTAGATCATACCATCTCGGATCGAGCACCCCATCTTTTTTAGAAAAAAGACATTTATGATGTCCTTGGGGATGATGTCCTGAGCTTCTAAGGCAGACAGAAGGACATGGAAGTGCTGGAGGATCAGGGTAATGAGCATCTCGTATAGTAGGCACCCAGATTCACTCGCTTCACCATTAATCATATTTGCTAACAAAAGGGGGTAAATATTGAAATGATGTCCAGTTTTGATACACGAAATCAATACCACGTTTATCTTAGACAGATAGCCTCGACTCTTGAGTCTCGAGTGGATGGTCCAACTCACGATGAGATTAAACAACTTTGAGTCGAAGAGTATGTCATTACATTGGTGAAATATAGTGGGCCGAAAGATATATTTAGGGTCGCCCCTAACAATCTGACAGGCGTTCTCATAATCAAAATTATCTGGCCATCCATCCAGATTCCATTGGACCTTTCCTATAAGAATTCTAAGTATATGGACCAAGAGGTTAGTGTTCACCTCAAATTCTATGCTCATTACACTAGTCTTAAACCAAAGAGCCAATGGACTCGGTTTGACCATGTTGGAATAGAACTAGTGAATGAGGCGTGGGTAGTATTTCTGGTGTATTTGTACAAGAAATGTCAAGTGTATGGCCTTAAAAGCGGATAATATGTCAAAATTTTCATGATGAATAGAATCAAAATCGATAAATCTACCTGTCATGATTTTTTTGTTGCGTATGACAGAGTTATACTTGCTCTTGGCGGTGGGGCTCTAGAAGAGCGAGTCATTGAGCTTAGTCCTCACCTTCTAGCTCGAAGAACCAGCTAGCCCCTTCCCCCTTAGTGTATGATTTCGTGGACTTCTTATAACGAGGCCTTGTAGGCCCGTGAGGTCTGACAATGGTGGTCTTTATTCGGATTCTCTCAAACATTTTGTGAAAATCTTGTTTGAAGAGAGATTTGGGGAAAAGTTAAGTTTTCAACAATGAAAAGTTGAAAAAGAGATGATCTGAGGTATGATTGAAGGTTCTATGGAGTGGTTTTGAGAGATTTTGGTCTAAAATCAAGGGTTTTCTAGAGAGAGAAACCTTAGAGTTTTCAAAAATGGCGTAGAAACTGAAAAATTTGAAGAGACTATTCATAGAATCGTGATACCAGTCGACTGGTTTAGGGTACCAATCGACTGGGTCCTTCATATTTTGAGGACAAAGTGACATACCAATCGACTGGGTTGGGATACCAGTGGACTGGGTAATCTGACAGTGAGATACCAGTCGATTGGGTATACCTTACTAGTCGACTAGGGTGTTTAGAAGAAATTCAAATTTTTGGCTCCAAGCTTCTCTTTTGATACTAGTCGACTGGTTCTTTTGAACTAGTCTACTGGTGAAATGGGCAGTGAGGTACCAGTTGATTGGATTGATTCAACTAGTCGATTGAGTAACTGGACAGAAAGATACCAGTTGACTAGATGAAGACACTAGTCAACTGGGTCCTTTACAAAACATAAAATTTTGAGCTCTAACTTGGAATTTTAGCACGAAATAGTTTATTTATGCCATTTTGAGTGAGATATATATTAAATAAAAGTTAATACTCATTTATTAGAAGTCAAATATGCATATGATGAATGTTGATGCAATCAAACATACATTTTATCATAGTTTATCAACCCCATTAATAGTCTAATCTTGCTAAAGTTGTCTTCGTTGAATGGCTTAGTAAGAATGTTAGCTATTTGGTCATCTGAAGGTATGAATTCTAATCTAATATCACCATTTTGAGCATGGTCTCTTATGAAGTGATGCCTTATTTCTATGTGTTTGGTTCTAGAATGCTGAATAAGGTTTTTGGTCAAGTTGATAGCACTAGTGTTATCACAGTGAATTGGTATATCTCTAAAGTTCATGCTATAGTCTTCTAATTGTTGTTCCATCCATAACACTTGTGCATAACAACTTCCGGCTGCTATATATTCTGCTTCGGCGGTTGATAGCGCAACTGAATTTTGTTTATTGGAAAACCAAGAGGTTAACATTGTACCTAAAAATTGGCATGTTCCACTTGTGCTTTTTCTATCTAGCCTACAACCCTGCAAAATTAGCATCCGAATATCCTACAAGCTCAAAATTTGATTTTCTAGAATACTATAACCTTATGTTTTGAGTCCCTTGTAGATATTTAAGGATTCTTTTCACTACAATTATATGTGATTCCTTAGGATTAGCTTGAAATTTAGCACACATGCATACACTGAACATTATATCAGGTCTACTTGCAATTAGATAAAGTAAAGCTCCTATCATGCTTCTATAAGTTTTATTATCTACACACTTACCTTCCTCATCTAGGTCAAGTTTTGTAGAAGTGCTCATAGGAGTGCCAATTGATTTAAAGCTTTCCATCCCGAACCTCTTTAATAGGTCTTTGGTGTACTTTAATTTATTGATGAAGATGCCTTCTTTCGATTATTTGATTTGAAGTCCAAGAAAGTAGGTAAGCTCTCCCATGATGCTCATTTCAAATTCATCTTGCATATACTTAGCAAACTCTTGACACATAGATTCATTAGTAGCACCAAATATAATATCATCAACATATATTTGGACTAGTAGTGTGTCATTTTTGTGAGTTTTAGTGAAGAGGGTTGTTTCTATTTTTCCTCTTGTAAAACCATTTTCAAGCAAAAACTTACTAAGTCTTTCATACCATGCTCTTGGAGCTTGCTTCAACCCATAGACAGCTTTAGAAAGCTTATAGATGTGTTTTGGAAGACAAGGATTTTCAAATCCAAAAGGTTTCTTAACATACACCTCTTATTCTATAAACGCATTTAAAAATGCACTTTTTACATCCATTTAAAATAGTTTAAATTTATTAAAGCATGCAAAGGCCAATAATATACAAATGGCTTCTAATCTAGCTACGGGAACATATATCTCATTAAAATCTATTCCTTCTTCTTGATTTTATCCCTTAGCATCTAGTCTAGCCTTGTTCCTAGTTACTATTCTATTTTCATCCATTTTATTTCTATATACCCATTTAGTTCCTATTGTAGTGTGATTCTTTGGTCTAAGAACTAGATTCCATACTTTATTTTTTTCAAAGTGATTTAATTATTCTTGCATAACATTTATCTAATCAACATCTTTTTCAGCTTCTACAAAGGTCTTAGGTTCTACTTGAGATAAATAAGCTACACAATTACAAATATTTCTTATAGAGGAATGAGTTCTTACCCCTTATAAAGGATCACCAATCACTAGATCAATTGGATGATAATTCACATACCTCTAATCTTTGAAAAGATTATCCTCTTGTTGACTTGTAGATGTTTGATCAAGATTAAGAGCATCTCCCTCTTGACTTGTTTGAGGTTGGCTCTCTTTCGGGTCAATAATGGGAATAGGTGTTTCCATTCTTGGAATAAAATCTGCATGATCATTAAACGAAACTAGTCTACTACTAATTGGGACTCATCAAAGGCAACATGTACGGATTCTTCAACCACTAGATTTATTTTGTTAAAGACTCTATAAGCTTTACTAGAGGTTGAATATGCTAAGAATATCCCTTCATTGGTTTTGGAGTCAAATTTACCTAAATTAGTTTTATTGTTATTTAGGATGAAGTACTTGCAACCAAAAGCACAAAAATAAGAGATATTAGGCTTTCTACCTTTCCATAGTTCATATGGGGTTTTGTCAAGCATAGCCCTAATTAATACTCTATTTGAAATATAGCAAGAAGTGTTTACAGCTTTCGTCCAAAAGTATTTTGGTAAACTATTTTCACAAAGCATTGTTCTAGCAAATTCTTCTAGAACTCTATTTTTTCTCTCAACAACTCTATTTTTTTAGGAGTTCTAGGTGATGAAAAGTTGTGATCAATTCCATTTTCATCACAAAATTTTGAAAAACTTAGGTTTTCAAATTCTTTTCTATGCTCACTTCTAATGCTTGAAATAGAAATACCTTTTTCATTTTGAACCTTTTTACAAACAAATCCTTTGTATGCTTCGTCCTTGAAAGCAATAAAAATAATAAAAGTATATCTTGAATAATTATCAACAATAACAAGAGCATATTGATGGCCACCTAGACTAATGGTACTTATTGGACTAAACAATTCCATATGCAAAAGTTCTAATGGTCTAGAAGTTGAGACTATATTTTTTGATTTTAAAAAAATTCTTGTTTGCTTTCTCATTTGACAAGCATCACACACTTTATCTTTTACGAATTTGATTTTTGGAAGTCCAATGACTAAATCTTTTCTTGAAATAATTTTAAGCAAATCCATGTTTACACGGCCAAGTCTTCTATGCTATAGCCATGGATTTTCACTAAAAGCGGAAAACATTTTTCATTTTTCAAATGCAAAGATTTTAAATCAACTATATAGACATTTTCATGTCTATAGACAACAAACATGATCTTGTTACTTTTGATGTCTATAACTAGACAATGAGAGATTTCAAATATGACTTTGTTGCCTTTGTCACATAATTGACTAATACTAAGCAAATTTGGCTTAAGACCTTGCACATATAAAACATGATCAATAATTGAGAAATCATTACCAACTTTGCCATGCCCAATGATCTTTATCTTTGTATTATCTCCAATTGTGACATGTCCACAATCCCTTAGAGTTAGCTTTTTGAACATGCTTTGATCACCGGTCATGTGCTTTGAGCATCCACTATCAAGGTACCAATAGTTACATTTTTCTTTGGTGTGGAAACATCTCTACATTACACAAGGATATACAATTAAATTTTTAGGTACCCAAAATTTCTTGGGTCCTTTAGGGTTAGTCCTAGAAAATATGGTTCCTTTCGGGACCCATACTTTCTTAACATTATAAGGTGCTCTATAATTATAGACATGTTTATGATGCATAATCCTAGGATAATAGTTATTGAAATTTCTAAGATTTCTTAATTGTGTATGTTTATAGTTCTTTGGATAAGCAATCCTAGAATACATGTTTCTATTATGAAAATTATGAACATGCATATTATCTCTAGGAGTGGTATGACGGTAATTTCTAGGATATACACTTGTAGCATTATGAACATACATACTATCTCTATGATGCACATGATGGTAATTTCTAGGATGTCCACTTTTACCATGCAATTTATGAGCATACACATTATCTCTAGGATATGCATGATGATAGTTTCTAAGATGTATATTTCTAGTATGTGCAATTCTTGAATAATTATTTCTAGCGTTTCATTTCTTGAGTGAGCATACATATATGCATGAGTATTTCTAGGATGTTTATCTCTAGTATATGCATCAGAATTTAAATTTGCATTCTTAGACCTACTAGCATATATTGAATGAGTACTTTTAATCTTGCTAATGGCCTTAGAAGTCAAGGCTTCGTTCACACATGGTGTTTTCATGAACAAAGTCTCTTTTGACTTTTGCTTGCCCAATGGAGAATAACTCAAGCCAGATTTTCCTCCATTTAACCTTTGGCTATATAACACTTCATCTAGCTTTTATTTTCCAAGCATAAGTCTAGATATGGTGCTATTCAATTCTATTTCTTTCTTTTTTAAAATTTCATTTTCATTTTTTATAAAATCTTGTGAAGAGTCATAAAGCATGGAAGATAGTTTTTCTTTTTCTTCCTTTAAACCTTCTATCTCTTTAGAAAGAGATAAAACTTCCTTTTTTAGGGTTATATTCCTAGAATCGAATTTCTTCAATTCTTCATGCATTTCATTTATAACCTCAATTAACTCTTCACTACTACTAACAATGTTATTATTATTAGAAGGGGAAGAAATTGTTACCTCATTCTCATTGCCGATAGGTTGGCAATCTCCTCGTATCTAATTTCATTGTTCGAAGTTTCTTCCTCTTCGTCATCACTCCATGTGGTTACAATCATGACTTTCTTTTTGAAGCTTTTATAAGGTTTGCTCGTTTTTGAGCAATCGGCCTTGATCTGACCAGGCTTCTTACAACCGAAACACACAAAAGGTTCCCTTTTTGGAGTAGAATCCTTTGTGTAAGGTTTCTTACTCTTTTTCAAGAACTTGTGAAACCTTTTGGTGATTAAAACCATCTCACCATCTTCTTCGCTGCTCTAATCCTCTTTTTCTTTCTCTTCCTCTTTGTTGTTTGTAGAGGCCTTAAGAGCAATCATATTTTTCTTCTTTTCATCATCATTGACAACAAGATTCATTTTTTCCATCTCGTATGTCAATAGTGATCCGAGGAGTGTTTCGACATCAAGTTTGTCGAGATCTTTGGCCTCTGTGATGGCCGTCTTCTTTACTTTCCAAGTGGATGACAAAGACCTTAAGATCTTCCTCGTTAGTTCAAACTCCTCAATGTTCCTACCAAGAAACTTTAAACTATTAAAAATAGTGGTAAACTATGAGTGCATTTGAGAAATAGTTTCATTGGAAGATGTTTTGAATGATTCATATTCTAACACTAGCATATAAATTTTTGATTTTTTTTTACTTCACTAGTGCCTTCATATGTGACTTGTAATTTATCCCAAATCTCATTAGCAAAAACACATGCAAAAACTTTATTATACTTAGGAATATCTAAAGCACAATGTAACATACTAGTGGCTCTACTATATAGAGACATCATTCTACAATCCTCTTCATTGAACTCAATTTTGAGTTTAGGCATTATATGATCTATTTTTATAATAGTTATTTCCTTTGTAGGAACTCTAAGTCCTTCCTCAGTGAGTCTCCATAGATTGTAATCTTGTCCTTCGACAAAGATTTTCATTCTATTTTTTCAATAGTTATAGTTGGAGCTATTGAACAAAGGAGGTCTAGTATAGGAATGCACTTTGGTATAGCTATTTGATGCCATCGGATCAACTCAAGGATTTTAAACCTGAAATTGAGTACGAGACTCTAAAACCAATTGTAAACCAAGGTTCAAACCCAAGAGGGAGGTGAATTAGGTTTTAAAAACTTTTGATAATTGACTTGGAAGTTTTTAAACAGTTAAATACACAAAGCACACAATCAAATATTATGTTTGAAAGTAAAGGAATTAAGGAAGAGAATATGAAAACTCCGTTTATAGTGGTTCGGTAATATTGAAATCTCTCCGACCCTACGTCCACTCTCTTCAAGGAACACTCAAAGAGTTATACCAACTCTTTCCCTTTACAATAAATGGAATTTTGTTGTAAAGTAAATGGTAGAGAGATACCAATAAGCGCTTTTATAAATGAATAATATCTATCTTCCAAGAACAAGCTTAAAGAATGGCTCACAATAAATTTTTCAAAGCTTTTGAGAATTAATGAGCTATGTGATGAATTGAATGTGATATCTTCCTTGTTTAAATGTTCATTGAAGTGGGTTTATATAGCTTTGAATCAATATGGCTGTTTGACACTGACTTGGTAGGTTTGGGGCATTAAATGCTTAAGTCCTGCATCTCAAACAGTCATATTTTTGAATTACCAGCCGACTGGGTCCTTGTACCAGCATAGGATCAGTCAACTAGGTCCTTAATACCAGTCAATTGAGAACTTACTGTCCCATATCCTAGTTGACTGGTATGTAGACCCAGTCAACTAGGTTGTCTTTTAACCCAGTTTTCATGTTTTCAAAATAGTTTTTTGACTTAGAAACTTTTTGTATTATAGTTTTGTCAAAGTCTTTTGTAAAATAAGCCATATATCGAGCCAAGTAATTGAATTTAGAGATTTGCGGACTGATCCAATTACCTTAGTGCCTATTCTAGATCTTCTGCCTTCTTTTGGTGTCTTAACATGTTGAGTTCTTACATCTTGTTTTTGAACTAAATGTTTTTATCGCTTAAACACTTAGATAAAACTGTTAATGCAATTAGAGTAGTGTTTTGTCATTATTAAAATCAAATACGGGTCAACATCTACTTTTAAGAGACGACTGTAGAGCTCTAAGAGTCTACCCTTGAACTCTAAGAGTCAACTCTTAAACCTAAGAGTCAACTCTTAAACCTAAGAGTCAGCTCTCAAAAACTAAAAAAAAAATCTCTGCTTCAAGGAGCTCCAAGAGAGTTCTCTCTCATGACTCAAACTTTTTTTTTTTTATTAAAACCACTTCAAAACATGATTCAAATACTTTTATATTTCAAGATAAATGCCTTTTAACTTCGATTAAAGCATGATATGTATTAAGCCCTAAGAATTGAATAATTACACTTCGTAAATTTACCTATAGACTCTATATCTTCAATATTACTTCTTGATCTGTCAATCTTCAATAGTGAGGAACTTTATCTTAAGTCTAAGGACTCATTGACTTGTTTAAGACGATTTCTCCAAAGCTTGAACCTATTTAAATAAACTCTTTAGCACAAAGTTTTGTTATCATATCAAAATCAAACAAAGGTCAATAGTATTGTTTAAACTCTTTTTCCCTTTAAAAAACGGGTACAGTTTAATCCCTTAATGACCTTTTAACCCATATAATTTGGTTAAAAAACTAAAAAAAAAAATTCAACTCATTCTCATAGATTCAAAATCATAAAATTTAGCTTGATATTTTTGGTCTGAACTTTTATTTAAATGAAAAAAAGTAAGTTAATCCCAACAACATCTTTACCTGCTTGTTTATTTAGCATGCTTTATTCCCCAACTACAAAAGATGGTTGAGAAACGAAAATTTATTTGTTGTTTTCTCAAAACAATATTTTTTAAAACAAGAACAAAAAATAAATTATATTGCTTTTCAGTTAAAAGGTGTTTTGATAACTGTTATTTAAAATTTTAATTTTTAAATCTATTTTATTATAATGGGGCTATAATTTAATGAGAGAAAATTTAGTATCCATTTTTATGTGTTTTCTCATTATTTCAGAACTATTGTGAAAAATATTTTAGAAAATGTAATTTTTTTAGAAATAAAGTTGTTTTGGAGAACACTTTTCAGAAACTTTTTTCTGATAGCACTAATAAAATGTATTTTTGTGTTAACTAACTGTTTTAATTTTCAAAATTTGAAAATTATTTTCAAAAACACTATCCAAACATATCATAACGCTATTCCCTTTAAATATTTTATTGTTTGGATTTTTTTTTTGTTTTCAAAACAATATTTTTAAAAACAAGACTGGAAAATGGTTTTCTTATTGTTTAAGCAAGTTGAATGTTAAAAACTTTCCATGTGTACTTCAAGTTTCCTTAGCTAGGGATGATGACTAGGGTTGGGTTTTTTCAAGTATCTAATCCGATTACATCATGTTATTAAACGATAACATTACTTTCATTGTTAATTTATATAAAAATATTTTTACAATTCAATGTGAATGTGTTTTATGTCACCAATATTTTAATTTTTTTAGTTTGAGATGTGAAATATACTTCTGAAAAAATTAAATATTGAATAAAATACCAATTTGTAAAAGGAATTAATACTTCATGATTTATTAGTAGTGGCCAATGGAACTTTGGTTCAGTGGTAAAAAGACTAAGGTTGAAGTTCTGGAACCACAAGATCTTAGTTCATTTCTAATTTATCGATATTTTCTCACTTTAAGTAAATAATGTATAGTATTATGAGCTAATATATGTGGACTGTGTGATATTATTATGAGTTTATATTGAGATCAAATTATTTTATTATTGTATTGGTATAATATTGTTTCAATAAAAAATTATGATTAGTGAAAAAAGCATATGAATATGTTGCTGATATAACCTAAACTTTAAAGTGGTAAAGAATGTGGCTGAAAGTCATATATTCAATTTATGTAAAAGAAGAAAGAAAAAAATTGTTTTCATTATTTTTTAAAAAAAAAATTCATACGAGGAACACACAACAATTCTCTTTCCTTTTTTATTATTTCGAAAAATAAAAATTTTAAGAGACTAACACCAACCTACAATCGTAAACTAGGGATGATAATATAAGCTTCATTTTTATATGCTAATTCACTTTACACAGTGTCAGACTTATGATGCCTTGACCTGCCTTTTGTAAGTAATTAGATTTTAACATTTCTATTCATTGCGAAGATGGGTTTTTCTTTTTAAGTTTGCTCATGAATGAATATCATGGTGGTGTGTGCTCCTTAAATTTGTGGATAACATGAGTGGTGAACATATCTTTATGTTATTTTTTTTTTCATTTAGTTTTTATTTTGTTTTGCTAAGAGACTAGCAAAATATAAGTTTGGAGGTATTTGATGAGTCTAAAATATTGCATATTTAAGCTATTTAATTTATATTTGTTAAGTTCTTAACTTGTATTATTTCACTTTATTTTATGTCTTTTCTGTGTTTTCTGTGTTTTTATAGCCTTGTGGTGAAAATGAAGCATTTCGGGAGATGTCAAGCTTCAAGAGCAAATGCGATCGATCGCACCGTGCTGCGATCAAGCGCATGGAAAATATCCCACATCGAAATTTTTGCATTGCAGTGTTCATGCGATCGTGCACACAAGACATGCGATCGAGTGCACATGTGATCGATCGCACCATACTGCGATCGATCGCACCCGGGCAGTATCCTACATCAAATTTGTAACCCTTTGTACTCCGGGACTCCCCCTATATAAACACCATCTGGCCTCATCATTCAGTGTTCAATTCCTAAGCCATTTGGTGTTAACCGGTGGATGTCTGCTGGCATTCTGGTGGATCCCGAAGGCTTTGCTACCACGAGGGGAAGTGCCGCCTAACAACGAGTGGAATTTCTCCCATGTAAAGTAATTTATTTCTTTTTAGTTAAATGTTAAGCACTTTTATTATGAACTGTAGTTTCATAACTATGAGTGGCTAGAATCTTCAACTAAGGTTGAAGATGAAGCCCTGCCATTGTTTGGCATATTAATTTCAGTTTTGTTTATACAATTCTGATGTTTTTAGTATAAATGTTCTGTCAATTATTTGAGTAGTATCTTATGATTGATTATGTTTAAATTGTTCTGTTGGATATTCCTTGTGTTTCATCTGATGGATACATCAAATTGTTTTTGATTAAATTGGATTTCCTTTGTGATTTGTTAAAAGCGGATACATTGGATGCTTTTGGTTTAATTGGGATATTTATTGTTTTTTGTCTTAAGTTGGATTCATGGAATTTTTTGATAGACTATCTTCAGAACATTGAGATATATGCTTAACTTTGACGGAGTGGATTCAGAAACCTTAGTCTTTTTATTAGTTTTTAAAATCAATTTAGTTTAGCTTTTATTTATTTTGCAACATATAATACAAAACTCGGAACTAGGTTAAGATAAGATTAGTTTAGATAAATTTATATTTTCACAACGCAATTCCCTGTGGATTCGATCTCGCACTTGCACAACGCTGTATTGCAAACGACTAATGCGCTTGCGAGTAATTTAAAACTCACAACATTAATCACCAGAAGGAAGCACTAATACCGAAGCAGTAGTCAATTTCTCTTTCAATAGCTGGAAACTCCTTTCACATTTTTCTTACCCCCTAAACTTCACTTATTTCTTGGTCAATCTAGTCAATGGTTCAACAATGATAGAAAAATTCTAGATAAACCTCCTATAATAACCAGCTAACCCCAAAAAGCTTCTAATTTCAGTTACACTAGTGGGTCTTTCCCAATTCAACACTACCTCTACTTTTTGTGGGTCAACTGCTATCCCATCTCCTGACACAACATGCCCCAAGAAAGATATTTCACTCAACCAAAACTCACACTTAGAGAACTTTGCATATAATTTTTCTCTCATTTGAATTTCCAACACTATCTCTAAATGTTACCCATCCTCCCCTTCATTCTTGGAATATAACAGAATATCATCAATAAATAAAATCACAAATCTATCCAAGAATAGTTTAAACACTCGATTTATTAGATCCATAAATGTTGCAGGAGCATAAGTTAACCCAAATGGCATCACAAAGAACTCTTGTTGTCCATAACGTATCCTAAAAGCAGTCTTAGGCACGTCCCCTTTTTTTATCCTTAATTGATGATAACCTGATCTCAGATCTATCTTAGAAAACACCTTAGCCTCATATAACTGCTCAAATAAATCATCTATCATGGGCAAAGGATATTTATTCCCGATGGTGATCTTATTTATCTGTCTATAATCAATACACAACATCATTATCCCATTCTTCTTCTTCACACAAAAAAGGTGCTCCCCAAGGCGGCATACTAGGTCAAATAAACTGTTTATCTAGCAAATCCTGAAGCTTAACTTTCAACTCTCTCAACTCAGCTGGTGCCATTTTATAATGTGTTATAGATATGGGTACTGATCCCAGAATCACCTCAATAGAAAACTCAATCTCCCTGTTAGGATACAAACCAGAAAACTCTTCAGGGAACACATCAAAAAAATATTTTACTATCAAGATTTCTTATAACTTCCTAATCTCTTTTCTAGAATCCACCACATACGCCAAATACCTCTCACAACCTTTCTTCAACCATCTATTAACAGTTAGGGCAAAAATAAGACAATTGGCAAGTATCTTACGTTCTCCCTGAAAATTAAACTCCTCTTGTCCTAGTATTCTAAACACCACATTCTTCCTAAAACAATCTACCCAAACATGATATGCAGATAACCAATTCATTCCTGGAATTAAATCAAAATCTGTCATATCTAAAGGCAATAAATCAACTTCAAATTCTCTACCAACCATACTAATCGCACAACCCCAATAAATTATCCTGATAATAACCCTATCTCCAGTAGGAACCTTAACAATAACAGCATGCATCAAAAGACTAACACTAGCATCAATAGATTTCATATACATACTGGATGTAAAAGAATGGGTTACACCAAGATCAATCAATAATCTAGCAGGTCTTTTAAGAATAGATACCATACCCATAACAATATCAAGAGTGGCCCGTGCATCCTGTTAGGTCAATGCATAGACTCTACTATCTCTAGGCTGTAACTGACCACCGCGTCCTCTCTCAGCTACTGATCCTCTGCCTTTGCCCCGTATACTCCCTAATCCACCACCTTTCTCCAGTTGTCTTCTCCCAACACCTTCAGCACCTATTTCAATAGATTTCCCCACTAGAAAATCTACACCAACATGTCTGTCCTCACCACATACAAAGCATATCTGAGTAGAGCAATTCTGAGACAGATGCCCCGTTTGATTACATCTAAAGCAAACTCTTGCCTCTAGATCATACATCAGATTACCACTTCCTTTTGGTGGCATACTTACTCCTATACAATAACTCACAGTTCCCACAGCCTATCTCCCAAATCTAGGGGTCCCACCAATATTACTCTGAGCTACAGAAGCAACATATCCTACTTGCCTCTAACTCTGTACTACAGTTCTTTGTGAAAAGGAACGCCCCCTCTAGGATGGTCTCCCACCCTGCACACTCATACTACTACCACCTTTGGGTCCCTCAAATCTAGACCTCTTCAGTCAGTCCCTCCTACCTCTAAATTCCATCAAATCCTTCTCAATTCATAATGCTTTATCCACGAGTATAGCATAATTCTCAATACCCATATAAGAGAGTTTAGTCTGAATTTCATAGTGTAACTCATCTAAAAATCTCTTACATTTCCTCTCCTTCATATTCACTAACTCGGGTAAAAACCTCAACATGACTATAAATCTACTATCATACTTAGCCATAGATAAAGCACTCTGCTTTAAATGAATAAAATCTCTCTTTTGATGTGCTCGAAATGTATCTAGAAAATACTTCGCAAAGAACACATCCTTAAACTTATGCCAAGTTAAAGGTTGTTCTACCTGTGTACTCAATATAGGCAGAATATCCTCCCACCATTGAGAAGCCTCACCTTCCAGCATAAATGAAGTAAAAACAACATTCTGTCTATTTATCACTGGTAAGACTTCAAAATATTTCTCAACATGTTTAATCCACTGCTCAGTTTCCACAGGATTTACATATCCTCTAAAAGACTAGGGTTTAAACTTAAGAAATCTCACAAAACAATCCCCTTGCATCTCATGTGCAAACATACCCTCTTCCTCATGAGCCTATTTTCTCACCACATCAGGTTCTATTCCACCATTTTCATCTAATCTCCTCTGTAAATTATCAACCATTTCTTCTGTTGCATTCATTCTTTCTATAACATGATCAAGAACTTCTCTCAACTCATCCCTCCTAAAATCAGATTCTCTCTCACCTCTACAAGTACCAGTTGTACTAGCAACCTGTTGAACCACAGACTCCACCTCCCCCTCTGCTTCATCTCTTCTAAATAATGGGAGTCTACCACGTTCCTTATGATTCAGAACTCTACCTCTAGCTCTAGCACGTTTACGTGTCATCCTCAGACTCTGCCTTAAAATATAATTTATTTAAATCTTCCACATTTTTAAATTTTTATGCAGTTTACAAAATCATAAAACCTAATACTCAGACACCAAAATTGTAATGATCCATCCCGGATTGGCCACCCCCGAGACGGTGTCGTCATATATTGAAATCCCAGTAAGACACATATATGTAACAATATAAAAATATAAACTGAATTATTTACATACATAAATCTTCAACCCTCAACAGGGAAGTTACATTATTAAGATTTCAACTGAAGCATTATATACAACATATTATGCGTGAATATTTACAAATATTTTTTTTCTTTATATTAGTCTGAGGATGTGGACCACGTGGCATACAGATAATGACCTAGTCTGAATCTCAGCTCACCAATCTATCTATCCTGCCTGCTACCTAAAATTATTTAACAATGAAGAGTGAGCTTCACAAGCTCAATGAATTAAATTTACTAAAGTATGCAATTGTTCAAATAGTCTTCCAATATTCATTCATCTATATCTCATATAATTCGATAATAGCATTCTATTATCACTGCTCATATCATAATCCTCATCATTTATCAATCTCTTCTTCTCATATATTTAATCATCTTCAAACTATCAATTCTACCTTATAATTACCTCGTTATAAGGTTTACAGCATAAAATCAATCACTCAGATAATTCTTATCATATCATACTTTCATATTTCTTCACATCATATATGTCTCTCTATGAGACTCATTCATCTATCACTAAATTTACAATAAAAAATAACACTTTAGGATCTCAAGCAATAATAATCAATATTTAAAACAAATACAATGCATGAATTTAAATTATATTATTATTTAGGGACGTCTTCCCACATGTCGACATGTTTTAGCGTAGACTGACTGCCTTTTCGGTTCTTTTATTTCATTTAGACTAGCTTCCTTCCCGGTTCTTTTATTTCCAGCATATACCGGCTATCACAGTTCTTTTATTTCATTTAGACTGGTTGCCTTCTCAGTTCTTTTATTTCCAGTATATACCGGCTGTCATGGTTCTTTTATTTCATTTAGACTGGCTGTCTTCCCAGTTCTTTTCATTTCATGCATATGCATATGAACAATAATATGAAATATGTATATGAGCAATAATATAAAACAAGCATACATTCAAACATTCAATTTAGCTATCCAGCTCTTTTTCAAAATTATTATTTTTAACGTATTCATTAAATTATCTCCTCATATATCATATCAAATTATCAATCATAGCTTGTCGAGAATTTCATTTATCTTTTCATTATATATTTCATCAACTCATTATTTCATTAATTTTACTTCTCATATAATAAATTTTTAACATATCAATTATTCCTATAATATCAATCAACTAATTTTCATATATCATCCAATCATAGTTCAATAATTAATTCAAATATCATCAATTTATACTTCATATTTATCTCGATTACTAAAAGTAAATCTAGTTTACCATGTAACACTTAAAGCTACCAGTGGATCACCTCATTGCCTTTCCTGCTCTTTTAAGCAATTTCACCCGATTGTTAATCGTCAACACTTGACATAATATTTATATTAAAATTTCTAATTTATTTTTCAATTCTACCATAATTCATACCCTTTACATTTCTACATCAAATTTCGAGAAATTTTCATTTATACTAAATTTCAAAAATAAAATTCACCTTATTACCTTTTGTGTTTCTTAGAGCTTCTGTCGAATCTCATTAAAATTCTCCCGTAAACTTCTTCAAAATTTTAATCTTTCAACTTTTCTTTGAGTTCCCAAGTGTCTAAAGAAATAGAGTAATTTGAATTGAAGAAAGAAAAAAACCAAAAAAAATTTGGTAAGAAAAATTAAATTAAAATAAAGTAAATACACACACACACAAACTGCCCCCACTTCTGTCACTGTTTTTCCTTGCCTTGTTGTGTAACATGCATTAATAATGCATGTTACTTTGACAACACCTAGACGCGTTTCTTTTCTTCAAATGATCATTTTATTCAATAATAATTTTTTTATATATATATTTATTCAATAATAATTCTTTTATATATATATTTATTCAATAATAATTCTTTTATATATATATTATATTATTTTAATTTCATATCATATTTATCAAATTACTTATTTACCTACTTTAAAAATATGGGTATTACATATATGAAAAGGAATAACAAGATCCACATGGTCCAATGATCCTATAAATTGAAGAAATTTTCAAAGAGATGAAAATGATTCATAGTATTGATTTGGATATTTTTGATTTTAATAATCACGATCCTACACTATTACAACAAAAAGAAGAAATGGTACATCTTTTCTTATGCAATTCTAGTGTTAAAAAGAAACAGGAAATTCTCTATACTCTCTTTGCCATCTCAACTAGAAAAAAAATCTTGTGGTTTTTGCAACCCAACTAAGAACAGCACCAAAAACATCACGACAACACCGAGATGTTTAGAACCCACAACTACTCCGTCAACCATCATCAACCCAACCTTTCAGCCCAATTAAATTTTAGAACCTACTGTGTCCTGAACCACTTTCATCAAGACCAATCCCCACACTAAATCCACCTCCTCCTTCACACACCATGGACGACAATGACCAAGAAACTCAAAAAACCCAATTTCTATTACCTGTCAAGCAAACCCGTTCCTTTGAATTCGACCCCAAATTCACACCTGAGACTGATTGTGATTGGCCCCCGAGCAACCCACTAGCGCTTTCCACCAAAAATAGAAATTGCTCGCGTCAAAACCCACTATGATAGAGGATGTTGAGATTGACATTGCTCATCCATAGCCACCATTAACCACCGCGCCCTTGCTCCAAACGACCGCGACACTCACACACCCGAAACCCATGTCGCACCTCATGGACAACAACGCCACGAACAAAACCACCGGGTTGACGCTGACTTCAACTATGGCCACACCATCAACGGCAACACAACCGCACTCTGATATAGAAACCCATGGTTTCCAACGACCAACGCAAGAGTTATTGGGACTATCTACTAAAGGTAATGAGACAAAAAAAAAATCAAGAAAAGTCAAGAAACACTCCTTCCAAATGCTTTCAATATGGGCAAGATTAGGAGTTATTGTGTTACCCGTTTTTCATTTGGAAATTTAGCTCCAAAGCTTAGGACCTACTATTCAAGAAGTGCCTACTCACCTAACCAGGATTTTCGCTACAGTCTATAAAAAAATTGATTATTGAATTGAACGCATTACTTGAACTTTGGGGATAAAATTCATTTGATTGGGTGAGGAATCTAACTAATAGAATTAATAGTAGAGAATTAGTTAATTGAATAAAGCATTTGCTAATTATTTGTAGTTGGTTAATAGTGGTTGATTAGTTAGTTAGAATATAGTTATATGTTAGTTACTCTTCTATTCATTTTTGTAGTCTATATAGAGGCAATGATGTAATAACATTTAGTATCATTGAATAAGAAATTACTTGAGGAATTGTTTTGAATGATTTGGTAGTTTTCTTTTTGCTCGAAAAACGATATTTTTTTTCAATTTTTTCATTTTCTTTCTTAATTTTCTTCCTAAAATTGGTAAAGTATCACCGTAACATTAAGAAAAATCTGAATTTATTAATAAAAAATTTCTTGTTCGTTTATAAAATGAAGTGAAAACAGAGATTTATATCCCAAAATGAGCAGAAATAATGAACAAAACAAAATTCTTGTTGGGGACAAAGACGAGGACAAACTTGACCATCGTCGTTTCTACCGTAAACTACACATCAAATATTTTTGCTTGGTCCATTAAAAAAAAAAAAATTATTTTGCTTGGTAAAGAGATTTCTCTGTTTTGCCAGGAGCAAACCTATGTGGGGAATTGCAAGTATAAATGTTAACATGTGCAATTGAGCAAAGTGTCATCTTAGAAATGCCACATTTACAACCAAATCCAGCGAGTACAGAGTTTTACCTACGCCGGAGAGCACGTGTACATTTTCTCTCTCTTCTTTCTCCAGTCTTTATTCAAAAAGCAGAAAAATCTCAAATTTAAAAATTTGTATTCTAAATTAAATATCTTTAACCGGAGAGACTACTCTCCACATTAACACACAACACACAGGAGCAGAGAGCGAGATGGAGAGAAGCACACCGGTGAGGAAGCCGCACGCGTCAACAGCCGATCTGCTGACGTGGTCGGAGGTCACTCCGGCGGACCCTCCGGCCTCCGGCTCTCGCTCTCACCAGGTATTTCTATACATATATACACACGTGTGTATATATTCACCAAAATGTGGTTTGTTTTTCCTGGTTAGTTGGGGTTCATGACAATTTGGGTCTGGTGCATTCTCAGCCGTCAGATGGAATCAGCAAGGTGCTCTTTGGAGGTCAGGTCACCGATGAAGAAGCTGAGTCTCTCGCGAAGAAGTAAGATCTGTTCATCTTTTGTGCTCCAAATGTAGGATTTTATTGTTTGTTGTAGTTTGAAGTGTGGGTTTTTTGTTTTTCCTTTATGCTACAAATGTTGCTATTTTAAGATAAGCTTATAATTAGCTTTTGTTGTCTTTCTTCTTCCTTTTTCTAAAGCTTTTGTTTTGGCGTTTACTGATTTTCTCGTTTAAACTTTGAAGCTTTTTTTTTTGGTTGTTAGCTGAGTGCAGAATCCAGATCTACTGGTGAATTTTTAGTTTTAGTAGTTTCCTGTTGATCTTACTTTTGATCTGCCTCAAGTTGTTTTCTTTGGCAGACTATACATTATTATCTCATAAATTTGCGGTTGATTAAATAAGCGATTTGATATTTTAAAACAAAATGTTCCTGATGTGTTTTGTGAACGTGTTGAAATTTACTTGATGAGCCTAACTAATGATTAATTGCTGAATTTACAGACGTCTTCAGGCTGCATCCATAAGCATTGAAGTACTAAGAGATATGGACTATTCATTTAAATGCTACTGCTTTTCTCTTTTTTAGTTATTTATTTTCAGTGAAGGTCCACGGGTAAAGCAAAGTTTATCTATGTGTAATGATTATATATATGACACATAAGAAATTCTTTTTTGCAATTAAGCAGAACTTTGTTTGTTTCGTTGTATGTTTTTGCTGAAGAATGTACTGTCTAGGTATTATTGTGTCTTTACAGAATAGATTCACTTAACAAGATGATTGTTTATTTGGGTCTGGGTAATTAGCATTTAAGTTAAAATGGTTATAGTTTTATTGTTCTAGTAATTTCATAAGTTAGTATTGTTTGCAGAAAAGATGTTTATTTTGACCAACAAACCTCTCAACTAGACCTGCTAATGAACGCTGTAAAACAAGAGCCTGTACTCAGCTAATTAATAATTAGGTATTGATATAAACTCCATTTGGGTGCAGCTGGAAATATAATGAAATTAAAGTTAACAAACATCATATCTTTATAGGTTCTCCAGCCAGTTGAAACATTCTGCTTCTGAAAAGAGCAAGGATCACTAATATAACATGAATCTTAGATTCTAGGAAATGGACCAGAGTTCAGGGTTTCAATACACAATGCATAAGGGAGAGATAAAATTCAAACATGACTAGCTTAAGGTAAATACAAAAGCTCACAGAACTGATAAATGAATTATTATGCAAGATTCTAGAGCTTTAAAATAAGGTGTTTTTTTTTTTTTTTTTTTTTTGGTCATTTAGGATCAGTTTTGCGTGAAGTTTCATTTGGAACTAAAAGAGCCCAGCCTGAGCCTGCTGCACAACATCCTATTCTTTGCTCTTCATAGGATTGCTGCTTTAACTTGTGGTCATTGAGACCATGAATGTAGGGCACATGCATGATACTCTTAAGAAATATGAGTGTTAGTGTTAAAATGTTTTTATAACCTTGCTTAGTCTGTTGCATGCTACAAAATATCCTTTCTGTTTTATAATTAAAGAAGGGGCTGCTTCATATGGTAGTTTTATCAAGTTGGCACCATGATTGTGTGACTATCATTCATTTGATGCCACCTGGTGATGCTCCCTGTGCCATGTCAGAAAACCTTGTTCAGTATATAAATTAAAGGAGATGACTGGTAGTGGCATATTCAATGCCAATGGTAATGGTGCATCCGAATCTGATTTTGCTAATCCTACCAACAGAACAGGACTGCGCGTTTATCAGGTACTTATTTGATCTCTAGATTCAGCTGTTATATGTGCGCATGCATAGACATTAGTAGTCCATGATGGCAATTCTCCCTGTAACCATTGGGATATGCAGCAAGCATTGAATGAAATTAGCCAAATATCATTTAGTGCTGATGGGAGTATTTCTCCCAAGAAACCTACATCTCTCCCTGAGGTAGCAAAGCAGCGCGAGTTAAGTGGGACATTGCAATCCGAGTTGGATGCAAAGACTAAGAAGCAGATATCAGATGCGAAGATCAAAGAAATTAGTGGACATGACATCTTTGCCCCTCCTTCAGAAATTCAACCTCGGTCATTGGCTGCTGCACGCTCTTTGGAATCAAAAGAAAGCAAAGAAATGAGTGAACCTGCACCTCGAAATGTACGCACATCTGTTAAAGTTTCTAATGTGAGTATGCTCGCTGGATCTGAGAATCATTTTCTGTTTTTCAGTCTACTTAAATATCTAGTAATCCATGTTCTTACATTTAATATGAATTTAGAATTTAAAACACTTGATTCATTTTGAGTGCTTTCAAATAAAAATTTGTGTTGGGAGAGTGCGGTCAAATATTGAGTTCTACATGGTCTTTATTGTCAGGTCCATGCTAAGAGTGGTGACTCTACAGAAGCACTTCCCAAGTGTCGATTTTAAGGCTCTTTTTAAACTGTCAATATGGATAAAGTCAGATGTTTCTCAATACTTTTTTTTGTGTAACTCCATAAGAGGCTCCTTAAATGAATACTGCTGTAATGGTCTTGGATAATTTGTTGTGTTTTTATAGTCATATATTTATCTTTATGTAATTTTCCTAGCATACTTGGATCTTTTCATTAAGTGTATGTAACTGCATTTGCTCTCAAGGTCAGTTGAATTTCAATATTTGATTCACTGGCTGCAAAGCTTATTCTACGGTTTGATATTTATTTTTGGGTGCTGTTGTGTTGTGGCTCAAATTCCCTATGTTTTGCATTTGGGAGCATGACTGAAATTATTTGCCAATTGGCAAACAATGTAAGTCCACTGTTTACATCCGTTACTGTTTTCCTATCGGCAAATTGTGTTGTCAGCGAGTTTGGGCTTGATTTGTGTTCTTTTTCCGGCCCGATTCTAATTTTAAGCCTATTTCATCTATTGTATAAATAGCGGGCTGTTTAGAGCTAGAGTAAGACATTCTTGGGTGAGAGGATTGAGCGTATGGGGCAAGGGATTTAAACACAACTTGTAATCTTCCTTTTCTTCATGGTAAAGTTTCTCCATGTGTGCACTCATGTGGATGTAGGAGTATTAACTCTGAATCATGTAAATCTCTCATCTTCTCTTGTGCCTGTTTCTTATTGATTTGTTTGCTCTTGTGATTTCTCATCTTGTGGGTTGAATTTTTTAATAGCTTAGTGGTTTTCTGAACAACAGCTGCATTAATGCATAATTAAGCAAAACAGGTTTTTCCTTGCATTCCACTTATGTAATTCTTCATATTGATAATTTGTTTTCAATTTTTATAGCCTGCTGGAGGTCAGAGTAATATCTTGTTTAGTGAGGAACCTGTTATCAAGACGGCAAAGAAAATACATGACCAGAAGTTTGCAGAGCTAACAGGCAATGATATCTTCAAGAGAGATGTTCCTCCAGGTTCTGCTGAGAAGGCATTGAGCATGGCAAAACTGAGAGAAATGAGCGGCAGTGACATATTTTCTGATGGGAAGACAGAATCCAGGGACTATCTTGGTGGTGTTCGCAAGCCCCCTGGTGGCGAAAGCAGCATTTCGTTGGTTTAACTTGCAAAACTCTCAACTCTGTTCTATTGCCTAATAATCAGTAAAGATGGTCTTATGTATATCCCACTGGATGCATTGTTACCCTTCACGCACAATGGTTTGTATTTGTTGTGTACGTCGATAGGATTTTAACATTTAGATCTCATGTTTGGTGGATGGCTAATTTGAGTTATTTCAACAATGTTGTGTCTCCTGGTCCAAACCAATCTAATTATGGCCTAGTGTCTACTATGTGCTTATGCTTGAAGAGTAAAGGTGTTTCCAAATCCTGTTTAAAATTCGAGAATCTATATTGTTCTCTTTGTACCAAGTTATATTTTAATATTTTCATCCTTATTTATTTCAAAATGAATCTTAATTTTACAGAGGTAAAGGTAAAATTACAAATTCATCTTTAAGCTTAGTCTTAGTTTGTAACTTGTACAATCCATTTCAAAATATTAGTCATTACAAATTAGTTTTTGTTAATTTCTGTCCAGGGAACCAAAAAACCGATGCTCCGTCAGTCCATAACAATTGTCACTGGTTCTTAAAATAGATGTATTGGATCATGATTTACTCTTTCAAAATTTCCCTTATAAGAGTGACATGATTGTCCACTTTGTGGGTCCATCAAGATATCTAAAGGGTATTTAAGGAAGTGAAAATTTTGGCTTAAAAATATTTTTACTGAAGTGATGATATATACAAATAGTATTGTTAATACCCATTGTTTCATCTCACGTGTCACACATTCATTGAATGATAATAGTACTCTACAAAGTCAACAATCATTTAGCCAAAAAGGATGTTTTATTCACCAATCATGGGCTCTCACACCACATGATAAAGCTCTTAGAGATTTACTACATGATAAAGCTCATTGAGATCTATTATATAATAAAGCTAATTAAAACCCACTGCATTATAAAATCTATTGTGACCCACTATAAAATAAAACTCATTGAGGACCACTGAGGCAAAATTGACATGAAAAGCCCAAATAGGCTTTCTATATGAAAGGCCTAAATAGGTCTACTACATGAAAAGCCTAAAGAGACCCACTAAAGAACTAAAAACATGATAAAGCCCAAAGAGGTTTACTACATCACAAAACCCATTGAAGTTTACTATGCAACATGGCCCATTAAGGCCCACTCCCACTTGCAAGCCCAAAAGTCCAAAAGACAAACAAAGGCTACAAGGCAAAAGGGTACAAAGGCTAATGTAAAACTACCTAAAAAGGGCCCAAGTATGTTGATGTTGCATCACTATTGTATTCCTCTTGGGATTAGTTTATTGTCTCTCTTACTAACTATTTTTATTGTTTATACGGATCTTAAGCCACATCGTCTCTAATTAGGATAATATATGGGGTGTGGATTGGAAGTTATAATAGATTTTATGTAGTCACCACATAGGCACCACGTGGATTACAAGCCATAAGTGACTCGGGCACCTTGCACTCATAGTAATCTACTTGGAAGCTGTAGCTTAGAGGAAATTCTTAGCTCATTTAATAAATGGTAATCAAACCCTTAGATTACAACAATAATGCTCTCTAATTGGGATAATATATTGAGTGTGGATTGGAATGTATAATAGATTTTATGTAGTTGCCACATAAGCACCACGTGGATTATAAGCCATAAATGACTTGGGAACCTTGCACTCATAGTAATATACTTGGAAGCTTAAGTAGTAGTTTGGAGGAAATTCTTAGCTCATTCAATAATGGTTATCAAACTCCTGGATTATAGCGATAATGACTACAACGGTAGTAGTACGCCTCTCCTTGTGTTAAACTTGTTTTTCAAGAGATTAGTTGTTGTTCAACCAAAGTAAAATATATTTTAGTTCAGTTAAAATCCATATTTAGCTTCTAATCAAATCATTTCAACCTCAATCATAATGTCAGTCACATTAACCCTTTTTTACATCATTTCTATACCTACACACTCCAAAACAATCCTTGGAACAACACCTGATCCTTTTATCCCATAGACAATAGCCGTTGAACCTGTCTCTTCCATTAAGTGAGCCTTCACTTGAAGAGCACCATGATTCCTACTGATTTATTTGTGAGATTAAGGTTATGGTAATGAGATAAAAGAAAGGAAGGACAGACAAAAGGAGAAATGACTGTGATGTGATAATTGGCAACTACAGCAGCAAACAGTAGATTTCAAGGGAAGTTAGCTATTATTTCAGATTAATTTCTAAAGGTTTTAAAAGTCTTTCCAAGGGCCAAGGACCTTTGGTCCTGATGAGAAGATTTGGTTACATCTCTATAAATAGTCTTCCACAATTTTCACTAAAGGAGGACAACTTAATCTAAGATACAACCTACAACTTTCAAACAACACTTCAAATACTTGCAAAAGCTTTCTCCTTCTTCTATAAGGGAGTTAATCAGTTCTCTCGATCTTGAGAAAAGCAATCAAACATTTAAAATCCATGTCTCCTACAACTCTAAAACACACCACATATGGAGTGACTCCTTACACTTTAATCACACCATCTAGAAATTTCCTACATAATTTCTTGCATTCTCAGAGCTATAAAGAGTCTGTTTGAACAACCAATGCACACTAAGAATCCCTTGCGTGGTGATAGTGTTCTTTCTAGCTAACATGTTTTGGGACGCCTATAACACTTGTAATGACCGAAGAACATGTGTTTGTTCCCACCAAGAAAGCTTCATGATCTCTTAGAGTTACCGTTGTAGCATATTCGCCATTGTAGTACCAAATTAAGACCACAATTGCTACATCAGGTGCATCCTACTGAGCAACTACATCATAAATTGTTTCTTCTATTCCTCGCACATATTTCATTCATTTGTTGAAGTTTATTATATTGTTATATTTCTTATCCTTTCTAATTTTCTAAGCTTTCCTTACATGCTAAATAAAAACAACATAGTTTACTCAGAGCTACAAAAAGTCTGTTCGAACAACCAAGCTTTCTCCTTCTTCTACAAAGGAGTCAATTGGTTCTCTCAATCTTAAGAAAAGCAATCAAACACTTAAAATCCATTTGTCTCCTACAACTCCAAAACACACCACCTATGGAGTGACTTCTTACACTTCTTTCACATCTTCTAGAAATTTCTTACATAATTTCTTGCATTCTCAGAGTTTTAAAGAGTTTGTTCGAACAACCAACGCACATTAAGAATCCCTTACGTGGTGATACTGTTCTTTTTGGCTAATGTGTTTTGGGACTCTATAACACTTTTAAAGACCTAAGAACACTTGTTGTTCCAACCAAGCTAGCTTCATGATCTCTTCTTAGAGTTACCATTTTAGCATATTCGTCGTTGTAGTACCAACTTGAGAGCATAATTGCTACATCAGGTGCATCGTACTGAGCAGCTACATCATATCTCTTTTCCCCTATTCCTCTTACATATTTCATTCATTTTCTGAAGTTTATGATATTGTATTTCTACTCTTCTAAGCTTTCACAGAATGCTAAAGAAAAACAACATGGTTTACTCTGACATTACTTGTGTCTCAGTGCAACTTTGGGCTCAATAGCATAAGGAACCCGAGGTGAGCTGTATCTACTACAGTAGCATATCTAAAACCATAGACTATGGGACCAAACAAAGTGTAGAAAATACATTCCCCTACATCCAAGTATTCCCTAATCCCAATCAAGGCTCGTAGAATACAAACACCCGTCCACCTCTTAGCCACGTGTTATGAAATAGAAAAATCCACCTCAACATAATTGGTGACTCCACTGGTGAGTAAGTTGATTTTGTATCCGTAATGACTCGTCCAAATAAAGGTAGAAATGTGACAAGCAAAGAAATCTTATTTGGAGAATCTCAACTAGATGTTGTCATATATCTCAATGATGGCTATAATTTCTCACAACAACCTTCTCAACAACAACAACAACAAGATCATGATTCTTAGACCAACCTATTTTTGCCTTTATTTCTATCATAAAGTCCATTCAGCAAAGTCAGATCGAGTTGGTGGAAACTGTTCGAGAACTGAAGAATGCTATATTTACTACTATAGGGCCAGATATAGTATATAAAACTACACCAAAAGAATCTAAAGACAAAGCCCTCGAGGGGCCTTGGCTAACAAAGCTACTACTGAACCTGAATCAGTTATTTTTTGTTACATGACTCGAGAAGAAGTTCTAGCATTACTAGAAAAGAAGAAGAGCAAACTTACTGCTAAAGATCTAGCATTCAAACCATTACCTTTGTGTCCTACAGAACTATTGAAAAAATCTTATCCTAAAACATATGAATCACCTATCTTATCTTTGTTTGATGGAAAGAAGGGAATTCCTAAGGAGCACATTAGTAGATTGATCGATTCATTTGGCCCTTATGCTTAAAATCATGATCCACGGCTACAAGAGTTCTCTAAATCTCTCATTAATCGTGCATACACTTTGTATGCGACTCTTCCATCTGGCTCCATCAAAAGCTGGGAAGAAATGGTATCCCACTTCTGTGGAATGTACTTCCAAAATGATGAAAGAGTCACTATCCTCAACCTCAGCAGCATTAGAAAAGATTCCATAGAAGGGCTACTAGAGTATGTTCGTCGATTCTAAGATACTATTCTTGACTGTTATGAAAACCATCATGAGGATACCCTACTGAATCTTTGCATCCACAACATGATCTCAGATTATCGAGTAGTCTTGGAAAATTTATGTATCAAACAGATCTTTCATCTCTTAAAAGCTATAAGAAAAATTGTCGAATTCGTAGAAGTTACATCCTTAGATTACGACTATGAGCTAGACAAGGATGAGCTCGACCAAGTCCTAGCTATAGTAAACTTTGCAACAAAAACCACAAATTCTAAAAGATAAAGAAAAAAATAAAGAAATTGGCCTTCTATCGTGATAAAGAGAGACTACTGCCATAATTATACATAGACTACAACGGTAGTCATACAAAATGAGCTAACTAGCCCAAAATCTTATCCAAAGTCCCCTTATGCTCAGATTGATAAGACAACAGTCATTCATTCCCTACAATGCAACCTATTTTAAATGATTTGAGATCAGATTCAATGCCCATGTACATCCAACGATCTTTGCACACTTGGGGGCTTGATTTAGTTGGTCCTATGTATCTTATTTTGAATGGCTACATTTGGATTCTCATAGAAATTGAACACTCCTCCAAATTGGTGGAAGTTATCCCTCTTTGAAATGCAGTCAGTGTCGTAGCAAATTTCATCAAAAAGAATTTTGTGTGCAAGTTTGGCATACCACATGAAATAGTCTGTAGAAATGTTGTTATCTTCGCAAGCAAAAACGTCAAAGCAACTTGGAAAATATATAACATCAAGCACAAATTATCAATATCCTGCTACCAAGCCAACATGTAACCTAAAGTCACCCTCTTGTGCATTATCAACAAAATAGTGTTGAGCACACTATGGGCTAGAACTTGAAACTGTCACACGATCTTAAGACATTGTGTCTCACTGCTAGAATCTCATGTTGTAGACCCACTGTAGTGTGTGCCGTTGTAGGGACGAAGGACATAGCATCCTAATGAGTCAATAATCTGAGAACAACCTATATGAGCTTATAAGAGGCAAGTCATCAAGAATATTCTTTTGTTCAAGTTTGAATTGCAATTATCTTTTTTTTTGGGATAGTGTTGTAGTCATCTACAATATCATGAAAAAAAAACTATGTTAGCACATTTTTTTTTATCAACAATGAAGGTGGTACTTGTTCAAAATATTTTGCTCATGTAAACACTAGTTATTGCCATGTTTCAAAAAAAAAAAAAATTTGACAAAGGAAAGATGAAACAAGTAGAAAAATCTTTATAGAATATTCTCAAGCTTTACATGAAAATGCAAAATAGTGACTAAAAAGCTTATCCAAGAAAAACAATGCATAAGAAAATAAAAAATATATGATTTACTATTGGTTTGCTATTGTACCACTTTGTTGTTGCTAATATGCTATTACTGTCTTGTTACTTTACTACTATGCTATTATCAATGTGATATCATATCGCTATGCTATTTTACTGATCCATTATTACTATTGTTGCACTTCTACCACTATTTTATTGCAACAACACACTATGGAGGCATCAACCTCCAAACAAAAAAGTGTAGCAATACAACTTTGAAGTTCATTTCACTTGCCAAGCATTACGCCTAGAATTCAGGCAGGCATCCTCAGCCTATTTGACATGAGTCACGAAAGTTGTGTCTTTACTGTAGTAACGCTTAATCCAACATCATCAATGGGTTTCTTATCAACAACTGCTTTCTTGATTTGTTGTTGCATCACATGCAAAATCTCTCTGCCAAAATCATCACTAACTTTCATTTTAATAACATTTATAAGCTCTATAGCACTAGAGTCTACAACAATAGAATTTAGTGTAACGAAAACCTCAATAACAAAAAAATCTATTGTAAAAGATTTCATAACACACCCTTCGTAGCAAGAGCCTTCATTATCAAGTGTTCAGCATTTCACCAAAGTCACCATCATTTCTTTAGTTCAAGGAAACTGAAAATGCCTTATTACTTTGGTCCAAGGCAACAAAACATGTCTCATTTCTCCAGTCCAAGGCAATCAAATATTCCTCATCACTTTGGTTTATGACAACAAAACATGTCTTATTACTATTCAAATTTCCCACATCACCCTAGCTCTTACTATAATCATATCTACAGATTTAGCCATAACAACATTTTCTCTGCCCAAGGTTTTCTCAGATTTAGCCACAACAACAATAGATTTCACCACCTCATTTCTCCTATTGTTTCTGTCATTACCTCTTTTACTAGATCTTCACTCATCCCTGTCACAGTAAGCTTATGAATATAGACAATTTTAAGACTAACAAATTTTGTAACCACTTTCAAGTACTTTAGGTGTACGGTCATCATCACCTGTAACCTTAACAACATGAAAAATGTCTCCAATACTAAGACATACGATACTAAACTATCGTAGTATGGGTTCTTACAGCACTAGACCATACAATAGAATAATGAGCAAACATATTATAACAAACTAAGGGCCCGAGCTTTAAAGAAGCAATAATCAAACACAACCATGAAGTCTTTGAAAGCAACATTTAAAGGCATTTTACTATTACCAACTCTTTTAGCCTTAGCAAGATTCAAGTCAAACTTACCAAATTTCTTAGCAAAAGACCTATCTAGTAGCATATGCAACAATGATCCTACCACAACAACATATACAACAAAAATCCCACCACAGTAGCATATTTATGACAGTGGTCCTATCACAATAGCATCTACAACAGTAGTTCTACTGTAGTGGCCTTTATGATAACTGTCTTAACATAATAACCTCTATGAAAACAGTATTACACCATCTTTATAAACATGCACATCTCATCATGACTATTCTTTCCACCATATAATATCATTATCTATATAATAATACTTTTAGAAGCATGATCCATTACAGCAGTAGCATTCTACTACAATAGAACCTGCCATAGTAACCTTTACGACAACAATCATACCGCAATAGCCTTTACAACAATGGCCCTACTACAATGGCCTCTACGACGCTAATCCTTATGATGAGAACTTTTACAAAAACATGAGCTCTCTTGGCCTTTATTTTTTACAAGACCTTATTCTTTTACAAATCAAAGAAAGGGATAGAAGATGCATAAGTCACACAATCCAAGTGGAAAAAGAGAAATTACAAATACAAGAAGACCAATAATAAAGTCATACCACCATCTTAATCTTCCTTTGATCGGACCAAGATCAGAATATGTGAGGAAGAAAAAGAAATAGTAGTTTTACGAACCTTCTTCTTTGGCACCTTAGCCTTCATGCTCTCCCCTACAACAAGAAGTAGAATTGCCTACAGAGTCAAGAAAGGGGATTTTAAAAAAGAACCAAATGACTCTATGTCAAGCTAACTGATGCCATCTATTAGACTCTTTCTTCCATTTGCAATGATATTGTAAGGAAGATCATGCCTCTCACAATAAGAAATCATGCCATTACTAGCAGACTTTTTAAGGCCTTTCAAAACCATGAGTCACTGAAACTACGACACTGGGTACTACCGCACCGGGCACTACAGTATCAAGTGCTATAAAATAAGAAAAAAAGAAGGAAAAAATGCTAAAATAATTGCAATGGGTTAAAAAAATTCATATAGTGAAATACAAGAAGAAATTCATGAAGCTCGTGCAAGAACAAAATTTATGAACGCGTACCCCACCTCGAACAAAGTCACGACACCCACGTGTTTAGGGAGCTAATGTTGATACTTGTTTTTTCATTCCACGTGTCACACATTAATTAGGTGATAATACTCTGCAAATTCACCAAACACTTAGCCAAAAAAATGGCATTCAATTCACCAAACACAGGCTCTCACACAATATGATAAAGCTCTTAGAGTCCTATTACATGATAAAACCCATTGAGGCCCACTATATGATAAAACTCATTGATTCCCACTACATGATAAAACTCATTGAGTCCTATTGCATGATAAAATCTAAAAAGATCCGCTACATGAAAAGCCAAAAAAATGCCCACTAGAGAGCCAAAAACATAATAAAGCCCAAAGAGGTTTACTACATCACAAAACCTATTAAGGTTTACTATGCAACATGACCTATCAATGCCCATTCCTACTTGCAAACCCAAAAGATCAAAAGACACTAAGAAGGACAAAACAAAGGCCACAAGGCAAAAGGGCACCAATGTTAAGGTAAAACTACCTCAAAAAAGGATCGAGTATGTTTTTGTAGCATTTCTATTGTATTCCTCTTAAAATTGCTTTATTACCTCTTATTGATTATCTTTGTTACTCATGTGGACCTCAAGCCACACCATTATTAATCGAGATAATATGTAGAGTAATGAATTGAAAGGTATAAGAGATTTGATGTAGTCGCCACATAAGCAACACATAGATTACAAGACATAGGTGACTTGGGCACCTTGCACTCAAGGTAATCTACTTGGAAGTTTAAGTGGTAGTTTGGGAGAAATTCTTATCTTATTTAATAAATGGTTATCATACTTATGGATTATAGTGGTAGTGATTACAACAGTAGCAACTATAATGGTAGTAGAACGTGACTACGATAGTAGCATCACCTTTCCCTACATTAAACTTCTTTTTAAGGAGATTAGTTATTTTTTAACCAAACTAAAACTTATTTTAGTAAAGCTAAAATCCATATTTGGCTTCTAATCAAGTCATTTTAGCCTCAAACACAGTGCAAGTCACATTGGTCTCTTCTACATCATTTCTTCACTTGCACATTCCAAAATAACCTTTGGACCAATACAAGAACCCTTTATGCTATAAACAAAAGACGTCGAACATGTCTTCTCCATTAAGTGAGCCTCTACCTGCAGCAACACCACGATTCCTACTGCTTTCTTTATATGATAAGGTTACATTTATAGGATAAAAGGAATAAAAGGCAAACAAAAAGAAATGGCTTTGAAGTGATAGCTAGAAACTATAACATCAAACTACAGATTTCATGGAAATTTAGCAACTATTGCAAGTTAATTTTCAGAGGTTTGAATAGTCTTTCCAAGTTTCAAGTATCTCTGGTTCTAAAGAGAAGGTTTGGAATCATCTCTACAGATAGTCTTCCACCATTTTCACCAAAAGATGACAACTCAATGCAAGATAGAACCTATAATTTTCAAACAACACTTCAAATACTTGCAGAAACTTTACACTTCAAATACTTACATAAACTTTCTCCTTCTACAAGGGAGTCAATCGGTTCTCTTTGTCTTAAAAAAAACAATTGAACACTTAAAACTTCATATGTCTCCTATAACTCCAAAACACACCACCTATGGAGTGATTCTTTACACTTCAATCACATCTTCTAAAAAATTTCTACATAATTTTTGCATTCTCAGAGCTATAAAGAGTTCGTTCGAACAACTAATGCACACTAAGAATCCCTTGCGTGGTGATATTGTTCGTTCTGGCTAATGTCTTTTGGGATTTCTGCTACACTTGTAAAGACCAAAGAACACGTGTTGTTCCCACTAAGCTAGCTTCATGATCTCTTCTCAGAGTTACTGATATAGCATATTCACCATTGTAGTACCAAACTAAGACCATAATTACTACATTAGGCATATCTTATTGAGCAGTACATCATATCTCTTTTCCCCTGTTCCTCACACTTTTTTCATTTCTTTACTAAAGTTTATGATATTGTTACATTGCTTATCCTTTCTACTCTTCTAACCTTTCCCTAGAGACTTAAGCAAAATAAAAGGGTTTACTGTGATAGCATATCTACAGCCGTAGAATGTGGGGCTAGAAAGAGTGCAAATAACACAATTCCCTACAACCAATCTACAGCCGTAGAATGTGGGGCTAGAAAGAGTGCAAATAACACAATTCCCTACAACCAAGCATTCCGTCATCCCAATCAAAACTTGTAGAACGTAAATAATCTACACTCCGTAAGAATCGAACATGAGACCTTATAGTCAAGGGGGCTCAACATTGACTACTAAACCAAGACTTCATTAGCAATTTTGGCTTAATATTTGTACATAATGAAGGTGACAATCTTTATGGAACGGAGGGAGTATAACACTTTCAATGGCGAAAAATGCCTCTTGGTTACATGGTTAAGCTATCATGTGCTATGCACATGTTTTTTGTAGGTGTAAAATACCTTTGCACAAAAGCTGGTGCTTTTAGATAAATGAAGCTTTAAGAAACAAGAAAAAAAGAAAAAAAAAAGAAGAAGATAAGAGTAGCTTAATACACTAAAACAATTCATAATGAATTAAAGATGGAGCCAAGTTAATTGGATCCAATGAATAAATAAAAATAACATCATTCCTTAAAATATATTGAGGACGAAAAAGTGTTGTTTATATTCAGAATATTCAAAAGCTCAACCTACTATAAAAAAGAGAAATTCTTATGTCATCAATCAGAAAATACTGTAATTCATTTGTTACATTTTAATAGTAACAATGACTTGTATACTGATTTAGAAATAAAGATTTTTTTGTTAAAATTGAAAATTATTTTATGAATGTTAAATTAAAGGATGAAGAGTTGTGATCGAGATAAAGAATGGGAGAAAGAGAGTGTAAATTAATTATGTATATATATATATATATATATATATATATATATATATATATATAAGCTATCTTAGATATTTTTATCTTAATTTATGGATTTTTTTTATGAAAAGGACTTAGGTGTTGAGTTACTAACTTGAGTGAGTTGTAATATGCCTTCGTCTGAATTCTTTTGTTTTCCTTTTTATCCTCTTTTTTTTTTTCGGGGATACACAAGTAATTCTTCAACATTTTTATTTTTTTATTTTTATAAACGTAATTCTTCAATTTTGATAGCAAAGCTGTGGGAATAAAATATTGTCAGCAAATAATCATATTAATATAACTAGTAGGTTCCGAACCTAAAACAGGTACATCGTAGGAATGGGATGAATGATTTATTGATAAATTAACCTTAGTCCCTACCACGTGACCACACAAATATATTGATTGGTCATACAATCGAAGTATCCTCCATAATATGTATCATATCTTTGGTAAGTGAATTATTCAAGTGCCCTGCTTCCCCTGCACATATGATTCAGGACACCTTTATGCTATGCAAACTCATATCATCCAGTCAAAGGCAGTGTAGTTGAATAAGGATATAAAGAAATAGCAAACCAGCTGCAGAAAACGCATATCTATATATTACAACACCCAGTTGGTCCATCTTAAAATTTTATTAAACAAGCAGAGCACAAAAACCATAAGAAGACACACATATCAAACAAAGATAATCCATAGCCGGTAACATAAACCAGGTATCTTGCTTTATATAGAAGACAAATTTTACTTAATCCAGAGCCATTTCTCAAGCATTCCCATGTCCAATTAAGGCAAGAAGAATTTTCTCATAGTCTCCAGAAGTGTCTCCAGAAATTGCACGATCCAGAGGGACACTGTTCCTCCGCTAGTATTCCTCTTTAATGCGTTCCATGTCCACCTCTGCCCGCGTTGCGACCACTCTAGTAAGAGCCCATTCATCTGTCCCCAGCTTTTTGATGGCCAGACGCAGAAGCTTCTCGAAATATTTCTCAGGGAAGGTCAAGCACTTGATTGTCGCTCTCAGTAATTTGAGGAAATCATCATTTGGATCAGTCTTCAAATCCTGCAGATGGACGTCTTATCAGTTACAATCAAAACAAAGAAGCATCGATCTATAGGATGCCAAAACTCTCTACTCAAATCTTACTTCTCTGGAAACACTACCTTACACTATAAAACTCATAGAACAGGAATCATCACAATGTGCATGTGTGAACGTGTGCAACTGCATTTTCCCATGGGAAAATAACAGACGTTGATACCTATGTTGATAGCATTCCCAAACTGTTTGTTGTAGTGATTGAGTGTTGCATTAAGCTGTGCCTTACTCCTTGTAGCAATAATCCTGATAAGGTCCTCATCATTGTAAGCCTTTCCTGAGACCTTCTCATGAAGTATCTTAGCCTCAGACTTTGCCAGTTTCATATTCACCTCATCTCCCTCATATCGGAATGTACTCACAAGAGTAACCAAAAGCTGCATGAGGATAATAAAAATATCAACCTATTCTTGATAAAGTTTGAACTTGACAGTTGAGTAAGATCGGAGTTTTCTATTCATGTGTTCTTTCAATAATAATAATGCTCAAGGGATTAGTTTGTCTAAGGGCTGCTTAATTAGGAAGGAAGAACTAACCTTTTAACTATATATTACAGTAGAGCATACGTTTGATGTAAAATCATACTGAAAAGAAAATTATATTCACCTTACTCTCAAGAAAGAGGTTTAAGCTAGGCAGTACCTTGCGGATGTCTCCAGTTGTGTGATATGCAACATCTTCCTCAAGGGATCTCTTATAGCGAGCGTGATATGACTGCTTGACCTTAAATAGGTCAAGGGAGGACCTCGTACAAGCTATTTCCATGAGAACCCAATTGCTTGAAGTAAACCTCTTTGTAGCTTCATTAGCCAAGTACGCATCACGTTCTGGTGGATCCAGTGTCCACAACAGTATAGCCCGCTGTTTGAGCCAAACAAATTTTCAAAACAACAAGAATTAGACGTCTTAATATGAACACAATCACTTTCTCAGTTCATCTCTTGATTACTCGAGGAGCCCAGAAATATAGCTATGACATACAACATGAAGCCATTATTAGCCTGATAATTATTGATCCACTGCGTAAATACGACTGGGTAATCCTTATTCAAATTAACAAGAAAGATCATCGAAACCTGACCTCAAAGTCACTTGAAAGCTCTTTTTCCAGCGCTTTAAGTAGGTCTTCCCCATGAGTTTCAGCATAAGTCTGTCGGATTAAGTTGCGTTGAGCTGCATTCCTGTGAGCCAAAATGGATATGATCAACCCTTCATTTGTACCCCATCCTGCAGACAATGACCAGCTTATAATGATACCATCCAGAACATGGAAGCCACAAAATAATATTTTCTAGTATTATACGCTTGTTTGAGGTATTGTACTTTAATAACTGAAACAGATACAATTTATCCATCGTCTAGCACTGGGATCAACATCTCGTCTCTGACTAAAATACTAGGATCAACAGTACCATACATTATTACTATAAAAGAGTGTTCTTGAGGCATGAAAACTTTTTTCTTTGCAATGCAAGCCTAACAGGGAATTGTGTGATTACACTAATTAAGATTTGATCTCCATAAAAAAAAAACTTATAAAAGCACACTTTTGTTCCTTTTTTTTTTTTTTTTTTTTGAATCTTCATAAAATTACACTTAGATATGCCTTGATAATCAAATTGCTCAAATCATACTGCAAAACACCGTTTTATTCTTTATACAACCCTACTGACATTAAGTTGAAGGGCAGCAGTAAATCCTAAAACCGAACCTCCTATTATTTGTAAGGATTCCCTTGTAATCTAGATAATGGTTTTATACCTTCATTTTCGATGTACATATAATGTAGTCAACTGCAAGTCGACAAGAATGATTTTGGCGTTAAGATCAATATAACAATGACATAATTAATTAGTGAGATAAATCACAAAATTCTTAAATTAAAAAACAATATGAGAACATGGGTATTTCTCAGAATTCCAATCCCATCAAAAAATAGCATCAACAACTCTTAACAGTGCAGATTAGATAGAGATCTAACTCTAACAAATCAGCATTGTGATTGTAATCAAATTCCAAATGTCAAAAAAAATATACTCAATTAGTGAAAGCAGCCGCTGGAAAAGATGTTGATCAGATCAATTGCCGCTTTAGCTAAGAAAAACCCTTAACAATGCAGATTACATAATCAACAAAATAACTGTGATCAAATAAAATATGCCCGAAAAGATGCCCTCAAGAAGTCAAAGCAACACTTCAAAAGAAAGTGATCATGATCATTTGCCACTTATCAAAAAGAAAATATAAAAAGCTCTCAATCTTAAGCAATGATATAATTGACCACCAAAGATCATCATGAAAATCAAATGCAATGTGAAACTAAATGTACCAATAAGTCAGATCAAACACATAGATCAATAATCTGAATATCTATGTATTTGATAAGCATAAAATTAGCCAAAAAAATTCAAAATAAAATAAAAATTAAGACCTTGAAAAGCTTTGTGGAGCTGCTCAGCATCCTCAGCTGGAGAAGGAACATGGGCTGGCACTTTGAGAGTCGCCATTTTCACTTAGTCTCTGTAATCTGCCTTTGTGTTTGTGGAGAATAGCAAACGATATGCAATATTGAAATGAGATATTATGTGGGCTTTAAATAGTGCGTGAAAGGGAAATGAAATCATATAATTTTTGTTGCCAATATAAACTGAGACTAAAATCATTCAGTTGTCCGCCCATGAGTTCACGTTTTCAGGCATTGATCACGTAGGGACAAACAATAATAATTTAAAATTTTCTGAACAAAAAAAGATAACACAACGTGGTGGGTAGTCAGCATATTAGTTTCATGTTTCACATGGGAATGGGATGGGACCTCTCACTCATTCATTGGTCCCTCCGTTGGAATTTTTCTAGTCTTACATTATTAGTAGATTTTGGGTTTTAACAAAATTATGTTAACTGGTTGGTCAATTGATAAGAGAAAAAATGTTTGGATCTGTTAATTGTGCAAACTCATTTATGTGTTAAGCGTGGATTGGTTAACATGGGTTGTAAGTAGTCCTTCAGAATTTTGATGAACAAGTCTTGGGATACTATATAAAGGTTTAATGTAGATCTCCTCATCCTGTTCTAACATAATTATACAGTATTTTTATCTCATTAAGAAGCCAGTTAACAAGAGAAAAAATGGAGGGGAAAGATCAAGTCTATATTTTTTTTTCTACTAACCGTTTCAAGATTCGGTGTTTTGATTGCGTGACTTCTCGAGGATCTTTTAATTCCTCTACGTGATCATCATGGAGTCTAAATCATGTGCGCTTTAAGGTTATCAATTAATCATATCGTATTGGGTGTTCTATAATCCTGTTATAGATGATTTTGGAGTGAATTGTTTTGTGACAATTCTTACATGTGGTATCCGAGCTACCATAACTTAGGTTTAGAGCCGTAATTAAAGTTTATTATTGATTAATTGAAAAGTCTGCTAGGGTTTGAATTATGAATAAAAGTAATTTTATAATTGATCATAATAATAAAGTTTGTTGATTTATATGCTAAATTCTTGTAATTATAAAGTTTCAATTGCATGATTGTATGAATCAAATTGATATATCGATATAGAAACATGTTTTAGAGTTTTTTTATTATACTTATTTAATTAATTATTTTGTAGTTTAAAGTACATTAAAGTAGATTAATTGGATATATATATATATATATATGTGTGTGTGTGTGTGTGTTCATTAAGTTTTAGAACATTGTATGAACTCTTCAAAACTCTAAATATTCAATTGATTCATTAAATAAAGAATTGAATCAGGGAAGAATTTTATATACAATAACATTTACTTTCTTCCGTGACTGGGACTGAAACAAGTTTTTGCTGATGGTAAAAAATAAGCTTTGAATGTGAGAGATATTCTTATTTTACCGGAAAGGTTTTAATTAGCCCCCGATCGTATTTTGCCCGAGTTATGGCCCCACTAATATATATATTCTTGTGATAGGTCCTGGTTAAAAATATAATGAAATTACATTTCTTATTCTTTCCCTAGGCCCATATACGTAGGTGAGAACAAGGGAAAAGGGTCAGATTTATCCCGATGAGGAAGTTTTGTAACGATCTAATCAATTGGACTAGCTTGGTTAACCCGGTTTTTGTGTAGAATTACTTCTAAACAATCGATCAGACGCTTAATTTTGATTGTTTTTGTTTGATAAGTTTAATTTTTACATGATTTTTATTACTCTTTTACTTTTTAAAATTGTTAGTTTTCCTTTATTTCTTTTGGTTTGATTTGATTTTTATTTATTTTATTCTATTTGCTTGTGCCGCACTTTTTTCAATTTTGTGTTATATTTTCCTTTAGTTACTTTCATTTTTCATATTTTCCTAGTAGTAGAAGTATTTCCTATTTCAGTGTCTTTCTTTTTCCTAGAATGAGTAGTATTATTGTACTTTCCTTTTCTTTCTAGGAGTTTGCCTATATAAGGCCGACTGCCCTTGCCTTGTAAGCACTTCATATTTTTCCTAGACATTAATAATAAAGAGAGAAGAGAAGGAGGACGGCTGCCAAGTCTCAATGAAGAGAGATCTTCAACAATCTTGAATGTTTCATCAACTTATTTTAAGCAAAAGAGTTTTATTCTCTTCTCTTTAGTTTTATTTTGATCTATTCCAATAAGAATATGGTTGATTTCAGATTTGTTATGAACAAATTTTATTTTTCTAGGGCTTTGATGTAGTCTAGCTTTGAACACACAATTTAAATTTCAAGTTATTTTATTTCAAAGTTTCTATTTTTTTTTTTTATGTTGAGTGTTTATCCTTGATCTTATTGCTTACAATTTTCTGGCTAATTATTGTTTGATTTATCGAATCATAATGAAACCAAGAGATAATTTGTGATTAGAAGCTTTTAGGATTAAACATAATTCGTTAAGCGAAAGATATAGATATTTTACTGCAATTGATGTGATTTTAGAAAAATCCAAATAATTTAATTTACATAGAAATATGATTAATTATTAGGTGGAGATATTTCTAATGTTATTCGAGAGAAAACATTGAATAATTAAGGGCATCAATTTGAAAAATTAGAATTTCATAACAAAGAATAATAAATTGTGTGGGATTAGCTAGGTGAAATAAAAAACTCTAGATTTATTTTTATTACCTCTACAACCTTAAGTTTTATTCTCTTTTCTTTTAATTTATCTTTGTCAAGCACTTTAGTTTAATTTAGGTGGTAAAGTCTTTAAAATTTCGGTTTTATTTCCAAATAGTAAATAATTTGGTAAATTTAAATACTCAATAACATAATTAGTCTTTGTGGGTTCGACACTTTTTTCTTTAAAATTTTACTACTTGTTGCGATTTTGTTCACTTGCAAATATTTTCACATCAAGTTTTTGACACCGTTGCCAGAGACTAATTATTTGTAATTGATATTGATACTAGCTAGGTTGTTACTAATTTAGATTTTTTTATTAGTGATTAAATCTCAGTTGTGCTTTTCTTTTATTTTTATTTCAAGATTTAGAAGTGTATGACCCGATCTAAACTATTAGAGTCTACACTTTTTGATATAGAGAGAACTTTGCGTCAAATCAAGAAAAAGAAGAAGCAAGAAGTCACCACACCTGCCATCACTATGGCGAATCAGCGGAATGGAGAGGTGAATAGGGCTTTGAGGGACTATGATACGCCTTCGGTTAATGGGGCTACATCTAGCATAAAGAGATCTATTATACAAGCTAATAATTTCAAGATTAAGCCGGCGATAATTCAAATGATACAACAATCTTTGTATGAAGCATGGGAGAGGCACAAAGATTTTTTGTGAAAGTGTCCTTATCATGACCTTACGGCATGACTTCAAGTCCAAACATTCTACAATGGTTTGGGAGCTACAAATAGGTTCATGGATGATGCAGCAGCTGGAGGGACTTTAATGAGTAAAACTCATGAAACAGCTTATGAACTTTTGGAAGAATTGGCATCCAACAACTATCAATGACCTTCGGAGAGAGTAATGCCAAGAAAGACGGCTGGAGATTCTATTACCACATTGGCAGCACAAATGGCAACTTTATCTAAACAATTAGGTAAGATGAATGTTAATTCTATTCAAACTAATGTTATGTGTCATTGTTGTGCAGGAAATCACTCAAGTATCGATTGCTAAGTGGGTAATCCGTTTGCTCAACCAAATTCTGAACAAGCTAATTATATGTCCAACTGCCAAAGTCAAAACAATTCTTATTCAAACATGTTCAATCCCGGATGGAGAAATCATCCCAATTTTTTGTGGAGCAACAATTAATGGGCAGCTAGACCATCCTAAAAATTTTCATAGCAAGAAAAGAAGCCGACACTCGAGTTCACGCAATACATGCAAAAGATAGATTTGGCGATCCAAAACAATTCAGTTTTAATTCGTAACCTTGAGGCTCAAATTGGTCAGCTTTCACACATTCTTATAGAGAGGACAGTAAGAACTTTGCTGAGCAAAACCGTTACCAATCCTAAGGAATATGTCAAAACGATAGAATTGAGAAGTGGGAGGACAATTGAGCAGCCACAAGGAGCAAGTACCGAGCAAGATAAAGCTAGAAATCATGTGGAGTCTAAGCCAAAGATGGAGGAATTGGAGCAGTAAGTGGCTGACCAGTAAGCTGAAAATGCTAAAGAGAATAAAGAAGCTTTAAAACCCATGAATTCAAGGGAGTTTACATCTGAAACTAATTCTCCTTCATGATCCACCGATTCTTTTTCCTCAAAGATCTAAAAAAAATAATAAATTAGATAATCAGTTTTCTAAATTTCATAGTATTTTTAAGCAATTGCATATTAATATTCCTCTTATTGAAGCTTTAGAGCAAATGCCTAAATATACTAAGTTTTTTAAGGATGTTTTATCAAACAAGTGATAGTTGGAAGAGCATGAGATGGTGATGTTAACTGAAGAGAGTAGTGCAATTTTACAAAAGAAATTGCCTCATAAATGGAAAGATCCAAGGAGTTTTACGATTCCTTGCATTATAAGAAATTCTTATTTTGATAAAACTTTATGTGATTTAGGAGCAAATATTAATCTTGTGCTTTTTTTGGTTTTCAGAAAGTTAGGTCTTAGAGAAGCAAAGCTTACTACGGTCTCTTAACAATTGGCAGACAGGTCTATCAAGCACCTGCGAAGATTCATTGAAGACATTTTGGTGAAGGAGGACAAGTTTATTTTTTCGGATGATTTTATTATGCTAGACATGGAGGAGGATGAGGAAATAATTTTTATTTTGAGGTGACATTTTCTTACTACGGGGAGAACTTTAATTGATGTCCAACAAGATAAACTTATTTTGAGGGTTGATGATGAGCAGGTTACTTTTGATGTATTTAAGGCTATGAATTTTCCTTCTGAAGTACACTATTGTTTTCAAATTAGTGACATAGACTTAACAGTGGTCGAGACCTATAGGGCTGGATTTTCAAAGCTGCCACTTGAGGGGTGTCTTACTCATTCTACAACTCTTGAATCCTAGAATTAAGAGGTTAAGGAGTGTGTAAGGTATTTGGAAGTTACACCATCCTTTCATCCTTCCATAAAGCTGAAATTGGAAGAGCTAGGTTCACCCATGCTAATATCTTTAAGTTGAAACCACCCAAACTTGAGCTTAAACCACTTTTGTCAAATTTGAGGTATGCTTTCTTAGGCCAAGGTTGTACTTTTCCGGTTATTATTAATGGTTCTTTAAGTGATGTAGAGGAAGAAAAATTGCTAGGAGTTTTAAGGAACCATAAGATTGCTTTAGGATGGACAATCTCGAATATCAAGGGAATTAGTCCTTCGATTTGTATGCATATGATTTTAATGGAGGATAATTTCAAGCCAATAATTCAACCGCAACAGAGATTGAATCCATCAATGCAATAAATTATGCATAAAGAAGTGTTGAAGCTCTTAGATTCTGGAATTATCTATCCAATATCGGATAGTGCATGGGTGAGTCCGGTTCAAGTGGTCCCAAAGAAATGAGGAATAACCATGGCAAAGAATGACAACAATGAACTTATACCAACAAGGACAGTCACGGGATGGCAAGCATGCATAGATTATTGAAGACTTAATGATACAACTCGAAAAGATCATTTTCAATTGCCTTTTATCGACTAAATGTTAGAAAGACTCGTTGGCCATGCTTACTATTGTTTTCTAGATGGGTATTCTGGATACAATCAAATTGTAATAGCTCCTGAAGATCAAGAGAAGACTACTTGCACGTGTCCTTACAAAAATTTTGCATATAGGAGGATGCCTTTTGGTTTTTACAATGCTCCATTCACATTCCAGAGATGCATGATGTTCATTTTCTCCGATATGGGCAAAAAAGTTATAGAAGTATTCATAGATGACTTCTCGGTTTTTGGTTATTCTTTTGATAATTGTTTATCTAACTTGTCTTTGGTTTTGTAGCGATGTGATGAGACTAATTTAGTTTTAAACTAGGAAAAATGTCACTTTATAGTCGAGGAAGGGATAGTGCTTGACCATCGAATTTCCTTCAAGGGAATTGAAGTCGATAGAGCCAAAATAGATGTTATTGACAAACTTCCACCACCAGCCAATGTGAAAGGCGTAAAAAGTTTCTTGGATCACACTGGGTTTTATCGACAGTTTATTAAGGATTTTTGCTAAACTTCTTTGCAATCTTTTGATTAAAGATACACTGTTTGATTTTTCTCATGAATACTTGCATGCTTTTGAAACATTGTAAAAGAAATTAATTTTAGCGCCTATAATTGTTTCACCAGATTGGAATTTACCTTTTGAATTGATATGTGATGCTAGTGATTTTGCTATAAGGGCTATTTTAGGGCAGAAAAAAGATAAAAATTTTCATGTTATTTATTATGCAAGTAGGACTTTAACCGAAACTCAACTTAATTATGCTACTACTGAAAAAGAATTATTAGTAGTTGTTTTTGCTTTTGACAAATTTTGTTCTTACTTGATAGGTTCGAAGGTGGTTGTCTATACTAATCACTCTGCTCTTATGTACTTACTTATGAAGAAGGATGCTAAACCAAGATTACTTTGATGGATTTTTCTTCTACAATAATTTGATTTGGAGATCAATGACAAGAAGGGTACCAAAAATTTGGTGGCAGATCACTTGTCCTGGCTTGAGCCTAAAGGTGTGGATGATGAGCAATTTCCAATTAATGAAACATTTTCGGGTGAACATTTAATGACTGTACAGGTTGTTCCATGGTATGCCGACATAGTCAACTATTTGGTGTCGCAAATTCTACCTCCCGGGATGACATATCAACAAAAGAATAAGTTCTTCTCCAATTTGAAGTATTATTTTTGGGAGGAACCTTTTCTATTCCGGCATTGTGCAGAGAAGATAATCAGAAGATGTGTACCGAAAAAAGAGATGGAGAGCATACTTCGACATTGTCACTCATTGGAAGTGGGTGGCCACTTTGGTGAAGCAGAAACAACAGTAAAAATGTTACAATCCGGATTACATCTCCAAGTGGGTGGAAGCTGCTACTTTGCTGACCAATGATGCTCGAGTTGTTGTGAATTTTCTTCAAAAAAATATATTTTCCCGATTTGGCATTCCAAGGGCAATAATTAGTGATGGTGGAAAGCATTTTTGCAACCGTCCATTTGAAGCTCTACTTACTAAGTATGGAGTTACTCATCATGTTGCAACACCATATCATCCTCAAACAAGTGGCCAAGTTGGGGTGTTCGATAGGGAGTTGAAGCGCATACTTGAGAATACCGTTAGTATCTCACGAAAGGATTGAGCACGAAGGTTAGATGATGCATTATAACCTTATAAGACATTACTTAAAATACCGATTGGAATGTCACATTATCGGTTAGCTTATGAAAAAGCATGTCATTTACCCGTGGAGCTAAAACATAGAGCTTATTGGGTGATAAAGACACTTAATTTTGATTTAATGGTTGTGGGTGAGAAGAAGATGTTGCAAATTAATGAGATGGATGAGTTTCACAATAATGCTTATGAGAATGCTCAAATTTACACGGATAAAACTAAAAGGTGGCATGATAAACATATTTTGATAAGGGAGTTCGAAGTGGGGCAGAAATTTTTACTATTCAATTCAAAACTTTTACTTTTTCCAGGAAAGTTGCGATCTAGGTGGTCGAGACCGTTTGTTATGACTTGTGTTTTTCCATATGGAGTGGTTGAAGTTCATCATGAGACAAAAGAGACATTCAAGGTTAATGGACAGAGGTTAAACCCTTATATGGATGGAGAATTTAGCACGCAATAGTTTTCCATCAATCTCGCCAATCCTAAATAATGATTTGGAGAATGTATAGCTATAGACTTTAAACAAAGCGCTTTTTGGGAGGCAATCCAAGTTTTTTTTTTCATTTTTTTAATATTTTTATTTTTTTCTTCATCTTGTAGGTTTGCATAAGTTTTGAGGCTCTCCAATGTGTTACATGGTTGCACTTTCAAGGACAACATTCAATTGAAAATCGAGGGAGCACTTCTTACCTTTTCTCATTATTTTTCTTTTTTCTCATTAAGGACAATGTATTATTTAAGTTTGGGGGAAGGGAGTTTATTTCTTCTAAAAAATTAAATTTTAAAAAAAATTCTTTGTTTTTGGTTTAATGAATAAAAATTCCTATGATAAGAATATGATTGAAATTGATTATAATTTTTAGGGAAAATTCTTATTGCTTGAGTCTATTTGTTAATCCTTGACTTGATTTTGCTTAATTTGAGATTTTCTATATTCAACCCATGTTATCATGATCATTAATTGTTTTGCATACCCAGAGAAATTTTATTTGAAAATTGTAAATTTGTATGGTCTTAACTAGTGTTTCAAAAAGTGGAGTCTGGGTATGCCGGGGCACGCCCAGAGGTGAAAAGTGGCTAAAACGCCCCAAGGCATGAATCCTTGGGCGTTCCTGTTGCTGGGCGTACGTTTTTCAGGTCTGGGCGTTCGCCGAGCCCGTAGGCATACGCTTTTGACGCCCTAGATGTCTGAGCGTACGCCCTACGATTTTTATTTTTTATTTTTTGTAGATACACGTTATTGTAGAATACTTATTGAGCTACAGATACTCTAATAGATTGGCATGACTGTGAGTGAAAATCTTCTATGTTACGGATGGCAATGCTGAAATCGAGGTAGTGAGCGACAACTTACAACTCTACCGATGATAAATTTGTTGATGACCAAAGAAACTCTCTGGAGAAACTAGAGACTCAAAGCCATTTGAGGAACAAGAAAATGAAGGAAAATCTCTCTTTTAGACTCAATTTCATCGCACCAGCGAAAAATACACTGATGTTTTAAGGAAAGAGCTCTCGCTGTTTCTTTCTTTTTTCATGGGGGAAAAGAAGGGATTGAGTGTTTATTGGATGGGAAACCAGAGAAAAATATTTCTCTACCCTTTCTCTCTCTTGCTTCTCATCTCTTTCTCTTTCTCTCTCGAAATTTCTAGGAGGAAATATCTGCCTTCTGTAAATATATATTTGGCAAATTTATTTTTTTAACTATTATGGGCTGGACTTTTGGTCCAATATCATCGCTGGACTGCAGTCCTTTTAACTCATTTTTCTAGGCCCATGTATAACAAATCTAAATCTAGCCCAATTCAAAACTGTGGGTGATTAAATCATAACAGCTCAATGGTATAAACCCTTAAATGGTCACTTCTAACGCCAGCCCAAGCCGGGTTGGTTTCTAGCCCAATTCTTTTTCTCTACTTCTATAATTTTCAGTACAATCATACTCTAAAAAGTACTTCATTCGAAAATGTACACCTTTGATGCCTCAATGTTTCAAAAGGCTTATGCCCCAACATCTCGAGGCTTACGCCTTGCCTCATTGAGGCAAAACGCCTCGCTCAATGCCCTCGCCTCTAAAAACAGTGGTCTCAACAAACTCTAGAACTTGTTTGATGACACTCGAAGCGAAATCCTAGATAAAATATTACTTGGGAAATGATTTAGGCATTCTTTGAATCGATTGAGCCTTTCAAACTTACCTATTTATTATCTTTATCCTTAGTCACCCCTTTGAGCTTTGTTGAATTATACTTTGGCCTTATGTATTTTTTTCTTTTTATAAAGCATCATATTCCCTACCCTATTTGAGCTTAAACACTGGTTTTCTTACCTTTCAAGAGAACTAAGTTCACACAAAGTCAGACGAGTGGAAGGTGTGAGAGGTAGAAAGTTTACAAATAAATTTTATCACATCCCATGTTATCAAAGTCATAAGATTGCGGGTGTGAAAAGTCAACATGGTGTTTGGAAGTGTTAAAAAAATAAAAAATAAAAAATGTATAAACATAAGGGGGATCTTTGAAAGAATGATAAATAGAGGAGTTTTAAGAGATTCAAAGGATTGAAAAGAAGTGAGTATGCTCTATTTGTTTTGTTTGTGTTCAATATTAAGTTATCTTGCTTTGTTTGAATCCTATCTTTTCTTTGTAGCCCTCACCTTAGCCTATTACGAGCCTAATAAAGGCCTATAGATCATTGATATTTTTGTTCTACATTAGTGGAGAGTGATTTGAAAAGCAAGCCTATGGAGTTGGAATTATCAATTTGATAATTAGAGATCCCTTATATATTTACTTGTTTGCATAAAATCATCTGGAAAGCTAATAATGAAGTTAGAATGATAGGTATGCATGAATAAGAGGATTGATAATGAGGTGGAATTGAGTTTTGAATTAACTTTTGGACTTGTATGATATTGAATGATTCATTTGGATTATAAACTTTAGGCAACAAATTTTATGAATTAAATCAATTCTGGTTTTTAGTTGTTTTTTCAATTTTTCTTTGCAAATTTTAAGTTTGGGTGAATTTGATAAATGTAATTTTTACATGATTTTTATTACTATTTTACTTATTAAAATTGTTAGATTTCCTTTATTTTTTTAATTTTTTTTTATTGTGCCGCACTTTTTTCCTATTTTGTGTTATATTTTCTTTTAGTTACTTTCCTATTTAATGTTTCCCTAGTAGTAGAAGTATTTTCCATTTCAGCGTCTTTCTACTGCAACAGAATTGATATATGTTAACGCTTCAATTCTGGCGCTTTCCATAAATGCCGCAATATAACAACCGCCGGTGCTTGTTTTGTGGCGCTTTATGGAAGCGCCGCAATATACAAAGAACAAAATCCTGACGCTTTAAAGCGCTGGGATTTTGTAATCTGCATATACTGGCGCTTAAAAGTGCCGAAATATGGGAATGGGCATATACCGGTGCTTTTAAGCATCGGTAATTTCCAATATATATAATATAGCGGCAGAATTTTCCCCCAGAATTTTTCTGCTGCCCTTCCCTCCACCGCACCGTTCTCCCAAAAAATTTTCCCTGCTCCGCCCTTAGCTCTACCACGCTGTTTCTCCCAAAATTTTCGTCCCTTCTGCGAGCTCCCCCGGTGAGTTTCATCTCTCTTGTGTTCTTTTTTTCCTTTGTTTTTCTCTCTTGCGCTTAACTTCCAGTGGATCAGAGGCAGCCAGTCATTTTGAATTGTGAGAACAAGACTACACTGGTGATTTGATTAAATTTAGTAGGGTTTGGTGGGTTAGAGTGAAACAGGAGAAGAATTTTTCAGGTGAATAATTTTGGTGCTGTATCTAAGGTGAGAAGAAATAATGTTGGCTGATCTGTTAGTTATGTTTGAGTTTGTTTGGGTTCTCAGTTCTCATGCCCAGCAGGTGTTTGAGATAAGTCGTCAGCAATTGTTAAACTCATTTTTGTTGGTTTATATCCCTCTCAGTGGACTCAAATGCAGAGGTGTCAAATGTTTAGGGGGTTCTTACACTGTGCTTGTGATGCTTGTTACCACCCTGGTATGGTCGTTTCTTGGTTTAGTGTTTTTCATGATGAGTTCCTGAATTTTCTTTTTTTTATTTTTTGATAAATGATGAGTTCCTGATTTGTTTAATGTCTTTTGTTAGTTGCAAACTATTATTAAACCTTTTTATGCTGTTAAAAAGAAAACTAAATTCTTAGCTTAAACTTGTTCAATCAGGCCAAGGCTGTAACTTCTTGTGTATAAACCCTTTGAAAAATTGAAAATACTTTCTTTTAAGTTAGTTATCATCTGCTTGTATGAGTTATATTGCAATTTCAAATGTTGCCCGAAACAAAGTTTTCGTTAGACCATGTGGTATTATAATGCATTTAAATATTAAAAAAAAGATTGACTTGTGTATTGATTTTTCTTTTCATTGCTTCTTTATATCTCTATTTCTTTTATAATGACAACTAATCTTAGCCTTCTCAACATCATGGTTCTTCAGCTTTTTTCTTTCTATTTTTGTGCTTATTTTGAACTTTTTGTGAACTTTTTGCTAATTTAGCTTTATCTATTTATCATCTCTTAAGGATGCATTACAAAAAAAGGAGTGAGAGAGAGAGGGAAGGTTGTTTGACTTTCTTCTAAATTCTTCTCGTTATCTGCAGCTTGTGGTGTGGAAATTTCTTCACAGATTGGAAGGTTCCGAGGTATTGCCTACCAAAAATGCATTGTTGAAGCAGACTAATTGTGTTGGGATTATTGCTTTATATTTCCTGTTCTTATTACATTCTCTGTTTTTTTTTTTCTTCTTTTGGTCAGGAACTTTTTTTAGAAGAACTTATTTTCCCTTTCTAGTTAGTATTATTAGATCTTCATTTAAGAACAACTATATTCTATTTACCTATAAAAAAAGCTAGTTTATAAAACAGAGGGTTATCCATTTTAGTACCTGTGAATATAGAGAAAATAATTGATTGTTCTATAATTTTAGTTCTAGCCTAACTTCTAACTAAAGCACAGTGTAGATATTTATTTTTCTTGGCTGAATTTGCTCTCTCTGGCCTGATACCCTATCATGTAGAGCTTGCATGAAAGACAGTATGATAATGTGCATACTCTTTTGGCTGCAATGTTATAATAATATCATGTTATTGTTGTCCACAGTTTAGTCTTGTTTTGAATTTTTTTTTTCTGGATTAGTCCTTTGGCTCCAAGTAACATTTTCTAGATAACAATTAAGATTAAAAGGAAATGGCAGTATATAAAAATAATGATTATGCTAATTTAAATAATTTTTAGAATTAATAATTATCTTGATAATAATACAATTATATATGAATATTAATATTAAAATGTCTTATTATATCGTAATAGTATTATTATGATCATATATATTATAATGTTTATTATTAGTTTATTTCTACGTATTATATTAGTTTTTAATTATTATTATAAGTAATAAGGTTATTATTATAATATAATAATTATTAACAAAAATAATAATTATATAATTTCATATTTAGTAATAATATGTAATATTATTTAAATAAAAATAATATGTTATTATTTTCATAAATTATTATAATAAAATGAAATTAGTAATAATTATATTTTAATAATAGTAATAATAATTATTATTTATAATAAATTACTATAAAATCATACAATTATTATAAATACTTATATATATTTATTATTATTATTATAGTATTACTATTATTATTTCAATAATTTTTATGTTACTAATTTATATTAAGACTGTGATAATTATTAATATTAATTATTTGCTGAGACCAATTGCCAACATGAGTTTGTATCAATTTGTTATTATCAATTTCAGTTCATCCACTTACTAATCAAATCGAAGTTTGTGATTATGCATTCTTTTGCCAAAAATATTACAATACTGACTTGATTAACATTGTTTTAGGAAAGTCTATTGGTGCCATCTAAAAATGGATAAAAGTTGGATAGATAAACCGAGGTCGAGTAAAGCCTATATGGATGGTGTTGCAAACTTCATTAGATTTGCGTGTCAGAAAGCTTGTGCTCGTGGTAGTATTGTTTGTCCATGTAGGAGATGTGGTAATTATTATTCATTCGAACCAGAAATTGTTCTGGAGCATCTATTGTATAATGGGTTTAGTCCAGGTTACACCGAGTAGGTTTTTCATGGGGAGAAAGTCTCTCGTATAGACCACACTCACACTAGTTCACAACCCACTAGTGTTCTAGGTGGCTTCATGGGACGAGATGACGTGTTGGGTTTGTTCCGAGGTGCCTTCCAGGTTACTTGTGAAAACTCAAACAATGAACCGTTAAGTTTAGGAATCGAAGTGAGATCTTCAAATGAGCATGGTGAAGAGCAACAGGCTCATGGTGGGTTTGAGTTCAATAATTGTGGTGATCCTTCAGATGTCGAACATCCAGTTCGTTCTGCTATTGATGAAATGACTCAGTATCGCAATTTGATGAAAGATTACGATACTGAACTTTATCCGGGTTGTCAGAATTTCACAAAGTTAAGTTTAATGTTATATTTACTACATCTCAAATGTTTGAATGGGTGGTCTGGCAAATCTCTGACTATGTTGCTTGAGTTTATCAACATGATATTTCCGATGTGTGCACCATTTTCATCAAATTATTATGAAGCTATGAAGATTATCAAAGGATTGGGTCTTGGGTATAAGAAGATTCATGTTTGTCCTAATGACTGCACACTGTATTGGGGTGAGCATTTGAATGATGAATTTTGTCATGCGTGTGGCGTGGCACGATGGGTTAAAAACACAGTTGATGATGAGGATCCGTTGAATGAGATGGATGGTCAATCGAAAAAGAAAAAGCCAGCTAAGGTATTGCGTTATTTTCCGCTAATATTGAGATTGAAGAGGATATATATGTCATCTAAAACGGCTTCGTTGATGAGATGGCATGACAAAGATCGGACAAATGATGAGATTTTAAGACACCTTGCAGATGGATTAGCCTGGAATGAATTGGATAGATTGTATCCTGATTTTGCAGCTGATCCTCGGAGTGTTAGGCTTGACTTAGCTAGTGATGGGTTCAATCCCTTTCGAACAATGAGTTCAACTTATAGCACATGACCCGTTATTTTGGTCCCAAACAACTTGCCACCGTGGCTTTGCATGAAGCAAACATCCTTCATCCTTTCAATGGTGATTCATGGTGAGAGAAACCCCGGTAATGATATTGATATCTTTTTTCAGCCTCTAATTCTTAAGTTGAAACAATTATGGGATGGTGTTGATGCGTTTGATGCGTCCACCAATCAAAGCTTTAAGCTTCGCGCTTCTCTTCTTTGGACCATTAATGATTTTCCAGCCTATGCAAACTTATCTGGTTGGAGCACCAAGGGGCGGGTTGCTTGTCCATGTTGTGGGGAATCTATGCATTCTGTATGGTTAAAGCACGGGGGAAAGTTTTGCTATATGGGTCATCGTCGATGGTTAGCAGAAAACCATGAGTTTCGTTTTCAAAAGGATCAGTTTGATAGCACCATAGAGTTGGGATCTGCTCCTGTTCCACTGTCTGGGCACGATGTTTTAAGACAACTAGAGGGTGGAAACTATAGCTATGGTAAAACTTCGAAGCCTTCTAAGAAGAAGGCAAGAGAGGATGTTGGTACCTCTACGGGGCAAGTGCTAGTGGATGAAGTTGATAACCTTTTTGAGGGTGTGGACGATTTCCTTAAAAATGTTGATAATGAGGATATTTGATGAGTGCTAAATATTACATGTTTTAGCCCCTTAGTTTACATTTGTTGAGTTCTTAATTATATTATTTCGTGCTATTTTATCTATTTTCTGTGTTTTTATAGGTTTTGGAATAAAATGAAGCAATGTAGAAACTTCAGGGCTTTAAGAGCAAAGCTGAGGATGCCCAGTGCGATCGAGTGCACAGGACGTGCAATCGATCACACCTGCGATCGTGCGCACACGGCATGGGATCAATCGCACCTGCACTCGAGCGCACCAGACTTGCGATCGATCGCAAGTGACTCACACATCCCACATTGGAAAGGAAATATTTGATACTGCATATATATTACAGTGCACTATGATGCGCTCGAGCGCAACAGGGCTGCGATCGATCGCAGTTGACTCGCACATCCCACATTGGATAGGAAGCACTTACAGCGCGCCAGACGCATTGCATTGCACCATGCTGCGATCGATCGCACCAGGCTTGCGATCGATTGCAAAGAGGCAATATCCCACATCGAATTTACAGCTCATTGTACTTCGAGAAATCCCTTATATAAACACTATCTCACCTCATTATTCAGTGTGCAGTCTGGTGGATTTCTACTAGCATTCTAGTAGATCTCCTAAGGGCTTTTGCCACCACCGGGGGAAGTGCTGCCCAACAGCGTGTGGAATTTCTCCCAATGTACAGTTAGTTTTAATTCTTTTCAAGTTTTTAATGCTTAGCACTTTTTATTGTGAAATTTAGTTTCATGATAATAGGTGGCTAAAATCTTCAGCTGAGGTTGAAGATGAAGCCTCGCCATTGTTTAGCATTATATTTTCGTATATGTTTATATAATTCTGATATGTTTAGTTTAAATGTTCTATTTCAATTGTTTGAGTAAATTCTTATGATTGATAGTTTTTAATTGTTCTGTTGGATATTCTGTGTGATTCATCCGATGGATACATCGAATCTTTTTCGATTAAATTGGATCTCCTTTGTGATTTGTTAAAAGCGGATACATTGGATGCTTTTGGTTTAATTAAGATATTCGTTGTTTTTTGTTAAAGTTGGATTCATGGAATGTTTGGATAGATTATTTTTATATAGAACATGAAGATATATGCTTTACTTTGGTTGGGTGGATTCGAAAACCTTAGTGTTTTCATCATCAGTTATTAAATCAATTTAATTTAGTTTAGTTTATATTTGTTTTGCAAAAATATAATTCACAATTCGGAACTAGGTTAAAATAAGGTTGGTTTAGATAAAAAGCTATTTTCACAACGCACTCCCTGTGGATTCGACCTCGCACTTGCACAACACTATATTGCAAACGATTCGTGCGCTTGCGAGTAATTTAAAACTCACAACAAGTTTTTGGCGCCGTTGCCTGGGAATGTTTTTGTTTGTGAAATTTTTGTCTAAATTGATTTTATTTTTCTACTAGTTTAGTTAGCATTTTTGTTTTATTTTTCTTTCTGATTTATTTTATTTTGCTGCTTCTACTAGTTAGTTTGTTTTACTGTTTTCTGTTTGGTGTATGCTTGGTCGGAGATCCCTGAATTTAGAATTGACACCTTTAGATTCCGATTTAGAAATAACTCTTAGGAGACAGAAGAAGTCACTTGCTGAACAAGAGACAATTGAGATGGGAGAAAACTTGAGGAACCAAGAGCAACCTGGAGCGTGGAACGTGGACTCCACCACGTCCCTGAGAGATTTGGTCGCACCAGTTGCGACTAACTCATCTTCCTGCATCGTGTTGCCACCCACCAATGCTACCCATTTTGATTTAAAGCCACATGTCATCCAACTCCTACCCTCATTTCATGGCTTAGATCTTGAAAATCCTTACAACCATGTAAGGAAGTTCAAAGATATTTGTGCCACATTCAAGTTCCAGAACTTCTCTGAGGAGTCAGTCCATCTTAGACTTTTCCCTTTTTCTCTTCATGATAGAGCTAGGGCATGGTTGGATTCCAACACGCCCGAGTCTATTACATCTTGGGAAAATCTGCTGAGTAAATTCTATAATAAATTTTTCCCAATGTCTAGAGTGAATGAATACCGAAAGGAGATTAGTTCTTTCACTCATGAGGAGAATGAGAAGTTTTCTGAGAGTTAGGAGCATTTTAAAGAGTTACTGATTAGATGCCCTCCACATGGATACTTGTTCAGTTCTTCTACCAAGGGTTGACTCAACCCAACTGTAGCATGATCGAATCTATGAATGGGGGGGGGGCATTCTTAAGTCTGACAGGGGATGAAGCATACAAGACGTTGGACAAGTTATCCGACAACTCGCAGCAGTGGGATTTTTCAAGCTGTCGGGACAAGTCCATTCGTGCTCCTAGGAAATGAGGCATCTATGAGATTAAGGAGGAGACTGATTTGAAGATAAAGATAGATGCTCTCACCAAAAAATTGACGCTCTCACTATGGGCAAGTTCATCAATGCTGCCAATACAATTAATGACGATTGTTGTTCTATCTGTGCTAGTCCTATGCATTTAGCACAGAATTGTCCATCTATGCCGGCTTTTGCCGAGTGTCCCACGGAACATGTAAATGCTTTCAATGACTATCGGAGGCAATCAAGTGGATCCTACTCTGAGACTTACAATCCAGGGTGGCGGAACCACCCTAATTTTTCATGGAAGCAGAACCAATCGCTGAATCAGGGAGGAGCCCCTCATCATGCTCACAATCAATACCCTCCTGGATTGCCTCCACCAAGTCCAAGTCATGGTCGCTCAGTCCATCCAGCACCAGCATCTGCTTACCATACTCCCAATCAAGCGCCAACACCGGTTTCACAGTCATTGGAGGATACCTTCAAGGAGTTCATGAAGATGACCGGCCAATCCATCAGCGAAGTGAGGAGTGCAACAATAGTAAACACCCAAGCGATTGCCAATCTAGAGAGTCAAATGGGGTAAATCACAAGTCACTTGGGTGAAAGAGAAAAGGGAAGTTTTCCAGTCGGCCCGTGACCAACCCGAAGAGACAATTTATGATTGGAAATTCATCAACTTCTATGCACGGGGAAGAGCAACTGCAATCGATTGTCACACTAAGGTCTGGGAGGCAAGTGGACAATCGAGTGAAAGAGAGCCCTGCTATGCAGCAAGAGCAAGAAAGTGGCAACAAAGAGAAGAGAGATGCTGAGCCATCTACAGCCACTCCTACTATGAATTACCCTCCTAGGACGTTTGTACCTAAAACACCTTACCCTGAGAGATTACAAGCGCCCAAGAAAGGAGGGAAGTTTAAAAAAATTCTTGAGGTGTTCAAGTGAGTCCAAATCAATATTCCACTTTTGGACGCCATCGAGCAAGTGCCATCATATGCCAAGTTCTTAAAGGACTTGATCACTACCAAGAGGAGGACGAATGTCCCGAAGAAGGCATTTTTGACCGAGCATGTTAGCTCAATCCTTCAGTGCAAGCTGCCGATCAAGTATAAGGACCCAGGGTGTCCTACCAACTCTTGCATGATAGGAGTCATTGAGAGGGCTCTATTGGATTTAGGAGCCAGTGTGAATCTTCTACCCTATTCAGTCTATTTGCAGTTGGGGTTAGGAGAATTGAAGCCCACATCCACAACACTTCAATTGGCTGACAGGTCAGTAAAAATACCACGGGGAGTAGTTGAGGACATTTTGATAAAGGTAGATCAGTTTTATTTCCTAGTGGATTTTATTGTGCTAGATACAGAGCCGGTCCAGAATATAGGGATTTAGATACCGATGATTCTAAGACAAGGGTGATGAAGATTTCCTTCAGAAATATGATAGTGGAGTTGAATATTTTTGATATCACTAAGCAACCATTGGAATTTACTGAAGTGAGAAATATATGCTTAATAGAGGAGATTATTAAAGATACAATGGATGAATCAAGCATGAAGGACCCCCTAGAGGTATGCTTTGCTCAGTTTGGAAAGGATCTGGATTTGGATAAGTTACTTGAGTAAGCAAATGCCATGTTAGAGTCTGCTCCTACAGAGAGTAGTGAGAAGGAAGAGACTGAAGAACTTGAGCCTCCTAAGAAGGAACTTAAACCTTTACCGGACAATCTTCAGTATAAGTTCTTAGGTCCAGCAGAGTCTTTGCCTGTGATTATAGCTTCAGATTTGGTTGAGGCTCAAGAGGAGAAATTATTAGCTATTTTGAGAGAACACAAGGAAGCTATAGGCTGGACCATTGAGGATATTAAGGGAATCAGCCCCTCATTGGTAATACACAAGATACATTTGGAGAAGAATGCCAAGCCATCGAGGGAGCCACAAAGAAGGCTCAACCCAGCTATGCAAGAGGTAGTGAGGTCAGAAGTAATTAAGCTGTTAGATGCAGGGATCATTTATCCCATCTCTGATAGCAAGTGGGTGAGCCCGATTCATGTCGTGCCCAAGCGAGCTGGATTAACGGTAGTGAAGAATAAAGACGATGAGTTGGTGCCAACTCGTGTTCAGTTAGGGTGGATAGTGTGTATAGACTACTGTAAACTGAACGCTGCCACAAGGAAGGATCATTTTCCACTCCCATTTATTGATCAGATGGTGGAGCGTTTGGTTGGGCACGAGTATTATTGTTTTTTAGATGGTTATTCTGGATATAACCAGGTCCCCGTGGACCCCGAAGATCAGGAGAAGACAACATTTACCTGTCCTTTTGGGACATTCGCCTATCGTCGCATGCCCTTTGGGTTATGCAATGCATCTGCTACTTTTCAGCGGTGCATGGTCAGCACATTCTCTGACATGGTGGAGCGTTCTTTAAAGATTTTCATGGATGACTTCTCCGTCTTTGGTTCATCATTTGAGGAGTGTCTGCACCTTCTCACTTTGGTTTTAGTGCGGTGTAAGAAGAAGAACCTGGTGCTTAATTGGGAGAAGTGCCATTTTATGGTCAAGTAAGGTATTGTACTGGGGCACGTCATATCCCATCGGGGGATTGAGGTAGACAAAGCGAAGGTGGACCTAATTTTCAACCTTCCATCCCTACATACAGTGAAGGAGGTTTATTCTTTTCTGGGCCATGTAGGATTCTACAGGCGATTTATCTAGAATTTCAGCAAGATCGTCCGGCCCTTATGCAAGTTATTAATGAAGGATGCCCCATTTGTATTTGATGAAGATTGTAAGAAAGCATTTGGGGATCTGAAGAAGATTCTGACGTCCACACCCATTATTCAGCCACTCAACTGGGGTGTGCCTTTTGAAATTATTTGTGACGCATCAGACTATGCTGTTAGAGCTATTTTGGGGTAGTGTGTTGACAAACTTCCCCATGTTATCTATTATAAAAGTCGAACTCTAAACGACGCACAACTCAATTACTCTACCACTGAAAAGGAGTTGCTAGCAGTCGTTTTTGCATTAGACAAGTTCAGATCCTACTTGTTAGGATCTAAAGTCATTATCTACTCGGACCATGCAGCATTGAAGTATCTTTTCTCTAAAAAAGATACTAAATCTCATCTTATCCGATGGATCTTGCTACTTCAAGAGTTCGACATAGAGATTCGGGATAAGAAAGGTTCCGAAAATGTGGTGGCGGATTATTTGTCTAGATTGATTGTGGATTTCACTGAGGTCGCCACTCCCATTTCTGAGACCTTTCCTGATGAGCAATTGATGCACATTGCTCACAATCCTGTGCCATGGTTTGCTGATATAGTGAACTACCTTGTCACCGGTCAAATGCCTTTGCATTAGGGGCGATAAGATAAATCAAAGTTTTTGGCCATGGTAAAACATTTTTTTCTGGGATGATCCTTACCTGTTCAAGTATTGTCCCGATCAAATCATCAAAAGGTGTATTCCTGAGCATGACCAATCTAATGTCATTGCCTTCTGTCATGATCATGCTTGTGGAGGCCATTTCAGTGCTAAAACGACCGCTGCAAAGATTTTGCAGTGCGGATTCTATTGGCCTACCTTGTTCCGAGACTCTCACACTTACTGTGTATCTTGTGAGCATTGCCAAAAGCTAGGGAGTATTTCTAGGAGGAATATGATGCCCCTCAACCCCATTCTGATTGTTGAGATTTTTGATGTGTGGGGCATTGATTTTATGGGACATTTCCCAAACTCCTTTGGCTATATATACATTCTAGTTACTGTGGACTATCTGTCCAAATGGGTGGAAGCAGTTGCATGCAAGACCAATGACCATAGCGTTGTGGTCCAATTTTTGAAGAACAATATGTTTGCTCGTTTTGGTACGCCTCGAGCAATTATAAGTGATGGAGGTAAGCACTTTTGCAACAGGATTTTTGAGCAGTTGATGAAGAAGTATTTCATCATACACAAAGTTGCCACCCTGTATCACCCACAGACGAGTGGACAAGTGGAAATTTCCAATCGTGAGATTAAACACATTTTGGAGAAAACTATGAACCCTAATAGAAAGGACTGGTCTCTGCGATTGACTGATGTACTGTGGGCATATCGAACAGCATTCAAGACGCCAATTGGCATGTCTCCATACTGTATTGTGTACGAAAAAGCCTGTCACCTTCCATTCGAATTAGAGCATAGAGCCTATTGGGCTATTAAACAGCTGAACTTTAATCTTTTGAAGGCTGGATCCCAAAGGAAGCTCCAACTCAATGAATTAGAGGAGCTGCGAAATGATGCATATGAGTGTGCACGGTCATATAAAGCACAAATAAAGAAGACTCATGACAAAAATATTTTGAGACGAGATTTTGAGCCGGGTCAAAAAGTTCTTCTTTACAACTCACACCTGCATCTTTTCCCAGGCAAGCTCAAGTCTCGATGGACCAGCCCCTTTATTATTCGATCAGTTTTTCCTCATGGGGATATCGAGATTGAGGATCCAAAGAATGGTAACACTTTCAAGGTAAATGGGCAGAGACTAAAACCATTCTTGGAGTTGAGGAGTCCGGACATTGAGACAATATTGTTGACGGATCCTATTTACTCTGATTGAGGGTCATCCATTAAGGAGAGTCTGGCTGAAGACTTTAAACTTAGCGCTCATGGGAGGCACCCCACAGTTCATCTTTTTATTTGTTTATTATTTTACATATTTATGCTTAATGTTTGTTTCCAGTATTTTTTGTTTTCTAGTCATTATTTTTCAGGGACAACGCGTACTACAGATCAAGTTTGGGGGTATGCTATGAGCCATACCAGTCCAGATAGTTCTCCATATCCCAGTCAACTTTTTCCATATTATTCACACATTGAGGTCAATGTGTAATTTAAGTTTGGGGGTATGGAAAACACATTACACACACTTTGTCCTAATTTGTTTTTGTTTTTTTTAATGCATGCTCATGTTATTTTGAAATTTTGGTTAATCTAAACAATTTCTGTGATGTGATTCATTGGTGAGTTTAAATTTTGGAACACATGATCTGTTGATAAAGTTTTAAAATTTAGTTACTTACTTAAGGCATTTGAGAATTCAGATGTTTGATCTCGAATCTAACATGAGCACATTAGTACGCATTATGTGAGGTATGATATGTGATTTTAATGTGTATGTTTTTGTCTCAACTGAAACTGGATGACTTGTTGGATTAACACTTTGGCATATAAAAAAAAATGATGAATGAAAATGATGATCATAAATAAACTTTCCACTGAGTAACTGGACCTCTTGCCGCAGTAAGCAGTGAGTGTTCACGTCAAAAGGTTGAAATTTTGTTTAATAGTATTAATGCCAGTTTAATTTCGTAGCATTTTTTACTCGAATTAGTAAGTCCTAAGAGGTGTCTGTACACCTAATGCCCTAAAACCATCTAGTTTGGGAGTCGTTGACTCAACACTCGCTACATGGGTCAATTGGAAAGCTTAAGGGAACTAAACATAGCTGAGCCTTATTATTATAATAAAAAAAGAGAAAATAAAAACTATGCCATTTTCGTTCATTCTGATGGGAAATGCGGTGAATCTTGAGACATAGAGACCTTACACGTTGGACTCATTCGGAAGCTTCATTTCTATTTGCTAATTCACTTTTCATTGAGTCAGACTTATGATGCAATAGCCTGCCTTTTGTAAGTAATTAGATTTTAACATTTCTATTCATTACGAAGATGGGTTTATCTTTTTAAGCTTGCTCATGAATCATTATCATGATGGTGTGTGCTCCTAAAATCTTTGGATACCATGAGTTATGAACTTATCTTTATATTCTTTGTTTTTCATTTAGTTTTTAGTTTCATATTGCTATTGGACTAGCAATATGTAAGTTTGGGGGTATTTGATGAGTGCTAAATATTACATGTTTTAGCCCTTTAGTTTACATTTGTTGAGTTCTTAATTATGTTATTTCGTGCTATTCTATCTATTTTATGTGTTTTCTGTGTTTTTATAGGTTTTGGAATAAAATGAAGCAACGTGGAAACTTCAGGGCTTAAAGAGCAAAGTTGAGGATGCCCAGTGCGACCGAGCGAACAGGATGTGCGATCGTGCGCACACGGCATGAGATCAATCGCACCTGCACTCGAGTGCACCAGACTTGTGATCGATCGCAAGTGACTCGCACATCCCACATTGGAAAGGAAACATTTGATACTACATATATATTACAGCGCACTGTGATGCGCTCGAGTGCAACAGGGCTGCGATCGATCGCAGTTGACTCATACATCTCACATCGGATAGGAAGCACTTACAGCACGCCAGACGTATTGCATCGCACCATGCTACGATCGATCACACCAGACTTGCGATCGATCGCAAAGAGGCAGTATCCCACATCGAATTTATAGCACATTGTACTCCGAGAAAACCCTTATATAAACACTATCTCACCTTATTATTCAGTGTGCAGTCTGGTGGATTTCTACTAGCATTCTAGTAGATCTTCTAAGGGCTTTTGCCACCATCGGGAGAAGTGCTGCCCAACAGCGTGTGGAATTTCTCCCAATGTACAGTTAATTTTAATTCTTTTCAAGTTTTTAATGCTTAGCACTTTTTATTGTGAAATTTAGTTTCATGATAATGGGTGGCTAAAATCTTCAGCTGAGGTTGAAGATGAAGCCTCGCCATTGTTTAGCATTATATTTTCAGACATGTTTACACAATTATGATATGTTTAGTTTAAATGTTCTATTTCAATTGTTTGAGTCAATTCTTATGATTGATAGTTTTTAATTATTCTGTTGGATATTCTGTGTGATTCATCCGATGGATACATCGAATCCTTTTCGATTAAATTGGATCTCTTTTGTGATTTGTTAAAAGCGGAGACATTGGATGCTTTTGGTTTAATTGGGATATTCGTTGTTTTTTGTTTAAGTTGGATTCATTGAATGTTTGGATAGATTATTTTTATATAGAACATGAAGATATATGCTTTACTTTGGTTGGGTGGATTCGGAAACCTTAGTGTTTTCATCATTAGTTATTAAATCAATTTAATTTAGTTTAGTTTATATTTTTTTTTGCAAAAATATAATTCACAATTCGGAACTAGGTTAAAATAAGGTTAGTTTAGATAAAAAGCTATTTTCACAACGCACACCCTGTGGATTCGACCTCGCACTTGCACAACACTATATTGCAAATGATTTGTGCGCTTGCGAGTAATTTAAAACTCACAACAATATTCCCATGGACAAGGGAGTTGTAGATACAGTGTGGAAAAAAAAAAGCATTTTTTTTTAGTTACCATATTGGAAAAACAATCTATTGCGTCATAATTTAGATGTGATGCATATAGAGAAGAATATATGTGATAATTTGATTGGAACAATATTGAATATAGATGGTAAGACTAAAGATAATAAGAAGGCACGCCGCGATCTCGAGGAAATTGGCATTAGGAAATACCTCCATTTAGTTGTTCTTCCTAATGGAAAAGATCACTCGCCTCCAGAATGCTACATTATGTCCACGAAGGTGAAGCAAAATTTCTTAACAGTTTTGGTAAATCTTAAAGTTCCTGATGGGTATGCATCAAACATCTCGAGATGTGTCAATCCTAAAGGATCGTAAGCTGTTAAACTTAAAGAGTCATGACGGTCACATACTGATGCAAGAAATCCTTTCAATTTCCTTAAGAGCATCTTTGCCTAGACATGTTCTAGCAGTTGTGTCTGAGTTATCATCATTTTTCAAAGCTTTATGCTCTAAAGCCCTTGATCCCCATGAGCTTGACTTATTAGAGTCGCGTGTTGCTTTGACACTCTGCCATTTGGAGAAAATATTCCCCCCGGGTTTCTTTACCATTATGGTTCATCTTATCATTCACTTAGCCTCCGAGGCTAGACTTGGGGGTCTCGTACACTAGAGGTGGATGTATCCTGTTGAGAGGTTAGATGTTCAAAGCTATTTTGTGCACTTTTTTTTTTGGTTATATATTGGATACTTGATTTATCTTTAATTTTTTGGCTTCGCAAGGTATTTAGTGCGCTTGAAATCTTACGTACGTAATAGAAGTCGACCCGAGGGGTCAATTGCTGAAGGGTACAATGGGGAAGAGTGTCTAACATATTGCTCCCAATACTTCAAAGGAGTAGAGACAAGATTCAACCGCCCCCAAAGGAACAATGATACTGTAAATTTTTTGGATGAATACATGTTTTCCTTTAGTGGACGGATAATGGGAAAGATTGTGACTGTTGAGCTCGATGACATGTCATTAACTCAAGCACATCGTTATGTGTTGCTCCATAATGATAAACTTTCTGACATTCGTAGGTTAGTATCAATAAAGGAACTTAATTAGTAATCATGTGTTTAAATTGAGTTTTTATTACCTGTTGTTATCACTGTGATGGCTAACAGTTACATAAAAACATCAATTATTGTAGCTTATTTTTGGCTACTTAAAGGCTAACCAACCATTCCAATCGACCAATACAAAGTCTCGAACAAAATTGGTTGGTTGAGAAATTTCTCTCATGGCTTATGAGGCAGGTTAGGCATAATAACAAAAGTCTTCGATTTTTATAAGTGTTATAAATAAAACATTGAATGTTGTTGTCTCATATTAATTGTTGGAAAATGTTTAGGTGCCATGGATGATGGATAACAATTATTCAGATGAACTAATTGCCTTTGCTCGAGGTCTGAATAATGTTGTTAGGAGATTCAATGGATTCAACATCAACGGCTTTAAATTCCACACAAAGGAAAGTGAGAGGTGTAGACGATCTCAAAATTCGGGAGTTATGGTTGAAACGGATGATAAAATATATTATAGTGTGCTCAACGATATCATCGAGTTGGATTACTATGGGATGTTTAAGATTGTGTTGTTCTGTTGTCATTGGGTGGATATTAATTCACCCATGGGTTTCAAGAAAGATGCAAGTGGTTGCAATCTCGTGAACTTGAATAGGTTAATACACACTGGTCAGTTATTGAAGGATGACCCGTTCATACTTTCATCTCAAGCGAAGCAAGTGTTTTATGTGCAAGACCCAAAAATCAAGGAATGGTATCATGTTGTGATCACGAAGCCAAGGGACCTATATGAAATGGGGGAAAAAAGGCATGAAGAGAATGATGACACTTACAATCAGTGCATGCCTTCTAATGTAGTGGTAGACGATCGATTAGATTGTATCTCAACTTGGGCTAGGATGGACATTGATGAAGATACCAACTAGTTTTATGTGCATTTATGTGATGGACATGTGTGTCAACGAGTTTTGTAAGGTTTTATTGTAATCTATCGGGTTACTATTGCTTTGTATCACACTTAACAAGAGTCCTGAACTTTTTTGCGTACAGTTTGTGGAATGCTACTTTAGAATGTCGTAAATTTTTGTTTTGGTTGTATCATTGATTATTTCTTGTTCTTTAAATCCTATTTGAATCACTTATTTGTTCCTAACTTCTCAAGTACTCAGAAGTTATTGATTGCTACATTTGTTGCGACCCCTTGACCATTCCTATCTTTTAGGTGTGGTTCTTCTAATTCTTGTTAAATTTTAATGCATTTTTTATAGTGTGAGATATAATCATTTTAATGTTTTTATCTCTACAGATTGCAAGATGTATAGGTCAAAAAATATCCCTCCATCAGTTAGAGATAACATGTCAAACCAGTATGCAGCTAAGTCTTCACACCATCAAGAAGATATTCACCATGAGCATGAGTATCACCTTGATGATCATCATGACATGCAAAATAGTTCTGAGACCGATCCAATAACATCGGGAAGTGAGCACAATGATAGTGACGAATACGAGATAATTGGTAATTTTTGTATTAGAATACATTCTCTCTATAACTAGTTTGATACCACATTATTATACTAATTATATAATTTATGTTTTCAATGTGTAGATTCTGAAGGGAGGGTGAGGAAGCAGACACGTGTCCTGAGAACCTCACAAGTGTGGTCCCTTGAACGTGGGAAAAAAATTGTGGTCCACTTCAATGCACGTCATCAACTTATTAAGAAAGGTGGCCAAATGTTAAGTAGCTAGTTGAGCAAGGTAGCGAAGAGAGGGAACCTTTGTCCGCTTAATTACACGGATTGGAAGAAGGTCCCTTCTAGCTACAAGAAGGACCTTGTTATATTGATTCGGGTAAGTAACAACTTAATAACCATTGATTGCCTCCAATCTCTCTTTTTGTTTTTGTTTATTCGTGGTGTTGTACATGCATAATCCCTAACACCAATAATGCTTATTTGACATCGATTTCCTTTCTGTGTGGTTCAAGAAGTTCCATTACCCTACGATTGAGGTGATAGACAACATTTTGTTGAGGATGATAGGGAAAAAATGGAGGGACTACTGATATGTGCTGAAAAGGGACTACGTGAGGAACAAAACAAAACAACAAGTTTTAAGCAATTTCTAAAAGGCATAGATCAAGACCAGTGGAAGCAACTGGTGAACTACTGGTTCTCTGACCAGAGTGAGGTTGTTTTAAGATAATAATGTTCATTTGGATTCTCATTGTTTCTATTTTTCTAATAATGACTGATTATACAATTGGTTTATTATTGGTGTAGAAATATTCAACTATAGGGACAACAACACATGAAAGACAACAATGTCCTCACACGTATGGTTCAAAGAGTTTTGCTAGATGACGAGATGAATATGTGAGTTAATTTGCTTCATTAATCCAATCTTTCATTTAAGATGTAATGTATTGAGTCACAATTTGAACTCTTTCTATACATGGTAGGAGATGACACATGAGAATGAGCCCGGGCGCATAGAGTTTTTTGCTGAAACTCATAAATGCAAGGATGAGACTTTTATTGATGATGCATCACGATAATTTATGGTAAGTTGAACATCTTTAAAAATAGGGAAAAAGCCTAATTTTTTTTTATTCCTTCCTATTTTCAATTGATGTGGAATGAAAGAAATAAGAGAGCCTTCAATTAAGTAAAGAAATCTATAGCTTTCATCAAGGAATGGTGATAAAATATTTTTGACCCAAAAGTTTGATGTTATTATTTTTTTTGAATGAGGATGACTTCATAGACTTCATTGACATACTCTCTTGTGTTTGTAAATGGTTCTTTTGTTCTGTACACATATAGTACTCCCTTGGTGCCTTTGGAATACATCTATCTGGTTCTGGTGCCTTTAGGATTAATTTTGGCAATGTGATCCTGGCGTATATATTAAAGCTGTGTTTGAAATATGATCCATTTTCTGCATAGCCTTAATGATCAATAGTTCTTTCTTTAATTACTAATTAGATATAAATCTGAATCTTAGATCAGTAAATGTGTTTGATTGGCAGTAGGTGAGGTTGGGAACTTGATCATGCTTTTCATTTTTTTTCGAACTAGATTTGTACTAAACAAATTTTACGTATGGTGAAGATTTTATGTACTAAACAAAGGAAGCTGAATGTATGGTGAAGATTTTATGCTTTGAAGGTAAAAATGATATCCTAGTTACACTTTTGGAGTTCTGCTGATAAAAGTGGGATGATTTTGTATGGTGGTGACCACCGACGAGCATAGATGATACTCTGTTGCTTCGCACATTTTGTCTAAATTAGTTATAGTACTCTATAGATTTTGCACCAATTTTATTTTATATATAGATATAAATTTATGGTGGTAAAGCAAGGTTACAATGAGATATATGGTAGCAGTGAGATAACATTTTTTTAATTGATATTCTGGCCATGGTCACAGAGATCTTTGTGAAAGTTAGAGATAGTCTTTTCTCTTAGATGAATTTGTTTTATCCTCTGTTTCTTTTTTGTTGTTTCCTTGTTAAGTTGTGAATTAGCTACATTGCTTGGATTGTATATTTATTTTTCTTTTGCAGGAGGTTTTATGAAAAAATAGGGGAAACTCTACCCGTTTTTCTATAAAATATGATAAGCACATTTTGTTTTATGTATATTTCGCTGTAATTAGCTACTAAATATTCTGAGGAGTTTAATCTTTATTGTTTCTTAATTGTAGGTGACAGCTGAAGCTCGTATTGCTGAACTTGTTGCAGCTTCAGAATCCTCTGATGCTAGCAATAATTTAGCAATACAAAATGAAGTCTTCACCGAACTTATGGGTGAAGAGAGTTCCGGTCGTGTCCGAGGTCAGGGTTTTGGAGTTACACCCTCTGCTGTGTTTGGATTTTCAGCTCAAATGAGGAATGATATGGGATACCATGGGGCCTATGCTGAAGAGATAAATAGTCTGAGAGCACAAATAGAAGAAAACAATCAACAGCATGCGCAACAAATTCAACAAATAACGACGAGACACGATGATCAAATAAATAATATGCAATCCCAAATAGATGAGCTGAAGTCTTTACTACAACATTTGGCTAATGGAGGACCTCATGATTGATTTTGCGATGCTAAAATAACTTTTCATACTACATTTCCATACTCTCTTATTTTTGTATGAATTTTATATATGAACTATGATTTTTTTTTTTGTGTAAATAAAACGTTTGTGTTGACTGAAGGAATTTTTATGGATGTTTGATGCATTTTATATATCAAAGAACATTTGAAATTTTTTGTATTTTATGGTATATTTTATTTATTGAAGGGTGAATGTTGATATTTAAGTCAAAATAATGTAAAAACACAATTAAAACCGTATTTTTAGCGGTGCTTTAAAGAGCCATAATATGTAGAAAATGTTCGGTATAAACAAAGGTTTAGAAACCGTACTTCCGCGGCGCTTATACACCGGCGCTTAGAAGCCCCGCTATATACCGGCGCTTTTAAGTGCCACTATATACCAGCGCTTCAAAGCGCCGAAAAATTATGCATATTGCGGCTGCTTTTTCAAAGCGCCGGTATTTGCGTTTTGACACCACACATTCTGGCGCTTGATAGCGCCGGAAATTCATATTGCAGCGCTTTTAAGCGCCGAAATATGCAAAAAAAAGCGCCGGCGATAACCATTTATCTTGTAGTGTTCATTTTCCTAGAAGGAGTAGTATTATTGTACTTTCTTTTTCTTTTCTAGGAGTTTGCATATCTAAGGCCGACTGCCCTTGCCTTGTAAGGACTTCAGATTTTTCCTAGACATTAATAATAAAGAGAAAAGAGAAGGAGGGCGGCTGTTAAGTCTCAATGAAGAGAGATCTTCAACAATCTTGAATGCTTCATCAACTTAATTCAAACAAAAGAGTTTTATTCTATTCTCTTTAGTTTTCTTTTGAAGAATTCCAATAAGAACATGGTTGATTTCAGATTTTTTATGAATTAATTTTATTTTTCTAGGGAGTTGATGTAGTTTAGCTTTGAACACACAATTTAAATTCCAAGTTATTTTATTTCAAAGTTTTTTTTTATGTTGAGTGTTTATCCTTGATCTTATTGCTTACAATTTTCTGGCCAATTATTGTTTGATTTATTGAATCATAATGAAACCGGGAGGTAATTTGTAATTAGAAGCTTTTAGGATTAAACACCATTAGTTGAGGGAAAGATAGAGATACTTTACCGCAATTAGTGTGATTTTAGAAAAATCCAAAAAACTTAATGAATCTTCAAATAATTTAATTTACATAGACATATAATGAATTATTAATTGGAATATTTCTAATGTTTTTCAAGAGAAAACATTGAATAATTAAGGGATTTATTTTTCATCAACTTAAAAAACTGGATTTTTGTAACAAGGAATAATAAATTGTGTGGGATTAGCTAGGTGAAATCAATAGCGTTAGATTTATTTTTATTATCTCTACAACCTTAAGTTTTACTCTCTTTTCTTTTAATTTATCTTTGTCAAGCACTTTAATTTAATTGAGGTGGTAAAGTCTTTAAAATTTCGGTTTTATTTCCAAATAGTAAATAATTTGGTAAATTTCAATACTCAATAGCATAATTAGTCCTTGTGGGTTCGACACTATTTTCTTTAAAAATTTACTACTTGTTGCAATTTTGTTCACTTTCAAATATATTCACATCATCGTCCGTTTTCAAGTTATGGAGTTCTAGTTAATCTCCAAATTAAATCAAAACCCCTTAAAAGTTAAATTAAATTTAATAATCAATGTAATTAGCATGATAAAGACATCGAAGATAAGTGAATTAATTTTTACTTCGCATAAGGTGATGTCAAATAGTAATTATGATCTTTTAGACAATTATTTGCCCCATGTCTCTAAAGTTAATATCATACTATAAAGTATATCTCGTTACGGGAGAGTTTAATGAGTCTAGTTTATTTGTAGTCGCCAAAGTGGCATTTTCAACTAGATTTTATGGAATTTCGATTTCATATGTTTTAGGGATGTCTCTGATTTAAGTATACATTCATTCACCCAAAGGTGGTGATTGTATATTAGAGTTAGAGGGTTACACATGAAAGTATAAGGTTTGGAAGTGACTTACCATAGTGGTCTATTCACCCAAAGGTGGTAGTCTTGCGCAGGTAGGAATACATTCTAATGGCCACTTTTATGTGTTGGTTTTCAAACCTTGTGTCATATATTTAGCCCAAAGGTGTTTCATGATATTCAATTTTGAATCTCAGTTAATATACTCATTTATGGTTTTATAGTACATTATTACATCACAATTTCGTAATATATTGCATTGTTTAATTTTACAGGCACCTTTGTTGTTAAACAACTACATAATCACTATTAAAATTGGCATTCTCATGATATATTAAAATCAAGAGGTTCACACATGGAACATACGGTAGGGAATTTCCCTATCCAAGCGGTCTATTCGCCCAAATGTGATAGATTTGTGAAAGCTAGAATAGGTTTTCATGGTCATTTTTATGTGTGGAGGATTCCTAATTGCATATCATGCATTCAATCCAAATGTGTTTCACGACGGTGCGTCTGGACTCTCAGTTATTATACTCTTATCCAGAATTAAAAGTAGTTAATGAGTTTGTCATTAATATAGTAAACATAGACTTGACAATTAATAAAATATAAACTTACAGAGCATAAGGATAAAAGTTCTGATTCAATAACAGGCTAATGATGCATGGATTAAGTTTGACCATGTGTGTTTACTAATCATTAAAAGATATAGAGAGTCATTGAATGCTTAGATAGGTTAATTTTGCATAGGGTAAAATTCTAAGGTATGACGAAGAAGGATGTGTTTAGGAGTACATCATAAAGATAGCCTTTTTCAAATTAATAGAAATCCTAGATTACTTAACTTGTTTCCAAAACAAGTGTCAAGAAAGGTAAAAGGGGTTAATCTAATGCTTCTAAAATTATTCAGGATTAAAACAAAAATTGATCAGATTGGCAATATAATGGGTCTAAGCATGTTGTCCTTATAAAGTGAAATTAAGTGCTTCTTATGTATGAAAAATGATCATGAGAAATGCAATTGCAAAAAAAAAAAAAAAAAAAAAAAAAAAAAACCTTAGATAAAGGATAGTGAGTGTGAGAGAAACTCTTTGGCTCTTGTTCTAAAGGAATCCAATGTAACTGAGGCCCTATAGAGTATGGTGACTATTGCAGCTTGAAGAATCTTACTAATCAGATCATTTAGACTCCTCAACAGCAAATGTACTTAAGCAAATTGTAGAGATTTAGCTATACTATTGTCTATAAGCTTGTGAAGGACAATACTGTAGTTGATGCATTATCTAGCTAGCCTCAGCTGAGGAGATAGAGGTGCAGCAAAGGAATGAGTGTTGATGCTTTCCATTTTTGCTCCTGTGTTTTATATTGAGCACTCTCTAAGAGTGGAGAATATTACAAATGAGGAGCTAGTGGCTTTACACAATAGCATTCTTGATGGCACATAGGAAAATAACAAGTTTTAAGTAAGGAATGGTATTATGTTTTTTAATAACAGAATTAGAATTGGTTCTCAATCTACTTTGAGGAACTTAATTCTCACTTAATTTTATCACACACCTGGAAGAGGCATGTTGGAGTACAAAGGACATTTTTTAAGATCTCTAGTCAATTTTATTGGCCTGGCTTGAAGCAAGATGTCAAGAAGTTTGTGCAAGAATGTAGGGTTTGTCAAAAGATTAAACATTCCACTACAATACCTAAAGGTTTGATATAGCAATGGATTTTATTACTGGATTGCCTATGGTTGGTGGGATGTTAATGATTATGGTAGTAGTAGATAGATTATCTAAAGCAGCACATTTTAGGGTGTTATTGTTGTATTCACTACCCCATAATTTACTCAATTATTTGCTAACATGGTGGTGAAGCTACATGGAATCCCTAAATCTATTGTATCTGATAGGGATAAAATATTTCTCAGTAAATTTTGGACTGTTCTATTTCAGCTTAGTGGCATTACTCTCTATCACAGTTCAACATACCATCCTCAGACAGATGGTCAGTCTAAGGTGCTCAGTAGGTGCTTAGAACAATACCTTAGAGCATTCACTCAAAAGAATCCTAAAGCTTGGGTGCACATGTTAGTTTGGGCAGAATATTTTTACAACACTGCATTCCAATATGCTATTCAAATGACACTATTCTAGGTAGTTTATGGCAGACTCCCTTCCACTCATTCAGAGATATGTAGCAAGCTCTTGTGATGTTGAGGCAGTAGATAGTGCATTGTAATCCAGGGATACTCTATTGTAGCAACTGAAGAACAACATCAGGCAAAAACAATGCAGAATGAGATCTCAAACAAATCAGAAGAGAATAGATAAGGAATTTGAGGTTGACATATGGGTTTTGGTTAAACTGCAGCACTACAGATAACAATCAGTAGTTGGGAGGTTCAATTATAAGTTGAGAAAGATTTATTATAGACCTTACTAGATTCTTGAGAGAATTGGAAAGGTTGCTTACAAGTTGTTATTGCTTGTTACTAGTAGAATACATCTTGTATTCCATGTTTCTCTCTTGAAGGAGTTTCATGGAGATCCCACTCCTACATTGGCTTTACTAACAAGAAGCTATGAGAATAAATATGTGTTGACTCCTTTGGCTATTCTTGACAATAGAAAAGTTCTTCAACAAAACAAGAGTGTTACTCAAGTACTAGTGCAATGGCAGGGGTTACCTCTTGAAGAAACATCATGGGAAGATTTAATAGTGGTGCAATCCTTATTTCTTCATTTCAACATTGAAGACAAGGTTGTTTTTTTAAGGAGAAGGCAATGATAAGACTCTAACACACATGGAAGAGCAAGAAGATAGGATTTGGCCAGCTATGAAATAACTAAGACATATTCTAGAAGGAACAAGAAGGTTCTTGGGTAAAAGAAGAATAACACATGTGTTTTCGTAGTCTGTAGAGGCAATTAATATTTTGTTACTATTTTGTTATAAAGTAGTTGTTTTTGACTCCTACATAACTAGCAATTGAAATGTTAGTTATAGTTAGTTTAGTTAGTTACAAGTTAGTTGGTTATATTCATAACACTATAAATATTGTTGTACTCAAATTGAGAGAATAATTGAATACAAAAAATTCATTTATTCTCCTAAAACATTTTTTTCTAAATTCTTCTTTCTTAAGGGGTCTTATCCATACTTGAAATTGATACCTGTCATAATAACAATCCCTTCATGCAGAGCCCAAAACTTTTTAACTACAATAGAACTGATCCTAAGACCTTTGGTTAAACCACCCACCTAGTGACCCTTATCATCACGAATGAGGTGCTATTGGGACCAGTGGCGAAGCCTCTGCCTGGGCGCTTCTAGGCTAAGGGCCATACTCAATTTTTGTAAAAATATGTCAAATTATGTAGAAAAGCCCAGCCTCATTTTTTGTTGTACATGTCCAATTAGTTTCTATTATATTATGGCCCTGGCTGACATTTTTTTTTTAATCTTTTAACCCCAATTGTGAGAGGAAGAATGAGAGTGTGAGACAAGTTGGATAATAGAGTTGTTTGTACGATCGTAGACTACAGAGAGAGAATCTTAAAGCAACCGAGAAATCCCTAATTCTTCTAATATGTTCAAGAAATTTCCATTGGTAAGTTTATTATCCTCACTTATTCACTTTCTCTCTTTAAAGTTATTATTTCTTTCCTAGTTTTTTGTTTTTAATGTTTACCTGCAAATCCACTTTGTCCTTTTTGGTTTGTTCTGGTTTCCTTTTTTGGTGGAGAAATGATGAAAGTGTGAAACAAACAAAGTGACAAACATTAGCCTTTTTTTAGTGCCTACTATTAAGCAAATTTATAATAAACTCTCAGATCCCATTAGCAAGAAAAAAAAGGAATAATAAGTCTTATTTGTAGGTTAGCCGGGTAGGAGTACAAATGTACAATAACAACCACAAAAACAAAATGAAGTCATAAACTTTACTGTTCAGAAATTATGAGTAAGTAAAATTAGAAAAGGTAAGCTGACTTTAGAAATTAGATTTATACTTCACTGTTAAGAAATTATTTGGTTCCCTAATTTACTGGTTTAGCTGTAGAGACATCGGTTTGGGAATTAGGTATTTTCTTTTTGGTTTTTTCTCATCTATGTTTAAGAAATTTTGGGTGAGACATTCACAAGCAGTAATTTTGGTCCTTAATTTATTCGATTTTCTCAGTTTTTATATATTATTTTTTTTCTTATAAAATCTTTGAGAGGAAAGTAAACCAGATAATGATTTATCACTATTTGGGGATTGAGAACAATAGGACAACGGAAAGAGACTAGAAAGTGTATGTCGAAATCTAGATATCTAAAAATATTCATCACTTTGTGAGCTTTGTCAAGGATTAGTACAAACTAGAAAGTAAATCATATACCCTTTCATTGATAGATTAATCCGATTGGTATACTTTTTATTTCAACAGCAACTACAGAAAGAGCCTTTTCAATAATGAGTATTATCAAGAATCGACTTTGTAGTAAGATGGATAATGATTTTCTTAGAGATTGCATGCTTCTATATATTGAGAAGGAAATTATAGTTCAATTTTCTATTGATGAGCTAATTGATGATTTTTCTTCTCTGAGAGAACATTGAGTTCGGTTTAAATAAAAAGTATTATTATATTTCGTAATTTTATATTTTCTTTCACTATAAATATATATTACTATTATATTTTTTTTCTAGTTATATACACGTTAAATATGACCTATATTTTTTAGTTTTGTGTTGTAAATGAAGTGTTCATTGATTGTCAGGTGTGCTTTTTTTTTGTTGGAGCTTATTTATACTCTTTATCAAGAAGCAACTAACATTATAAATAAGCTCAGGACTCAAGTGCTCATCTTCTACATTGGTATGAATTTTATCATTACGTTACCTTTTTGCAACATTTTGTATGGTTTTGAGTGCTTTTCTAAAGTATATTGTCTTAACTATCACTTGTTTTATTTTGTTTGAAGCACATGTTTATTGAAAGTACATATAAAATTAAAATTTCATGGTAAATATTTATGTGCTTTGTGGATTTATAGTAATTACTCAATTTTTTTTACCAAGTAATTTTAAAATCAATAATATTTTGGTCCAGGCTAAAGGCCTCTGATTGGGATATTTTAGTATGACATTTTATATACATGGGTAATTGAGCTTTAATTATCAGTATATTTTAGGAATCAAGAGCCACCTTACATAACTAATAAACCAACCATAAACAAGAAAAAAAAAGGAGTTCACATAAGAAGATAATAAACCTTACGTGGGAATTTAAGGGCTTGTTTGGGGAGGGTTTTCAAAAACCTTTTTCAATGTTCAAACACTGAAAATGATGTTCAAACACTGGCGTGATTGTTTGGCCAGCAGTGTTCAAAACCAGTGTTTGAGTAGAGTTTTGTAAAAATGGTTGTCCAAACATTGATTTTTGAACACTACTAAATGGTGTTTTCAGTCTGAATTCAGTGTTCAGTTTTTTCTCTCACTTTCCCAATTCACAGACCTCTTCTCTCTCTCACGACCTCACATTCTCCTTCACAGAGCTCTCCCTCTCTCTGCAACGCCTTCATCTTCTCTCTCCCTATTTCCTTTCTTTTCACTTTCTAACCAGGTCTCTCTCCTTTTCTCTTCAACAAATCGCGACGGTGACGAGCTCGAAGAAACCCATAAGAGAGGAAAGAAACTGTATAGACTGCAGACCCAAGACTTTGCTTTACCTTTCTTGGTAATTCTCTCACCTTGAAGGAAACTCTTTGACTCGAAGTCTCTCCTTCTCCAGGTAGTTTTTTTATCATCTTCTTATTTAACTGTAACATTTTCTTGTTTCTTTAACTATTGTAATATTTTCAATTTACTCTTAACGTTAATTCCTATTTATGGTTACAATCAGGTTTCTATGTTGTCTTTGCTTGTGCTTTGTTTCTTTGTTGCTTGTAATTAGCTATTTTGAGAAATGGGTTTTGGTTTTGAATATTGGGATTTGGGGTTTGTGGTTCAATTCAAGTTTCGTGGGGTTTTGATTTTGGTTTTGCTTTGTGCATTTCTAAAGTTTGTTTGTTGGCGTATGTTTTTGCTGATTATTCATTAGGATTTCACTTTACCTTTAGTATTTTCCCCTCTTTGTTTTTTAATCCTCCTTTGTCTTCCTTAAATGGGTTTTCTTTCATTCAGGATATTATTTTGTTTCTCGTGAGAACAAAAATAAGTATGCTCACATTTCAGTGAAAAATGTTATCTTTCGTTTCATTTTTTCTTGATTGAGAGGCTATTTCTTTTGTTTTTCAATTGGTATATGGAAGATTAATAGTTTGTTTGGTTTCCCAGAATAAGGTGAGAAAAGAAATGATTTTGGATTATCTATTAGGATTGTCTGATTGTGATATGGTGGTAGCTCTAAGATTCTAAATCGCTTTCGCTGCAATGAGAAAGAGGATAGAATAGAAATGAAAATTAATTTTCAAGGGTATTGATCACTGTGTTCTGTTTTCTATATCCACAAGCTAGCAGTAAAAATGACACAATAAATGTCTGGCCATTTTTGGTAGACTAGAGAAATTGGACGGAGATGCAGCTCGAAGGTGCAGACTGGCTAAAGCTTGTGCTCAGTCACTTTTCTTTTATTTTTGGTGTTTCTCACATTTTTGTTCTCCTGTGCAGGTTGAATTTAGGTCTGTTGTAAGCACCAGTAAGGACTTGCAGTTTTCTATCGAGGTCAGTGAATGTGCTCTTTTTTTATTTTTTAAGGGAAGAGGGTGATGTGGGTTGATGGATCTTTTCTGTGACATGAACATCCATCGACATTGTTAATTAATAATGTCCAAAATGGATTTCTTGAAAACGTGGTAAAATGGTTTTAATTGTCACAAAGAATGCTTAAAACTGTAAAAATGGTTTTCTTATCTTGGTAGTTCTTTTGAAGATACCTGAGTTTATAAAATATCGTTTGATTCCCGTTGAGGAGATTTAGCTTCTGTATTCACTTGGAGAGCTTATCATCTTTAAAAATTTGTTTGTTATGTAATTTTTTAGACCTTTTTTTTATTGAAAATTTTCATCCTCATATTTTCTTGCTTTCTGACTTTGCTATTATTTTTGGAAACAAATTAAAATTAGGGAGAGAAGTGGATCCTAATTTTTGTGTGAATGACCACTTATGGGGATTGTTGAAGGTTCACATTTCCTCACAAATGTGTTATAATACACAACTATTCTGCTTACAGTGTAGACTAGAGAAGTGGTTAGCACTTTGAGGGTGATGGGTAATTCATTTAAAAACTTGAAAGAATTCAAACTATTGCTTACATTGTACTGAACCCGATATGTTTATTTCTTAGACTTTTATTTTTAAATTTGAGTTTTTTGGTTGTATGTTTAGTTGCCATGGTGGTTGGATAGATTAGCATATCCAAATGCTATGGCAACAACAAACCTGAGATTAGATAAATCATCTTTTTGTGATGTTGGATCCTGATCTTGCATTTTGCTACCAGTATCACTATCATGTTAGCCATTAAACAGCAACCATTTTGAAATTAAAATGTATGAAGGTGAAAATTAACCATATGAGCTGATTGGCCAGTTTTACGGGTTGACGTGTTTCCCCAGTTTACCTAAGAATTTTCAGGAGAAATCACTTTTCCTTATCTCTTTCTCACTCTATCCTTAGTGGGTACAATGGAGTTTCACTGCACAAAGCTTGTTCAAGATCAAGAACATTTGCTAAGTTTGAGAAATTCGAGGGTGACTCTCCTCAAGAAAATCTTGAAAGGAGCACAACATCTTCTTTACAAGCTCAATCATCAGTAATTCAACAAGAAAAAGAAGAGGAGGACGAAGAAGATGACAGGTACAGTTTCTTAATTAACTATTTATTGATTTAGTAGTGATTATCTGCTGGATATTTGTTTCTTTTCAGTTCTTGTATAATTTAGTCAATGTGTATATGGATGGAAAACAGTGGTTATAGGGCTGCCCTTTTGCTGGTGGACTGCAAATTTGAGAATTGTTTTAGAATGCTTATGGAAATTGAATTTCTTCATCACAATTATCAAGAATTTCATACTCATCCATTTGATTACTGTGCCAGAATATTCTTTTAATTTATCTGATTTTAGTGTGCCATGGAAATATGTGTTTTTGCGAATTGTGATCTTATGGTTGTTGTGATGATAACTCCAATTTGCATGTTGACTGGGCAAGAAACCATCATCAAGCTCAAGTATCAACTTGCAAACAGCTCATGGAGCTTGTTTGCTAGCTTACATAATTAACCTGTGGTTTGACTGAGCCTTAACTGAGATTAGTATTCTGACTTAGTTTCATGAGAAAAGGTAAATTTCAATTCATTTTGAACTCTATGTTAGGAGAAACATAGGCTATGATTGGTAGAGAGAAAAAGTGGAAGGAAGGAAGAGGGAGAGGAAAGAAAAGTGAGAGGATTGATATTTTCTTCCCACGTGGACAAATCCCAAAGAGGATTGGGAAGTGAAAGCTAAAATAAACTTCTTCTTTCTTTTCACTTGTCCATCCTCTCTACCAAACACAAGATGGAAAGATGAATATTTTCTTTTCTTTTCATTTTTCTTTCCTCTTACTTTTATTTCCTCCCACATTTCTCTGCTACCAATCATAGCCATAGAGTTTCATTTATCCACCAATTGGTCTGGGTATTTATGATGTATGAATATGATGTATGCATACCTTGAACATTTTGCATTGCATAATTCATCTACGGATTTGTCTATCAATAGATTTGGCAACTTACTATTTTGAATATGGAGTTTCTTATTTTTACATTTAGTACTTTTTCTTTTGTGTTTCAGCTGCTTACCTTCTGACTTGGAGAAGTCTGAAAGTTGGATCATTTGGTGTTCTGCTGAAAAATCCGATTGTACCTTTGATACTTGAATAAATCGTCTTCATCATTGGGTGCTTCATTACTAGTACTAAGAGATATTGTTCATTTCTCCTTTTTGCAAAGTTTTAGGTGTTCGTTTTGTAAATAGGGCTTATCATATATGGTTTGTTCAAGTTGTTGGCATCCTTGAATTGTGTTCGCTAAAATTATTTGCTTGATGATTGTTCTGGGTTAGAGGTTTCTATGTTTTTTTTTATGGTGCTACCATCATAATTGTTTGATGGTCTGGTTTAAGTTGATCCTTAGGAGTATCATAGTCTTTTCTCATGAAAGCATGAAACACGTTTTAATTGTATTTTAGGGGGTTATTCCTATTATTTGCATCTGAAGCATTCATATTTTTTGATGTAGCATGCTGAGATTCTGTGCATTTTCCACATTTGCATACATTATTTGCAAACTATCATCAGATATGAAAATCTAAAGCTAAATAGCAGCAGTATGTGAAATAGCTAAATCTAAATCTAAAACTATCATCATAATTTGCATGCTAATTGGTAAAGCTAAATAATAGCAGCTGCCAAAAAACAGCTTTAGAATGCCAAAAAACAGCAGTATGTGAAGTTGTTATTTTTTCACGCATTGGAATGCTTTTATTATTTTGTTTTGCTTTTCCTGCATTATCTTAGTTGATGTATGGTCCCAAATTGCGCCCATCTAATTCTGTTTACTGATTTTCTGTTGTTGCTGGGTCTCTAACAGTCCTGTAACATTGATGAAGAAGTAGTTGAAACTACAATATCAGTGTAGCATGCTGGAGAATTTGGATGTCCATTTTTGCCCAAAGTTGAGAACTAATAGTTTCTTTACTTTCTTCCCAATCAGTAGTATTTCATTTTCACTGTCATCTGTAAGAGTTTATATAGTTTACTTTAGTTGGATAAGAGTATGACTTCGATTCATCGTTTTTCTGTTGCATGGTGGCTGACAGATATACTCAATGAGCATGGGGAGGTTACGTGCAGTGTGCCCTAGTTCGAAGAGCATCTTCAGCAGCCCGTCACCTCCATAATAATGTGATTTAAGAATTTTGTTTTTAAATTTTCAAGTGGTTATTTGCTTCCATTGTTTGTGGCAACCAGCTTAGTATTGTAACCATGATTTGCTCTTCATGTGTTGTAAATGTTAATTGTTGGTGTTTGTTTGGCTATATGGATATACACGATGTAGCTCTGTTCTCGTGTAAGAGTACAATAAATACTACATGTACTCTATGCAACCCGGATTTAGAATATTGAGAGCATCTCTTCTTTAGTTGCAGCTACTTTAAACTCGTATGGAAACAGATTTTAGTGAAGGCAAATGTGGGCGAGTCTTCCGTGGGTTTTTGACATGATGTGCTACATTGCAATCACTACCCTTGGGAAAAATCCTTCCTGGTTCAGTGGTTATGCTCCTGAAAATTGCCTGGGATGTGTATATATATATAGTGCTACTGTTCTGGTTAATATTATTTTAGATGTGAGAGAGGCTGCTAGGCTTTGCAAATCTGAAAAACTGTTCAATTGATAACATCCATTAAACTGGGGTCTTGCTACAATTGGCTATGTATGATAGCATCTTTGCTCAAAACTGAGGTCTTCTTCTAAATTTGAGTGGAAGTTGGAGTTCACATAAAAAAAAATACTTAAAAGTTCAAAGATTATGATATTTAAGTGCTATTGACCAAATGTTCGAAAGTTATGGTTGTAATTTATCAAAGTTGTATTTGATCAATGAATATTATATCTTAAAGTTGTTTTCAACTATCTTATTTTTAAGAAGAAAAGTATGCCATCTTTTAGATATTGAACAAACTTGAATATTGTATTTGATAGGTTGGTTGTTCATATTTTATCAAATTATGAAAGTTGTATTGTATTTTTTTATTTTAATTTTTAAGAATTTATTTAACAAACAAACATGACATGACTAGGGGAAGAGTGTTGTCATGTTTGATCGATGATATATAAAAAATATAAACATTTTAAAAATAAAATAATATTAATTATTTCCAAGTATTTATTGTGTGCTTAAAAAATCATATTTAGTAAATATGAGAAATAAAATTAATTTTAGATATTAAAATTTAAACTGAACAATGAAAACTGAAAGCTGAAAACAATTACAAGAAAGTGTAATCCAAACAGTTTTCTATTTTCAAAATAGTTTTCGAACACTGATTATCCAAACAATATTTCACTAAAAACTGTTTTGGAAACAGTTTTCGAACACTGCTATCCAAACATGTTTTCGAACATTGAAAATTGAAAACTGTTTTCAGAAACTCTTTTCGAAAACTGTTTTCAGAAACTCTTTTCGAAAACAGTTTTCGAACACTGAAAACTATTACTAAACATGCCTTAAGTTTCCATAACGCCTTCCAAAATCGAGGTGTGTAGTTATCCGTTCTCCAGTGAGTTGTTTCCCACGCTTGGCTGGCCTTTGCATACCCCAATTTGACCGTATAATGGCCTCCATGATCAAACTGCCATGTCTCCAGAACTCCAAGATCACTCCTATTGTTTCAATTTAACATTAAATTTGGCCATAATGGTTTCTGTCAATTCTCATGTAAAACCCTTGCTTCCTGGGTGTCGCAGTAACTTACATTAGATGACCTCCTCGGCCCAAGATGGCGCTGTTAAGATGTTTTCCATGCCCAAACCCGCATCTCAAAAGCACAGCCCAACCCAAGATGAATTTATATTTTTTTCTTAGTTACATTTTTTTTTCCAACAGTAACGTGGTATCACGAGCAATCTTGTACATGCCATATTAAATCCATTTCTCGAGGGATCAAAGGCAGATTATCTATATTTGGTTTAAAAAATTTGTAAGAAAAAAAATACTCAGTAGCTTAACCATTACGAATATAAAAATAAAATTAGTGATTATTTGGCTATTTTATAAAGTTTCATTCATTTCAGTCAAAGTACTTCTTAGTTACATACTTTACTTTGTGGTTTGATCAAATTTTATTTCTAACTTTGAAGAATTTTTTCATAAAAAATAAAACCCTAAGACTTCATCCATTAACATATATAAGAGTTGACATCATTAGTTTCCGAAAAAAATAAATAAATAATATTTTAAAATTAAACATAGTTGGTGCTATGATCGGATTTCATTTTAAACATTAATTTTTTTTTGATAAATTGAATCTAAGTTTATATCCATTGGAATAATCGATTAATAGGTGTAAATCCTTACATTAATAGACAAAACCTCATAATTTGATGTGTCGCAAAAAAAAAAAAAAATTCAAGTTAAAATGAAATTCAACCAAACTAATTGGTGAAATAAATAATTAAGCAATTTTTTTAGTACAACCCAATAAGAGGAATTATTACTATCGGTAAAGAAATAAAAGTGATAAATATGTCAACTTACATAAATAGACTGCCGCCCAAGGATCGGATCCCGTCCAGTATTGTTGGGTCCATTTTCCTCAAGTATTTCCCCCAGTTTACGGTTCCTATTATTTCACCGGATTCCTATGCACCTCACAATGCCACATCATCGAAATACTCTCAAATTAAAACTTAACACCGTCTGACTTTATTTGTAGCCTAAGAAGATTAAAATTAATATAAAATAAAATAAAAAAATTAAAATAATAATTATATTATTATTACTATTATTATTATTATTATAGAAATAATAATAATAATTATTAAATTATTATTTTATCATCATGATTTTAATAAATATTATTATAATTAATAATCACAATTATTATTATTAGTATTATTATTATTAATTTAATTATCATTATATTATTATTATTAAAAAAATAATATTATTGTCCGTATTATTTATAATAATATTATAAATACTGTAATATTATAATAATAATAATAATTATTATTATTGTCATTAAAATTTTATTATGTTTATAATAATAATAATTATTATTATTATAATTCATATTATAAGAGTAATAAATAATAGTTATTATTAAATTATTATTTTTGTCATCATAATTATAATAAATTTTTTTCTAATTACCATAATAATATTTTTTTTATAATTTTAATTTTAATTTATAAAGAATAATAATTATTATTATCATGATAATTGATATTATTAATATAATAATTATGTTATAAATATTATTAATATAATTGTTATCATCATTATCATTTTAATATGATTATAATTATAAAAATAAAATAAAATAAAATTAATACTAACATTTTTATTATTATAATTATGATAATTATAATTATTATCATTATTATAAATACGGTTATAATATGATTATAATTATAATAATAAATATTTTTTATCAGTATCTTTATTATTGTAATTATTACTATAATGTTATTATAAATATTATTGTAATATAATAATAATAATAATAATAATAATAATAATAATCATTATCATTATTATAGTTATTATATATATTGTTAAAATAATAATAATAATAATTATAATAATATTACTATTATCATTATTATCATTTTAATAATTATTTTATTAAAAATATTATTATTATAAAAAATATTTTTAATAATATTCTAATTATTTCTATTATTATTTAAGGGTAAAAAAGGTAAAAATAAAAAAATTTAATCCTACAGAAATGGGATAAATTCTATTGCACAGGAGAAGGTGAGACAAAAAATGTGAAATTAAAACTAATTTTATCTCACTTTCAAGAATAATAAATTCATCCAACAAAATGAGGGATAACTATTTATGTGAAATTAAGTTAATCTAATCTCTTATTAATTCTACAAATCAAACAGCCCCTTATAATCTTTGTTAAGTCAAAGAAAAAAAAAAGAAAAAGATCTCTCCTAACTTGGCAGCTTCACGTAAAATAGAGGAAAAGAAAACAAATTGAAATTGAAAATAATAAATAATTTAATTTATTATAACTTATGAGATACAAAAACTTTATATTCTTATCATTGATGCAGTACTATTTCAAAAATTTAAATCAATAAGTAATTAAAAACTTTATTCAAATAATTTATTAAAAACTTTAATATATAAAAACATGAAATAATTGATTTTCAATCATTTTTGCGATTTTATGACCCAAAGATGTATCTAAAATATCAAAAAATGTAATCAAAAGTATTTTTGCAAAACAACACTAAACAAAATAAAAAAGAAAAAAATGTTTTTGTTAGTACTAATCTTATTAATATCTCTTTCAATCTTTCTATGCATTTCATTACATATTTAAAAATTTCCAGAAAAAGAAAGCAAATCTCTTCATATGGTTATGTTTAAGATCAAATGATCATTCGACCCAAGAAAACTGCGAGAAGATTGTAAGTAATTACTGGCGCCTTTGAAGAAGAGGAAATCCCATCATTCATTAAAAGAAACGACGCTGTTTAGAGGGAAATATGCACCTGGAAAAAAAGTTGAAAACGAAAAAGCGACTCCACTGAGGATCGATCACAGATTCTCTGGTTCCGTAGATCAGCGACTTATCCATTGGGGCATGGAGTCCTTGGTGATAATAATTCTATTTAAAAAATATAAGAAATATGAAAAGAAAAAGAGAACCAAAACTCAAAAAGGACAAAAAGGCAAGGGTCATTCCATTGAAAGGAACAATAAAGCAAATGTTTGCAATGAGATAAGAAGTAACTTTAAACAGAGAAATAGTCCTTGTTTTTGTGCATACTAGCAGGAGCCAAAAAGAAAGGGGAGAAAAAGAGTGTAGAGTTTTTCTACCTATGGAATATAGAATCACTTACCACTACCTATCATAAAAAGGTGGGAATTGTTTGTGGTGGAAATCCATTTGGGATTTGCATCTGCAACCAAAAAAAATGGGAAAACAAAAGTCATTGAGGAGCAAAGCAGTGCACTTTGTGTCTGATCTCACCACCGTCTTCCTCAACCCCATATCTGATAAATCCTCCAACTCTCCTCCTCATCCTTCCCCTGTAAGTCTCTCCTTCTCTTTATTCAATAATATGCTTCTCTTTATTCTCTATGTATATTTTGTATTTATCTTGTTTTTGCCTTAATAGGTTCCTATGCTTTTTGTGCTTGGGATCTGTATGTACTGATTTTGAGAGTTCATTACTTGGGATTTCTCTTTGGATTCCCTATCTGTTTGCTTTTCTTTAATGGAATTAAGGAGAAATGGTCATCTCAGTTTCTTTTTAGGATTAATCCCACATTCCCGTATTAGGATTAGGATGATTAGATTATCAAAACAAAATTATGCTGAAAATTTTGCTCATGAAATGTTTAATACGGATTATAACTTGGGTTAACTATTGGGTTTCGGTATTTGTTATTGTTCTTTATCGTTTTAAAGTTGGCAGAAAAATGGAGGTTTCCCATATTAATATCAATTAAGCTTCAACATATAGTTAAGAATCATAAATAAAATCTTGCCCATGAAAAGATGGTGAAGTTTACTGCTTGGTTTTCATTGTAGAATTGATGGATATGTTTATTTTCTTATTGTCTCTTTTAACTAAGAAAATTAGGGATTTTCCGGTGCGGTCAGGAATCACAGTTGGAGTTGGTGTGAAAGTATTTGGGCAACAAGTAGTAAAGTTTTAAAGAAAAAAATGTAGAACCCAATGACTAATTTTGCTATTGAGTATTGAAATTTACGAAATTATTTACTATTTGGAAATAAAACTAAAATTTTAAAGACTCTATCACCTACTTGACAAAAATAAATTAAAAGAAAAGAGAATAAAACTTAATGTTGTAGAGATAACAAAAATAAATCCAGAGTTTTTGATTTCGCCTAGCCAATCCCACACAATTTATTATTCCTTGTTATAAAATTCCACTTTTTCAATTCGATGAAAAATAAATCTCTTAATTATTTAATGTTCTCTCTCGAATAACGTTAGAAATATCTCCACTTAATAATTCATCATATCTCTATGTAAATTAAATTATTTGAAGATTCATTAAGTGCTTTGGATTTTTCTTAATCTAAAATCACACTAGTCACGGTAAAGTATTTCTATATTTCGCTCAACGAATGGTGTTTAATCCTAAAAGCTTCTAATCACAAATTTACCTCTCGGTTTCATTATGATTCAATAAATCAAACAATAATTGGTCAGAAAATTGTAACCAATAAGATCAAAGGTAAACACTCAACATAAAAAAAAAAAAAACTTGAAATAAAATAACTTGAAATTTAAATTGTGTGTTCAAAGCTAGACTACATCAAAACCCTAGAAAAATAAAATTAGTTCATAACAAATCTGAAATCAACTATGTTCTTATTGGAATGCATCGAAACAAAACTAAAGAGAAGAGAATAAAACTCTTTTACTTGAAATAAGTTGATGAAGCATTCAAGATTGTTGAAGATCTTTCTTCATTGAGACTTGGTAGCCACCCTCCTTCTCTTCTCTCTTTATTCTCTTGTCTAGGAAAAATCTGCTATGTTTACAAGGTAAGGCAGCCGGCTTTATATAGGCAAACTCCTAGAAAAGAAAAGAAAAGAAAAGTACAATAATACTACTCCCTCTAGGAAAAGGAAAGATACTGAAATGAGAATTACTTCTACTGCTAGGAAAACATGAAAGAAGAAAGTAACTAAAAGGAAATATAACACAAAATAAGAAAAAGTGCAGCTTAGGAAAAGGGAAGACATTGAAATGAGAAATACTTCTACTACTAGGAAAACATGAAATAGGAAAGTAACTAAAAGGAAATATAACACAAAATAGGAAAAAGTGCAACACAAGAAAATAAAATAAAATAAATAAAAATCAAATCAAAAGAAATAAAGGAAAACTAACAATTTTAATAAGTAAAAGAGTAATAAAAATTATGTTTATCAAATTCCCCCAAACTTAAAATTTGCTAGCTCTCGAGCAAAGAAAAAGAGAAAAACAACTAAAACAAGAATTGGTTTAATTCATAAAATTTGTTGCCTCAAAGATTGACTAAAGTTTATATTCCAAAGGAATCATTCAATATCACACAAGTCCAAAAGTTAGTTCAAAACTCAATTTCACCTCATTATCAATCCTCTCATTCATGCATACCTATCATTTTCACTTCATTATTAGCTTCTTGGATGATTTTATGCAAACAGGTAAATATATAATGGATCTCTAGTTATGAAATTAATAATTCCAACTCCACAGGTTTGCTTTTCAAATCACTCTCCACTAATGTAGAACAAAAATATTATCAAAGATCAATAGGTCTTTATTAGACTTGTAATGTAAGGCTAATGAGAGGCTGCAAAGAGAAGATAGGGTTCAAACAAAGCAAGAGAACTTAATTTTGAACACAAACAAAACAAATAGAGCATACTCACTTCTAACACATACACTTCTTCTCAATTCTTTGAATCTCTCAAAACACCTCTCTTTATCGTTCTTTCAAGGATCCCCATTTTTTTCTAAGAATTCTTTATATATATATATATATATATATATATATAAAAGAATTCAAAGATCCTTTTTTCTCTCTCTTTTTTTTAAACACTTCCCAACTCCTTGTTGACTTTTCACACCCCTAATCTTATGACTTTGATAACATGGGCTGTGATAAAATTTATTTCTAAACTTTCTACCTCTCACACCTTCCATGCTCTTCTGACTTTGTGTAAACTTAGTTCTCTTGAAAGGTAAGGAAATTAGTGTTGAAGCTCAAATAGGGTAGAGAATATGATGTTTTATAAAAAGAAAAAAATATAAGGCCAAAGTATTATTCAACAAAGTTCAAAGGGGTGACTAGGGATAAAGATAATAAATATGTAAGTTTGAAAGGCTCAATCGATTCACAGAATGCCTAAACAAGTTCTAGAGTTTGTTGAGATCATACAAATTTACAATATTCACATAAAATTTGTCTAAGTATGCAAAACAATTAATGATCATGATAAGCATTTATTGAATATAGAAAATCTCAAATTAAGCAAAATCAAGTCAAGGATTAACAAATAGACTCAAGCAATAAGAATTTTCCCTAAAAATTATAATCAGTTTCAATCATATTCTTATCATAGGCCTTTTTATTCATCAAACCAAAAACAAAGAATTTTTTTTAAATTTTTTTTTTTTTTTTTAAACATAAACTCTCTTCCTCCAAACTTGAATAACATATTGTCCTCAACGAGAAAGAAAAAGAATGAGAAAAAGGTAAGAAGTGCTCTTCCGATTTCCAATTGAATGTTGTCCTTGAAAGTTTAACCGTGTAACATATTGGAGAACCCCCAAACTTATGCAAACCTACAAGATGAAAACAAAAATAAAAATATTAAATAAAAATTAAAGAGAAAAATAAAAAAACTTGGGTTGCCTCCTAAAAAGCGTTTTGTTTAAAGTCTATAGCTAGACATTCTCCAAATCAGTATTTAAGATTGGCAAGATTGATGGAAAACTTTTACGTGCTAAATTCTCCATCCACATAAGGCTTTAACCTCTGTCCATTAACCTTGAATGTCCTTTTTGTCTCATGATGAACTTCAACCGCTCCATATGGAAAAACATGAGTCACAACAAATGGTCCTGACCACCTATATCACAACTTTCTCGGAAAAAGTCGAAGTCTTGAATTAAATAGTAAAGCTTTCTGCCCCACTTCGAACTCCCTTATCAAAATATGCTTATCATGTCATCTTTTAGTTTTATCCTTGTAAATCCGAGTATTCTCATAAGCATCGTTGCGAAACTTGTCCATCGCATTAATTTGCCACATCCTCTTCTCACCGATAAGGTGACATGTCAATCGGTGTTTTAAATGCTGCCCTATAAGCCCATAATGCATCATTTAACCTTCGTGCCCAATCCTTTCGTGAGATACTAACAGTCTTCTCAAGTATGCGCTTCAGCTCCCTATTGGACACCTCAACTTGGCCACTTGTTTGAGGATGATATGGTGTTGCCACATGATGAGTAACTCCATACTTAGTAAGTAAAGCTTCAAATGGACGGTTGCAAAAATGCTTCCCATCATCACTAATTATCGTTCTTGGAGTGCCAAATCGGGAAAAGATATTTTTTCGAAGAAAATTCACCAGAACCCTGGCATCATTGGTCGGCAAAGCAGCAGCTTCCACCCACTTAGAGATGTAATCTACAGCCACCAGAATAAATTTGTTAGAATACGAAGATGGAAAAGGACCCATGAAATCTATCCCCCAAACATCAAACAATTCAATCACTAAAATATTATTCAAAGGTATCTCATGTTTCCTAGAAATATTCTCAACCCGTTGACATTGATCATATAAATTAACAAAGTTAAAAGAATCTTTAAAAATAGAAGGCCAATAAAACCCGGATTGCAAAATTTTTGCTGTTGTTTTTGCTCCACCAAAGTGGCCGCCCACTTCCAATGAGTGGCAATGTCGGAGTATGTTTTCCATCTCTTCTTCGAGTACACATCTCTTAATTATTTGATCTGCACAATGCCGAAATAGAAAAAAGGTTCCTCCCAAAAGTAATACTTAAAGTCGGAGAAGAACTTATTTTGTTGATATGTCATCCTGGGAGGTAGAATCTGGGACACCAAGTAGTTGACCATGTCGGCATACCATGGAACAACCTGTACAGCCATCAAATGCTCATATGGAAATGTTTCATTATTTGGCAATTGCTGCTCATCATCCACACCCTTAGGCTCAATCCGGGATAAGTGATATGCCACCAAATTTTCGGTACCCTTCTTGTCCTTGATCTCCAAATCAAATTCTTGTAGAAGCAAAATCCATCGAAGTAATCTTGGTTTAGCATCCTTCTTCGTAAGCAAGTAGTTAAGAGCGGAGCGATCGGTATAGATAATCACCTTTGAACCTATCAAGTAAAAACGAAATTTGTCAAAAGCAAAAACAACCGCTAATAATACTTTTTCAGTAGTAGCATAATTAAGCTGAGCTCCTGTTAAAGTCCTACTTGCATAATAAATAACATGAAAATTTTTATCTTTTCTCTGCCCTAAAACAACCCCTATAGCAAAATCACTAGCATCACACATCAATTCAAAAGGTAAATTCCAATATGGTGAAACAATTATAGATGCTGAAATTAATTTCTTTTTCAATGTTTCAAAAGCATGCAAGCATTTATGAGAAAAATCAAATAGTGTATCTTTAATCAAAAGAATGCAATGAGGTTTAGTAATTTGAAAAAAATCCTTAATGAACTGTCGATAAAACCTAGCGTGACCCAAGAAACTTCTCACGCCCTTCACATTGGCCGGTGGTGGGAGCTTGTCAATAACATCTATTTTGGCTCTATCGACTTCAATTTCCTTGAAGAAAATTCGATGGCCAAACACTATCCCTTCCTCGATGGTGGAATTTTTCCCAGTTTAAAACTAAATTAGTCTCCTCACATCGTTCTATAAATTTTTCACCATATCGAAGAAAATGGACATCATGCATCTCTGGAACGTGGCTGGAGCATTGCGAAGACCAAAATGCATCCTCCTATATGAAAAAGTTCCATAAAGACACGTGCAAGTAGTCTTCTCTTGATCTTCGGGAGCAATTACGATTTGATTGTATCCGGAATACCCATCTAGAAAACAATAGTAAGCATGGCCAGCGAGTCTTTCTAACATTTGGTCGATAAAAGATAATGAAAAATGATCTTTTTGAGTTGCATCATTAAGTCTTCGATAATCTATGCATACCCGCCATTCTGTGACTGTCCTTGTTGGTATAAATTCATTGTTGTCATTCTTTACCATGATTATTCCTCCTTTTTTTGGGACCACTTGAACCGGACTCATCCATGCACTATCCGAGATTGGATAGATAATTCCAGCATCTAAGAGCTTCAATACTTCTTTATGTACCACTTCTTGCATTGATGGATTCAATCTTCGTTACGGTTGAACTATCGGCTTGAAACTATCCTCCATTAAAATCTTATGCATACAAATCGAAGGACTAATTCCCTTGATATCCGAGATTGTCCATCCCAAAGCCATCTTATGCTCCCTTAAAACTCTTAGCAAATTTTCTTCCTCTGCATCACTTAAAGAATCGTTAATAATAACCGGAAAAGTAGAGTCTTGGCCTAAAAAAGCATACCTCAAATTTGACAGAAGCGTTTTGAGCTCAAGTTTGGGTGGTTCCTTACTTGAAGATATCAGCATGGATGAGCCTAACTCTTCCAATTTTGGCCTTATGGAAGGATTAAAGGATGGTGTAGCTTCCAAATACCTTACACACTCCCTAACGTCTTCACTCTTGGATTCAAGAGTTGTAGAATGAGTAAGACACATCTCAAGTGGTAGCTTTGAAAATCCAGCCCTATGGTCTCGGCCACCACTAAGTCTATGTCACTAATTTGAAAACAAGAGTGTATTTTGGAAGAAAAATCCATAGCCTTAAATACTTCAAAAGTAACTTGCTCATCATCAACCCTCAAAATAAATTTCCCTTGTTGGACATCAATTAAAGTTCTCCCCGTAGCAAGAAAAGGTTGCCCCAAAATCAAAGGTAATTCCTCATCCTCCTCCATGTCTAGCACAATAAAATTCGCCGGAAAAATAAACTTGTCCACCTTCATCAAAATGTCTTCAATGAGTCCTCACGGGTGCTTGATAGACTTGTTTGGTAATTGTAAAGAGACCGTAGTAGGCTTTGCTTCTCCAAGACCTAACTTCCTGAAAACCAAAAAAAGTATAAGATTAATACTTGCTCCTAAATCACATAAAGTTTTATCAAAATAAGAATGTACTATAGTGCAAGGAATCATAAAACTCCCTGGATCTTTCAATTTAGGAGGCAACTTCTTTTGTAAAATTGCGTTACTCTCTTCGGTTAACATCACCGTTTCATGCTCTTCCAACTTCCGTTTGTTTGATAAAATATCCTTAAAAAACTTAGCATATTTAGGCGTTTGCTCTAAAGCTTCAATAAAAGAAATATTAATATGCAATTGCTTAAAATATTAAAATATTAAGAAATTTAGAGAATTAATTATCTATCTTATTATTATTAATTTTTTTAAGTCTTTGAGGAAAAAGGAATCGGTGGATCATAAATTGAAGGAGAATTAGTTTCAGGTGTAAACTCCCTGGAATTCGTAGGTTTTGAAGCTTCTTTATTCACTTTAGAATTTCCAACTTGCTGGTCAGCCACTTGTTGCTCCAATTCCTCCATCTTTGACTCGGACTCCACATGATTTCCAGCTTTATCTTGCTCGGTACTTGCTCCTTGTGGCTGCTCAATTGTCCTTCCACATCTCAATGTTATTACTTTGACATGTTCTTTAGGATTGGTAACGGTATTGCTCGGCAAAGTTCCTGGTGTCCTCTTTGTAAGAATGTGTGAAAGCTGACCAATTTGAGCCTAAAGGTTACGAATAGAAGCCGAATTGTTTTGGATCGCCAAATCTATCTTTTGGATGTATTGCGTGAACATCTCCTCGAGTGTTAGCTTCTTTTCTTGCTGTGGAAAATTTTGAGGTGGTCTACCTGCCCCTTGATTGTTGCTCAATGAAAAATTGGGGTGATTTCTCCATCCGGGATTGAATGTGTTTGAATAAGGATTGTTTTGACGTTGGAAATTGGAAACATAATTAGCTTGTTCAGAATTTGGTTGAGCAAACGGATTCCCCACTTGGCAATTGATACTTGAGTGATTTCCTGCACAATAATCACACACAACATTAGTTTGAATAGCATTAACATTCATCTTACTTAGTTGTTTAGATAAAGTTGCCATTTGTGCCACCAATGTAGTAATAGAATCAATTGCAAAAACTTCAGCCGCCTTTCTTGGCATTGCTCTCTCCAAAGGCTATTGATAGTTTTTGGATGCCAATTCCTCCAAAAGTTCATAAGCTGCTTCATGAGTTTTACTCATTAAAGCCCCTCCAGCTGCTGCATCAACCATGGACCTGTTTGTAGCTCCAAAACCATTGTACAATGTTTGGACTTGAAACCATGCCAGAAGGTCATGATGAGGACACTTTCGCAATAAATTTTTGTACATATCCCGTGCTTCATACAAAGATTCATTTTCAAATTGAGTGAATGTGGTAATATCATTCCTTAGCTTTGTTGTGTTGGTTGGAGAGAAATACTTTGCCAAAAAAATTTGTACTAACTCTTCCCAAGTAGTAATGACACCATGTGGTAGAGAATTCAGCCAGGCTTTCGCTTTTTCTTTGAGTGAAAAAGGGAAAAGTCTCAAACGAATAGCATCATCCGTCACTCCATTGTGCTTGAAGGTGTCACAAATCTCTAGAAAATTTGCGATATGAACATTAGGATCCTCCTACGACAACCCCCCAAACTGAATAGTTTGCTATATCATTTGAATTATCGCCGGCTTAATCTCAAAATTATTAGCTTGTATAGCCGGCCTCCTTATGCTAGATGTAGCCCCATTAACCGAGGGCGTAGCATAGTCCCTCAAAGCCCTATTCGCCACTCTATTCTGCTGATCCGCCATAGTGATGGCAAGTGTGGTGACTTCTTGCTTCTTCTTTTTCTTGTTTTGACGCAAAGTTCTCTCAATCTCGGGATCACAAAGTGTAGACTCTAATGGTTTAGATCCGGGCATACACAAGTAGTAAAGGTTTAAGAAAAAAGTGTCGAATCCACAAGGACTAAATGCTATTGAGTATTGAAATTTACCAAATTATTTACAATTTGGAAATAAAACCGAAATTTTAAAGACTTTATCACCTAAATTGAACTAAAGTGCTTGACAAAAATAAATTAAAATAAAAGAGAATAAAACTTAAGGTTGTAGAGATAATAAAAATAAATCTAGAGTTTTTGATTTCACCTAGCCAATCCCACACAATTTATTATTCCTTGTTATAAAATTCAACTTTTTCAAGTCGATGAAAAATAAATCCCATATTTATTCAATGTTTTCTCTCGAATAACATTAGAAATATCTTCACCTAATAATTCATCATATCTCTATGTAAATTAAATTATTTGAAGATTCATTAAGTGCTTTGAATTTTTCTTAATCTAAAATCACATTAGTTACGGTAAAGTATTTCTATCTTTCGCTCAACTAATGGTGTTTAATCCTAAAAGCTTCTAATCACAAATTACCTCTCGGTTTCATTATGATTCAATAAATCAAACAATAATTGGCCATAAAATTGTAAGCAATAAGATCAGGGATAAACACTCAACATAAAAAAAAAAAAAAAAACTTGAAATAAAATAACTTGGAATTTAAATTGTGTGTTCAAAGCTAGACTACATCAATGCCTTAGAAAAATAAAATTAGTTCATAACAAATCTGAAATCAACCATGTTTTTATTGGAATGCATCAAAAGAAAACTAAAGAGAAGAGAATAAAACTCTCTTGCTTGAAATAAGTTGATGAAACATTCAAGATTGTTAAAGATCTCTCTTCATTGAGACTTGGAAGCCACCCTCCTTCTCTTCTCTCTTTATTCTCTTGTCTAGGAAAAGGTGCGGCACAAGCAAATAAAATAAAATAAATAAAAATCAAATCAAATCAAAAGAAATAAAGGAAAACTAACAATTTTAATAAGTAAAAGAATAATAAAAATCATATAAAAATTAGAGTCTTGCTAATGAACAGCCTTATCCAAATAGATACTGATATATATATATATTCTGATTTGTATCAAATTGTCACTATGTTCAGTTTACTGAGTTTGGGCTCTTAAGCTAGCTTTTCAAATCATTACCATACTGATTTTGATTTGTTAGGAAGACGTGAGTGAATCAAAAGGAAGTAAATTAGAGTCAAGTACTGAAGAGGATACTGAGGATTTGGTTGATGGGCCCGACACTTCTTCCTTCACTGCATTCCTCTATTCTCTATTATCATCTTCCGAATCTGGACATAATTCAAGTCTGGTAGAGCAAGATCATCATCATCCAGAAATAGGTGACACATCATTTGATGCTGCAATGAGAGAGAATGGCAGGAAGAAAAGCTTATTTTCTAAAGGTAAACAGTCGCTTAGAGCTATTTACCAGGCTGCTAGATTTAGTGGGTACCGAAATCAGGAGCGCAAGGGTGATTCTGACATGAAAATCGAAGAAGACACTGATGCTAATTTTGAGGGGCTTGAGATGAGGCATATTCAGAATCTTAAAGAGGTGGCATCTTTGACAAATCTTCCAGAGGTTTCTGAACCTTCATTACTTCTTTCAGAGAAAACAAGAATTGCCATACATGCTTCACTTCCGGCACTTGTTCAGGGGAGGAAATGGTTATTGCTCTACAGGTGAAGAAACATGCATATTCATTTTAGAATTCAGTTTGTCTTTTAATCGATGTCTGATTTGGTGAACATTAAGTAATGGTCCTTTCTTTGATCTCTCTGTTAACACTGTACAGTACATGGAGGCATGGCATATCACTTTCAACGTTGTACAGAAGAAGCATGCTTTGGCCTGGTCTTAGTTTGCTGGTAAATGTCAATTAGGTTTTATTTAGAGATGTTTTTTTTTTTTGGTATGGATTTGTGTTTTTTTACTCGTCAATTGAAATAGTTAAAAACCATGAAATTTAGGTACAAGACAAAAAATCTTTTACTTGGAGTGGCATCCATAGGGAAAGTGGACTTTTCATCTCCAGGACAGTGTTGATATGCATGTATCAATGTTACCCCAAATTACAGTACTATCCCGGTGAACTGATACCCAGGGACAACAATTCAAAACTAGAAGATTAAGAGTCCCAGTAAGATCCTGGAATTTTCCTTCCCAGTTTATCCCTTTCTTTCCCCTTCTGAATGGTGATATCAAAACTAGTAAGATATTCCTATATGAAGAAGTATGAGAAAGAAGTCAAGATCATGAAACAACAAAGTCGGACTAACTTACATTCTAATTAGTAATGAAGTGGCAATATGTAAGGTTCATATATGACTACTTCCATTGTTTCGTGTTTTCATAGCTGGTGCATCCCCTTCCTCCTCGTATCTAGGTCTACTCCCATATATGCATGTATAGTTCATGTGTTTATGTCTATGCCAGCCAAGTCTACTTGAGAAATACAATATGTTTTAGTTGGAAAGGGTGGTTTTGGAAAACATTTTTCTGTTTTTGTGTTCTAGTTTGAGTTTTCATCTTCACCTTTTAGTTTCATAGAAAACCATTTTTTTGTTCAATTTTACTGAAAACAATGAAACAGCTTTTTCTTTTCTGAATATGGCCAGTTTTCAATTTCATTCTAGAAAATGTTTTTTCTTTCCTGCCACCAAACCACTTTCACTACCGTTTTCTGTTTCTTATGTGTTTGGTTTTAGAAAGCAGATCCATTTTCTGTTTTGGCTTTCACATAAAATTGAAAAAAGGGAAAGAAAAATGTTTTGATGGTTGAAAACCAAAGGCCAATTTGGAAAATGAAATAAAAAGCATTTTCATTGTTTCAGTAAAATTGATTACAAAAATGAAAAATGATTTTCTACGGTGAAATGGAAATGGAAACAGAAACCGTTTTCCAAAACAAAACATACATTTAAGTTGTTTCCTATTCATTATTTTGTCTTTGCAATTTTTTTTATGCGTTTGTGTTTGTCTAAAGGTGAAACTGTTTCACTTACCTCACTGCATCAATATTTTCAGGTTGTTGGAGATCGTAAAGGTGCAGTTTTTGGTGGTCTGGTTGAAGCACCTCTGAGACCAACCAACAAGAGAAAATATCAGGTGGTTCTAAATAGATATTTCGTTGGACTTATATGCCCCTTTTTTTTCAAAAAAAATTAGATTGTTAACAATTAATGTGAACAGGGAACAAACAGTACATTTGTTTTTACAAATACATCTGGGGATCCTGTTATATTCCGTCCTACAGGTACTTCTTTGCATTCCAAGAAACATTCTTTGAGTTCCATTTCGCTTTTGAAACCATTGGACTTGTATTGATGCATCAAAGTAATATTTGTTGGATGGAAAAGCATAGGAAAAATTGGGACTTTGTTTGCTAATTTTTTGGTATAATGAATATATATGCTTGCAAAATGGGTTGAACCGTATGAGAAAACTAGTGCTACCACATTTAGCTCATATATCAAATTAGTGACAGGTTGTGAAGAACATGTTACAAGTTTCTTCCCTGTTTCTGGGCTCATTCTTTTTTTATTCTTTTTGACAAGTCTGTATCTGAGCAGATCTTATTGGCCATGGAAAGCATAGGATTTGCAACATAAAACTGGAATAGTCTTTATGAGAACATGCTATAACTCATACCCTTTAATGTTCTGACGTGTTAATTAGCGTTTTAATACAAAAGTCTGGTCAAATGGTGAATAGTCTCCAGGCATTTACTTCTCATGAAAGTATTATGTAATGAGGAATATTTAAATAGCGGGAAGTGATGTGGAAACTTTATTGAAGAAGTGTTGTGATGCAAGCTGCCCAGAAAAGCTCTATTTTCTCGGAAGGAACTGGCTTAAAATTAAACGACATGGTTTCATTTTTGGTACTTTTCTTTCCTTACCTGTAAATCTGGTGGATCTAACTGTAGTATTCGAGCAGGTGCAAATCGATATTTCACTTTGTGCTCCTCTGACTTTCTAGCAATTGGTGGTGGTAGTCACTTTGCTCTTTATTTGGATGGTGATCTGTAAGACTTCCCTCCGCTCTCTATTTTTCTTTTGTTGCAATATGAACTATACATTCCTTTGCATTAAACAGATCTCTTGCAGTTCAGCATACAAAAATATCATGCTGGTATCATATAACATATTCAATTTGTCATATTTTTACTGCAAGATTGAATGGATCAAGTTCATTCTCCGAAACATACGGGAATCCTTGTCTTGCACACTCCGAGGACTTTGAAGTGAAGGAGGTTGAGGTGTGCACCAAGCCTCTCTCTCTCTCTCTCTCTCTCTATATATGTATCTATCTATCTATTTGTGCCTCACAGGCATTATTGTTCTGCAGTTGTGGGGCTTTGTCTATGGTTCAAAGTATGAGGAGATACTTGCTTTAACCAGAACAGAGACACTTGGGATTTGCCGATGGTGAATGTTCCTGGAGCACGAGACAGATCTTTTAGTTATAAACAACAAAAATGTAGGTTCTATCTGTACAGGCCAAGATGCCTTTTCTTTTCTTTTCTTTTTTTACATGCCAAGATGTCTTTCATTTACTATTTTACTTCTTTTTTTCCTTTCAATTTTGGGTAAGTAATCGCCATCCGTTACTCTTGTACATAACTGATGTCCTTCCTGTATATATGAAGAGGCTTATGCTTTACTGGCAGTTGAACAAGTTTGATTCCAAAAGTACATACCGACTGAATAAATTAAAGCGAAACTACTTGACAGGCTTTCTTTTCTCAGTTTTGGAATCGTTAATGCTCAAGCGCAATGTATTTTGATCTTTAGATTGTAACATTATATATTTCTTCCCCCGTTGCAAACATAATTTAGGGTGATATCATCTTCTTCCCCATGTGTCAAACATGATCGGCAAAAATAGATATAGGTGCCAAAAGAAAAAATTGATAATGAGAAAATCCGAAATTAAAATTACAACATTTTTTTAAGTCACATTAGACCTAAGATCTCGTTTGTCATTGCAATTTAGCTGTCACAGTCGAAAGTGATTTTAAAACCGCTTTTAATAAAATACTCTAGTATTTGATAAAAAATGTGGTATAAAAGATACTAAACTAAATATGGATAAAAATTTAATTTTTTATAATATATTTTTCACTTCTTATTCTTTTCAAAACCTTTCCTTTCTAATTTTATGTTTCACATGATTTTTGTTTCTTGAAAACTAAAATCTTTGAAGACTATTGTAGTTTATTTTATTTTGGTAGCAAAACATCATGTGAGCACGTTTGGTTCTTTGATAACAGGAGAATTACCAGAGCTCACTAGATTAGTTAATAACTATATATGGTACAAGTGTCAGCAATTAACCCTAGTCTTCCAATAGAAATATGTCTAAAATCCTCAAACAATTGCTGCAGTCTTCTCTACAAGACCTTGTAGTTTCTGAGGAGGGCCATCCATCATGGTGCCAGTCTTAACATCTGCTGCTTCCTCATATGCAGCTGCATGAACACCAAAAGCAGCGCGACCAGACGGGTCAGGATTTTTGGACCATGCTGCATCCCATTCAAATGCTTTTGCAGTGCTGCATGCCACACTAGGACCTACTGGAACTGTTGATCTTGCAGCACTCTGCTCAGAAATAGAAAACAAATCAAGACTAGTGAAAAAAAATTTAGTATAAGAAAGAACTAAAAGCAAAAACGAAAAGAGCAGGCAATAGTCCACCACATGAATGATGCTCCCGTAGATGGCAAGGAAATTAATAGTCAACCAAATACCATCAGTTATGAAAGTCCATGTTACCAAAACAGAAGGGGGGTAGAAGGAAGAGAAGGCACGATACTACCTTAGGGAAGAACTTCTCAAAAATAGTTCTGTAGTAGTATGCCTCTTTCGTGGTAGGAGTATTCTCAGGGTAAATGAAGCTTGCATTCATCAGTATTGCATCCGTAACCTGGCCACTCAGGGAATGAGAAATTGTTAATGCAGTCAAAAGGAAAAGCCCTCTGAATTTTAAAAAAAAATAAATCTTCATTTCTAAGAGTTAAAAAGATGCTTTACTTGCTCATTTGCATGATCCTTCAAACCATCAATCCAGCTGTACCCAACTCCATCGCTGAATTGTTCCTTCTGCCTATACAGTATATGCTAAGTCCACCAAAAAAGAGAGCGTTTAAAAAAGATTCAGCTACTGAAATTGTACAAGGGTACAAAAGGTGAATATATAGCCAGATAAAAGCGCTTGAAAGGAAGGAAATACAAAAACTAAAACTGCAGTAATTTGACAAGCCATAAGGTAGGACAAATTACAAAAGCAGAAAGTTATAAACCTTTGGCAGATATGGGTTCTGATCGTCATCAAATGCATTGCGTAAGACCCACTTTTCGATCCTTCCAAGATTGGGCCTGACCTGATAAATATTAATTAAATGTAAGTAACTATTAGTGTACATCCTTCCTCTAAAAAATTAAAATTAAAATAAAGCATAAATGTCATAAATGTCTCACTGCCAATGACAGCTTATAACACTTCCATTTACAAATTATTTAGCAGCAATCACCTAGAAATCTCCCATTCTCTATTACTTTCCAGATGCAAACACAAGAAAGCCAAAATACTGGAGCATTTCTCATATTTACCAGTAAAGATGCAGTATCATCACATAAATTGGGATACTTCTGTTTGGTTTTCGTTACCCATTAGAAGTAAAACCAGGACCAAATGTGTGCAAGGAGAACAGGTACTGCACAATTGATATACATAAAAAAAGAATAAAAAATAATGTGAGCACTTCTTCCATCTAACAAGTCTTTTACCATTTTCCACTCTGGATCTATGCTCATCGCTACAGTGATAAATTTTTTATCCAAAAATGGTACACGGGCCTCGACACCCCATGCTGAAGTTGATTTATTGGCTCTCAAGCAATCGTAAAGATGAAGAGCTTTAATCTGTTGAGTTATAAAGCTGCTGTAAGAACAAAAAAGGAAAACTATAGACAGTACAACGAAACCATGGCAAGTTGTATAATTGCCACATTCAGTTCCCACAAACTCCAACTAAAAGAAACAAAAGCCAAAAAGAGAATCATGGGGAATACCTTTCGACATGTTTCTTGGTGAAGCTCCTCCTTGTTAGGTGCCTTGTGGAAATACAAGTAACCTCCAAAAATTTCATCTGAACCTTCTCCAGAAATTACCATTTTTACTCCTAAAGATTTGATTTTTCGAGACATAAGAAACATTGGAGTGCTGGCTCTAACAGTGGTTACATCATATGTTTCGATATGGTAAATGACTTCCTCAAGTGCATCTATCCCTTCCTGATACAGCCACAAAAGGAACACAATCATTTAGTAAAGTGATGCATGCAATGAATCCTTTGTCTTGTTCTCATCACTGGAAAAGGAAATTTACCTGAACAGTAAAGTAAAACTCATGGTGACGAGTTCCAAGATAATCTGCTACCTCTCTGGCAGCTTTCAAATCTGGGGAACCCTGAAGAACAAAACATAAAAACACATGAATCCCTTATTGCTGTTGGACAGCAAAAAAGTTACTATTTGATTTGTTCTTCCAACAAAGGCCTCAAGATCCAATTAGTTCATTTTTCTTTTATCTAAATACTAGAAAGGCATCAAGATAGAGAATATCTATTAGGTTCTCACCCTGTCAAAGTTTTTCCAAATGACAAGAAAGAGGCAAGACCTTAGTATCATAGGTTAGTTTATCTAGATCAAAAGTACAATAGAAGTAGCTGATAAGGGTATAAATTCATTTGTGATTTTACACACACGGACGGCTTTAAAGGTAAGTGGGAGGAGGGGGAGGAAGACCCTCAGATTTACAATTTTAAAATTGAATTTCTACATATTCGATTTTAATCACCCCCCCCCCCCCCCCTTTTTATATATTTACTAGATCCATCTGGCTCACAGATAGTAAAATGCTTTATAAGTCCTTTGTACAAAGGTTACTTCAACAAAATTTGCAGTATAATAAAATACCATGAAGAATTTAACATTTAATTTAGCTACGGTTTATTTTCATAGATAATCATGATAGTTACTTAAACATTTAACCCAATTATGTTGATTTGCGCAGACGCAATCACGATGATAACAGCTGCTATATTCCAAAATTAGCATAGAATCAATAATAACAGTTACAACTATCACAATTACAGATGCATCCATCACCGTGGAAAGGAAACACAGATCATGAACAAGAAATACTGGATTCTCTTGGAACACTTCATTAGTCACTCACATATCATTTTAGATAGCCAATGCTAAGCAGAACAACAGCACACAGAAATGACTACTCTCCTAGCACCTTCAGAGGGTAAACATTCAAGCGAATAGAAGTATAAACATACCTATTTCAAAAGTAGTAATACCTTTAAGCCAATGCAAAATGTGTGTAACTGTGAACCCCACTGGCAAGCAGCTTCTGATTCAGCCAAGTGGCGCGATGCTACAGAAGCAACAAGTGATGAGTCCAGCCCTCCAGACAAAAGTACACCAAATGGCACATCTGTCATTAGTCTCTTAATTACAGCCTACAATCCAGAAAAAAAGGGAGAAAAGGTATGAAGTTGTCTAAACCATTATAACAAAATCACTGCATGAGAGAGAGAGAGAAAGCAAAAAAAAGAAAGGTATCATTAGTCTCTTAATTACAGCCTACAATCCAGAAAAAAGGTAGAAAAGGTATGTTGTCTAAACCATTATAACAAAATCACTGCATGAGAGAGAGAGAGAGAGAGGGAAGGCAGAAAAAATAATAAGTTCAAAAGAAAGTTCAGAGCATGCCTTCTCGAAGGCCTCACGTAAAACTAAGGGATCATATGGAGTTGATGGTATTTGCTCTGAGTACCATGGTGGGTTATACCATCTTCTGAGCCCTCCTGCAAACATATCAGATAAAAAATATGAAGGTCATTGCATGCAACATCATTAAAACACAAAACTAACGCAAAAAAAGGACAAACATTTAAATTCCTTTCAAAAGAAGTTAGAAAACTGTAAGACGACTAAAATATTAGAACAATAGAATTTTTCATCAAACTCCAAATGCTACAGAACATTTTGTGATTTCTGCAAATGTCTTTAACCCCGCAAGTTACAGAAGAAACATCATGAATGAGTCCTTTTATCCATTTTATTCTCGGGAAGAGAATTTAAAGAAACGAAAAATCTATCATATACCATAATTTATATACGAATGTGATTTGATCACATAACTACTTTCAAAATTGATAGCATTAACATAAATGTACCATGGACAAACCCCGGTAAACTACAAAATCATTGTCAAATAGGAGGCCCACAATCAATCCTTAATGGAAACAAATAAAATTTTCAACAATACGCATCTTAACATATGCAAAACCTTCTTATAATATATATATATCAAAACATATGCAAACCTTGTTTGCTTGAATATATGTGCCCTGGAAGGAAAGACATGAATTGTTCACAATCATCACTCAAAGCTTTCATTTCAGAAGCAAACCATACCGATCCTGCAAAGTAATTGGCACTTGATCAATCCAAAAGAATGTGTTTGTCACTGCATACGAAAACAAACCACAAATGCTAACGAACTACATGTATATACAGAAATTAAAACATTGATCCGTCCAAACTAAGAGAGCACACACGTTTCATGACTTGCTGTACAAAAATACAAAGCTCATTTATATTCGGAAAATATTAATCTAGTTGGAAGTTCCAATTTTCACTGAACTCTAAACCAAAAAGAAATGACATAAATATTCCTACAATTATATTTATCATGGTTCATAGAGACACAATTTCCCCACTGCCCGATGCCATACTACTCCATCTCTCCATATATATATATATATATATAAGGCACAATTAAAAAAGACATGGAGTATCAACAATGAATATTACATTAGAAGTGTGGGAAAACTCCCCATACTACAGGCTAGATGTACAGATAAATAATTGACTACACTTGTGGGAGATTTTAAATCCTATTCATTGAACAGTGTGCTCCAAACATATAGATTGGACATGCAGCCTATTTTGTTTTCCTATCCTGTAGGAAATGACCCCTAGACGTTAACTTTGCAAGGAATGAGCCGAATGACAGACTGTATATTCAGTAACGCTCGATAATCAGCCAACTTCTGTAGCACATGGAAAGTAGATAAATCCACTATTAGCATTCCTCGTTAACGCAGCCACCAAAACTGTTCTGAAGCTCTTTCAATTCATCGTTGCTCGTTTGGTATTTTTTTTCTAAAATAGATTTGCACGATTGGTAAATACTAATTAGGTATCACTCAGCAAGGAAGCACACAAGAATACTCAGAAGGAATATCCTCCTAGAATATTAATAGGCAAATTTAAAGCACAAAATACTAAGGAAAAGTTTTATACCATCAAGACCCCAGCCCATATAAAGTGGGGTGATACCAATAGCATCCTGGGCCACAATGAAACTTTTGTCACGAGTGTCGAGAAGAACAAACGAAAACATGCCATCCAACATGTCAACAAAGTCTTCTCCATATTCTTCATACTGGCAATAATGATAAATAGCAATTTGGTTAAAAAAGAGATTTAATATGAACAAAATAACAAGGTCAATGTCCAAGCCACTGCTGAAATATGAAGAAAAAGAATAATAATAAGGGGACCACAAGATCTCAGTAAGTTTTGGAAGTCCTTACAACTTTTATAAGCAGAAAACGGTAGCCAAGCTAGAAAAAGAAAAGCAGGAAAGATAAAGACTAGAATTTAATAGTAACTGCATCCGGTGTCCAAGCTACTTGTAGAAAGAAATGGACAAGGTACAACGACCATAACATTTCCTTGAATTCTCAAGTACTTACGAGATGAGTAATCACTTCACAGTCACTTCCAGTTCGGAACTGATGGGACTTCAGCTTTGCTCTCAATTGTTTATGGTTATATATCTCCCCATTAACCTGAAACAAGAATTCTATCAATCAAAACATTAAAAAAGTCCAGGAGTTAAACTTAAGCAAGTAAGATCTTTGGAAAATCCTGCCTTCAAATTCAACATTACACATTAGAAAAAGTCATCAAATTGGCAGGCAAGGAATAGAAAAGCTGAAAATGCATTTATATTAACCAAATTGTACTACAAGCCCCCCCCCAAAAAAAAATAAAAATAAACCAACACACAGAAGCAGCAAAAAGAGTGTTAACCCCTCTCAAAAGAGATGCAATTACCTACTTTGTATTCTATCAATCTCCATTTTATAAAATCCAATCAAAGACTTGCACACCAAGTTTTCCGTGGAGTCATACCGAAAAGCTATATATAAAACATTTACAGGGAAAAACTGTAATTTCTAAGCATGAAAATCCATACGTCAGGACACTCTTAACCTAATCAAAATCAATAGTAATATTTACAAAGACAAATGATAGGTAAACATAAGATCAAGTGATGGTTTATGAATTTCTAGACAACTAGCGTAAAATATAGTCTCATATTCAGATATTTTGTAAAGTTTTTCTTTTGAGTCTCAGCAGCCATTCATATGAGCAGGCACAAGCCACAGTAATGTTCAGACTATCTATCACTACCAAATAAAATGTAATGTTCAGTCCATGGCACAATAGAGCTTCAAATCAACAGTTTAGTATCATAATGGCCGCAAAGAATGCACAGGTGACTTCTCTCCAAGCTAATATGTAGCATTTATCAAAAGAGATCCAAATTTTAAATTTAGAAACATGGATGATTACATAGAATGTACAGATTGAACAGATGCTCAGTAACTCTTAAACCCCACCCAGGGACTCATTATTCAGTTTATGTGTGTTCACGCTTTAAAATTGAGCATCAAGAACCTCAGGAACCAGTCCTTTCCAGACATGTATGTAAAGCATGTGATTATACATTCATACTGGTAAAACTATTATATATCATTATGCCTATAAACATTAATGAATATGCATATCAAATTCACTTACCGTGATCCTCAATGCATTAAAAGCTTTTCAAAATTTTGCTTAAATCATATATTATTTACAAATAAAAATACCGTGACAACAATTGTCTTGTCTTCATTATAAAGCGGCTGATCCCCTGAAGTAGGGTCTACAATAGCCAGTCTCTGGTGAGCAAGATAACAATTCTCATGACAATGCAAGCCACTCCAGTCAGGACCTCTGTGGCGCAACCTACACTCTCAAACCATTTAAAACAAATCAATTCAATTAGGCATTTTCTTTTTCTCAGCATAACACTAAAATTCTCTCTGGATCACTGAAACGGTAAACAGATATGAAAACAAAAACTTTTAACAGTTCAAGTAAACTGTCAAACTTTCTAAGCAATTCTAAAATTGGGCACTTTCCCTCATTAATGAGACACAAACTATTGCCTTCTATTATGAGAATAAATTATTTGCAATAACAAGCATTCATCAATATAAAAACAAGACAAAAAAATAAAAAATAAAAATCAACAGCACTTGTTCATTGTTACAAATTAAAAAATCAAAAGAGATTACTTGTATATTCTGCATAGCAACAAGGCTCGATCTCTCAGTATTTATATAACATTCAGACCATAAAATCTCAAGAGGAAAACAGAGAACGTGAAGGAAATAACTAATCTACTCTATAAGAATCCAAAAAATCAAAATGAAGAGCTCAGCGAAAATTAAAATACAATAGCAAAAAAAAAAAGTACAACGCGAAACGAACTGCAAAATCATTTTTTTTTTATTTCTCCACAAAAAAAAAAGAATGAAAATGCGAAAGATTTACCTTCTAGACAATTCGATGATACGGGAACGTTTTGCTTGGGAGTTGTCTATGCAACCGAAGACTGCAAGAATTCCACACATTGCGGCTGCTCTTTCTCTGTGAGGTACTGAGAAGGAAGTGCGAGAGAATGAGAATGGAGGCTGGCAGCTGAAGAGGATGGATTTATAGGGAACATTTGATCACGGCCGTTGATTCTAAAAAGTTGTTTCAAAAGATTCAACCTTTTTTTAGTATATTATATACCTAATTCAGTGGATTAGTAGTCAGTGATTATTTTTTATACTATTAATTAGGGTTTCAGTATTTTGAGGGTCTTTGGTCAGTGATTGGTAAGATTCTCACTGGTAGGGACCGTCACAGTAGTCTGGCCTGGAATCTAGGATCTCTGACCGTACAATTTGCTTTGATTTTGCTCCGGTGGCTATGGTATACGGTAGGATTTTTTTGGGTGGTTTAGGATTAAACACAACAGTTTAGATCAGTCCAAAAATTTAAAGATTTAAAGGTAATTTAAAAAGTTTTATTAGTAATATTAATTTTTTTAGTTTCACATTTATATTAACATTATCAATAAAATTCTTTAAATTTATAAGTAAATTTTTCAACTGGTTTAAACAATTAGATTTTAGACACGAACTAACAATTTTTTTTTGAATAGGCAATATGCATCTTTTATTTTTTTTGTCTGGTTAAGTTGATGCATCAGCTTGGGCTTGAATTTTGAGCCAGTTTGTAATTGATACTTTGATTATTGCTTATAAGTAGGACAAATGTTAACCATTACCCGGCAATGATTAAAAAACATTTAATTACCTTTAACTTGAGGTGTGCAATGAGTCGAAACAGTCAGTTATTTTTTAATCGTTTCGATTGAATTAATTAAATATTTTAATATTAATCAATCAAATTGATTTTAGTTGGTATAATCAATTAATCGATTAATCAACACTTTTATATAATTATGTTTTTTAATTTATTATATATTTAATTTATACTTAATATATATTTTTAATTTATTATATTTAACATATTCTTAATATTAATTATTTTTTTAATCGGTTAAACGGTCGAAACAGTGAAAAAAATTAACTGTCAAACGCTCTATTATATTATTCGGTTAACCGCTTTAGTACTGATTTAACATATTAACCAAACCGTTTTAATAGGAATTATTTGAAATGATCAGTTGATCGGTTTTAACCGTTTAGTAAACACCCAACCTATACTAACTCCATTGACCTTATCCCAAGAAGATTATTTTACGGAATTCATATAATTAATGTTATAAAATGTAATAGATTTAATGTACATTAACTTTAAAATTTGTTTCCATATATATACACACACATACAGGGGTTTGCTAATTTACCTCACTATAGCATTATGCCCCAATTTTTTTGGACTAAAATATTCGTGATTATACACTATAACAGGATTAAAATAGAGACTTTTTTTTTTTTTTTTACAATTTCACAAAAAAAAATCAGAAAAGTCAAAAACTCAAAAATATAGGGACAAAACCCACTCGCGGGTGCAGGAGTTCATCGAAGAATGTGTTCCACCCCGATTATTTCTAGAAATTCAATTTCTTACCCGGTGGTGGTGTTACTTTCCAGTAAAAATAACTGTGAAGTGCTAGATCTAAAAAAACACTCTATCGGGATAACCGAAATCATGTGAGGACGGCTGTCTCGTTGGATGGCAGTGTTTTTGGATCTCATTTTGTATATCTCAGCGAGATCTTTTTAACGGTACTGGTGGTACACTTTTTTGATCACTGGTTGATCCGATACGCTCAAAAACACCAGAGGTTAAAAAATTAAATAGGTGTATTTATTGAATTATCCTATTACTCTTGTGTTTGTGTTATGAAAATTTGAATTATTGAGGGTGTCTTGGTTCACAAAGGTTGGAGTACATTGCTAACTTGCTCTTATAGTGATAAACCCCATAAACATTTATTTATATATGTATCTGTTGGGTGTGTGCGTATATGTATAAATATATCTATGCATGTATGCATATATGTGTACAAGGTTATATTAGGCAGAAAAAATCAGTTTGAGTAACATAAAATATTACTTTTAAATTCTTAATCAATTACAAATGCTAACAACCTCATTAATGGTACCTTAACTATTACCCTTAGTGCAATGGTTAACACAACCCTTTAAGTGGAAAAAACATTAATAGGTGGTTTGGTTTGATGTAGTTAAGTTTTTTCTAAATCTAGTTATATAAAATTTAATGCAAATTTTTTTTTTTTGGGTCCAAAACACCAATCAAAATTAAAGTTAAATTAAATGCATATGAGTCGCATAAGAGTTATGTGTTTGACATAAAAAGGAGAGGTTAAAAGGGTATTCTTGTATAGCCAATGAGTTTTATATCTCATTTAAAGAAAGCAGATAAACAATATGGGATATCAATTTTAAAGAATATGAACCAAATATACTAATATTTTATTTAAAATTATACTATTCAAAGTCTTATCCTTTTTCTTTACAACATCCAAAGTCCAATTAGAAAAGTATGTACTTCTATTTAACCTTTCCAAATCAACTAAAAATTTTATTTTCGGTTCGGTGGGTAGGTGGTTCCGATTGATGTGGTTAAAATAAAATCGATCTAAAAAGGGTGTTCACTTTAGCAACGTGTGAAGGTGGTTGATCAACGGAGGATTGTAAACCTGATACCGAAATATAAATATTGTGATGTTGATTCCTATGGTGTCAACAATGTACTTTTCCAACCACTCTTTGGTCCAATATTGCAAAAAGTCTTTGAAATTTTAAATAATTAAATAAATGTATTTATTGAATTGCTTTGTTATTTTACAAATTATTTCACACAAAATTGATTATTTATGGCCATTTTGATCCTAAATAGTTAGAGTACAATACTGACTAGTGTTTTAAGTGGGGCATAATGTGCTGAAAGTCATATTAATTTTCTCCTCAAATGTCCAAGTCAATTATGGTAAAATCCTGATTTTTTTTATCAAACTTCTATCAAGAAAAATGAAAACGTTAACTCAACAAAGACAAGTCACAAAGCTAGCAACCCCATAATAATAGTATAAGAATTGACCAAAGTTTCAAGAAAGTCATAACTAAGGGTACATTTGGTATTGCGCTGGGGTGACAAAATATGTTTTGTTTTATCACAAAAACTTAAACTTTGTGTTTGGTTAAACTTAATTACTAACTGTGTTAGCAAAAGTTGTGGTAAAAAACGTAAATTTCTCAAAGCTACTCCTAGGGTGCTACAACAAACTATGTTTTGAAACGCATGAAAAAAAATTTATGACTATTAAAGATATCCAAAAATAACATTTTACTTAATGAAATTTCCTTATATATAAATGATTCTTTATTACTCTTCCAACTATAGAGACACTATCACTATTATGTCTATTTTAGATATTTTACATAATTACAACACTTTTACAATTAATTTTATATATATAATTTACCAAACACTATATTGTGATTGTTGCACGATATTTTTATCATAATACTTTTGTCATTATACATTTGAAAACACTACAGGAATCCTACTCACCCTAAGTAGTTGTAAAAGTTTAATCTCAATTCCTTAAAAAAAGAATTAATCTCAATTGTGAATTCATAACAATCCATGTTTTGATGGTAGCTTATTAATCCATAAAAAATCATGTTGAGCTAAATCAAATAAATTTAAGTAGATAAATTTAAAATAGTAACAAGTGATTTATTAATGGGGTATTGTCTCAAGTTTTAGGATTGACTAACAAATCTCTTATAAAGAAAAAGATAATTATTATGAGTTGAAAAGAAAAAAACATGGATACTGCATTTTAATTTTATTTTGACCACATCAAATCATGAACATTTAGTTCCCTCTCTATAGCATTGTGTCCCAACTTTTTTGGACTAAAATACCCTCGATTATACACTAAAACTTGATTAAAATAAGATTTTTTATAAAAAATTTCCAAAAAAGAATTAGAAAATTCAAAAACTCAAAATTTAGGGACAAAGCCCACTCACGGGTGCCGGAGTCCATCGAAGAATGTGATCCAGATCGACTCTTTTTAGTAGTGCTTCGTTGCCAAATTTTGCAGATAGGCTAGAAATTCAATTTCTAACCTGATGGTGGTGTTACTTTCCAGTAAAAAGCATTGGGAAGTGCTAGATCTAAAAAATCTCTCTCAAGATAACCGAAAACATGTGAAGGATATTTTTTTGTCTAATGACGATGTTTTCGGATCTCATTTTGTATATCTCAGCGAGAGCTTTCTAATGATACTGGTAGTGCGCTTTTTCGATCACTAGTTGATTAAAAATGCCAAAAAACACTAGAGGTGAAAAAATTAAATAGATGTATTTATTGAATTATTCCACTGCTCTTGTGTTTTTGTTATGAAATTTTGGATTTTTGAGGGTGTCTTGGTTCCAAAGGTTGAGGTACATTGCTAACTTACTCCTTGTAGAGACCAATATTTTAAATTGGAATATTTTAATTTTGGAGTTTTCACTTTGACGCATGAAAGTGTGTACCTGCTCAATTTTGAGCAATAAATAAATTATACTTGGTTGTGTAGAGCTTAAGGACAAGTAAATGAAGAAAATTTGATATTAAGAAACTTTTGTTGGGGAGTTTTTGAAGTTTTTAGAAATTTTTGGGTAAGTAATGAAAGAGTTATAAAGTGGAAGGATAGTTTTATATTTTAGAAAAGTCTTGTTGTAGAAAATAAAAAAAGGTGTAAGTGAAACAGTAATTGTGCAATAAAAAAAGTTTTGTCTATAAATACGAGAGGGGAGAGAAGGACCAACACATGCTGGTCCTTCTAGAGAAAGAGAGAGAAATCGGGAGAGATGAGAGAAAGGTAGAAGAAGAAAAGAGAAAGAGAAAGAGATGAAGAAGAAGAAGATGAGAAAAAGAAAGGAAAATTAAAGTTTTTGGAAAAGCTTAAGGTAAAATTTTTTGCCTTACTTCTTCTTGTTTACTCTTGTATGTTTAGTTAGTTAAGATTTGAGTTGAGATTTTGAAAATTCAAGTGTTTTTTAGAAACGTTTGAGAAAAATAAGTTTTTAATGAAATATGTTAATTTGGAATTTCTGAGTTTGATTTCTCTTGTGGGTAATGTAAAGATTCGATGTTTAACACTCAAAAGCTTGTGTTTCAAAAGATTTAAGAGTTTTGTGCTTAATCAAAGGTTTTGGAGAAGAAAATGAAGATTTTAGTGGGTTTCAAGTGCCAAAACCTAGTAGACAGTCGATTGTGTCGAGCGTACAGTCGACTGTCATATGGATAGAAAGCTTAGGTTGTGAGGATAGTCGACTGTCCAAGCTGTCTAAACTCTTTGGACCTCAAACAGTCGACTATCCATTTAGACTGTCGACCGTGGGACTCTGTTTTCGTACAAATACAATAATTTTCCATATCTTTTAACCCTAAACCTTTTCAAAGAAATTTAATTACATTTTTGGGATAAAAACATGAATCTTATGGTGTTAAAGAGACTATATCTTTTCATCTAAATTTTTAAAGGTAAAGTTTATGAAAAGTATTTAGACAAAAAGGAAGTTTTGTTGAAAATTCGAAAGTCTAGTTCTTTTCCTCTATGCAATAGATGGCTTGGTTGATTTTATATTTATGTATGTGTGTTTCTTGGGAAATTTGTTAATTATTATATCCATTAACTGTAGTGGAGGATCGTGTTAGAGACAATGGGGTATCTCAAGACTAGGAGTCGATTCAAGAGGTGAGTACACCTTACTTTAGTAAGCGTGTTAAACTGTGTAATAGAAATAAAAGTATAAAAATATGATATGATTGTGAAATCATAAATAATAGAGTTGTAAGAATGGTATACATATGATAAGAAATGTGGATATACGAGAGTTTAGTATGAAAATAACTTAACGTAGTTTGTGTTTGAAACTGCATGATGTGTTTGGTTGTAATGAAGTGATTGATTTGATTGCTATGAGATTGTGATGCGTATGATTGTGATGAACGTGATTTGTTGGTTTGGTATGAAAATGTGATGTACTTGATTTATGAATACATTGTCATGCTATATATATGGTTAACGTATTATAAGAGAAGATCCATATTGTTGAGGACCCGACTCGGAAAGGGGTAGGGAGAGTTACACAATATATATATATATATATATATATATATATATATATATATATATATATATATATGCTAAGAGATAATCTTTCCCAGTAAAGGGTATAGGAGAATTCAAATGATGAAAGGACCTCACCCAGTAAGGGGTAAAGAAGGATCTGACTTGTATTGTGATGATTGACATACAAATACATGGGGAGACGTCCCTGTTATATGATTTGTCCAATGACGGGGCATTATAATGATATGAAACTATATACACGATTATACATCTAATTACTTTTTCATTAATGCATTGAAATGATTGGTCCATGAGATGCATACTTTATGATTGGCCCATGAGAGGCATACCTTATGATTGGTCCATAAGAGGCATGCTTATGATTAGCCTATGTGATACATATGTTATGATTGGCCTATGAGAGGCATGTGATGTGTTGGGCCCGATGAAGGGAATGAATGATGATTGTGATGATGAAATAGTATTTAATTGGAAGTTTCTTTATTCTTACTGACTTTATAATTGAGTGCAGTGTTATAAGCTTTGTACACTTGAAAGGCTTCTAAGGATCTTGGTAAATCCTTGCTTAATTGTTATTTTATTCTTATTAAGAAATAGAGATAGATGATTGGAGGAAACTCAATAAAATTTAAATTTTTTTACTTTGAAATTTGATGAATTATATGCTATAATTATAATTAAAATAAAAATTTCTCCTCCAATACGATTTCTTTTAGTAATGTGTTTCTCACTGAGCTTTTTATCTCACTCTTTTATTTACTAATATTTCAGGTAGTACCTGAAGTTTTATGGTCAAGCTGAAGGGAGTCCTTCATAAGGCATCCGTCTACAACATCCTCATCTTTTAGGTTTTTTTTTCATTAGGAGTTCATTCAAGAATTTTGTAGTGGGGAGTTTTCCCTTTATTTATGATTTCAAAATTTTAAACTTTGATTCCCATGTATTGTAAAGGTCATTTGTTTATGTAAATTGTGATTGTTTAACTTATGATTAGTTAGACGAAAGGTTGTTTGTTTTGTAAATTTGTATGTTTGTATATAGGTCGGTGTGATCAAAGATGAAAGGTAATGATACCTCATTGGGTAGGACCTACTTGGGGATGGGTCATTACACTCCTACAATGGTAAACCCCATAAATATTTATGTATATATGCATATGTGTGTGTGTGTGTGTGTGTGTGTGTGTGTGTGTATATGTATGCATATGTGTATATATATATATATATATATATATATATATATATATATATATATATATATGTATGTATGCATGTATATATAAATATACCTATGCATGTATGTATATATGTGTACAATGGCATATTAGGTAGAAAAAAGTTAGATAAAGTAACATTAAATGTTACTTTTAAGTTCTTCATCATTTACAAATGCTAACAACCTCACTAATAGTACCTTAACTGTTGACCCCGTATTGATTTTGATAATGACAAAGTTAACTTAAATTAATCTAACCAAATTTATCTAAGTGTGTTGTTAAGGTACTTTGTTAGTACTTTAGAAGGAGTACATGTGCTTAAGATGTTTCGCACGCACCTCAAAGATTGTCCAAGATGAGTAGCTTTTAAGGTAGATGAAATTTTATGTAATTTCTTCTCAATTACCTAACTTTAGTTGGGCTCAATTTGACTTTAAAATGTTTTGATAAAAGTTCAAAAAACTTTCTTTAAAAGGGAAATACAAAATCAATTTACAAAAAATCAGTTTTTTGAAGGAACCTATCCGATTGGACCATTGATGTGGTCGACTAGATGGGTGGTCTGAAGGTCTCTGCCTCTAAGCTTAGTTGATTGGATAGAGTACACAATCGACTAGATCCTGATGCGTCTCTTCCAATTTTATAAAAGACCCTATCGACTATATCAAAGACATAATCGACTGGACCTTCGAAAAAAACGGTTAGTTTTTAAAATTTGAGGCACAGGACATAGCATTTAATGCTCCAAACGGATATTCTTTGTGCTTTATGGACATATGGAGTTAAGACTATAAAACCCCTTATAAATGAGCATTTTTAACAACTAATAACATTCAATTTCTTATAGAGCTCATTTATAACTCTTCCAATCTTTCAAAACTTCTTCTTGAGCCTTCAATAAAGTTTTGTTCTTGAAAGAGAGATATTATTTAATTGTAAGCATTAAATAAAATATTTATTTTACCAAACTCAACTCATTAATTCCAATCCTTGTAAGAGAAAGAGTTGGTGTAACTCTTGCAAGTGTTTAGGTGTTAAACACTTGAGAAAGATTTTACTTGTAAAAGAATATTGTAAAGGGTTGGGCAACACCTTGGAAGTTGCTTGTTTGACATATTAGAAACCTTCAAAGAGGATCCTTGAAGAGAGTGGACATAGATCGAAGAGATTCCAATATTGTCGAATCACTATAAAATGAGTTTGCACTTTCTTCTTCCTTGCTCTTTAATTTTCAGTAATTCAATATTATTGCTTGATTTCATATTTGTGTGAACTTGTTTGCTTTGTGTAAAAAGTTTTTAAGACCCAATTCACTCCCCTCTTGGGTTGCATCTTAGTTAACAATTGGTATCAGAGCATAGTTATCATTAATTAGCTTGAAATCCTTGAGTAGATCCTATGGCATCTAGTAGGTATAATGAAGCTCACTCTTATATTAGGCCCCCTTTGTTTAATGAAACAAATTATAAATATTGAAAAAATAGAATGAAATTTTTTGTAGAAGGTCAAGATTATACCTTGTGGAGAATAATTGAAGAAGAACCTATAATTCCTATGAAAAAGATAAAAGACAAATAAGTATAAATTCTAGTTACTAAGACTAAACAAGAATTTGATGATGATTGTAGAATGATGTCTTTTAATAGTAGAGCTATAAGTATGTTTCATTGTGCCTTAGATATAAATGGGTATAATAAAATTTCTACTAAATAAATTTGGGACAAACTTCAAATTACATATGAAGGTACTAATCAAGTGAAGAAATATAAAATATATAGATTAGTATCTGACTATGAAGCTTTTAAAATGTCTCATACTGAAACCATTTCTGAAATGTATTCTCGGTTTACTAACATTATTAATGGTTTGAAGCTTCTTGGTAGACATTAAGAAAGTTGTGATTTGGTAAGGAAAATTCTAGGAGCTTTACCACCGGCTTGGGAATCAAAGATGACGGCGATTGGGGAAGCCAAGAATCTTGACAACCTTGATGTTAATACTTTTATTGGCTCATTATTAACTCATGAGATGAACGCAATGAATCGAGTTTTGAAGGATGAGTCAAAGAATAAGAAGATCATTGCCCTCAATGCTACCACAAGCAATCAAGTGAAAAAAATGAGAATGAAAGTAGTGAGGAAGATGGATAAATGGCTCTCATCACAAAGTGATTCCAAAAATTATTAAGAAAAAGAAAGAAGCCCAACATAAATGATAATTCAACCAAGAAAGATCCTATTGTGTGTTTCAGATGCAAAAAACCTGGACACATTAAGGCAAATTGCCCTTCAATAAAGAAACCTTACAAACACTCTGAGAAGAAGGCTATAGTAGCAACTACTTGGAGTGAAGATGAAGAGCACATTTTAGATGAAGAAATTGACTATCATGCAATTGTCAATCTTTGCTTGATGGTAATTGATGATGAAATTAAGATAACCAATTCTTCTTAAACTAATGAGATTGACAATGAAAATGTGAATGAAGAATTAATAGAAGCTTAAATGAATTGCATGAAGAACTACAAAAAATTGATGCTAAAAATGTTGCTCTCAAGAAGAAGTTTCATCTCTCTAAAGAAATGGAAGTTTTAAAAGAGCAAAAAGAAAAACTTTCTTTAAAGCTTAACAATTCGTCACAAGAGTCTTTGATAAATGAAAATGTTGCTTTGAAAAAGAAAGTGAATGAGTTGAGCAACACCATATCTAGACTTGTAAGTAGAAAAGAAAAGCTAAATGAAGTGTTAGCTTGCCAAAGATTGAGTAGAGAAAAATCTGGTTTGAGTTATTCTCCGTTAGGTAAGCAAAAATAAAATGAAACTATCTTCGTGAAAGCAATATGTGTTAATGATCCCTTTACTTCTAAGGTACCTAGTAATGATCATAATGTTATTTTGAAAAATTCTAGGAAGCCTAAGAATTCAAATGTCAATTCTTAGGGGTGAGTATGGGTCAGTTTGGGTTGGGTTATCCTAAAATTTCAACCCAACCCACTCATATCGGGTTGGAAAAATCTCAACCCAACCCAACCCATGAACCCCCCATCCAACCTCAACTCAACCCAACCCATTCTAATCGGTTTGGGTCGGTTTGGGTCACCAGGTTGATGTATATTTTTTTACTAAATAATAAAACCATACATATTATCTAACAAAAAAAAATTCTATTAAATTCAAAACTAAATCCATTCATATTACAAGTAAAATATGTGTGTCTGAGAGCACAAAGAATATTTGATAACATAGAAAAGAGAACAATTATCTCATGAACTACAATGGTTGTAGGCTATGATAAATTTGGTTTTTGGATACTGCTAAGAAGCTTTTTGATGACATGCAAGAGAATGATGTTGTGCTATGGAATGCCATAATTGGAGGCTACATTGAAGCCAAACTTGGTAAGGATGATTTGGCATTGTTTCATGAAATGCAAGCGAGTAATATAAAGCCTGATGAAGTGACCATAGTCAATTGCTTATTTGTATGCTCACAAATTAGACCCCTTGATGTTAGAATATGGATTCATCGTTATTTTGAAAAACACAATCTTCATCTGAATGTTGCTCTAGGAACTATTTTAGTTTAGATGAATTTAACTTACTTTAAAAGACTATTCAATTACGAAGGAAATCTGGATTTCTGCACTAATAATATATTTTGGTAACTCATTATTTGTTGGTCGTGCTAATGTTTTCTCACTAATCAGTCTAATTTTTGCACTATGCTTTAGTGCACTTGGAAGCGACATGGAGGCTTTTCAAAGGTCATAGAGAGGCAAATTGAATGGTTCAATAATGTTTGCATGAAAGGCTTCCAGCAAGTTGGTATTACTGAGCTTTATCATACCTTCAACATTTCTTCCATCAACATTATCATATATTTTTTTTGAAATATAAGTTTATCTGCATACATTGATCTCGATTTGAATCTTGTAGGTTAGAGTGTTAATTTTTAAGTTAATTTTATAGTTACAACGGTACAAGAATCAAAATTTTGTTAGAATAAGTTAATTGTGCATCAATTTATTCTGATTGAAGTTATACTTAAGAATAATTATTAAAACTATTTCATAACTCGAAATCAGTATTTATTTCCAATGTAAATATTTGAAACTAAAATCTTGGTAATTGGAAAGTATGAGACTTGTTTGGACATTGAAGTATCTGCTACATATAATTTTACACACTAGTAGTAATTAAGATGAATATTTTATGATTATATATTTTATAATTATACTATAATTATTTATACACTATTTTATATTCAATAAATATAAATTATATAATTATATATTTGACCGAGTTACTGGTTTGGGTCGAGTTGAAAATTTTGAACCCATGACCTAACCCAACCCACCGGGTTCAAAATATTTTCAACCCAATCTCTATAAAAACACAACCTAACCCAACCCATTATATCGATTTGGGTTGAGTTCACGGGTCAACCGGGTTCCATGCTCACCCTTGGAAGTTTTAAAAGAGCAAAAAGAAAAACTTTCTTTAAAGCTTAACAACTCGTCACAAGAGTCTTTGATAAATGAAAATGTTGCTTTGAAAAAGAAAGTGAATGAGTTGAGCAACACTATATCTAGACCTGTAAGTAGAAAAGAAAAGCTAAATGAAATGTCAGCTTGCCAAAGATTGAGTGGAGAAAAATCTGCTTTGGATTATTCTCCATTAGGCAAGCAAAAATAAAATGAAACTATAACATGTGTTAATGATCCCTTTACTTCTAAGGTACCTAGTAATGATAAGAATTCAAATGTCAATTCCTATGGTAGAAATTCATATGTCAATCTTAGGGCATATGCTCCTATGTATGCTCATTCTAGAAGTGCAAATGCCAGGTATGCTCATTCAAGAAATTCATATGCTAGGAATGTATATCCTAAAAGTAATTATCATATATATCCTAGAAATAACATGTATTCACATAACTTTTATAATTCTAGAAACATGTACTCTAGGAATGCAAGATATTCACATCCAAGGAATGATAGATTTGTATATTCTAGACATCCTAGAAATTACTATGATTATCATTCTAGGATTATGCATCATCCACATCACTATGATTATGGAGCACGTTATAGAATTAGGAAAGTAGGGGTTCCTAAAGGATCCTTATTTTCAAGGACTAACTCGAAAGGTCCCAAGAAATTTTAGGTACTTAAAATTTCCATTATGTATCATTGTGTGATGTAGATATGTCTCTATACAAAAATAGAAGGTGACCATTAGTACATTGATAGTAGTTGCTTGAGATATATGATTAGTGATCAAAGCATCTTTGTAGAATTAACTCCAAGGGATAATAAACATATCACCATTGGAGCTAACGCCAAGATGAAGATCATTGAACATGGAAAAGTTAGTAAAAATTCTTCAACCATTGATCATGTTTTACTTGTGTACGGTCTTAAGTATAATTTACTTATTATTAGTCAATTGTGTGATAAAGGTAACAAAGTCATATTTGAATCTTTTGGCCAAAGACATGAAAATATCTATATAGTTGATCTCAAATCTATTCCCTTGAAAAATGAAGTGGTTTTCAACTTTTTGTGAAAACTCATGGTTATGGCATAGAAGGCTTGACCATGTGAACATGAATTTAATAAATTGTTTTTCTAAAACGGATTTAGTTTTTTGTTTTCCAAAAATCAAATTTGAAAAGGAAAAAGTTTGTGATGCTTATCAAATAGGAAAACAAATAAGAATCTCTTTTAAATCCAAAAATGTGGTTTCAACTTCTAGATCTTTAGAGTTTTTGCATATGGACTTATTTGGTCCAATAAGCACTATTAGTCTAGATGGTTATCAATATACTCTTGTTATTGTGGATAACTATTCTAGATATACCTTTGTTATCTTTATAGCTTATAAGGATGAAACTTTTAAAGGTTTTGTAAAAATGTTCAAAATGAAAAATGTTTTAATATTTCTAGCATAAGAAGTGATCATGGAAAAGAATTTAAAAAACAAATATTTTCAATATATTATGATGATCATGGTATTGATAAAAAGATTTCAGCTCCTAGAACCCCTCAACAAAATGGTGTTGTTGAAAGGAAAAATAGAGCTTTAGAAGAAATGGGTTGAACTCTCCTTTGTGAAAATAATTTACCAAAATATTTTTGGGTGGAAGCTGTAAACATTGCTTTTTATGTTTTAAATAAAGTTTTAATTAGACCCATATTCAAGAAAACTCCATATGAACTATGGAAGGGTAGAAAGCCAAATATTTCTTACTTTCATGCTTTTGATTGCAAATGCTTCATCTTGAATAACTATAAAGTTAACTTAGGTAAATTTGATTCTAAGACCGATGAAGGGATTTTCTTAGGTTATTCAACCACTACCAAAGCTTATAGAGTCTTTAACAAAAGAACTCCAGTAGTTGAAGAATCTATTCATATTGCATTTGATAAAACTAACCCTATTTGTAGTAGAAGAGTTTCTCTTGATGATGATATAGGTTTCTTGCCAAGTGTGAAGACCAGCACTCCCATTGTTTATCCCTAAGAGAATAAACCTCAAATGGATCAAGGGAAATATCTACATAGACTTGATCAACCCTCAACAAGTCAACAATGAGATGATCTTCCTAAAGATTGGAGGTATGTGAATTATCACCCAATCGATCAAGTGATTGATGAACCTTCACAAAGGGTAAAAACTCGCTCTTCTATTAGAAATGTATGTAATTACTCCATGTTGCTTTGTTCTCTCAAATAGAACCTAAGACTTTTGATAAATTCGAACATGATGAAAATTGGATAATGGCTATATAAGAAGAATTAAATCAATTTGAAAGAAATAAAATTTGGACTTTACTTCCTAGACCTAAAGATCATTCGGTAATTGGAACTAAATGGGTTTTTAGAATAAAATGGATGAAAATGGTGTAATAACTAGAAACAAGGCTAAGCTTGTAGAAAAAAGATATAACCAATAAGAAGGAATTGATTTTGATGTGACTTTTGCTCTAGTAGCTGGATTAGAAGCTATTCGCATGTTGCTTGCATTTGGATGTTTTAAGAACTTCAAATTATTTCAAATGGATGTAAAAAGTGACTTTTTAAATGGTTTTATAAAAGAAGATGTTTATGTTCAACAACCTCTTGGTTTTGAAGATCTTAACTTTCCAAAACATATCTATAAGTTTTCTAAAGCTCTTTATGGGTTGAAGCAAAATCCTAGAGCATGGTATGAAAGGTTAAGTTTTTACTTAACAATGATTTTACAAGAGAAAGGATTAATAATACCTTTTTTTTTTTATAAAAACTTATGAGCATAACATTCTCATGGTGCAAATATATATTGATTATATTTAATTTGGTGTTACTAAAAAATCCATATGTCAAAAGTTTTCTAAGTGCATGAAAAGTGAGTTTAAGATGAGCATGATGGGAGAACTCAACTATTTCCTTGGACTTCAAATCAAATAATCAAAGGAAAGAACCTTCATTAACCAATTCAAGTACACAAAAGACTTGCTAAAGAGGTTTGTTATGGAGAATGCAAAGGCAATTGGGACTCCCATGAGCACATCAACAAAGCTTGACCTAGATGAAGGAGGCAAAAATGTTGGTATTAATAAGTATAGAAGCATGATAGGGGATCTACTTTATTTAACTGCAAGTAGATTGGATATTGTGTTTAATGTGTGTATGTGTGCTAGATTTTAATCTAATCCTAAATAATCTCATTTAATGGTTGTTAAAAGAATCTTAAGATATTTGCTAGAAACTCAAAATTTAGGATTGTAAAGTTCTAAAGAATCATCTTTTGATTTAATTGGGTATTCGAATGCTGACTTTGCTGGTTGTAAGTTAGATAGAAATAATACTAGTGGAACATGCCAATTTCTTGGTTATATATTAACTTCTTGTTTTTCAAAGAAAAAAAATTCAGTTGAGAGTCGAAGTGGAATATGTAGCCGTCGGAAGTTGTTGTTCATAAGTTTTATGGATAAAACAACAACTAGAAGACTTTGACATGGGTTTTGAAAATGTACCTATTCTATGTGATAACACATGTTGAACCCTAACTTGATTTTAATGATGATTAAACAATATCAAATTGTGCTAATAATTTTATTTAAGTGTTTAAAACTCCCAAAATGTTTGTGCAAAGACAACTCGTACTTGATACACCAAGTACAAAACTCTGGAACAAGATTTGAAGATTTAAAGTGATCAATATATTTGTAAATTTTCTCTGAAGTCTATAACTTTATTAATGGCTCAAGTTGATCACAAAATATTTTAACAAAAACGTATTTGACTAGGTTTGCTTTTATAAAACAAAATGGAAACAGAAAAACAATATTTTAGGTCATCCAGTCAACTGAATGAATGATTCAGTCGACTGAATGAGGAACAAACATTCAATTGACTGAATGAGGAACAAAGAATTCAACCCTCTTAACCAGTTGACTGAACGAGTTATTTAGTCGACTGAATGGTTAAAAACCTGAAACAGAGTTATTTGTTTCAGTCGACTGAATGAGGGACAAAGAATTCAACCCTCTGAACAAGTTGACTAAATGGTTAAAAACCTTAAACAAAGTTGTTTGTTTCAGTTGACTGAACAAGCATCCAATTAACTGAATGCTAAAAAATAACAGCTATATTTTGAATTTCTGAATGCTGTTCAGAGCATTAAATGCTCCAAATCACTCTCCAACAACCTTACTTTGTGAGTAACGGCTATATTGGTTTGAGATTATATAAACCCATTATAAATGAGAAAAAAAACAATCCAAGAATATTGAATTCATTATTGATCATTTATTGCTCTTCAAAGCTTTCAAAAACATTTTTAATCCATTCTTTAAAGCTTTACTTCTTGAAAAAGAGATAATCATCATCTTGTAAATGCATTAATTATTATCTCTCTTGCAAGCTTCTATAATCAATTTCAATCATTGTAAAGAGAAAGAGTTGGTGTAACTCTTAGAGATGTTTTGGTTTGGAACATCTTCTTGTACACTTCATTAATTAGAAGAGATCTTTGTAAGGTTTGAGTAACACTCGTGAAGTTGCTTGACTATTTCTAGTGGATAGCTTCAAAGAAGTTCCTTGAACAGAGTGGACATAGGGTCAGAGAGATTTCAAAATTGCTAAATCACTATAAATGGAGTTTGCGTATTCTCTTTCTTTACTCCTTTAATTTCAGCAATATATTCACTGTTGTGCTTGCTTAATTGATTAAAATTTGTTTGATAATTACAAAAAGTTTTAAAACCTAATTCACCTCATTTTTGGGTTTAAACCTTAGTTTACAATTGGTATCAGAGTAAAGTACTCAATTTTAAGCTTAACATCCTTGAGTTGATCTTATGGCTTCCAACAGTTATACCGAAGGTTATTCCTACACTAGGCCACCTTTATTTAATGGCACAAATTATAATTATTGGAAAAATAGAATGATAATTTTTATAGAAGGGCAATATTATAATTTGTAAAGAATCATTGAAGAAAGGCTTAAAATTCCAACTAAAAGAGTTACGGTTACTGGAACAGTAACTATTTTACATAAACTAAAATTTGAATATAATGATGATGATTGTAGAATGTTATCTTTAAATAGTAGAGCTACTAGTATCTACATTGTGCATTAGAAATAAATGAATACAATAAAATTTCATCATGTATTTCAGCAAAAAAATAAAAATAAAAATTGGGACAAACTTCAAGTGATATATGAGGGCACTAGTGAAGTTAAGAAATAAAAAATTTATATCCTAGTGTCCAAATATGAATCTTTCAATATGTCCCATATCGAAACCATTTCTGAAATGTATTCACGTTTCATTAGTACTATTAATGGTTTAAAAATTCTTGGTAGGAATATTGAAGAGTTTGACCTCACAAGGAATATTCTTAGTTCTTTACCACCAACTTGGAAAGTAAAATAGATAGCTATTGTGGAAGCCAAAGATATTCACAAGCTAGACATAAAAACACTTGGATCATTGTTAACATACGAGATTGAGGAAATGAATCATGATGTAGTTGATGATGACTCGAATAAGAAGAATGTCATTGCTCTTAAAGCCACCGGTAGCAAGAAGGTGGACGAAGAAGATTTTAAAAAAATGAAAGTAATGAAGAAGATTGAGAGACGTCTCTCATCACTAAGAGATTTCATAAGTTCTTGAAGAAGAGTAAAAAGGCCTACATAAAGGAAAACATCAAAAGTGATCCTATTGTGTGTTTTGGTTGCAAGTAACTAGGTTACATAAAGGTAGATTGTCCTTAAACCAAGAAACTGTACAAGAACTTTAAGAAGAAAGTTATGGTAGTTACAACATCTACTTAGAGTAATGATGATGAGCACATCTCTGATAGTGAGATCAACTACGAAGAGATTGTCAACCTTTGATTGATGGCAATCGACGATGAAGATAAGGTAACTACTTCTTCTCCTAGCAAAAACATTGATAATATAAATGATGAAATGATTGACGTTATTAATGAATTAAAAAATTTTGATACTAGAAACGTTGCTCTCAAGAAGGAAGTTTCATCTCTCTCTAAAGAGATAAAAGCTCTAAAAATTTTTTAAAAAAAAGAAAAACTTTCTTTAGAGCTTAATAACTCATCACTAGAGTCTTTGAAAAATGAAAATTATGATTTGAAAAAGAAAGTGATGGAGTTAAATAACACTATATCTAGGCTTTTTAGTGGAAAATAAAAGCTAGATGGAGTGTTAGCTTGCCAAATAATGAATAGAAAAAAATCCGATTTGGGCTTTTCTTCATCGGACAAGTAAAGAGCTAATAAAACTATCTTTGTGAAAGAGACATATTTGGATGAACCCTCCACTTCTAAGGCTACTAGCAATGTTAAAAATATGCCTTTGAAAAATTCTAGTAAGCCTAAGAATTCAAATGTCAATTCCTATACTAGAAATTCAAATGCTAATTCTATGAATAGACATCATAGAAATACTTATGCTCGTATGTATGCTCATCCTAGAAATGAAAATGTTAGGAATGCATACTCAAGAAATGCACATGCTAGGAATGCATAACCTAAAAATAACTATAATGCATATCCAAGAGATAACAATATGATTATAACTCCTATAGTAGAAACATGTATTCTAGGAATACTTATCCAATAAATAATAGATTTTCATTTTCTAGACATCCTAGAAATTTCTATGATTATCATCCTAGAATCATGCATCATCCACATGTCTATAATTATGGAGAATCTTATAAGATTAAGAATGTATGGGTCTCTAAAGGATGTGGAATTTTCAAGGACTAATCCAAAAAGACCTAAGACATTTTGGGTACCTAAGAGTTCCATCGTATATCCTTATGTGATGTAGGCATGTCTCCACACAAAGGTAGAAAGTGATCTTTGGTACCTTGATAGTGGATGCTTGAAGCATATGACTGGTGATCGAAGCGTATTTAAGGAGTTGACTCTAAGGGATGGTGAACATATCACCATTGTTGATGACACCAAAATGAAGATCATTGTACATGGTAAAGTACGTAAAAATTTCTCAACCCTTGATAATTTATTATTTGAGCAAGGCCTTAAGCCTAATTTACTTAGTATTAGCCAATTATGTGATAAAGGCAACAAAGATGTATTCGAATCCTCTCATTGCCTTATAATAGACATAAAAAATAACAAGATGAAGTTTGTTGGCCAAACACATGAAAATGTCTACTTAGTTAATTTAAAAACTTTATCTTTTAAAAATGAAAAATGCATTTTAGTTTTTACTGAAAATTCATGGCTATGGCATAGAAGGCTTGGATATATGAATATGGATTTGATTAAAATTCTTTTTAGAAAAGACTTGGTTGTTGATCTTCCCAAAATTAAATTAAATTTTTTTTTTTAAAAGACAAAGTATGTGATGCTTGTTAGATTGAAAAACAAACAAGAGTTTCTTTTAAGCCCTAAAATGTGATTTCAACTACTATACCTTTAGAACTTTTACATACGAACTTGTTTGGTCCAATAAGCACTATAAGTTTAGGTAGTCATCAATATGCTTTTGTTATTATAGATAACTATTCTAGATATACATTTGTTACATTTATTGCTTATAAGGATGAAGCTTTTAAAGCTTTTGTAAACTTTTGCAAAAAATGTTCAAAATGAAAAAAAAAAGGTATTTATATTACAAGTATAAGAAATGATCATGGAAAAGAATTTAAACACTAAAACTTTTCAAAATATTGTTATAAAAATAGAATTGATCACAACATTTCAGCCCTTAGAACTCTTTAACAAAATGATGTTGTTGAAATGAAAACTAGAGTTCTATAGGAATTTGCTATAACTATGCTTTGTGAAAATAGTTTGCCTAAATATTTTTGGGCAAAAGCTGTAAACACTTCTTGTTATGTTTTAAATAGAGTTTTAATTAGATATATTCTTAACAAAAGTACATATGAACTATGGAAAGGTAGAAAGCCAAATATCTCTTATTTTCGTGCTTTCGGTTGCAAATATTTTATCCTAAATAATAATAAAGTTAATTTAGGTAAATATGACTCCAAGGCCGATAAAGGGATATTTTTAGGATATTCAACATTTAGTAAAGCTTATGGAGTCTTTAACAATAAAACTTTAGTGGTTAAAGAATATGTGCGTGTTGTCTTTGATGAGAATAACCCTATTAGTAGTAGAATAGATGATCTACCATTGTTGACCCCAAAGAAATTCAACCTCAAATGGCTCAAGAGAAAGATTCTCTTAGACTTGATCAACCTTCAACAAGTCAACAAGGAGATGATCTACTTAAGGATTGGAGGTATATGAATTATAACCCAATCGATCAAGTGATTGATGATCCTTCACAAAGGCTAAGAACTCGTTCCTATATTAGAAATGCATGTAATTTTGTTGCTTATTTATCTCAAGTGGAAGCTGAGTCCTATGTTGAAATTAAAAATGATGAAAATTGGATAAATTTTATTCAAAAAGAGTTAAATAAGTTTGAAAGAAGCAAAGTGTGGACTTTAGTTCCTAGATCCAAAGATCATTCTAGAATTGGAACTAAATGGGTATTTAGAAATAAAATTGATGAAAATGAAATAGCAACTAAGAATAAGGCTAGACTTATAACTAAAGGTTATAATCAAGAAGAAGGAATCGATTTTGATGAAACCTATGCTCCCGTAGCTATACTAGAAGCTATTTGTATGTTACTTGCATTTGCATGCTTTAAAATTTTAAATTATTTCAAATAGGTGTTAAAAGTGCATTTTTTAATGGTTTTATTGAAGAGGTCTATGTTGAATAGCCTCTAGATTTTGAAGATCCTAACCTTCCAAACCATGTTTATATGATTTCTAAAGCTCTTTATGGGTTAAAGAAAGCTTTAATAGCATGATATGAAAGGTTAAGTAAGTTTTTACTTGATAATAGTTTTTCAAGAGGTAAAATAGAGACTAATCTTTTAACAAAAACTGATAAGCATGACACTCATTTAGTTCAAATATATGTTGATAATATTAAATTTGGTGCTTTTAATGAATCTATGTGTCAAAACTTTGCTAAGCGTATGCAAGGTGAACTTGAAATGAGCATGAGAGGAGAGCTCAACTACTTCATTGGTCTTCAATTCAAACAAACTAAGGGAGGAATCTTCATTCACCAATCCAAGTACATGAAGGATTTACCAAAGAGATTTGGGATGGAGAATTCAAAGTCTATTGAAACTCCTATGAGCACCTCAACAAAGCTTGATTTGGATTAAGATGGTAAAAGTGTTGATACTAAGAATCATGGAAACATGATAGATGTTTTAATTATTTAACTGCTAGTAGACCCTATATTATGTTTGGTGTATGCATATGTGCTAGATTCCAAGTTAATCCTAAGGAATCTCATATTGTTACAGTTAAAAGAATATTAATTTATTTGCATGGTACTCAAAATCTAGGATTATGATGTTCAAGAAAGTCACCTTTTGAGATAGTTTGGTACTCATATACTAATTTTGTTGGTTGTAGGATTGATAGAAAAAGTATTAGTGGTACATAACAATTTCTAAGTGCTATGTTAACTTCTTGGTTTTCTAATACACAAAATTCAGTTGCACTATCAATCGTCGAAGCGAAATATGTGGCTGCCAGTAGTTATTGTGCGCAAGTTTTATGGATAAAACAACAACTAGAAGACTATGACATAGGCTTTCAAAATATTCTAATTTTATGTGATAACACTAGTTCTATCAATCTAACTAAAATTCCAATTCAACATTCTAGAACCAAACACATTGAGATTAAACATCACTTTATAAGAGATCATGCTAAAAAAGGTGATATGAAACTTGAATTCATACATATAGAAGATCAAATTGCTGATATCCTTGCTAAACCTTTGAATTAAGATACTTTTTGTAGAATTAGAATGTTAATAGGCTTGAAAAACTATGAATGTTTATGTGTTTAATTGCATTTTCATTCATCATTTATATAAATATCATTGAATAAATGAAAATTATTTCTCATTTAATGTTTCCAACACTCAAAAATGGCTTAGAAAAACTTAAGCTTGCAATTTTTCTGAATTGGAATTCAAACTTTTCTGAAAATTCCTTAGCTTAGTCGACTATATCATCTATTAAGTCAACTGAATGAAGTCCCTTGAACAACCTTTGACTTTCTGCCTATCACTAAGTTGACTTAAACGTTTATGCATTCAACAGAATGAACTAATACAATCAACTGAATAAACCATATAATCGACTGAACGTATGGTAAAATTTGACCTTGACTTACTGCCTCTCATTAAGTCGACTGAGTCAAATTACCCAAATACTTGATACTCTAAAATTCAATTTTAAAACTGTCCAGTCTACTGAAGTAGGAACTAGTTGACTGAACGCTCAATATTATATATACCCTCCTCAGGTATTAAAACATCATTTCACAAGATTTGAAAAGATACTTTGGCCGTTTCCATTTCCCATTCTCACATTTCATTCGTTTTTCTACAAATCCGGACTTAAACTTCCACTTAAACCTAAAAACAAATGGTTTACACTTTTTATTCCATAATCTTTTATCATTCTCTTACTCTTCTCATTCTCTCCAAGAAACTCCTTCTCTCAGTGAACCAGTCTTAACACTCTTCACGATGTCTAAAGGAGAAAATCACTTGAAGAAGCCATACTTCGGAGTAGATAATCCTACCACAAGGAAACAAAAAGCCTCTCACCAAGACAAAGGAAGGGCTAAGGAAGGAGACACGAGAAAGAAAGATGGTGATGATTTGGATGCTTCCAATTTCATAGATGCCAAATCTAAGGAAAGGTACGACACTTATATATAGCTCAAATAAATTATGCCTGGTAGACTAGTAGATTTTGGATATATTAGATATGTGAATTTCAACATCCAACCACTAATTGATAGACTGTACTGGACCCCCATAATTAAAATACATAAAAATATTGCACTAGACTGATTCATCAGTTTTGCACTAATCTAAAATAAACCACACCCAATGCCCCTTTTTTTACTATAATGGTTATGGGTAAAGAGTTTATAGTATCAACTAGTCTTTTGCTCAAGATACTCAAATTTCCCATAGAAGGGATTAAATGGGGAGGAGATGGGATGGCCACTTGATTTTGACTATGAGAAAGGCTGTAGGATGGTCAAGGGGAACCCAAACTATATTTATGGTATCTGAACCTACAACACCTACTCTGACCTACCTCTAAACTCTAGAGTACTGAACCTAATTGTTAATTCGACCATTAATCCTAGACTGGGTAGTAGGGCCAGTCCCTCAAAATTGGACTTCTTATTGATCTACTATCTATAGAGCAAAACTCCCTACAACCTTTACCCTCTCATCATCAGTAATATGATTGTTGGTCATGAGAGCAACACTGGTTGTTACCTTATAGCATGATCATCACTTTAATCCTAAAGCACAATGAAATTCTCTTGCCTGAGAATGAGTATAAAGACCTTGATTAACTTGATTTGATCAATATCTCTACCCTTAAGAAGATAGGTTGTGTAGTAAGGGGTGGTTTTCTAGTCTCCAAGCTTGGAAAAACATTAGAATTGGTTATAAAGACCCGGATGAAGAAGAAGATGAACAGGGTGTTCTTATAGGTGATCATAAGCTTGGTAGTGGATAAGGCGGTTCAGTTGGCTCTCAGGATGCTATCCTTTAGGCATAAGCTAGTTTTCAAATCATATTGAACAACATGCAATAAGCCACTGATGCTAAACATGAGGATATGAGGATTGAGTTGACCACAGTGTATGATGATCTCTCGTTCTTCTATACTGACACATAGAGCTCTTTTGTTGAGGTCAGAGATCAATATGTTGAGATGATGGACCAACTTAGTAAGATACAAAATCGAACTCGTGCACGTAGGTCCTCTTCTCCACCTGATTGGATGCAGTGATAATTTTTTTTACTCCTGAATTATTGCAAGCACATTTTCTTTATTTAAAGCATATTATGGATTTTTGGGATTTGACTCATAAGAGCCTTTATATTTATGTTTTATATTTTTTAGATATTTGGGATTTGCTCAGATATGAGCTTTCTTATATATGGTTGATGTTTATGCCTAGATGAATACTTTTATCTATATTTTCTCTTGCTCTTATGTTTGGATGCTTATTTTTCCTATTTGAACTTTTTTGGCTTTACTCAGGAGAGTTTACACTCACTTTTTTAGCTAAATTTTTTTGTGGATGTTTGTTAGATATTCACCTTACTATCCACAAAATTTTCTTTACATTTTCTGCTCCTTAAGGGAGAAAAATGATGGCTTCGGAAGAAAAATATAGGTTATGAATAATGCACACATAGATTAAGGGGGAACTTTGCACATACTTCGTTGGGTTGTTTTTAAAAATTTGCATGAGGTTTTTGTTGTAGAATAGAGGAAAATCTGTCCAAATTTTCTCAAAAACCAAACACTTAACTTTTAAAAGCCTCTTTATTAAAATTATTTTGTCATCATAAAAAAAGAGGAGACTGTTGACCCCTAATTTGATTTTAATGATGACAAAACAATACCAAATTGTGCTAACCAGTTTATCTAAGTGTTTAAAGCCCCCAAGATGTTTGTACAAAGATAACTCTGACTTGATATACTAAGTACTGAACCCTAGAACGAGATTGGAGGACAAGATTAGAAAATTTAAGGTGTTCAATATGTTTGTAAATCTTCTCTCAAGTCTATAGCTTTATTAGTGGCTCAAGTTGATCATAAAATATTTAAATAAAAACGTATTTGACTGGGTTTGTTTTTATAAAACAAAATAGAAACAGAAAAATAATATTTTAAGTCATCCAGTCGACTGAATGAATGATTCAACCGACAGAATGAAGTCCAATTGACTAAAGGATTCAATTCAATCGACTTAATGAGGGACATAGAATTCAACCCTCTGATCTAGTCAGCTAAATGAGTTATTCAGTCGACTGAATGGTTAAAAATCTGAAACAAAGTTATTTGAATTTTTGAATGCTGTTCAGATCATTAAATGCTCCAAAACACTCTCTAATAGCCTTACTTTGTGAGTAACGACCATATTAGTTTGAGACTATATAAACCCATTATAAATGAGTAAAAAAAGCAATCCAAGAACATTTAAACCATTCTTGATCATTTATTTCTCTTCAAAGCTTTCAAAAACATTTTTGAGCCATTCTTTAAAGTTTTGCTTCTTAAAAGAGAGATAATCATCATCTTATAAATGCATTAATTGCTATCTCTCTTGTAACATTCTACAATTAATTCCAATCACTGTAAAGAGAAAGAGTTCGTGTAACTCTTAGAAGTGTTTTTGTTTTAAACATCTTCTTTTATACTTCATTAATTAGAAGAGATCTTTGTAAGGTTTGAGCAACACCTATGAAGTTTCTTGGCTATTTCTAGTGGATAGCTTTAAAGAGGTTCCTTGAAGAGAGTGGACGTAAGGTTGGCGAAATTCTAATATTGTCGAACCACTATAAACAAAGTTTGAATATTCTCTTCCTTTACTCCTTTAATTTCAGTAATATATTCATTGTTGTACTTGCTTAATTGATTAAAACTTGTTTGTTAATTTCAAAAATATTTAAAACCCAATTCACCCCTCTTGAGTTTGCACCTTGGTTTACAATTGGTATCAAAGCAAGGTACTCAATTTTAGGCTTAACATCCTTGAGTTGATCCTATGGCTTCTAATAGGTATACCGAAGGTCATTCCTACAATAGGCCTCCATTTTTCAATGGCACAAATTATAATTATTGGAAAAATAGAATGAGAATTTTTATAGAAGGGAAAAATTATAATTTATGAAGAATCATTGAAGAAGGGCCTAAGATTCCAACTAAAAGAGTTACAGTTAATGAAACAGTAAGTATTTTACCTAAACTAAAATCTCAATATGATGATGATGATTTGTAGAATGCTATCTTTATATAGTAGAGCTACTAGTATTCTACATTGTGCATTAGACATAAATGAATACAATAAAATTTCATCATATGTTTCGAAAAAATAAATTTGGGACAAACTTCAAGTGATATATGAGGGCACTAGTGAAGTTAAGAAATAAAAAATTTATATGCAATTTCCTGAATATACATATTTCAAGATGTCCAATACCAAAAACATTTTTGAAATATATTCATGTTTCACTAGTATTATTAATGGTTTAAAGTGTCTTTGTAGGAATATTGAAGACTTTGTCCTCTTAAGTAAGATTCTTAGATCTTTGCTACCAACTTGGAAAGCAAAGAAGATGGCAATTGTGGAAGCCAAAGACCTTGACAAGATATATGTAGAAACACTTCTTGCATCATTGTTAACATACGAGATGGAGAAAATGAATCATGGTGTTGTTGATGATGAGTCGAAGAAGAAGAAGGCCATTGCTCTCAAAGCTACTACAAGCAAGAAGTAGAAGAAGAGGAAGAAGAATAAAATGAAAGTAATGAAGAATATGGAGAGATGTCTCTCATCGCTAAGAGATTTCATAAGTTTTTGAAGAAGAGCAAGAAGCCCTACATAAAGCACAACATCAAAAGGGATCCTATTATGTGTTTTGGTTGCAAGTAACTAGGGTACATCAAGGCAGATTGTCCTTCTACCAAGAACCATACAAGAACTTCAAAATGAAAGCTATGGTGGTTACAACATCTATTTGGAGTGATGATGATGAGGACATCTTGGATAGTGAGATCAACTACAAAGAGATTACCAACCTTTACTTGATGACAATCGACGATGAAGATGAGGTAACTACTTCTTCTCCTAGCAATAACATTGATAATAGAAATGATGAAATGATTGATTCTATTAATGAATTACATGATGAATTAAAAAAATTTGATGCTAGAAATGTTGCTCTCAAGAAATAAGTTTCATCCCTCTCTAAAGAGATGAAAACTCTAAAAGAAGAAAAAGATAAACTTTCTTTAGAGCTTAATAACTCATCACTACAGTCTTTGAAAAATGAAAATTCTGATTTGAAAAAGAAAGTGACAGAGTTAAATAGCACTATATCTAGGCTTGTTAATGGAAAAGGAAAGCTAGATGAAGTGTTAGCTTGTCAAAGAATGAATGGAGAAAAATCCGGCTGGGGATTTTCTCCATCGGCCAAGCAAAGAACTAATGAAACTATCTTTGTGAAAGCAACATATGTGGATTTCCACATCTAAGGCTTCTAGCAATGTTAAAATTGTGCCTTTGAAAAATTCTAGTAAGCCAAAGAATTCAAATATCAACTCCTATGCTAGAAATTCAAATGCTAATGCTAGGAATAGACATCCTAGAAATACTTATGCTCATCCTAGAAATGCAAATGTTAGGAATGCAAATTCAAGAAATGCACACGCTAGGAAGGCATATCATAAAAATAACTATCATGTATATCCTAGAGATAACTTATATGCTCAAAACTCCTATGCTAGAAATATGTATTTAGGAATGCTCATCCAAGAAATGATAGATTTTCATTTTCAAGACATCGTATAAATTTCTATGATTATCATCATAGGATCATGCATCATCCATATGTCTATGATTATGGAGTATCTTATAAGATTAAGAAACTATGGGTCATAAAGGAGTTATATTTTCAAGGACTAACCCGAAAGGACCCAAGACATTTTGGGTATTTAAGAGTTCCATAATATATCCTTGTGTGATGTAGATATATCTCCACACAAAGGTAGAAGGTGACCATGGGTACCTTGATAATGGATGCTTGAAGTATATGACCAATGATCAAAGTGTATTTAAAGAGTTAACTCTAAAGGATGGCAGACACGTCATCATTGGGGATAACACTGTAATGAAGATCATCGGACATGGTAAAGTGGGTAAAAATTCCTCAACCCTTGATAATGTATTACTTGTGCAAGGCCTTAAGCCTAATGTACTTAGTATTAACCAATTATGTGATAAAGAAAACAAAGTAGTATTTGCATCCTCTCATTGTCTTATAATAGACATCAATAGTAACAAGATGAAGTTTTTTGGCCAAAGATATGAAAATGTCTACCTAGTTGATTCAAAAACTTTATCTTCGAAAAATAAAAAATGCTTTTAAGCTTTTACTCAAAATTCATGGCTACGACAAAGAGGGCTCGTCTATGTGAACATAAATTTGCTTAAAATTCTTTTTAGAAAAGACTTAGTTGTTGGTCTTCCTAAAATTAAATTTCAAAAAGATAAAGTATGTGATGCTTGTCAAATAAGAAAACAAACAAGAGTTTCTTTTAAACCCAAAAATGTGATTTCAACTACAAGACCTTAAAAGCTTTTACATACAAACTTGCTTGGTCTAATAAGAACTATATATTTAGGTGGCCATCAATATACTCTTGTTATTGTAGATGAATTTTAGATATACCTTTGTTACATTTATTGCTTATATAGATGAAGCTTATAAAGGTTTTTTAAATTTTTACAAAAAGTTTCAAAATGAAAAAAGTTATTTTTATTACAAGTATAAGAAGTGATCATGGAAAATAATTTGAAAACCAAAGCTTTTCAAAATATTGTGATGAAAATAGAATTGATCACAACTTTTCAGCCCCTAGAACTCCTAAAAAAAAATGATGTTGTTGAAAGAAAAATAAAGTTCTAGAGGAATTTGCTAGAATTATGCTTTGTGAAAATAGTTTGCCTAAATATTTTTGGTTGGAATTCGTAAACACTTCTTGTTATGTTTTAAATAGAGCTTTAACTAGGCTCATGCTTAACAAAACTCTATATGAGCTACAGAAAGGTAGAAACCTAATATCTCTTATTTTCGTTCTTTCAGTTTCAAATACTTCATCTTAAATAACAATAAAGTTAATTTAGGTAAATTTGACTCCAAGACCGATGAAGAGATATTTTTAGAATATTCAACCTCTAGTGAAGCTTATAGAGTCTTTAACAAAAAAACTCTTGTGGTTGAAGAATCCATGCATGTTGCCTTTGAAGAGACTAACCTTATTAGTTGTAGAATAACCTCTCTTGATGATGATGCAGATTTTATACCAAGGGTGGATGCTTCCACTCCCATTGTTGACCCTAAAGAAAGTTAACCTTAAATGGCTCAAAAGAAAGATTTTCCTAGACTTTATGAACCTTCAAAAAGTCAACAAGAATATGATCTACCTAAGGATTGGAGGTATGTGAATTATCACCTTATCTATCAAGTGATTGGTGATCCTTCACAAGGGGTAAGAACTCGTTCATCTATTAGAAATGTATGGAATTTTATTGCTTATTTATCTCAAGTAGAACGCAAGTCCTATGTTGAAGCTGAAATTGATGAAAATTGGATAACTTCTATGTAAGAAGAGTTGAATCAGTTTGAAAGAAACAAAATGTGGACTTTAGTTCTTAGACCCAAAGATAATTATATAATTGGAACTAAATGGATATTTAGAAATAAAATGGATGAAAATGGAATAATAACTAGGAATAAGGTTAAACTTGTAGTTAAATGTTATAATCAAGAAGAAAGAATTGATTTTGATGAAAATATGCTCTTGTAGCTATATTAGAAGCTATTCGTATATTGTATTTGTATGTGCTAAGATTTTCAAATTATTTCAAATGGTTGTTAAAAGTGCATTTTTGAATGGTTTTATTGAATAAAAGGTCTATGTTAAACAACCTCTCGGTTTTGAAGATCCTAACCTTCCAAACCATATTTATAGGCTTTCTAATTTTTTTATGTGTTAAAGCAAGCTCCAAGAGCATTGTATGAAAAGTTAAGTTTTTACTTGATAATGGTTTTTCAAGAGCTAAAATAGATATAACTCTTTTTATAAAACTAATAAGCATGACACTCTCTTAGTTCAAATATATGTTGATGATATTCAATTTGGTACTTATAATGAATCCATGTGTCAAGATTTTGCTAAGTGTATGCAAGGTGAATTTGAAATGAGCATGATGAGAGAGCTCAACTACCTCATTGGTCTTAAAATCAAACAAACTAAGGGAGGAATCTTCATTAACCAAACCAAGTACACAAAGGATTTATTAAAGAGATTTGGGATGGAGAATTTAGTCCAGTGGGACTCCCATGAGCACCTTAACAAATCATGATTTGGATGAAAGAGGTAAAAGTGTTGATATTAAGAATTATAGAAGAATGATAAGGGGCTTTACTTTATTTAACTGTTAGTAGACCCGATATTATATTTAGTGTGTGCTAGATTCTAAGGAATCTAATATTGTTATTGTTAAAAGAATATTATGGTATTTGCTTGGTACTCAAAATCTAGGATTACACTATTCAAGAAAGTCACCTTTTGAGCTAGTTGGGTACTCAGATGTTGATTTTGCTGGTTGTAGGATTGAGAGAAAAAGTACTAGTGGGACATGCCAATTTTTTTTTGCTATATTTACTTTTTGTTTTTTTTAAGAAACAAAATTCAGTTGCACTAGCAAGCGTCGAAGCGGAATATGTGGCCGCTGGTAGTTGTTGTGCACAAGTTTTAGCAATAAAACAACAACTAGAAGACTATGTCATGTGTTTTCAAAATATTCCAATTTTATGTGACAACACTAGTGTTATCAATCTAACAAAAAATTTAATTCAACATTCTAGAACCAAACATATTGAGATTATACATCACTTTAAAAGAGATCATGCTCAAAAAGGTGATATGAAACTTGAATTCATACCTACAGAAAATCAAATTGCTGATATCCTTACTAAACCTTTGAATGAAGATAACTTTTGTAGAATTAGAATATTAATGGACCTGAAAAACTATAAATGTTTATGTGTTTAATTGCATTTTCATTCATCATTTGCATAAATTCCATTGAGTGAATGAGAATTAATTCTCATTTGATGTTTCCCATACTAAAAAATGGCTTAGAAAAACTTAAGCTTGCAATTTTTCTGAACTGGAATTCAAACTTTTCTGAAAATTCCTTGGCTCAGTCGACTATATCATCTGTTAAATCGACTGAATAAAGTCCCCTGAAAAACATTTGACTTTCTGCCTATCAGTAAGTCGACTTACACATTTATTTAGTCGACTGAATAAACTCATACAATCGACTGAATAAACCATATAGTTGACTGAACGCATTGTAAAATTAGACCCTAACTTACTGCTTCTCATTAAGTCGACTAACTAAAATGTCCCAATCGACTAAACCCAAATACCTGATACTTTAAAAATAAATTTTAAAACCATCCAGTCGACCGAAGCAGGACCCAGCTGACTGAATGCACGATATTATATATACCCTTCTCAGGTATTAAAACATCATTTTACAAGATTTGAAAGGACGCTTTGGCCATTTCCACTTCCTTCTCTCTCACATTTCATCCATTTTCCTACAAGTTCAGACTTAAACTTCCACTTAAACACACAGACCAAATGGTTTACACTTTTAATTCCAAAATCTCTCATCATTTTTTTACTTTTCCCATTCTCTCCAAGAAACTCATTCTTTCCATTTCGTGAATCAGTCTCAACACACTTTACGATGTACGAATGAGGGAAACGCTTGAATAAACCGTACCCCGGAGGAGATAATCCTACCAAAAGGAAACAGAAAACCTCTAACCAAGATAAAGGAAAAGCTAAGGAAGGAGACACGAGCATGAAAGATCATGATGAGTTGGATGCTTTCAATTTCAGAGATGTTGAATCTAAGGAAAGGTACAACACTTGTATATGGCTCAAAGAAATTATGCTTGGTAAACTAATTGATTTTGGATCTATTAGATATTGGAAGTTTGACATCCAATCACTATTTGATAGACTAGTTTGGACATCCTTAGTCAAAATACATGAAAAATATTACCCTAGACTAATTCATCGGTTCTACACCAATTTGAAACAACCCACACCCGATGCCTCTCGTTTTACTACAGTGGTTATGGGTAAAAAAATTTATAGTATTAGCTAGTCGTTTGGTCAAGATACTCAAATTTCCCATTAAAGGGATTAAATGGGTAGGAGATGGGTGGCCACTTGATTTTGACTATGAGAAAACCTGTAGGGTGGTCAAGGGGAATCCAAACTACATTTATAGAATCCAAACTTACAACACCTACTTTGACCTGCCTCTAGACTCTAGGGTACTGACCCTAATTTTCAATTGAACCATTAATCCTAGACTAGCTAGCAGGGTCAGTCCCTCAAAATTGGATTTCCTACTGATCTACTGCCTAAAGAGCAGAACTCCTTACATCCTTTACCATCTCATCATCAGTAATATGAGTTTTGGTAATGAGAGTAACATTGGTTGTTTACCTTATGGTATGATCATCACCTTAATCCTAAAACACTATGAAATTCCCTTGCCTGAGAATAAATCTAAAGATCTTAATCAGTATGATTTGATCATTATCTCTACCCTTAAGAAGATGGGTTCTACAGTAAGGGGTAATTTTCTAGTCTCCAAGCTTAGGAAAAACATTAGAATTAGTGACGAAAACCCAGATGAAGAAAAAAGGGAAGATGGTGTTCTTATCGGCGATTAACAACCTGGTACTGGTTAGGGTGGTTTAGTTGGCTCTCAAGATGCTATCCTAGCTGGTCTTCAAGTCACAATGAATAAAATGGAATAAGCCACTGATACTAAACTTGAGGATCTAAGGATTGGGTTGACCATAGTGTATGAGGGCCTCTCAGTCTTCCATGCTGACACACATAGCTCATTTCTTGAGCTTAGAAATCAATATGCTGAGATAAGGGACCAGCTTAGTGAGATAAAAAATTGAACTCGTGCACGTGGTTTCTCTCCTCCACCTAATTGGATGCACTGATATATTTTTTTTTTACTGCTGAACTATTGCAAGCACATTTTCTTTATTTCATGTATATTATGAATTTTTGGGATTTGGCTCATAAGAGCCTTTATATTCATGTTATATATATATTTTTTTGATATTTGGGATTTGCTTATATATGAGCTTGCTTATATATGGTTGATGTTTGTGCTTGGATGATTACTTTTATCCATATTTGCTGTTGCCCTTATGTTTGGATTCTTATTTTCCTATTTGAACTTTTTTTGGCTTTTCTTGGGAGAGTTTACCCTTATTATTTTTAGCTGAAATTTTTTGTGGATGTTATTTAGATATTCACCTTACTATCCTTGCTATTTTCTTTACATTTTTTGCTCCTTAGAACCCATCCTTTAAGATGATGGCAAAAAAGGGGAAAAATGAAGGCTTAGGAAGAAAAATAGAGGTGATGTATAATGTATGCATAGATTAAGGGGGAGTTTTACTTTCTACTTTTTTAAATCATACAGATGCTTTACACATACTTGGTTGGGTTGTTTTTCAAAATTTGCAAGAGGTTTTTATTGCAAAAACAGAGGAAACTCCATCTAAATTTTCTCAAAAACCAAATACTTAGCTTTTAAAAGCCTTTTTCTTAAAATGATTTTGTCATCATCAAAAAAGAGGAGATTGTTGATCCCTAACTTGATTTTGTAGACCGAGGTACAAACCTAAGACGAGGTGAATTGGATTTAAAAGACTTTTTCAATTTACAGACAAGTTTTAACAATTTAATCAAGTAAAACATTCAATAAATAAATTGCTTGAAATTAAAAAGGAATAAAAGAAAAGAAAATGCAAACTCTGTTTATAGTGGTACCGAAATATCAGAATCACTCCGAACCTATGTCTACTCTCTTCAAGGAACCCCCTTGAAGAAACCCACAAATGATAGTCGAGCAACTTCATGGGTGTTGCCCAAACCTTACAAGTACTTTTTTCTACAAGGAAGTTACAAAGAAGTGTTTAATGCCTAAATACTCTAAAAGTTAAACCAACTCTTTCTCTTTACAATGATTGTTATTGAATGTAAAGGAAAATAAGAGAGATAGCAATAAATACTTTACAAGATGAAGATGATCTCTCTTTTAAGAACAAAGCTTGATGAATCGCTCAAAAGAAAATTTTAAATCTTTCAAAAGTATTAATGAGCTATTTGAGAAATTGATTGTTCTTTCTTGATGTTTAAATGCTCACTGATGAGGGATTTTTATAGCTTGGAGCTATATGGACATTTGACACAAGTTGGGTTGGTTTAGAGCACTAAATGCTCAAATCTAACGTCTAGATTTTGAAAACTAGTTGTTTTTTTCGATAGGACAATCGATTGTGATATGATAGGAACAATTGATATGTTAAAGATTTATTATATAAGAAGTAATATTATTAAAATAATGAGTTGATTAAATATATAATGAAAGGATAAATGAAATTCTTGACAAGCTATTATTGATAATTTGATATGATATATGAGGAGATAATTTAATGAATATGTTAAAAATAATAATTTTAAGAAAGAGTTAGATAACTAAATTGAATGTTTGAATGTATGGTTATTTTTTTATTATTTCTTATATGCATATTTCATATCATTGTTCATATGCATATGTATGAAATAAAAGAACCGTAATAGCTGGTATATGCTAGAAATAAAAGAACTAGGAAGGCAACTGGTCTAAATGAAACCGTGACAGCTGGTATATGCAAGAAATAAAAGAACCGGAAAAGCAGTCGGTCTAAATGAAATAAAAGAACTATGACAGCTGATATATGCTGGAAATAAAAGAACCGGGAATGTAGCTGGTCTAAACTAAACCATGTCGACATGTGGGAAGACATTTCCAAATAATAATATAATTTAAATTCATGCATTGTATTTGTTTTAAATATTGATTATTATTGCGTGAGATGCTAAAGTGTTATTTTTTATTGTAAATTATTGATAGATGAATGAGTCTCAAAGAGAGACAAATATGATGAGAAAGAAATATGAAAGTATGATATGATAAGAATCATCTGAGTGATTGATTTTATGCTGTGAACCTCATAACGAGGTAATTATGAGGTAGAATTGATAGTCTCCAGATGATTAAATATATGTGAAGAAAGATTGATATAATTGGTGATTAACTTAAGAAGTGATTGATAAATGATGAGGATTATGATATGAGTAGTGATAATAGAATGCTATTATCGAATTATATGAGATATACATGAATGAATATTGGAAGACTATTTGAAAAATTGAATCATAAGATGTGACTGAAATTATACAAATTAAATACTTCTAGTAAATTTAATTCACTGAGCTTGTGAAGCTCACTCCTCATTGTTAAATAATTTCAGGTAGCAAGCAGGACAGATAGATTGGTGAGTTGAGATTCAGACTGAGTCATTATCTGTAAGCCATGTGGTCCACTTCCTCAAACTAATGGAAAAAAATATTTGGAAATATTCATGCATCATATGTTGTATAAAATGTTTCAGTTGGGATCTTAATACTGTAACTCCCCTGTTGAAGGTTGAGGATTGATGTATATGTGTGTGTATGTGTGTATATATATATATATATACATATACACACATTCAATTGATGTACTTTTTATATTGTTGCATATATGTGTCGTGCTGGGATTTCAAAACATGACGACACTGTCTCGGGGGTGGCCAACTCAGGATGGATCGTTACAATAAATTCCTGCACTTCGTCTACAACCTTCAAAACCCATAATTTCAAACCCTAGCCGCAACCTCCATTGTTACTCTTTCAAATTCCTTCCAATTTTCATGAAATTAGGCCTAAATCCTACTAATTTCGTCCATAAAAACACTTTCTCTCAACTTTTAGAGCATTCTATGGTTAAAAATGCCTAAAACGGTACCCTCTTTAACCTCAAAGAAAGGTGGTGATGGGGCAAGAAGCCAAAAACGATAAAAAGTAATGGTGCACCACAATGTCTTCATCAATGCTGCTACAAAATCACGGTATGACAACCATTTTTCTAGAAAAAAAAATCATTATGGGTTGTTTGGTAGATTTTCTAAATTTAAGAAAAAAATGACATGGATATAGAGCATTATTTTACTACTGTTGGTTAGACACCCATGTCACTATCTCTGAGATTACATACTCAAGATTAATTAGACTATTTTATGTAAATCTTGAGAGAACCTCCTCTACCTGGTTATCATTCAACACATTCGTTAAAAGAGAGACTATTTTAGTTAACGAAAATGCGTTGTTTAAAATTTTACAAATACCCAAAGGTGGTCAGAAATGGGTAGATACATTTAACTGGGTTGAGGACTTTGATAAGTAAGGAGCCCTTAGAATCCTTAGAGGTGACCCTATCTATATCTTCGGCACATCCTTTGAATATGCAAATGCTCTAACCATAGTCAGTAGGGTCATTCATTTGATCATTGGCTATTGCATATCTCCTAGGAAGGGGATTCATACATATTGGAGCCAGTTAGATGTATACATTCTATGGAACTTGATGAATAGGATTCAATATAACGTCTATAGTCTAAAAATGGCTAAGATGATTGAAGGGCTGAGAAGAAATTTCGTGGACTACCATTTAGGATGCTTGTTACTAGAATACTGAAATACTATGAAGTTTCCCTCTTTGGAGAAGAGAAAATAGAGTTTCCCACTACCGATGTCTTCAACAAGTCAACTCTTAATAGGATGAAGTTGGTCCAGCTAGTGGACAATACTTGGTAGTGCACTACAAATACTATTTATGATCTAGCTTAGAAGGTTTGGAGAAGTAAACCTGATGGAGCTGTTCCAACTGATGAGGGTATAACAGAACCAATGTTTTCAATAAGTGAACTCTCAAAAGGATGAAGTTGGTCCAGTTGGTGGACAATATTTGGGAGCGCATTGCAAATGCTATCTATGATCCAGCTTAGAAAGTTTAGAGAAGAAAACCTAATGGAGCTATTCCAGCTGATAAGGGTATTGCAGACGACAATGAGCCAGAGGCTGAGACAGATGCTGGTATTGGTGCTAATAGTTCTGATTCATTGGATTTTAATGCATCAGTGCTAGCTGCCCTCCGAGATCTAAAGGATGAGATGTCCTCCCTTTCACTCACGATAAATGCTCATTTTGACATCATCGACAATGAGCTTAAGGATCTTAGAGAGTATATCACCAGGATTCATCAAGCCTCTGACACTCCTTAATACTCTCCTAAATGTCCTTTATACTATACTTTTATTAAAAATTTGCAAGGACATGTATTTTTCTTTATTCATGCATTTTACTTCATTACCATTGACTGTATGACATGACTATTAACTTGAATTTGTTCTTTTCTAGGTTCATGGGAACCTCATCTATTTATTTTCAGTTTAATGCATATGTTTGGCCAACTAGATTTCTTTTACAAATTAAATGGCTGTTATTGACTATAGCTCATGTATAAGTTTTCTTATTCTTCCCGGGAGATTCTCCGTTATCTATTTTGAGCTAATATTTTGTATACATATTCGTATTAGTATAATTTATCTATCCATTTAGATGGATATGTTTATTCTACTATTTATAGTAGTTACTAGAGCTCACGACACATATTTTCAGAAAATCTTCTCTTTCTTGAGCTTTCTTGTTTTGATTTTTTAAAGTGCCTTGTCTTAGCTTTAAATTCTATGTTCTCTTTGATTATCTTTGAGTAAATATCTACCTTGGCTTGTCTCTTCATCCTTTTTGTGTTGATGACAAAAAGGGGGAGAAAAGTAAAGAAAGTAGAGAAAAGAGAATAAAGAAAGGAAGAGAAAATAGATAAAAAGAACAAGAGCAAGACAATAAGGATTGTCTATATGCATAGATTAAGTGGGAGGTTTGCTCCATTTTTACTTAGAACTTTCTAGAATTACTGAGAAGTTTATATATATGTTTGGTTGGATATTTTTTTTTTTTTTTTTTTTTATGTTTTTATAGGTTGGTTTTATCTTAAAAGCAGAGGAGACTTTGTCCGTTTTTCTGTAAAAACCCAACACTTAGTCTTTAAAACTGTTTTTCTCACTTTAGTTTTGTCATCATCAAAAATGAAGAGATTGTTGACCTTTATTTGATTTTAATTATGACAAAATAGTGCTTTAACTATGCTAACAGTTTTATATAAGTGTTTTTCATTAAGTTTAAGCATCCAACTCAATGACAAGACGTAATTCAAGCATAGAGAAGAAGAGATCGCATTTGAGAGACATTCGAAAGAAGATCGAAGACCAAGATTAGATTCTAAGGTAGTTTACATTTACATATAAATCTCTCATTTAGTTTTTTAGCTTGATCTGGCTCAAAAACTCTTTTGTAAAATGTTTTTGGTCAATCGCAAACCTATTTCTGTCAAAAACTGATTTAAAATCTAAGTTCTCTAAAACTGACAGTCGACTGTCCAGTCTCTATAACTAACCATCTAGAGAAAAAAATGGGAGCATAGGTCTTATCAAAGTCTATTCCTTCTTTTTGAATGTAACCCTTAGAAACAAGTCTAGCCTTGTTCCTAGTTATAATTCAATTTTCATCCATTTTGTTTCTATAAACCCATTTAGTTCCTATGATGGTATGATTATTTGGTCTAGGAACTAAAGTCCATACTTTATTTCTTTCAAAGTAATTTAACTCTTCTTGCATAACATTTATCCAATCAACATTTTTTTTGGCTTCTAAAAAAGTCTTAGGCTCTACTTGGGATAGATAATCTACACAATTGCAAATATTTCTCATAGAAGATCGAGTTCTTATTCCTTGTGAAGGATCACTAATCACTTGATCGATTGGATGATAATTCACATACCTCTAATCTTTGGGAAGTTTATTTTCTTGATGAATTGTGGAAGATTGATCAAGATTAGGAGTTTCTACAACTTGATTTGTTTGAGGTAGACTTTCTTTAGGGTCAACAATGGGAGTAGATATATCTACTATTGGAATAAAATATGCATCATCATCAAGAGATACTATTCTACTATTAATTGGGTTACATTCATCAAAAGTAACATATATAGATTCTTCAACCACTAGAGTTCTTTTGTTAATGACTCTATAAGCTTTACTAGAGGTTGACTATTCTAAGAATATCCCTTCATCGTTCTTAGAGTCAAATTTCCCTAAATTAATTTTATTGTTATTTAGGATGAAGTACTTGCAACTAAAAGCACAAAAATAAGAGATATTAGGTTTTCTACCTTTCCATAGTTCATATAGAGTTTTGTCAAGTATAGACTTAATTAATACTCTATTTAAAACATAGTAAGAATTATTTACGGCTTTCACCCAAAAATATTTTGGTAAACTATTTTCACAATGCATGGTTCTTGCAAATTCTTCTAGAAATCTATTCTTCATTTCAACAACACCATTTTGTTGAGGAGTTATAGGGGCTAAAAATAATGATCAATTCCATTTTTATTACAAAATTTTGAAAAACTTTGGTTTTCAAATTATTTTCCACGATCACTTCTAATACTTGAAATAGAAATTTATTTTTTTATTTTGAACCTTCTTGCAAAAGTTCACAAAACCTTTAAAGGATTCATCCTTATAAGTAAAAAAATAACAAAGGTATATCTTGAATAATCATCAATTATAACAAAAGCATATTGATGACCACCTAGACTAATGGTGCTTATTGGACCAAACAAGTCCATATGTAAAAGCTCTAATGGTCTAGAGGTTGAAATTACCTTTTTGGATTTAAAAGATACTCTTGTTTGTTTCCCCATTTAACAAGCATCATAAACTTTATCTTTTTCAAATTTGATTTTTGAAGACCAATAACTAAATCTTTTCTTGAAAGAATTTTAAGTAAATCCATGTTCACATGGCCGAGCCTTCTATGCTATAACCATAGGTTTTCACTAAAAGCGAGAAAACATTTTTCACTTTTCGAAGGTAAAGATTTTAAATCAACTAGATAAACATTATCATGTCTATAGCCAACAAACTTAATCTTGTTAATTTTGATGTCTATTACTAGACAATGAGAGGATTCAAATATGACTGTGTTGCCTTTGTCACATAATTGACTAATACTAAGTAAATTTGGCTTAAGGCCCTGCATATATAAAGCATGGTCAATGGTTGAAAAATCTTTACTCACTTTGCCATGCCCGATAATCTTTATCTTGGTGTTATCTCCAATGGTGACGTGTCCGCCATCCCTTAGAGTTAGCTCCTTGAGCATACTTTAATCACCGGTCATATGCTTTGAGCATCCACTATCAAGGTACCAATAGTTACCCTTCTCTTTGGTGTGGAGACATCTACATTATACATGGATACACAATAGAACTCTTAGGTACCCAAAATTTCTTGGGTCCTTTAGGGTTAGTCCTAAAAAATACAGCTCCTTTAAGGACCCATACTTTCTTAACAATATAAGGTGCTCTATAATTGTAGACATGTTGATGATGCATGATTCTAGGATGATAGTCATAGAAGTTTCTAGGATGTCTTGAATATGTATGCCTATTATTCCTTGGATGAAATTCCTAGGATACATGCTTTTAGCATAGGAGTTATGAACAACCATGTTATCTCTAGGATATGCATGATAGTTATTTCTAGGATATGCATTCTTAGCATGTGCATATCTTAAATGTGCATTCCTAGCATTTGTATTTCTAAGATGAGAATACATATGTGCATATGTATTTCTAGTTTTTCTATCTCTAGTATACGCTTTAGAATTCTTTGCATTTGAATTGAAATTTGCATTCTTAGGCTTACTAGCGTTTTTTGAAGGAAAACTCTTAACATTGCTATAGGCCTTAGAAGTGGAGGGTTCATCCACACATATTGCTTTCATAAACAAAGTCTCTTTTGATTTTTGTTTGCCTAATGGAAAATAACCCAAATTGGATTCTTCTCCACTCATTCTTTGGCAAGATAACACTTCATCTAGTTTTTCTTTTCCAAGAATAAGTCTAGATATAGTGTTATTCAACTCCATCACTTTCTTTTTCAAATCATCATTTTCATTTTTCAAGAAATCCTATGATGAGATATAGAGCATGGAAGATAGTTTTCTTTTTCTTCTTTTAGACTTTCCATCTCTTTAGAGAGAGATGGGACTTCCTTCTTGAAAGCAATATTTCTAGAATCATATTTCTTCAATTCTTCACTACTACTAACAATATTATTATTATTAGTGGGGAAAGAATTTGTTACCTCATTTTCATTATCAATTATCACTAAGCAAAGATTGACAATTTCTTCATATCCAATGTCGTTGTCTGAAAGTTCTTCTTCTTCATCTTCACTCCAAATGGTTGCAACCATGGCTTTCTTTTTAAAGCTCTTGTATGGTTTGTTTGTTGTTAGAAAATCAACCTTAATGTGTCCAGAATTCTTGCAACCATAGCACACAATAGGTTCTCTTTTTGGAGTGGAATCCTTTGTGTAAGGTTTCTTGCTTTTCTTCAAGAACTTATGAAACCTTTTGGTGATTTGTGCCATTTCACCATATTCTTCACTACTCTCATTTTCTTCTTCCTTTTTTTTTTTTTCATTTTCTTGCTTGTGGAAGCTTTGAGAGTAATCATTTTCTTTTTCTTCATCTCATCATTATTGGCACTGGGATTCATTTCTTCCATCTCGTATGTCAATAATGATCCGAGAAGTGTTTCGACATCAAGTTTGTCGAAATCTTTGGCCTCCATTATGGTCATCTTCTTTGCTTTCCAAGTTGATGGCAAAGATCTTAATATCTTCCTTGTTAGCTCAAATTCCTTAATGTTCCTACCAAGAAGCTTTAAACCATTAACAATAGTGTTGAAGTGGGAGTGCATTTCAGAAATTGTTTCGTTAGGAGACATTTTAAAAGATTCATACTCGGACACTAGCATATAAATTTTTGATTTTTTAACTTCACAAGTGCCCTCATAGTAATTTGAAGTTTGTCCCATATCTCTTTTGCCGAAACACAAGCTGAAATTTTATATATTCATTGATATCTAAAGCACAATGTAAAGTACTAGTAGCTATACTATTTAGAGAGATCATTCTACATTCCCCTTCATCAAACTCTGATTTGAGCTTAGGCATTATATGATTGATTTCTCCAATAGTTATTTCTTTAGTAGGAATTTTAGGTCCTTCTTCAATGATTCTACACAAATTATAATCTTGTCCTTCAACAAAGATTTGCATTCTATTTTTCTAATAATTATAATTTGTGCCATTGAACAAAGGAGGTCTAGTATAGGAATGACCTTCGGTATAACTGTCTGAAGCCATTAGATCAACTCCATGAATTTAAACCCAAAATTCAGTACGTGGCTCTCATACCAATTGTAGACCGAGGTACAAACCTAAGAGGGGGGATTAATTGGATTTCAAAAACTTTTTGCAATTTACAAATAAGTTTTAATAATTTAATCAAGTAAAACACACAATAAATAAATTGCTTGAAATTAAAAGGAGTAAAGGAAGAGAATATGCAAACTCTATTTATAGTGGTTCGACAATATTGGAATCGTTCCAACCCTATGCCCACTATCTTCAAGGAACCTCCTTAAAGCAATCCACTAATGATAGTCGAGCAACTTCACGGTTGTTGCCCAAACCTTACAAGTACTCTCTTCCACAAGGAAGTGTTTAATGCCTAAACACTCTAAAAGTTATACCAACTCTTTCTCTTTACAATGATTGATATTGAATGCAAAAAAAAAGAATAGAGATAGAAATAAATGCTTTACAAGATGAAGATGATTTCTCTTTTAAGAACAAAGCTTGATGAATGGCTCAAAAGAAATTTTCAAAGCTTGCAAGAGTATTAATGAGTTATTTGAGAAATTGATTGTTCTTTCTTGTTGTTTAAATGCTCATTGATTAGAGGTTTTATAGCCTTGGCTTTATATGGCCGTTAGACACAAGTTGGGTTGTTTTGGAGCATTAAATGCTCAAATCCCGCGTCCAGATTTTGAAAATGTTAAAATAGTTTTTCAGTGAAATATCAGGTACTTACCAATTCAACTCGAAATATTCTTGTATCTTGGACTCTGCTCCATGTTTTCTATCTTCAATCTCCCTGGAGGTCGTGTGCATAATCACGGAATCGAAAAACACACTTGTTTTCACCACCCAAGAGCCTTTTGTTATCTCTAAAGAAATAAGATAAACTTTCTCTCTCTTCTCTCTTTCTCTCTCAAGAATTCATCTTTTCAGCAGGTTTTTATTTCATATCATTTATATGCACATATACTGTAGAGAGAGTTGGTTATTTTCAGTTAAATAACCAAGGGATACATGGATTTAACCAAGAGTTTCTTGGTTTCATCCATGCCTTTTGGTTCTAGATTAAATGGGTGGGTCGGGTTGTACTACCCGTATTCTTAAAGTAAAGGTAAATAAGTAATTTGATATATATAACATGAAATTAAAATTATATATATATATGAACGAATTATTTTTAAATAAAATAATTCTTTTTAAGAAAAGGACCTAGACGTTGTTACAAAGAGAAAAGAAAAAAAATAAAAAGGGGGGTAACACCTGGAGTCCAGGTGTTGCCAAAACAACATGCATATTTGACAGGAAAACGGTGAGAGGGGGCTGTTTAATATATATATATATTTAATTTTATTTTAATTATTCTTACCAAATCCTGTTTCACTTCCTTCTTTCTTCAATTCAAATTTCTCTCTTTCTTTAAACACTTGGAGACTGAAAGAAAAGTTGCAAGATTAAAATTTTGAAGAGGTTTACGAGAGAATTTTAAAGAGATTCGAGGGAAGCTCTAAGAAAAACAAATGGTAGTACTATGAATTTTATTTTTGAAATTTAGCATACATGAAAATTTCTCAGAATTTGATGTAGAAATTTAAAAGGTAAGAATTATAGAAGAATTAAAAAATAAATTAAAAATTTTAATATAAATATTATGTCAGGTGTTGACGATCAGCAATCGGGTCAAATTGCTAAAAGGAGCAGGAAAGGCAAGGACGTGATCCATGAACAGCTTTAAGTGTTACGTGGTAAGTTAGATTTACTTTTAGTAATCGAGATAAATATGAAATATAAAGTGATGATATTTGAATTAGTTATTAAAATATGATAGGATGATATATAAAAGTTGGTTGATGGATATGATAGGAATAATTGATATGTTAAAGATTTATTATATGAGAAGTAATATTATTGAAATAATGAGTTGATTAAATATATAATGAAAGGATAAATGAAATTCTAGCAAAGCTATGATTGATAATTTGATATGATATATAAGGAGATAATTTAATGAATATGATAAAAATAATAATTTTGAGAAATACTTGGATAGTTAAATTGAATGTTTGAATATATGCTTGTTTTTATATTATTGCTCATATACATATTTTATATTATTGCTCATATGCATATGCATATGCATGAAATGAAAAGAACCAGGAAGGCAGCCGATCTAAATGAAATAAAAGAACCGTCACAACTGGTATATGTTGGAAATAAAAGAACCAGGATGGCAACCAGTCTAAAAGAAATAAAAGAACCGTGACAGCCAGTATATGCAGAAAATAAAAGAATTGAGAAGACAGTCTATCTAAATGAAATAAAGAACCGTGACAGTCGGTATATGCTGGTAATAAAAGAACCGGGAGGGCAGCCAGTCTAAATGAAATAAAAGAACCGTGACAGCTGGTATATGCTGGAAATAAAAGAACCGGGAAGGCAACCGGTCTAAATGAAATAAAATAACTAGGAAGGCAACCGGTCTAACCTAAAACATGTCGATATGTGGGAAGACGTTCCCAAATGGTAATATAATTTAAATTCATGCATTGTATTTGTTTTAAATATTGATTATTATTGATTAAGATGCTAAAGTGTTATTCTTGATTGTGAATTTATTGATAGATGAATGAGTCTCACAGAAAGACATATATGATGAGAATGAAATATGAAAGTATGATATGATAAGAATTATCTAAGTGATTGATTACATGTTGTGAACCTCATAATGAGGTAAATAATGAGGTTGAAGTGATAGTCTCAAGATGATTAAATATATGAGAAGAAAGATTGGTATATTTGATGATTAACTTAAGAAGAGATTGATAAATGATGAAGATTATGATATGAGTAGTGATAATAGAATGCTATTATCGAATTATATGTGACATAGATGAATGAATATTGGAAGACTATTAAACAATTGAATTATATGATGTGACTAGAGTTATACAACTTGAATACTTCTAGTAAATTTAATTCACTGAGCGTGTGAAGGTCACTCCTCATTGTTAAATAATTTCAGGTAGCAGTCAAGACAGTTAGATTGGTGAGCTGAGATTCAGACTGAGTCATTATCTATAAACCACGTGGTCCACATCCTCATACTAATGGAAAGAAAAAAAATATTTGTAAATATTCATGCATAATATGTTGTATATAATGTTTCAGTTGGGATCTTAATAATGTAACTCCCCTGTTGAGGGTTGAGGATTTATATATGTAGATAATTTAAGTTGGTATTTTTATACTGTTACATATATGTGTCGTGCTGGGATTTCAAAAAGTGATGACACATCTCGGGGGTGGCCAACCCAAGATGGGTTATTACACGGGTAGCCCATCACGGGTGCCCAACCCGACCCAGATTTTCTACATCTCCCACTCACACATGATGGGCTGGGCTCGACATCGCCCAACAGATAGAGATAGAGAAAACCTCAACATCAAATTTCCTTTGGGGAACTTCATACTAGCATATGGGTCGTGCAACCTATGAGTACAACTGCACTTGGGAGCTCAATACTATGCTCTTGTTAGGGATACATAGTGGCTTCAACCCTAAATAAACAAAAATAAATAAATTTGAAAAGTTTCTCGTTGTGCCCTAAACTTATTTTATTACATCAGTCTTAGCATACCTAATCTCTCATAGGCTATGCTAGACTTTACTTTCCTCACCATATATCCACAATTATGTCCAAGCTTCAATAAAGCGATATAATTTGTTGACCTATGAATACATGTGGTGGATGTAAACAAAACAATCTTCCTTCTACACTCATGTCTCTCTGTTTCAGACTAATTGCTTTCCTAGACATGCCCCATAAGGCTAATTGTTTCATTGCCATCGGAAACATGCTAAAGCAACAAACATCAGCTTGTCCCTTTGAGAACATAGTTGAAAGTCACATAGGGCACTAGCTGAGGTTTTTAATTTACATAAGCCTCTGGGTCTTACACAGTAAGGACACAGGGATTGATTCACTGACTCACTTCTCTTTAAGGTTGTACTAAGCACATGTAATATAAAATACATATATAGTGGTTTACTCTTTCTTGATAAGTGCATATATCCTTTTAAATTGCATACCACTATAAGGATCTTAGCCTAGTTGCAATCTACATCCTTATGCTCACATCCAGCTTCCATCCAGGTTTTTATGATCGTGGGATGGTCATGATTGGTCTAAGTTTTTAAGCTTTGGCTCAATACCTTATCTTGACTCTAGTCAAGGTGACTTTTAATAAGGCACATTGTTTATGAATTCATCACATTCATTATATACTTATCTCGCTTTCATTAGTGTCAAAATAGTATACCAAGTCTCATCTCAACTCACTATCTTAGCACCTGAAGCGATAGCTCGTGTGAGAGAGTCGACCTCTTCCTGGTGACATACTTTCATATGTGTGTGTATTTGTGCTAGTGTCAACATGTATAAGACATCCAATATGTCTAAAATACTTGAAATGAACACTAAAGTTATTAATATACCAGTACATAAATTTTTATTTAACCACTACGCATACCTAGAGTTTTTAATGTAAGACCAAAGCATACTTTTAGGGATAAATTTAACTCAGTTATCTAATGCGTAAATATGTACTGTCAGACCATTTTCTTTTGATCCACATTGTCTCCAATGTAAGTTATTCTTATAATTAATATATTTGGTTCCACCAAAATATTAAGGATCCTAAATGTAAGCAATATCAACTTGACTATCAAAGTTGACCGTCACTAATTCCAAGACATTAGCGATACCTCCTAGGTTTTCAAAGAACCTCTTAAACTATGCCACCTTCTTCCCTGTAGCATATCATGCTATGATATCAACCTCCATGGCTACTCATTTGCAGTGCTCTTAGGTATATGTGAATCCAAAATGACAATTATCTAATGCTTTTTCCCATTTACAACTAATCATTAGCTCTAAGGCTTAGCAAATATCAAACATAATGTGCCTCTAGCATACAATAGGGTTTCACTAGTACTGAAGTAAAAAGTTTTTCTAATTTCTTTCTTATTTTATGGAGTTTCAGGCATAATTCAAGGTTTAGGCCTTCATCTTTAGATATAAGATGTCTATGGGATTGCTATTATGTAGACTGAACCTTTTAAGAATCTTCTTAGTGTAAGACTCTTGTGATAGAGCTAAGAGATTCCATGAATTATCTCTATTCATCTTCAAATCAATTACATAATTAGCTTCTCCCAAATCCTTTACTTTAAAAATGAAAGAACAACCATTCTTAAATGGTGACAACCTCCTTCTTTTTCTAGCCAATAAATCATCAACATAGAATGATAAATTTTCAAATTTATCCTCAGACCTTTTACATACATACAATGATTCTCATCAATCATGCAAACTCATAAATTTTCATATTTTGATGAAATCTCAAATATTACTCTGTAGATGAATACTTCATGCCATATACGAAAACGTTTGAGCTAGCATACTTTGCGCTCTTGGCCTTCTAGCATAAAAACTATGGGTAGTTTCATGTAGATTTAGTCATCCAGTTCTCCATTGAGAAATGTAAGCTTAATGTCCATCTAGTGCTTCCATAATCTTAGAAGTCTATCTAGTGCTTTCGTAAGCTCAAAAATCAATCTGGTGCTTTCATAAGCTTAGAGTTTGACCAAGTCCCAAACAAGGTTAGTTTTCTCTAAACTCCAATATTTTTTCTATTGTTTTTAATCCATTTTCTTTTCTAGGGATGATCTCCAAAACTTATCTTTTAAGCTCACATCAAAGATAAATGACCCTTTTTCCAGTTACTACCACGCAATTATGATTCCAGAGGTAAGCCTCAAACAGACGTTAAATAGAATCACCAATCAATGTATCTCTCCCACTAGGTTGATAAGGTTTAGGAATAACCTTGTTAACCTCATCTTATTGATTGGCTACGCTAACATGATTAGGATCTTTCATCTCATAGAACGAAAAGAAACTTATCAATCTGATGAAAAATTGATTTTAGGACATTGCTTCTATCAACTTCAGTCAAACTTCTAGTTGCTTATTTATCAATAAACACATCCTTTTGGAGTGTTCTCAGTATCTACTAAAGGCACACCTCTATGTTTTTTATCCCAACTTCCTAAACTTATGAGAATGGCCATGAACACAAGAAATTGACCCCAATTTCATCAATCGACTTAGAGCAGGTATCAGACCTATTCATAGTCAATTAAATAGAAGTAACTGATAGAAAAAGTATGTGGTTAAGCATACAGTTAGTAATTAACAATGAATCTCAATAAAGATAGATTGCGCCAATAATTTAAACATTTATAATAGTGTCTTATATTATATCTCTGCAACAATGTTTTATTGCAAAAATTTTAAAGGAACAGAAAACTCTTTTTTAAAACCCTTTCAAAAATTTCCTAAATCAATTCTTATAGACCATAAAAATCAAAATGAATTACTAACAATAAGATCTTAGTCCTAAGTTTTTTATTCAATGGTTCTTAGTTGTTTTATTAGCTAGAAAAAGTTCACATGTAGACAATAATAAAACTAATGAGTGAGCCTAATATGCTTTCACTAGTAAAACCATTTAAAAATTCACATGCAATGTTATCTAGTCTGGCTTACCAAATATTTTCACATCAATAATTTACACTGAAAAGAGAGGAAATTATACAAAAAAAAAAACAACAATAATTCTGATTATATTACAAAACACAAACCAAATCTAAGTGTTTTGGAACTATTTAATACATCAACATAACAAAGAAGTCTGCTTCTTACAATACATCAACCCCACACCAAAGTAAATAACATTAAAACTAGACCTAGAAGGACTAAACACAAAAACCAACTCCATCAAATTAAAGTACATATAGGACATTAGTAGGAGTCAGGTTGTCAACGGTAGTTGATTGGTGTCAAAAACCTTATCTTTAACTCTTAAGTAACTCCTCACGTATATCCAAAGTGCACTTTGTCAAATTTGATGGTACCCCACACTGCTCCCTGTTCTCCAGCTACATAGCATGCCCCTTCGGAGTCTACAATCTACAAAGGATGAGATTCAATAAGAAACATATAGCTAGGAATTTAAGCACTAACCAAAGAAATAAAGTAATGTAATACCTTCTTCGACTCAGAGCAATCACGAGCAAAATGACCCAGCTCACCACAGTTGTAGCAGCTCATTTTGGTATTGTCCTTCTTACCACCATGCTTACCCCTCTTGCGCTTTTACCTATTCTTAGGTGCCAGAACATTCTCCTTAGATTTCTTATGATTCAGGCCCAAAGCCTTACATAAGTTGAATTCATCAACGCAAGCTTGACCTGAATATTTAGCAGCCCCAAAGCACTCATCTTCAAGTTTCAAGTGACACGTAATGTCATAAAAACTTTTATGTTTCTCATTATGAATCATCTCAGTTTTCATGTTCTCACATTCCTTAGGTTGATACTAAATTACTGCATGAACCTTATTCATCAGTTATTGGGTAACCTTCAACTTTAAGTGCATTTATCATGTTTGGTATCTCAATAAGGTGTTGCCTCACTGAATGATCTAGGAACATCTCAAAGGTGCAAAATTTTCCAATGAGACACCTCAATTCGGCAAAGAATCCCCTATATTTCTTTTTCAAAGCAACGAAGATTTCCCGAGCGGTGTTGACATGCCAAAAAATAGACGTGTAAATTAATTCTTTGCTCTAAAAATTATCGTATGAAATATAGTGGAAAGTAAAAGTCATTTCCCACATAGGATTGTAAATTAATTCAATTAAACACTTAATTGTTAAAATAAAAAATATAAATAATTAAACTAAATAATTTCTAAACTAAATTAAATTCAAAACAACCTAATAAACTAATTGGGGGTTTTTTTAAATGATTAGCTAAAAATTATGAATAATGAAAGACAACTAAAATATGATTCAAAATTGAATAAATTTTGTAACAATAATGAGAAAACTGGTCAAATGATCATTCTCCATCACTAGACATGAAATGATGAATCAATATCAAAATTATCCCCAAATTCCTAATAAAATTATCAACCGTAGATAATAATAAGCTCTATTACCCTAATCTTTCCTTAGTTTTTCATTAAGTAAAACAAGATCTTTACTTAATCTCTATCTATTAAATAACCTAGAATAAGCTCTCTAAATTTAATTTAATAGAAGTATTATGTTAAGAAAGATAGGTTGGTCCCAGAAACAAACGCATAAACTCGGTTCATTTATCTTGAGTTTTGTTCCATATAATAATCACACAAAAATATCCCATCACCAGTGATTACTAATTGCTAACATTGATTAGAAATTCAAGACAATTACGGATCAAGATTCCTAACCTAGCAATAGATAAATACCTTATTTCATTTGGTTAGCCACCCCGACTAAAATAAAATAATAATCGTAAACAACTTCTATGGAAGAACATAAATAATTTTATTAGAAATATGGATAATAATCTTTGAATATTCAATCACAAAATCATGTATAGGGCTTTGAAATCACCCTTAACCAAAAATAAAATTAGCTAGACATAATCCTAAAATTAAAAATAAAATAAATATTCAAAGACATGAAAGATGGGAATAATGAAGAATGAAAGTGAACAACAGTAATCTTGAAGAGTCTTATTTGCAGATGAATCTCCTTGATCACTAATAGCAGCTACGTTTTTCCCAATTTTCTCTTCTCTATTTTTTGTGTATAAGAAAAATCTGTTTTTCCTACAAGGCAAGGGCAGCCGGCCTTATATAGGCAAACTCCTAGAAAAGAAAAGGAAAGTACAATAATACTACTCATTCTAGGAAAAGGAAATACACTAAAATGGGAAATACTTCTACTACTAGGAAAACATAAAATAAGAAAGTAACTAAAAAGAAATATAACACAAAATAGGAAAAAATGTAGCACAAGTAAAACTGGTATATATATGGAGGCTCACAATATTCATTAGGTTTTTTTTTATTGCCCTCTCCAGCTATGCAAGCCGCGGCCCAAGAAAAGTATGTCGCGGCCTATGTCAATAGTCATCCCAAGCCAAACTCCAAGGAACAGACGGCTGCAACACGCAAAACCCATGCTGCGGCACGCGTCTTTCTTCGAATTCAGCTATTTTCTTTTGATAAAACGATGTCATCTCTCTCATTCTGACTCCGATTTTCGAATCGTTTGATCCTAGACGTTCCAAATCTTCTTGCCAATATTATTTTTTCATGCAAATATTATTTTTAAGCACCTATGACCTGAAAATACACCAAAAATATATGTGATTCCAAAAAACACAGTTTAAAGATAATTAAGTAAAAATGCAAGATTTAAACCTAATTTCCCATAAATAATATCAATAAATCACTAAGTATTAGTGTATTTTCAAGTACTCATCAGTTGTCATACTTCACATGCTCATATGAGAAATCATTTTACATATTACTCAGCATCACCGAGTGAGCAACACTATCATTCCTTTTCCGTGATGCATAAGCCTCATGATCTCTATCATTGTGAGTAGAAGTTCTTTGCTCAGGTTCACTCATGGTGTAGTTGATGACTTTTTTAAAAACTAGTGCTTCAAGGATGTACTGAACCTATTAGTGCCAAACTTCAAAGTTTTCACCATTCAGTTTTTCATCCTCATCCAACTCAATCTTTACAATCTTATGATTCGAAGCTATGGTCTAAATAACTATATGGAGACATATCATTAATTAAATACTAGCACACTCATAACCTTATTCACACACATTTATTTTGCGGCTAATTCAAATTAATTCGATGATAATTTTACTTAAGACACGAACTCGAAAGTTCGCTACGCTCCCAATCATCTCCCATGTACAAAAGTTCAATCATCATAAATTTAGTTCAATTGGCGCAAAATTTAAGTCCTAAGTGAGAATTCATCTCAACTCAACCAACCTAGAACTCGCACTCAGTTCATGTATATTAAATACATTATATAACATGAATATTGCATGATCGTGAACATAATAAATCATAAAACATTCTTGAATGAAATTTTTTTATTTCATTCATCATATAAACAAAAAAATAAAAATAAAACATGTACAGAAGAAAGACTTAAGTTCCACTTCATTAACTTAGATTCATTCATACAAAACACAAGATTCTAGCATTGTCTACAATTTTTCTTTCTTTTTCTGATTTATCTATTACTCGATTTCTTGTTTTAATCATCCAAGGACCCATCTATCCTACAAAAACTGAAAAGTCTCGCACTATAGAGATTTAGAATAACTGTGCTAATACAGAAGTATGCCTCATTCTTGAAAGAATACGTTCTTATGCCAATTCCAGCTCACTAGTGACCTTATAAATCTTTGGTCGTGCTTCAAAATAGTCTTCACGGTTTCCTATTCATCATTTGAAAGGACTCGAACAGGAATTAAGCCATAAGGCATTTAGAAACAGTGAGATCTTCAACTATTACTTTATCTAACTTCTTTGCCACTACATCTATGTTCAACTTCATTGTAGATTCTAGATCCTTTTACAATTAAAAAAACCCTAATATAAGTGACAAGTTCACTACATCTTAGAGTAATTAACATTTGTAGGTATATTAAAATTGATGCTCAATCAATTATTAAATTCATTTACATGAAAACATATATATGTGCATGTAATTTGGATTGAATTTCTATTTTAACTATAGAGAAAAAAAAAATCCAGGAGGTTTTGTGATCTCCCAGTGGATATTAACCACATTAAAAAAATTATACTCAAAAATAAGTTTGCCGCACTCAAATAATGCACAATCTTAATTTTAGAATTTTTTTTAAAAAATAAATAATTTTTTATTCAAAAATTAGTATTAAATAATCCATGAAAAATAATTTCTGGAAAAGTATAGAAAAATTAAAAATATTTTTTTGAATAAATTAAAAATTTTCGTGTTGACAAACCATCGGTCAGCCGTCGCCATGCACTACCACACGCCAGCGGGGGTTTGGATTTAAATAAACAGCATAAAAAAATAGAACACTCCACTCGTTGCGTTGGCGAGTGCAGGACACACACCACCATCCCAACGTCATATAGTGACAGGACCAGTGGCGGTCGCTTCGTCTCTGGTAGCTAGTCACGATAGTGGTCTTTGTGTCTCTGTTAGATCACTAGAAGTGGATGAGAGTGTGTTCACTCTCTTGTTGGCACGTGGGATATTATTCTGAAGGTTGTCTTCAACCTCCATACTTAGAAAAATGGCCAAAAATGACCAAAACTTTTGGGTCTCATATCTTTCTTTACATATATCTAAAAAATTTGTGCAATATACTGCTAGAAAGCTTACGAAAATTGTTTTCCAACGATATAAATCATGTATCAAGAAATGAAATGTGAAATTTATGACAAATTTTCAAAGTTTCGGGTCTTAAAGTTAGGGTTTCAATTTTCTCTCTCGTCTTTGAGAATTAGCAAACTATATTTTCCAAATTTCATCTGCATACTATAGACTATACTATTCTAGAAAATTATGGTATATAGTAAAGAAATAAACTATTTTCCATTTTTTACCATTAAAACTCCATTATTTCGGGTTTTATGAATTTACATGCATTTTCTATCAATTTGAAACATGCATTTATATTCACAGAGACTATATACATCCAAAGAACGTAAACACTTGCTCTAATACCAATGTTAAAATAGTTTTTCAGTGGAATATCGGGTACTTACCGATTCGACCCAAAATCTTCTTGTATCTTGGATTCCTCTTCGTGTCTTCTATCTTCAATCTCGCTGGAGGTCGTGTGTGTAATCACGAAATAAAAAAATACACTTGTTTTCACCACCAAGAGCCTTTTATTATCTATAAAGAAATAAGATAAAATTATCTCTCTTTTATCTCTTTATCTCTCAAGAATTCTTCTTTCCACAACTTTTTTTTTTTCATGTCATTTACATACATATATACTGCAGAGAGAGTTGGATATTTTTAGTTAAATAACCAAGAGATGCATGGATTCAACCAAGAGTTGCTTAGTTTAATCAATTTCTCTTGGTTCTAGATTAAATAGATGGGTGCCCAACCTGACCCAGATTTTCTATAAAAAAAACTAGTTATTTTTCTCGACAAGACAATCAACTATGTAAAATGGACAGTCGACTGTCCTCTTTTGAATTTGGACTGTCTAAATGAGCATTCGACTGTAAAATTCTCTATCTCTCTCACAGTCGACTGTCCATTGAACCATAGTCGACTGTCCAGTTTGTTTTCAAAACGGTCAGCTATAGAGATTTAGACAATCGACTGTCTAAATGGGCAGTCGACTATAAAACTCTTTGTCCCTTTCAAAGTCGACTGTCCATTGGCCACAGTCAAGTACCCATTTTGTTTCTCAAAATGGTCAGTTTCAGAGACTTAAACAGTCGATTATCAAGAATGCACAATCAATTGTCAGTTTTAGAAAACTTATATTTTAAATCAGTTTTTGATAGAAATGAATTTTCGATTGACCAAAAACATTTTCCAAAAGAGTTTTTGAGCCAAGATCGAGCTAAGAAGCTGAAGGAGAGATTTACATGTAAAGGTAAACTACCTTACTACCTTAGAATCTAAATTTGGTTTTTGATCTTCTTTTAAATGTCTCTCAAGTGTGATATCTTCTTCTCTATGCTTGAATTACATCTTGTCCTTGAGTTGAATGCTTAAGCTTATTGAAAAACACTAAAATGAAATTGTTAGCACAGTTAAAGCGTTGTTTGGTCATAATTAAAATCACCTAAGGGTCAACAAATTTTAATGATGAAAAAACAATATCAAATTGTGCAAACTATTTTATTTAAGTGTACAAAGACAACTCGTACTTGATACACTAAGCACTCAACCTTGGAACAAGATTGAAGAATAAGATTAGATAAGTTCAGGTGATCAGTATATTTGTAAATCTTCTTTCAAGTCTATAGCTTTATTAATGGATTAAGTTTATCACAAAATATTTTAACGAAAACATATTTGATTGGGTTTGTTTTTATAAAACAAAATGAAAACAGAAAAACAATGTTTCAGGTCATCTAATCGACTGAATGAAGTCCAGTTGACTAAATGATTCAATTCAGTCGACTGAATGAGGACAAATAATTCAACTCTATGATTGAGTCGACTGAATAAGTTATTTCGTCGACTGAATGGTTAAAAACCTAAAACAGAATTATATTGTTTCAGTCGACTGAACAAGCATCCAGTCGACTGAACGTTAAAAAATAACAACTATATTTTGAATTTCTGAACACCATTCAGAGCATTAAATGTTCCAAACCACTCTTCAACAGCCTTACTTTGTGAGTAACAACCATATTAGTTTGAGACTATATAAATCTATTGTAAATGAGCAAAAAAAAAAAAAAAAAAGCAATCCAAGAACATTGAATCCATTCTTGATCATTTATTACTCTTCAAAGCTTTCAAAATCATTTTTTAGCCATTCTTTAAAGCTTTGCTTCTTGAAAGAAAGGTAATCATCATCTTGTAAACACATTAATTGCTATCTCTTTTGTAATTTTCTACAATCAATTCCAATCATTGTAAAGAGAAAAAGTTGGTGTAACTCTTAGAGATGTTTTGGTTTTAAACATCTTCTTGTATACTTCTTTAATTGGAAGAGATCTGCGTAAGTTTTGTGCAATACTTGTGAAATTACTTGATTATTTCTAGTGGATAGCTTTAAATAGGTTCCTTGAAGAGAGTGGATGTAGGGTCGAAGAGATTATGATATTGCTGAACCACTATAAACAAGGTTTCAATATTCTTTTCCTTTACTCCTTTAATTTCAGCATTATATTCATTGTTGTGCTTGCTTAATTGATTAAAACTTGTTTGTTAATTGTAAAAAGTTTTAAAACCCAATTGACCTCCTCTTGGATTTGCACTTTGGTTTACAACACTAGTGCCATCAATCTAACTAATAATCCATTTCAACATTCAAAGACAAAACACATTGAAATTAGACATCATTTCATAAGAGATCACACCTAAAAAGGTGACATTAAACTTGAATTCATTAGCACTGAAAAACAATTAGTTGATATTTTCACTAAACTACTAAATAAAGATAGGTTTTGTATAATAAGAATGGAATTAGGAATGAGAAATTTTGCATGATTATTGATTGATTGTATTTTGGATTCCTACCTTTGAGTGAATGAAGATTAATTCTCACTTTGATGTTCTCTCACTTAAAAATGGTATAAAGTAATCCATTCTTGCAAAGGTTCTTTTTAGAGTTCAAAGTTTTTCAAAATTATGTCAACTTATTCGATTGGACCTTTCTGCAAAGTCGATTGGATGCATCTCTAGAAGTTTCTGCCTATCCATGTAGTCGATTGGACCATTCACCCAGTCGACTAGATGCTAAGCCCAAAAAATTCCTGAGAAGTTCATCCGATCGACTGGATAGAGGACCTAGTCCACTAGATACTCAAAATCCTACCTTTAAAACCCTAATTTTACCCATCCAGTCGACTAGATAAATTACCCAATCAACTGGATTCACGATATATAAATACTTATCTTCGACTTTTCACTTCACTTTCACCCTATTGGAAAACCACCTCTCAAGATGCCCTGGTGATGGTCTTCCAAACACCCAAGTCTAGAGTGACTTGTATAAAGAAAAGAACATAAGCAATTTGTTGAAGAGGTTCGACAATATGCCTACGTCCTCGTGAGCTCCTCCAAGCTCTCTGTACTAACTTATCAATGGAGTTCTTTACAATTAGCAACACCCTTCCAAGAACTCACAGGTTCTTGAAGAACAAAAGAAGAAGAAGAAAGTGATAAGAACTAACCTTGGAATTTTCCCAAGAAAATTCCCCTTACAAGCCCTTGAATCCATTTCTATTATACTCTCTCTTTCTAAACAACCAGCCTCTCTACATAATATCTCTTGAATTTAGTGTCTTTGTACTCTTACAATTGATCTCAATTCTAATCACAAGTTTTCACCAGTTATGTCACAATGATGCTAGGTGACCCTTTATATAGTGCACCAACTTCTTGTCCAATCTTGAGGGTCAATATCCACCCTTAGATCTAGAAGACTAATCATCTATAGCCCTTGATCAATCCTTAGAGATCCTATGCATTTTGAACATGTCTCACGAACCACTTAAAAAGCTGAAACATGTGTGCATTAGTGTGCCTGGCGCCACGGTCCAGGGCAAAGCACACTTCCTCAAACTTCTGGGCGTCGTGGCCTGGGGGAGGCTGAGCTGTTGCGCACACCTCCTCCAGGACTCCTCCCTTGTTGGGTGCCGCGGCGCTCACTGGTGCTGAACATGCTGATTTTATTCTTCCACCTTCTTATTTAAACCTCGGACAAAATACCAACAATCTCTACCTTTGTTCCTAAGCGTTTAAACCCGAGCCCATTGTGCAGAGAACTCAGGATCCAAACTCATCTTGAGTCATTATATCAATCGACTCCAATCCTAAGTAGTCCAAGGTAATGATTGAACTTACTTAGAGGTAGAACTTTAGTACCTAAATCCACTGGGTTTTCTTCCGTGGCTACCTTGTCCACATGGATGCTTCCTTTCGTAACATTTTCCCGAATGAAATGGTACTGAACATCCATGTGCTTTGTCCTCTCATGGAACACCGAATTCTTGCATAAATGCAATGCACTTTGGCTATCCGAATACACCACAACCTGCTCCTCTAGTACCTTCAACTCTTCCAACAACCCTTTGCACCACATAGCCTCCTTGATGGCTTCCGTAGCCGCTATGTACTTAGCCTCGGTTGTTGAGAGTGCTACCACCAGCTCCAACTGAGCCTTCCAACTTACACAACATCTATTTGAGTTGAAGAAGTAAGAAGTAATCAATCTCCTTTTATCCCGGTCTACTCCATAGTCCGAATCAGCATAACCCTCAAGGCAGATAGACTTACCCCTCTTCTTATAAACCAGTCCCACATTTGGGCTTCCCTTCAATTACCTTAGTAACCACTTCATCCTAAGCTAATGCTCCTTTCTGGGATTACTCATAAACCTACTGAGGACACTTATTGCATGAGCAATATCAGGTCTAGTGCTTACCATGGTGAACATTACAGAACTAATAAGTAGGGGACCTTTTCCATTTCCTTCTTCTCCTCATTCGATCTTGGACATTGATCACTGGAAAACTTGAAATAACTAGCAAGAGGAACCTTCACTAGTTTGCTATCTTCCATAGAGAACTTAGATATCATCTTCTTTATGTAGGAAGTTTGAAAGATCTTCAATCTGTTTCTCTCCCTTTCCCAGATGATACACATCCCAAGGATCTTCTGTGTATGGCCAAGATTCTTCATCTCAAACTCCTCACTGAGTTGAGTCTTCAATTTTCTTATCCTCTCCATGCTGTTCCTAACCAACAATATATCATCAACATAGATCAGGATGATCACTACTTCCTCCACCTTATGCCCCTTGTAATACAAGCACGAATCATAGTAGCTCCTCATGAAACCCAGGCTGGTTACAAAGGAATCAAACCTCTTATTTCATTGCCTAGGTGATTGCTTTAGGCTATATAGAGATTTTTTCAGTTGGCATACCAAATCTCCCTACCTTCCTTCCTCATAGCCTTTAGGTTGCCTCATGTAAATGGTCTCATCAAGCTCTCTATGTAAGAATGCTGTTTTCACATCTATTTTCTCGATTTCCCAATTGAATTGGACCACCAATGCTAACACTATCCTGATCGTATTGTATTTCACAACTAGTGAGAATATTTCGGTGAAGTCTATGCCTTCTCTTTGTGTGAACCCCTTCGCCACCAGCCTAGCTTTATACCGGACTTCATCCCCTGGAGTGTTCCCTTCTTTGAACTTGTAGATCCATCTATAATCCACAGCTCTCTGTTTTTCTGGTTTGGGCACCAATACCCAAGAGTTGTTCTTCCTCAAAAAATCCATCTCTTCCTCCATAGCTAGCTGCCACTTTGACGAATTCTTACACTCCATGGCATCCATGTAAGTTTCTGGTTTAACCATTCCTCCTTCTGTTCAAGGAGCTGCTACATTAGCATCCGCAAAACCATATCTCAAAGGTGGTCTAACCACCCTCATTTCCCGGTCCCTTGTGAGCTGGTAGTCATTCTGACTTGCTACATCAACCCCTTCTAGTTCAGCCTCCTCTTGATTTTCTTGAGCTTGGCCTTCATCAATGGGCTCTTCCTAGTCCGAACCCTCTTACTTTCCTTGCTCTACTTGAACCGAATTCTCTTTGATGCGATGCTCCACAAATTCCGGACTGGTTTGCTCACTAGCCCCTGCAGGGTTAGTTTTCTCCAAGTAGGGAAATAACAATTCATTAAAAATAACATCCCTACTTATTATTAGTTTCATTCCTTTTGGTTCTAAAGACCACAACCTATACCTCTTAACCCCATCACGATACCCTAGAAACACACATTTTCTAGACCTTGGGTTAAGTTTATCATCCTTTTGATGTGCATATGTAGCACATCCAAAAATCCTAAGGTTGTTCAACTCAGGGGGTTTTCCACTCCACATCTCCATGGGAGTCTTAAGGTCTAAAGCCCTAGAGGGTGATCTATTAACCAAGTATGCAGCTGTAGACACAGCTTCTCCCCAAAAATATTTTGATAAACCGGACCTAATTAATATGCACCTAACCTTTTCCATAAGGGTTCTATTCATCCTCTCAGCAAATTCATTTTGTTGAGGGGTTTTCACAACCATTCTATGTCTTGGAATGCCATTTAATTCACAGAATTTATCAAATTCCTTATTAAAAAAATTCTAAGCCATTATTGGTTCTTAACACCTTAACTACCCTGCCCATTTGAGTCTCCAGCAACTTTTTCCACACCACAAATTTATTCAAAGCATCCAATTTATTTTTAAGCAAATAAACCCAAACCATTCTTGAATAATCATCAATTAAACACAGAAAGTAACGATTACCTCCCTGTGTTGGTGTCCTTGCTGGTCCCCAAAGATCCTCATGGATGTAGTCAAGAATCTCTTTAGACTTGTGCACTCCGGTTTTGAAGTTAACTCGATGTTGCTTCCCAAGAATGCAACTCTCACAGAAATCCAATTTCTCTACTTTGTCACCAACAACTAGACCATTCTTGCTGAGAACTTGTAGCCCCTTTTCGCTCATATGTCCCAAGTGATTGTGCCAAAGTGCTGCCTTATCCATCTCAACCATCAAGTTTGCTACTTGATCCTTAATTTCTGTCTCACTGATCATCTCATAAAGTCCATATTTGATTGCTGCTTTGATCACTATCAAAGAACCTTTGGTTACCTTGATCTTTCCTCCCTCAGCTTTGTATGTATACCCCATGGAATCAAATTACCCCAATGAGATCAAATTCCTCCTCAAATCTGGGAGATACCTTACATTTCGCAGTAGCCTTGTGAATCCATCAAACATCCTCAACTGGATGTCTTCTATCCCCCTCACTTAGCAAGAATTGTCATTCCCCAAGAAAACCTTTCCATCATTGATCTCCTTGAAATTTTTGAACCATTCCTTATGAAGGCACATGTGATAAGTGCACCCGGAATCTAGAATCCATTTCTCGCTGCCTTGCCTCTTGCTCACATTTGAGCACATAACAAGAACATCATCTTGTTGTTCTCTTTTGGCAACCAAAGCCTCTCCATTGTTGGTATGGCTTCTCCCTCTCTCATCCCACAACCTCTTCTTACAATCTTTCTTGAAGTGACCCTCTTTGTTGCAGTAGAATCACCTTTTTCCTCCAGATCTTGGTTTGGAATGTGCTCTCCCATTGCTCTACCCTTTACCCTTTTGATTTCTCCCAGTAGTTTCCATGGTTGCTACTGCCATTCCGAGTTGCTAGCCTTCCTATTACGAATAGACCTTCCCCACTTGATGCCTCCTTACTCTTGGCTTTGAAATCATGAGCCCTTATAGCATTGACCACAATTTCTTTGGTTAGTGTATCTCTTCCATATTTAATTGCATTAATTAAACTATAAAAACAATCAAGAAGAGAATTTAATAACATAACAGCCACTTGTTCATCCGGGAATTTAATACTACAACTAGCCAAATCTTGAACTAGTTTATTAAAGATATCAAGATTATCTTACAACTCTTTATTAGGATCCATTTTAAAAGTAAATATTCTTTTAAGAAGATAAATCTTGTTAGGGAGAGTTTTTGTAAGAAACAACTCATCTAGTTTCTTCCATATGACAGCAGGATCTTCCAAGTCTCTGTACTCCTTTGTGACACTATCCGACATGTGTAGGAAGATGGTGTTGTATGCCATCTTCTTCATCTCAATCCGATGGTCCTCCATGATACTTACTGGAAAAGCATCATCCCGATCAAGTCCACCTTCTGTTGCATAAGAACAATATTGATCTTCTACTTCCACAGAGAAAAATCTCTCTTTCCATCAAACTTCTTAACAACGAAATTTGAACCCATCTTGCGTAGATGATCCCAGATTTGTGCAGCACCCACAAATGCTTTCCAACTTCTTCTAAACCTTAAGAACACGATCAAAGATTAATCTCAATACTATTCTTGAATCACCCTCAAGAACACGATCTGATCTTGATCTTTACTCCGTTCTTGAATCACCCAAGAAGTTTGTTGAGTTTTAAAACAATGGTGATAGGTATATAGTTCAAAGTGACCCTTGATGTCTTAAAATCAATTCTTAAAATACCTATTGAAGGCATTACCTGGTGTTATGATGGTTGGCCTAATGACTTTGATCCAGAGGTGGTTTACTGGGTAGTTAGGAGTGATTCCTTAAATGTATTTGAGACTCAAACTTATAACAATTATGCAGGGTTACCTTTAGAATATAGGATGATGAATTTGATCATAAGCTATTATGTCAATCCTAGACTAGGAAGCCAAGACTACCTTTCTAAGTTAGACATCCTTCTCCTTGGTGTTTGAAGACTAAAACCCCGTATAATCTTTACCCTTTGCTCTTATCCAATATGATTGAAGGTGCTAAGAGTAACTCAGGTGGGTTACCTTATGGGATACTCATTAGCATATTTTGGCCCATATTAAGGTTCCTCTCTATAAGGATGAGTCTTAAGATATAAGTTGGAAGGACTTTATTAATGTTTCCACCCTGGAGAGAATGAGATGTGACATCAAAGACAACATGGTTGTCCCTAAGCCTAGAAAGAAAGATCTTATAAGGTTTGAGGAGAGTGATGAGGAGGGTGATGGTCCAGACACTATTAAAGACGCTGAGATAGGTGGCTAAGAAACTACTAGTCAAGAGAACGTTAGCCAAGGTAGTCCAATAGTTGGTATGGGTATAACAAGTATTGGTGTTAATGATGATATATTTCAAGCCCTCATTGGACTTCAAGTTTTTCTCAATAGTATGAATACCAAAGTCAATTCTATTTTCTAAAACTTGAGGACATGGATTGATTCTGGCTTCCAGTCCATGAGGATGAACCTTGGTGTTTTGCGAGATGAATTCGAGGTGTTCAAGTCTCCCTCAGAGGGTTCCTTTGCTGAGATCCAGGATCTTAAGTTCGACCACTCCGATCCCGCTCCTTGATGTGCTTCAGCCCCTATTCCCTTATCTTTTCTTTCCTTTTACTACTTCTAAGACTTTTGTAAGTTACTTTGGTTTGGCTCATGGGAGCCTATTTTTATTTCATGGATGCTGAATATTTTCTAGATATTATTATCTCTTCTTTATGCATGTTTTTTTGGATACTGTGACTTGCTATTTCCCATTATGTTTGCTCTTTGTTATATATATTTTGAGGGCAAGCTAGCTTAGCTAATCCTTTTGGTGACGATATTAAAATAGGGAGAACAAGTTGCAAAGTTAAGGGGAGTGTTGACCCTCATCTAAATTTTAATAATGATAAAACACAACTCTAAGTGTACTAATAGTTTTATCTGAGTGTTTCAAACGATAAAAGCATACAGCCAAGAATCAAGATACAAGAACTCAACCTGCACCAGACACCAAGTCAAGACAGAAGATTTAGTATAGGCATAAGGTATTGAAACAAGTTGTAAATCTCACTTGTTCAGGTAACTAGCTTGTCCTATGGCTTTTTTTGAAAAAGTATTTTGACAAAACTATTTATTCAAACTCTTCTAAATAAAAAACATGAAAAATAGGGTTGCCAGTCGACTAACTACTTATTCCAGAAGACTGGGATATGGGACAGTATGTCCCCAGTCGACTGGTAAATTGGACAGTAAGTCCCCAGTCGACTGGTACTCTTCATAGCCCCAAAAGTGAGACTTTTTACTTGACCTAATTGACTGGTACTAGGACTTAGTCGACTGGTAATTCAAAAAATATGACCGTTGAGAGACCATATTTGAACATTTAAATGTATCAAAACATACCAAGTCAATACAAAATTGCCATATTAATTCAAGGCTATATAAACTCACTCCTATGAGCATTTGAGAAGAGAGGATTACACATTCAATCAAGTTTTTGCTCATTGATACACAAAAGCTTTGAAACGTTTATTGTTGAGCCATTCTTCAAACTTTACATTGAAAAAGTGATATTGTTCATTTGTACAAGCATTCATTGCTATCTCTTTACCATTTACTTTACAGTAACTCATATTTATTGTAAAAAGATTAACTTCCGAAAGGAAGAGATTAGCTTTCGAAAGGAAGGGATTAACTTCCGAGAGGAAGGGATTGTTTTTAAGGTTTATGCAACACTCGTGAAGTTGTACGACTAAAAGTTTTAGTGGATTATTTCAAGGAGGTTCCTTGAAGAGACTGGACGTAGGGTCAAAACGAATCCAATATTGTCGAACCACTATAAACTGAGTTTGAAATCTCTATTCCTTAAACTCTTTTTTTAAAGCACGTTACTTGTTTATACACTTGTGCATTTAAAAACCCAATTCACCTCCCTTTTGGATTGGAACCTCAGTCTACAATTGGTATCAGAGCCTTATTCTCAATTTTATGCTTAAAATCCTTGAGTTGATCCGATGGCATCAAATAGCTATTCTGAGGGATATTCCTACACTAGGCCTCCCTTGTTCAATGGCTCCAACTATAACTGTTGAAAAAATAGGATGAAAATCTTTGTCGAAGGATAAGATTATAATCTATGGAGAGTCATTGAGGAAAGACCTAGAATTCCTACAAAGTAAATAACTATTGGAGAAATCAATCATACAATGCATAAACTCAAAACTGAGTTCAATGATGAGGATTGTAGAATGATGTCTCTCAATAGTAGAGCCACAAGTATTTTACATTGTGCTTTATATATTTTAGAATACAAGAAAATTTTCACATGTGTTTCGGCTAAGAAGATTTGGGATAAACTACAAGTTATATATGAAGGAACTAGTGAGGTTAAAAAATCAAAAATCTATATGCTAGTATCCGAATATGAATTTTTTAAAATGTCTCCTAACAAAACAATTTCTCAAATGCACTCATGTTTCACAACTATTGTTAACGATTTGAAGCTTCTTGGTAGGAACATTGAGGAGTTTGAACTAACAAGAAAAATCTTAAGATCTATGCCACCTACTTGGAAACCAAAGAAGACAGTCATTCAGGAGGCCAAAGATCTCGATAAACTTGATGACAAAACATTTCTTGGGTCATTATTGACATATTAGATGGAAGAAATGAATCTCATTGTCAATGATGATGAGAAGAAGAAAAAGATGATTACTCTCAAAGCCTCTACGAGCAACAAAGAAGAAGAAACGGAAGAAGAGGTGGAGAGCAGCGAAGAAGATAGCGAGATGGCTTTAATCACCAAACGATTTCATAGATTCTTGAAGAAAAGCAAGAAACCATACACAAAGGATCCCACTTCAAAAAGGGAACCATTTGTGTGTTATGGATGCAAGAAGCCCGATCACATCAAGACCGATTGTACAGCTACAAGCAAACCATACAAGAGCTTCAAAAAGAAAGCTATGATTGCAACCACTGGGAGTGATGACAAACAAGAAGACTCCTCAGATAAAGAGATCGGATATGAGGAAATTGCCAACCTATGTCTTATGGCAATCGATGATGAAAATGAGGTATCGACTTTTCCCTCTTCAAAAAATAACATTGTTAGTAGTAGTGAAGAATTGATAGAAGTCATAAATGAAATGCATGAAGAATTGAAGAAATTCGATTCTAGGAACTCAACTCTTAAGAAAGAGGTGTCATCTCTTTCTAAAGAGATGATAAGTCTAAAAGAAGAAAAAGATAAACTATCTTCATTGCTTTATGATTCTTCTCAAGATTTTCTTAAAGATGAAAATGAAAACTTAAAGAATAAGATATTAGAATTGAATGGCACAATATCTAGACTCATGCTTGGAAAAGAAAAGCTTGATGAAGTGCTATCTTGCTAAAGATTAAGTGGAGGAAAATCCAGGTTAGGATATTCTCCATTAGGCAAGCAAAAATCAAAAGAGAGCTTATTCATGAAAGCATCATGTGTGAATGAAGCCTCTACTTCAAAGACCACTAGCAAGGTCAAAATCATTCCCTCAATGAATGCTAGTAGGTCTAGAAATACTAATTCTAATGCATATACAACAATGAAACATCCTAGAAATACTCATACTTATATGTATGCTCATTCAAGAAATGCTTATACACATCCTAGGAGTAACCATCATATGCATCCTAGAAATAACATGCATACTCAAGACTTACACACTGCACAAGAATATCCTAGGAATTACTATCATTGTTATTCTAGAAATGATGTGCATATTCATAATAATGCAAGCAAGTATCCTAGAAATCATCATTATATATTTTCTAGAAATGACATGCATATTCCTCACAATAGAAACATATATCCTAGGAACTATTATCCAAAGAATTATAGACATGCACAACTAAGTCATCCTAGAAATTTCAATAACTACTATCCCAGGATTGTGCATCATCAATATGTCTATTGAACACCATATGTTGTTAATAAAGTATGGGTCCCAAAAGGAACCGTATTTTCAAGGACTAACCCTAAAGGACCTAAGAACTTTTGGATACCTAAAAATGCAATTATGTATCCTTATGTGATGTAGATATGTCTTCACACTAAGAAAAAAGGTAATTGTTGGTTACTTTATAGTGGTGCTCAAAGCACATGACCAGTGACAAAAGTGTATTCAATGAGCTAACTCTAAGAGATGGCGGATATGTCACCATTGGAGACAACACAAAAATAAAGATCATCGGGCATGGAAAAGTTGGTAATGATTCCTCAACTATAGATAATGTATTGCTAGTACAAGGCCTTAAGCCAAATCTACTAAGTATTAGTCAACTATGTGACAAAGGCAACAAAGTCATATTTGAAACCTCTCATTGTCTAGTTATAGACATCAAGAGTAACAAGATCAAGTTTGTTGGCCATAAACATGAAAATGTCTATATAGTTGATTTAAAATCCTTGCATTCTGAAAATGAAAAATATTTTCCTGCATTTAGTGAAAATCCATGGCTATGGCATAGAAGGCTTGGTCATATGAACATGAATTTGCTTAAAATCATTTCAAGAAAAGATTTAGTCATTGGACTACCCAAAATCAAATTTGAAAAAGATAAAGTATATGATGCTTGTCAAATAGGAAAACAAACTAGAATTTCTTTTAAATCAAAAAATGTAGTCTCAACTACTAGACCATTGGAACTTTTGCATATGGACTTATTTGGTCCAATAAGTACCATTAGTCTAGGTGGCCATCAATGTGCTCTTGTTATTGTTGATGACTATTCAAGATATACCTTTGTTATCTTTATTGCCTACAAGGATGAAACTTTCAAAGGATTTGAAAACTTTTTCAAAAAGGTTCAAAATGAAAAAGGAATTTTTATTTCAAGCATTAGAAGTGATCATGGAAAAAAATTTGAGAACCAAAGCTTTCCAAAATATTGTGATGAAAATAGAATTGATCACAACATTTCAGCTCCTAGAACTCCTCAACAAAATGGAGTTATTGAGAGGAAAAATAGAGTTCTAGAAGAATTTGCAAGAACAATGCTTTGTGGAAATAGCTTACCAAAATACTTTTGGATGGAAGCGGTAAACACTTCGTGCTATATCTTGAATAGAATTTTAATTAGGCCAATGCTTGACAAAACTCCGTATGAATTATGGAAAGGTAGAAAGCCTAAGATCTCCTATTTTCATACCTTTGGTTGTAAATGCTTCATCCTAAATAACAATAAAACTAACTTGGGTAAATTTGAATCTAAGACCGATGAAGGGATATTCTTAGGATATTTAACCTCTAGTAAGGCTTATAGAGTCTTCAATAAGAGAACTCTAGTAGTAAAAGAATCCGTACATGTAATCCTTGATGAGTCTAACCTAATTAGTAGTGGAGAAGTTTCTTTCAATGATGATGCAGATTTCATTCCAAGAATGGAGACACCTACTCCCATTGTTGACCCAAAGGAGAGCCCACCTTAAACGAATCAAGAAATGGAAACTCTCAAATTGGACCAACCATCTACAAGTCAACAAGAGGATAGTCTTCCCAAGGATTGGAGGTATATAACTTATCACCCAATCGATCAAGTGATTGGTGTTCCTTCACAAGGGGTAAGAACTCGTTCCTCTATTAGAAACATTTGCAAGTATGTAGCCTATTTATCTCAAGTAAAACCTAAAACATTTTTAGAAGCAAAAGGATAATGATTGGATAATTTCCATGCAAGAAGAAATAGATCAATTTGAAAGAAACAATGTATGAAATCTAGTTCCTAGACCAAAGAATCATGCAATAATAGGAGCTAAATGGGTTTTTAGAAATAGGATGGATGAAAATGGAACAGTGACTAGAAACAAGACAAGACTAGTTGCTAAGAGATATAATCAAGAAGAAGGAATAGATTTTGATGAGATCTATGCTCCTATAGCAAGATTAGAAGCTATTCGAATGTTATTAGCCTTTGTATGCTTTAATAAGTTTAAATTATTTCAAATGGATGTAAAGAGTGCCTTCTTAAATGGCTTCATAGAAGAAGAGGTATACATTGAGAAACCACTTGGATTTGAGAATCCTAGTATTCCAAATCATATCTACAAGCTTTCTAAAGCTATATATAGGTTGAAGCAAGCTCTAAGAGCATGGTATGAAAGACTAAGTAAATTTTTGATTGACAATAATTTTATAAGACGAAAAGTAGACACAACTCTCTTCACAAAAACTCACATAAATGACACTCTATTAGTTCAAATATATGTTGATGATGTTATCTTTGGTGCTACTAACGAATCTATATGTTAAGAGTTTGCCAAGTGCATGCAAGGTGGATTGGAAATGAGCATGATAGGAGAGCTTACCTACTTCCTTGGACTTCAAATCAAATAACTGAGAGGAGGCATATTCATCAATCAATCAAAATACACTAAGGATCTACTAAAGAGGTTCGGGATGGAAACAAATAATACAAGTAATATGCTATAAATAAAGAGTTTAAGGAAAGAGGATGCAAACACAGTTTATAGTAGTTCAGCAATATCGGATTCGTTCCAACCCTACGTCCACTCTCTTCAAGGAACTCCTTGAAGTAATCCACTAAGAAATCTTAGTCGCACAACTTAGCCGGGTGTTGCACAAACCGTACATAAGCAACTTACAGGTGTTTCTTAAACCGAACAATCCTCTTCCTTTCGGAAGTTTCCCCTTCCTCTCGGAAGTAATCCCTTTACAAAAGATGTTGTAAAGTAAAAGGTAGAGAGACAGCAAATGAAAGCTTATTACAACAGAAATGTCTCTCTTTCAAAGTAAAGCTTGAAGAATGGCTCAATAAGAATATTTCAAAGCTTTTTGTGTTTCAAGAGTATAAAAACTTGATTGTGTGAGATCAACTCTCTTTGAATGTATACAACTTGTTATTGAATGCTTAAATGAATGGGTTTATATAGCAATCAATTAATATGGCCGTTAGCACTTTAATTTGAAAAAGATTTGCTTTAAAACGTTCAGATTTGGAGTCCAATGGTCATATTTTTGAAATACCAGTCGACTAGGTCGTGATACCAGTCGATTGGGTTCACTTGAAAAAATCATGTTTTCAGACCTTCTAGGTATCCAGTCGACTGGTATGTTTCATCTAGTCGACCGGGGAATTTCTGTCCATTTTACCAGATGACTAGGTTGATTCATCCAGTCGACTGGGTTGATTCATCCAGTCGACTGGGGACTTACTATCCATTTTACCAGTCGACTGGGTTGATTCATCCAGTTGACTGGGGACCTTCTGTCCCATATACCAGTCGACTGGTATATATACCCAGTCGACTAGGTTGTCTACCAACCCAGTTTTTCTTCTGTTTTTCATTAAAAACATTTGTTTTAAAATCAACGGTTTTAGAAAACCTTTTATTTTCGAGCCATTGAATAAGCTAATACAATGTATAAGTGAGACTTACATTGGTTCTAAACCTTAAGACCTATACTAGATCTTCAGTCTTCACTTGATACTTGATTTGATTCGAGTTCTTGCACTTTGTTCCTTGGTTGAATGCGTTTGATCCTTAATACAACTTAGCTTTAAACTTGTTAGTAAAATAACAATTGTGTTTTTCAATCATTAAAATACGGGTGAGGGTCAACAATCTCCCCCTTTTTGATGATGACAAAACTAATAATGTGAAAACAGTTTTAAAAGCTAAGTGATAGGATTTTACAAAAATTTGGACAGAGTCTCCTCTGTTTTTCGAGTAAAACCACCCTGTAAACAAGTAAACACAGTGTATATTTATTTTAACCAATCCATAATCAAACTCAACCAATCAATAAACATTTTTATAAGGCTATGGAGCAATGCTCCCCCTAAATCTATGCATTGGTTGTGTTCACTTAGATTTTCTCGTTTTTCTCATTTTTCTCCCCTATTTTGACAATAGCAATCAAAGGGAGCATAAAATGAAAAATAAGCTAATTAACTAATACAGTCATCTAGAGTATAAGAAATTGAACTTGTACACGAAAATATGGCTTCATTCGGAGATTAGAAGCCTTCCCGGGAAGAACCGGAAGTTTTCATACAAGCGTTATCAGTTTCATAGTATTTTCGTGAATAAAAACAGTTTGATATTATGCAAACATATCACACATAATGTAAATAGATATATGAAATATGGCTAATAGAAACACAACATCATATATAAAAAGTCAATACATAAACGGGCTTCATAGAGCCATAACTAAGACAAAATAATACAAGATATGTCCGTGCTATGTGATAAGAGCTGGAAAAACACTAAGTACATAATAAAGACTATACTCAAGGTGCGGGAGAGTCCGAGCCATCACGAAGAAGTTCCCTAATCTCAGCTAGGGAACCTTTGGTGTGCTATCGATGTAACTCGAAGTCGTCCCGTAGGTGGTCGATGGAGGAGCTCAATCTCTGGTACTCAGACTGCATGGACTGGAAACCGAACTCCATCGTCATCTGAAGGCTCGTGATAGCTCGTAGGATGTCATCATATCCAGCCTGACCAGTACTAGAGGCACCAATGGGAGGTGCTCGGGTATCCGTTTCCATTTCAGCAGCAACATCCTCATCACTGTCGCTCGCATCCTCTTGGATCCTCAGGCGCTTTCCGGCCTTCGGATAGAGGAACCCATTATGAACACTACATCCCATCTTCTTCAGTGATGAAATGTTGATGATGTCTGTCAATCCGATATCCTGAGCCTCGGAGGCAGGCAAAGGTACCCGGAAGTGCTGGAGGATGAGCGTAATGAACATCCCATAAGGAAGACACCCGGAGTCGTTTGCTTCGCCGTTTATCATGTTGGCGAGCAGCAGAGGATATATATTGAAGTGGTGCCCAGATTTAAGGCACCAAATCAATACCGTATCTATTTTAGATAGATACCCTCGACTCCCGAGTCTCGGGTGGATGGTCCAACTGACAATCAGCTGAAACATCTTTGAGTCGAGGGGCATGTCACTACATGTGTGAAATGTAGTGTGTCTGTACACATAGTTAGGGTCTCCCCTGACTATCCAACAAGCCTCCTCTACCTCAAAGTTGTCTGGCCATCCATCCAGACTCCATTGAATCCCCTTTACTGGGATTCTTAGAAGGCTCATCAAGAGGTCAGTGTTGACCTCAAACTCCACACCGCTGACTCTGGTTCTGAATCTCAGAGCCAGAGGACTGGGTTTCACCAAGTTCGCGTAGAACTGGTGAATCAGTCGCGAGTAATATTTCTCATGAATTCTGACTAGTGGGGTCAGATTTATTGCCTCAAAGGCTGGCAGAATATCGAAATTGCCATGGCGAATAAAGTCAAAATCAACGACTCTACCCGTCATGATTTTCTTGTGATGGATTATCGAGTTATACCTTGTATGTGCCGTCGGACTATAAAAGAGAGTCTCCTCCAACTCTGTTCTGGGCTCATTGCTAGATAAGCCTGTTGCTCCCTTTCTTTTCGACTCCGATGCCGAAGGTTTTGAAGACCTTGGCTTTTTAGGGGCATTTGGGCCACTCGTGGTGAATTTTACACGGATCTTATTGCTCATTTTGAAGAAAAAAGAGTTTTTGGGGAAAAAGGTTTTGGTGAAAATGAGAGATTTTAACCGTAGAAAGTCAAAAATCTCTTTGTAGATGAGTAGATCAGTGTTTTTAGATGAAGTTTGGATGGTTTTTGAATCAAAAGGGTGAATTTTTCTAGAGAGAGAAAACAAGGGTGCTCGAAAATGGCATAAAAAATCAGAAAAATGAACAGTCCCTTATATAGAATCGCGATACCAGTCGACTGGGTCGAGTTACCAGTCGACTGGGTCCCTTTGAAAAGATGAACAGTTTGCATACCAGTCGACTGGGTAAATGTACCAGTCGACTGGATAAACTGGCAGTCAATTACCAGTCGACTGGGCTACCTTTACCAGTCGACTGGAGGACAAAGGGTTTTTCAAAAATTGGCTCCAAACAGGGATTCGATCTAATAGTCGACTGGAGAAGATTTACCAATCGTCTAGAATATTTGGCAGAGAGTTACCAGTCGACTGGGCCAAAATTACCAGTCGACTTGAAGATCTGGCAGAGACTTACCAGTCCACTGGGTCACGTGTACCAGTCGACTGGACCCTTAGTAAAATTTCCAGTCTTGGATTTTTAGCACGAATTTGTTTATCTATGACATTTTTGAGTGAGGGAAATAATTAAACAAGGATTAATACTCTTTCACTCAATGTCAAACATGCAAATGATGAAATGAGATACAATCAAACATTCAGTTTATCAAAATCAAGCAATCCCATCAACATTCTAATCTTACAAAAACTAGCTTCACTTAGGGGTTTTGTAAGAATATCAGCTATTTGATCTTCTGAAGGTATGAATTCTAATCTTATATCACCTTTTTGAGCATGGTCTCTTAGGAAATGATGTCTAATCTCTATATGCTTGGTTCTAGAGTGCTGAATAGGATTTTTGGTTAGGTTGATAGCACTAGTATTATCACAAAATATAGGAATATTTTTTAGGTTCATGCCATAGTCTTCTAGTTGTTGTTTCATCCATAATACTTGGGCACAACAACTTTCGGCTGCAACGTATTCCACCTCGGCGGTTGATAGTGCAACGAAATTTTGTTTCTTGGAAAACCAAGAGATTAATATAGCTCCTAAGAATTGGCATGTACCACTTGTGTTTTTTCTATCTAACCTACATCCAGCAAAATCAGCATCTGAATAACCTACTAGCTCAAAAGATGAATCTTTAGAGTACCATAATCCTATGGTTTAGGTTCCTTGTAGATATCTAAGGATTCTTTTTACTGCAACTACATGTGATTCCTTAGGATTAGCCTGAAATCTAGCACACATGCATACACTAAACATTATATCAGGTCTACTTGCAGTTAAATAAAGTAAAGCACATATCATGCTTCTATAATACTTAGTATCTACCGGTTTACCTCCTTCATCAAGATCAAGCTTTGTAGATGTGCTCATTGGCGTTCCAAGTGGCTTTGAGCTTTCCATCCTGAACCTCTTTAGTAGGTCCTTGATGTACTTCTGTTGATTGATGAAGATGCCTCCTTTTAGTTGCTTGATTTGAAGTCCAAGGAAGTAGGTAAGTTCTCCCATCATGCTCATTTCAAATTCACCTTGCATGCACTTTACAAACTCTTGACACATAGATTCATTAGTAGCACCAAATATAATATCATCAACATATATTTGAACTATCAAAGAGTCATTTTTGTGAGTTTTTGTGAAGAGAGTTGTGTCTATTCTACCTCTTACAAAATCATTGTCAATCAAAAATTTACTTAGTCTTTCATACCATGCTCTTGGAGCTTGCTTCAACCCATATAGAGCTTTAGAAAGTTTGTAGACATGATTTGGAAGACTAGGATTTTCAAATCCAATAGGTTGCTCAACATAAACCTCTTCTTCTATAAAGCCATTTAAAAAGGCACTTTTCACATCCATTTGAAATAGCTTGAATTTATTAAAGCATGCAAAGGCTAATAACATTCGAATAGCTTCTAATCTAGCTACAGGAGCATAGGTTTCATCAAAGTCTATTCCTTCTTGTTGATTATATCCCTTTGCAACTAGTCTAGCCTTATTTCTAGTTACTATACCATTTTCATCCATTTTATTTCTATATACCCATTTAGTTCCAATTATTGAATGATCTTTAGGTCTTGGAACTAGTTTCCAAACATTGTTTCTCTCAAATTGATTTATCTCTTCCTGCATTGCAATTATCCAATCATTATCTTTTTCAGCTTCTATAAATGTCTTAGGTTCTACTTGAGACAAATAAGCTACAAAATTGCAAATATTTCTAATGGAAGAGCGAGTTCTTACCCCTTGTGAAGGATCACCAATCACTTGATCAATTGGATGATAATTTACATACCTCCAGTCTTTGGGTAGACTTTCCTCTTGTTGGTTTGAGGATGATTGGTCCAAATTGGGAGTTTTCATCTCTTCATTTGCTTGAGGTGAACTCTCTTTTGGGTCAACAATGGGAGTAGGAGTTTCCATTCTTGGAATAAAATTTGCATCATCTTTAAAGAAAACTTCTCTACTACTCATTGGATTAGATTCATCAATAGTTATATGCACAGATTCTTCTACCACTAGAGTTCTCTTATTGAAAACTCTATAAGTTTTACTAGTAGTTGAATATCCTAAAAATATTCCTTCATCGGTCTTGGAATCAAATTTACCCAAGTTAGTTTTATTGTTATTTAAGATGAAGCATTTACTACCAAAAGCACGAAAATAGGAAATATTGGGCTTTCTCCCTTTCCATAGTTCATATGGAGTTTTATCAAGCAGAGACCTTATCAAAATTCTATTTAACATATAGCAAGAAGTATTCACGGCTTCAGCCCAAAAGTATTTTGGTAAACTATTTTCACAAAGCATAGTTCTTGAAAATTCTTCTAGAACTCTATTTTTCATCTCAACAACTCCAATTTATTGAGGAGTTCTAGGAGCTGAAAAGTTGTGATTAATTCCATTTTCATCACAAAATTTTGAAAAGCTTTGATTTTCAAATTCTTTGCCATGATCACTTCTTATGCTTGAAATACAAATTCCTTTTTCATTTTGTACCTTTTTGCAAAACTTTTCAAATCCTTTGAAAGCTTCATCCTTGTAAGCAATAAAAATAACAAAGGTATATCTTGAATAGTCATCAACAATAACAAGAGCATATTGATGGCCACCTAGACTATTGGTACTAATTGGACCAAATAAGTCCATATGCAAAAGTTCCAATGGTCTAGTAGTTGAGACTATATTTTTTGCTTTAAAAGAAATCCTAGTTTGTTTTCCCATTTGACAAGCATTGCATACTTTGTCTTTTTCAAAATTGATTTTAGGAAGACCAATAACTAAATATTTTCTTGAAACAATTTTTAGCAAGTTAATGTTTACATGACCAAGCCTTCTATACCATAGCCATGGATTTTCACTGAAAGCAGGAAAACATTTTTCATTTTCAAAATGCAAGGATTTCAAATAAACTATATAGACATTTTCATGTCTATGGCCAATGAATTTGATCTTGTTACTCTTGATGTCTATAACTAGACAATGAGAGGTCTCAAATGTGACTTAGTATCCTTTGTCACATAACTGACTAATGCTAAGTAAATTTGGCTTAAGGCCTTGTACTAGCAATACATTATCTAAGGTTGAGAAATCATTACTGACTTTTCCATGCCCGATGATCTTTATTTTAGTATTGTCTCCAATGGTCACAAGTCCACTATCTCTTAGAGTTAGCTCCTTGAATACGCTTTTATCACCGGTCATGTGCTTCGAGCATCCGCTATCAAGGTACCAATAGTTACCTTTCTCCTTGGTATGGAGGCAAATCTACATCACACAAGGATATACGATAGCACTTTTAGGTACCCAAAATTTCTTGGGTCCTTCGGGGTTAGTCCTAGAAAACACGGTTCCTTTTGGAACCCAAACTTTCTTAACAGTATATGGTGATCTATGGACATATTGATGATGCACAATCCTAGCATGATAGTCATAGAAATTTTTAGGATATCTTACATGTGTATTCCTATTTTCCTTAGGATAGTAGTTCCTAGGATGCATGTTTCTATGGTGAGGAATATGAAAATGCATGTCATTTCCATAAAAAGTATGATGATGCATTCTAGGATACATGCTAGCATTATTTTGTGTGTGCATATTGTTTCTAGGATAACCATGATGGTAATTCCTAGGATGAGCATGAGCAGAATGCATTCTTTGATTATACACATTGTTCCTAGATTGAGCATGATAATTATTTCTAGGATGTGTATAAGCATTTCTAGAATGAGCATACATATAAGCATGAGTATTTCTAGGATGCTTCAATTTAGTATGAACATTTAAATTTCTAGACTTCCTAGCATTCATCGAGGGAGTGCTCTTAACCTTGCTAGGAGCTTTTGAAGTAGAGGCTTCATCTACACAAGAGGCTTTCATGAATAAGCTCTCTTTTGATTTTTGCTTTCCCAATGGAGAATATCCTAAAACAGATTTTCCTCCACTTGATCTTTGGGAAGAAAGCACTTCATTAAGTTTATCTTTACCAAGCATAAGTCTTGATATAGTGCTATTTAATTCAGAAATTTTATTTTTCAAATTCTTATTTTCATCTTTGAGAAAATCTTGAGAAGAATCATATAATAAAGATGATAGTTTTTCTTTCTCTTCTCTTAGATTTATCATCTCTTTAGAGAGAGATGATACCTCTTTCTTAAGAACAGAATTTCTAGAATCAAATTTCTTTAATTCTTCATGCATTTCATTTATTACTTCTAGCAGTTCTTCACTACTAGTAACAATATTATTCTTAGCAGAAGGAGAAGATGTTACCTCATTTTCATCGTCGATTGCCATCAAACAAAGGTTGGCAATTTCCTCGTATCCGATTTCTTTGTCTGATGACTCATCTTCTTCGTCATCACTCCAGGTAGTTGCTACCATGGCTTTCTTTTTGAAGCCCTTGTATGGTTTGTTTGAAACTAGACAATCAGCTCTAATGTGACCGGGCTTCTTACAGCCATAGCACATAAGCGGTTCCCTTTTCGGAGTGAGATCCTTTGTGTAAGGTTTCTTGCATTTCTTCAAGAACCTATGGAATCGTCTGGTGATTAAGGCCATTTCACCATCCTCTTCACTGCTGTCTGTTTCTTGTTCTAATTCCTTTTCTTTGTTGCTCGTAGAAGCTTTGAGAGCGATTTGTTTTTTCTTCTTCTCATCATCATTGACGATGGGAGTCATTTCTTCCATCTCATATGTCAATAATGACCCAAGCAGTGTCTCAACATCAAGCTTGTCAAGATTTTTGGCCTCCTGTATGGCTGTCCTCTTTGGTTTCCATTCTGGTGGCAGAGATCTCAAGATTTTTTTGGTTAGTTCAACCTCCTCAATATTCTTACCAAGCAGTTTTAAACCATTTATATTAGTGGTGAACCGTGAGTGCATTTCAGAAATAGTTTCGTTAGGAGACATTTTAAATGATTCATACTCAGAAATTAGCATGTAAATTTTAGACTTTTTTACTTCACTAGTTCCTTCATATGTGACTTGTAATTTGTCCCATATTTCTTTAGCAAAAACGCATGCAGATATTTTATTATATTCAGAAATATCTAATGCACAATGTAACATGCTTGTTGCTCTGCTATTGAGAGACATTGTTTTACAATCCTCGTCAGTGAACTCAGTTTTGAGTTTAGGCATTTTATGAAGAGTCTCTCCAATAACTATTTCTTTTGAAGGAATTCTAGGTCCTTCTTCTATGATTCTCCATAGATTGTAATCTTGTCCTTCGACAAAGATTTTCATTTTATTTTTTCAATAGTTATAATTTGAGCCATTGAACAAAGGTGGTCTAGTATAAGAGTGTCCCTCAGAGTAGCTATTTGCTACCATTGGATCAACTCAAGGATTTTAAGTCTAAATAAGGGAATGAAGCTCTGATACCAATTGTAGATCGAGGTTTCAACCCAAGATGGGGGGTGAATTGGGTTTTTAAAACTTTTTGCGGAATCAATACAAGTTTATAAAAACGAATAAGCAGCAAACAAATAATACAATTAACATGCTGTAAATAAAGAGTTTAAGGAAAGAGGATGCAAACACAGTTTATAGTGGTTCGGCAATATCGGATTCGTTCCGACCCTACGTCCACTCTCTTCAAGGAACTCCTTGAAGTAATCCACTAAGAAATCTTAGTCGCATAACTTAGCCGGGTGTTGCACAAACCGTACACAAGCAACTTACAGGTGTTACTTAAACCGAACAATCCTCTTCCTTTCGGAAGTTTCCCCTTCATCTCGGAAGTAATCCCTTTACAAAAGATGTTGTAAAGTAAAAGGTAGAGAGACAGCAAATGAAAGCTTATTACAACAGAAACGTCTATCTTTCAAAGTAAAGCTTGAAAAATAGCTCAATAAGAATATTTCAAAGCTTTTTGTGTTTCAAGAGTATAAAAACTTGATTGTGTGAGATCAACTCTTTTTGAATGTATGCAACTTGTTATTGAATGCTTAAATGAATGGGTTTATATAGAAATCAATTAATATGGCCGTTAGCACTTTAATTTGAAAAAGATTTGCTTTAAAACGTTCAGATTTGGAGTCGAACGGTCATATTTTTGAAATACCAGTCGACTGGGTCGTGATACCAGTCGACTGGGTTCACTTGAAAAAAATCATGTTTTCAGACCTTCTAGGTATCCAGTCGACTGGTATATTTCATCGAGTCGACTTGGGAATTTTTGTCCATTTTACCAGACGACTGGGTTGATTCATCCAGTCGACTGAGGACTTACTGTCCATTTTACCAGTCGACTGGGTTGATTCATCCAATTGACTAGGGACCTTCTGTCCCATATACCAGTCGACTGGTATATGTACCCAGTCGACTGGGTTGTCTACCAACCCAGTTTTTCTTCTGTTTTTCATTAAAAACATTTGTTTTAAAATCAACAGTTTTAGAAAACCTTTTGTGTTCGAGCCATTGAACAAGCTAATACAATATATAAGTGAGACTTACATTGGTTCTAAACCTTAAGACCTATACTAGATCTTCAGTCTTCACTTGATACTTGATTTGGTTCGAGTTCTTGCACTTTGTTCCTTGGTTGAATGCGTTTGATCCTTAATACAACTTAGCTTTAAACTTGTTAGTAAAATAACAGTTGTGTTTTGCCATCATTAAAATACGGGCGAGGGTCAACAAATAGTCTCTTTAGATTTTTTCAGTTTTCACACCATTTTTGAAACCTTAAGCTTTCTCTCTCTAAAATATCTCTTCATTTTGACCAAAAACTCCTCAAAACACTTCATACACACCTTGATCTACACCTCCATACCATTTATTTCAACTTTCTAGTGTTGAAATCTCAAATTTCCACCAAAATCTCCCTTTATCCCAAAAACACTTTTCCTCCAAAATATCCGAAAGAATCCGCATTAAGACCATAGTTAGGGGACCTCACACGCCTACTAGGCCAAGGTACACCAAGTCTACGGCTTCAGACTTAAAAGGAAAGGGTTTAGCAGGCTCCTCAAGTAAGAAGGTGAGAACGGAGCTCGACGACTCCCTGTTCTCAAGCCCGACAGCAAAAGAAAGGTATACATCTGTTATTCATCATAAAAAGATCATGATGGGTAAATTCGTTGACTTCGAATCTATTCGTCATGGTAACTTTGATGTTTTACCTGCTTTTAATGCAATAAACTTAACCTCACTGGTCAAGATTCACCATAAATTTTACCCGAGACTGATTCACCAGTTCTATGCAAACTTGGTGAAACCCAGTCCATTGGCTCTACGGTTCAGAACAAGTGTAATGGGTGTGGAGTTCGAGGTCAACACTGACCTCTTGATGAGTATCCTAAGGATCCCTATAGGAAGGATCCAATAAAGTCTGGATGGATGACTAGACAACTTCGATTATGATTAATCATGTCAGATAGTTAGGGGTGACCCTAACTATGTCTTTAGACCCACTACATTTCACACATATAGTGACATGCTCCTTGACTCGAAGTTGTTCAATCTCATTATGAGTTAGATCATCCATCCATCCTAGACTCGAGAGTCGGGGATATCTATCAAAGATAGATGTGGTATTGATTTGGTGCCTTAAAACTGAGCACCACTTCAATATCTACCCCCTACTGCTCGCCAACATGATAAATAGCAAAGCTAGTGACTCCAGATGCCTTCCCTATGGGATGCTCATCACACTCATCCTCCAACACTTCTGAGTTTCTTTTCCCACTTCTGAGGCTTAAGACATCGGCCTCAAGGATATCATCAATGTTTCTTCTCTGAAGAAGATGGGGTGCATAGTCCGAGATGGCATGATTTATTCAAAGGCCAAGAAGAACATCAAGATAAGCGAGGATGATAGCAGTGATGATGAGGATGAGGGTCCAGATGCTACAGCCACCGCTATGGATATGGATGATCGAGCACCACCTATGGGCAGCTCGAGTACTAGTCCAGCTGGATACGATGATCTTTTCTAGGCTATCATGAGCCTCTAGCTGACTATGCAATCCGGATTCCAGAGCTTGAGCTCCTCGGTCGACGCCATGCATCATGACCTTCGCTCCCTCCGAGATGACTTTGAGCTACACTGAGAGCATACTGAGGGTTCCTTGGCTGAGCTTTGGGATCTCATTCATGACGGCTCTGACTCTCCTGCTCTCTGAGTTGCTTTTTCTATTACTTTTTCGGTTGTATATAGTTGTAGCTTTTAGTTGTTTTTAGCACGGACATCATTTTATCATATATTGTAGCTTTTCAATTTCGGCTCTTAGAAGCCCATTATGTATGGATATTTACTTTATATGTCTATATTTCATTTTAAATTTTGATTCATATACTTGCCTTACTTTTAAGCAATATGTTTGCTTCATGTAAATACTTCTTTGCTTGGATAGATGCTGTAACTGTTTCTGCATGTATGAAAACTTCCGACTCTTCTCGGGAAGTCTTCCTAACTTTGAATTATGCCAAATTTTCATATACAAGTTTGTTTATACCTTATCTTATTGTTTTTAGTGTCTATATAGCTTATTTTTTGGTTTACGACACCTTTTTTCTGCTATTGTCAAAATGGAGGAGAAATATGAGAAAAATGATTGTAATGACTGTAAACTTAAAGTAGTGCATAGATTTAGGGGGAGATTTGCTCCAAAGAACTTGTTGTATATGAATATTTGTTAAGTGGCTTGGTTAGATTGAATATAAACTGTTTTTTTAACTTTTTACGGGTTGGTTTTATTCAAAAAAACAGAGGAAACTCTGCCCAATTTTCTCTAAAAACCAAACACTTTGTTTTTAAAACTGTTTTCTCTAATTAGTTTTGTCATCATCGAAAAAGGGGAGATTGTTGACCCTCATCTAAATTTTAATAATGACAAAACAAAAATTTAATTGTAGTAACAGTTTTATCTAAGTGTTTTAAACGATAAAAGCATACAGCCAAGAATCAAGATACAAGAACTCAACTCGCATCAGACACCAAGTCAAGACAGAAGATTTAGTATAGGCATAAGGTATTGAACAAGTTGTAAATCTCACTTGTTCAGGTAACTAGCTTGTCCTATGGCTCCTTTTGAAAAATCATTTTGACAAAACTATTTATTCAAACTCTTCTAAATCAAAAACATTTCAAAACATGAAAAATAGGGTTGCTAGTCAACTAGCTACTTATACCAGAAGACTATGATATGGGACAATATGTCCCCAGTCGACTGGGTGCTTAATACCAGTCGACTAGTACCTATGACCCAGTCGATTAGTACTCTTCATAGCCCCAGAAGTGAGACTTTTTACATGACCTAGTTAATTGGTACTAAGACCTAGTCGACTGATAATTCGAAAAATATGACCGTTGAGGCTCCAGACTTGAACATTTAAATGTACCAAAACATACCAAGTCAGTAGAAAATGGCCATATTAATTCAAGGCTATATAAACCTGTTGTGTGTTTATCTACCTAAATAAATAAGCAAATAACCGAACTTGTTTTACTTGCAAGTGCACAAGGTCTACAGTAGCATAGTGTGCAAGTGCGAGATCATTTTAACAGGGATTGGTGAATTTTGATTTAGAATTAATTTCACAAAGTAAAAATAGATAGAAATATTTATTTGATTTAGATAATAATGATAAAGGCATAGGGACTTGATATCCACCACTAATCATGCTACCCCAACAAAACAGTATGCCAATTCTCTACTCATGCTATGAATACCTAATGGTTGTCAACCTAAAGGCTTGGTCCACTTCTTAGGCTATTGATTTCCCTAAGCAATGAGTTAGGCATGGTGTATACTCTAACTCTTTTCTCTCTTAAGAGATTCAGCATGGTGTATACTGAGTTCTTCCTTAAGAGAGCATAGGATCTATGAAAATCGACAACCACACGGGACCTAGGGCTTGGTCCACTCCCGGTTTCCCATGTTGATTAACCCAAGAATCCAGTGTGGATATCTTTTATTACTATTGTTGAACCCAGGACTCGATCATCCAAATTGATTCAAGTAACTAATCCATACAACATGCATACGTTGATTAGACACACACATATGAAGAATTTAAATAAAAACAGGCATTAATCAAATTAAGAATCACAGCATAAATATTGCAAAGGCATCAATACTGAATTATTGGTTAAACATAATTAGTGCTTCAACTAAGCCCTTACTATAAGTTTAGTTACACATAATAAAATAAAGGAAAAAAAAAACTCGAGAGAGCTCCATTGAATCCCGACCTAAAACTAAAACTAAAAAAGAGATCTGCTCCTAAAAGGAGAGATCCTGTTTCTATGTTTTAGAAGTCTATTTATAGGGTTCAAACGGTGCCTCGAAACCCTAATTTCCAAAATAGGATCCAGAGGCTTCTTTCCAAAACTGGCTCTGCCACCTCTCTGTGTGTGCGCGCTCGATCGAATGTTTCTGTGCTCGAGCGCATGGGTGCACTCGAGTCGTCTATGTATGTGCACGATTGCTTTTGCACTCGATCACAGTCATGTTGCGCTCGATCGCATTAGCTCTTTCCAGATCTTCAGTTTTCTTCCTTTAAAGCTTTAAAATGCTTTCTTTTCTTCACAAGCCTATAGAAAACATAGAAACACAAAAATGAAGTAAAACATAATAAAATATGTAAACAAATAGCTTAACAAATGTAAATTAAGGGGCTTAAATATGTATATTTAAGCTCCTATCACACCTCCAAACTTACATATTGCTAGTTCCCTAGCAATACAAAACTAAAAACTAAATAAAAAAAACAAAGACGCAAAGATAAATCCATCATTCGTGGTATCCGAAAATTTAAGTGTCACACAAACCACGATATTTATTCATGAGCAAGCTTAAAGTACAAACTCATCTTCGCAATGAGTAGGAGTTTTAAATTTTAATTACTTACAAGAGGCAGGCTAAGGCATCAAAAGTCCGAATCAGTGTATGGTGAACTAGCACATAAAAGATGAAGCTTCCAAATGATTCCAATGTGTAGTGTTTCGGTGTCTCAACATTCATCGAATTTCCTATTAGAATGAATAATAATAGCATAGTTTTATTTCTTTCTTTTTCTTTTATTATGAGATTTTTGCCACGTTGAGTTCTCTTAAGCTTTCTAATTAACCCATGTAGCGAGTATTTAGTCAATGACTCCCAAACCAGATGGTTTTAAGGCATTAGGTGTAAAGACACCCCTAAGGACTTACTAACTCGAGTAAAAAAGGCTACGAAACTAACTGGTCTTTAATGCTACCAAGCAAAATTCCCACCTTTCGACGTGAACACTTAATGCTTACTAAGGCAAAAGGTCCAATTACTTAGTGGAAACTTTATTTAATGATCATTATGAGCAAAATTCCCACCTTTTGACTTGAACACTCACTGCTTACTGAGGCAAGAGGTCCAGTTACTCAGTGGAAAGTTTATTTAATGATCTTTATGAGCATTTTTTCTCTTTTTTGTGCAATAAAAATCTTTCTACTTTTCTATGCCAAAGTGTTCATCTAACAAGTCATCCGGTTACAGTTAAGCCATGGAAACATACATATAGAAATTATATGTCATACTCCATGCAATTATGTGTTAATGTGCTCGTGTCAGATTAGATCAAACTTGTGATTTCTTAAATGCCTTAAAAGTAAGTAACTAAACTTCTGAAAACTTTATTATTTAGACCATATGTTCTAGATTTTAAGCTTACTGATGAAATCTTATCACAATATTCATTTAGATCAACAAAAATTTTGCAACATAATATGAACATGCATTTATCTTTTAAAAAAAACTAGAACGAGTGTGTGAATGTGTCTCCCATACCCCCAAACTTAATTTACACATTGTCCCCAATGTGTGAATAACATGGAAAGATCTGACCTGGGAGATGGAGAACTAGCTGGGCCAATATGGCTCATAGCACACCCCCAAACTTGAACGGATGCACACATTGTCCCTTAAAAAAGAAAAACTAACGTAATACGGGAAAACAAAAAATACAGAAAATAAATAAATAACAATAAATATGAAAAACAATAAAAATAAAAGGATAAGCTGTGGGGTGCCTCCTATGAGCGCTAAGTTTAACGTTTTTAGCCGGACCAAGCCTTATTCTTCCCCAAAACTAAGATTGATAGCAACTAGCATAGGTAGTGTCTTATTCTTTCCTATATAAGCATAAGTCAAATGCTTCAGCAGTTGCTTCAACTCCAAATTTGGTGCCTGCACAATAGAAGGGAAAAAAGTAGTATTAGTAGGCACAAGAATTTCAAATGGATCGGTATAATTACTTGGATGCTTTGGAGTGGCCTCAAGGAGGTGCACAGTTTCAATGATGTCATCAGTCACATCCTCAGATACTGGCTTTATATTCGATTTTGTGAAACTAAGGGTAGGGGTGGTCTCCAATGGATCAATGTGATGAAACTGAAAAGCTTGCTCAACAACACCTAGAGTGGGTATTGTTTGGGCTGGAAATTCTCCATGTTTTCTTTCACTTAGCTCCTTAGCCAATTGCCCCACTTGTACTTCTAGTCTTTGAATGGCTTGCTCATGCTTTACAGTAATTTGCCTTTGCTCAGTCTGGAATTGTCTTGTTTCTACTACGAACTGTTCTTATGAAGCCATAAGCTATTATTGTTGAGTTGCCAATTCCATCATAAGACTCTCTAGGTCACTCTCCTTTGATTCTGGAACTATTTGAGCTGCTTGTTGGGAGTTTCTTTGCTATCCTTGAAGGTTCAAGGAATTTTGATTGCTGCTCTATGAGAGATTGGGGTGGTTCCGCCATCCAAGATTATAGGTATTTGCATATATGTTGTAGTTGTTCGGTCCCACATAATTTGCTTGCTCTTGATCTGCAGATGAATACAAAGAGCAAGTATCAGTAGTGTGATCAAAATGAGAACAAATAGCACATACCTGGAATTGTTTGGCTCGTGGACTAGGTGAGATGTTTTGAGCAGTCATGGATTTGATAAGCATATCTAGCTTCCTCTCCATAGCAGCTAGATAAGCATATCTAGCTTCTACCATTGGTGCTTCTCCCTCGAATGAATTAGTTGAAAAGCTTTAGTGCATTAGTTTCAGTACTGCTGCTCGGGTACTTTTTGGAGCTTTTGCGCTCGAGCAAACCAACAACAGTGCTCGATCGCAATGTGAAGTGTGCACTGCGCTTAATCGCAGCTCAGCCTGCGCTTGATCGCAAGGCCTGAATTTGCTCTGCTGCAGACCTGAAACAGAAACAAAAAAACAGAAAGATGAAAAAAAATTTAGGTTTTTGATAAATAAAATAAAAACAAAACAGAAAAATAAAATAAAATAAAACTAACGAAAATAATTCCAAAAAGAAATTTAGCTCAATCCCCGGCAACGGTGCCAAAAACTTGTTGTGCGTTTATCTACCTAAATAAATAAGCAAATAACCGAACTTGTTTTACTTGCAAGTGGACAAGGTCTACAGTAGTATAGTGTGCAAGTGCGAGATCATTTCCACAGAGATTGGTGAATTTTGATTTAGAATTAATTTCATAAAGTAAAAGTAGATAGAAATATTTATCGGATTTAGATAATAATGATAAAGGCGTAGGGACTTGATATCTACCACTAATCATGCTACCCCATCAAAACAGTATATCAATGGTCTACTCATGCTATGAATACGTAATGGTTGTCAACCTAAGAGCTTGGTCCACTCCTTAGGCTATTGATTTCCCTAAGCAACGAGTTAAGCATGGTGTATACTCTAACTCTTTTCTCTCTTAAGGGATTCAGCATGGTGTATACTGAGTTGTTCCTTAAGAGAGCATAGGATTTGTGGAAATCGACAACCACACGAGACCTAGGGCTTGGTCCACTCTCGGTTTCCCATGTTGATTAACCCAAGAATCCGGTGTGGATATCTTTTGTTACTATTGTTAAACCCAGGACTCGGTCATCCAAATTGATTCAACTAACTAATCCATACCACATGCATACGTTGATCAAACACACACATATGAGTAATTTAAATAAAAACAGACATTAATCAAATTAAGAATCACAGCATAAATATTCCAAAGGCACCAATACTGAATTATTGGTTAAACATAATTAAGGCTTCAACTAAGCCCTTACTATAAGTTTAGTTATACATAATAAAATAAAGGAAAGAAGAAACCCGAGAGAGCTCCATTGAAGAGTCGTCAATTCTTCTGTAGAATCCCCTCTGGCTTTCGGCCTCCTGACCTAAAGCTAAAACTAAAAAGGAGATATGCTCCTAAAAATGGAGATCCTATTTCTATGTTTTAAAAGTCTATTTATAGGGTTCTAAGGGTGCCTCGAAACCTTAATTTCCAAAATAGGATCCAGAGGCTTCTTTCCAAAACTAGCTCTGCCTCCTCTCTGTGCGTGTGCGCTTGATCGCATGCTTCTGCACTCGAGTGCATGGGTGCGCTTGAGCCTTCTATGTATGTGCACGATTACTTTTGTGCTCGATCGTAGTCATGTTGCTCTCGATCGCACTGGCTCTTTCCAGATCTTCAGTTTTCTTCCTTTAAAGCTTCAAAATGCTTTTTTTTTCTTCACAAGCCTATAAAAAACACAGAAAACACAAAAATGAAGTAAAACATAATAAAATATGTAAACAAAGAACTTAACAAATGTAAATTAAGGGGCTTAAATATGAATATTTAATCTCCTATCAAAACCCACTCCTATGAGCATTTGAGAAGAGAGGATTACACATTCAATCAAGTTTTTGCTCATTGATACACAAAAGCTTTGAAACATTTATTGTTGAGCCATTCTTCAAACTTTACATTGAAAGAGAGATATTGTTCATTTGTAAAAGCATTCATTGCTATCTCTCTACCATACAGCAACTCATATTTATTGTAAAGGGATTAACTTCCTAAAGGAAGAGATTAGATTCCGAGAGGAAGGGATTGTTTGTAAGGTTTATGCAACACCCATGAAGTTGTACGACTAAGAGTTTTAGTGGATTACTTCAAGGAGGTTCCTTGAAGAGAGTGGACGTAGGGTCGGAATGAATCCGATATTGCCGAACCACTATAAACTGAGTTTTCACTTTCTATTCCTTAAACTCTTTTATTTAAAGCACATTACTTGTTTATACACTTATGCATTCAACTGTTTTTATAAACTTGCAAGTAATTAGTGAAAGTTTTTAAAAACCCAATTTACCCCCCCTCTTGGATTAGAACCTCAGTCTACAGGGAGCCTAGTTAATATAAACTTGATTTAAATTAATTTGAATGCTCTATATTCTATTTGGTTATGACTAATTGGTATCCTTTTTAAAATATGCATGAGGTTTTATAAAAAAATACAGAGGAAACTCTGTCAAATTTTCTATACAAACCAATCACTTAAAATTTTTAAGTAGTTTTTCAAGAGATGGTTTTATCATCATCAAAAAGGGGGAGATTATTGACCCCATATTGATTTTGATAATGACAAAGCGAACTTAAATTGATCTAACCAAAATTATCTAAGTGTGTTAGTTGTTATGGTGCTTTGTTAGTACTTTAGAAGCAGTACACACGCTCAAGAGATAGTCCAAGATTAGTAGCTTCTAAGGTAGTTAAAATTTTATGTAATCTCTTCTCAATTATGTAACTTTAGTTTGGCTCAATCTGATTTCAAAATGTTTTGATAAAAGTCCAAACAACTTTCTTTAAAATGGAAATACAAAACCATTTTTAAAAAAAAATCTTTTTTTTAAAGGGACCCAGTTGATTGGACCATTGATGCAATCGATTGGATGGGTGGTCAGTAAGTCTCTGCCCCTAAGCCCAGTCGACTGGACAGAGTACACAGTTGATTGGATCCTGCTCCTGATGCCTCTCTTCTAGTTTTATAAAAAATCCAGTCGACTAGATCAAAGACACAATCGACTAAACCTTCGAAAATAACAGCTAGTTTTTAAAAATTGAGGTGTGGAACAGAGCATTTAATGCTTCAAACAACTATTCCTTGTGTCTAACGGAGTTAAGACTATAAAAACTCTTTATAAATGAGCATTTTTAACAACTAAAAACATTCAATTTCTTATAAAACTCATTTATAACTCTTCAAAACTTTCATAACTTCTTCTTGAGCCTTCATTAAAGCTTTGTCCTTGAAAGAGAGATATTATTCAGTTGTACCCATTAAGTACAATCTCTCTTGTACCAAACTCAACTCATTAATTCCAATCTTTGTAAGAGAAAGAGTTGGTGTAAGTCTTGTAAGTGTTTAGATGTAAAACATTTGAGAGATATTTTCTTTGTAAAAGAATATTGTAAAGGTTTGGGTAACACCTTGGAAGTTGCTTGTTTGACATAGTGAAAACCTTCAAGGAGGATCCTTGAAGAAAATAGACGTAGGGTCAAAGAGATTGCGATATTGCCGAACCACTATAAACTGAGTTTGCACTTTATTTTTCCTTACTCTTTCAATTTCCAGCAATTCAATATTTATTGCTTGATTTTATATTTGTGTGAACTTGTTTGCTTTGTGTAAAAGTTTTTAAAATCAATTCAACCTCATTTTGGCTTTCATCTTAGTTAATATTAACCATTACCCTTAGTGCAATGGTTAATAGGACCATATAAGTAGAAAAACATTAATAGGCGGTTTGGTTTGATGTGATTAAGTTTTTTTGTAAATCTAGTTACACAAAATTTAATGCAAATGTTTTTTTTTTTTTTGGGTCCAAAACACCTTTCAAAATTAAAGCTAAGTTAAGTAAATGTGGTTCCCATAAGAGTTATGTGTTTAACATAAAAAAGAGGTTAAAAGGTTATTCTTGTAAAGCCAGTGAGTTTTGTATCTTATTTAATTTTAGTGGATAAACAATATGCGATATCTATTTTAATAAAGATGAACTAAATATATTAATATTTTATTTAAATTTACACTATTCAAAGTCTTATCTTTTTCCTTCACAACATTCAAGAAAGTCCAATTAGAAAAACATTTACTTTTATTTAACGTTTCCAAATCAACTGGAAATTCTATTTTTTGTTCTATAGGTAGATGGTTCCAACCAATTGTGATCAAATTACAATCAATTTAAATGGGATTTTCATGCTAGCAACGTGTGAAAGTGGTCGGTCGACGGAGGACAGTAAACTTGATATTGAAATATAAATATTGTGATGATGATTCTAATGGTATTATCAATCTACTTTTCCAATCACTCATTGATCCATTATTACAAAAGGTTTTTAAAAGCTTAAATACTAAAATAAATATATTTATTGAATTGCTCTGGTACTTTAAAACTGTTTCACACAATTAATTATTAATGGTTATTTGATCCGTAATAGTTGGTCTACAATACAATCTTGTGTTTTAAGTGGGACAAAATGTGGTAAAAGTCGTACTGATTTTCTCCACAAATGTCCAAGTCAATTATGACAAAATCCTAATACTTACATCAAACTTCAATTCAAGAAAAATGAAAGCGTTAACCCAGCAAAGAGAAGTCACAAAGCTTACAGCCCCATGATAATACTATAAGAAGCTGTGTTTTGAGACGTAAGAAAAAATTAATGATTATTAAAAATATTTAAAAATAATATTTTGTTTAATGAAATTTTTTTATATATAAATAATTATTTATTATTTTTTAAGTATAGAGACATTATCATTATTATGTATATTTTAAATATTTTACATAACTACAATATTTTTATAAATAATTTTAAATATGTAAGTTATCAAACACTATTTTGTAATTGTCACACGATATTTTTATCACAACACTTTTTATCATTGTACTTTTGAAAACACTACAAGAATCCTAAACTCACCCTAAATAATTGTAAAAATTTAATCTCAGCTTTTTAAAAAAAAAAATTAATCTCAATTGTGAATTCATAGCAATCCAAGTTTTGATGGTAGCTTATTAACCCATAAAAAAAATCATGTCAAGCTAAATCAAATAGATTTAAATTGATAATTTCAAAACAGTAACAAGTGATTTATTAATGGGTTATTGTCTCAAGCTTTAGGATTAACTAACAATTCTATTATAAAGGAAACGGTAATTATTATTAGTTTAAAAGAAATAACATGGATATGCAATTTCGAGAGTTGTCTCATTTTTTAACATGTTTTTTTTTAAATAGATTTCACTAAAACTTTATAACGCATTTTAATTTTATCTTGACCACGTCAAATCATGAACATTTAGTTAAATGGTATAACTATATCCTTTTCACCAAGCCCCAGTCAGATTTCCTCAGATGAGATGGATCAAGTGACATGGGGACATTCTTCAAATGGAGATTTTTGCATCAAAACAGCATATTGCATTGCAGACAACCCTGTCTAGGAGACTGATGATGATACAGAAATTGGGCCTAGATTTGATAAGCTCCCTGTCAAAATAGGATAAAAACCTTCTTGTGGCAGGTGGCTCGTGATAAACTATCCTCAAATCTTAATTAATCTCCACAAAAGAAATCTTCATGATGACCAAACATGTCACCTTTGTCCTGACTCTGAAGAATATGCACTCCACATCCTTTAGAGATTGCGAATTGGCCAAAGATGTGTGGCATCTCCTTGGAATTCCATCTGTCGTCTCTCACAAGTTGCCACTCAAATACTTTTGATTGGCTTAAAGCAAACGTCTCTTGTGCAGAGAAATTACTAAAAAAGAAATTTGCCTTGGAACACTTTTTATTTTATTTTATTTTTTTGCTTGCTGGATTTTGTGGACTTGTAAAAATAAAAGAGATCTTGAAGCCAAATACCAAAATATCTTTGAAAGTTGTTTGGGTAAAGCCCTTAAGTTTGTCTCCCTTGGTAAGGCCACTACTACCTCCTATAGTAAGAACTGGATCTAAGTCCAATGGAACCCCCCTAGAACTGAGTAGATCAAAGTCAACACTGAACGCAGGCCCCTCATGAGTTCTCTGGATGAATGCATCCTCGGACATAATTTCAGAGGAGCAAACTTATCTTGTGCTGATACTTTATCGAGAGAAGCCCATAAACTTTCTTAACTGTTTTTACTTTCCTGGATTCTCCTCCCCCATGTACTTGGAATGGTTTGGACAATGATATTAGAGGGATTGCTATTTCCCGTCTGACTGACTGCATTATCTAATTTCCTTTTAAGTTCTTCTTTCGGATCAAAAAAAGAAAAAAAGAAAATAAAAACTATCTCCTTTCATCTGTATGCTGCTGAATGGAGTAACCAAAATCATATACGAAGGCTTCACGTGAAGCCTACCTAAGCACCAAATTAGCAAATGATTTAGAATAAAGATATTGGTACCCCTTTCCAATCCCCCGTCTCAGCCCCTCAACCCTAAAAATTGCCATGAAGAATAAATAAAAAAACTTTTCTTTCATAGCTAGTTACCAGTAGTGAACTACCCTTGCAAATAAGTTACTGGTGCACTCCAAAAAAATTAGGGTACAAATAGCAGCACTCAATGATTTAGGGCGAGAAAAATGACAACCGAAAACACTGAAACAAAGAAAAATGAAAAACACCAAATAAAAAAGAAAAGAGTCATTCTGGAAAGTCTTCACAGATGAGTTGTAGGATTGTGAGAGATGGCTCTTGATTATTTGGAACAACTGCACCTCAATGTCAAATGAAATGGCTGCTGGTACTGACGCCTTAATACCCATAAAGAAGCGCCATGTATGACCCGGTGTCTCACTTGACTAAAATCCCATCATATGTTAAAAGATAATTTATATTCAACCTCTCATAGCAGTTTCCATCATAGAAACACTACAACTACAACAGAGACGAAAGTGCCAAGGAAACATTTCGTGAGATCCGATCATGTATTGGCTCCTGCATGTAGATATCAAAATTGTTACTTAAAAACTTCATTATAAAAAGAGTTTATCAGTTGGACTAAAATCTTACCTCCATCAGATGCCTTTCAAATCTCGATTTTGTTATCGTCTCATGCAAGAAGATGTATCTGCCATCAGAGGCTGATATCAGTGCTAGACACAACAAAGTTAAAATTCTTCTACTGAAAAAGCATCATCAACAACAAAACATAACAACGTGCTCGACAGCCAACATTAGAGAACCTCTATAACACAAAAGAAACCTTTTAGATGAATAATCAAAACCGGTAACAAGATTTTTTTAATGGAGATAACAAGATTTAAATGCCAGAATATTAAGGGCATCATTTCAGACAAAGCAAATTGATATTCAGGGCATAAGTAGCTGGTGTTCACCTCAACATTTTCAATAAGATGTGTTCTCAATGCCTAGAAAGTCTAAAGGATCAAAACCAATGATAAATCACTGACCAGCTAACTGGGACTCAACATATAACCAACATATAATACACATAGAAAAGGAAAGAAAAATTCTAAAAACAGAACTGGCTCATCCCAAACCCATTTCTCAAAATTGCACATATACAATATTTTAAAGCATAAATTTCAGAGGAAGAACACAGAAGTAACAAGGTGTGAACGATTCAAGACCTGTCAATCACACGAAATATAAATAGAATGAAAAAAATACACGATATACCCAGGTTCACCCCAGAATAGGGTTACATCCTGTCAGAAGTTTCACTATTATCAACCTCACAAATCTCTCATTACAATGTTCGCTCAGTACATAGAAAATATTTATAAGCAACTTAAGACGCTTTAGTTAGGGTTTCCACCTTGCTGCAAAACCACGGCTATTCATGGGCCCAAGCCCAAACCATCAAGCAAAAAACCAGACCCAAAACATGTACAGAGCCTGAAATTTTCGAGCAGTGGGACCCCTGTGGTCGTCGGGGGTTCTACAAATCTGGACGTGTGAAGTATGCACCAACTCTAACAATCTCCCACTTGATAAATACTTCACACACATGGAAAACTTCCTAGAACTCTGTTTCTTCAAGCTCATCTTAGTAGCACACCACTCAAACTTCGCTAGACTAACTGCCTTAGTCAAGAAATCTGCATTATTCGCTGTTGTATCAACTTTCTCCAAGATTATCACATTTTCTTCAATCTTTTCCCGGATGAAGTGATATTGGATATCAATGTGCTTTATTCGTGAATGAAATGCATGATTCTTTGCTAAGAAGATAGCATATTGATTGTCACATTTCACCTTCACTACTCCTTGTTTTAACCCAAGCTCAGCACACAACCTTTGAAGCCAAACCGCTTCATTTCCAGCACGACTTATCGTCATATACTCTGTTTCTGTGGATGAAAGAGCAATAACACTTTACCTCTTACTCATCCAACTCACCGCCCCACAAAACAGATTGAACACATATCTACTTGTAAACCTCCTGCTATCAATGTCTCATCCCCGATCAGCATCAATCGATCCCACAATATCAAGATTCTTCTTACCTCCCATACCTCTATAACACAACACAAACTCTGACGTGCCACGAAGATATCTAAGAACTCTCTTGATTGCAGTCTAATGCTCTTTCACAGGATTGGACATATATCTGCTCAATTCCCTCTATTTCTGAGTACCCTTGTAACCAGACATGCCTTGTACTTTTCTACCATTCCATATGCATTTGTTTTCTTCTTGAAAGCCCATTTGCACCCAATTGTCTTTCTATCTCCAGAAAATTTCACAAGGCTCCATGTTTTATTCCTGTCCAATGCTTGCATCTCATCTTTCATAGCATCCTCCCACAGATTTGCATCCTTCGAGGTACTCGCCTCTTTCACTGTGCTAGGATCATCACCAGTAATATTTAAAGCATATAATGCACTGCAAGCACTAGGGGAATACCCAATGGGTAGCCTACTAACCCGTGTGGATCTCCTTATGACAGGCGTGGTCTCTACCCTCGAGCCAGCATCTGAATCCTCATCCTCTACATCAGAAACATGAATATCGTGCTCAGACCCAACTGACTTAGAATCTGAAGTATCCGGTGTAGTCTGTGGGATAGTCTCCTATTGTTCGAAAATCCACCTAAATTAATAGAAAAATAATCGAACTTGTTTTACTCGCAAGTGCACAAGGTCAACAGTAGCATAGTGTATAAATGCGAGATCATCTCCATAAGGATTGGTAAATTTTGATTTAGAATTAGTTTCGCAATATAAAACAATAGAAATAAATATTGGGTTTGAATTAATAATGATAAAAACGTAAGGACTTGACATCCACCACCAATCATGCTACCACAATAAAACAATATGCCAATGTTTTATATATGTCATGAATACCTAATGTTTGTCAACCTAAGAGCTTCATCTGCTCCTTAAGCTATTGATTTCCCTAAGAAACGAGTTAGGAATGGTGTTTACTCTAACTCTTTTCTTTCTTAAGGGATTCAGCATGGTGTATATTGAGTTGTTCCTTAAGAAAGCATAGGATCTGTGGAAATCGATAACCACACGAGACCTAGGGCATGGTGTAAACTCCCGGTTTCCCATGTTGATTAACCCAAGAACCCAGCATGGATTTCTTTAGTTACTATTGTTAAACCCAGGACTCAGTCATCCAAATTGATTCAACTAACTAATCTATACCACATGCATACGTTGATCAGACAAACACATATGAGGAATTTAAATAAAAACAAGCATTTAATAAAGTTAAGCATCACAGCATAAATAAAGGAGCCAATACCGAATTATTGAGTAAACATAATTAGGGCTTCAATCAAGCCCTACTAGAAAATTAGTTACACATAGTTGTGATGCTAAACATCATCATAAAATAAAATAAAAGGGTAGAAGAAACTTGAGAACACTATGGAGAAGAGTCGTTTATTCGTCTCCATGAAATCCGCTCTGGCCTCCTCCAAAAAGAAGATTAAAAGGTGAAGTTTTTGTATTTTACAGGCCTATTTAGAGGGTTCTAAGGACACCTCGAAACCCTAATTTCCAAAATAAAACCCGAAGCAATCTTTCCAAAACTGGCTCTGCCGTTTTACTGTACGTGTGCGCTCGATCTCATGCTTTTGCGCTCGAGTGCAGGGTTGTGCTCGAGCCTTCTATGTGTGTGCACGAGAGCTTGTGCACTCGATCACAGACCTTGTGTTTGATCACACTTGGCTGCTTCCAGTCTTCAGATTTCTTCCTTAGAGCTCCAAAATGCTACATTTTCTTCAAGAACCTATAAAAAACACAAAAAACACAAAAATGAAGTAGAATATACTAAAATACGTAAACAAAGAGCTTAACAACTGTAAATTAAGGGGTTTAAATATGAATATTTAAGCGCTTATCATACCCCCAAACTTACATATTGCTAGTCCCTTAGAAATACAAAATGAAAAACTAACTTAAAAACAAAATTAAAGATAAATTCATCATTCATGATATTTAAAAATTTAGGTTGCACGTAAAACCATGATATTTGTTCATGAGTAGGCTTAAAATATAAACACATCTTTGTAATGAATAAATTTTTAAATTCTAATCACTTATACAAGGCTGGTTTAAGGTATCACAAGTCTGACTTAGTGTGCGGTGGATTAGCACATAAAAGATGGAGCTTCCAAATAACTCCAATGTATAGTGTTTTGGTGTCTTAACATTCATCGAATTTCCTATCAGAATGAACAATAATGGCATAGTTTTATTTCTTTTCTTTTTTCTTTTATTATAAGATTTTTGCCACATTGAGTTCCATTAAGCTTTCTAATTAACCTATCTAGCGAGTGTTTAGCCAATGACTCCCAAACCAGATGGTTTTAGAGCATTAGGTGTAAAGATACCCCTAAGGACTTACTAACTCGGGTCAAAAAGGCTACGAAACTAACTGGTCTTAATGCTGCCAAGCAAAATTCCCACATTTTGATGTGAACACTCACTACTTACTGAGGCAAGAGGTCCAGTTATTCAGTGGAAACTTTATTTAATGATCATTGTATGCATAATTCCCACCTTTTAACATGAACACTCACTGCTTACTGAGGCAAGAGGTCCAGTTACTCAGCGAAAAGTTTATTTAATGATCATTATGAGCATTTTATTTTCTCTTTTTGTGCAATAAACATTTTTTTTTCACTCAAACTTGTGAATTCTTTAAATGCCTTAAAGTAAGTAATTAAACTTTTAAAATTCTTTTATTAGATTACATGTTCAAAATTTTAAGCTCACTAATGAAATCATATCACAGTATTCGTTTAGATCAACCAAAATTTCCAAACAATCTGAACATGCATCTATCTTTTCTTTTAAACAATACTAAATAAATAGAAAAAAATGGGATAAGGTGTGTGTGAATGTGTCTCCCATACCCTCAAACTTAAATTACACATTGTCCCCAATGTGTGAATATCATGGAAAGAGCTGACCTGGGAGATAGAGAACTAACTGGATTGGCATGGCTCATAACACACCCCCAAACTTGAACTGATGCACATATTGTCCCTGAAAAACAAAAAACCTAAAGTAATACCGAAAAAAAAAATACTAAAAATAAACAGTAATAAGAAATATAAAAATAAAGGATATGCTGTGGGTTGCCTCCCATGAGCGCTAAATTTTACTTTTTAAGCCAAACGCTCTTATTCCCTCCCAGAAAGACATGAGTTGAGTGCACCTGCAGCTGCTTCAATGCCAAATTTGGTGCTTGGATGCTTTGGAGAGGCCTCAAGGATGTGCATAGCTTTAATGATGTTATCAGTAACATCTGCAGATTCTGGCTCAATGGTTGCTCTTGTGAAACCATGGGTGAGGATGGACTCCAATGGATTAAGTTGGTGGACCTGAAAAACTTCCTCAACAACACTTTGCATCATGCATACATTAAAACATTTCATATGAGCTTGGGGTAATTTTAATACATCAAATATTTTGAATTCAACCTTCTCACCATTTACCTTCATAATTACAATACCTTTTTTTCACACAAATTTTTGTATCAGCAGTTCTCATAAAGGGTCTTCCTAAGATGATGGGCAAAGGCAATAGCATAGGAGATTCTTCTATATCTAATACAATAAAATCAGCAGGTAAAATAAATTGATCTACCTTTACCAAGACATCCTCAAGAATACCCTTAGTCTTTTGATGCTTTTGTCTGCCAATTGCAAGGTGATTGAAGTTGGTTGAAGTTCTCCCAATCCTAGTGTCTCAAATACAGTGTATGGCAGCAAGTTGACACCAGCCCCTAGATCTAATAATGCATGCTAAAAAATCTGGTCACCTATCTTGTAAGGAATTGTAAAACTACTTGGATCTTTTAGCTTGGGTGGTAGTTTCCTTAACAATACCGCACTTACCCCTTCAGTTAAAGTCATTGTTTCATGTTCCTGAAACTTCCTTTTATTAGTGCAACAATCTTTCAAAATTTTTGCATATGCTGGAATTTTTTGAATTGCATTTAATAAAGAAATGTTGATCTCTACTTTTCTCAAAATTTTAAAAATATGAAGAAATTTAGTTTCTTTATTTGGCTTTACTAACCTTTGAGGGAAGGGTGGTGCATTCACCTTCTCCATCTCACTTACCTTGGATGTAGATGCTTGTGCAGGCTCATCAGCTCCTATGATCTTACCATTTCTGAGAGTTGTCATGGCATTCAATTGCTGATGTCCTCTTGGATTAGGTATTGTTTGGGCTGGAGGTTCACCCAGCTTACTTTCACTCAGCTCTTTAGCTATTTGCCCCATTTGTACATCTAGTCTTTGAATAGCTTGCTCATGCTTGGCATTGATTTGTCTTTGTTCAGTCCAAAATTGTCTTTCCTCTGCCATGAACTGCTCTTGTGAAGTCATTAGTTGTTGTTGCTGAGTTGCCAATTGCCTCACAATGCTCTCTAGGTCACTCTGCTTTGATTCTGGAATTGATTGGGCTGCTTGTTGGGAGTTTCTTTGTTGCCCTTGAAAGTTCAAGGCATTTTGATCGTTGCTCCATGAGAAGTTCGGGTGGTTTCGCCATCCAGGATTGTAGGTATTTGCATATGCATTGTTCTTGGAAGCATAGTTGTTTGTTCCCATATAGTGTGCTTGCTCTGGATCTACAGATGAATAAAAAGGGCTAGTTTCAGTAGTGTGATCAAAATGAGAACATATAGCACATACCTGGAGTTGTGTAGCTTATAGTCGAGGTGAGATGTTCTGAGTAATCATGGCTTTGACAAGTAGATCTAGCTTTCTTTCCATAGCAGCCATCTGATTCGAGGATCCACCATTTAGAGTCACCTCATACATACCTTTACTCTTAACTCCTTGTCTACCTCTAGAGGAGAATTGCTGGGTGTGCCCACTTAATGTCTTAAACAGCTCCATGGCTTCTTCATTACTCTTCTCCATCAGCACACCTCCACAACCTGAATCCATAATACCTTGATTTATGTCATTCAAACCTTCATAGAAAGCTTGTACCAGTTCATCTTGAGGTAGATTATGATGTGGGCATTTGAGTAGTAGCTAATTGAAGTGTCCTATGCTTTTAAGAAAAGGTCTCCATCCCTTTATTGGAAGGATTGAATATTCTTCCTCATCTGCCTTGTCTTTTGTGCTGGGAAAAATTTCGTTAGAAATCTACTGGATAGCTCTTCCCAAGTATGGATGGACACTGCAAGCAAAGAATTATACCACAACTTAGCTTTATCTTTTAATGAAAAAAGGAAAAGAATTAACCTGATTCCCTCTTGATTTAGGCCCTGGATGTGCTGGAACTTGCAGAGGTCAAAGAATTCCCTAAGGTGCAAGTGTGGATCCTCAACAGGTGTACCCCTAAAATGAGTCAAAGCACTGAGTATCTATGGGGATATGTAATAATTGCTTTACGCTTCGGGTTGATATGCAATGCATGAAGGTTGGTTGAGGTTCTGTGGGATGAAGGATTACTTCATGTGTCTACGCTCTGGTGGCGGTTGGTTGTCAAGCTATTCCGCCATTAGTGCTTCTCCCTCGAATTCTTCTTCTTCCTCCTCAATGTTGTTTCTAAGCCCTTGTCGAATGGTCCACTAAATCTCTGTATCAAGGGCAAAGATGGTTGGATACTTGGATTGAAGCCTTACATGAATCAACTCAAGTACTTCGGTGCAGCAGCTTCAGTACTGCTGCTCGGGTAGTCTCTGCCCTAAGTGCGCTCGATCACGCCAAAACCTGCACTCGATCGCACTTGCGCTCGAACTCACCTCAGGTTGCGCTCGATCGCAATGCAAGAAACAACATTGCTGCAGATCTGAAACAGAAAAACAAAGAATAAAAAGAAGAAAAATTAGGTTTGTGATAAAAGAATAAAAGAACAGAAAAAATATAAAGATGAAAAATTAGGTTTTTGATAAAAGAATAAAAGGAACAGATTAAAAAAAAACTAAACGAAAAATAATTCTAAATAGTAATTTAGCACAATTCCCAGCAACGGCACCAAAAACTTATTGTCCGAAAGTCCACCTAAATTAATAGGTAAATAATTTACTTGCAAGTGCACAAGGTCAACAATAGTATAGTGTGCAAATGCGAGATCATCTCCACAGAGATTGGTAAATTTTGATTTAGAATTAGTTTCGCAATATAAAACAATAGAAATAAATATTGGATTTCAATTAATAATGACAAAAATGTAGAGACTTGACATCCACCACCAATCATGCTACCACAATAAAACAATATGCAAATGCTTTAAATATGTCATGAATACCTAATGTTTGTCAACCTAAGGGCTTGGTCCGCTCCTTAAGCTATTGATTTCCCTAAGCAATGAGTTAGGCATGGTGTATACTCTAACTTTTTTCTTTCTTAAGGGATTCAGCATGGTGTATACTGAGTTGTTCCTTAAGAGAGCATAAGATCTGTGGAAATCGATAACCACACGAGACCTAGGGCATGGTGTATACTCTTGGTTTCCCATGTTGATTAACCCAAGAACCCGGCGTGGATTTCTTTTGTTACTATTGTTAAACCCAGGACTTGATCATCCAAATTGGTTCAATTAACTAATCCATACCACATGGATACGTTGATCAGACAAACACATATGAGGATTTTGAATAAAAACAGGCATTTAATCAAGTTAAGCATCACAACATAAATATTGCAAAGGCGCCAATACCGAAGTATTGAGTAAACATAATTAGGGCTTCAATTAAGCCCTACTAAAAAATTAGTTACACATAGTTTTGATGCTAAAATCATCATAAACTAAAATAAAAGGGAAGAAGAAACTCAAGAACACTATGGAGAAGAGTCATCAATTCGTCTCCATGAAATCCCCTCAGGCCTCCTCCAAAAGGAAGATTAAAAGGTGAAGTTTCTGTGTTTTACAGGCCTATTTATAGGGTTATAAGGACATCTCAAAACCCTAATTTCCAAAATAAGACCCAAAGAAATCTTTCAAAAACTAGCTCTGCCGCTTTACTGTACGTGTACGCTCGATCTCATGCTTTTGCACGAGTGCTTGTGCGCTCGATCACAGAAACCTTGCGCTCAATCCCACTTGGCTGCTTCCAGTCTTCAGATTTCTTCCTTAGAGCTCCAAAATGCTACATTTTCTTCAAGAACCTATAAAGAACACAGAAAACACAAAAATGAAGTAGAATATACTAAAATACGTAAACAAAGAGCTTAACAACTATAAATTAAGGGGCTTAAATATGAATATTTAAGTACTTATCATCTCTCACTCTTTATCTCCTGGGCTAAGATCAATCTGAACCTGCTTTAGCTGTTCTGGTACATCTTGGACAGCCGCCTTTGTGTTTCTCTGAACATAACATCTCTGTTGAAAACTGTACTCATGTTTTCTGGATTCCATAACCTGTACCCCTTGACCTTATCCTTATAACCAATTAAAATGCAATTCACTGATTTGTTGTCAAGTTTGTTCCACTTTTCTTTTGGCACATGCATATAAGTATCACATCCAAACACCTTAACATGAGCCAAACTCAGCTTCTTCCCGAATAGTGCCTCAAACGGTGTCTGATCCTGTAAAGCTGATGTAGGTGACCTATTCTTCAGATTACATGTCGTAGCCACTGCCTCTGCCCAGAACTCCGGCTCCAAGCCTGCACAACTCAGTATACTCATCGATTTCTCTATGAGTGACCGATCGAGTCTCTCGGCCACCCCATTTTGTTGAGGTGTATATAGAGTTAATTTTTGTCTTACAATGCCGCTTACCACACAGAATTGCTCAAACTTGTCTGAGCAAAATTTCTCTCCATTATCTGTTCTCAGTACCTTTATCTTTCTTTCCATCTAATTTTCTATCAATGTTTTAAACTCACAAAACTTATCAAATGCTTCAGTTTTACTCTTAATGAAGTAAATCCATGTATACCTTAAAAAATAATCAATGAAAGAGACATAATACCTTGATTTTCAAAGAGATTGGACCAGAACTAGCCCAAACACATCACTATATATCAAATCCAGAATACTCTTCGCCCTCGTGCCAACGGACTTAAAACTCACACGATTCTGCTTATCATGTAGACAATGCTCATAGAAACCGAATCCCATGGAGCAATCTGGGACTCTCTTCAACATCTGTTTCGATGATAAAGTAGATAATCCCTTTTCACCGATATGCCCAAGCCTCTGATGCCATAACTTAGATTACTTCGCCTCATCATCAGTCGCCTCCTTAGAGATAAAACCTTCACTGCACTGATCTTGTACTGTACTTCCCAACAACTTGTACAACGTACCATACCGAACACCTTGTGCGATTACTAGCGATCCACAATTCCATCTTGCATGAATTTTTGTCACAGCTGAAATTCACTCCCCTATCTGTCATCTTGCTCACTCACATCAAGTTCTTGCTGAGGTCTGGAATATGCATCACACCTAGAAATGTCCTTACCATCCCATCATTCATCTTCAACTTCACTTACCCACGACCAATAATTTTCATCGGAGAGTTATCTCCCAATAAAATGTTTCCCCCATCAAAGGCTTCACACTCACGAAACTAGTCCCTGTGAGGTGTCATTTGAAAGAATGCTCCTGTATCAATTATCCAAACACTTTGATTTGATTGAGCCAAACAGGACGCTATATTTAAGTCACCAGCATCATCATCCTGGTTCTTGTTTCTTGAAGCTGATCTCTCACCTGTCCGCCTTTCAGGGATCACACTCTTGCTTCTGCAATCCTTTTTCAGATGTTCGGGCTTCCAACACTTCAACCTAGATTTATCCCTACGTTTCAATCTTCCCTTGAACTTGGGTTTATCACTAGACCACTTGTAGTCTCTATCATGGGTTAGCCCTCTCATAGATAAGACTTTCTTTGATGAGTTCTTTGTACCCTGCCGCCTCATCTTCTTAGACAATAAGGTTACCACGACATTCTCAAATGACAGATTAGTCATACCACTACCAATCGCAACTATCAAGTTATCCCACGAATCAAGCAGTGAACAGATCAGTGTAATAGTCTTATCGTCATCCGTCACATCAACACTGATAGACAATAACTGACCTATCAAAGTGTTGAACTCATGTAGATGAACAGAGAAAGAATTGCCCTCAGCCATCCAAAGGTTGTACAACTTTTTCCACAAAAACAGTTTGTTTACTAGAGATTTGCTCTGATAAAGGCTTTCCAGCTTCTTCCAGAGTTCTTTCCCAGTCTTCTCTCCAAAAACGTTTATTAGGCTAGAATCGGCCAGGCATAGCCGAATCAGGCTTTATGCCTTCCGATCGAGCTCCTCCCACTCTGTGATTGTAACTACCCACCCCGGGTTGGCCACCCCCTAGACAGTGTCTTCACATTTTGAAAATCCTAGCATGACACATATATGCAACAATAAAAATAACACCAATAGAAATCGTTACATCAATCCTTAACCCTCAATAGGGGGATACATCATTCTGATCTTGACTTTAAACATTATATACAATGTAAATGCATGAATATTTACAAATAAATTTTTATTTTATTTTCTCATTAGTCTAAAGATGATGATACGTACGTGGCTTATAGATAATGATTTCCTCTAAACCTCAACTCACCAAACTATTTGTCATGCCTACTGCCTGAAATCATTGTACAATAAGGGGTGAGCTTCACAAGCCTAGTGAATTAAATTTACTAGAAGTACTCAATTTGTATAAATGGTCTTTCAATATTAAATCAAATATATTTCATACAACTTGATACCAGCATTCCACTATCACTACACATATCATAAGTCCTATTCTCTATCAATTTCTTCTTCTAATTTATTAGTTCACCTTAAGACCATCAACTATCTTATAATTACCTCGTAATGAGGTTCACAGCATAAAGTCTACCATTTAGATGGTTCTTATCACATCATACTTCTAGGTTTCTTTCTCACCATAATTGTCTCTCTATGAGACTCATTCATCTATAAATAAATGCATAATATAAACAACATTTCAGCAATAATATCAATATGTAAAACAAATGTAGTGCATGAATTATTATTATTAGGGAACATCTTCCCACATGTCGACATGTTTTTTTAATCTTAGACTGGCCCCCTCCCGGTTCGTTTATTTCCAACATATACCGGCTGTCACGGTTTTTCAATTATACTGGCCCCCTCTTAGTTCTTTTATTTAATGCGCATGCATTTGAATAATGATATGAAATATGCATATAAACAATAATATAAAAACAACATGAAATCAAATATTTAAATTGGCTATCCTGATTATTCTCAAATTATTATTGAAAGAAATTTCACTAAATTCCTCTCCTTATAAATCACATCAAATCATCCATCATAGCTTGTTAAGATCCACTAAATTTCATCTCCTCATAATTCGTATCAAAACCTCAACCATAGCTCATCAAGAATTTCACTTATCGTTTTTATTATTAAATCAACTTATTATTCCAAAAATATTATTTCTCACATGATAATTTTCTATATGTCCAAAATTTCTATCATACCTATCAATAAATTTTTCATCTACCAACAAAGCATAGGCTACTAATTTATTTTAATATTATCACTAGATATTTCATTTTTATCTAGATTACTTAAAGTAAATCTAACTCACCACGTAGCACTTAGAGCTACCCGTGGATCACCTCCTTGCTTTTCCTGCTCCTCTTAGAAATTTCCCCCAGTTGCTGACCGTCAACACCTGATATAATATTTATATTAAAAATTCTAATTATTTCTTCAGTTCTTCCATAATTTACACCCTTTGAAAATTTCCGCACCTCTCCCTCACCAGCGCCCCACCACCCAACAAGGAGGTAAAAAGGGGCTTTGCCTAGTGCCTCACCGCCCCCTGTTTAGTGCCTAGGCGCTAGGCACACTGATGCACACATGGACCGGTTGTTTCAGCCTCTTGTTAAGTGTGTGGGTGCAAGGTTAAAATGCCCAGCATCACTTAGGATTGATTGAGGGCCATGGTGATTGGTCATCAAGATCTAAGGGTAGAGAATGACACACAAGATTGGACAAGAAGTTGGTGCACTATATAAAGGGTCACCTAAATTCAATCTCAAGGAGTAAGAATGTGATGTAATGTAACTTGTGAGACATGTGTGTGAATGAGAGAATTGTGTGAGAGTGCAAAGACACAGACATACAAGAGGGACTCATTGTAGAGAGGCTGGTTATAAAGAAGAGAGATTAATATAGAAAGTGATAAAGTCTTTCTTGTTTTCTTCTTTGTTCCTTCAAGAACTTGAGGTTTCTTAGAGAGGGTTTCTGAATTGTAAAGAACCATTGATTTAGTGCAGAGAGTTTAGAGGAACTCATGGGGACATAGGCACATTGTCGAACCTTGATAACAAATCGTTTGTGTTCTTTTCTTTCTTGCTTTCTATTGCTGCATTTCTTTCTACAAGTCATTGTTTAAAGTGATTCATACAGCACCATCTTCTTGCACTTGTCGGATAATGTCACAAGGGATTGCGGAGACTCAGAAGATCCAGCTACAATATGGAAGAAACTAGATGAATTTTTTCTTGCCAATACTCTCCCGAATAAGAGGTATCTTCGTAAACGAATCTTTGCTTTTAAATTTGACCCTAATAAAGAGTTGCAAGATGATATTGATGCCAAGATAAGGAGTGCATCAAGTGGTAAAGGGTTGTTCTTTAAAAGAAGGCCAGTAATTCGGTATGACAGCAACCATGGCTACTACTAGGACAAAGGGAGAGGAGAGAGCCATGGGAGAGTGCACAGCAACATACATGGCTACTACCGGGATAGAGGAAGAGGAGAGAGCCATGGGAGAGTGCACAGTAACATACATGGCTACTACCGGGATAGAGGTAGAGGAGAGAGCCATGGGAGAATGCACAGCAACATACATAGCTACTACCGGGATAGAGGTAGAGGAGAGAGCTATGGGAGAGAGCACTCCAAACCAAGATTTGGAGGGAAGAGTTGCTACTACTGCCATAAGGAGGGTCATGTCAAGAAAGATTGCAAGAAGATGACAAGGGATAGAGGAGGAAGCCATACTAAGAATGGAGAGGCTTCGGTTTCCAAAACAGAACAACAAGATGATGATGTACTTGTTGTGTGCTCGGATATGAGCAAGGGGCAAGAAGGCAGCAGGAAATGGATCTTGATTATCGGGTGCACTCATCACATGTGCCCTCACCGGAGTTGGTTCAAGAATTTCAAGGAAACTAATGATGAAAGAGTTTTCTTAGGGAATGACAATTCTTGCCAAGTGAAGGGGATAGGAGACATCCAGTTGAGGATGTTTGATGGAATAGTAAGGCTGCTAAGGAATGTGGTGTATCTTTTGTATGTGAAGAGGAATTTGATCTCATTGGGGCAGTTGGATTCCATGGGGTACACATGCAAGATAGAGGGAGGAAAGATCAAGGTAGCCAAGGTATCTTTGGTAGTGATCAAAGCAGCAATGAATGATGGACTTTATGAGATGATCGGAGACATGGAGATCAAGGATCAAGCAGCAAGCTTGATGGCTGAGATAGATGAGGCAGCCCTTTGGCACACTCACTTGGGACATATAAGCGAAGAGGGCCTGCAAGTTCTCAGCAATGATGGCCTACTTGGTGGAAACAAAGTAGAGGAACTTGATTTCTGCGAGTGTTGTGTTCTTGAGAAGCAACACCGGGTCAGCTTCAACACCGGAGTGCACAAGTCTAAGGGCATTCTTGACTACATTCATACAGACCTTTGGGGACCAGCAAGGACACCAACACAGGGAGGTAACATTTACTTTCTATCTTTAATTGATGATTATTCAAGAAAGGTTTGGGTTTATTTGGTTAGAAATAAATCAGATGCTTTGAATAAATTAGTGGTGTGGAAAAGACTGGTAGAAACTCAAATAAGTAGAGTAGTTAAGGGGATAAGAACCGATAATGACTTAGAAATTTTTAACCAAGAACTTGATCAATTCTGTAGGTTAAATAGGATTATAAGACATAGGACGGCTATGGAAAGCCCTCAGCAAATTGGAGTTGCTGAGAGGATGAATATGACCCTTATGGAAAAGGTTAGGTGCATGTTAGATGGATCCAGATTACCTAAATATTTTTGGGGGGAAGCTGTGTCTACTGCTGCATATTTGGTTAATAGATCACCCTCTAGGGTTGTGTATCATAAGACTCCCGAAGAGATGTGGAGTGGAAAACCTCTTGAGTTGGACAACCTTAGAACTTTTGGGTGTGCTGCGTATGCACAACAAAAGGATGATAGACTTAGCCCAGGATCTAGAAAATGTGTGTTTCTAGGATATGGGGAAGGAGCTAAGGGGTATAGGTTGTGGTCTTTAGAAGGGTTGAAACTCATAATAAGTAGGGATGCTATTTTTAATGAATTGTTATTTCCCTACTTGGAGAAAACTAACCCTGCAGGGGCTAGTGAGCAAACCAGTTTGGTTCTTATAAAGCATAGCATCAAGGATAATTCAGTTCAGGTAGAGCAAGAAAGGCAAGAGGGTTCGGACTAGGTAGAGCCCATTGATGAATGCCAAGCTCAGAACACTCATGAAGAGGCTGAACTGAAAGAGGATGATGTAGGAAGTCGAAAGGACTATCAGCTCACAAGATACCGGGAAAGAAGGTTGGTCGGACCACCTTCAAGATATGGTTTTGCGGATGCTGCGGATGTAGTAGCTCCTTAGACAGAAGGAGAGATGAGTGAACAAGAGACTTACATTGATGCCATGGGATGTAAGAATTCTCCAAGATGGAAGCTAGCTATAGAGGAAGAAATGGATTCTTTGAGGAAGAACAACTTCTGGGAATTGGTGCACATTTCGGGAAAACAAAGAGTTGTGGATTGTAAATGGAGTTACAAGATCAAAGAAGGGTACCCTCTAGGAAATGAAGTTCGGAACAAGGCTAGGCTGGTGGCGAATGGGTTCACGAGAAGAGAAGACATAGGTTCATATAAACTTTCTCACCTGGACACAAGGTAGAGAAAATGGTGAGTATCCTCATCTATATCATTAATATGTTGTTGGTTTGAAACAGCAGGAAGAGGGTGAAAAGGTTTACATTTCAACTCAGTGAGAAGTTTGAGAAGAAGGATCTCAGCTTTATACAAAATATCCTTGAGATGAGAAGAATTCGGGAAAAGGAGAGAAACTGGTTAAGGGTTTCTTGGGCAATGGGTGTTCTCAGCAGATTTGTGAGTAATCCGGGAAAGAAGCATTGGCTTGGGATGAAGTGGTTGCTGAGGTATTTGGACGCTAAGTGGCAGCCCGTGGTAGCACTCTTAACAACCAAGGCTGAGTACATAGCGGCTATGGAAGCCATAAAGGAGGCTATGTGGTGCAAAGGGTTGTTGGATGAGTGGATGGTCCTTATAGAGCAGGTGGTGGTGTCTTCGGATAAAATGGCCATGGAAGAAAGACCTACAAATTTAGGTACCAAGGTTCTACCTCTAAGAAGGTTCAATCATTGCCTTGAACTTCTTAGGAATGGAGTCGGTTGATTGATGACTCAAGATGAGTTTGGATCTGAAGTTCTCTGCACAATGGTTCGGGTTTAAACACTTAGACAAAGGTAGAGATTGTTGGTATTTGTCTAGGGTTTAAACATGGTTTAAGGTTTAAACAAGGTTGGAAGAATAAATTTCAGCATGTTAAAGGAGTGCACACATGTGTGTGCATCACTTTGGGTGTGTGTGCACACCTCTATTCATCAAAGCAAAGGAGTACGAACAGCTGTGAGAGGGACAGTATCAGTGTGCACCATACCTCTCCCTCACCAGCACTGCACCGCCCAGCAAGGAGGAAGTTCTGGTGGAGGGCAGTGCCACACCTCTCCCTCACCAGCGCCGCACCGCCCAGCAAAGAGGTAAAAAAGGGCTTTGCTTAGCGCCTCACCGCCCCCTGTTCAGTGCCTAGGTGCTAGGCACACTGATGCACACATAGACAACTTGTTTCAGTCTCTTGTTAAGTGCGTGGGTGCAAGGTTAAAATTCACAGCATCACTTAGGATTGATGGAGGACCATGATTGATTGGTCATCAAGATCTAAGGGTAGAGAATGACACACAAGATTGGATAAGAAGTTGGTGCACTATATAAAGGGTCACCTAGGTTCAATCTCAAGGAGTAAGAATGTGATGTAATGTAACTTGTGAGACATGTGTGTGAATAAGAGAATTGTGTGAGAGTACAAAGACACAGAAATACAAGAGGGACTCATTATAGAGAGGCTTGTTGTAAAGAAGAGAGATTAGTATAGAAAGTGATAAAGTCTTTCTTGTTCTCTTCTTTGTTCCTTAAAGAACTTGAGGTTTCTTAGAGAGGGTTACTGAATTGTAAAGAACCACTGATTTAGTGTAGAGAGTTCAGAGAAACTCACGGGGATGTAGGCACATTGCCGAACCTCGATAACAAATCGTTTGTGTTCTTTTCTTTCTTGCTTTCGATTGCTGTGTTTCTTTCTACAAGTCATTCTAGACTTGGGTGTTTGGAAGATCACCACCTGGGTATCTTGTTAAGGTGATTTCCAACAATTAAATTACTTCTTTACCCTTACTTTATGAATACAGGTATTACAGTGATGGATGCTGAAGATTATGCTGAAACCACCACGGGCGACGCTGCCTCTGCCGTGGATGCTGGCGTCATGCTCATCGTATTCTTCGGCATCTCATCGATTATCACCAGCCACAAGTCTCTGTCCATGAGTAGATCCTCCATCTTTAGTTTTCACAACTCGAAGCTCTTCCCTCCGAACTTCTTGATTTTAATTCGTGATCTAATCGACATCTTTGATTGTTAATCCTCGAACATAAAGCTCTGATACCAATTGAATAATTAGAGACCTGTCAATCACACGAATTATAAACAAAAAGAAAATAAGACACGATATACCAAGGTTCATTTCATAATAGGGTTACGTCCTGCCAAAAGTTTCACTATTATCAAACTCACAAATCTCTCGTTACAATGTGCACTCAATACACAGAGAGTATTTATAAGCAACTTAAGACACTCTAATTAGGGTTTTCACCTTGTTGCAAAACCACGGCTATTCATGTGCCCAAGCCCAAATCATCAAGCAAAAACCAGACCCAAAACATGTACAGGGACACCGTGGTTGTTGGGGATTCTACAGATCTAGACCCGTGAAATATGCGCCAACTCTAACAAGGTGTTGAGTGCCCACAACTACAGGGACTTCCAACATTAGTGAAGAAGACATCTTTGCTCATCCCATAATAATAGAATGAGGAAAAATAACTATGCATTAAAATGGCTTATGACATAAAAGACTTACCGCCAAGATAACTCAGTAACAAGTTCTTCAAGAGCATCTGGGAGGACCTAAGAATTGTATTACCAAATTCCTTTTAGTGTAATTTCTCTTATGCCCAAAAAGTATAGAAATATAATTAGACTTCTTAATGTGAATTACCTTATCTTCATACGGATTGCAGTGATCTTTAAACCACAACCTCAAGAACTCCTATAAAGAGTATCAATTTAAGGGTGAGGAATCTAATATTCTAAAATTCATTAGCAACATCACCAAAGAAACACAGGGAACTTTACATATTTATCCAACCATGACAAAAAAATGATCAACATCTACATTCAAGAGATAACAAGCAAACATAACAGAACAAATGAACAAACCTCATCCATATTTTTAGGTTCAAGGCCTTTCTCAAAGGTCTTCTCATAAGAATGGGCAATCCAGTATCTACTTGAATCTAGCGTATAAACCTAGAATAGCATATGAAGACACAAAACTCATTATTATACTATTAGCATGCCAAATATTGGGGAGTGCGCTATAAATATTTTCTTTGAGAATCATGTCGAACCTCATCAATCAATTGAATTGAACCATCACTATCCTTTCCAAATTCATATTTTGTGTCTACTAATATTAGGCCATGTTCCAAAGCAATACGCTGCAATTTCAGAGAAATTAAAGAGTTAGTTACATTAACCAATATAACAAAGTTTATAAAGCAACCTACACTCTCACTGCAACATCATGGATCTGCATAACAACTAAGGAACTAAACAGAATTATATAATTCTAACTTCATTCCATTGTGCATGAAGAACAAAACCAACAACTACTAATATGTTACATACAATAAAGGCTAAATTATATAAAACAGCCTATGGTTTAGGTTGATCTTGTATAACACCCTAAGGATTTTTTTGTGACACTCAACACTTAGTGGTTCTTTCTGTTAGTTCAAGGAGTTACATGATTAACATTTTAACTGAAATAACCAAAAAAAAAAAAAAACCTATTGTTGATTGATTTTTTTCTTTCAAAAATAACCCCTAGATCTAAAGAAGAGAACCACTCATTATAAGAAATCCCTCTAAACATTTGGTGTTTATGTAATTTAGACTGCAATAAAATATTTAAAGCAGCATCTACATATGAACAAACATAACAAAAAAATAGCATGATTGCTGGCAACAGAATTTTATTCAGAAACTCAAACATGAAAAGAGATATGCGATCACCACAAAAAAAAAAGAAGATGTATTTCTCCTAGCATCTAGATCTAGGGAAGATAGTGAGTCAAAAACCAAAAGGCGACACTCCTTCCATTTCCTTTGGTCATATTATACATTACAGTTTCTTAATGTAGAAGATCCAACATAAAAATTGGACACTGTAAGAACAGCTTCAAAACTTAATGCACGAATTTGCTTATATTTTACTCTATATTGTAGACCTTCTTATGGCATTAATAGTTTCTTTGAATATCGACTTGAGATAAAATCTCACTTTAACTTTAATATGTTGAATTATGTAGTAGCAAGATGCTTCCAAATCATTTTATTCTAAAAGAACTCATGAAAACTTAGCAAGAAGAACAAAGTCACCTGTCCAAACTCAAATAAGCTTAATGCTTTTCTACTTGCTTCATCAAATTCAGATTGGGTCATCAGTCCATGTGTAACTATCTATAAGAATAATACATCACATGAGTCAACCAGTTAGCAGATGAAATGATAAAAAATCAACAATATCTTACAATCAGTAATTTGGTGGAAACTCATCAGTATGAATCACTTTAAAGAAATAAAAAGGGAATGTGTTAAACCTGCTAAACCATATAACCAATATGGCCTCAGAAGGAGTTTTAGGGCCCATGTGGTTAAACTTGTGAGAAGTGACTGAAGAGAAGCCTTACTAGTGACTTTTTTTTTTTTTTTTTGCTTCTGAATGGTTGTGAGTGACTGTCAGGTAAAACTGAATTGTCAAAAGTCTAAAAAATGACTAATGTACCAAAATCCTATGTTAACCATTCACTTTCCTTATAACACTGTTTCCTATTTTGTAGTTTCTTGGTTCTCTTATTATAAGAAAATACAATATAAATACTAAGGGGCAGAGTAACGAACAAGTTTTTTTCTCTCATCACCCATTCTCCTAAAAAAATTCTCTCATCTTCCTTCTTTATTATCAACTTGGTATCAGAGTAGGTTTTTTTTTCCTTAGGGTTCTAAAAAAAACTGACATCATCATGATGTTATGACGTCAGCCTCATCGGATGACATTGAGATGAGCAACTCTTTGAGAGGAACAGAGCTCATTAATCAATTTTATGATCCGATTACTCTAGACCCATCGATTTGAGTTTTTCTTCTCAAAAATTTGCTACCCTTTTCTCTGAAATTCTGCTTGATTTGCTAAATCAGATGCTTCGATTATGGTTCAACCACCACAGAAGGGTGTGCCTAGGGCATGAGTATGTCTTCACAAAAATTTTTGACACTTGATCGTGATTTGGAAGCATTTTAGTGGTTGTTTGGCAATTTTTTCTATCGGTGGTGCTTTTTTGGGGATGTTTAGCTATTTTTCTTATCGGTGAAACTGCAATCAGGTTTGTTTTGCTGTTTTTACCCGTTCTTGTGGTTTTGGAGTGGTTCGTTGGATCTTTGTTAGGTATTTTCATAATTCAGCAACGTTTATTGCTTCGTTGAAGATTAATATGATCTTTATTTAAGTTTTATTTCCCTTATTTTGGTGGCTGATCTGGTTTACGTAGTTGTTTTTGATTGCTTGTTGTGAAATCTGCTTCTTTTTTAAGCTAATCCCAATGTCTGAGGATAGTGCATTCTCACAGAGTTTGGGTAATGGGGGTCTAGGCTTGCGCGCCTTCCCCAATATCACGTCCACTCTATATATTACTTTAATCAAGCTCAATGAAAAATAAACTATGATGGAGACTAGACCTAACCAAGCTTCGCCTGAACTTATTCGAGGGCCACCTACAAGATATCTTGGGCTTAGTCTTTATCTTAGTCTTAATAATTATTTTTATTATTTATTTCAGAGTCCTCTTATTTGCAAAGTCCTTACTAAGGTTAACTTATTTTCTAGTATAAGTATATGATTGTATTACATTCTAAAGACACCTTTGATATTGAATAAAATATAGTAAGATCAGATTTCTTCTTCCCCAAGGTAGACTAGTTTTCTGTTCCAATCCCCAAGTCTGCTTGGTTTCTTTCTCTTGTTTGTTCTACATCAGTTTGGTATCAAAGCCTAAACAGATCCCTAAACTCAAATTCAAAAACAAACCTATATATATAGTCATCCCATAAACACAGTACACAATCTGCCCAGACATAGATCCACGACCCAATAGGGCCTTAGGCTAAAACTGCTTAAACGGAGATTCGTCGCTTTCAAGTGATCTCTAGATCACATCGCCACCAACAAGAGACTCACCGCCCTATACCGACCAAAACTTGAGATTTTTGGGTCAATTCACCTCACGTCGCCACCGGGCCACCACTTGTCGTCATCCTCCGATCCCTTCAGCCCTAATACCCACGCACCAAGACCTTGGTTGGATATCGGCTAAGACCACCAAACACTGCTGCCTGTTTTACCCATAGATCTCCAAATCTGACTGTTATCCTACCGGGCCGTCACTGCCACTCTGCTCGCTGGTCTTGGGCGACCATACTCCAAGATGCTTAGCCCCAACCGTCGCCGTTCGACCACCGTCCGTAACCACCGTCGACACTAGTCGCATACAACTTGTATTTTGGTTTGAGGTTGCTTCTGTAATAAAGGAAAGGGAAGCTCAAAGCACTTTTATTTATTTTCAATTTTGTGATTTAAAAAAAAAATCACTTGACCTGGACTTCCGTTTGACCAGGAGCTTATTCTTTTACTTTTGGATTTTTGTCTCATTATTCTTGGAGCTTTAGTTTGCTAGGGGTTGATTACATATGTTTGGGATTGCACCGCTTAAACCCAACTCTCGTAGTCTTCCATCAAGGTAAATTGGACCTCACGAAAGGTACGAACCTTCACTTGTTATTGTTTTAATATTCATGGTTTTTGGTGAATCAGTATTTAGTAGTTATATAAAAAAATGCTTCTTGTTAGGTTTTTTCTTTACTAGTGGTCATCCTTACGATTGTAAGTTATTTACTTGTTGTTTTGAATCAGATTTTTGGAAATCCATTAATTTTACACTAGTCCCTATCACAGCAACAATGACTCTCTAAGACCTTGATGAGAAACATGAGAACCTAGTTAAATGATTCAATGCCTTTGAAATTGAAGTAAGCCATCGAGTCCAGACCATAGAGACAAAATTGACCACACTGTAGGGTGAAGTAAGCAAACTCAACCGTCAGTTAAATACAAATCATAATGAGGTGCTTAGGGCCCTAGCCTCTTTCAACAAACAACACATAGGATCAAGTGTAGCAACCCAGGAAACAACTACTAGTCGAGGCATTATAGGGCCACCCCAGATGTCCCCTCCCAAGGCATTACCATTAAGGAGCCTAATTGTTAGCCTACTAGAGAAACATACACCCAAGTAGAAACCATTCTAGCTATGCATGGTAGGGCTACTTAAGAGAACGTTTTAGTGGGATAGTGTTTCAACACTACGGGTTTGTTTCATGATAAAGTATTTGATCGCCCTTATGAGCAACCTAGGACTTATGACCAACCTAAGAACTCTCCAGATGAATTCTTTGACCTTATAAGAAAGGTCAAGATAGAAGTCCCTAATTTTGATGGCAAATTAGATCCAGATGTTTTTCTCTTGTGGTTATCCCAATTAGATAAGTTCTTTGAGTGGTATAACATGACTGATGAAATCAAAGCCCACTTTGCGATGATGAAATTAGTTAGCTTTGTTGATCGCTATTGGAAAACGGTCTAACGAAATCGGGAAGATGATCTGATCACATCATAGCGTGAGATGAAGGGACGATTGCAGGGGAAATACCTTCCCCACTATTATAGGAAGCAATTGGTGGAAAAAATGCTAAACTTGAGATAATCCATTACTGTTGCTGAATATATCAACCACTTTGAAAAACTCACATTGAAATGTAACCTATAGGAAGAGACAATGGCTGTTATCTCTAGATTTATCAATGGATTGAAAGTTGATCTTAAAAGCGAGGTTAGTTTGTTCTCCCCCGAGTCATTAGAATAGGCCATCCAATTATCTCTCAAGTATGAGGAATATTTTAGGTAGTCTATTCCATAGCGGGGCACTTACCAAGCTGAGGAGTATCAATAATCTAGGTCTAGTAAATTCCCCAGATTAAGGGAAATCCTAACCCTGTTGGGAAAACTAATCTGTATAGGGGAAGAGAGGGCACAACAAATGGTCCACGGCAATTTAAAGCTGACATTGAGTGTTTTAATTGTCACGATAGAGGTCACATTTTCTCGCATTGTCCCTGCAGGACGTTGACCCTAGGCTGGGATTTTGAGGAATCCTAAGAGAAAGGGTATGATAATGAGGCTATAGTGGAACCTCTTGAGGAAAAATATGATGGGCATGAAGAAGAAGTTGATGAGTATAAGGAGGGTGTTGTAGTTGGTGTCATGAGATGCATATTGTTAGCCCTTGTTGCAAATGAAGATACTTGGAAGTGCACCAGTATTTTCTATACTTTCCTTAAGTGTGGTGAAAGGGTGTGCAAAATTGTTATTGATGGAGGTAGATGCTTGAATGTGATCTCAAAGTCAGTTATAATCAAACTAAAACTTAAACCGGAACCATATCCTCAACTATATCGAGTAGTTTGGCTAGATAAGACTTTCTTACCCATTACAGACAAGTGTCAGGTTAGAATATAGATGGTGAGTATGTAAGGGATGTGTGGTGTGATGTCCTTCCTATGGATGTTGCTGAGGTGTTATTAGGTCGTCCTTGGATTTATGACGTAGATGCGACTAACCATGGAAAAGAAAATACATTTTTGTTTAGGCATAATGGGAAGAACATCACTTTAAAGTCGACACGACCTAAGGAAAATGATAAAAAGTTAAATAGTCAATCCTTATCTGAGACATATGGGACGAAGAGTCTTTACCTAGTAACACTTAAAGAGTTCGTGAAGGACGGTGAAGAGTCTGGTCTCGTGTTAGCTCTAGTGGCTAAAGAGGTTACCTCAAGTACACTCGGCCAAACCACTGACCTACCTCCTGATGTCAGTAAACTACTGTCCGAATTTCAGAACGTAGCATAGGAGTTGCCCGATGAGCTACCTGCCATAAGAGATATACAGAATACCATTGATTTAGTCTCATGATCTCAGTTTTTGAACTTACCATATTATTGTATGAACCCTAGTGATCGTGCTGAAATGAATTGGCAAGTGGAGGGTTTTTTGAGTAAAGGATTCCTTCGAGAGAATCTTAGATCGTGCGTTGTCCCTACTTTGTTAACCCCTAAAAAAGATGGACCCTGGAGAATGTGTGTAAATAATCACGCAATCAATAAAATTACTGTTAAGTATAGGTTTCACATCCCATATCTTGAAGATATGTTGGATTTGATGGCAAGAGCTAAGTGGTTTTCCAAAATTGATCTGCGTAGTGGGTATCATCAGATTCGCATTGGGCTAGGAAATGAGTGAAATATTGTTTTTAAGACTCCGGATGGTCTCTATGAGTGGTTAGTGATGCTATTTGGGCTGACCAATGCTCTAAGAACTTTTATGCGAGTGAGACTCAGGTCTTACATCATTTTCTAGGCAAGTTTTTGGTGGTCTACTTGGATAATATCCTTATTTATAGTCGATCTCCGAAGGCACATATTGGTCACCTTTAAGTGGTGTTAGAAACACTTAGGGTTGAGAAGTTATACGCAAATCTTAAGAAGTGTTTTTTCATGCAGGCCCAAGTGCTTTTCTTAGGGAGTCGCAGTTGATCCCAATAAAGTTAGAGCTATTAGAGAATAGTCGGAGCCAAAGACTATTTTCGAGGTTAAGATTTTTCATGGTTTGGCCACCTTTTACAGAAGATTCGTTAAAGGGTTTGGCTCCATTATGACTCCTATCACCGACTGTTTGAAGAAAGGGGAATTTATGTGGATAGTAGCCACATCTAGAGCCTTTGAGGATATTAAGTGCAAGATGATAGAGGTGCCTGTATTAAGTCACCTAGATTTTTCAAAGGTCTTTGAGGTTGCTTGTGATACATTTAGGATAGGAATAGGAGGGATTTTGAGTTAAGATGGTCATCCCATTGCATAATTTAGTGAGAAATTCAATGAACCAAAACAGAGGTATTCTACATATGATAAAGTGTTTTACGCTATTGTGCAAGCCCTTCTTCATTGGCGGTACTATCTGCTACCGCAGGAATTTGTTTTGTATTTTGATCATCAGGCTATGAGATATCTTAATTCCCAAAAGAAGCTCAATAGTAGGCAAACAAGTGGGTAGAATTTCTTCAGGAGTACACATTTATTCTTCACTACCATGCAAGTGTCGAGAATAAGCCTGCTGATGCATTGAGTCACGTTGTCACAGTACTATAGTCTATGAGTATCTCAGTACCAGAGCTTGATAAATTAAAGGATAAGTACCTTACTTGTCCAGATTTTGGCATCATCTTTCAAGAGATTAGTGAGGGAAACCCTCAGTCCTATGTTGACTTCTTACTTAGAAATGGATATTTGTTTCGAGTATCTAGATTATGCATTCCATGTATGTCACTTAGGGATTTTCTAGTGTGGGAAATACATGTCGAAGGATTAGCTAGATACTTTGAGAAGGATAAGACTGTGGCCTTAGTTGAAGATAAATTCTATTGGCCTTCCCTGAAATGGAATATAGGTCGAATCATGTCACAATGTTGCACATGTCTGCAAACTAAGACTAGAAAAAAGGAGTACTGGGTTATATACACTGTTACATGTACCACATGTACCATGGCAGGACCTTAGCATGGATTTTGTTCTCGAATTACCTAGGACTGTTAGAGGTCATGATTCTATCTTAGTGGTGGTTGATAGGTTTTCTAAGATGATCCATTTTATCCCATGTCATAAGACCACCGATGCTTCTCATGTAGCTAAACTATTCTTCAGGGAGATCGTTAGGCTTCATGGGTTACCCACTTCTATTATGTCGGATAAAGATGTTAAGTTTATAAACTATTTTTGGAAGACCCTTTGGAGACTTTTTGGGACCCACTTGAGGTTTAGTTTTGCTTTTCACCCCAAATAAATGGTCAAACTACAGTTATCAATCGAAATCTTGGAAATTTACTTATGTGTGTTACTGGGTATAAGCCTAGTAATTGGGATTTGTTATTACCTACTACGGAGTTTTCTTACAATTGTTCTATTAATAGGTCTTGCCCCATTGAAATTATCATTGGCTATTCACTCTTCAACCAACTAACCTTATCCCATTGCCCCTTTATTCCCAACCTTCTGAGTCTGTCGAATCTTTTGCCTCTCACATACAAGACCTATATGCCGAAATCCAACGAAAAATTGCATTGAGTAATGACACTTATAAACGTATTGTTGATGTTCATCATAGGGATGAAAAATTTAATGAGGGGGATTTTTTCATGGTCTGTATTTGTCCTGAGCAGTACCATAAAGACTCTTTCAAAAAATTATATGCTAGGGCTACTGGACCATTTCGTATCATTCGCAGACTGGGATCTAATACTTATTTATTTGACTTACTATCTAATATGAATATTAGTCTGGTATTTAATATGGAGGATCTATTTTCTTATCGAGATGCCTTTGAGCCACTCATGTTGCCTAACGATGGGGCTGTTTCTGCACATGTGCATCAATTGCCTAGGCCACCCCCATCAATATCAGACCGCATTGCAGATATATTGGATGATCAGACAGTCATATCCACGACAGGTGTTTGCCAACGATATCTTGTTTAGTGGGAGGGAAGACCTTCATCAGATGCTACATGCATCATTGAAAAGGAACTTAGGCGTCTTGATCCCTCTCTTTTGGAGTATTACCAACCGCATTACTCGTTGGAGTCGAGTTATTTCCCGCCAGGGAGGATTGATGGAGACCAGGCCCAACCAAGCTTGGCCCGAACTTTTTTGAATGGCACCTGCAAGATATCTTGGGCTTAGTCTTAGTCTTAGTTTTAATAATTATTTTAATTATTTATTTCAAAGTCCTCTTATTTGCCAAGTCCTTACTAGGGTTAGCTTATTTTCTATTATAGTATCTGATTGTATTACATTCTAAGGACACCTTTAATATTGAATAAAATACAATGAGATAAGATTTCTTCTTCCCTAGAGTAGCCTGGTTTTCTGTTCCAATCCCCAGGTTTCTTTCTCATGTTTGTTCCTTGCTGGTAGCATTAAGGAACCAACAAAGAATGACCCACTGTATGGGAAATGGGAATCTGAAAATTTCATGATCATGTTTTGGTTATTGAATGCCATAGAACCTGATATTAGTAACGGTGTCATATTCTTAGACTCTGCTAAAGATATTTGGAATGTTATTTCTGAGATTTATTCTAAGGTTGAAAACTCTGGCCAAATATTTGAGTTGAAGTGACAGATACATGGTATGGCTCAAAAGGAATTATTAGTCTCTACTTATTTCAACCAGCTTCGTTAATTATGGCATGAATTAGATCTCTATGAGGATCTCTATATGGTGTGCACTGCATATGCACAAAAGGTCCATAAACGGTTAGATAGAGAGATGGTGTTTAACTTTCATGTTGGGTTACGACCTGAGTTTGACCAGGTTTGGGTTTAGATTCTAGGTAAAGAACCTCTGCCATCCCTTTCAAAGGTCTTTGCCTATGTTCAAAATGAGGAGAGTCGACAGAGTGTGATGCTTCTTCCTGTATCTTTTCTTATATCTCATGCCTCTTCAGCACTGGTTTAATCTTCCTATCTTCAAGTTAGCTCAGGTAATGTAAGCTCATCATTCTACCAGTTCTGAGAAGTCTTCTCATTTAATGTGGTTATGACATAGACGCTTTGGACATCCACCTTTTGCTTTGTTGAAATGTTTATTTTCATCTTTATTTTCTCATTTGGATGTATCTTCATTTCAGTGTGATACATGTGAGTTTGCTAAACATCATCGTGTTATATTTCCATTAAGTTTTAATAAAAGTTTTATGCCATTTACTATTGTTTATACTGATGTTGAGATCACTCTCGTACTATATCTGTTAGAATAAAAGAGAGATCAGAGAAGAAACTCCTTTATTATTGATTGATAATCTAAATATAATTTAACAGTCATATATATAGACTAATATCAAACATAATTGGACTAAGAGACATAACTACATAAGATAGACATAAAATAGATAAGATTTAGGAAACCTACTATGACACATAATAGAAAACCTAATTAGGACTCTCAACACTCCCCCTCAAATTAGAGTATAGATGTCATGTGCACCCAACTTTGTACAAATAAATCTAACTCGTATACTATTCAATAATTTAGTGAATAAATCTGCTAACTGATGTGCTAACTTCACATGTTTGGTGTTGATCATATTTTGACCAAATTTTTCTCTAACATGACAATCAACTTCAATATGCTTCGTTCTCTCATGAAACACTGGATTATTTGCAATATGAATAGATGCTTGATTATCAGACACTAAACTTATAAGACCTGATTGTTTAATCCCAAGTTCTTCTAATAACCGTTTCAGCCAAACTAACTCAAAAGTAGTGTACGCCATTGCTCTGTATTCAGACTCAGTACTCGATCTAGCAACCATAATTTGCTTCTTACTCTTCTATGACACCAGACTACCTCTAACAAATACACAATATCTAGTAGCAGACTTCCTATCAAATGAAGAGCCTGCCTAATCTGCATTAATATAACCCTCAACTTGTGTATGATCATGATTTTGATAAAGTAAACCATGACCAAGAGCACTATCAGATATCTCAAAATATGAATAACAGCATCCCAATGACTAGCCCGTGGAGCATCTAGAAACTGACTAACTAAACTTTTTGCAAACGAAATATACAATCTAGTAACAGTCAAATAATTCAATTTCCCACCCAATTGTCTATACTTTCTTGGATCAGATAATAATTCACTTTAATTCTTCCACGACACTAGATTACCTCCGACAAACACACAATATCTAGTAGTAGACTTCCTATCAAATGGAGAGTCTTCCCAATCTGCATTAGTATAACCTTCAACTTGTGTATGATCATGATTTTGATAAAGTAAACATGACCAAGAGTACTCTTCAGATATCTCAAAATACGAATAACAGCATCGCAATGACTAATCCGTGGAGCATCTAGAAACTGACTAACTACACTTGTTGCAAATGAAATATCTAGTCTAGTAACAGTCAAATAATTCAATTTCTCACCCAATTGTCTATACTTTCTTGGATCAAATAATAATTCACTTTGATTAGCTGCAAGTTTTGTGTTGGGATCAATAGGATCATCCATAGGCTTACACCCCAACATTTTAGCATCACTCAACAAATCAAGAACATGTTTACACTGAGATAAAGAAAAACCATGATGAGATTTAGCAACTTCCATACGAAAAAAATATCTCAGATGTCCTAGATCTTTTGTCTAAACTTAGTACTTAGAAACTGTTTTAGTTTTAGAATTCCTTCATTGTCTTCTCCTGTGATCACAATATCATCCACATACACAATCAACAATGTCCTACCTGCTTCACTATGTTTATAAAATACAAAATGATCTGCAACACATCTACTTAGACCAAAATCAATCATTACTTCATTGAACTTGTCAAACCATGCTCGATGAGATTGTTTCAAACCATATAGGACTTATTCAACCGAAAGGCTAACCCAGACTCCCATGAGCAACAAATCCAGGAAGTTGCTCCATATAAACCTCCTCCTATAAAAAAATTGAGGAAAGCATTCTTGACATCTAACTGATGTAGTGCCCAATTAAACATAGCTTCCAAAATGATAAAAACACGAAAATATGTAATCTTAACCACAAAAGAGAACGTTTCAGCATAATCAATACTATATAGCTATGTATATCCTTTTACTACTAGACAAGCTTTCAATCTATCAATAGCAGATTTCCAACAGCATAAACCCAACGACATCCAACAACAAATTTTCAGACCAGAGAGGAACCAAGTGTCATGTATCATTAGTATTTAAGGTATGCATATCTTCTTCCATGGCTGTTCTCCACCCATAATGAGACAAAGCTTCTGTAATAGACTTTAGAACAAAGATAGTAGAGACTAAAGCCATAAATGAAGCATATGAAGGAGATAAATGATCATAAGACACAAAATTAGCAATAGGATGAGCAGTGCATAAACGCTTACCCTTTCGAAGAGCAATGAGAAGATCATCCTTAGATGAGGTAGTTAAAGATGGATCTAGATCTCTTAACGAGTAAATAATTTATGGATCAACTGAGACTAGAGGTTTTGAACGACGAGTGTAAACTTGTAGTGGAGATATTGATCTAGGAGGAACTAATGATGGGGAAACCATAGTAGGAGGATCTGATCGTGTAAGGGGCATTGGAATAAGTAACGGAAACGAAAAAGAATAAACCAGATCAGATATAGAGACTCAGAATAAAATGGGGTAGTCTCGAAGAATGAAACATCAGCACAAACAAAACAACTTTTTAAAGACGGACTATAACACCAATAACCCTTTTATGTGCGAGAATAACCCCAGAAAATACATTTAATGGAGCGAGGATCAAGTTTGTCAATGCTTGGACTAAGCTGAAGAACAAAACAAATAGACCCAAAAATATGAAGAGGTAAATGAAAAGGTGTATTGTTAGGAAATAACATATAGTGAGGGGATTTGCAATTAAGAACAGAAGACGGTGTACGATTAATTAAGTAATAGGCAATAAGAATAGCATCACTCCAAAACAATTTAGGAACATACATATGAAATAAAGGAGTCTAGACAATATCTAAAAGATGATTTTTTCGTTCTGCAACCCTATTTTGTTGAGATGTATAAAAGCAGGATACTGATGGATGATGCCGGTTGATCATGAAAGTAGTAAAAGGATTTACAAAATACTCACAAGCATTATCACTAGGAAGGATTTTGACATACGAACTAAATTGGGTTTTCACTTATCACAAAAAGTACAAAAAATAGAAAATAACTCAGAACGGTCTTTTATTAAATAAAGCCAGGTGAGCTTGGAATAATCCTCCACAAAAGTAACAAAATAAAGAAAGCCAAGTTTAGAAGACACACAACTCGGACTCTAAACATCAGAATGTGCTAACGTAAAAAGACTAGATACGTTTATTAGTAAGGGAAGTAAAGGACATACAATGATGCTTACCCAACTTACACGACTCACACTCCAAAGATGAAACATGATTCAAAGTCGGGACTAACTTCTTCAGTTTCTCCAAAGATAGATGATCAAGATGACAATGAAGCTAAAAAGAAGACATGTAAACTGGGCAGACGACAATAGGTGATGGGATAGGATCAAAAATATAAAAACCGTTGGATTCATGCCCTCCACCAATTATTTTCGTGTCTTCAGATCCTAAATAAGAATAGAATTAGGGAGAAAGGTAACAAAACAGTTTAGATCTTTTGTAAGCAAACTAACAGATAGCAAATTATACTGAGAAAAAAGAGCATAAAGTACGGATGATAAAGATACAAAAGAACTAAGATGCACAGTTCCAATTCCACTAGCAGTGGTTTTAGATCCATCACCAAGAGTAATATTAGATGAGGGTGATGAGCGAGAAAAAGTAGAAAAAACATAGTGGTTACAGAATCAAGAACCCAAGGTTTAGATGAAGAACTACTAAAGGGTGAACAAGCAATCGGTGTACCTTTCTAGATCCAAAGTGTAGTCATGAAAAATTCTTGGTGAGCTATTTTATACTGTAATAACTCATCATACTCAGCTTTGAAAATCATTAGAGAAGTCAAAAACAGAGGATTACATTCAATTGAATCCCATTAGCAACTAGGGGACAACCAAGTGCCAACATGTCTCCCGAGTTTGCCCATAATGGTGACAATAAGTACATTGACGAATTGAACCCTGACCATCACCACCACAACCAAAAAATATACCACTACCACCAATTTCACGACCATCTTTGTCATTACGATGACTCAGATCATTTAAACCATGTCCTTTACTACTACTGACATCAGCTTGACCACCTTGCCAAGCATGAGTCACCAAAGCAGATTTATCTAAGCTATAAGAATTGTTGAAATTAAGAATTGAAAAGAATTTTTTTGTATTATTGATTAATTATTTGAATACAATTCAACAGTTCTATATATAGACTTGTGAATATCAAACCTAATAGGACTAGGAGACATCAACTAGATAAAATAGATATAAACTAAGTAAGACTAAAAAACCTACTAGGAAACCTAATTAGGGCTCCCAACATAAACCTAATTAGGACTCTCAACACTCCCCCTCAAGTTGGACCATACAAATGCATCAACTTGTTACAAAGAAACCCATACCAACAACAAAGCTCATCTAATATATAACAAATAAACCCAAACTCATAAATTACAATAACCAATGAGAAGGACTCCATACCCACGTCAAATAATTAGCTCGGATCAACAAGACTGGCTTTTTTCATCTCTTTTTTACTAACATTGACTTTGACTTGAATGGGTGCAATCATTGAGTCAGAAGGATACTACATTAACACAGGTTGGATCGGGTTAACAACATCAACACCGAGATAAGAAACTATTTTTCTTCTTGAACTCTTCTTTTTCTTCTTCTTCTTTTTGAACTATTTTGCTTCTTCTTCTTTTGCTTCTTCTTGAACTCTTCTTCTTCTTCTTTTCAACTTCTTCTTGAACTCTTTTTCCTCTTTTTCAGCTTCTTCTTGAACTCTTTTTCTTCTTGAACTCAACGAATATTTTTTTAACAGCCTTATTTTTTACCATCTTTTTGTTTTCTGTTTTTCGCTCTTCTTTTTTTTTCGTACAAATCTATTTATCAAACTTTTTCTGCTACTCATGATCAGTACTCGAAAATATTGTTGTGAACAATACTCGAGAATAGTGCCATGAACAATACCCGAGACCAATATCTTGAACAGTACCCAAGAGCAGTAACGTAAATAGTGTCGTGAATAGTACTCATGAACAATATTTTTTTTTAGAATAAAGAAGAAAAATTTATTCAGGATCCCAAGAGAGATCTTGCTATAAGACCATGCTAAAAGAAAAGAAATATTGGAGAAAAAACACTTGTATTATTGACTAATAATCTGAATACAATTCAACAGTCATATATATATATATATATATATATATATATATAGAGAGAGAGAGAGAGAGAGAGAGAGTGTGTGTGTGTGTGTGTGTGTGTGTGTGTGTGTGTGTTATGAATATCAAACCTAATAGGTTTAAGAGACATAACTAGATAATATAGACATAAAATAGATAAGATTTAGGAAATCTACTATGACATAAAATAGGAAACCTAATTAGGACTCTCAATAGTATCTATATCTAGTTTTCGATGGTTTATAACCTTTACTGATCATTATTCTCATACCACATAGGTTTATCTTATGAAAGCAAAAAGTTAAGTGTTTTCTATCTTTAAAATCTTTCATCATATGGTTTAAACTTAGTTTAATACCTCAATTGAAATTGTTTGTTCTGATAATTGCAAAGAGTATTTTAACAATGGTCTTTCTTCGTACTTGGAGGAACATAATATAGTTAATCAATCCACTTGTGTAAAAACTCTTCAACAGAATGGTGTTACCGAACGTAAAAACAATCATCTTCTAGAGGTTGCAAGATCTCTTATGTTTCAAATGCATGTTCTCATAAATAATTTCCCTTCTAGGATACTTGATTTCAAAACACCACTTGAGATATTGTCCCCACCATCTATGCATGTTCCTTTTATTGTTCCTCCATGAGTTTTCGGTTATACTAGCTTTGTTTATTTTCACAGTCAATCTTGTGATAAATTACATCCTCGTTCTCTCAGATGTGTTTTTCTTGGTTATTCGCCTACTCATAAATGCTATAAGTGTTTTCACCATCCTTCTGGTCAATGTTTTGTGCTATGGATGTTACATTCTTTGAATCTTGTCCATACATTTTACCATCTGAGACTCCTCTTAAAGGGAAACATTCAGGCGAAAACAATCTTTGTTTCTTGTTCTTCCTACAATGATGTTTAAGTCCCCTTTAGTGATTGAAGAGGTGAAACCAGAATTACCTACCACTACTAAGGAAATTGATAGTGAGAGTGAGCCAATCAATGTGGAGCTCAAGGTATATTCAAAGAGACAAAAGGATAAGATCATTCCTCAGACTCCTACTTGCCAATCAGAATCCTTGGAACCAGGTGAGTCCTTTAAAGTACTTGACTCTGATCCTAATCTTGAAGCTCCTATTACCCTTCATAAAGGTACTAGAACTTATACTCAACATCCTATATCCAACTTTGTTTGATACTGTCATTTCTTATCATCTTATAGTGTTTTTTCATCCCAGTTGTCTTCTCTTTCTATTCCTCATAATTTGCGGGATGTTTTGAGAAATTCTAAGTGGAGAGATGCCATGTCTGAGGAGATGAATTGGTGGGGTGCAGAAGGGTATGGGGACAAGTTTGTAATTTTGTAATATAGGGAAAATTTGTATTAGGACTAGGGTTTCTTTATTTACAGTGTTAGTATAGGGTTAGGATTCCTAAAGATCTCTAGACCTCTAGGGTAGCCTAGCTTCTTTTCTTATCCCCTTAGGGTTAGGACTAGGATTTTTATTTATTCAAAGGTTTGAAGGCAGAGAGAAAAGCTTCAAAATAGCATGAGTAGTGGTGGAGCATGACTGATTCGTCACAGAACTTTTTCACAAACCAGTATAAAATTTTTACTTTTTGAAGCAATGAACAAAATAGTGTTTAATATGGGAATGAAATCCACCAGATACGGGAGTATACAATGCTTTGGCAACAATGCAAAAATTATATGATATTTATAGTTTCCATTGGTGTAACTAAAAGAAAGTTGAAGATTTGTCATCCTGCTTTTCTTAATGGGCAATATTTCATCTGTCAAAAATTGAATTCCTTTCATAATTATTGCAATGTGTTTTTCTACACATTTTCCTCAGTGTTATACTGTCATCTATTCATTTTTAATTATGAAATTCACGTCATGGATCCAAACAAATTTATATAAACTAATTTCAAAAGCTTGAATGAGTCATGTCTGCATTCAATTTTCCTACAATTGAGATTTGCTTTCTTTTTATGGTCAAATTCTGGTCAATAACTCCCTCATGGATGGATGAAGAGAGTTGTGATGTGAAATGAGGAAATGGAGTAGATTAGATTCATCATTGTAATAAAACACAACTTTATTTGTCTATGGACTACAATATGTGCCCAATCTGTAAAAGCTACAAAGGGTTGACTTCTACCGCCTTAATTAGTTGAGATCATCATGGCTTCAACTTCATGGAATTCTCTGTCCCTTGGTGAAGAAGATAAGCCCAAATCCTCAAATTCTTGGGTTAGAGGAAAGGTGGCCTCTCAAGGTTAGGATTCCTAAGAGATCCTCTATATAACTTTTCAATTCTCTTTGAATACTTAAAAATCATATTGATATTGGGTATCAATTCCTCTCGACTTCCAAGAAAGCCTAGCTTCTTTTCCTATCCAGCGTAGCCTGACTTTCTTTTCCAATCCCTAGGGCAGCCCTAATTTTATCTTTATCCTTTTTATTTCTCTTGTTCTACATCATATTGGTATCAAAGCCTAAAATTGATTTTTAAAACCCTAAACAGCATCCAAACAAGTCCTTAAACCCTAAACAGCATCCAAACAAGCCCTTAAACCCGAAACAGCTTCCAAACAAGCCCTTAGCCTAAGATTGCCCACAAAACACCAGAGTTCATCATTTTTCGATGACTGACCGATAGTACTGCCTCCACCAGCAACCTCTTCACCCGTTTTTGACCATACCCTAAGGTTTTCAGGTTGCACTGCCACGCACCGCCAACACTGACACCACGCATCGCCACTGGAACTGCCTCCCATCGCGACCAAACCACCTCACCCTAATCCGAATTATCCGATATCTTCACTCATGGCCCCCACACCATTTCCACACCTACAAATGACTAAAACTCTCCTTACACAACGGTGATTTATGTACCTCTGATCTACTCCTGATAGTGGTTTCATCCCGATCCAACACAATCGTTGACACCGCTAGCCACACCTGACTCTAGTCATCTTCAATTTGTCACCGTCCATAATTACTATCAACACCTTAAGAGTTGCTGCGTTTTTGTTCGTGACTTCTCTGTGTTCAGATTTTAGTGTAATTTGTTTATTCAAGTTTTTTTTTTAAAGCAAGGGAAAAAGTAGGCACATGTGTTTACTTTTAAAAAAATAAAAAGGACAAAGGCAAAAGAAAAAAAGCGCACATGGGTCTGTAATGTTCCTTTCTTCATTTTAAATTTTGTAATAAAGTGAGTGAAAAAAAAAAGTCAAAAAAAAGAAAGAAAGTGATCAGGAGAGAAAAAGTAGAATAAAAAATAAAAAAAAAACAAGTAAAAAAAAAGTGTGTTGCCGTGATAAAGGAGAGAAAGTGTGAGAGAGAAAATGAAACAAAAGAGAGTGAACAATGCCGTGAAGTGTTGTGAATAGTGTTAGTGGTGAGAAAGTTTAAAAAAAAAAAGAGTGAATAGTATCGTGAAGTGCTTTATGTAATTTTTGATTTCTAAGAAAAAAAAATAGTAATGTGTTCTGTTGAGTCAAACTGAATCCTTTGTGTGACCATTCATGAGGTATTATATCCAGTCACATAAGATGTGTTGCATAAGGTTTTTGATCCATAGGGGTTTCTTGAGAAAATTATTATCTCTCAAACTGAATATGTTTTTCAAGCCCCTATGCAATTTGCTAGGCACCAAGATGCATTTTGAGCAAAAACAAAGTTGAATGGTCATTGTATTTATAATTACTGTTATTAGATGACGACTAGGTATTACTGTAATACCCATATTTGTAAAGTAAGGGTAAAGAAGTACTTTAATAAATATGACATAGAGTTAAAATAATATGTGAATTTAAATGCGAAAAATCAAAATTTTTTATTAAAAAAAAAAAACTGGGACGTAGACGTCCATAAGGAAAAAAAAAATTGCTGGCAACAGGTGTCGCCACCTGTCGCCACGATAAGCAGCCCTTACTGCATGTAAGGCAGCAAGGCTGTTGAGAATGCAATTGCAATTGGAGCTGCCAAAAATTTCAACAATTTTTACTATATATATAACGTAAATTACTTTATAATGTTGGGAATTCCTTCAATTACTCTATTTCTTTAAACACTTGGGAATTGAAAGAAATGTTGAAAGAGCAAAATTTTGAAGGAGTTTATGGGAGAATTTATAGAGAATCACGGGAAGCGCTAAGAAAAATAGAAGGTGATAACGTGAAATTTATTTTTGAATTTTTAGCATACATGAAATTTTTCGGAATTCAAAGTGGGGATTTTCAAAGGGTTTAAATTATGAAGAATAAATTAGAAATTTAATATAAATATTCTTTCAGGTGTTGACGATCAGCAACTGGGAAAAATTGCTGAGAGGAGCAAGAAATGCAAAGAGGTGATCCACAGGTAGCTCTAAGTGCTACGTGGTGAGTTAGATTTACTTTAAGTAATCTAAATAAAAATAAAATATTTAGTGATAATATTAAAATAAATTATTAACTTATACTTTGGTGGTAGATAAAAATTTGATTGATAGGTATGATATGAATATTGGACATGTAGAAAAATATTATGTGAAAAGAAATATTTTTAGAATAATGAGTCGATTTAATAATGATGGTGACAAATAAAATTCTTGACGAGTTATGGTTAATAAATTGATGTGATATATGAGGAGAAGAAATTTGTGAAACTTATCAAGTAGAAATTTGAGGAAAGACATGATAGCTAAATTTAATATTTAAATTTATGTTGTTTTTATATTATTGTTTATATGCATATTTCACATCATTGTTCATATACATGTGTATAAAATAAAAGAATCGGGAGGGGGCCGGTCTAATTGAAAAACCGGGATAGCCGGTATATGCTGGAAATAAATACCGTGACAGCCGGTATATGCTGGAAATGAAATAACCGGGAGGGGGCCGGTCTAACATAAAAACATATTGACATGTGGAAAGATGTTCCCTAATAATAATAATTCATGCATTGCATCTGTTTTACATGTTGATATTATTACTGAAGTGTTGTTGATATTATGCATTTATTTAGACTATATGCTATTATCTAGTCATATGAGATATAAATGATTAAATATTAAAGGGCTATTTATACAAATTGAATGCTTCTAGTAAATTTAATTCACTGAGCTTGTGAAGCTCATCCCTCATTATACAATGATTTCAGCTAGCAGATAGGACAAATAGTCTGGTGGGTTGAGAGTCCGACAAAATCATTTTCTGTAAGCCACGTACGTGTCCACATCCTCAGACAATTGAGAAAATGAAATAAAAATTTTATTTGTAAATATTTATGCATTTTATGTTATATATTATGTTTAAATTAATATCAAAATGATGTACCTCCCCTGTTGAGGGTTGAGGATTAAAGTAAAAAATTATGTTAGTATTATTTTTAATGTTGCATATATGTGTCATGCTGGGATTTTCAAAATGTGATGACACCATCTCGAGGGTGGCCAACCCGGGATGGATCGTTACAATTTTGGTATCAGAGCATTAGATATTATAATTCTGTAGACTACATGAGAACTTAAAGAAGTGGAAGATCTAAATAAACTATATTTTAAAATGCAGAGTCTAAGGATGACACGTAAACGTACTAGAGCTAGAGGTAGAGTTCTAAATTAGAGGGGACGTGGTAGACCCCCAATTTTTAGGAGAACTGAAGCAGAAGAGGAAGTTGAGTATGTAGTTCTTAAGAGGGAACATATTGATAGTGCAATTGGTACTAGTAGAGCTAGGCGAGAATCTGAGGTTAGGAATGATGAATTGAGAGAAGCTCTTAATTGTGCTATAGAGAGGATAAATGTAGCTAAAAAAATGGCTGATAATCTACAAAGAAGATTAGAGGAAATGGGTGGAAGAGAACCTGATGTGGTAAGGTAAGAGGTTCATGAGGGAGAAGGTGTGTTTGCACATGAGATGCAAGGTGATTGTTTTGTGAGATTTCTTAAGTTTAAACCCCAGTCTTTTAGAGGATCTGTAAATTCTGTAGAAGCTGAGCAGTGGATCAGACATGTTGAAAAATATTTTGAGGTCTTACCAGTGATAAATAGACAAAAGGTTGCTTTTGCTTCATTTATGCTAGAGAGTGAAGCTTCTCAATGGTGGGAGGATATTTTGCCCAGGGTAAGCACACAGATAGAACAACCTTTAACTTGGAGTAGGTTTAAGGATGAGTTTGTTGCGAAGTATTTCTCAAATACTTTTCGGGCACAACAAGAGAGAGATTTTATTCATCTAAGGCAAGGAAATTTATCGATAGCTGAATGTGATAGTAGATTCATAGCTCTGTTAAGGTTTTTACCTGAATTAGTGAATATAGAGGAGAGAAAATGTAAGAGATTTTTAGACAAATTACACTATGACATTCGGACTAAACTCTCTTATATAGGTATAGGAAATTACGTTGTACTAATGGATAAAGCATTACAAATTGAGAAGGATTTGATGGAGTTTAGAGGTAAGAGAAATTGGTTAAAGAGGTCTAAATTTGATAGACCTAGAGGTGGTAGTAGTATGGGTATACAGGGTGGGAAACCACCCCAGATGGGGTGTTCTTTGTCACAAGGAACTGTTGTGTAGAGTCAGAGGCAAGCAGGATATGTTGCTTCTGTAGCTCAGAGTAATATCGGTGAGACCCCTAGATTTGGGAGACAAGCTATAGGAATTCAGAGTTATGGTAGAAAAGTAAGTACGCACCAGGGGGAAGTAGTAATCTGATATATGATTGAGAGGTAAGGGTTTGCTTTAGATGTAATCAGATGGGGCATCTGTCTCAGAATTTCCCTGCACAGATATGCTTTATATGTGAGGACATGTTGTTGCAGATTGTCCAGTAAGGAAATCTGCTGATGTAAGCATTTGAAGTGTTGGGAGAAGATCGGTGGAGAGAGGTGGTGGATCAGGGAGTGTGTGGGGCAGAGGTCAAGGATCAGTAGTTGAGCGAGGACATGGCAGCTAGTTTCAGTCTAGAGATAGCAGAGTCTATGCATTGACCCAACAAGATGCACAAGCCACTCTTGATGTTGTTATGGGTATGATATCTATCCTTGGTAAGCCTGCTAGATTATTGATTGATCTTGGTGCAACCCATTCTTTTACATCTAGTATTTATATGAAATCTATTGATGCTAATGCCAGTTCTTTGATGCATGCAATTATTGTTGAGGTTCCTACTGGAGATAGGGTTATTATCAAGAAAATCTATCGAGGTTGTGTGATTAATATTGTTGATAGAGAATTTGAAGTTGATTTATTACCTTTAGATATGACAGATTTTGGTTTAATTCTAGGGATGAATTGGTTATCTGTATATCATGCTTGGGTAGATTGTTTTAGGAAAATGTGGTGTTTAAGATACCTAGAAAAGAGTTTAATTTTCAGGAAGAATGTAAGATACTTGCTAATTGTCTTATTTCTGCCTTAACTACTTGTAAATGGTTAAAGAAGGATTGTGAGCAGTTGATCCACAAAAAGTAGAAGTGGTGTTGAATTGGGAAAGACCCACGAGTGTAACTGAAATTAGAAGCTTTTTGGGATTGGCTGGTTATTATAGGAGATTTATTCAAAAAAATTCTATGATTGCTGGACCATTGACTAAATTGACCAGGAAAGACGTGAAGTTTAGGTGGTCAAAGGAATGTGAAAGATGTTTTCAGCTGTTGAAAGAAAAACTGACTACTGCCTCGGTATTAGTGCTTCCTTCTGGTGATGAAAGATTTGTGGTTTACAGTGATGCGTCACATCAGGGATTGGGATGTGTGTTGATGCAACATAGGAGAGTTATAGCTTATGCATCTAGGCAACTGAGTAACCATGAGAGGAATTACCCGACCTATGATTTAGAATTGGCTGCTATAGTTTTTGCTTTGAAGATTTGGAGACATCATCTATATGGAGCCAATTGTGAAATTTTTATTGATCATAAAAGCTTGACGCATTTACCAACCTAGAATAAGTTGAATTTGAAGCAGAGGAGGTTGATGGAGTTAATTAGTGATTATGACTGTATAATTCACTATCATCTAAGAAAGGCTAATGTAGTAGCTGATGCATTGAGTAGAAAGGCTACAGGGAGATTAGCTGCTTTTGGGAGTCATAATACTAGCTTGATGATAGAATTAAGAAGTATAAGGATGCACTTGAATGTCAATGATAGAGGAGTATTGATGGCAAATATGGTGATAAAATCTTCTATTATTGATCGGTTATTACAGATGCAGGGTAGAGATTAGGGGATAGAGAAGATCAGAAGGGAAGTGATGAATGGGAAGTCAACTGAGTTTAGAATTAGAGAAGATGGTATGGTAGTATTAGGGCATAGAGTTTGTGTTCCCAATAATGTGGAGATGAGGAAAGAGATACTAAGGGAGGCTCATGATTATGTATATTCCATGCACCTGGGTAATAATAAGATGTACAGGGGATTGAGACAGAATTATTGGTGGTCAGGGATGAAGAAGGACGTAACGGAATACATTTATAGATGCTTGACTTGTCAACAGGTGAAGTCTGAGAATAGACATCCAGTAGGTTTATTACAACTTCTTCCAATAACTGAGTGGCTATGGGAAAACATTAGTATAGATTTTGTCTTTGGTTTTCCCTGTACCCAGAGAGGACATGACGCTGTGTGGGTGTAAGGACCCCATCCTGCACAGGCACAATATTGTCTGCTTTGGCACCCCGTCGGCCCGGGGCCCTATGCTTCACGGTTTTGTTCTTGGGGAGACCCTGTCAGCCTAGGCCCAATCTCCCTAAAATGCGTTGTACCCATTTAGGAGTAAGGTCACTTATAAGGTGCCCCAAAGATGCCTCTCTAACCGATGCGGGATACCAAGACCTCATAGTCTCCCCCTCTCAAGGCACAACGTCCTCGCTGTGTGGCCCACACCAGGTAACCCCACTGAGCTTTTGAGAGTCGACTCTGATACCATAATGTAAGGACCCCATCCCGCACAGGCACAATATTGTCCGCCTTGGCACCCCGTCAGCCCGGGCCCCATACCTCACGGTTTTGTTCCTAGAGAGACTCTGTCAGCCCAGGCCTAATTTCCCCAAAACATGTCGTACCCATTTAGGAGTAAGGTCACTTATAAGGAGCCCCAAAGATCCCTCTCTAGCCGATGTGGGATACCAAGACCTCACATGGGATGTCTTGGTATCCCACATCGACTAGAGAGAGAGTTGATGGACTATTTATAAGTGATGTTCAACCCCTCCTTGCGTGAGGCCTAACAAAACCTTGAGGTGCGTGTGGCGATGTTGGAAGCACGAGGTGGAGGCCTAAGAAAACCCACTTCAATGAGCATTTAAAAGAACAAGATTACATATTCAATTCACAAGTTCGCTCATTAATTCTCAAAAGCTTTGAAAATTTTGTTGTTGAGCCATTCTTCAAGCTTTTTCTTGAAAGAGAGATATTGTTCATTTGTAAAAGCATCCATTGCTATCTCTCTACCATTTACTTTACAATAACTCAAATTTATTGTAAAGGGGAAAGAGTTGCAATAACTCTTAGAATGTTTAGAAATAAACACTTCTTTGTAAGCTTCCAAGAGGAAGGGATTAGCTTTCGCAAGGAATGGATTAGCTTCCGAGAGGAAAGGATCGGTTGTAAGGTTTGTACAACACCCGTGAAGTTGTACGACTAAAAGTTTTAGTGGATCACTTCAAGGAGGTTCCTTAAAGAGAGTGGACGTAGGGTCAGAACGAATCCGATATTGCCGAACCACTATAAACTGAGTTTGCACTTTCTCTTCCTTAATCTCTTTTACTTAAAGCACGTTACTTGTTTGTATGCTTGTGCATTTAACTGTTTTCATAAACTTGCAAGTAATTAGCAAAAATTTTTGAAAACCTAATTCACCCCCCTCTTGGGTTAGAACCTCAGTCTACAATTGGTATCAAAGCCTCGTTCCTAATTTCAAGCTTAAAATCCTTGAGTTGATCCGATGGCATCAAATATCTATTACGAAGGACATTCCTACACTAGGCCTGTAACAACCCATCCTAGGTTGGCCACCTCCGAGACGGTGTCATCACATTTTGAAAATCCCAACACAACACATATATGCAACAAAGAAAATAAACAACACCAAAAGAAATTTTTACAACATAAATCTTCAACCCTCAACAGGGGAGTTACATCAATATGATATTTAAACATTCTATACAACGTAAAATGCATGAATATTTACAAATAAATTTTTATTTTCTTTTCTCATTAGTTTGAGGATGTTGACATGTACATGGCTTACAGATAATGGTTTTGTCTGAACCTCAATTCATCAAACTATTTGTCATATCTGCTACCTGAAATCATTATACAATGAGAGGTGAGCTTCACAAGCTCAGTAAATTAAATTTACAAAAAGTATTCAATTTGCATAATAGTCTTTTTTATATTTAATCATTTATATTTTACATAACTTGATGATAACTTTCTACTATCACTACACATTTCATAAGATTCATTCTCTATCAATCTCTTCTTCTCATTCATTAGTTCGCCTTAAAACCATCAATTATCTCATAATTACCTCGAAATGAGGTTCACATCATAAAGTCCACCATTTAGATGGTTCTTATCATTCTCTATTTCTTTCTCACCATAACTGGATAATAGTATAATGTCTAGCATTTAAATAATCACCATATTATCATATTTCTATGTCTTTTTCTCACTGTAACTGTCTCTCTCTAAAAGATTCATCCATCTATAAATAAATTCACAATACTATACCACAAATAAGCATTTCAATAATGCAAGCAATAATTAACACAGATGCAATGCATGAATGCTTATGATGGGAATGTCTTCCAACCTGTCGAAAGGTTATTATTATCTTAGACCGACCCTTTCCCGGTTCTTTATAGCTTATCCCGGCTGTCATAGAATTTATTTCCAGCATATACCGGCTGTCACGGTGTCCCTTTTATTTCCAGCATATACCGGCTATCACGGTTGTTCCATTAGACCGGCCCATTCCCGGTTCTTTCGGTTATATTATTTAATGCATATGCATATGAACAAATAATATGAAATATGCATATTAACAGTAATATAAAAACAACATAAATTCAAAATAATTAAATTGGCTATCCTGATTATTCTCAAATTTATATAACAAAAATTCTACTAAATTCCTCTCATCCCAAATCACATCAAATTATCCATTAAAGCTTGCCAGGATCCACTAAATTTCATCACAAATTACATCAAACCATCCATTAAAATTGGTCGATATCCACTAAAATTCATCTCCTCAAAATTCGTATAAAAACATCAATCGAGAATTTAGTTATCACCATTATTATTGAATCAACTTATCATTTTAGTAATTTTTCTTTTCACATAATAATTTTCTACGTGTCCAATATTTATACCATACCTATTAATCAAATATTTTTCTGTCACCAAAACATAAGCTAATAATTTATTTTAATAGTACCACTGGATATTTCAAAAATTTTATTTAGATTACTTAAAGTAAATCCAACTCACTACATAGCACTTAAAGCTACTCGTGGATCACCTCCTTGCCTTTCTCGTTCTTCTCCGAAACTTCCCTCGATTGCTGACCGCTAACATCTGACATAATTTTTGTATTCAATTTCTAATTATTTCTTCATTTCTTCATAAACTACACCCATTGAAAATTCTCACTTTGAATTTAGGGAAATATCATGAATGTCAAAAACTCAAAAATAAACACTACATTATTACTTTCTATTTTTCTGATAGCTTCTCGTGATTCTTTATGAAATTCAACTATAAAACCCTTTAAAATTTTGCTCTTTCGACCTTTCTTTAGATCCCCAAATATTTAAAGAAAACAAGAAATCAAAAGAAAATGTAAACGAACACGTATAAGTAATATATATTAGTATATATACTATACTCCTTTTATTTTTTTTCCTTCAGTACACTTCACCCTCCCCCATTTCTCAACTACCACGATTTTATATATGTGGCTTACATGCAAATTTTGGAGTTGGCAACAGGTGTCACCTGCTACCACGTTTTGGTCCTTTTTTTTTTTTTTTTACGAAGACCTTATTTTATTTTATATTTATTTTCTTCTTTTCCTTTCTTTTGGACACGCCCAGAACGTCCGGGTTTTTCCTTTTTTTCTAAGAAAACTTTTTTTTTCTTTTCTTATAATGACGTCCACATCTCATAATTTTTTTTTCAAAAGAATTATTTTGTTAAATACTAATCTTTCGCGTAAATATATTATTTTAATTTCATGACATATTTAGTAAATTACTTCTTTACCTTTACTTTGCGATTTTTGGTATTACAATTCTACCCACCTTATAAAAATTTCGTCTCCGAAATTTTGTCACTTAATTCAAGCAACAATTATGAACAATACTTCTTCATAATTGTCTCCCACTTTCACATAATCTCTTCAACATCCTTATTCCGCCACAGAACTTAAACTAATGAATTTTCTTTATTTTACAAGACTTGTTCTTCTCTGTCTAAAATTCTCACTGGTACTTGTATATAAGCCCAAACTTTCTGAATTTCTATAGCTTAGCTCAAACTATTATACTACTCATCATGTAAACACTTTTTTAAAAGTGAAACATGAAATACATTATGCCACTACTTCAACTATGGAGGCAAATTCAAGCTATTCACAACGAACCCAACTTCCTCAGCAACCTCATAGGGTCCTACATACCTTAGACTCAACTTTTCTTTCTTTTTGATCCTTAATACATCTTTTTATTGAGATATTTTTTTTAATACACCCAAACACCTACTTGAAACTTGAGAGGTCTTTTCCTATTATCAGCTTAACTATTCGGTCTACTCTGTGTTGCTTTACGGTTCTCTCTAACCAATTTGATCCTCCTAGTTGTTAGCTTAATTATGGATGGACCAGTTATATTTCTCTCTCCCATTTCTTCCAAACATACTGGAGTTCTACACCTCCTACCATACAATGTCTCAATTGGTGACGTCCCAATATTAGTTTGATACTGCTTATTATAAACAACTTCAATTAATGGCATGTAAGTATCCCAACTTACTAAGAAATTTCTCACATTTGTCCTTAAAATATCTTCTAGTTCTAAAAAAATCCTTTCTGTCTGAGCATGAAAAATTATATTAAATTACAACTGTGTACCCGTGGCTTCTTAGAAGTCTCTCCAGAACCAAGATGTAAATCTAGCATCTCTTATTTGACACTATACTTAATGGTGTTCCATACAACTTCACAATTTCAGCTACATCCTTCTTTAATCCTGACCACCAAAAATTTGTCTTATTTCTCTATACATCTTATTGTCACTTGGTTGCATCGAATCTATATCATCCTGTGCTTTTCTCATTATCTCCTTTCTCAACTCCGCATTATTGGGAACACAATTTCCAAATTCCAATTCCAAAATACCCTTATTTCAAATTTTGAACTCAAAATACTTCTAGTAAGCACTCAATGCTTAATCTTTTCTATCTTTTCATCTCTACCTTGCATCTTTAAAACATTTTAATATGGATGACTGTACAACCATATTCGTTAACCAAAATCCTCTATTACTGATATTCAACTTCATTCTTATCTCTTTTAAATCTATCATCAATTTCACATCAAGACTTTCAATAGCAGTTAATCTTCTTGTAGACTTTCTACTCAATGTATCAGCTACCATCTTCACCTTTTTATGGATGACAGAGAATTATACAATCATAGTTATTAATCAACTCTATCCACCATCTTTGCCTCAAATTCAACTCTCTCTGGGTAGGTAAGTATGTTAAATTCTTATAACCCATGAATATCTCACAAGTGGCTCCATACAGATGATGTCTTCAACCTCTAAAGTAAACACTATAGCAGTCAATCTCTAAGTCATGAGTAAGGTAATTTCTATCATGAATCCTCAATTGCCTAGAAGTATGGGTCACAGCCTTCCAATATTTCACATATCCCAATCATTGATGTGACGCATCACTATACAACGCAAATCCTTCATCAGAAGGAAAACCAATACTGGAGCTGTAGTCAATTTCTCCTTTAGTAATTAATTTTTTTTTTTACACTTCCCTCACCATATAAATTTCATCTCTTTCCTGGTCAGTCTATTCAACAATATTACAATAATAGAACACATTAGTTGATCTCTCCCAACTTACATTGCCTCTACCTTTTGTGGATCAGCTGTTATGTCATTTCCTGATATTACATGTTCCAAGAAAGTTATTTCATTTAGTCAACACTCACGCTTAGAGAATTTTGCATATAGTTTCTCTCTCCCCAGAATCTCTAACACACTGTCTAATGTTTTAAATGTTGTTTTTCCTTCTTAGATTATATCAGAAAGTCAAATACAACCATAAATTTGTTAAGATATAGTTTAAACACTCTATTCATCAAGTCCATGAACGTTTCTGGAAAATTATTCAATCCAAATAACTTCACAAGAAACTTATGACCATAACGTGTCCTAAAAGCAGTCTTAGGCACATCTCCCTTCTCTATCCTAAATTGGTGATAACTTGATCTCAGGTTTATCTTGGAAAACACTCTCACTCCTTGCAACTGCTTGAACAATTTATTTATCCTGAAAAAAGATATTTGTTATTATTCAACTATTTGTAGTCTATACACAATCTCATCGTTCCATCTTCTTCCTTCACAAACAGGATAGAGGCTCCCCAAATACATTAGGTCTGATATATTGTTTATCTAAAAATTCTTGAACTTTCAACTTTCTTAACTCATTGGGTGTCACTCTGTAGAGTGCTATAGGTATATGTGATGATTCTGATATCACATCAATAAAGAAATAAATCTCCCTACTAGGAGGCAACCTAGACAGCTCATCATGAAACACATTAGAATATTCTTTCACTACTAAAATTTATTCTAACTTCCCATTTTCCTTTTTAGAATCCATTGTGTATGCCAAATAATCTTCACATCCTTTCTTCAACCATCTACTAGTCGTCAGAGTAAAAAATAAGATAGTTCAAGAGTATTTTATGTTCTCTCTAAAAGTTATACTCTTCATGACCACATCTCGAACACTACTTTCTTTATGGAAAAATCAGCCCAGACATAAAACATCGATAACCAATTATTTTCCCAAAATTATATTATCTTCAAAGATAATAACTCAGCTTTAGATTCTCTATCACTGATACGAATCACACAACCCTCGTAAATATTTATGATTATCACTCTATCTCTAGTGGGAACTTCAACAAAAAAATTTGCACCCAAGGACTAATATATACTTCAATAGACTTCTTATGACTACTAGATACAAAAGAATGGGTTGCATCAAGGTTAACCAACATTTATATGTCCACATTTTCTACACATAAAGCACTTCAAATTTTGACAATTCTGGGGTAAATATCTTATCTGAATATATCTATAACAAATTTTTGTCTCTCAATCCTACATCAGATTACCACTTTCCCTTGGTGGCATACTTGCTTCCTCTGCCATGCCTTCCAGTTCCCATAATCTGTCTCCCAAATCTTAGGGTCCCACCAATAGTATTATGAGCTATAGAAGTAGCAGATCCTGCTTGCCTCTAACTTTGTACTTTAGTTCCCTATGACAAGGAATGCCTTCTCTGGGTAGTCTCCCACCCTGCCACTCACACTGGCACCACCTCTGGGTTCCTTAAATCTAGACCTCTTCCGCCAGTTCCTCTTACCTCTAATTTCCATCACATCCTTCTCAATCTGAAGGGTTATATCCACTAATCTGACATAAATCACATGCCTCATGTGAGATAGTTTTGATCAAATCTTAAAACATAGTTCATTTATAAACCTTTTACACTTCTTCTTCTCTGGGTATGCCATTTCCGATACAAACCTCGACAAAGCCACAAATCTCCTATCATATTGAGCCATAGTCAATCGATTTGCCTCAAATAAACAAAATATCTATCTTGTTGGGCTTTAAAGGTCTAAGGAAAGTATTTATCAAGGAAAACCTCCTTAAACATATTCCAGGTTAAGGGTCTAATAACATCTACACTTACCTTGGGAAGAATATCCTCTAATCATTCTAAAACTTCTCTTTCTAACTCAAACGAAGCAAAGGCAATCCTCTGCCTGTCAGTTACTGGTAAAATACCAAATAATCTTTCTACATATTTCTCCCAAAACTCAGGCTTAAAAGGATTTATAGATCCTTTAAACAACAAAGCATTCAACTTAATATATCTCCATACATCTCATGCATGCACTCACCTTTCCCATTTTTAAACGTCTATCATTACTGGATTTACAACAACCTCAGGCACTGCCTTAGCCTGTTCATCAAGTCTATGCTATAGGCTATTAACTCTATCATCTGTTACATTCATTTTCTCACGAGCATGTGTAAGAGCCTATCTTAGCTCATCTCTTTCAACTTCAGATTCTCTCACACCTTTACTAATATCAATTATATTGTCAACACGTTCCTTTCTAGGAACCACAAATTCATACTCAACCTCGATTTGTCAAAAATATTGGGTGCCTATCACGCCCTCTCAAATCAACAACTCTAACTCTAGCTCTAGCACGTCCATGTGTCATCCTCAGATTGTTCATTAAAATATAATTTATTTTAATCTTTCACTTTCTTACTTTTTATGCAGTTTACAGAATCATAAAACCTAATGCTCTGATACCAAAATTGTAACGACCCATCCCGGGTTGGCCACCCCCGAGATGGTGTCATCACATTTTGAAAGTCTCAGCACGACACATATATCCAACAAAGAAAATAAACAACAATAAAAGAAATTTTTACATCATAAATCCTCAACTCTCAACAGGGAAGTTACATCAATATGATATTTAAACATTCTATGCAACGTAAAATGTATGAATATTTACAAATAAATTTTTATTTTCTTTTCTCATTAGTCTGAGGATGTTGACACGTACATGGCTTACAGATAATGGTTTCGTCTGAACCTCAACTCATCAAACTATTTGTCATGTCTGCTACCTGAAATCATTGTACAATGAGGGGTGAGCTTCACAAGCTCAGTAAATTAAATTTACTAAAAGTATTAAGTTTGCATAATAGTCCTTTTTTATATTTAATCATTTATATTTTACATAACTTGATGATAACTTTCTACTATCACTACACATGTCATAAGATTCATTCTCTATCAATCTCTTCTTCTCATTCATTGGTTCACCTTAAAACCATTAATTATCTCATAATTACCTCGAAATGAGGTTCACATCATAAAGTCCACCATTTAGATGGTTCTTATCATTCCCTATTTCTTTCTCACCATAACTGGATAATAGCTTAATATCTAACATTTAAATAATCACCATATTATCATATTTCTATGTCTTTTTTCTCTTTTTCTCATTGTAACTGTCTCTCTCTGGGAGATTCATCCATCTATAAATAAATTCACAATAATATACCACACATAGGAATTTCAATAATGCAAGCAATAATTAGCACGGATGCAATGCATGAATGCTTATGATGGGAACGTCTTCCCACCTATCGACAGGTTATTATTATCTTAGACCGGCCCCTTCCCGGTTCTTTACAGCTTATCCCAGCTGTCACGGAATTTATTTCCAGCATATACCGACTGTCACGGTGTTCCTTTTATTTCCAGCATATACCAGCTATCACGTTTGTTCCATTAGACCGGCCCCTTTCTGGTTCTTTCGGTTATATTATTTAATGCATATGCATATGAACAAATAATATGAAACATGCATATTAGCAGTAATATAAAAACAACATAAATTCAAAACACTTAAATTGACTATCCTGATTATTCTCAAATTTATATAACAAAAATTTCACTAAATTCCTCTCATCCCAAATCACATCAAATCATTCATTAAAGCTTGCCATGATCCACTAAATTTCATCCAAAATCACATCAAATTGGTCAAGATCCACTAAAATTCATCTTCTCAAAATTCATATAAAAATATCAACCAAAACTTGTCAATAATTTATTTATCACCATTATTATTGAATCAACTTATCATTTTAGTAATTTTTCTTTTCACATAATAATTTTCTATGTGTCCAATATTTATACCATACCTATTAATCAAATATTTTTCTATCACCAAACATAAGCTAATAATTTATTTTAATATTACCACTAGATATTTCAAATTTTTTATTTAGATTACTTCAAGTAAATCCAACTCACCACGTAGCACTTAAAGCTACTCGTGGATCACCTCCTTACTTTTCTCGTTCTTCTTCGAAACTTCCCTCGATTGCTCACCGCCAACACCTGACATAATTTTTGTATTCAATTTCTAATTATTTCTTCATTTCTTCATAAACCACACCCTTTGAAAATTCCCACTTTGAATTCAAAGAAATATCATGAATGTCAAAAACTCAAAAATAAACACTACATTATTACCTTCTATTTTTCTGATAGCTTCTCGTGATTCTTTATGAAATTCCGTAGTAAACCCCTTTAAAATTTTGCTCTTTTGACCTTTCTTTAGATCCCCAAATATTTAAAGAAATCAAAAGAAAATATAAACGAAAACATAAAAGGAATATATATTAGTATATATACTATACTTCTTTTATTTTTTCCTTCAGCACACTTCACCCTCCCCCATTTCTCAACTGCCACGATTTTATATACGTGACTTACATGCAAATTTTGGAGTTGGCTGCAGGCGCCACCTTCTGCCACATTTGGCCTTTTTTTTTAACAAAAACTTTATTTTATTTTATATTTATTTTCTTATTTTCCTTTCTTTTGGACACGTCCAGAACGTCCATATTTTTCCTTTTTTTAAGAAAACTTTTTTTTTCTTTTCTTATAATGAAGTCCACGTCCCAAAAAAAAAAATTCAAAAGAATTATTTTATTTAATACTAATCTTTCGCGTAAATATATTATTTTAATTTCATGACATATTTAGTAAATTACTTTTTTAACTTTACTTTACGATTTCGGGTATTACAAGGCCTCCCTTGTTCAATGACTCCAACTATAACTATTGGAAAAACAGGATGAAAATCTTTGTCGAAGGACAAGATTACAATCCATGGAGAGTCATTGAGGAAGGTGTTGTGAGTTTCAAATTACTTGCAAGCGCACGAGTCGTTTGCAATATAGTGTTGTACGAGTGCGAGGTCAAATCCGTAGGGAATTGCGTTGTGAAAATGTAATTTTATCTAAACTAAACTTATCTTAACCTAGTTCCGAGTTTTGAATTATATGTCGCAAAACAAATAAAAACTAAACTAAATTGATTTAAAACTAATAATAAAGACACTAAGGTTTCTGAATCCATCCCACCAAAGTTAAGTATATATCTTCATGTTCTAAAAATAGCCTATCAAAACATTCCATGAATCCAACTTAAAACAAAAAAAAAACAACAAATATCCCAATTAAACCAAAAACATCCAATGTATCTGCTTTTAACAAATCACAAAGGAAATCCAATTTAATCAAAAACAATTTGATGTATCCATCAGATGAAACACACGGAATATCCAATAGAACAATTTAAACGCAATCAATCATAAGATTCTACTCAAATAATTGACAGAACATTTATGCTAAAAAAACATCATAATTGTATAAACAAATCTGAAACTATTATGTCAAACAACAGCGAGGCTTCATCTTCAACCTTAGTTGAAGATTTTAGCCACTCATAATCATGAAACTAGAGTTCATAATAAAAGTGTTAAACATTAAACTTTAAAACTAACAAAAGTAGTAAATTAAAAACTGACTATACATGGGGAGAAATTCCACTCACTGTTGGGCGGCACTTCCCCTCGTGGTAGCAAAGCCTTTGGAGATCCACCAGAATGCTAGTAGACGTCCACCAGATTACACCAAAAGGCACCAGGAATTGCACACTAAAGATGAAGTGAAGAGGGGCTTATATAGGGAAACATCACAAGTGCAATGTGTTTCCAATCCGATGTGGGATACTGCAGATTCTAGCTTTTGCTCTTTGACCTTTGTCTACTAAAATTGTCATAACTTTATCTAGAAAAATCATTTTATTGATCCGTAAAATTCTCCAAAAAATAGACATCCGGATCTTTCCAAATATATATGGCTCATCTCCTGGCTCTTCTTGAATCAATACAGTTTAATCCTCAAAAATGGCTGATCTGTACGAGCAATTCTGGCAATTTCGTGAAATTCTTTTCCAAGCTTGTAAACCTGTAAAACAATGAAAAACAAGTCAAAGTAACAAATTCCTAAGCTAACAAATGTAAATTAAGTGGCCAAAATATGCAATATTTGACACTCATCAAATACCCCCAAACTTACATTTTACTAGTCCCTTAACAAAACAAAATAAAAAACTAAATGAAAAACAAAGAACATCAAGATAAGTTCATCACTCATGGTATCCAAAAATTTAAGGAGCACTCAAAACCATGATATTCATTCATGAGCAAGCTTAAAAAAATATAACTTATCTTCGCAATGAATAAGAATTTTAAAACTTAATTACTTACAAGAGGCAGGCTAAGACATCACAAGCTTGAATCAGTGTAAAGTGAATTAGCATAAACAGATGAGTTTTCCAAATAAATTCAATGTACAATGTCTCCATGTCTCAATATTCACAGGATTTCTCATCAGAATGAACAACGATGGCATAATTTTTTTTGCACCTTTTTTTTTATATAAGGCTCTGCTATGATTAGTTCCCTTAAACTTTCTAATTGACCCATGTAGCGAGTGTTGAGTCAATGACTCTCAAACCAGATGGTTTTAGGGCATTAGGTGTAAAGACACCCCTAAAGACTTACCAACTCGAGTAAAAAAGGCTACAAAACTAAACTGGCCTTAATACTACCAAGCAAAATTTCCACCTTTTGACGTGAACACTCACTGGTTACTGAGGCAAGAGGTCTAGTTACTCAGTGAAAAGTTTCGCTATGATCATTATGAATAAAATTCCCACATTTTGACGTGAACACTCACTGCTTACTGAGGCAAGAGGTCCAGTTACTCAGTGGAAAGTTTATTGATGATGACTATTATTTTTCTTTTTTTATTTTCTTTTTTAATTTTATTTTTTGCTTTTCTATACCCAAGTGTTAATCCCACAAGTCATCTAGTTTCAGTTAAGTCAAGGAAACATACACATTGAAATCGCATGTCATACCTCACACAAATATGTGCTAATGTGCTCGTGTTAGATTGGCTCAAATATGTGAATTCTCAAATGCCCAAAGTAAGTAACAAAGTTTTAAAACTCTATCATCAAATCATGTGTTCAAAATTTAAGCTCACCAATGAAATCACATTACAATATTTGTTTAGATCAACTAAAATTTCAAAATAACATGAGCATGCATTTACCTTCTTATTATTATTTATTTTAAATGAAGAAAAACAACAAAAAATTTGGACAAAGTGTGTGTAATATGTCTCCCATACCCCCAAACTTAAATTACACATTGACCCCAACGTGTAAATAATATGGAAAGAGCTGACCTAGGATATGAAGAACTATCTGGACTTGGTATGGCTCATAGCATACCCCCAAACTTAAACTGAAATACGTGTTGTCCCTGAAAAATAAAGACTGGAAAACAAAAATACTGGAAACAAACATTAATCATAAATATGTCAAATAATAAGTAAACAAAAAGTATATGCTGTGGGGTGCCTCCCATAAGCGCTAAGTTTAACGTCTTCAGCCAGACCCAACATTAGTAATCATGCCCAACTAAGCGCTCCACCATCTGATCAATAAATGGGAGTGGAAAATGAGCCTTCCTTGTGGCAGCATTCAACTTACGGTAGTCTATACATACTTTTCATCCTGACTGAACATGAATTGGCACCAATTCATCATCCTTATTCTTCACTACCATCACTCCAGCCAGCTTGGGCACGACATGAATCAAGCTCACCCACTTGCTAACAGAGATTGGATAATTGATCACTGCATCAAACACCTTTATCACTTCAATCCTCACAACCTTTTGCATAGCTGGGTTGAGCCTTGATGAGTGCTACATATTGCATATTTTGGCCACCTAATTTATATTTGTTAGCTTAGAAATTTGTTACTTTGAGTTGTTTTTCGTTGTTTTACAGGTTTACAAGCTTGGAAAGGAGTTTCACTAAATTTTCAGAATTGATTGTACAGATCAGCCATTTTTTAGGATTAAATTGTATTGATTCAGGAATAACCAGGAGATGACCCATATATGCTTGGAAATATCCAGATGTCTATTTTTTGGAGAATTTTACGGATCAATAAAATGATTTTTCTAGATAAAGTTATGGCAGTAATAGTAGACAAAGGTCAGACTGTGCATGATTTCAGCGTGACAGATCAGCCATTTTTTAGAATTAAACTATATTGATTCAGGAAGAACCAGGAGATGAGCTATATATACTTGGAAAGATCCGAATGTCTATTTTCTGGGAAATTTTATGGATCAATAAAATGATTTTTTTAAAGAAAGTTATGGCTGTTTTAGTAGACAAAGGTCAAAGAGCAAAAGTTGGAATCTTCAGTATCCCACATCGGATTGGAAACACATTGCACTTGTGATGTTTCCCTATATAAGCCCCTCTTCACTTCATATTTAGTGAGCAATCCAAGTGCCATTTTGGTGCAATTTGGAGGACTTCTACTAGCATTCTGGTGGATCTCCAAAGACTTTGCTACCACGAGGGGAAGTGCTGCCCAACAGCGAGTAGAATTTCTCTCATGTATAGTCAGTTTTAATTTACCGTTTTTGTTAGTTTAATGTTTAGCACTGTTATTGTGAACTTTAGTTTCATGATTATGAGTAGCTAAAATCTTCAACTAAGGTTGAAGATGAAGTCTCGCCGTTATTTGGCATAAGATTTTCAGATTTGTTTATACAATTCTGATGTTTTTTTTTAGTATAAATGTTCTGCTCAATTGTTTGAGTAAATTCTTACGATTGATAGTTTTTAAATTGTTCTGTTGGATATTTCGTGTGTTTCATCTGATAGATACATCAAATCATTTTTTATTAAATTGGATATCCTTTGTGATTTGTTAAAAGCGGATACATTGGATTGTTTTGGTTTAATTGGGATATTTGTTGTGATTTGTTTAAAGTTGGATTCATGGAATGTTTTGATAGATTATTTTTATAGAACATGAAAATATATGTTTTACTTTGGTGGGGTGGATTCAGAAACCTTAGTGTTTTTATCATTAGTTTTTAAATCAATTTAGTTTAGTTTATATTTGTTTTGCAAAATATAATTCGCAATTCGGAACTAAGTTAAGATAAGGTTAGTGTAGATTAAATTACATTTTCACAATGCATTTCCCTGTGGATTCGTCTTCGCACTTGCACAACACTATATTACAAATGACTCGTGCACTGGCGAGTAATTTAAAACTCACAACAAGTTTTTGGTGCCGTTGACGGAGAGTTGTTTGGTTTGTGAAAATTAAATTTTTGTTTGAATTAATTTTATTTTTCTACTAGTTAGTTAGCAATTTTTGTTTGATTTTTTATTTTTGCAATTTTATTTTATTTTATTTGTTTCTATTTGCATTGGCCTATAAAAAATAATATATATATATAAAATGTGGATGAATCCAGCGCCGGTTTCACAGTCTTTAGAGGACGCCTTCAAGGATTTCATGAAGATAACTGGCCAGTCCATCAATCCAACCAATACATTCAATGTTGGTAGTTGTTCCATCTCTGTTAGTCCTATGCATTTAGCACAGAATTATCCATCTACACCGACTTTTGTCGAGTATCTCATGGAACAAATGAACGCTTTCAATGACTATTGGTGGCAATCAAATGGATCTTACTCCGAGACGTACAATCCAGGGTGGTGGAACCACCCTGATTTTTCATGGACGCAGAACCAACTGATGAATCAGGGAGGAGCCCCTTATCATGCTCACAATCAATACCCTCCCGAATTTTCTCCACCAGTTCCAAGTTATGGTCACTCAACCTATCAAGCACCATCACCCGCTTACTAAGCTCCCATTCAAGCGCCAGCGTCGGTTTCACAGTTATTGGAGGATGCTTTCAATGATTTCAGGAAGATGACCGGCCAATCCATAAGCAAAGTGAGGAGTGCAACAATAGTAAACACCCAAGCGGTTGCCAAGCTAGAAAGTCAAATGGGTCAAATCGCAAGTCATTTGGGTGAATGAGAGAAGGGAAGGTTCCCCAGTCAACCTGAGCCTAACCCGAAGGAACAGTTTACGGTGGGAAATTCATCAACTCCTATGCACAGGCAGGAACAAGTGCAATTGATTATCCCATTGAGGTCTGGGAGATAAGTGGACAATCAAGTGGAAGAGAACCCAGCTATGTAACAAGGGCAAAAAAGTGGCAACAAAGAAAAGAGAGATGTTGAGCTATCTACAAGGACACTTATTATTAAGGATCTCCCTAGGTCGTTTATACCTAAAGCGCCTTACCCTAAGAGATTACAACCGCCCGAGAAAGGAAGGGAGTCTGAGGACATTCTGGAGACATGCTTTGCTCAGTTTGGAGATGATTTGGATTTAGATAAGTTACTTGAGCAAGCAAATGCCATTTTGGAGTCTGCTCCTCAGAAGAGCAGTGAGACGAAGGAGATTGTAGATGAATCCCGCATTGAGGACCCCTTCGAGGCATGCTTTGCTCAGTTTGAAGAAGATTTGGATTTGGATAAGCTGTTTGAGCAAGCAAATGCTACTTTGGAGTCTACTCCTCAGACGAGCAGTGAGACGGAGGAGACAACAACACTTGAACCCCTCAAGAAGGAATTTAAGCCTTTACCGGACAATCTTAAGTATAAGTTCCTAGGTCCAGCAGATTCTTTGCCTCTGACTATAGCTTCAGATTTGGTTGATGCTCAAGTGGATAAATTATTGGATGTTTTAAGAGAGCACAATAAAGCTATCGGCTGGACTATTGAGATATCAAGGGAATCAGCCCCTCGGAGGTGATGCACAAGATACATTTGGAGGAGAATGCCAAGCCATCGAGGGAGCCACAAAGAAGGCTCAACCCAGCTATGCAAGAGGTTGTGAGGATTGAAGTGATTAAGCTATTTGATGTAGGGATCATTTATCCAATCTTTGATGGCGAGTGGGTGAGCCCATTTCATGTCGTACCAAAGTGGGCTGGATTGGCGGTAGTGATGAATAAAGACGACGAGTTGGTTCCAACTAGTGTGCAGTCAGGATGGAGAGTGAGTATTATATACTACCGTAAGTTGACTGCTGCCACAAGGAATGATTAGTTTCCACTCCTATTTATTGATCAAATGGTCGAACGCTTAGCTGGGCATGATTACTAATGTTGGGTCTGGCTGAAGACGTTAAACTTAGCCTTTGTGGGAGGCACCCCACAACATATCCTTTCCGTTTGTTTATTATTTTACATATTTATTGTTATTGCTTATTTCTAGTGTTTCTTTTGTTTTCCAGTCTTTATTTTTCAGGGACAACGCGTAGTTCAATTCAAGTTTGGGGGTATGCTATGAGCCATACCAAGCCCAGATAGTTCTCCATATCCGAGGTCAGCTCTTTCCATATTATTCACACATTGTGGTCAATGATTAAGTTAAGTTTGGGGGTATGGGAGACACATTACACACACTTTGTCCTAATTTGTTGTTGTTTTTCTTTATTTAAAAAAAAAGGTAAATGCATGCTCATGTTATTTTGAAATTTTAGTTGATCTAAACAAATACTGTGATGTGATGTCATTGGTGAGCTTAAAATTGTGAACACATGATTTGATGATAGAGTTTTAAAACTTTGTTACTTACTTTAGGCATTTGAGAATTCACATATTTGATCTAATCTGACACGAGCACATTAGCACATAATTGTGTGAGGTATGACATGTGATTTTAATGTGCATGTTTCCATGACTTAACCGAAACTAGATGACTTGTGGGATTAACACTTGGGCATAGAAAAGCATAAAAAATGAAAAGAAAAAAGAAAAAAAAACAAATAATACTACCAATATTTATAATGATCATCATCAATAAAATTTTCACTAAGTAACTGGACCTCTTGCCTCAGTAAGCAGTGAGTGTTCACGTCAAAAGGTGAGAATTTTATTCATAATGATCATTGCGAAACTTTCTGCTAAGTAACTGGACCTCTTGCCTCAGTAAGCAGTGAGTGTTCACGTCAAAAGGTGGAAATTTTGCTTGGTAGTATTAAGGCCAGTTTAGTTTTGTAGCCTTTTTGACTCGAGTTAGTAAGTTCTTAGGGGTGTCTTTACACCTAATACCCTAAAACCATCTGGTTTGGGAGTCATTGACTCAACACTCGATACATGGGTCAATTAGAAAGCTTAAGGGAACTAAACATAGCAGAGCCTTATAATAAAAATAAATAAAATAAAACTATGCTATTGTTGTTCATTCTGATGAGAAATTCTTCAATATTGAGACATGGAGACATTGTACATTGAAGTTATTTGGAAACCTCATCTGTTTATGCTAATTCACTTTACACTGATTCAAGCTTGTGATGTCTTAGCCTGCCTCTTCTAAGTAATTAAGTTTTAAAATTCTGATTCATTGCGAAGATGGGTTATATATTTTTAAGCTTGCTCATAAATGAATATCATGGTTTTGAGTGCTCCTTAAATTTTTGGATACCATGAGTGATGAACTTATCTTGATGTTCTTTGTTTTTCATTTAGTTTTATATTTTGTTTTGCTAAGGGACTAGCAAAATGTAAGTTTGGGGGTATTTGATAAGTGATAAATATTTCATATTTTGGCCACTTAATTTACATTTGTTAGCTTAGGAATTTGTTACTTTGAGTTGTTTTTCGTTGTTTTACAGGTTTACAAGCTTGGAAAAGAGTTTCACTAAATTGTCAAAATTGCTCGTACAGATCAGCCATTTTTAAGGATTAAAATGTATTGATTCAAGAAGAACCAGGAGATGAGCCATATATGCTTGGAAAGATCAGGATGTCTATTTTTTGAGGAATTTTACGGATCAATAAAATGATTTTTCTAGAGAAAGTTATGGCAGTTTTAGTAGACAACGGTTAGGCTGTGCATGATTTCAGTGTGACAGATCAGCCATTTTTTAGGATTAAACTGTATTGATTCAGGAAGAACCAGAAGATGAGCCATATATTCTTGGAAAGATCCAGATGTCTATTTTCTGAGGAATTTTATGGATCAATAAAATGATTTTTCTAGAGAAAGTTATGGCTATTTTAGTAGAGAAAGGTCAAAGAGCAAAAGTTGGAATCTGCAGTATCCCACATCGGATTGGAAACACATTGCACTTGTGATGTTTCCCTATATAAGTCCCTCTTCACTTCATCTTTAGTGAGCAATCCAAGTGTCATTTTGGTGCAATTTGGAGGACTTCTACTAGCATTCTGGTGGATCTCCAAAGGCTTTGCTACCACGAGGGGAAGCGCCGCCCAACAGCGAGTGGAATTTCTCCCATGTATAGTCAGTTTTAATTTACTTTTTTTGTTAGTTTAATGTTTAGTACTGTTATTGTGAACTTTAGTTTCATGATTATGAGCGGCTAAAATCTTCAACTAAGGTTGAAGATGATGCCTCGCCGTTATTTGGCATAAGATTTTCAGATTTGTTTATACAATTCTGATGTTTTTTTTTAGTATAAATGTTCTGCTCAATTGTTTGAGTAAATTTTTATGATTGATAGTTTTTAAATTGTTCTGTTGGATATTTCGTGTGTTTCATCTGATGGATACATCAAATCATTTTTTATTAAATTATATATCCTTTGTGATTTGTTAAAAGCGGATACATTGGATTGTTTTGGTTTAATTGGGATATTTGTTGTGATTTGTTTAAAGTTGGATTTATGGAATGTTTTGATAGATTATTTTTATAGAACATGAAAATATATGTTTTACTTTGGTGGGGTGGATTCAGAAACCTTAGTGTTTTTATCATTAGTTTTTAAATCAATTTAGTTTAGTTTATATTTGTTTTGCAAAATATAATTCGCAATTCGGAACTAGGTTAAGATAAGGTTGGTTTAGATTAAATTACATTTTCACAACGCAATTCCCTGTGGATTCGACCTCGCACTTGCACAACACTATATTGTAAATGACTCGTGCGCTTGCGAGTAATTTAAAACTCACAACAAGCCTTCTTTGTGGCTCCCTCGATGGCTTGACATTCTCTTCCAAACGTAACTTGGGCATCACCATCGAGGGGCTGATTCCCTTGACATCCTCAATAGTCCAGCTGATAACTTCCTTATGCTCTCTTAAAATGTCCAATAATCTCTTCTCTGGAGCATCAACCAAATCTGAAGTTATAATCATAGGCAAAGAATCTGCTGGACCTAGGAACTTATACTTAAGATTGTCCGGTAAAGGCTTAAGTTCCTTCTTGGGGGGTTCAGGTGTTGTGGTCTCCTCCGTCTCACTGCTCTTCTGAGGAGCAGACTCCAAAGTAGCACTTGCTTGCTCAAGTAACTTATCCAAATCTTCTCCAAACTGAGTAAAGCATGCCTCCAGGGGGTCCTCAATGCTTGATTCACCCACAGTCTCCTCTGTCTTACTGCTCTCCCGATGAGCAGACTCCAAGATAACAGTTGCTTGCTCAAGTAGTTTATCTAAATCCAAATCCTCTCCAAACTGAGCAAAGCATGCCTCCAGAATGTCCTAAGACTCCCTTCCTTTCTTGGGCGCTTGTAATCTCTCAGGGTAAGACGCTTTAAGTACAAACAACCTAGGGATATCCTTAATAATAGGTGTGGCTGTAGATGGCTCAGCATCTCTCTTTTCCTTGTTACCACTTTCTTGCCCTTGTTGAATAGCTGAGTTCTCTTCCACTTGATTGTCCACTTGTCTCCCATACCGCAATGGGACAATCAATTGCACTTGTTGTATAGGAGTTGATGAATTTCCCACCGCAAACTGTTCCTTCGGGTTGGGCACATGTTGACTGGGGACCTTTCCCTTCTCTCCTTCACCCACGTGACTTACGATTTGATCCATTTGACTCTTTATCCTAGCAATCGCTTGGGTGTTTACTATTTGCGCACTCCTTACATCGCTTATGGATTGGCCGATCATCTTCCTGAAATCATTGAAGGCATCCTCCAATGACTGTGAAACCGACGCTGGCGCTTGAATGGGAGCTTGGTAAGCGGGTAATGGTGCTGGATAGGCTGAGTGACCATAACTTGGAACTGGTGGAGGAAATTCGGGAGGGTATTGATTGTGAGCATGATAAGGGGCTCCTCCCTGATGCATCAATTAGTTCTGTGTCCATGAAAAATCAGGGTGGTTCCGCCACCCTGGATTGAACGTCTCAGAGTAAGATCCATTTGATTGCCACCAACAGTCATTGAAAGCATTTATTTGTTCCATAGGATACTCGACAAAAGCTGGCGTAGATAAAAAATTATGTGCTAAATGCATAGGACTAGCACAGATGGAACAACTATCATCATTGAATATATTGGCTGTATTGATGGATTGGCCGGTCATCTTCATGAAATCCTTGAGGGCGTACTCTAAAGACTGTGAAACCAGTGCTGGATTCATCCACATTTTTTTTAAAATTTTTTAATTTTTCTAAGTTTTAATTTTATTTTTTTTTATGGGCAATTACCAATAGAAACAAATAAACTAAAATAAAATTGCAATAAGAAAAATCAAACAAAAAAATGCTAACTAACTAGTAGAAAAATAAAATTAATTCAAACAAAAATTCACAAACCAAACAACTCCCCGGCAACGGCGCCAAAAACTTGTTGTGAGTTTTAAATTACTCGCAAGCGCACGAGTCGTTTGCAATATAGTGTTGTGTAAGTGCAAGGTCAAATCCACAGGGAATTGCGTTATGAAAATGTAATTTTATCTAAACTAAACTTATCTTAACCTAGTTCCGAGTTTTGAATTATATGTTGCAAAACAAATCAAAACTAAACTAAATTGATTTAAAACTAATAATAAATACACTAAGGTTTCTGAATCCACCCCACCATAGTTAAGCATATATTTTCATGTTCTAAAAATAGCCTATCAAAACATTCCATGAATCTAACTTAAAACAAAAATACAACAAATATCCTAATTAAACCAAAAGCATCTAATGTATCCGCTTTTAACAAATCACAAAGGAAATCCAATTTAATCAAAAACAATTTGATGTATCCATCAGATGAAACACACAGAATATCCAACAGAACAATTTAAATGCAATCAATCATAAGATTTTACTCAAATAATTGACAGAACGTTTATACTAAAAAAAAATCAGAATTATATAAACAAATCTGAAACTATTATGCCAAACAACGACGAGGCTTCATCTTTAACCTTAGTTGAAGATTTTAGCCACTCATAATCATGACACTAGAGTTCATAATAAAAGTGATAAACGTTAAACTTTAAAACTAACAAAAGTAGTGAATTAAAAACTGACTATACATGGGGAGAAATTTCACTCGCTGTTGGGCGGCACTTCCCCTCGTGGTAGCAAAGCCTTTGGAGATCCACTAGAATGCTAGTAGACGTCCATCGGATTACATCAAATAGCACCAGGAATTACACACTAAAGATGAAGTGAAGAGGGGCTTATATAGGGAAACATCACAAGTGCAATATGTTTCCAATCCGATGTGGGATACTGCAGATTCCAGCTTTTGCTCTTTGACCTTTGTCTACTAAAATTGCCATAACTTTCTCTAGAAAAATCATTTTATTGATCCGTAAAATTCCCCAAAAAATAGACATTTGGATCTTTCCGAGTATTTATGGCTCATCTCCTGGTTCTTCCTGAATCAATACAGTTAAATCCTCAAAAATGGCTGATCTGTCACGCTGAAATCATGCACAGCTTGACCTTTGTCTACTAAAACTACCATAACTTTCTCTAGAAAAATCATTTTATTGATCCGTAAAATTCCCCAGAAAATAGACATCCGGATCTTTCCAAGCATATATGGCTCATCTCCTGGTTCTTCCTGAATCAATATAATTTAATCCTCAAAAATGGCTGATCTGTATAAGTAATTCTGGCAATTTAGTGAAATTCTTTTCCAAGCTTGTAAACCTGTAAAACAACGAAAAACAACTCAAAGTAATAAATTCCTAAGCTAACAAATATAAATTAAGTGGCCAAAATATGCAATATTTGGCACTCATTAGAAAGACCTAGAATTCATACAAAGGAAATAACTTTTGGAGAAATCAATCATACAATGCCTAAACTAAAAATTGAGTTCAATGAAGAGGATTGTTGAATGATGTCTCTAAATAGTAGAGCCATAAGTACTTTACATTGTGCTTTAGATATTTCTGAATATGATAAAATTTCTACTTGTGTTTCGGCTAAGGAGATTTGGAATAAATTGTAAGTTACATATGAAGGAACTAGCGAAGTTAAAAAATCAAAAATTTATATGCTAGTGTCCGAGTATAAATCTTTCAAAATGTCTCCTAACAAAACAATTTCTCAAATGCACTCACGCTTCACCACTATTTTTAACGGTTTGAAGCTTCTTGGTAGGAACATTGAGGAATTTGAACTAACAAGGAAAATTTTAAGGTCTTTGCCATCCACTTGGAAAGCAAAAAAGACGGCCATCTCGAAGGCCAAAGATCTTGAAAAACTTGATGTCGAAACACTTCTTGGATCACTATTGGCATACAAGATGAAAGAAATGAATCTCGTTGTCGATGATGATGAGAAGAAGAAAAAGGTGATTGCTCTCAAAGCCTCTACGAGAAACACAGAAGAAGAAACGGTAGAAGAGGTGGAGAGCAGCGAAGAAGATGGTGAGATGGCTCTAATCACCAAGTGGTTTCACAGATTCTTGAAGAAAAGCAAGAAACCATGCGTAAAGGATCCCACTTCAAAAAGGGAGCCACTTGTGTGTTATGGTTGCAAAAAGCCCGGTCATATCAAGGCCGATTGTACAGCAACAAGCAAACCATATAAGAGCATTAAAAAGAAAACTATGATTGCAACCACTTGGAGTGACGACGAAGAAGAAGAATCCTCAAACAATGAGGTCGGATACGAGGAGATTGCCAACCTATGTCTTATGGAAATCGACGACGAAAATGAGGTATCAAATTCTTCCCCTTCCAATAATAACATTGTTAGTAGTAGTGAAGAATTAATAGAGGCCATAAATGAAATGCATGAAGAATTGAAGAAATTCGATTCTAGGAACACCATTCTCAAAAAGGAAGTGTCATCTCTTTCCATTGTTGACCTAAAGGAGAGCCCACCTCAAACAAATCAAGAGATAAAAGCTCTCAAACTGGACCAACCATCTACAAGTCAACAAAAGGATGGTATTCCCAAAGATTGGAGGTATGTAAATTATCACCCAATCGAACAAGTGATTGGTGATCCTTCACAAGGGGTAAGAACTTATTCCTCTATTATAAATATTTGCAACTATGTAGCCTATTTGTCTCAAGTAAAACCTAAAACATTTGTAGAAGTTAAGAAGGATGTTGATTAGATAAATGCTATATAAGAAGAAATAAATCAATTTGAAAGAAACAATGTATAGAATCTAGTTCCTAGACCAAAGAATCATACAATAATAGGAACTAAATGGGTATTTAGAAATAAGATGGATGAAAATGAAATAGTGAGTAGGAACAAGGCTAGACTAGTTACTAATGGATATAATCAAGAAGAAGGAATAGACTTTGATGAGACCTATGCTCTCGTAGCAAGATTAGAAGCTATTCGAATGTTATTAGCCTTTGCATGCTTTAACAAGTTTAAATTATTTCAAATGGATGTAAAAAGTACATTTTTAAATGGCTTTATAGAAGAAGAGATATATGTTGACCAACCTCTTGGATTTGAAAATCCTAGTCTTCCAAATCATATCTACAAGCTTTCTAAAGCTCTATATGGGTTGAAGCAAGCACCAAGAGCATGGTATGAAAGACTAAGTAAATTTTTTATTGACAATAATTTTACAAGAGGAAAAATAGACACAACCCTCTTCACAAAAACTCACAAAAATGACACACTACTAGTCCAAATATATGTTGATGACATCATATTTGGTGCTACTAATGAATATATGTGTCAAGAGTTTGCTAAGTGCATGCATGGTGTATTTGAAATGAGCATGATGGGAGAGCTTACCTACTTCCTTGGACTTCAAATCAAACAATTGAAAGGAGGGATCTTCATCAATCAATCAAAATACACTAATGACATACTAAAAAGGTTCGGAATGGAAAGCTCAAAGTCACTTGGTACTCCTATGAGCACTTCTACAAAACTTGACCTTGATGAAGGAGGTAAGTGTGTAGACACTAAAACTTACAGAAGCATGATAGGTGCTTTACTTTATTTAACTACAAGTAGACCTAATATCATGTTCAGTGTATGCATGTGTGCTAGATTTCAAGCTAATCCTAAGGAATCACATATGATTGCAGTAAAAAGAATCCCTAGATATCTACAAGTGACTCAAAATCTAGGATTATGGTACTCTAGAGATTCATCTTTTGAGCTTGTAGGATATTCAGATGCTGATTTTGCGGGGTGTAGGTTAGATAGAAAAAGCACTAGTTGAACATGCCAATTCTTAGGTGCAATGCTAACCTCTTGGTTTTCCAAGAAACAAAACTCGGTTGCATTATCAACCGCCGAGGCAGAATACGTAGTAGTCGAAAGTTGTTGTGCGCAAGTGTTATGGATGAAACAATAACTAGAAGACTATGGCATGAACTTTAAAGTTATTCTAATTTATTGCGATAATACTTGTGCTATCAACTTAACCAAAAACTCTATTCAGCATTCTAGAACTAAACACATAGAAATTAGACATCATTTCTTAAGAGATCATGCTCCTAAAGGTGATATAAGACTAGAATTCATTCATTCAGAAGATCAAATAGCTGACATTCTTACAAAACCTTTAAGTGAAGCTAGTTTTTGTAAAATTAGACTATTAATGGGCTTAATAGACTATGATAAACTGTATGATTGATTGCATAATCATTCATCATTTTCATAACAAGTGGGTGTATACAGTGAAGCATAAGGCTGACAAGTCTGTAGAATGATACAAGGCCAGATTGGTAGCTCCTAGGGCATGGTTTGAGAGGTTTTCCTAAGCTATGCTGAGATATGGCTATCAATCAGAGTGATCACACATTATTCATCAAGCACTCATCTCTAGGAAAGGTAACTGCTTTGATGGTTTATGTTGATGACATTGTCGTAACAGGTGATGATCACACAGAAATGACTAAACTCAAAGTTTATTTAGCGTAGGAGTTTGAAATCAAAGATTTAGAGAGCTTAAAGTATTTTCTTGGCATAGAGCTGCTAGATCAAGGAGAGGTATCTTCGTTTCGCAACAAAAATATATTCTTGATCTTCTCCAAAAAAACAAGTATGTTGGGTTGTAAATCAGTTGACATACCAATAGAGCAGAATCTAAAACTAGGAGAAAACAGGGGATGGTAATGCTGATAGAGGAAGGTATCAAAGGTTGGTTGAGAAGTTGATTTATCTTTCTCATAAACGTCTAGATATTGCTTATGCAGTTGGAGTCATAAGTCAATTTATGCATGCTCAAAGGAAATCCCACATTGAAGAAGGGTCTATGATCATATGGGGGTAGAATGTTATACAGATCCAGATTGGGCTGGATCAGTGACTGACAGAAGATTAACCTCCAGGTATCTTACTTTTTGGGTGGTAATATGGTGATGTAGAGGAGTAAAAAACAAGCGGTTGTGGCCCGATCTAGTGCAAAGGAAAATTTTTGAGCTATGGTCCACGGTATTTGTGAGTTAATTTGGATTCGTATACTGTTACGAGAACGTAAGATTCATTCAATCTGATGGCCCTATGTATTGTAATAATAAGGAAGCAATCAACATTGCCCATAATCCGGTTCAGCATGACCGAACCATGCATATTGAGGTGGATATACATTTTATCAAGGAGATGCTTGATTCCGGAATGATTTGCACTCCTTTTGTAGAGATAGCAGAGTAGTTGCAAATGTTTTAACTAAAGGAGTACCAAGCAAAAATGTTTCTTAGGCAAGTTCGGCATGTGTGATCTCTGTACACCAATTTGAAGGGGAGCGTTAACAATTCACTTTCTTTATAACCGTGTTTCCCATTTTGTAGTTTCCTGATTTCCTTTATTGTAAGATAGTACAAATAAATACCAAGGGGGGGAGAGTAACAAATAAGTTTTTTCTCTATCACCCATTCTTCTAAAACTTTTCTCTCCTCTTACTCCTTTATTTTCAACTTCCTGCTTGGTACATTAGTAACAAATTTGTAAATTAGGTGACTCCTTTTTCACATAATAGGAATTTATTCCAATTCCTAATTTATCATCACATGTGAAATTTAAAAAATATGGTAAGGAAGTATTATTTCATGCATATTATTTTTGGGGGTAAATTCTGCAATTATTTTGCATAAAAAAACATAAAAAAGAAATAAACAAAGGATTAAAAAAGGAACGAAAGCAATGAAGAAGAAGAGAAGGAAAAAAGGAATAAGAAAAAATTAACTGGAGAAATGGAAAAACCGCACCATCTGGGAGCACATTGCCACAATAATTCCGAACACCTTTATTGTAAACCGTCCATAGCGATGTATCAGTACTTCCAGTCACAAAACCTCTAACTACACAGTAAAAACATAATTAATTTTAATTGAAGACAACAAATGGTTGCATTCAAAGAACTAAGAATGAAAATTTCACTCTGCAGTGAGAATAATCACCTTCAATGAATAGTTCTCATGCTTAACAGCTTTAAGTTTTTTATACCTTACCTCAGAAGGAAGTTTTATAAATAGAATGGAAGATATAAACTTGGCCACTCAGTGGTCACAACCAATAAGCTCAAAACAGGTCAAACTAATGTAAATCTCATGCAATCGCAGATGCTTGTGTTTGCAATTCTTCATCTAGGTTAGGTGATGACTTCCTTTGTATTATATGAGGGGAAGTCAATTGTCTTTTCGTGTCCGTAAATAAAAATTATCTTCCAATGACTTTTCCACTACCATCCAAGGTGTAGAAATTTGTATCTTCTGAGATCATGAACAGTAAAAATTATCCATAAATAAAATAATATAAATTTCATTTAAACATTATGGTAAGCAAACACATCGAAACTAATTTTAAGATTTTGAACAGCAGAAATCAATGCAATCTTGGATGAAAATGCCCTACCCATACCACCACTGTCCATCAAGCTAAAGGAGAAATCGATGGACCATACAAGAACAGACTTACCAACAAACTCTACAGGGTAAACAGAACATTTCTTTGCAATTGTAACATTTTTGTCTGGAACTGACATAACCGCATTTGGAGTTATATGTCTAGTTTTATCGAACCACCACAAACTGGTCTCATTAAGAACCTGAAATTTGTGACACAATATATCCGGTCATAGTACTAAATCAATATCACCGTTTGACAAAAATATGTTCATCCCCACCATTTTTGTATCTTTACTGAAAAGTAAGCTCATCAATTGGGAATACGAAAAAATAAATAAAACAATCAGACCGGTCCCTTGAAGGGAATAGAAGCTAGAATTCTATCAAATGCACTTTGTCGATCAGTAGTGACCAAAACCAGATAATCCCCATGATAGAAGCTTAAATATTCATATTTAAGCCCCTTAATTTACATTTGTTAAGCTCTTTGTTTATATATTTTATTATGTTTTACTTCATTTTTGTGTTTTCTGTGTTTTTTATAGGCTTGTGAAGAAAAGAAAGCATTTTGAAGCTTTAAAGGAAGAAAACTGAAGATCTGGAAAGAGCTAGTGCGATCGAGCGCAACATGACTGCGATCGAGCACAAAAGCAATCGTGCGCACACATAGAAGGCTCGAGCGCACCCATGCAATCGAGCGCACACGCACAGAGAGGTGGCAGAGCCAGTTTTGGAAAGAAGCCTCTAAATCCTACTTTGGAAATTAGAGCTTCGAGGCACCCTTAGAATTCTATAAATAGACTTTTAGAACACAGAAACAGTATCTCCCTTTTGAGGAGCATATCTCCTTTTTAGTTTTAGTTTTAGGTCGGGAGGTCGGAGGCTAGAGGGGATTCTACAGAAGAATTGATGACTCTTCAATAGAGCTCTTTCGGATTTCTTCTTTCCTTTATTTTATTATGTGTAACTAAACTTATAGTAAGGGCTTGGTTGAAGCCCTAATTATGTTTAACCAATAATTCAAGTATTGGTGCCTTTGCAATATTTATGTTGTGATTCTTAATTTGATTAATGCCTTTTTTTATTTAAATTCCTCATATGTGTGTGTCTGATCAACGTATGCATGTGGTATGAATTAGTTAGTTGAATCAATTTGGATGACCGAGTCCTGGGTTCAACAATAGTAACAAAAGATATCCACACTGGATTCTTGGGTTAATCAACAACCAGGAGTGGACCAAGCCCTAGGTCCCGTGCAGTTGTCGATTTTCGTAGATCCTATGCTCTCTTAAGGAACAACTCAGTATATATCATGTTGAATCCCTTAAGAGAGAAAAGAGTTAGAGTACACACCATGCCTAACTCGTTGCTTAGGGAAATCAATAGCCTAAGGAGTAGACCAAGCCCTTAAGTTGACAACCATTAGGTATTCATAGCATGAGTAGAGCATTGGTATACTGTTTTGTTGGGGTAGCATGAATAGTGGTTGATATCAAGTCCCTACACCTTTATCATTTTTATCTAAACCCAATATTTATTTCTATCTATTTTTACTTTGTGAAATTAATTCTAAATCGAAGTTCACCAATCCCTGTGGAAATGATTTCACTTGCACACTATGCTACTGTAGACCTTGTGCACCTGCAAGTAAAACAAATACGATTATTCGCTTATTTATTTAGGTAGATAAATGCACAACACCCCACCATCATAAATATCTCCGACCTGCAAAAACTAGTTTAGTTACTCCACTTTATTCTTCTAAACACCAATTCTCTGTTTGGTCAACACGAAAAGAAAGTACATGTTTTAAATCTCAACTTCCATGTGAATTCCAAAACATTGGGAGCCAAATGACAATATTTAAGCTAAATGGTTGCTCTAGTCAGTTGAGTAAGGACTTAACTGGAGGGATAAAAGAAAGCAGATAAATTAATGATAGGGATATGCTTAACATTTTTTTCACCATAACCAAACCGGGGTTCAATTCTTTTCTACGCAATTGCTCAGCATCCAAATAAAGCATATATTGCAGACATTTTTTTAAAAATTTAATATAAGAAAATACCTTGCCTTTGGCTTTGGATTTGATATTGATAACGCTCAAACTAACACACGATTATTGTGTATAGCTGAGGTATCGATCACACGAGGAAAGTGAACTACAAGAGAAAGTGTAAACCTTAACACTAAACGATAAAGTTCAAATAAGAAAATCTGAGTTTTACAAATGAAATTATGTAAGAGAATTGTGAAAATATGATGAAGAATTCAATAAAGAAATAACAAGATTCCAAGAATCCTTCCTAAGTTCATTGCCTTATTCCTATATTGACTCAAATGTTTTATCTCAATTACTAGTTTCACATCCCAAACAAGCAATTGGTAAATATTCAATCAAAACACATAAATACCCTAATGTAATTGCCATAAATTACTCTTTAATTCCTATCAAACACACAAGATCTATCTTATAAATTATCAAGAAGCGACAATATATTTTAATAATAATACTACAGTAATGGACAAACCTATAAGATAGATCTACCGAAATCAATTGCATCTAACAACTTTGACATAAGAAAAGCTTGACTAGACTTATATGGAGAAGAAGAATATGATCACCGGATTAAGAAAATCTAAGAGAAGAACATAAATTGCAACTGTCACATGAATTCAAATCTTTCTTATTTAATCAAAGAGTAAATCATAAACAATGTTTAACAATCAATCCATACAATTGAATCAAAGATAGAAATAAGAACAACTACAACTAGAAACTCATCATTTCGCCTTGCTTGGAGTTTAGTTGGACATTGAGTTCATCCTTGATCACCTTGAGGAAGAAGAAGATGGAAGCTCTCTTCAAAAACTCTCCTTTCTCCCCTATTCTCTGAGTCTAAATTCCTATATATAGCTATATGGAGACGGTTTTGTAGACAAAAAAGTCGCCCTAGGGTTTCTATTCAGGCTGTGTGCTTCTGCTGCTGTTAGGCTCGGTTCTGCCTGACATTTGTCTACTAAAACTGCCATAACTTTCTTTAGAAAAATCATATTTACGAGTCGTAAAATTCTCATCTCCTGGTTTTTCCTAAATCAATACAGTTGAATCCGTAAAAATGACTGATCTATCACACTAAAATCATGCAAGGCCTGACCTTTGTCTACTAAAATTGCCATAACTTTCTATAGAAAAATCATATTTACGAGCCGTAAAATTCTTCAGAAAATAGACATCTGAATATTTCCAAGCATATATGGCTCATCTCCTGGTTCTTCCTGAATCAATACAGTTTAATCCGAAAAAATGATTGATCTGTATGGGCAATTCTGGAAATTTAGTTAAACTCTTTTCCAAATGCTTATGAACACGCATAGAATCTTCGTGTTTTAATCAACATTTGCTTTTCCATCTCTTTTAAACTCAAAATACTTGAAAAATGCATCGAAATAAATCAATATACCAATAATGACACTTAAGAATTATTAAGGCATAAATGTGTAATCCAGCCCTAAATCAACCCTAAATGCTAACAAATAAACACTATTAAGATGCATTCTCTAACTCTCATCAGATACCAAGAACTGTCAAGTGACGATTTGTCTCAGAGAGACAATTAAATAGTGAGCTTTTAATGGCGCTAACGATCTCTTGTTTGCGGCTACGGTTAATTAAGTCATCAAAAGGCAATTGTTGTTGTTGTTGGTGGTGTTGGTTATGGCTAGACATAATTGATAGAGAGATTTTCAGATATTTCTTCGATTTGAATATTGATTCAAAGGAATGGCTTAAAGGGAAAAAGTGATTATGTATTGGGATTTTTGTTGAATTGAGTTCGTGTTTTGGAGGTTTTAAGGTTGTTCTCAGAGCCATTTTCAACTTTTCACTCTCAACCTTACTCCTTTTAAATGCTTCTCAACAAATGTGTATAAACTAAGTTCTCTTAAAAGAAATGTAAGGATAAAATATTTTTAGACTCATAAGTAAGTAAATGGGCTATCGAAAGAAACAAGGTTAATTTTTTTTTTTTAAAAAAGGCTCAAAGGTAACTGGTGATAAATATAACAAAGGTAAGCTTGAAAGGCTCAACCGGTCCAAAGATGGCCTACATCATATCCTAAGTAGTGTGCATTCTAGGATTTCGCCTCAAGTGATTATCAAATAAGTTCTAGAGCTTGTCGAGACCGCAAAAGTATTCACAAAACATTCGCACATAAAACTTCTCTAAATGTTTTAGAGTAATCATGCAATTTTACCTCAAACCAGAGTCTCAAACTAAATGAAGATCGACACTTAAAATTATTGTCAAACCGAAGCAAGATTTAACTTCTTCTAAAAGCTATATGCTATCTCAATTATAATCATATCATTGACATGTAAATTAACTCCAAAACTAACACAAAACATACTAAAAACAAACAAAACTAAACCTAATTTTTTTAAAATTTTCAATTTTCAAATATTTTTTTCTAACAATTTATCATAACAAACGAATTAAAACAAAAAAGGGAAAGTGACACCAAACAATTCAATAGTATGAAATAGGAAATGTGTTTTTTCCCCCAACCTAAGACTTGCATTGTCCCCAATGTGAAAGAAAAAAGTCGAGAGAAAGAAAGAAAAAAAAAGGTAAAGAAAACTAAATAAATAAATAAAAATGAAAAAAGAAGTACGAAAAATAAAGATAACGAAAAAGAGTACGACATAAAAATAATACGGTCATCCGAAAATAAAATAAAAAAACAAAAACTCAACAAAATTAAAACTAATGTACAATGGAACGAAAGTACCCGATTAAGAAGGATAAACCGGGGGCACCAAAGAGATCTCTTCGGGCCTATCTTCAACACGTTCATGTTTCAAGTAGAGCTTTAACCTTTGGCCATTAACTCGAAATGCACGACCGTCGAAGGGATCTTCAACTTCTAGCACTCCATTTGGAAAAACACTCTTCACAACATAAGGTCCCTTCCATCATGATCGCAATTTTCTCGGATGGAAGTGTAACCGAGAATCATAAAGAAAAACTCGATTACCTTGTTTAAAATTTTTCCGGAGTATTTTCTGATCATGTATCACTTTCATTCTTGACTTTAAGTCCTTAGCATTATCATATGCATCATCCCTCAACTCCGCAAGTTCACAAAGTTGCATTTTCCTCTCCTCACCAGACATCTTAAAGTCATAATTAAAATTTCGAATAGCCCAATATGCTCTATGCTCAAGTTCTACCGGTAAGTGACATGTTTTGTCGTATACCAACCGATAAGGAGATGCTCCAAGAACCGTCTTGTATACTGTTCGGTATGCCCAAAGCGCATCCGATAGGCGCAAAGACCAATATTTCGATATGGATTTACCGTTTTTTCAAGTATTCACATAATCTCCTTATTTGCTAGTTTCGCTTGGCCATTGGTTTGTGGATGGTAACCTGTAGAAACCTTATGGGTGACTCCATACCTGCGGATCAAAGCCTCAAAAGAACGGTTACAAAAATGTGACCCTTGATCACTAATTATAACACCTGGAGTACTGTACCTAGATAAAATATGATCTTTAAGAAATTTAACAACAACTTTATTATCATTAGTGCGGCAAGGTATAGCTTCAACCCATTTAGAAACATAATCAACGACAAGCAAAATGTAAAGATACCCAAAAGAAGGTGGGAATGGTCCCATAAAATCGATCCCCCAACAATCAAAGATTTCCACCACTAAGATCAGGTTAAGAGGCATCATATGACAGTGGGACAATGAACTTAGCTTTTGACATCTTTCACATGAACGACAAAACTCATTAGTATCCTTGAATAAAGTAGGCCAATTAAAACCACATTGCAAAATTTTTGCGGTTGTCTTTTTAATAGAAAAATGACCACAACAAGCATATGTATGATAAAAAGTTAACACTATCAATTTTCATATCCGGAATACATCTTCTTATTATTTAATCGATGCAATATTTAAAAAGATACAGATCATTCCAATAAAAATTATTTACCTCAACCAACAACTTACACTGATCTTGTGCTCTCCATGTAGATGGAACTTGACGGGAAACCAAGTAATTTGCAATGTCGGCATACCATGGTGTGTGACAAATGACAGTAAATAAATTATCATCCGGAAAGGCTTTGCGAATGGGCAAAATATCAGTATCATTCTTAAATTCTAAACAATATAGATGGTCCGCCACAACATTTTCCACCCCCTTCTTGTCTTTGATGGTCAAGTCAAATTCTTGTAAAAGTAAAATCCAACGTATCAAACGGGTCTTAGCATCCGTTTTTGAGAAAAGAAATTTAAGGGTGGAGTGATCCATGAATATAGTGATAGGTGAACCAATTAAATAAGAGCGAAATTTATCCAATGCAAATACTACGGCTAGTAATTCTTTTTCGGTTGTGGTGTACATCATTTAAGAATGATTCAAGGTTCTACTAGCATAATAAACAACAAATGGTTTTCCCTCCTTCCTTTGTCCTAAAACAACCCCTAAAGCATAGTCACTAGCATCACACATAATGTCAAAAAGTAAGGTAAAATCTGGTGATTTCATAATAGGGGCAGTTGTAAGCTTAGAGACAAGTGTCCTAAAGCCTTTCTCATATTAAGGGCTCCACTTAAACTCGGTATCATTTAACAAAAGGTTACATAAGGGTCTAGAGATAGCACTGAAATTTTGGATAAACCTTCTATAAAACCTGGTATGCCCTAGAAAAGACATAACATCTTTAATATTCTTAGGAGTGGGTAATTTTGAGATTAATTCAATTTTCAATTTATCCACTTCTATCCCCTTTTCGGACACTATATGGCCCAAAACTATTCCGAAAGACACCATAAAATGGCACTTCTCCTAATTAAGCACAAGACCCTTCTCTTCACACCTACATAAAACATTTTTCAAGTTAGATAAACATGAATCAAAAGATCAAAACAAAGAGCAAAGAACAATGTTACTGTCTTGTAACAAAGTTGACAATCTTCTTTGTGATTAAGCGCAGTTCCCCGATAACGGCGCCAAAATTTGATAATGCTCAAGCTAACACGCGATTATTATGTATAGCTGAGGTGTCGATCCTACGAGGAAAGTGAACTACAAGAGAAAGTGTAAACCTTAACACTAAACGATAAAATTCAAATAAGAAAATCTGAGTTTTACAAATGAAATTATATAAGAGAATTGTGAAAATATGATGAAGAATTCAATAAAGAAATAACAAGGTTCCAGGAATCCTTCCTAAGTTCGTTGCCTTATTCCTATCTTGACTCAAATATTTTATCTCAATTACTAGTTTCACATCCCAAACAAGCAATTGGTAAACATTCAATCAAAGCATATAAATACCCTAATGTAATTGCCATAAATTACTCTTTAATTCCAATTCAAACACACAAGATCTATCTTATAAATTATCAAGAAGCGACAATATATTTCAATAATAATACTACAGTAATTGACAAACCTATAAGATAGATCTACCGAAATCAATTGCATCTAACAACTTTGACATAAGTAAAGCTTGACTAGACTTATATGGAGAAGAAGAATGCGATCACTGGATTAAGAAAATCTAAGAGAAGAAGAACATAAATTGCAGCTGTCACATGAATTCAAATCTTTCTTATTTAATCAAAAAGTAAATCATAAACAATGTTTAACAATCAATCCATACAATTGAATCAAAGATAGAAATAAAAACAACTACACTTAGAAACTCATCATTTCACCTTGCTTGGAGTTTAGTTGGACATGGAGTTCATCCTTGATCACCTTGAGGAAGAAGAAAATGAAAGCTCTCTTCAAAAACTCTCCTCTCTCCCCTGTTCTCTGAGTCTAAATTCCTATATATAGCTATATGGAGACGGCTTTGTAGACAGAAAAGTCGCCCTAGGGTTTCCGTTCAGGCCGTGTGCTTATGCTGCTGTTAGGCCCGGTTCTGTCTGACCTTTGTCTACTAAAACTGCCATAACTTTCTCTAGAAAAATCATATTTAGAAGCCATAAAATTCTCCAGAAAATAGACATCCGGATCTTTGCAAGCATATATGGCTCATCTCCTGGTTCTTCTTGAATCAATACAGTTTAATCCTAAAAAATGACTGATCTGTCACGTTGAAATCATGCATAGCCTGACCTTTGTCTACTAAAACTGCCATAAATTTCTCTAGAAAAATTGTATTTATGATCTGTAAATTTCTTCAAAAAATAGACATCCGGATCTTTCCAAGTATATATATCTCATCTCATGGTTCTTCCTAAATCAATACAGTTTAATCCACAAAAATGACAGATCTGTACGGGCAATTCCAGTAATTTAGTGAAACTCATTTCCAAATGCTTGTGAACGCGCATAGAATCTTCGTGCTTTAATAAATGTTAGCTTTTCCATCTCTTTTAAACCCAAAATACCTGAAAATGCATCAAAATAAATCAATATACCAAGAATCACACTTAAGAATTATTAAGACATAAATGCGTAATCCAACCCTAAACCAACTCTAAAATCTAATAAATAATTAAGATGTATTTTCTGACTCTCATCAGATACCAGGAACTTTCAAGTAAAGATTCGTCTCAGAGAGACAATTAAAGAGTGAGCCTTTAATGGCGCTAACGACCTCTTGTTTGCGGCTATGGTTAATTAAGTCATCAAAAGGCAATTGTTGTTATTGTTGTTGGTGTTGGTTATGGCTGGACATAATTGATAGAGAGATTTTCGGATATTTCTTCGATTTGAATATTGATTCAAAGGAATTACTTGAAGGGAAAAAGTGATTAGGCATTGAGATTTTTGTTGAATTAAGTGCGTGTTTTGGAGGTTTTAAGGTTGTTCTCAGAGTCATTTTCAACCTTTCACTCTCAACGCAATATGTAATTTGAGAGACTACAATGAGAGTTTTTATGGACAAAATGCGATTTTATTATGTCGGCTTGTTTATTTGAATGCTCTTCGAATAAGCCCATGGGCTAGATAACCCCTGCTTAGCCCACAGGACTTTATAAATGGTTAGTACACTGTCCCCTTGTCCTCTTTGCATCTGTGAGTAGGGGTGGAAATGGATCGTGCCGTGTCGGTCCACGGTCAACACAAATTGGCTTACCGTGCCATGTCATGTTTTTCTCTTTTTCATGTTGTGCTGTCAAAATTTTAAGGATCTTAGCCCGGCAAGGCCTAAGGCCTGTATGGCTATTGGGTCATGTTGGGCCATGCTAGCCCATGGACCACATAAATATATATTAAATTTTTTTATTGAAAATAATAATAATAAACCCTTATAAATATTTAATTAAATGCTTATAATTATATAAAAAATAATATTTTTATTGATGAAGTTAAATATTACAAATAATTTAGAAATTAAACAAAAACAATAACATAAACAAATAATTTAAAAATAACACGTGCAGTGCTGGTTTGGGAGTGCAGATCTTTGATGCGCAAAGATTGGACATGTACCTTGCATCATCGTGGAAGGAAAAATTTGTGTTGACTAGTTGGAAAAATATGGAGCTGGCATGGATCAGGACCTAGTGAGCCCCACCATCGGAATATCTTTAAGACTACACATGGATGCTATTGGGATTTGTTTCCCAAAGGCTATATATGACATTAGTTTTGCTTTTGTTTTTCTCATTCTTTCATTACAAAAAAAAAAAAAAAAACAAAAACAAAAATCTTTTAAATAAATAACTTACAAAAACAACAACATATACAATAAACAATAAATATTAAATAACTTACAAATAAGTGAATATAAAAAATAACTTAAAAATTAAAAAAATTAGATTGACAAAAAATGTAATTTTAGGTGAATTTGCTTTATTTATGAATTAGTAGATCATGTGCCATTATACTAAGTAATAATTTTTTTTCTACCATCTTAAAATATCAAAATTTTCACTATCTAATTTTTATGACTCATTATTCTAGTGGTATAAAATTGAATGTAATTTTGAATTTTATTAGATGTTCTGATCGTGCGGGATCGTGTCTCTTATCGTGCCTGATCGTGTATCGTATCGAGCCGTGTCTCATGCCGTACATCGAGTCGTGCAATGCCATGTTGTATGTTTTTTTTTTTTGTATCGTGTTGTGCCGTGCCATGCCATAAACTTCAAAAGTTAGACTCAACACTGCCCATACAACAGTACCTATCAGACACAGCACGGCCCGTGAAAGTATGGGTCATGCTGGACTGTATCGGGCCGCAGTTCAGCCCGGCCCATTGCCACCCTTACCTGTGAGTAACATGCCCATTCCCTAAAACCCTCGCAAAAATTCCCTGTCGTCGTCTCATCACTCCTCTCACAGGCAATTAATCAATCAATCACAGAGCTAACAAAGCCTAAAAAATGGGGAGTAGATTGGGAAGAAGAGTGGTACACTTCGCAAACCTCCCCATCAAGCTGTTGATGCCCAGCAACTTCACCAACATCAAAGAAATCGCACTCAAGACCATACCGTCAGCCTCCAAGATCGAGATCAAGCGCGTTCTCGAATCGCTCTATGGCTTCGAGGTCGACAAGGTCCATACGCTCAACATGGAAGGGAAGAAGAAGAAGCGTGGGGGCCTGTTGATTGCGAAACCGGACTACAAGAAAGCTTACGTCACCCTGAAGAACCCCTTATCTATATCGCAGGATCTGTACCCGTTACGGATAATCGAGGAGGAGAAGCGAAGCAAGGAGAAAGGGTCGAGCTTCGTCGAAGAAGGGGACGGGAAGAAGAAGCATTGGCTTGACGGGAAGGAGAAGGAGAGTAGTGGAAATGAGAGGTATAGGGCTCGTCGTGGAGGTGAAACGGAGGCCGCCGCGGCTGCCAAGTTTCCCTGGTGCAGCATGAGGAATGGTAGGTAAATTTTTTGAAAAATGTTTTTTTTTCTCGTTATAATCATCTCATAAGGTATTAATAAGGTTTTAGAATGTATTTGGTGCTAGTGTGATGGATATTGAATGTGAACTGTTTTAGTAGGTTGTGGAGTACTGAGCAATGAATTATGGATTGGATACAGTTTTAGAATCCTGGATTGTTGAGATGTAGAATATAAACAACTTTGTGATTTTTTTATGGTTCATCTGCAATTGGCTTCTGTACCACATAATCCCTTAGATATAATTTAGATTTTTTTTTTTATAAGTTACAAGTTGCTACTCTTTGAGGAAGATATTCTGATTACTTTCATACTAAGGTCTTTTAAGTTACTTATAAGAAAACTAAGGCTTTTCAAGTTGGTAGTGGAAACAGAAGAGGAAAAAAGAGGCATAAAACAATGTTTCTGATTCATAATTGTTGCAACCAAAGGTGCTGGTGGGCACACGACTGAGATTGACAAGTAATTTTTTGGTCTTTCAATCAAATAGGTAACAAGACTTTGTGAACATTAAGGAAAAAAAAGACCTACTTAGTCTTCATGAACATGTGCTATAGTTTAATATTAGGATGAACACCGAGTTCTATCTTATCTTCTGATGAGAGGGGCTACAACAGCATGATAAATATAGCTAAGTCGCTGTAGGGCTTCAACTTTGCTCAAAAACTCACATGAGAAAACCGTCAAAGTTGGGTTGGATGAATGCATGATGCTCTTGGAAGATTTCGCTGGATTTAACATTTGTAGAACAGGATGTTTGATGTAAAGAATAGTTAGGACATTGATAGCCTCCTTCTAAGGCTGAATCTGCTGCCAACTGGGTTTCGTCTTTGTTGGCCATCTCCTGTTTCATCTCCTTCTGGTTTTGTCTGGAAAGATTTCTTGATCTTCCTCCAACCTAAACTCCAACCTGATGCATTTTTCTGCTTGTTGCTTAACCTTTCATACTCCCATTGCAGCTCCGAGTAGTCACTCTGAAGCTCTGTGATCTTTGTCTTTACATTCTCAAGTTCTGTTTTAAGGGTCTTGATCTGCATATTTGTGGAAGACTGGTTTTCCTCCTGTTCAGAATTATCACCTCTTGGCTCTGGCTCCTTTCCTTGCATTGCCATCCTCATTTTTACTTGCTCCGAGAAAAGCACCTGCGTGTCTCATCCTCTCTTCCTCAGGTGACATATGTTTAATTTGATGGACCACATGCTGTTCAGCACATGGACTCTATGTCTGATTAGTGCGTTTATAGTCAATTGCTTAGCTACTCTGTTCTGGGGGCATCTTATAACTCTTTAGTTAGGGCCCTCTGTTTTCAAATTTCTTATGGCACTGCATTCATAGTGGCACCCATGCATTGTTATTTGGAAGTCCTAAAATAGTGAAATAGTTTTCTCTTTGGGAAGCATTCAAAGACCCTTTTGACTGTTCAGTAGCTTTTCACCTCATCCCTGAGGTTTGTTAGTTATGACCATCTTTTCAATTGGTTGATGAATGTTGAATTTAGCCATGTGATACTTAATTTCATTTTGGTTAATTTATTGCATATTACAATCTCCTTCACTAAAATAAGATCTTTCACATAATGTATTTAAAGCCATGGGAAGGGATTGCATTGATATTGATAGACACTGGTGCCAAGGGTTAAATTTTTGTTTGATATAAATATTTAATGTTGATATGTACTGCTACTGAGATGCTTCAATGCATCTTTGACCTCTCAAAAGGGGGTTGTTTCAAAAGCATGGTTGGTTCTTGTATTTGATTTTGTTACTCTAAACTCATCGTGTGATGTTAACTTATAGGCTTAAAGCTGCATCATGAAAAGAATCTAGTTTTGATTTTTTTATTGTTGGTGTTCCATTACTGCGTGTCAGCGTATTATTATGATATTAATCTCTATAATATTAGGCAGGCTAGCTGGTCTCGGCACAGATTAAAGTCCTACTGAATTATCTGCATATTAGATTTTTTATATATATGATATTTGGTTAATATCTTTGTTGATGGATGCATTTTCCTTAATATGTTCGTTCCATAAACTTAATTTCTGGTATTAGTAGGGTATATTGGACATTCTAGATGCTATGAGTTGCTATTACCTTTTCTTTCTCTAAGGTTTTTGTTGCACTCTTATTGTGTGCTTAAGCTGCGGACCAAGTTTTTTATCACCATTCCGTTTCAATCTTTATCTGAATTTGCATATTCATCAACAATTAATTTTCTGGAAGGCTACTAGTTTGAATGATCTTCCTCTATCTAAATGTTTGTTCCCTACCAAAATGGTGAGGAGCGTTAAGTTGTGTTGTTAAATGTTTGTAGTATGTGAATGCACACACATAATTGTAGCATACGATGAACAATATAATATTTTATCTGTTTTCAACGTATTCTAAGTTCCTCTCCCCAAATCCTCTCCCCAAACCCTCCTTTGCCTATTTGTGAATTTTCGTTGTAAGAAACTTTAAGAAATTGTTAATTATGTTAGTTATGTTGGTATTATAAGTTGTGTGGTTTGCAATCTGAAAACTTTAATGTGACCTGTAACCATGTATTCTTACATGATAGTTGTGTTTTGTCTTTAATCCAATCTGATTCATTCTTTAGAATTTATTCATTTTTGGGTCGGACAATCAATATATTAATTCATGTGAAATGCTTACATAATTGGTAATTATGGTGTGAAAATACCTGGATGATAAGTTTAAAGAAAAAGACAATACCTGGATGATAATTCTCAGGGGCAAACGATCGTTCTGTGCAGCATGCATGCATGCATCAAGGGACAGTTTCTCACAGTTCATTATTTTGCATAACCTTCTCCGATCATGCTCAGATAGTGAAGGGTGAGTCTGAAACAGATATTTGACTATTAGGTTTTGAAGACATTGGTAAACGTTATAAAAAAGAATATAGAATTTGGCAGGTAACCTTGAGATAGGTATCAATGGCTCTATAGAGACCATCATCACATGTTCGAGCATTTTCTGGCAATGATTCAGCTAGAACTTGAAACTTGATGATGGAAAGATTTGGGTCCTTAGCAATCTCAGCTAGGTAATTGTCTAAGAGCTTACTAACACTCGTTTTCACTGCTTTGTGTTGCGGTTGCTGTTGTTGTTGTTCATGCATCAAGAAAAATTCCAAAATCCTTTGCACCACGTCTATGTTGTGCATTGTGCAATGTTCAGGTGGACTGTGCATGAATGAAAATGAACATAGGTGCAATTTAATATAAGTCGGATGAAAGCCTCTTTCTTAGTTTCTTGTTTGTCTTGTCATGCTGAGTCAAATAATCTAAACAGAAATAGGGTAGATTACTCACTTAACCAGTTTTCTCTCTTCTTCATTTTTATAATTAGGAATCAAAAGATCATTCACGTTTGCATCTTCCAACATCATACCCACTCTCTTCTCAATGTCTGAAATCAGAGCTGGTGATGCAGAATACACCATTGCTGTTTTCAACATTTTCAACAAGAACTTACATGAAACAGCTCCATGTTGGGGGGGGAGTATGCTTACTAGGCTTTCGACAACTGTTCTTTGTTCCTTGTGTCCGACACTCGCTTCTCCCATTCTTCTTATCAAAATACTAAACTGCAACTCATTCTTTCCAAATCCATATCCTCTTAGTCCTTCCAACTCTTCATCCATGCCTGGTAACCATCTATCTGCATAGTGCATGATACATTTACCTGTGATCTCTGGTTTTGCTCCTTTTGCTCTTATTGCTGTTATAATCTTCATGAAGTGATCAATTCGAAGGGTAGCCATATCATCAAACCACCATCCTTCGTCATTAACTCTATCTCTGGTTGAGTTTTCTCTGGAAGCCTTCCAGGCAATTGAGTCACAGCATCTTCTGACAATTTGAAGGTTTTCTGCCCATGGAGATAGAGTTTCACAAGATTTGAGAACAGTAATGGTCTCCTTCCACGATGCAAGGACTACGAATGTGAGAAAAGATTCTGTTTTGGAGATGAGATTTCCGTCTTCACATTCTTCTGTCATCTCTAGATATTCTGATGCACATCTTAGTGGAGCTATATTGTTAGGGTTTAAGTCTAATGGGAGACCATAACAGAATTTTAGAATGGTCTCAAATGTTTCTGATCCACCTGGAAAGTCTTCAAGCTTGAGTTCATACCCGAAACTTGAGATTGAAGGCTGAAGTTCTAGTCGACAGATGTAACCACATTTAGATACCAAGGGATACTGTTTCAGGACAAAGATGAACTAGGTAAAGTCAAATGCCTCTGAATTTTGATCATTGTAGAGAAATTAAAATCAGAGATATTACTCTTGTTTTTATATAATTCTAAAATCCTGTGATTCTAATAAGATTAAAAAAATATATAAGAAGCCATATTGCTCAGTTGTATGTTTTGTACAGCATACTATATCGTGTGTGTATGAATTGAATGATGTGTACTCTGTCTCAGTTATAATAACTACTTGGTCTTCTTGTTTCTTTAACTTTTCCATTTAGCTTCTTATTGGACTTTCTCGTGGTGAAAAAAGAAAGTTTTATTGTGCATTTCATAATGAATATTAAGCCATAACTTTTTTGTGTTCATTAGTTACCTTGTGAACATTGAAGGTCATATCTTGAACCTGAATTGATAGATCAGTTGGCATTTGAGAAGTGACATACCTGCATTAACCAACCCAAGGAAAAAAATAAAAGAAACATGAGTGAGATAGATAAGAGTACTTGAAAGCCGAAGGAAGGAAGGAAAAGAATTTTGGGGAAGATATTTCAGAATTGTTTTTGGTACTTCAGCCCACTTTTGATAAATAGGTTTAGTTGGGTTGAGAGCCTAAATGCCTGTATCATGGTAAGTAATTGTCATACCCTGACTGTTCTTTCTTCTCGAAGCTATTGGCCATGGTGATGAGTTTATTTGGAATAATGATGCTCTGCTCATAAGCTTGATCAGTGCCATCAGAATCAGTACTCCCAAGACTTGGTGGCTGAGCTGCTGGAAGAGACTTCATGGTGTCTTCCTATTTGCAGAGATGTTGTGAGTGATGATTCGATTGAGCTTTAAGAATATGATACAAGATAGTGGGGCATAGTAAATAAATGTGAGAAGCTATTTTGTGGTTCATATGTGGTACACCATTAATTTGGTGGGTGGATTGCCCTCTTAGTCTACCATCTGTCTTTGTTAGTAGACAAACTATCCAAAATTTACTAGACATGAATCTGCAGGTTAATGCTTGGTGGAGAGAATGTTGGGCATGATTTGTCCATTTCTCAACCATGTATGCACGGATTGAGCCAACATGATTGTGTGGTTTAAGGTACACTAGTCTGTCTCTTAACATTTATTACATGGTGCGTCTGCATTCTTTTTAATGTCTGGAAATGTTTTTTTTTTTTTAAAAAAGTTTTTTGCTCTTTGTTTTTTATAATAGAAGAAATCATTACAATACATGGGAAGCGGAGTTCAAACCCTGCATATCGACTTGGTGTCCACTACCACAGCGGCAAAGGCAAGTGGGACAAGTTTTTAGTTTGAGATTGTAGGTGGTTGACCATAAAAGATAAAAGTGGTGCTAGCGATATAAAGCTGCTGACCCACTAAGTTTTCACCGTCATGACCTTGTGGTGATTTGCATTAACATACTGGACACATTTGTTATTGTGTTAATAAAATTTCTTAGGAGAAATAATAAAGGTGAGAGAGTTGTTACCATGGATGAGACTTATGTAGTACAATTTTTAGAATTCTTTTGATTTTTTTTTTCAGGGAAGAGATCAAAACCTAAGTGGTACATCAACTTTTGTTATTGTTGAAATGTTCTTGTACTGTTAATCCTATAAAATTGGTCAATAAACCTCGGCACAAATTTAAAGCAGTCTTTGTACCCTACTAAACATGTCTACACTATGGAAGAGCAAATTGTCAGGACGAGAAATATTTCACCTCATGAGGGTGTGATCTCTTTAAAGTTTTTTTTTTTTTCAACGAAACGTAGAAGAATTATTTAATCTAACAAATGTGAATCAATCTATTTATAAATTCCTTCCTTTTTTTCTAACATGAGATTCACACGTCAACTCTTTTTCAAAATTAGTGATATGTTTTTTTTTTGGCCAATGAGAGCTTGGATAATTGGTTAAAAGTTCAAGGTTGAGGGCGTGAGGTTTCAAAGTATTCGATTCTCATTTATGTGTTGGTTATTTGTACTATTTATTAGTTATCTTTCTCAGTTTAAATGGGTAATGTATTATGATTGTGAATTTATTTATGGATTATATGATTGTATTATAAACTTATATTGTAATTAAATTATGTATGATTGTGTTTGTATAGTATCGCCAAAATTAGTAATCTTTTTAGTGGACGTCACTTTGCGTGGAATCTAAAACTAAAGAAATTAATGTTATGATTGGTAGAAAAGAAAACAGAGAAAAAAAGTGAGTGGATAACACTTTTCTATAGTTTGATTGAAAAAAAATAAAAAGGAAAAAAGTTGGAAGATAGGTGTTTTTTTTTCTCAATGTGTACAAATTACAAATGGTAAGAATTAGAGAGTGGAATTAGAGTTTGGTAATTTTTTTTTGTTCTCTTCTTTTGTCTTATTTTTTTCACTCTACCAATTAGAGTATATGTGAAGGAAGTTTTGTTTGTTGTTCATTGCTCTAACGTAAATTTCTAGACATGTTGATACGAATGAAGCGGGGGCATATTGCATTAGAGCAGGACAAATTGGAAGTGTTACAAATGATTACATTTGAAGGAATTATGTGAATACTTGGTAATCAAGGCATGATAAATCCATGGCCTGAAGAGAATGAAAATATTGGTTCTGCAGAAGATAAGCCTGCAGAATTGGAAGGGAAGCTGCAACTGCGGATTAAGAAGCTACAGCTGGAGGTTGCAACTTTTGACCAGGAGATAACTGATTAACTATTCTTGTCACAGAAATAGTTCATTAGTTTCTTTGGATTATTAAAAAGACAATTGTCATCCTAATAGGTTGCTGCCTATAAAAGGATTGGAGAATTCTATGAAGCTATGTTCGTTTTAGGGGAAGTCTATTTCTTGTGAATCATTGATTCTTGAGATTTTGAACTTTAAAGAATTAGATTTCTTGACAGTTAATTTTTGGTCGAATTGCCAATTTAGTCCTTTATCTTAACGGTCGGTTACAATTGGATTCATGAACTTTGAAAAATAACAATTGAGTCCTTAAACTTGAAAAAAAAAGGTTTACGAATCGGTCTTTTTGGTCAATTTTCACCAAGTCAAAATATTAAAATTGATAAATAGCTAACCTGGCTCATCAAATGGCCACGTAAGCGTCCAAGGTGGCCTAAATATCCAAAACGCACCGTTTTAACCATGTAAAACCGTAAAAACTAAACATTTCTCTCCTCCATCATATCAAACTCAATCTTAACCTCCCAAAATGCGATGTCAACCCCCTAATCTAAAGTTTTTCCCCAATTTCATCATCCCTCTTCCAATGTCACCATCTCTCCCAAATTTCTCACATCAAACACTAAATTTGTTACTCTCACATTGCCAGCAATAGCCCATTGTAACTACGAATGGTAGAAAAAATTGAAGAAATGATTTCGCATCAAAGTGAAGAAGTCATCTATTTTTACAGTAACCACCATCATCATCTCTAGCAAGGTTAGTCGCCTCCTCAGCATCGACACACCACAATACCCTCAGCACGGTTGCACTACTATATTGCCAATCACAGTTGCGTAGATTCCATCCAAGCGAAGAACCATCACTAGCCACAAGGTTCGTGGTATGCTACCATCACGAGATCCCGCACATCCACAATCGCTTTGTCATGCCTCACTCCAAGATGAGCCGCCTCGCATCCATTATCACTGCCGTGCGTAGTAGAGTTAGGCACCAAATTTGTTTATCAGTCCATTGTGTCTCCTCTACTTGAATGGAAACGCATAAAAACCAGCCGTCGTGGCGGCTGCCATTGAGCATCACACCCTCGTTATACATATCTCAGCTGAAATATCCAAATCTCTTATGAATTTTTGTTTCAACTAGAGTTTTCAAAGAGAAACTCTGAAATTGAAAATTAAAAATTGGAGAAAATCAAATCGCTTAAAGAATCAAAATTTTCTAGTTATTTTTCTTTCGTTTTTATTAGATGAGATTGAATAACAAAGATGTTTGGGTAGCAGGCAAATTCGAGAGAAAGAAAATTCTCTCCCCTCTCTCTCTTTCATGCCTCTCACTCTCCAAATCTCCTTACTCAGAAAAATAAGCAGCCACCTTTCTCTCTCTCCAAATCTCCTATTCAGAAAAATGAGCAGCCACCTCTCTCTCTCTCTCTCTCTCCCTCCCCCCCCCCCCCCTCTCTCTCTCCCTCCCCCCCCTCCCCTCTCTCTCTCCCCAGATACTTTGACAAGATGAAACACATAAAGTATCACAAACAACAAAAGCAAAAACACTAAAAAAAAAATTGTTTTCCACAAGACTTGGGTCACCGAAATTTGAAGTGAGAACCATAGAATTTGAAGCAGGTTTCATGGCAGCTCCAACAACAGATGAAATACATAAAGTATCACAAACAACAAAAGAAAAAACATTAAAAAAAATGTTTTCCACAAGACCTAGGTCATTAAAATTTGAAGTGAGAACCATAGAATTTGAAGTGAGTTTCACGATGAGCTTGGTTGGGTAGAAAGCGTGATCGGGGGAAGGGGATAACATAGGGTGGCATCCGTACTATTCTTGGTGATCAGAGGAGTTGTCTCCTGTGAGGAGATTTGAGAAGATGTGTTTTCGTTGGGGGATCTAAATGTGCTATGTTATATTTGTGTTTCCTTTTTTTTTTTTTTAATTTTCTTGAGATTTGTAAATCGAGGTTTAAACCCAAGAGAGGGCAGAAATTGGGTTTTAAAAACTTTTTGTAATTTACTTGCAAGTTTTTAAACAGTTAAATACACAAAGCATATAATCAATTAATATGCTCGAAAGTAAAGGAGTTTAAGGAAGAGAATATGCAAACTCTGTTTATACTGGTTCGGCAATATTGGAATCTCTCTGACCCTACGTCCACTCTCTTCAAGGAACCTCCTTGAAACAATCCACTAACACCTTATTCGTGCAACTTAGCGGGTGTTGCACAAACCTTACAACCAATCTCTTCCTCATGGAAGTTAACTTCTTCCTCACGGAAGTTACAATGAAGTGTTTAATCCTAAAGACTCTAAGAGTTACTGCAACTCTTTCCATTTACAATAAATGAAATTTGTTGTAAAGAAAGTAGTAGAGAGATAGCAATAAGTGCTTTTGCAAATGAACAATATCTCTCTTTCAAGAACAAAATTGAAAAATGACTCAACAATAAAATTTTCAAAGCTTTTGAGAATTAATGAGTTGTTTTATGAATTGAATGTGTTATCTTCTTCTTTTAAATGCTCATTGAAGTGGGTTTATATAGTCGTGAATCAATATGACCGTTTGACACTGACTTGGTAGGTTTGAGGTATTAAATGTTCAAGTCTCGCTTCTCAAACGGCCATATGTTTGAATTACCAGTTGACTGGGTCTTTGTACCAGTTGACTGGGTCATTGTACCAGTCGACTGGGTTAAGTGAGAAATTTCACTTTCTATGCTAAGGGAGACCTAAGAACCAGTCGATTGGGAACTTTCTGTCCCAGTTACCAGTCGATTGGATCCTCAACACCAGTGAATTGGGAACTTTCTTTCCCATATGCCAGTCGAATGGTATATGGAGCCAGTCGACTGGGTTGTCTTTCAACCTAGTTTTTCATGTTTCAAAACTATTTTTGACTAAGAAACTTTTGTATGGTTAGTTTTGCAAAATATTTTGTAAATTGAGCCATTGATCAAGCTATGTAATTGAACATGAGATTTACAATTGTTTCAATTACCTTAATGCCTATTCTAGATCTTCTGTCTTGTCTTGGCGTCTGAATCGAGTTGAGTTTTTGCATCTTATTTCTATGCTGAATGTTTTTGCCGCTTAAACACTTATATAAAACTGTTAGGACAATTAGAGTAGTGCTTTGCCATTATTAAAATCAAATATGGATCAACAATCTCTCATTTTTGATGATGACAACTAATGAGAGAAAAACAGTTTTAAAAACTAAGTGTTAGGTTTTTAGAAAAAAATGGGCAGAGTTTCCTCTATTTTTCGAATAAAACTAACCTATTAAGCATTCAAACATAGTTTATATATAGTTATATCAATCTAATCGGAGCAATTCTCTCCCTAAATATACGCTTTATTCTAAGTTTACATATAATTTTCTCTTATACATTGATTTTTCTCTTTTTTCTCCCCCGTTTCGACAACAACATAAAAGAGGGTGTAAACTTGAAAAATAAGCAAAACTAACACCACGACCATAAAGATAAGGCAAAAGAAAACTTGTGCGTAAAAACTAGGCATGATTCAGAATTGGGAAGACTTATCGGGAAGAATCAGAAGTTTCCTACACTAGTATAAGTAGTTACATCATATAGGTGAACATCAAGTGCATAATCTAAGCAACCATTTAGCTTATGAGTAAAGCATATATACAAGAAAAAAGCTAAATAACAAAAAAATAAGCATCTATATATAATCATCCATAAATTATAAGCTTACAGAAGTTGAATCAATACGTACAAGCAAATGAATGTATGTGAATAAAAAGGTGTCCGTGCTAAGTATCCATGTAGCTATATATGTACATAAAAAAAAAAGGCTCAGTGAGCGGGGGAATTATAACCATCTCGAAGAAGATCCTGAAGCTCAGCCAAAGAGCCCTCTGTCTGCTCCCGGTATAACTCGAAATCATCTCGGAGTGTGCGGAGGTCGCGATGCATGTGATCAATAGAAGATCTCAAGCTCTGGAACCCGGACTGCATGGACAGCTGGAGTCTCATCATAGCCTGAAGTAAGTCATCATATCCAGCCTGACCAGTACCATAGCTACCATGCTGTTAACTAGGTGCTCGCTCATCAGTGTCCATCGCAGTAGGATGAGCTGCATCACAATGAACCTCATCGTCCTCCTCGTTGTTGTCATCCTCAGCACCAATCTGTATGTTCCTCCTAGCCTTGGAGTAGATTATACCCTCTCGAATCGTGCACCCCATCTTCTTCAGAGAAGACACGTTGATGATGTACTTTAGGTCGATGTCCTGAGCCTCAGAGGTGGGTAGCGGGACTCAGAAATGCTGTAGGATCAGGGTGATAAGCATCCCGTAAAGAAGGCACCCGAAGTCATTTGCTTCGCTATTTATCATGTTGGTGAGTAGTAGGGGGTAGATATTGAAATGGTGTCCTATTCTAAGACACCAGATCAATACTAAATTTATCTTCGAGAGATAGCCCCGACTCTCGAGTTGTGGATGGATGGTCCAACTCGCAATGAGGTTGAACAATTTTGAGTCGAGGGGCATGTCACTACATTGGTGAAATGTAGTGGGCCTAAAGATGTAGTTAGGGTCGCTCCTAACTATCTAGCATGCCTTCTCATAATTAAAGTTGTCTGGCTATTCATCCAGACTCTATTGGATCCCTCCCACAGGGATCCTCAGGATATTGACCAGAAGGTCAAGTTCATCTTGAATTCTACGCCCATCACACTAGTTTTGAACCGAAGAGCCAATGGACTCGGTTTCCCTAGGTTGGTATAGAACTGGTGAATGAGGCATGGATATTATTTTTAGTGAATATTATAAAGGGTGTTAGGTGAATAGCCTCAAAAGCAGGGTATATGTCAAAATTTGTATGACGGATATAATCGAAATCAACAAATCTACTCATCATGATCTTTTTATTGCGGATGACAGAGTTATACATGCTCTTGGTGGCAGGGCTCCAGAAAAACGAGTCATCGAGCTTGGACCTCGCCTTCTTGCTTGAAGAACCAGCTACCCCTTTCCCTTTGGTATTCGGTTCAGAGGACTTCTTGGATCGGGGCCTTGTAGGCATGTGAGGTCCTCTAACGGTTGTTTTGATCCGGATTCTCTCAGACATTATGAAAAAGTTGTTTTAGAGAGAGATTTTGGGGAATACGTATTTTTCAATCGTGAAAATTTGAAATGGAGGTGATATGTGATGAAATTAAGGGTTATATGGAGTGGTTTTGGGAGATTGTGGACAGAAATAAAAGATTTTCTAGAGAGAGAAAGTTTTAGGGATTTCAAAAATGGTGTGAAAACTGAAAAATCTGAAGAGACTTTATAGAATCGCGATACCAGTCGAATGGGTCCGTCATAATTTGAAAATTTTTGGCATACCTGTCGACTGGTTCGGGACACCAATCGACTGGGTAAACTGGCAGAGACATACTAGTCGACTAGGTGATCCATACCAATCGACTGAGTAGGTTACCAAACTTTCAAATTTTTGCTCCAAATTATGTCTTGTAGTACCAGTCGACTGGATGCTTTATACTAGTCGACTCGTAAAATGGGCAATGGGAGACTAGTCGACTGGTCCTCCTGAAAACTTACAATTTTGAGCTCCAACTTGAGATTTCAGCACGAAATTGTTTATCTATACCATCTTGAGTGAGAGATATATTAAATAAGAGTTAATACTCATTCATTAGATGTCAAATATACATATGATGTATGTTGATGCAGTCAAACATACAATTTATCATGGTCTTTCAAGCCCATCAATAGTCTAATCCTGAAAAAACTATCATCACTTGAGGATTTTGTAGGAATATAAGCTATTTGATCTTCTGAAGGAATGAATTCTAGTCTAATATCACCATTTTGAGCATGGTCTCTTATGAAATGATGTTTAATTTCTGTGTTTGGTTCTAGAATGCTGAATGGGGTTTTTGATCAAGTTGATAGCACTGGTGTTATCACAATGAATTGGTATATCTTTAAAGGTCATGCCATAATCTTCTAACTATTGTTTCATTCACAACACTTGTGCACAACAACTTCCGGCTGCTACATATTCCACTCTGGCGGTTGATAGCGTAACCGAATTTTGTTTCTTGGAAAACCATGAGGTTAACATTGTACCTAAGAATTGACATGTTCCACTAGTGTTTTTTCTATCTAGTTTACAACTCGTAAAATCAACATCTGAATATCCTATAAGCTCAAAAGTTGATTTTCTAGAATACCATAATCTTAGGTTTTGAGTCCCTTATAGATATCTAAGGATTCTTTTTACTTCAATTATATGTGATTCCTTAGGATTAGCTTGAAATCTAGCACACATGCATATATTGAACATTATATCAGGTCTACTTGTAGTTAAATAAAGTAAAGCTCCTATCATACTTCTATAAGTTTTAGTATCTACACACTTACCTTCTTCATCTAGGTCAAGTTTTGTAGAGGTGCTCATAGGAGTGCCAATTGACTTTGAGCTTTCTATCCCGAACCTCTTTAATAGATCCTTGGTGTACTTTGATTGATTGATGAAGATACTTATTTCAATTGTTTGATTTGAAGTCCAAGAAAGTAGGTAAGCTCTCCCATCATGCTCATTTCAAATTCATCTTGCATGCACTTAGCAAACTCTTGACACATAGACTCATTAGTAGCACCAAATATAATATCATCAACATATATTTGGACTAGTGGTGTGTCATCTTTGTGAGTTTTTGTGAAGAGGATTATGTCTATTTTTCCTCTTGAAGAATTATTTTCAAGTAAAAACTTACTTAGTCTTTCATACCATGCTCTTGGAGCTTGCTTCAACCCACATAGAGCTTTGGTTTGGAAGACTAAGATTTTCAAATCCAAGAGGTTGTTCAACATACACCTCTTCTTCTATAAAGTCATTTAAAAATGCACTTTTTACATCCATTTGAAATAACTTAAACTTATTAAAGCATGCAAAGGCTAATAACATTCAAATAGCTTCTAATCTAGCTACGGGAGCATAGGTCTCATCAAAATCTATTCATTCTTCTTGATTATATCCCTTAGCAACTAGTCTAGCATTGTTCCTAGTTACTATTCCATTTTCATCCATCTTATTTCTAAATATCCAATTGAACAATTTAAAAGCAATGAATCATAAGATTTTACTCAAATAATTGAACAAAACATTTATACTAAAAATATTAGAATTGTATGAACAAATCTGAAAATATTATGCCAAACAATGGCGAGGCTTCATCTTCAACCTTAGATGAAGATTTTAGCCTCTCATAATTATGAAACTAAAGCTCACAATAAAAGTACTAAACAATAAACTTTAAAACTAAAAAGAAATAAATTAAAACTGACTATACATTGGAAGAAATTTCACTCGCTGTTGTGCGGCACTTCCCCCCTTAGTAGCAAAGCCTTCGAGATCCACCAGAATGCGAGCAGAAGTCCTCCAGATTGCAAACCCATTGCTTCAGTGAGGTGGGACTTTTATAGGGAAATCATGAGTGCAATATATTTCAAATTCGATGCGGGATACTGCCCGAGTGCGCTCGAGCGCAGCATGACACACATCTTGACTTTTGTCTACTAAAACTGCCATAACTTTCTCTAGAAAGATCATTTTTATGAGCCGTAAAATTCTCCAGAAAATAGACATCCAGATCTTTCCAAGAATATATGGCTCATCTCCTGATTCTTCCTGAATCATTACAGTTTTAATTCGCAAAAATCACTTCTCCCAAGCTGAAATCACACACAGCTTGACCTTTATCTACTAAAACTGCCATAACTTTCTCTAGAAAAATCATATTTATGAGCCATGAAATTCCCCAAAAAATAGACATCCGGATCTTTCCAAGCATATATGGCTCATCTCTTGGTTCTTCCTAAATCAATACAGTTTAATCCGCAAAAAATGACTGATCTGTACGGGCAATTCTGACAATTTAGTGAAACTCTTTTCCAAGTACTTGTAAACCTGTAAAAGACAAAAAAAACAACTCAAAGTAACAAATTCCTAAGCTAACAAACGTAAATTAAGGGGTCAAAATATGAAATATTTGACACTCATCAAATACCCCCAAACTTACATTTTGCTTGTCCCTTAGCAAAACAAAATAATAAAAAAAACTAAATGAAAAACAAAGAACATAAAGATAACTCCATCATTCATGATATCCTAAAATTTAAGTATCACACAAAACCATGATATTCATTCATGAGAAAGCTTAAAAAAATATAACCCATCTTCGCAATGTATAGGAATTTTAAAACCTAATTACTTACAAGAGGCAGACTAAGACATCACAAGTTGAATCAGTGTAAAGTGAATTAGCACATACAGATGAGACTTCCAAATAACTTCAATGTACAATGTCTCCATGTCTCAAGATTCATAGAATTTCTCATCAGAATGAACAACGATGGCATAGTTTTATTTTATTTCTCTTTTATTATAAGGCTCTGCTATGTTTAGTTCCCTTAAGCTTTCTAATTGACCCATGTATCGAGTGTTGAGTCAATTACTCCCAAACCAGATGGTTTTAGGGCATTAGGTGTAAAGAAACCCCTAAGAACTTACTAACTCGAGTCAAAAAGACTACGAAACTAAACTGGCCTTAATGCTACCAAGCAAAATTCCCACCTTTTGACGTGAACACTCACTGCTTACTGAGGCAAGAGGTCCAGTTACTCAACGGAAAGTTTCGCAATAATCATTATGAATAAAATTCTTACCTTTTGATGTGAACACTTACTGCTTACTGAGGCAAGAGGTCCAGTTACTCAGTGGAAAGTTTATTGATGATGATCATTATAAATATTAGTAGTATTATTTGTTTGTTTGTTTGTTTTTTTTGTTTTTTACGTTTCTATGCCAAAGTGTTTATCCTACAAGTCATCCAGTTTCAGTTAAGTCAAGGAAACATACACATTGAAATCACATGTCATACCTCACACAATTTTGTGTTAATGTGCTCGTGTCAGATTAGATCAAACATGTGAATTCTCAAATGGCTAAAGTAAGTAACTAAGTTTTAAAACTCTATCATCAAATCATGTGTTCACAATTTTAAGCTCACCAATGATATCATATCACAGCACTTGTTTAGATCAACTAAAATTTCAAAATAACATGAGCATGCATTTACCTTCTTTCTTTCTTTTTTAAATGAAGAAAAATAACAACGAATTAGGAGAAAGTGTGTGTAATGTGTCTCCCATACCCCCAAACTTAAATTACACATTGACCCCAATGTGTGAATAATATAGAAAGAGCTGACTTGGGATATGAAAAAATATCTGGACTGGTATAGCTCATAGCATACCCCCAAACTTGAACGGAAGTACGCGTTGTCATTGAAAAAATAAAGACTGGAAAACAAAAGAAACATTAGAAATAATCAGTAACAAAAAATATGTAAAATAATAAACAAACAGAAAGGATATGCTGTGAGGTGCCTCCCATGAGCGCTAAGTTTAACGTCTTCAGCTAGACCCAACATTAGTAATCATGCCCAGCTAAGCGCTTCATCATCTGATCAATAAATGGGAGTGGAAAATGATCCTTCCTTGTAGCAGCATTCAACTTACGGTAGTCTAGACACACTCTCCATCCTGACTGAACACGAGTTGGCACCAACTCGTCGTCCTTATGCTTCACTACTGTCAATCTAGCCCGCTTGAGCACGACATGAATTGGGCTCACCCACTTGCTATCAGAGATTGGATAAATGATCCCTGCATCCAACAACTTTATCACTTCAGTCCTCACAACCTTTTGCATAGCTGGGCGGATCCTTCTCTATAGCTCCCTCGATGACTTGGCATTCTCCTTCAAATGTATCTTGTGCATCACTACCGAGGGGCTGATCTCTTTGATATCATCAATAGTCAAACCGATAGCTTCCTTGTGCTCTCCTAAAACGTCCAATAATTTCTCCTCTTGAGCATAAACCAAATCCGAAGCTATAATCACAGGCAAAGAATCTGCTAGACCTAGGAACTTATACTTAAGATTGTCTGGTCAAGGCTTAAGTTTCTTGTGGGGGGGCTCAAGTGCTACGGTTTCCTCTATCTCATTGCTCTCTCGAGGAGCAGACACCAAAATAGCATTCGCTTGCTCAAGTAACTTATCCAAATCCAAATCCTCTCCAAACGGAGAAAAGCATGCCTCCAAAATGTCCTCAGACTCTCCTCCTTTCTTGGGCGCTTGTAATCTCTCAGGGTAAGGCACTTTAGGTACAAACGACCTAAGGAGATCCTTAATAGTAGGTGTGTCTATAGATGGCTCAGCATCTCTCTTCTCCTTGTTGCCACTTTATTTCCCTTGCTGCATAGCAGGGTTCTCTTCCACTTGATTGTCCACTTGTCTCCTAGACCTCAATGTGATAATTGATTACACTTGTTCCTGCCCGTGCGTAGGAGTTGATGAATTTCTAATCGCAAACTGTTCCTTCGGGTTGGGCATGGGTTGAATGGGGAACTTTCCTTTCTCTCCTTCACCCAAATGACTTGCGATTTGATCCATTTGACTCTCTAGCTTGGCAATCGCTTGGGTTTTTACCATTTTTGCACTCTTCACTTCGCCGATGGATTGGCCGGTCATCTTCATGAAATCCTTGAGGGTGTCCTCTAGAGACTGTGAAACCGACGCTGGCGCTTGAGTGGGAGCATGGTAAGCGGGTGATGGTGTTGGATGGGCTGAATGACGATGACTTGGAAATGGTGGAGGAAATCTGGGAGGGTATTGATTGTGAGCATGATGAAGGGCTTCTCCCTGATTCATCGGTTGGTTCTGCTCCCATGAAAAATTAGGGTGGTTCCGCCACCCTGGATTGTAAGTCTTGGAGTAAGATCCATTTGATTGCCTTTAATAGTCATTGAAAGCGTGCACTTGTTCCATGGGATACTCGGCAAAATCCGGCGTTGATGGACAATTCTATGCTAAATGCATAGACTAGCACAAATGGAACAATTATCAACATTGAATGTATTGGCTGTATTGATGGACTGGCAAGTCATATTCATGAAATCCTTGAGGTTATCCTCCATTGTCTGTGGCTTTAGATCAACATAGGTAGTATTGGTTTGTGGCAACACTATACAAAAAGAGGAGTTAGTCGCAATGGGTGCGAACAAATCCCTAAGGGATGCAGTGAAGTCCACGTTCCAAGCTCTAGGTTGCTCTACATTCTCAGGTTGATTTATATTCCAAAAATTTTCTTCCATCTAAATTGTCTCTCTTTTAACAAGTGCTCTCTTCTGTCTCCTAAGAATTCTTTCTAATTCGGGATCTAAAGGTATTGACTCTAAGTTCAGGGATCTCCGACCAGGCATACACCAAACGAACTGCACTAATATAAACTAACCAGCAAAAACAAAAGAATAAAATAAAATGCAAATAACAAATAACAATAAGATAAAATAAAATAAATGCAAAAACAGAAAACACAATACTCACAAATTGGGCCAATAAAAATTGGCAAATTTTATATATATATATATATATATATATATATATATATATATATATATTATAGGCAATTGCAAATAAAAACAAACAAACAAAAATAAAATTGCAAAAAGAAAAATAAAACAAAAATGCTAACTAAACTAGTAGAAAAATAAAATCAATTTAGACAAAAATTTAATTTTCACAAACAAAACAACTCCCCGGCAACGACACCAAAAACTTGTTATAAGTTTTAAATTACTCGCAAGTTCACGAGTCGTTTGCAATATAGTGTGTGTGTAAGTGCGAGGTCGAATCCACAGGGAATTGCGTTGTGAAAATATATTTTTATCTAAACTAAGCCTATTTTAACCTAGTTCCGAATTTTGGATTGTATCTTGCAAAGAAATATAAACTAAACTAAATTGATTTAAAACAAATAATAAAAATGCTAAGGTTTCTGAATCCACTCCAGCAAAGTAAAACATATATTTTCATGTTCTATATAAAAATAATCTATCAAATCATTCCATGAATCCACCATTATACAAATCACAACAAATAACCAAACTAAACCAAAACCATCCAATGTATCCGTTTAAAAATCACAATGAATATCCAATCTAATTTGAATGATCTACTGTATCCGGCAGATGAAACACAAGGAATATCCAATTGAACAATTTAAAAGCAATCAATCATAAGATTTTCCTCAAATAATTGAACAGAACATTTATACTAAAAATATCAGAATTGTATGAACAAATCTGAAAATATTATACCAAACAATGGTGAGGCTTCATCTTCAATCTTAGATGAAGATTTTAACCTCTCATAATTATGAAACTAAAGTTTACAATAAAAGTGCTAAAAATTAAACATTAAACTTTAAAACTAAAAATAAATAAATTAAAATTGACTATACATTGGGAGAAATTCCACTCACTGTTGCGCGACGCTTCCCCCTTGGTAGCAAAGCCTTCGAGATCCACCAGAATGCTAGCATAAGTCCTCCAGATTGTACACTCATTTCTTCAATGAGGTGGGGGCTTTTATAGGGAAACTCATGAGTGCAATGTGTTTCAAATTCGATGTGGGATACTACCCAAGTGCGCTCGATCACAGTCTTGTGCGCTCGAGCGCAGCATGACACATAGCCTGACCTTTGTCTACTAAAACTACCATAACTTTCTCTAGAAAAATTATTTTTATGAGCCATAAAATTCTCCAGAAAATAAACATCCAGATCTTTCCAATAATATATGGCTCATCTCCTAGTTCTTCCTGAATCATTACAGTTTTAATCCGCAAAAATCACTTTTGCCACGCTGAAATCACACACAGCCTGACCTTTGTCTACTAAAACTCCCATAATTTTCTCTAGAAAAATCATATTTATGAGCAATAAAATTCCCCAAAAAATAGATATCTGGATCTTTCTGAGCATATATGGCTCATCTCCTAGTTCTTTCTGAATCAATACAGTTTAATCTGCAAAAATAACTGATCTGTATGGGAAATTCTGGCAATTTAGTGAAACTCTTTTCCAAGTGCTTGTAAACTTGTAAAACACAAAAAAAAAAAAACAACTCAAAGTAACAAATTCCTAAGTTAACAAATGTAAATTAAGAGGCCAAAATATGCAATATTTGGCACTCATCAGGTGTTTCTATTCTTGGAATAAAATCTGCATCATCATTAAAAGAACCTAGTCTACTACTAATTGGGTTAGGCTCGTCAAAGGCTACATGTACGGATTCTTCAACCACTAGAGTTCTTTTGTTAAAAACTCTATAAGCTTTACTAGAGTTTGAATATCCTAATAATGTCCCATCATCGGTCTTTGAGTCAAATTTACCTATGTTGGTTTTATTGTTATTTAGGATAAAACATTTACAACGAAAAGCACGAAAATAAGAGATATTAGGCTTTCTACCTTTCCATAATTCATATGGAGTTTTATTAAGCATAAGCCTAATTAAAACTCTATTTAAAACATAGCAAGAAGTGTTTACGGCTTTCACCCAAAAATATTTTGGAAAACTATTTTCACAAAGCATCGTTCTTGCAAATTCTTCTAGAATTCTATTTTTCCTTTCAACATCTCCATTTTGTTGAGGAGTTCTAGGTGCTTAAAAGTTGTGATCAATTCCATTTTCATCACAAAATTTTGAAAAGCTTTGGTTTTCAAGTTCTTTTCCATGATCACTTTTCTTTTTCATTTTGATTCTTTTTACAAAAGTTCACAAATCCTTTGTAAGCTTCATCATTGTAAGCAATAAAAATAATAAAGTTGTATTTTGAATAGTCATCAACAATAACGAGAGCATATTAATGGCTTACCTAGACTTATGGTACTTATTGGACCAAACAAGTCCATATGTAGAAGTTCCAATGGTCTAGGAGTTGAGACTATTTTTTTTATTTAAAGAAAATTCTAGTTTGTTTTCCCATTTGACAAGCATCATATACCTTGTTTTTTTTCAAATTTGATTTTTGGAAGTCCAATGACTAGATTTTTTCTTGAAATTATTTTAGGCAAATCCATATTCACATGGCCATGTTTTCTATGCCATAGCCATGAGTTTTCACTAAATGTAAGAAAATATTTTTTATTTTCCAAATGCAAAGATTTTAAATCAACTATATAGACATTTTCATGTTTATGGCCAACAAACTTGATCTTGTTACTTTTAATGTTTATTGAAAGGTTTCAAATATGACTTTGTTGCCTTTGTCACATAATTGACTAATACTAAGCAAATTTGGCTTAAGGCCTTGCACATATAAAACATGATCAATAATTAATAAATCATTACCAACTTTGCTATGCCCAATGATCTTTATCTTTGTATTGTCTCCAATGGTGACGTGTCCACAATCCATTAGAGTTAGCTTTTTGAACATGCTTTGATCACCGGTCATGTGCTTTGAGCATCCACTATCAAGGTACCAATAGTTACATTTTTCATTGGTGTGGTGACATATCTACATTACACAAGGATACACAATTGTACTCTTAGGTACTCAAAATTTCTTAGGTCTTTTGGGGTTAGTTCTAGAAAATACGGTTCCTTTAAGGACCCATACCTTCTTAACATTATAAGGTGCTCTATAATTATGGACATGTTGATTATGCATAATCCTAGGATAATAGTTATTGAAATTTCTAAGATTTCTTAATTGTGCATGTCTATAGTTCCTTGGATAGTCAATCCTAGAGTACATGTTTCTATTATGAACATTATGAATATGCATATTATCTCTAGAAAATGTATGATGATAATTTCTAGGATACACATTATGGTAATTGCTAGGATGTGCATGTGTAGTGTGCAAGTTATGAGTATGCATACTATCTCTAGGATGCACATGATGGTTACTCTTAGGATGTGTATTGCTAGTATATGCATTCCTTGAATGATTATTCCTAGCATTTGCATTTCTTGAGTGAGCATACATATATGCATGAGTATTTATGGGATGCTTACCTCTAGTATATGCATTAGAATTTAAATTCGCAATTTTAGACTTACTAGCATATATTGAGAGTGTTTTTAATCTTGCTAGTTGCCTTGGAAGTGGAGATTTCATTCACACATGTTGCTTTCATGAACAAAGTCTTTTTTGATTTTTGCTTCCCTAGTGGGGAATAACCCAAGCAAGATTTTCCTCCACTTAGCCTTTGGCTAGATAACACTTCATCTAGCTTTTTTTTTCCAAGCATAAGTCTAGATATGGTGGTATTCAATTCCATTATTTTTTTCTCGTATGTCAATCGTGATCCAAGGAGTGTTTTAACATCAAGTTTGTCGAGATCTTTGGCCTTCGTGATGACTGTCTTCTTTGCTTTCCAAGTGGATGGCAAAGACCTTAAGATCTTCCTCATTAGTTCAAATTCCTCAATGTTCCTACCAAGAAGCTTTAGACCGTTAACAATGGTAGTAAAACGTGAGTAAATTTGAGAAATGGTTTCATTTAGAGACATTTTGAAAGTTTCATATTCGGACACTAGCATATAGATTTTTTATTTTTTCAACTTCGCTAGTTCCTTCATATGTAACTTGCAATTTGTCATAAATTTCTTTAGCTGAAATACATACAGAAATTTTATTGTATTCAACAATATCTAGAGCACAATGTAACATAGTAGTTGCTCTACTATTGAGAGATGTCATTCGACAATCCTTTTCGTTAAACTCTGTTTTGAATTAAGGCATTGTCTGATTGATTTCTTCAATGATTATTTCCTTTGTAAGAATTGTAGGTCCCTCTTCAATGACCCTCCATAGATTGTAATCTTGTCATTCGACAAATATTTTCATTCTGTTTTTCCAATAGCTATAGTTGAAGCCATTGAACAAGGGAGGCCTAGTATAGGAATGCCCTTTGGTATAGCTATTAGATGCCATCTGATCAACTCGAGGATTTTAAGCCTAAAATTGAGTACGAAGCTCTGATACCAATTGTAAACCGAGGTTCAAACCAAATAGAGGAGTGAATTGGAATTTAAAAACTTTTTCTAATTTACTTGCAAGTTTTTAAATAATTAAATACACAAAGCATACAATCAATTAATATGTTTGAAAGTAAAGGAGTTTAAGGAAGAGAATATGCAAACTCTGTTTATAGTGGTTTGGCAATATCAAAATCTCTTCGACCTTACGTCCACTCTCTTCAAGGAACCTCCTTGAAGCAATCTACTAAAACCTTAGTGGTGCAACTTAGTGGGTGTTGCACAAACCTTACAACCAATCTCTTCCTCACGGAAGTTACAATGAAGTGTTTAATCCTAAATACTCTAAGAGTTATTACAACTCTTTCCCTTTACAATAAATGAAATTTGCTGTAAAGAAAGTAATAGAGAGATAGCAATAAGTGCTTTTGCAAAAGAACAATATCTCTCTTTCAAGAACAAGCTTGAAGAATAACTCAACAATAATTTTTTCAAAGTTTTTGAGAATTAATGAGCTGTTTTATGAATTGAATGTGTTCTCTTCTTCTTTTAAATGCTCATTGAAGTGGGTTTATATAGCCTTGAATCAATATTGTCGTTTGGCACTTACTTGATAGGTTTGGGGCATTAAATGCTCAAGTCTCGCGTCTCAAACGGTTATATTTTTTGAATTACCAGTCGACTGGATCAACTGAGAAATTTTACTTTTTAGGCTAAGGGAGAGTACCATTCGACTAGGTCCTAAGCACCAATTGACTGGGAACTTTCTGTCCTAGTTATCAGTCGGTTGGATTCTCAACACTAGTCGACTGAGAACTTTTTGTCCCATATTTCAGTCGACTGTGAACTTTCTATCCCATATTCTAGTCGACTGGTATATGGAGCCAGTCGACTGGGTTGTCATTCAACCCAGTTTTTCATGTTTCAAAATTGTTTTTGACTTAGAAATTTTTGTACGGTTAGTTTTTTCAAAATGTTTTGTAAATTGAGCCACAGATCAAGCTATATAATTGAGTATGAGAGATTTACAATTGTTTTAATTACCTTAATGCCTATTCTAGAATTTTTTGTCTTGTCTTGGCGTCTGAATCGAGTTGAGTTATTGCATCCTGTTTCTATACTGAATGCTTTTGCTGCTTAAACACTTAGATAAAACTGTTAGTGCAATTAGAGTAGTATTTTGTCATTATTAAAATCAAATATGGGTCAACAAGATTGTTTATTCATTACTGAAATTTCATGAGATTGTTTATTCAATGCTCGAGATAATTGTTATAAAATGAAATCAAAATTTTAAAAAATTATTCCTAAACACAATCCCATCGAAGGATATTTGGGGGATTAATAAAAATGAGGGGGGGGGGGTGTTTGCCAATGAACACTACCTCATACGCTTACGTGGCCATCCGGTGATCCTGATAAGCTTTTAGTCAATTTTAACAGATTCACTTGGTCAAATGACCAAATTGTAACATTTTTCTCAAGTTCAAGAACTCAATTATTATTTTTAGAAGTTCAGAAATCAAATTGTAACTGACCCCTAAGATAAAGGACTAAATTTGCAATTTGGTCTTAATTTTTTTTATTGTTCGAATGTATTTAGAATTTGAGATGTAGAAACTTTGAAACATTGTTTTTAAAAACAAGTTTAATTTCGATAACGTAATTCACACATTACCATTTTGTATTGACGTAACATTAACATTTAGTATTAACTTAACATTCTATTGTGTAAGTTAGAATAAAAATTATTTCTTAAAATGACCAAAAACCTTTTAAACTACAACAAACATTCTTTTTTAAAAAATACGTTTTAAAAATTATTTTTAATATTAGAATAAAAATTTTATTTTGATATGTGTAATTCTTGTTATAATGAGAAAGTGAGAATTGATATTTCTCACTTATTTGATGGGAGTTGAAATTTTCACACTTTATGAGAATTGTGATTTCCAAGGAAATAATAATTCTAATGAATTTTGTCAAATAAACAATTAAAGTTTTGTCAATTCTTAAGAATTTATAACTCCCACATTGATTTTTTGTGTGACGAACAAAACTTAAATGATCCAAGAATTGAATAAAACCTTTGTTTTTCATATCAAATTCTTTAAACTTCTTCTTAGGAGCTACTCACTTGCTAACAAAAGTGAGATTTTCATTCTCCGAAATTCCAGTACATAACATCCGTTCTACTTTCCTTTCCCCTTTCTTACGTGCTTTTTTTTTATTTTTTTTTATCAAATCTTAAAAAACACCATACGTTTTACTATCGTCTATACATCCATTTTAATCATATTGAAATACCATTTATGTAGTAGAATTCAGCTTTAGTGAATTGTCCTTTCAATTTAGTGTGCTTTTCATTTACTATAAGATTAAAAATAACTGGGTAAGACTATACTCGCTAAACTGAATTATATAAACCAACTTTACTTATGAGGAATGCATGTATAAAAAATTAAAAATAAATTTAAAACAAGTTATGAATTAAGAGCTTCTTTTTTGGGCCGAAGACATTAGGTTTCCAATTCAGAAATGTGAAAAATTATATTTACTTGGATCAAGTTACTTAGAATTGACATAAAATTGCATTAGTGAAGATGGAAAACTCTCTTGTCACGAAACATTCCGATGAAGAAGAAGATTACCTAAATCGAAGTGCTAAGGGAGTTAAAATGGTTTGGCCAGTGAAGATCCACTGGACTGTATGCTGGTTGACCAGAATCAAGAAAGGCCAAAAGTGTCCTACCGAGATGCTATCAAAGGATGGTTTCTGACATTTCTCAAGAGCTTTGGGATAAGTTTGACGATGATCCCTCGTCCTTTGGTGTGATAAAGAAGAACAAATTGTTTGGGACCTTTCGTCTAGTGGCCAATTCTCACCATCCTCTTTGTATGAACTCATTACTAAACAGAACTTGTGTGATGTCCAAAATGAGAATTTTGATTGGATTTGGAAGATTAAATTCCTCCCTAAAATTAAGATGTTTATTTGGGCATGTGTTCACAACAAACTTCCTTGTATGCTCACCTTGTTTAAAAGACAAATTGCTCCTAGTGATCTTTGCCCACGCTGTTTTGTAAAGGCAAAGGACACTGATCACATTTTGAGAAAATGCAAACTTGCTCGCTAGTTTTGGGGGCAATTAGGCTTCCCCTTTGACCTGAATACTTTCTTTTACTCTCCTTTGGTGGAATGGATAAGAAAGAATTGCAAGTATCATGCTACCCTGATCAAAATAAAAACCCTTGGTCCAATTTATTCCCCATCTTCCTATGGTATTATAGCTCAAGCGTAATGTCTCTGTATTTAAGTGTAAACACAAGTACCCATGCACTCTTGACCACTGTTTTTCCTTAGCTGCTGACTTCCTCCGAGTTAATTGCCCCCAAAAGCAAAAATTGTTGAGCTCTATTATGGTGTCTTCGACCCCCCCCCCTTCCCCTTGGTTGGTGTAAGCTGAATACAGATGGTTCTTCTTTGGGGAACCCCGGGATAGCTGGGGCGGGTGGGCTCATCAGGGATTATACTGGGTTCTTGACTTTCAACGCAACAATGGTTGTGGATCATCTGGCTCGTACTGCTACCCAGCAGGCGCTGGAAATTTTCGTATGTAATCATCGGCCTCCTAGTGACATTTGTTTGTACTTTCAGAATGATGTTATGGGTGTCTCGAACCCAAGACTTGTTTATGCTTAATGTATTTTGCCCTCCTTGGATCTAAAAAATATATTTACTGCGATAATTATTATAGCTCATCAATCCTAGTATAATCCAACATGGAACAATCGTCTATAAAAAAAATATGAAACAATTATGCGACAACGTATGCAAAATTATTCATATTTATCTAGGGCATTGTTAAAAAGCCTAGTCCAAAGTCACAAATTTGGATTAATTTTTTTTTAAGAACAGTGTTATCAGATTCAACTGATTGATTCAATTGGTGAACTAGTAAAATCATATCATTTTAGTTTTATAAAAAGGTTGAAAATAATTTAAAATAAATTAATATATTTTTTTACCAAAATGGTTAAGAGCCTATGCCGACCAATCACTTTTTTTAACCTTAAACTTTTAATGAATGACTTACAAACAAATATGAATCTTTTACATATAAAGTCATAGCTATGTTTGTTATTGTATGTAGTAAAATCCCCATTTAAATTGATTTGTGATAAATAAAATTATTAATCATATTTAAGATTTGATTTACAAGAAATTTTATAAAGCCTGAGCTCGTATTTAATAATAAATTATGAATTTGATATATATATATATATATATGTAACAACTTAATATTGTATATAGTTATTATATTATAATATTAATAAAATTATGATATATTTTTAAAATTTACTTTTTATAAACTTGCAATTCGAGAATTTGAATTCTCTATTGATATGTTTATGGTGAGATAGTATGTTATTCCATGAACACCCAACTAGTTATTGATTCAATTTTAAATGACGTGACATACTATCCCACCATGAACATTATCTGCTTTTAGAGAATTCAACTGTAAAAATTTCAAATATGGTATTAGAGTATTATTGGTTAGATGATCGGATGGATTTGGATAATTAACTAAGGGGTAAATATCAATTTTCGTCCCTAACGTTTAGACCAAATAACAATTGGATCCCTAATATTTCAATTTAAACAATCATATCCTTAACATGTCAAGTGCATAATAATTGGGTCCCTGGACAATGACACCGTGAAGGAAACTAACAAGGCACATGTTATGGGTCTTGCACAGGCTTCACAGACAGACTGAAAGACCAAATCTACCCCCAATCCCCAATTCATCTTAGGGAAAAATTCTCTTATCTTTTCCCTGAGCCAGATTGCCTTCATCCACAACCACCTTTCATCCTCTTTCTCACGCTCTCACGCGATAGACGACATAAGCGAGATTGTTTTCTTCGTGATTTTTGAAACCCATATCATCTTCCTCATCGTGCGACAGATGTCACAGGGTTTTTTTTTTCTCTATTTCATATCTCTCGCGAAAAACGCTTTCTGAAAGATGATTTACTCTCTGAAACATTCTCCACACTCGCGACTGACGCCTAATTGTGTCCAGAGATGATTTATCAAACATATTTTTAATTTTTTGGTGGTTTGTTGAATGTATTGAACTTAATGGTATGCATCAAATATTTGGGTGCTTTTGTTGAATTGGTGAACCAAATCACAGTGCTTTGTACAAGTGATTTGTTGTTTTTTTGGGTATGTTTCATGTAATTTTCTGGGTCCCGCATTATACTTTGTAGAATTGCTTTGTTGATTTTTTTAGGTTATGTTTGATATAACTTTCAGGGTCCACAATGCCAAAGGTTTTAATTTGCTTATGTTTTCTCACTGTGTACATTAACATTGTTTGCCATTATTACTTGTCTACCATTTTTTATCCACAGATTCCCTTTGTGTCCCATTTGTAATTGTGTCCATTTCTTTTCCTAATTTTGTGTCCCTTACGACCCCAAGTTTCATGGTTCCGTTGGCACTATTTTTTAGTATAATTATGAGTTTTTTCATGCAGGTCAATGGATAGTGTGTATTTTTCTATAAGATTTCATTGCAATGGTTATTTTATATCTAAACCAACTAAGAAATATGTTGGGGGCAAGACCATGATATATAATGGTTGTGTCAATGATAAGATGTCTATCTATGAAGTCACAAACATGTCAAGAAGTGTTGTCGTAACTGATGTACAATACTTATATTACACTGAACCTGGATGTGGATTACAGAATGAATTTAAGAGACTAGACATTCATGAAGTTGTAAGGACTTTCAGTTTTTTGATCAAACCCGAAATGATGGTGGATATCTATGTGTAGTATATATGGCAACATACAGGTGTTAGTGCTGTTGAACAAGAATACCTTGCTTGTGATAAGCCTGAGCCAGTGTTAGCTTTAGAATATCATGTGTTCCAATTGAGTAAGGAACTGATGCAGGAGGAGGCAATGATGACTTACCAATATTTGTTGATGAGTTAAGGGATGGTGAGTCTGATAACAATAACAGTGTTCATGGAGAGGAGTTTCATAAGGATAGGGAGCTTGAAAATGATGAGGGTGTTCGTGGTGAGGAGTTTTATGAGAGTGGGAAGTTTTATGAAGGTACGAAGTCTGTATATGATGAGGGTAATGAGAATGGAGAGTCTAATTTTGAATATGATGGTTATGACTGTGACTTCAAAGACAATGAGGATGATGGGCTTGGTGAGGATGATATGGTTTGGGAGGATAATGTTGATGATGGGCTTACTGGTTTTGAGTGAGAGGAGGAGGGGGAACATTGTTGGGAGTTCTGAAGGTATAGATTTTTTTGGGGTTGAGCATGATAAGGGAGTTAATGATGATGCTTCTGACTATGTAAGGTCAGATGACCTGCATAGTCCTCAAAATTCTGATGATGACGCTAATAGACCAGGGTGGACAGAATTCAACCCTGAAACACATATAGAGGATCCCAAATTGCAAATGGGCATGCTATTTGGATCAAAGGCAATTATGAGAGAAACAATTATTAAGTATTCAATACTATAAGGGTATGCAATAAATTTTTTTAAAAATGATAAAGTAAGAGTAAAGGTGAGGTGTCGTCATAAGACTTGCAATTTGGTGTTATATGCTCCAAGGTTGAGAGATTCTTTCACATATCAGATTAGGACTCTAGGCCTAGTCCACTAATGTCTAAGATCAAGATATATCAGGCATTGTAATCCTAAATTTTTGGCTAAAAACTACATGGAGAGGTTAAAAAATGATCCAACTCATAAGCATGGGTTTTTTGTAAAAGATACAATGTAAGACTTTGGTGTTGATATTTCTAGTATCAAGGCTTGAAGTGTTAATAGTTCTAAGGATCTTTTACATGGATTGTATTACTGATTTGATCTATTTAATATCACATAACAAATGTTTGTGACATTGTTATCCAATAACACCACAGGGATCCCAACACTCCAATACGTGCAAGATCGTCTAACTAGGGTTCTTTCTCTCCTTAGTCTCTCTGTTTAATATGAAAGCTTTGTAATGAGGGAAAGATCACCAGGTTAAGAGAGAAAAGGGAACTTAGCTCATATTTATAATAAACTCAGTCGGCCCATCATAGCCCATTAGGTTTGTTAAGCCCACACCACTGCCCAACTACATCTAAATCCATTAGGTGTACCTAGCCCACTGATAACGCTCAAACTAACACGCGATTATTGTGTATAGCTGAGGTGTCAATCCCACAAGGAAAGCGAACTACAAGAGAAAGTGTAAACCTTAACACTAAACAATAAAGTTCAAATAAGAAAATCTGAGTTTTACGAATGAAATTATATAAGAGAGTTGTGAAAATATGATGAAGAATTCAATAAAGAAATAACAAGGTTCCAGGAATCCTTCCTAAGTTCGTTGCTTTATTCTTATCTTGACTCAAACGTTTTATCTCAATTACTAGTTTCACATCCCAAACAAGCAATTAATAAATATTCAATCAAAGCACATAAATACCCTAATGTAATTGCCATTAATTACTCATTAATTCCAATTCAAACACACAAGATCTATCTTATAAATTATAAAGAAGCGACAATATATTTAAATAATAATACTGCAGTAATGGACAAACCTATAAGATAGATCTACCGAAATCAATTGCATCTAACAACTTTGACATAAGAAAAGCTTGACTAGACTTATACGGAGAAGAAGAATGCGATCACCGGATTAAGAAAATCTAAGAGAAGAATAACATAAATTGCAGCTGTTGCATGAATTCAAATCCTTCTTATTTAATCAAAGAGTAAATCATAAACAATGTTTAACAGTCAATCCATACAACTAAATCAAAGATAGAAATAAGAACAACTACACCTAGAAACTCATTCTTTCGCCTTGCTTAGAGTTTAGTTGGACATGGAGTTCATCCTTGATCACCTTGAAGAAGAAGACTATGGAAGCTCTCTTCAAAAACTCTCGTCCCCATGTTCTCTGAGTCTAAATTCCTATATATAGTTGTATAGAGATGGATTTGTAGATAGAAAAATTGCCCTAGGGTTTCTGTCCGTGTGCTTCTGCTGCTGTCCAGGCCCGGTTCTGCTGCTATCCAAGCCCGGTTCTGCCTCACATTTATCTATTAAAACTGCCATAACTTTCTCTAAAAAAATTGTATTTACGAGCTGTAAAATTCTCCAGAAAATAAACATCCGGAGCTTTCCAATCATATATGGTTCATCTCCAGGTTCTTCCTAAATCAATACAGTTAATTCGCAAAAATAACTTATCTGTCATGCTGAAATCACGCACAGCCTGACCTTTGTCTATTAAAACTGCCATAACTTTATCTAGAAAAATCATATTTACGAGCCATAAAATTCTCCAGAGAATAGACATCCAAATCTTTCCTAGAATATATGGCTCATCTCCTGGTTCTTCCTGAATCAATATAGTTTAATCCGCAAAAATGACTGATCTGTACGGGCAATTCTGGAAATTTAGTGAAACTCCTTTCCAAATGCTTGTGAACATGCATAGAATCTTCGTTCTTTAATCAACGTTAGCTTTTCCATCTCTTTTAAACCTAAAATACCTGAAAAATGCATCAAAATAAATCAATATACCAAGAATGACACTTGAATTATTAAGGCATAAATGTGTTATCCAGCCCTAAATCAACCCTAAATGCTAACAAAAAAACACTATTAAGATGCATTTTTTGGCTCTCATCGTAACCCGAACTAGCTTATTACTAGTCCCTAGCAATTCAGTGAAAGAAAAATGAAATGAATTCTATACTAGAAATCAAAACAAAACCTAAAATCCTAAAAATAAAACAAAGTAATGTTAGCATTAATCCAAGAGTAATTCAACTTTTTGTCTCAAAAATTGCACATAACACACAACACCTAGAATCATTAAATACCACCCAAGTCCAAAAACAATCCAAACATCAACCTTATATTCGTTATCGACTCTTAAACATACATCTTACCACAAACCATTAATCCAAACACCCAGATGATTTTACGCACAACATTCATGGATACAAGTCTTGGCCTCTAAAAACATATTAAATTGCATGACATTAATCACAAATCAAACTCCATAGGCTCACTTTTCAAATCACTCTCCACTAATGTAGAAAAATCACACTACATCGGATCACTAGGTCTTTAATAGGCTTGTAATGTTAGACTAAGGTAAAGGTCAAGAAAGAACGGGAAGGATTAAACAAGTGAAAGAACTCAGTCTTTTAATTTTAAACACAACCTTTTTAAGCACTAAATAACCTTACTTCAACACCCAACTCATTCAACCATTTTTCGGGCATTTCTCTCAATAATTCAACACTTTTTTTTTCTTTCTTTGTCATAATTCACTTTTTTTTTTTTATATAGCCCATAATTTCTCTCTTTTTTTATTCTTATTTTCTAGCACATAACCATTCACCTTCGTTTTTATTCTTTACTCTTTTCCACAACCCCCAACCTATCTCCTTTAATGTACTTGGGTTATGGTAGTAATATTTTTTCATATTTTTTCATATTTCACCCTTACTACTCTTAAGTACTTCTCAACAAATGTGTATAAACTAAGTTCTCTTAAAAGAAAGGTAAGGATAAAACATTTTTAGGCTCATAAAGTAAGTAAATGAGCTATTGAAAGAAACAAGGCAATTTTTTTTATTTAAAAAAAGGCTCAGACAGGTAACTAGCGATAAATATAACAAAGGTAAGCTTGAAAGGCTCAAACGGTCCAAAGATGGCCTACATCATATCCTAAGTAGTGTGCATTCTAGGATTTCGCCTCAAGTAATTATCAAATAAGTTCTAGAGCTTGTCGAGACTGCAAAAGTATTCACATAACTTTCGCACATAAAACTTCTCTAAATGTTTTAGACTAATCATGCAATCTTACCGCAAACCAAAGTCTCAAACTAAATGAAGATCGACACTTAAAATTATTCTCAAACCGAAGCAAGATTTAACTTCTTCTAAAAGCTATATGCTATCTCAATTATAATCATATTATTAACATGTAAATTAACTCCAAAAACAAAACATACTAAAAACAAACAAAACTAAACCTAATTTTTAAAAAAATTTCAAGTTTTCAAGAAATATATATATTTTTCTAACAATTTATCCTAACAAACGAATTAAAACGAAAAAGGGAAAGTGACACCAAACAATTTAATGGTATGAAATAGGAAATGTGTTTCCTCCACCCCCCAACCTAAGACTTGCATTGTCCCCAATGTGAAAGAAAAAAGTCGAGAGAAAGAAAGAAAAAAAAAAGTAAAGAAAACTAAATAAATAAATAAAAAAGAATAAAATAAAACTAATGTACAATAAAACGAAAGTACCCAATTAAAAAAGATAAACCGGGGGCACTGAAGAGATCTCTTCGAGCCTATTTTCAACATGTTCTTGGTCTAAGTAGAGCTTCAACCTCTAGCCATTAACTTGAAATGCATGACCATCAGAGGGATCTTCAACTTCTACCACTCCATTTGGAAAAACACTCTTCACAACATAAGGTCCCTTCCATCGTGATCGCAGTTTTCCCAGATGAAAGTGTAACCGAAAATCATAAAGAAAAGCTCGATTACCTTGTTCAAAATTTTTCAGGAGTATTTTCTGATCATGTACCGCTTTCATTCTTGACTCTAAGTCCTTAGCATTATCATATGCATCATCCATCAATTCCACAAGTTCACAAAGTTGCATTTTCCTCTTCTCACTGGACGTCTTCAAGTCAGAATTAAAATTTCGAATAGCCCAATATGTTCTATGCTCAAGTTTTATCAGTAAGTGACATGCTTTGCTAAATACCAACCAGTAAAGAGTTGCTCCAAGAACTGTCTTGTATGCTGTTCAGTATGCACAAAGCGCATCCGATAGGCACAAAGACCAATCTTTTCGATTTGGATTTACCCTTTTTTCAAGTATTCGCTTAATCTTCCTATTTGCTAGTTCCGCTTGGCCATTGGTTTGTGGATGGTAAGCTATAGAAACCTTATGGATAACTCTATACCTGCGCATCACAGCCTCAAAAGAACAGTTACAAAAATGTGACCATTGATCACTAATTATAACACATGGAGTACCGTACCTAGATAAAATATGATCTTTAAGAAATTTAACAACAACTTTATTATCATTAGTGCGGCAAGGTATAGCTTCAACCCATTTAGAAACATAATCAACGGCAAGTAAAATGTAAAGATACCCAAAAGAAAGTGGGAATGGTCCCATAAAATCGATCCCCCAACAATCAAAGATTTCTACCACTAAGATCGAGTTGAAAGGCATCATATGACGGCGGGACAATGAACCTAGCTTTTGACTTCTTTCACATGAACGAAAAAACTCATTAGTATCATTGAATAAAGTAGGCCAATAACACGCGATTATTGTGTATAGCTGACGTGTCAATCCCACGAGGAAAGCGAACTACAAGAGAAAGTATAAACCTTAACACTAAACAATAAAGTTCAAATAAGAAAATTTGAGTTTTACGAATGAAATTATATAAGAGTTGTGAAAATATGATGAAGAATTCAATAAAGAAATAACAAGGTTCCAGGAATCCTTCTTAAGTTCGTTGCCTTATTCTTATCTTGACTCAAATGTTTTATCTCAATTACTAGTTTCACATCCCAAACAAGCAATTGGTAAATATTCAATCAAAGCATATAAATACCCTAATGTAATTGCCATAAATTACTCATTAATTCCAATTCAAACACACAAGATCTATCTTACAAATTATCAAGAAGCGACAATATATTTTAATAATAATATTGCAGTAATGGACAAACCTATAAGATAGAGCTACTGAAATCAATTGCATCTAATAACTTTGACATAAGAAAAGCTTGACTAGACTTATATGGAGAAGAATAATGTGATTACCGGATTAAGAAAATCTAAGAGAAAAAGAACATAAATTGCAGCTGTCACATGAATTCAAATCCTTCTTATTTAATCAAAGAGTAAATCATAAACAATATTTAACAATCAATCCATAAAACTGAATCAAAGATAGAAATAATAACAACTACACTTAGAAACTCATCCTTTCGCCTTGCTTGGAGTTTAGTTGGATATAGAGTTAATCCTTGATCACCTTGAAGAAGAAGAAGATGTAAGCTCTCTTCAAAAACTCTCGTCCCCTTGTTCTCTGAGTCTAAATTCCTATATATAGTTGTATGGAGACGGCTTTGTAGATAGAAAAGTTGCCTAGGGTTTCTGTTCAGGCTGTGTGCTTCTGCTGCTGTCCAGGCCAGTTTCTACTATTGCCCTGGCCCGGTTCTACTTGACATTTGTCTACTAAAATTGCCATGACGTTCTCTAGAAAAATCATATTTATGAGCCTTAAAATTCTTTAGAAAATAGACATATGGATCTTTCTAAATATATATGGCTCATCTCCTCGTTCTTTTTGAATCAATACAGTTTAATCCGCAAAAATGATTGATTTGTCACGCTGAAATCATGCACAGCCTGACCTTTGTCTACTAAAACTGCCATAACTTTCTCTAGAAAAATCATATTTACGAGCCATAAAATTCTCCAGAAAATAGATATCCAGATATTTTGAAGAATATATGGTTCATCTCTTGGTTCTTCTTGAATCAATACAGTTTAATCCACAAAAATGACTGATTTGTACGAGCAATTCTGGTAATTTAGTGAAATTCCTTTCCAAATGCTTGTGAACATGTATAGAACTTTCGTGCTTTAATCAACGTTAGCTTTTCCATCTCTTTTAAACCCAAAATACCTGAAAAATGCATCAAAATAAGTCAATATACCAAGAATGACACTTAAGAATTATTAAAGTATAAATGTGTAATCCAACCCTATATCAACCCTAAATGCTAACAAATAAACACTATTAAGATGCATTTTTTGACTCTCATCACCCACCCAAGAGATCAAATGGATATTAGGTCCACAAAGTCCATCTTAGGAACCCAATCCAGTCCATTTTATAAATACAAAACCCTAAAAACTAATGGAAGTCCATCAGTAATATTGGAACATTTTATATATTCTAACATTCTCCTCCTTAGGAAAACATTAGTTGTTGTTTATGTCTTGAAAAAACATTTTAGAAAACAACTCTCAAATTGAATTACTGATTTTAAATATGTGATCTCAAAAATGTCGATCCATTATCAATCCTCGATATCTCTATTACTTGCTTGACCAAGAAGCTAGAGAAATCAAAGGTTTCTCTATTACCTACTTCACCTAGAAGCTAGAGAAAATCCTATAGGGTTCTTGATTTCTCTATTATCTGCTTCACTCATAAGTTAGAGAAAAATTAGACTTCTCTATTAACCTGTTTCACCCAGAAGCTAGAGAAAACCTAGGGCTTCATCTAGAAGTTTAAGTTACCCCACGATTTCACCAAGAAACCAGTATGTCTTAGTCATTATAACTCAAGTTTGCAACATTGTGTTACGAGACATACTAAATAATGACATAAAAGTCATTCTTAAGACATCACCAGGTTTTAAAAATTTAATGCATCATAACATGTCATATATATATATAATGTGCACAAAATACTCATAATATGGTATCAATCAAAGAAAACAGTGATCATCAATAATATTTTATTACATCTAAAAAATATATCCAAAGGAAAACAACTTATAAATTGACATAAAAGTCTCAATATAAAAGTTATACTCCCACTAATAAAATACATCAAAAGAAGTAACAATACTCATGTGGTCTACATGTTTGAAAAAATTTAAAGGCCCAAGACCCTTGGTCAAAGGATCAACAAGCGTAACCTTAGTATCCATATGCTTAAAAAACATATCACCATTGTCAACCCATCCTCTAAACTAGAAGTATTTTAGTTCTATGTGTTTTGCACCACCATAATTTTTAGTATTCTTCGCAAAGAATACTGCAGCCATGTTATCACAGAAAAGTCTTAATGGTCTAGAGATGGAATCTACAACTCTGAGCCCTAAGATGAAGTTCTTCAACCATTTAGCATGTGCACCGGCCTCGAAGCAAGCCACAACCTCAGTCTGCATAATAGATGAGGCAAAAAGTGACTATTTGGCACTTTTCCACGAGATAACACCTCTTGCTAAAATAAAAATATATCTCACGGTGGATTTTCCATCATTTGAAGTGCTCACCTTACCAGCATCTACATATCCAACGACCTCTAAGTGGTTAACCTGTCGATATATTAACATGTAATATTTGATCTTCTAAAAATACCTCATAACTTTCTTTGCAGTTGTCTAATGATCACAACAAGGATTACCAAAAAATATACCAAGCATACTCGCTGCATAAGCAATGTTCCATCTCGTACAAACCTCAGAATACATCAAACTCCCAACTGCATTAGTATATGAAATATTTTTCATGGACTCCCTCTGAAGATCATTCTTGGGACACTGTTCTTTACTTAATTTGTCTCCCTTACAGGTGTTAGGGTTACAACTCTGTATATTGAACCTAGCAAGAACACGATCAAAGTAGGCTCTTTGGGATAAACCCAAAAGTTTTCTAGATCTATCTCTGTAAATCTCTATCCCAAGAACAAAAGCAACATCTCCAAGATCTTTCATATCATAGACCTTGGATAACATCCTCTTAGTCTCATGAAGGAAACCTAAGCCACTACCGGCAAGTAGAACATCATCAACATACAAGACCAGAAAGATATATTTACTCCCACTGACCTTAAGATATATGCAAGAATCGTCTGTGTTCTCTTCAAAACCGAATGATTGAACCACCTCATAGAATTTGAAATACTAATGTTTAGAAGCATGATTAAGGCCTTAGAGGGACTTTTGTAAGTTTACACACCATATGTTCTTTCCCAGCCTAAAAGAATCCCATAGGTTGCTACATATAAACCTCCTCACAAAGATTACCATTTAAAAAAAGTTATTTTGACATCCATTTGATGAAGTTCTAAATTAAAATGAGCTGAAAGAGCCATGATAATTTTGAAAGAATCTTTTGTGCACACTGGTGAGAAAGTCTCAGTGTAAACGATACCATGTCTTTGTATATATTCCTTAGCAACCAACCTTGCCTTAAACCTTTTTATATTACGTTTGGAATAAAGTTTGGTCTTGTACACCCACCTAAAACCAATGGGTTTGATACCCTCATGAAGCTTAATAAGATCCCAAACCTTATTATGAGCCATAGATTACATCTTATCAGTCATTGCATCCATCCACATAGTAGATTGTGAACTACTAACAGCATAATGAAAAGTAACTAGATCAACCACATGACCAATATCAAAATCACTTTCACCTAGATAACAATCTGGAATAACAGATCTCCTCTGTCTCATATACCTTCTTAAGGGTACCTCAACAACAAGATCTTGTGGCTGAGTAACAACTCCATCAACATGTTCTTGATTCTCAATAATAACTCTATCAGTATGTTCCTAATTCTCAGCAGTAACTCCATCCACAGGTACAACAGTCTCATGTAAAACTGGTAAAAGAAAAGTGACATATCTAGTTTGTTCAACCTGATCAACTGGTTGAGAATGAATGACAACCTCAAAACTATCACCAAAATCATACTTCAGGAATTTAGCATTTTGAGACTCCACAATTATTGTGTCACGTGTAGGACAATAGAACCTGTACCCCTTAGAGTGTTCTGGATACCCAATGAAAAAACAACGAGTAGATCTAGGTTCAGTTTTCTTTTCAAAAGGGTTATAAATTCTAACCTCAGTAGGACAAACCCAGACACGAAATTGGTTTAGACTAGGTTTTCTCCCAACACACAACTTAAAGGGTGTTTTGGGCACATACTTACCAAGTATTCAGTTAAGAATGTAAAGAGCGATTTTAATGGCCTCACCCCAAAGGTATTCTAGTAAGTTAGTCTTACTCATTATACTTCTCATGAAATCCTTAAGTGTGCAATTACATCTTTCTACCACAACATTTTGTTCAGGACTACTACGCATAGTGTATTAGGCAACACTCCCACACTCTTATAAGTATTTGGAAAATGGTCCCATTTGTTGACCAGCATCACCATGTTTACCATAATATTCATAACCACGATCAGACCTCACTATCTTAATGACTTTCCCTAATTGTTTTTTCACTTCTGTTTTAAAGATTTTGAGTTTTTCAAGAGAAGAAGACTTTTCTTTAATTAAGTAGATAAAACCATAACGAGAAAAATCATCGATGAATGTGATAAAGTATTTGTTTCCACATAAAGTGGTTGAGTAAGGTCCACTTATTTAATGTGAATTATTTCTAAAAGATCTGAACTACGTGTTGCCCCTTTCTTTTTTATTTTGGTCAACTTACTTCTAATGCAATTGACACAAGTATCTAAGTCTCTAAAATCAAGGGAATGAAGTATATCATCTTTGATTAATCTCTCCACCCTTTCCCTAGAAATGTGACCTAACCTTTTGGGTCACAGCATTGAGGATTTTTCCTTTAGTAAAAGGGTTTTGGAAAAAAATTTCTCAACTTTCAAAGTGGTATAAATGTTATTAGAAGCCAAACACATTCTATACAAACCATTAAACAAAAAAAATTTACTAATAACTTTAGAATTGAAAAATAATTGAGTTTCTGAATTTCCAAAATTAATTTAATATCCAGATTTGTCTAACATTGAAATTGAAACTAAATTATGTTTAAAGGTTGGAACTTAAAAAAAGTTTTCCAAAACAAGTTGATAACCAGTTTCTAAAAGCAAGGTTACATCTCTTACAAACTCGATGTCCACCTTGACATTATTCCCGATTCTTAGTTTCTTTTCCAGCTCACTTGGCCTCCGTTTGATTTTGGACCCTTCTTGATTTGTTTCCAACCTTTAATTGAGCTTTGTAACTAGCACATTCATACCTATAATGACCAATTTTTTTTTTTGCAATGAAAGCACTTGCCCTTATTTTATTTTTCCTTAATTAAATTCCTTAGACCCCCACTTTATGTGTAGACCTCCTCATTGTGTTTCTTACCATGAACATGCTTAGGATATAACTTGAACTTTGAATTGCAAGCCTTTTTACTTAATAAACACTTAGGATGAGGCATTAACAGGTCCATAACACTCTTTTCTTTATTAAGTTTTTCTTCCTCAACTACACATTTGGTGATCAGTTCATTGATAGGCCATAACTCATTTTGGGTGTTGTAGACTATTTTGATTTAGCTTAATGAGGGAGGGAAAGAGTTTAAGGCATGGTTTACAACATAGTTGTTAGGAAGGGAAATGGAATGGTCTTTGAGTTTGGACTGAAGGGGACAATTTTAAGGATGTATTCCTTAACACCTCCACCTTCATACCTCATACCCGTTATTTCACTCATTAGGGTTCCAGTTTCAGCAGTAAGAGATACCTGGTATCTTTCGCCTACAAAAGTAAAGAATTCTCTAGCAATGCCTGTTTCAGGTATACTGCTAAAAAAATGCTCAGAGATTGACCTCTTCATGGTTAACAAGCATAGCCTATTAGGTTTCTCCCACTTGGCATAAACATCCTTATCAACAGCAGTGCTCTCATCAATGAGATCAGCAGGCTTATCAGTATGAAGAGCTAAGTCAATGTCCATAATACCCAAGGCAAACTCGATATCTTGTTTCCAATTCTTGTAATTTGATCCAGTCAGGATCTCAAATTAGGCATTACCGTTGTTAACAACAAATGAAATTGATCAAGGAAAAATATAAGGCAACCATGTTAATGAATTTGAGTGGTAAAACAAAAAGACCCCAAACACATCATTACAAACTCCTTTTTGGGCAGAGAATGTAATACACATTTAGATTTTCCTACATGAAACTAACAACTGAATGCATATCAATTTTTGAAATGTCTAACACCTTTGGGTCGATAAGACACTCTAGACTAGTGTACATTTAAACAATAGTTTCATGCTTATCAATTATTAACACACGCAATAACCCCCTTTGGTCAAACGATTGAATGTATTAATCTAGCCCCAAAAGGTATGAAATAATCTTAAAAAAATTTAATGAACATACCACTTTGGTGGCAACCATCCACTTTAACCCTTAAAACTATTTCAAACCAAGACTGTAATAAAATATGCATGATTTAAATCACTACTTAAATTTAAATGTTTATTGTTATTATACAAGAATTGTGTTGATAATTAATTATGTTATTCAAGATAACATATAATAGTAAAATTAACAACACTTAACGTGGGCTTGTTACAAAAAAGAGCATTAATGCTCCATAAGTTATTTCTGTTATTGTTACAACATTTAAGCTGTTATTGTTACAACAATGAAAGAACATTAATTGTTGCTTAATTATTTACGGCCATAATAATAATTATTATTTTATGAAACAGTATAAATAAGCCCATTAAATTGTTATATGTTCTACTAATGGAGCATTTATTAAATACTTGATGCAATATATTATGTTTTGATATTATATTATTAACTATGAATAAACACCAACAATAACAGCAACACTAAAAATAATAATTCAACAACAAATATATATTAATAAAATCTCAACACTTTAACGCCTTCTGTAATCATGTTGTAACGTTTCAGCAAAAAAAGTCATTTAATTGGTCTATCAAAATAAAATAAAATAAAAACATTTCAATCACTAAAGCCATTTAAATGGCTGTTATCATATGTCTTTTAAAAAACACTCCAGCAACTAAAGCCCAAAAGTAGTAATCAGGACCCTTTTTTTTAAACATTGATTGGGTATGACTTGATTGAAATTTGAATTATAGAGCACTATAGATGAACCGGCCACTCTGAACTAGAGGCAAAAATCCTACACCGGCTTGCACTGTCCAAGGCTTGCAAATTAACCATCAAGTTATATTACCCATTCATTTAATCAAGATCAAAACAGATCAACTGAATCAACTGATTTACCCATTTAAGCTCACATCGTGATCTTTACTTAAAGCCTGGCTTCAACAAAATGAAAGAATGGAAAAAGAAAATTTTCATCCCTAAACATATATTACGTATGGTAGATAAACCACTTATATATAAACAATCAAATATTACTCAACAGTGGTTTATATATAAACAAACATCATGTTAATAATATATTTAAACACATGTAAAGACTAGCTCTGATACCAAATTTTAATAGTTCTAATAATCTATTATATGCATTGTATTACTAATTTGATCTATTTACCTGATGTTTGCGACATTTTTATTCTAATAACACCATAGGGATCCCAACACACCAATACGTGCAGGATCGTCTAACTAGAGTTCTTTCTCTCCTTACTCTCTTTATTTACCGTGGCAGCTTTGTAATGGGGGAAAACTCACCAGGTTAAGAGAGGAAAAAGGACTTAGCTCATATTTATAATAAACTCAATGAACCCATCATAGCCTATTAGGTTTGTCAAGCCTACACCACTACCCAACTACATCTAAATCCATTAGGTATACCTAGCCCATCTATGAGATCAAGTGAATGTCAGGCCCACAAAGTCCATCTCAGGAACCCAATCCAATCCGTTTTATAAATACAAAGTCCTACAAATTAATGGAAGCCCATTAGTAATATTAGAACATTTTATATATTCTAACATGGAGGGCTAAATATAAGTCAATTGAAGACATATATGGGAGCTACAATGATCAATATAAAAGGTTGTGAGATTATTGTGTAGAGATAAAAATATCAAATCTTGGTAGCACAGTTGACTTTATTTGTGACAAAAATTAATCACCACCAGTTTTCAAAAGGTTGTACATTTGTCTTGAGGCTTGTAAGAAAGAGGTCTTGTTGGGTGCAGGCCAATAATAGGCCTTAACGGATGCCATCTAAAGCATCCAGCATATGGTCAGTTGCTTGCCACAGTTGGTGCTAATGGAAATGAAGACATGTTCCCAATTGAATATGCGGCGGTGGAGACTGAAACTAAGGAAGCATGATCATGGCTCCAAGTCAAGCTCATTGCAGAAGGTACATTTGTCATGATTCTTGTATATTAATCTTTATATTAAATATTACATAAGTTTATATTAGATGTCTTTTCAATGTCTTATAGAGCTTACTACTAGTATTTGAATATGTGGTCCCAACAGCTGCAAACAGATTCTGCTTGAGGTATTTATATGCCAACATGAAAAAGACATACAAAGGGTAGGAGCTAAACCAACTTCTGTGGGCAACAGGAAAATCAATCATTCAAAACTGGTTTGAGATTCACATGGAGAAAATGAAAAAGTTAGATGGCAGTGCTTACAAATGGGTAAAGGAGTATGAGCCTAGGTTATGATCTAAGCATGCACTCTTGCCATATACTAAGTCTAACATGTTACTCAATAATTTGTGTGAAACTTTTAATAGGTTCATCATTCCAGCTAGGGACCAACCTATAATTAAAATGTTGGAGACTATAAAGAAGAAATTTATGGGTAGGTTTTTTTAAAAAAGAGCTTGGATGGCAAAGCTAAACTTGAGAAACTAAAGTTGGCCTCAAAGGATTATGTACCCTCACTGTATGGGGGTAAAAGGTATGAAGTTAAGAGTGGAAGTGACACCTACACTGTTGACCTAGCAAAATACACTTATGCATCTTCAAATGGGATCTTACTGGGATCCTATGCAAGCATAGCATAAGGGCAATTTATGACAATAGAGAACAACATGAGGGTTATGTGAATCTCTTTACCATGTTGGGTATTACCTTATGTCTTATGACCTTAGCATTGAGCTAGTTAATGGCTCATCATTATGGTCCAGAATATCTGATGAACCACCAAATCCATTTGCATTTAGGAAACCAACAGAGAGGCCTAAGAAAAAGAGGATTAGGGACCCTGAAGAAAGCCAAGAAGATGGTATTGTAACATGTAGTGCTTGTCAAGGGATGAGCCATAACAAGAGGAGTTAAAGGACCAGATACTAGTACTGCCTAAAAAAGGAGCTCTACAACTCAAATGGCAAGTGTAAGTGCATTACCTGTTTTTTTTTCTAGATTTTTTAATTTTACTTGTACTATTGTTGCATGCATTGTTTGTATGTTATGAATATTTTAATCAAATCCCATTACCTTTTTCTCTACTTTGCAGATTGACAATAAAAGAAATAAAGAGCAATCTGGGAAGAAGCTTCAAGTCAAAAATAAGAAACAACAGGTGAAAATGGTTATATAGTGTTACTACTTTGAAGAACAAGTTTCTCTGACCTATTATTTATGTTCTCTCTAGGGAGAAGGAACATCTAAATCAAGAATAAGCAAGAGAAGAGTGAATATTCCAAATGTTAATAGTGGTGCAACACAGAGGGAAGGCCCTACACCAGTCCAACAAGGATCTCAAGAAATGGTAAGTTATCTTCCTGGCCTTTTTAGAATCTTTTTGTGTTAATGAATCTGAGTACTTTAGGTTTTGTGCAATAGAATTATATCCTTCATTTCTCTCTTCTCCGTGGGTATATATATATATATATATATATATATATATATATATATATATATATATATATATATAAAAGTTATTTTATCTGAGTTGGTATATATTGTTCATTTATTGCTTTTACTATCATTTATATTTTTTCAAGGCGGTGGATCATCACAACCAAGTAGCAGCTCACGAAGACCATACTCTTCCTAGTCTCAGATAAGAACAAGCTACACAAGCACCCTACCAGTCCAGCCAGCTACATAGGGAACCCCACTAGTCCAACAAGCAACTCAATCAATGAGAGAACCAAGTGGTACTGCAAAGAAGTATCCTTCACGCAGTAAGAAGCAACATTAAAACTTATTGTATTATAGAGAGATGTAGCCTTTGATGGATTGATTATGTTGTTTTTGATAGTTTATGTGACTTTGATAGATGACTTTGTTTTTGGATAAATATGTGGTCTATGATTGGTTTTTGTGGTTTATGATGGATTATTTACTAGGCATTATGTTATGTGTATGACTGATACATTTGCACCTATTTGTGATCAGTTCAAGTATTAGCAATGAAGTATTGTTACAAGCTATTTGGGAATGAATCATTGTCATAAGCATGGTTTATGCCACTTTATTGTTCTTTGGATTTTGCATTGTGTGATTGTATGTAGTGGACTATCAAAACAGGATACAAAGAGCACAGAACACAAGTATCAAAACAGGAAACTAGACAATGTTTGCAAAATGCTTTTATTTCATTCACTAAGATGTCTTCCCAGATATAAAATACTAGAAAAAATGAATAACTAAACACTAAGCTCCAAATATGCCTACTCTAAACTTCTAAACCCACACATGCTCAATCAAAACTCACTCAACATCTTCTTCCCCTTCCTAGAACAATCAAATGAAAAACCAATCAACAAAATCAATAGCCTTAACAACAAAACCCATACCCAAACATAACAACAAAATGCTATACTCTTCATAATAGTTCGGTCAGCTGGATTATCCAACATCCTTATTCCATGGTTGTAGAAAACTTCTAGCTCATGGTTGGATCGAACCATTCGAACAAATGACATAATAGATGGTTCATCATCATTTCTGCTCCCAATAAAATCTTCTTTAAAATGGGATCAGTTCCTCTCCAAGTTGGAAATCCTTCGTAGAAACCCAGGGATTACTTGTTTCGATCTTTTGCACATTGGTGGATCAAATCATTCGAAATGCTAATAAGCTCCTACTACCCCATGATTACGGTAACCAAAAAATCGACGACCATGGTTGTTATTGATAAGTGTAATTTTACATGATTTTTATTACTCGTTTACTTATTAAAATTGTTAATTTTTCATAATTTCTTTTGATTTTATTTTATTTTAATTGCTTGGGCCGCATTTTTTCCTATTTTGTATTATATTTCCTTTTAGTTACTTTCCTATTTCATGTTTTCATTGTAATAGAAGTATTTCCCATTTCAGTGTCTCTCATTTTCCTAGAATGAGTAGTATTATTTTACTTTCCTTTTTTTTTCTAGGAGTTTGCCTATATATATGGCCGAGTGATCTCTTATTGGAGAGACTTCAAATTTTTCTAGAAAAGAGAAAAAAATAGATAAGAGAAGAATGGTGGTCGCCAAGTCTCAATGAAGAGAGATCTTCAACAATCTTGAATGCTTCATCAACTTATTTCAAGCAAAAAACTTTTCTCTTTAGTTTTCTTTTGATGCATTCCAATAAGAACATGGTTGATTTCAGATTTGTTATGAACTAATTTTATTTTTCTAGGGCTTTGATGTAGTCTTGCTTTGAACATACAATTTAAATTCCAAGTTATTTTATTTCAAAGTTTCTTATGCTGAGTTTTTGTCGTTGATCTTATTGCTTACAATTTTTTGGCCAATTATTGTTTGATTTATTGAATCATAATGAAACCGAGAGGTAATTTATGATTAGAAGTTGTATTCTCTTTTCTTTTAATTTATCTTTGTCAAGCCCTTTAGTTTAATCTAGGTGGTAAAGTCTTTAAAATTTTAGTTTTATTTTCAAATAGTAAATAATTTGATAAATTTCAATACTCAATAGAATAATTAGTCCTTGTGGGTTCGATACTTTTTTCTTTAAAACTTTACTACTTGTTGTGATTTTGTTCACTGGTAAATATTTTCAAACAAAGTTTTCGATGCCGTTGCTGGGGACTAATTATTTGTAATTGATATTGATACTAGCTAGATTGTTACTAATTTGATTTTTTTTTTAAAATTGGTGATTAGATCTCAGTTTTGCTTTTCTTTTATTTTTATTTCAGGATTTAGAAGTGTATGCCCCGATCTAAACCATTAGAGTCTACACTTTTTGATCCAGAGATTGAGAGAACTTTGCGTCAAATCAATAAAAAGAAGAAGCAAGAAGTCACCACACCTACCATCACTATGGTAGATCAACGGAATTGAGAGACGAATAGGGCTTTGAGGGACTATGTTACACCCTCGGTTAATGGGGCTACATCTAGCATAAGGAGGACGGCTGTACAAGCTAATAATTTCGAGATTAAGCAGGTGATAATTCAAATGATACAGTAAACTGTTCAGTTTGGTGGGCTATTGGAAGAGGATCCTAATGTTCGTATCGCAAATTTTCTAGAGATTTGCGACACCTTAAAGCACAATGGAGTGACGGATGATGCTATTTATTTGAGACTTTTCCCCATTTCACTCAAAGAAAAAGTGAAAGCCTAGTTGAATTCTCTACCACCTAGTGTCATTACTACCTAGGAGGAGTTAGAACAAAAAATTTTGGCAAAGTATTTCCCACCAGCCAAGACAGCAAAGCTAAGGAATGATATTACCAAATTCACTCAATTTTAAAATGAATCTTTGTATGAAGCATGGGAGAGGTACAAAGATTTATTGCAAAAGTGTCATCATCATGACCTTCCGGTATAGCTTCAAGTCCAAACATTCTACAATGGTTTGGGAGCTACAAACAAGTCCATGGTTGATGCAACAGCTGGAGGGGATTTAATGAGTAAAACTCATGAAGCAGCTTATGAACTTTTGGAGGAATTGGCATCCAAAAACTATCAATGGCCTTCGAAGAGAGCAATCCCAAGAAAGATTGCTGGAGTTTTTGAACTTGATTCTAGTACCACATTGGCAGCACAAATGAAAACTTTATCTAAACAATTAGGTAAGATGAATGTTAATGCTATTCAAACTACTATTGTGCGTGATTGTTGTGCAGAAAATCACTCAAGTATCGATTGCCAAGTGGGGAATCTGTTTGCTCAACCAAATTTTGAATAAGCTAATTACATGTCTAACTTTCAACGTCAAAACAATCCTTATTCAAACACATTCAATCCCGGATGAAGAAATCACCCCAATTTTTCGTGGAGCAACAATCAAGGAGCAGCTAGACCAACTCAAAATTTTTCACACAAGAAAAGAAGCTGACACTCGAGGTAATGTTCACGCAATACATGCAGCATACAGATTTGGCGATCCATAATAATTCAGCTTCAATTTGTAACCTTGAGGCTCAAATTTGTCAGCTTTCACACATTCTTACAGAGAGGACAGCAGAAACTTTGTCGAGCAATACTGTTACCAATCCTAAGGAACATGTCAAAGCAATAACATTGAGAAGTGTGAGGACAATTGAGCAGCCACAAGGAGCAAGTACCGTGCAAGAAAAAGCTGGAAATCATGTGGAGTCCAAACCAAAGATGGAGGAATTAGAGCAACAAGTGGCTGACCAACAAGTTGGAAATTCTAGCACGAATAAAGACGCTTCAAAACTCACGAATTCCAGAGAGTTTACATCTAAAACTAATTCTCCTTCACTTTATGATCCGCAGATTCATTTTCCTTAAAGACTTAAAAAATAATAAGTTAGACAATCAATTCTCTAAATCTCTTAGTATTTTTATGCAATTGCATATTAATATTCCTCTTATTAAAGCTTTAGAGCAAATACATAATATACTAAATTTTTTAAGGATATTTTATCAAACAAGCAGAAGTTAGAAGAGCATGAGACGGTGATGTTAATTGAAGAGAGTAGCGCAATTTTACAAAAGAAGTAGCCTCCCAAATTGAAACATCCAGGGAGTTTTACGATTCCTTGCACTATAGGAAATAATTATTTTGATAAAGTTTTATGTGATTTAGGAGCAAGTATTAATCTTATGCTTTTTCTATTTTCAGGAAGTTAGGTCTTGGAGAAGCAAAGCCTAGTACGATCTCTTTACAATTGGCAGACAGGTCTATCAAGCACCCGTGAGGACTTATTGAAGACATTTTGGTGAAGGTGGACAAATTTATTTTTTCGACTAATTTTATTGTGCTAGACATGGAGAATGATGAGGAAATACCTTTGATTTTGGGGCGACCTTTTCTTGTTATGGGGAGAACTTTAATTGATGTCTAACAAGGGAAACTTATTTTGAGGGTTGATTATGAGCAGGTTAATTTTGATGTGTTCCGGAAACAATCAAATTGTAATTGCTCCCAAAGATCAAGAGAAGACTACTTTCACATGTCCTTACAGAACTTTTGCATATAGGAGGATGTCTTTTAGTCTTTACAATGCTTCAGCCACATTCCAGAGATGCATGATGTCCATTTTCTTCAATATGGTGGAAAACACTATAGAATGACGTGAGGAGACTATTTTAGTTTTAAACTGGGAAAAATACCACTTTATGGTCGAGGAAGGGATAGTGCTTGGCTATTGAACTTCCTTCAAGGGAATTGAAGTCGATAGAGGCAAAATAGATGTTATTAACAAACTCCCACCTCCGGTCAATGTGAAGGGCGTGAGAAGTTTCTTGGGTCATGCTGGGTTTTATAGACAATTCATTAAGGATTTTTCTCAAATTACTAAACCTCTTTGCAATCTTTTTATTGAAGATACACTGTTTGATTTTTCTCATGAATGCTTGCATGCTTTTGAAACGTTGAAAAAGAAATTAATTTCAGCACCTATAATTGTTTCACCATATTGGAATTTACCTTTTGAATGTGTTATGCTAGTGATTTTGCAATAGGGACTATTTTAGGGCAGAGAAAAGATAAAAATTTTCATGTTTTCTATTATGCAAGTAGGACTTTAATGGAAGCTCAACTTAATTATGCTACTACTGAAAAAGAATTATTAGTGGTTGTTTTTGCTTTTGACAAACTTCGTTCTTACTTGATAGGTTCAAATGTGGTTGTCTATACCGATCACTCCACTCTTAAGTACTTGCTTACGAAGAAGGATGCTAAACCAAGATTACTTCGATGGATTTTTCTTCTAGAAGAATTTGATTTGGAGATCAAAGACAAGAAGAGTACTAAAAATTTGGTGGCATATCACTTATCCAGGATTGAGCCTAAGAGTGCAGATGATGAGCTTGAATTTATAATTAATGAAACGTTTTTGGATGAGCATTTGATGGTTGTACAAGTTGTTCCATAGTATGCCGACATAGTCAACTACTAGGTGTCGCGAATTCTACCTCCTGGGATGACATATCAATAAAAGAAGAAGTTCTTCTCCAACTTGAAGTATTATTTCTGGGAGGAAACTTTTCTATTCCAGCATTGTGCTGATCTGTTGGAAATCATCTTGACAAGATGCCCAGGTGGTGATCTTCCAAACACCCAAATCTAGAATGACTTGTAGAAAGAAATACAGTAATCGAAAGCAAGAAAGAAAAGAAGACAAGCGATTTGTTATCAAGGTTCGGCAATAGCCTATGTCCCCGTGAGTTCCTCTAAACTCTCTGCACTAAATCAATGGTTCTTTATAATTACAGCAACCCTCTTCAAGAATCCACAAGTTCTTGAAGGAATAAAGAAGAGAACAAGAAAGTGATAGACCTATTACAATGCTTTCTATCAATTCTATACTACTCTCTCTTCTTTACAACCAGCCTCTCTATAATGAGTCCCTCTTGTATGTCTGTGTCTTTGCACTCTCACACAATTCTCTCTTATATGTCTGTCACACACATACTTGTGTCTTGTATCAAAATGTGTTTCACATCTTATGTCATGAGATTGAACCTAGGTGACCTTTTATATAGTGCACCAACTTCTTGTCTAATCTTGTGTGTCATTCTCCACCCTAAGATCTTGATGACCACTTAACCATGGCCCTCCATCAATCCTAAATGGTTCTGTACATTTTAGCCTTGCATCTACACACCTAAGAGGAGGTTTAAACAAGTTATCCATGTGTGCCTCAGTGTGCCTAGCGCCTAGGCGCTGAACAGGGGGCGGTGAGGCGCTAGGCAAAGCTCCTTTGCACCACGTTCTAGGTGGTGCGGTGCTGGTGGAGGGGCGGTGCGGTGCTGCCCTTCTTCAAACTGTATCCTTGCTGGGCGATGAGGTGCTGGTGAAGGGGCGGTGAGGCGCACACTGATGATGTCCTTCACACAGTAGTGCGCACTACTTTGCTTTGTTGATTAGGGGTGTGCACACACACCCAAATGGATGCACACACATGTGTGCACTCCTTTAACATTCTGTATTTTAATCTTCCAACCTTGGTTTAGACTTTAACCATATTTGAACCATGTTTAGACATGTTTAAACCTTAGACAAATACTAATAATCTCTATCTTTGTCTAAGTGTTTAAACCCGAACCATTATGCAGAGAGCTTCAGGATCCAAACTCATCTTGAGTCATTAATTAACCAACTCCAATCCTAAATAGTCCAAGGCAAGGATTTTCTTCCGTGGCTACCTTGTCCACATGGATGCATCCTTTCGTACCATATTTTGGAATGTAATGATACCGAACATCAACACCGGATTCCTCCACAAGTGCCACGCACTTTGGCTATCCGAAGATACCACCACCTACTCTTTTAGGACCTCCCACTCATCCAACAACCCTTTGCACCCCATAGCCTCCTTTATGGCTTCCGTAGTCGCTATGCATTTTTCCTCGGTTGTTATGAGTGCTACCACCGACTTCCACTGAGCCTTCAAATACCTCAGTAACCACTTCATCCCAAGCTAATGCTTCTTTTCGGGATTACTCACAAATCTGCTGAGAACACCCATTGCCCAAGAAACCCTTAACCAGTTTCTCTCCTTTTCTTGGATTCTACATATCCTAAGGATCTTTTGTGTAAGGCTGAGATCCTTCCTCTCGAACTCCTCACTGAGTTGAGATGTAAACCTTTCCATCCTCTTCCTGCTGTTTCGAACCAACAGCACATCAATGACATAGGTGAGGATACTCACCATCTTCTCCACCTTGTGTCTAGGTGAGAAAGTTTATATGAAATCTATATATTTTCTTCTTGTGAACCCGTTCGCCACTAGCTTAGCCTTGTTCCGGACTTCATCTCCTAGAGGGTACCCTTCTTTGATCTTGTAAGTCCACTTACAATCCATAGCTCTCTGATTTCCCGGAATGTGCACCAATTCTTAGAAGTTGTTCTTCCTCAAAGAATCCATTTCTTCCTCCATAGCTAGCTTCCATCTTGGCGAATCCTTGCATCTCATGGAATCAATGTAAGTTTCTTGTTCACTCATCTCTCCTTTTGTCTAAGGAGATGCTGCATCCATAGCATCCATAAACCCATGTCTTGAAGGTGGTCCAACCAGCCTTCTTTTTCGTTCTCTTATGAGCTGGTAGTCTTTCTGACTCCCTGCATCATCCTCTTTCACTTCAGCCTCCTCATGAGTGTCCTGAGCTTGGCATTCATCAACGGGCTCCACCTAGTTCGAACCCTCTTGCCTTCCTTGCTCTACCTGAACTGAATTCTCCTTGATGCTATGCTCCACAAGAACCAAACTGGTTTGCTCACTAGCCCCTACAGGGTTAGTTTTCTCCAAGTAAGGAAATAACAATTCATTAAAAATAACATCCCTACTTATTATGAGTTTCAATTCTTCTAAGGACCACAACCTATACCCCTTCCCCATATCCTAGAAACACACATTTTCTAATTCCTGGGCTAAGCTCATCACCCTTTTGTTGTGCATATGCAGCACACCCAAAAGTTCTAAGGTTGTCCAACTCAGGGGGTTTTCCACTCCACATCTCTTCGAGAGTCTTGAGCTCTAAAGCTGTAGAGGATGATCTATTAACCAAATATGCAGCAGTAGACACAGCTTCCCCCCAAAAACGTTTGGGTAATCCGAATCCATCTAACATGCACCTAACCTTTTCCATAAGGGTTTTATTCATCCACTCAGCAACTCCACTTTGCTAAGGGATTTCCACAACCATCCTATGTTTTAGAATCCCATTTAACCTATAGAATTGATCAAGTTCTTGGTTAAAAATTGCTAAGCCATTATCGGTTCTTATCCCCTTAACTACCCTGCCCATTTGAGTCTATACCAGCCCTTTTCACACCACTGATTTATTCAAAGCATCTGATTTATTTTTAACCAAATAAACCCAAACCTTTCTTGAATAATCATCAATTAAAGACAGAAAGTAAATGTTACCTCCCTGTGTTGGTGTCCTTGCGGGTCCCCAAAGGTCAACATGAATGTAGTCAAGAATGCCCTTAGACTTATGCACTCCGGTGTTGCTTCTCAAGAACACAACACTCGCAGAAATCAAGTTCCTCTACTTTGTTTCCACCAAGTAGGCCATCCTTGCTGAGAATTTGCAGGCCCTCTTCGCTCATATGTCCCAAGTGAGTGTGCCAAAGGGTTGCCTCATCCATCTCAGCCATCAAGCTTGCTGCTTGATCCTTGATCTCCATGTCTCTGATCATGTCATAGAGTCCATCATTCATTGACGCTTTGATCACTACCAAAGATCCTTTGGCTACCTTGATCTTTCCTCCCTCTATTTTGTATGTGTATCCCATGGAATCTAGCTGCCCCAATGAGATCAAATTCCTCATCAAATCTGGGAGATACCTCACATTCTCCAGCAGTCTTGTTATTCCATCAAACATCCTCACCTGGATGTCTCCCGTGCCCCTCACTTGGTAAGAAATATCATTCCCCAAGAAAACCCTTTCATCATTGGTTTCCTTGAAATTCTTGAACCAACTCCGGTGAGGGCACATGTGATGAGTGCACCCGGAATTCAAGATCCATTTCCCACTACCTTCTTGCCCCTTGCTCACACTTGAGCACATAACAAGAACATCATCATCTTACTGTTCTGTCTTGGCAACCGAAGCCTCTCCATTCTTGGTATGACTTCCTCCTCTATCCCTCATCTTCTTGTAATCTTTCTTGACATGACCCTTCTTATGGCAGTAGTAGCAACTCTTCCCTCTAAATCTCAGTTTGGAATGCATTCTCCCATGGCTTTCTCCTCTACCTCTATCTCGGTAGTAGTATGCATGCTGCTGTGCACTCTCCCATGGCTCTCTCCTCTACCTCTGTCCCGGTAGTAGCCATGCATATTGCTGTGCACTCTTCCATGGCTCTCTCTTCTACCTTTGTCCCGGTAGTAGCCATGCATGTTGCTATGCACTCTCCCATGGCTCTCTCCTCTACCTCTGTCCCAGTAATAGCCATGCATGTTGCTGTGCACTCTCCCATGGCTCTCTCTTCTACCTCTGTCCCGATAGTAGCCATGGTTGCTGCCATACCGAGTTGCTGGCCTTCTTTTAAAGAATAACCCTTTACCACTTGATGCACTCCTCATCTTGGCATCAAGATTATCTTGCAACTCTTTCTTAGGATCAAATTTAAAAGCAAAGATTTGTTTACGAAGATACCTCTTATCCGGGAGAGTCTTGGAAAGAAACAACTCATCTAGTTTCTTCTAAATTGCAGCTGGATCTTCCGAGTCTCCGCACTCCCTTGTGACATTATCCGACATGTGCAAGAAGATGGTGCTGTAAGCCATCTTCTTTATCTCAATCCGCTGGTCCTCCGTGACACTTGTTGGAAAAGCATCATCTTCTCCAAGAGCCAAGTCCACTTTCTGTTGCACTAGAACCGCCTTGATCTTCCGCTTCCAGAAGGAAAAATCTCCCTTTCCATCAAACTTCTCAATACTGAAATTTGAACCCATCTTGTGGAGAAGATCTCTTGATTTATGCAGCACCCACAAATGCTTTCCAACTTTTTGTAAACCTCAAGAACACAAATCGAAGATGGATCTTAATACCATTCTTGAATCACCCTAAAGAACACAATTAGATCTTGATCTTTACACCGTTCTTGAATCACCCAAGAAGTTAACCCTTGGAGTCTTGCTTCAATACCTTCTATTCTTGCTTTGATACCCAGCTGTTTAAGCTCCTCCGGCTCTGATACCACTGTTTGAAATCACCTTGATAAGATGCCCAGGTGGTGATCTTCCAAACACCCAAGTCTAGAATGACTTGTAGAAAGAAATACAGCAATCGAAAGCAAGAAAGAAAAAAAGACAAGCGATTTGTTATCGAGGTTCGGCAATAGATTACGTCCCTGTGAGTTCCTCTGAACTCTCTGCACTAAATCAATGGTTCTTTACAATTAAATAACCCTCTTCAAGAATCCCCAAGTTCTTGAAGGAACAAAGAAGAGAACAAGAAAGTGATTGACCTATTACAATGTTTTTTTATCAATTCTATACTACTCTCTCTTTTTTACAACCAGCCTCTCTACAATGAGTCCCTCTTGTATGTCTGTGTCTTTGCACTCTCACATAATTCTCTCTTGTATATCTGTCACACACACACTTGTGTCTTGTATTATAATGTGTTTCACATCTTATGTCATGAGATTGAACCTAGGTGACCCTTTATATAATGCACCAACTTCTTGTCCAATCTTGTGTGTCATTCTCCACCCTTAGATCTTGATGACCACTTAACCATGGCCCTCCATCAATCCTAAGTGGTGTTGTGCATTTTAACCTTTCATTCACTCACCTAAAAGGAGGTTTAAACAAGCTGTCCATGTGTGCCTCAGTGTACTAGCGCCTAGGCGCTGAACAGGGGGCAGTGAGGCGCTAGGCAAAGCTCTTTTGCACCACATTCTGGGTGGTGCGGTGCTGGTGGAGGGGCAATGCAGTGCTGCCCTTTTTCAAACTGCATCTTTGCTAGGTGGTGAGGCGCACACTGATGCTGCCCTTCACACAGCAGTGAGCACTACTTTGCTTTGTTGATTAGGGGTGTGCACACACACCCAAATGGATGCACACATATGTGTGAACTCCTTTAACATGCTGTATTTTAATCTTCCAACCTTGGTTTAGACTTTAACTATCTTTGAACCATTTTTAGACATGTTTAAATGTTAGACAAATACCAACATGATCATATAATTAAGAGATATGTACCCGAAGAAGAGATGGAGAGCATATTTTGACATTGCCACTCATTGGAAGTGGGCGGCCACTTTGGTGGAGCAAAAATTGCAGCAAAAATTTTGCAATTTGGGTTTTATTGGCCTTCTATTTTTAAAGATTCTTTTAACTTTGTTAATATATGTGATCAATGTCAATGGGTTGGGAATAGTTCTAGGAAACATGAGATGCCTTTGAATAATATTTTAGTGATTGAATTGTTTGATGTTTGGGGGATAGATTTTATGGGTCCTTTTCCATCTTCGTATTCTAACAAATTTATTTTAGTGGCTGTAGATTACGTCTTCAACTCCTTATTGAAAAATATTTAAAACACCGATTGGAATGTCACCTTATCGGTTAGTTTATGGAAAAGCATGCCATTTACCCATGAAGCTAGAACATAGAGCTTATTTGGCGATAAAGACACTTAATTTTGATTTAATGGTTGCAAGTGAGAAAAGGATGTTGCAAATTAATGAAATGGAGGAATTTCACAATGATGCTTATGAGAATGCTCGAATTTACAAGGATAAAACTAAAAGATGGCATGATAAGCATATTTTGAGAAGGGAGTTCGAAGTGGGGTAGAAAGTTTTACTATTCAATTCAAAACTTCAACTTTTTTCGGGAAAGTTGCGATCTAGGTGGTCGGGACCAATTGTTGTGACTCATGTTTTTCCATATGGAGCGGTTGAAGTTCATCATGTGACAAAAGGGATAAGGTTAATGGACAGAGGTTAAAGCTTTATGTGGATAGAGTGTTTTGCACGCAAAGGTTTTCCATCAATCTCGACAATCCTAAATAATGATTTGGAGAATGTCTAGCTATAGACTTTAAACAAAGTGCTTTTTGGGAGGCAACCCAAATTTTTTTATTTTTCTCTTTAATTTTTATTTTTTTAATCTTTTTAATTTTGTTTTCATCTTTTAGGTTTGCATAAGTTTGGGGGCCCTCCAATGTGTTACATGGTTGCACTTTCAAGGATAACATTTAATTGGAAATCAGGGGAGTACTTCTTATTGTTGACCTATATTTGATTTTAATAATGAAAAAACACTACGCCAATTGCACTAACAATTTTATTTAAGTGTTTAAGTGGCAAAAGCGGTCAGCATAGAAACAAAGATGCAAGAACTTAACTCGATTCAAGCACCAAAATAAGACAAAAGATCTATAATAGGCATTAAGGTAATTGAAATAATTGTAAATCTCTTACATTCAATTACATAGCTTGATATGTGGCTCAATTTACAGAAGACTTTGACAAAACCAAAATACAAAAAGTTTCTAAGTCAAAAATAGTTTTAAAACATGAAAAACTGGATTGAAGGACAACTTAGTCGACTGGCTCCATATACCAATCGACTGGGATATTGGACAGAAGGTTCCCAGTCGACTGGTGTTAAAGATCCAGTCAACTGGTACCTAGGACAGAAAGTTCCCAGTCATCTAGTGCTTAGGACCCAGTCGAATGGTACTCTCCCATAGCCTTAAAAGTGAAGTTTCTCACTTGAACTAGTTGACTGGTATAAGGATCCAGTCGACTGGTAATTCAAAAATATAACCGTTTGAGACGCGTGACTTGAGCATTTAATGCCCAAAACCTACCAAGTCAGTGTCAAATGGCCATATTAATTCAAGACTATATAAACCCACTTCAATGAGCATTTAAAAGAATGAGGGAACACATTCAATTCACAAGAAAGCTCATTAATTCTCAAAAGCTTTGAAATACTTATTGTTGAGCCATTCTTCAAGCTTGTTCTTAAAAGAGAGATATTATTCCATTTGTAAAAGCACTTATTGCTATCTCTCTACCATTTACTTTACATCAAATCTCATTTATAGTAAAGGGCAAATAACTGTAATAACTCTTAAAGTGTTTAGGATTAAACACTTCTTTGTAACTTTCGTAAGGAAGGGATTAGCTTCTGTGAGGAAGGGATTAGCTTTTGTAAGGAAGGGATTAGCTTTCGTAAGGAAGGGATTGGTTGTAAGGTTTGTGCAACACCCGTGAAGTTGAACGACTAAAATTTTAGTGGATTGCTTCAAGGAGGTTCCTTGAAGAGAGTGGATGTAAGGTCGAAAGGATTCCGATATTACCGAACCACTATAAATGGAGTTTGCACTTTCTCTTCCTTTGAACTCCTTTACTTTCAAGTATATTATTTGATTGTGTGCATTATGTATTTAACTATTTAAAAACTTATACGTTTAATTAGCAAAAAAATTTAAAACCCAATTCACCCCTCTCTTGAGTTTGAACCTCGATTTACAATTGGTATCAGAGCCTCGTACTCAATTTCAGGCTTAAAATCATTGAGTTGATTTGATGGCTTCTAATACCTATATCGAAGGGCATTCCTATACTAGACCTTCCTTGTTCAATGGCTCCAACTATAACTATTGGAAAAATAGAATGAAAATCTTTGTCGAAGGACAATATTACAATCTATAGAGGGTCATTGAAGAGGGACCTAGAATTCCTGCAAAGGAAATAATCATTGGAGAAATCAATCATACAATGCGTAAACTCAAAATAAAGTTTAATGAAGAGGATTGTAGAATGATGTCTCTCAATAGTAGAGCAATTATCATATTACATTAAGCTCTAGATATTACTGAATACAATAAAATTTTTGCATGTATTTCAGCTAAAGAAATTTAGGACAAATTGCAAGTTACATATGAAGGAACTAGCAAAGTTAAAAAATCAAAAATCTATATGCTAGTGTCCGAGTATGAATCTTTCAAAATGTCTCCAAATGAAACTATTTCTCAAATGCACTCAGGTTTTACTACCACTGTTAACGGTCTAAAGCTTCTTGGTAGGAACATTGAGGAATTTGAACTAACAAGGAAGATCTTAAGGACTTTGCCATCCACTTGGAAAGTAAAGAAGATGAACATCATGGAGGCCAAAGATCTCGACAAACTTGATGTCAAAACATTTCTTGGATCACTATTGACATACGAGATGAAGGAAATGAATCTCGTTTTCAATGATGATGAGAAGAAGAAAAAGGTGATTGCTCTCAAGGCCTCTACGAGCAACAAAGAAGAAAAATGGAAAAAGAGGTAGAAAGCAGTGAAGAAGATGGTGAGATGGCTCTAATCACCAAAAGGTTTCACAAGTTCTTAAAAAAAAGCAAAAAACCTTACACAAGGGATTCCACTCCAAAAAAGGAACTTCTTGTGTGTTACAGTTGCAAAAAGTTTGGTCATATCAAAGCCAATTGTACAATAGCAAGCAAACTATATAAGAGCTTCAAAAAGAAAGTTATGATTGCAACCACTTGGAGTGATGATGAAGAACAAGAATCCTCAGACAATGAGGTCGAATACAAGAAGATTGCTAGCCTATGTTTAATGGCAATCGACGACGAAAATAAGGTATCAATTTCTTCCCCTTCTAATAATAACATTGTTAGTAGTAGTGAATAATTAAGTGAGATTATAAATGAAATGCATGAAGAATTGAAGAAATTCGATTCTAGGAATACCACCCTTAAAAATGAAGTCACATCTCTTTCTAAAGAGATAGAAGGCTTAAAGGAAGAAAAAGAAAAACTATCTTCCATGCTTTATGATTCTTCACAAGATTTTCTAAAAAAAATAAAAATGAAAATTTAAAGAAGAAAATAATATATTTGAATAGCACTATATATAGACTTATGCTTGGAAAAGAAAAGCTAGATGAAGTGTTATCTTTCCGAATATTAAGTGAAGGAAAATCTGGGTTGGGTTATTCTCCATTAGGCAAGCAAAAATCAAAGAGATTGTATTCATAAAAGCAACATGTGTGAATGAAGCCTCAACTTCCAAGGCCACTAGCGAGATCAAAAGTACTCCTTCGATATATGCTAGTAGGTTTAAGAATGTAAATTTAAATTTTAATGCATATACTAGAATGAAGCATCCTAGAAATACTCATGCATATATATATGCTCTCTCAAGAAATGCAAATGCTACGAATAATCATTCAAGGAATGCATATACTAGAAATACACATCCTAGGAATAACCATCATGTGTATTCTAAAAATAATATGTATGCTCACACCACAAGTGCACATCCTAGGAGCTACCATCATACAATTCCTAGTAATAACATGCATCATAAAAACATGTATACTAGGAATGCTTATCCAAGGAACTATAGAGATGCACAATTAAGAAATCCTAGAATTTTCAATAACTATTATCCTAGGATTGTGCATCATCAACATGTATATAATTATATAGCACCTTATAATGTTAAGAAGGTATGGGTCCCCAAAGGAACCGTATTTTCTAGGACTAACCCTAAAGGACCCAAGAAATTTTGGGTACCTAAGAGTGCAATTGTATATCCTTGTGTAATGTAGATATGTCTCCACACCAAGGAAAAAGGTAAGTATTGGTACCTTGATAGTGGATGCTCAAAGCACATGACCGGTGATCAAAGCATGTTCAAATAGATAACTCTAAGGGATGGCAGACATGTCACCATTGGAGATAACACAAAGATAAAGATCATCCGGCATAGAAAAGTTGGTAACGATTTCTTAACCATTGATCATGTATTATATGTGCAAGGCCTTAAGCCAAATTTGCTTAGTATTAGTCAACTATATGATAAAGGTAACAAAGTCATATTTGAAACCTCTTACTGTCTAGTTATAGACATCAAGAGTAACAAGATCAAGTTTGTTGGGCATAGACATGAAAATGTCTATATAGTTGATTTAAAATCTTTGCATTCAGAAAATGAAAAATGTTTTCCCGCATTTAGTGAAAACCAATGGCTATGGCATAGAAGACTTGGCCATATGAATATGGATTTGCTTAAAATCATTTCTAGAAAATATTTAGTCATTAAACTTCCAAAAATCAAATTTGAAAAAGACAAAGTGTGTGATGCTTGTTAAATTGGAAAACCAACTAGAATCTCTTTCAAATCAAAAAATATAGTCTCAACTACTAGACCATTAGAACTTCTACATATGAACTTGTTTGGTCTAATAAGTACCATAAGTCTAGGAAGCCATCAATATACTCTTGTTATTGTTGATGACTATTCAAGATATACCTATGTTATTTTTATTGCTTACAAGGATAAAGCTTACAAAGGATTTGTGAACTTTTGTTAAAAGGTTCAAAATGAAAAAGAAATCTTCATTTCGAGCATTAAAAGTGATCATGGAAAAGAATTTGAAAATCAAAGCTTTTCAAAATTTTGTGATGAAAATGTAATTGATCACAATTTTTCTGCACCTAAAACTCCTCAACAAATTGGAGTTGTTGAGAGAAAAATAGAGTTCTAGAAGAATTTGCAAGAACAATGCTTTGTGAGAATAGTTTGCCAAAATATTTTTGGGTGGAAGCCGTAAATACTTCATGCTATATTTTAAATAGAGTGTTAATTAGGCCTATACTAAATAAAACTCCATATGAACTACAGAATGGTAGAAAGCCTAATATCTTTTATTTTCGTGCTTTTGGTTATAAATGCTTCGTCCTAAATAACAATAAAACAAACTTGGGTAAATTTGACTCAAAAACCGATGAAGGGATATTCTTAAGATATTCAACCTCTAGTAAAGCTTATAGAGTTTTTAACAAGAGAACTCTAGTGGTTGAAGAATCCGTACATATAGCCTTTGATGAGTCTAACCCAATTAGTAGTAGAGTAGTTTCTTTTAAAGATATGCAGATTTTGTTCCAAGAATGGATATATCTACTCCCATTGTTGACCCGAAGGAGAGCCAACCTCAAACAAGTCAAGAGGTAGATGCTCTCAATCTTGATCAATCATCTACAAGTCAACAAAAGAATAGTCTTCCCAAAGATTGGAGGTATGTGAATTATCATCCAATCGATCAAGTGATTCGTGATCCTTCAGAAGGGGTAAGAACTTGATCCTCTATTAGAAATATTTGCAATTGTGTATCTTATTTATCGTAAGTAGAACCTAAGATATTTGTAGAAGCCAAGAAGGATGTTGATTGGATAAATGCTATGCAAGAAGAAATAAATCAATTTAAAAGAAACAAAGTATGGAATCCAATTCCTAGACCAAAGAATCACATTATAATATGAACTAAATGGGTATTTAGAAATAAAATGGATGAAAATGGAATAGTAACTAGGAACAAGGCTAGACTAATTGCTAAGGGATATAATCAAGAAAAAAGAATAGCTTTTGATGAGACCTATGCTCTCATAGCTAGATTAGAAGCTATTCAAATGTTATTAGCCTTTGCATGCTTTAATAAGTTTAAGTTATTTCAAATGGATGTAAAAAGTGCATTTTTAAATGGCTTTATAGAAGAAGAGGTGTATGTTAAGTAACCCCTTGGATTTGAAAATCCTAGTCTTTCAAACTATGTCTATAAGCTTTTTAAAGCTCTATATGGGTTGAAGCAAGCTCCAAGAGCATGGTATGAAAGACTAAGTAAGTTTTTGCTTGAAAATGATTTTACAAGAGGAAAAATAGACACAACCCTTTTCACAAAAACTCACAAAAATGACACACTACTAGTCCAAATATATGTTGATGATATTATAATTGGTGCTACTAATGAATCTATGTGTCAATATTTTGCTAAGTGCATGCAAGGTGAATTTGAAATGAGCATGATGGGAGAGCTTATCTACTTTCTTGGACTACAAATCAAACAATTAAAAGAAAACATCCTCATCAATCAATCAAAGTACATCAAGGACCTATTAAAGAGGTTCGGGATGGAAAGCTTAAAGTCAATAAGCACTCTTATGAGCACCTCTACAAAACTTGACCTAGATAAGGAAGGTAAATGTGTAGATACTAAAACTTATAGAAGCATGATAGGAACTTTACTTTATTTAACTGCAAGTAGACCTAATATAATGTTTAGTGTATGCATATGTGTCAGATTTCAAGTTAATCCTAAGGAATCACATGTAATTATAGTAAAAAGAATCCTTAGATATCTACAAGGGGCTCAAAACTTAGGATTATGGTACTCTAGAGAATCATCTTTTGAGCTTGTTAGATATTTGGATGCTGATTTTGTGGGTAGTAGATTAGATAGAAAAAGTACTAGTGTCATGCCAATTTTTAGGTGCAATGTTAACTTCTTAGTTTTCTAAGAAACAAAATTCAATTGCACTATCTACCGCCGAAGCGGAATATGTTGCTGCCAGAAGTTGTTGTGCACAAGTGCTGTGGATGAAACAACAACTAGAAGACTATGGCATGAACTTTAAAGATATTCCAATTCATTGTGATAACACTAGTGCCATCAACTTGACCAAAAACTCTATTCAGCATTCAAGAACCAAACACATAGAAATTAGGCATCATTTCATAAGAGACCATGCTCAAAAGGGTGATATTAGACTAGAATTCATTCATTCGGAAGATCAAATAGCTGATATCCTTACAAAAACCTTAAGAGAATATAGCTTTTATAAGATTAGACTATTGGTAGGCTTGAAAGACTATGATAAACTATATGTTTGATTGCATTCACATTCATCATATACATAAATTGACATCTAGTGAATGAGTATTAACTCTCATTTAATATTTCTCTCACTAAAAATGGCATAAATAAACAATTACGTGCTGAAATCTAAAGTTTAAGCTCAAATTTTAAGTTTTCTAAAGGACACAGTCGATTAGTGTGTTCACCCCAGTCGACTGGTATCCCACTACCCATTTTACCAGTCGACTAGTATAAATCATACAGTCGACTGGTACTACAGGACATTGTTTGGAACCAAAATTTAAAATTTTGGTGACCTACCCAATCGACTGGTAAGAATCACCCAGTCGACTAGTATGTCAAAAATTCTCAAAATGATAAAAGACCTAGTCGACTACTGCCCTAACCGAGTTGACTGGTATCGCAATTCTATAAATAGTCTCTTCAGATTTTTTAGTTTTTCAGACCATTTTTAAAACCCTAAGCTTTCTCTCTCTAAAAAAGTCATGATTTTAGTCCAAAATATCTCATAACAACTTCATAAAACCTTCAAACATTCCTCAAATCACCCATTTTTCAACTTCTCACGGTTGAAAATTCCTCATTCTTTATAATCTCTCTCTAAAAAGACCCTTTTTCACAATGTCAAAGAGAATTCGAATCAAAACCATAATTAGAGGACCTCAAGCGCCTACAAGGCCTCTGTCTACAAAGACCTCGGGATCCAACACCAAAGGGAAGGTTTTAGCTGATTCCTCATGCAAGAAGGTGAGGTCAAAACTCGATAACTTGCTCTTTTGGAGCCCAACCGCCAAGAGCAGGTATAACTCCATAAACCATAACAAAAATATCATGACGGGTAGATTCATTGACTTCGATTCTATTTGTCATGCAAATTTTGATATTTTACTTGCCTTTGAAGTCATTCACTTGACACCACTTGTCAAGATACACCAAAAATACTACCCCCACCTCATTCACCAGCTCTATGCCAACGTGGTGAATCCTAGTCCACTGGCTCTTCATTTGAGAACCAGTGTGATGGGCATAGAATTTGAGGTAAACACTGACCTCCTTGTCCAAATCCTAAGGATCCCTGTGGGAGGGATCCAATGGAGTCTGGACAGATGACCGGACAACTTAGACTGCGAAGGAGCATGCCAGATTGTTAGGGGCGACCCTAACTACATCTTCAGTCCCACTACATTTCACCAATGTAGTGAAATGCCTTTCGATTCAAAGTTTTTCAACCTCATCGTGAGTTAGACCATCCACCCACAACTCAAAAATCGGGGCTACCTCTCGAAGATAGATGTGATATTGATTTGGTGTCTCAAAACAGGACACTATTTCAACATCTACCCCCTACTGCTTGCCAACATGATAAACGACAAAGCGAACGACTCTGAGTGCCTTCCCTACAGGATGCTTATCACCTTGATCATATAATATTTTTGATTCCCTTTACCCGCATTTGAGGCTCAGGACATCCGCCCGAAGGACATCATCAACATCTCTTCTTTGAAGAAGATGGGGTGCACAATTCGAGAGGGTATGATCTATTCCAAGGCAGGGAGGAACATACGGATTTGTGCTAAGGATGATAGTAGCAAGGAGGACGGCGAGGTTCGTGCTGGTGCAACTTCTCCTACTGCGATGGACACTGATGAGCGAGCACATAGTCCACCGCATGGTGGCTATAGTGCTGGTCAGGCTGGATATGATGACATACTTTAGGCTATGATGAGCCTCCAACTGTCCATGCAATCCAGATTCTAGAGCTTGATCTTATCTATCTTTAACATGCATCGCGACCTCCGCACACTTCGAGACAATTTCGAGTTACAACGGGAGTACACAAAGGGCTTTTTGGCTGAGCTTCGGGATCTTCTTCGAGATGGCTCTGATTCCCCCGCTCGCTGAGCTATTTTTGTTTTATCTTACTATTATCTATATTTATTAGCTCCATAGATACTATGCACTAACATTTTTTTTCATACACTCATTTGCTTGTACTCATTGATACGGCTTCTGTAAAGCTTATGATGTATGGATGATTATATATAGATGCTTACTTTTCAGTTATTTAGCTTTTTCCTCTTATATATGCTTTACTTATAAGCTAAATGATTGTTTAGTTTAAGCACTTGATGTTACCCTATATGCTGTAACTGCTTATACAAGTGTAGGCAACTTCTGATTCTTTCTGGGAAGTTTTCCAATTCTGAATCATACCTAGTTTTGACACACAAGTTTTTTTTTTTTACCTTATCTTCATGGATGTGGTGTTTTTTTGCTTGTTTTTCAATTTTACACCCCATTTTCTACTGTTGTCAAAACGGGGGAGAAAAAAGAGAAAAAACAATAAACTGTATGTAAACTTAGAATATAGCATATATTTAGGGGGAGCATTGCTCCAAATATATTGATAAATGTAATATTGTCTTGCACTGATTCGTTAGGTTGATATAACTATATATGAACTGTGTTTGAATGCTTAATAGGTTGGTTTTATCCGAAAAACAGAGGAAACTCTGCCCATTTTTTCCTAAAAACCCAACACTTCATTTTTAAAACAGTTTTTCTCTCATTAGTTTTGTCATCATCAAAAAGGGAGAGATTGTTGACCCATATTTGATTTTAATAATGACAAAACACTACACTAATTGCACTAACAGTTTTATCTAAGTGTTTAAGCGGCAAAAACATTCAGCATAGAAACAAAGATGTAAGAACTCAACTCGATTTAGACACCAAAACAAGACAGAAGATCTAGAATAGGCATTAAGGTAATTGAAACAATTGTAAATATCTTATATTCAATTATATAGCTTGATTTGTGGCTCAATTTACATAAGACTTTGACAAAACCAAAATATAAAAATTTTCTAAGTCAAAAACAGTTTTAAAACATGAAAAATTGGGTTGAAGGATAACCCAGTCAACTGGCTCCATATACCAGTTAACTGGGATATGGGACGGAAGGTTCCCAGTCGACTGGTGTTGAGGATACACTCGACTGGTACCTGGGACAAAAAGTTCCTAATCGACTGGTACTCCCCTATAGCCTAAAAAGTGAAGTTTCTCAGTTGACCCAGTCGACTAGTAATTCAAAAAATATGACTGTTTGAGATGTAGGACTTGAGTATTTAATGCCCCAAACCTACCAAGTGAATGTCAAATGGCCATATTAATTCAAGGCTATATAAACCCACTTCAATGAGCGTTTAAAAGAATGAGAGAACACATTCAATTCACAAGAAAGCTCATTAATTCTCAAAAGCTTTGAATTACTTATTGTTGAGTCATTCTTCAAGGTTGTTCTTAAAATAGAGATATTATTCATCTGTAAAAGCACTTATTGCTATCTCTCTACCATTTACTTTACAAAAAAATCTTATTTATTGTAAAGGAGATAGAGTTGTAATAACTCTTAGAGTGTTTAGGATTAAACATTTCTTTGTAACTTCCGTGAGGAAGTAATTGGTTGTAAGGTTTGTACAACATCCATGAAGTTGCATGACTAAATTTTAGTGGATTGTTTCAAGGAGGTTCCTTGAAGAGAGTGGACATAGGGTTAGAAGGATTCTGATATTGCGGAACCACTATAACCGGAGTTTGCACTTTATCTTCCTTTGAACTCCTTTACTTTCAAGTATATTATTTGATTGTGTGCATAGTGTATTTAACTGTTTAAAAACTTACACGTTTAATTAGCAAAAGTTTTTAAAACCCAATTCATCCCCCTTTTGGGTTTGAACCTTGGTTTACACTTACTTTTTCTTTTTTTTTTTTCTTTTTTCTCATTAAGGACAATGTGTTACTTAAGTTTGGGGGAAGAGAGTTTATGTTTAAAAAAAATTAAATTTTAAAATAATAAAAAATAATTTCTTTATTTTGGTTTGATGAATAAAAAGGCCTATGATAAGAATATGGTTCAAATTGATTATATTTTTTAGCGAAAATTCTTATTGCTTGAGTCTATTTGTTAATCCTTGACTTGATTTTGCTTCATTTAAGATTTTCTATATTCAGCCCATGTTATCATTATCATTAATTGTTTTGCATACCTAGAGAAATTTTATGTGAATATTGTAAATTTTTATGGTCTCAACAAACTCTAGAACTTGTTTGATGACACTCGAGGCGAAATCATAGAAAAAATATTACTTGGGAAATGATTTAGGCATTCTTTGAATCGATTGAGCCTTTCAAGCTTACCTATTTATTATCTTTATCCCTAGTCAACCCTTTGAGCTTTGTTGAATTATAATTTGGCCTTATATATATATATATATATATATATATATATATATATATATATATATATATATTTTATAAAACATCATATTCCTTACCCTATTTGAGCTTAAACACTGATTTCCTTACCTTTCAAGAGAACTAAGTTTGCACAAAGTCAGAAGAGCATGGAAGGTGTGAGTGGTAGAAAGTTTACAATTAAATTTTCTCACAGCTGATGTTATCAAAGTCATAAGATTAGGGATGTGAAAAGTCAACAAGGTGTTGGTTAGTGTTAAAAAAAATCAATAAAATAAACATAAGGTAGATCTTTGAAAGAATGATAAGGATAGGTGTTTTGAAAGGATAGGTGTTTTGAGAGATTCAAAGGATTGAAAAGAAGTATATGCGCTAGAAGTGAGTATGCTCTACTTGTTTTGTTTGTGTTCAAAATTAGTTCTCTTGATTTTTTTGAATCCTATCTTTTCTTTGTAGCCCTTACCTTAGCCTTACATTAGAAGCCTAATAAAGACCTATTGATCCTCGATAATATTTTTGTTCTACATTAGTGGAGAGTGATTTGAAAAGCAAACCAATGGAGTTTGAATTATCAATTTTATAACTAGAGATCCATTATATATTTACTTGTTTGCATAAAATCATCTGGCAAGCTAATAATAAAGTGAGAATGATAGGTATGCATGAATGAGAGGATTGATAATGAGGTGGAATTGAGTTTTGAATTAAATTTTGGACTTGTGTGATATTGAATGATTCATTCAGATTATAAAATTTAGGCAATCTTTGAGGCAACAAATTTTATGAATTAAACCAATTCTTGTTTTTAGTTGTTTTTCTCTTTTTCTTTGCTTGAGGGCTAGAAAATTTTAAGTTTGAGAGAATTTGATAAGTGTAATTTTTACATGATTTTTATTACTCCTTTACTTATTAAAGTTGTTAATTTTACTTTATTTATTTTATTTTATTTTATTTTAACTGCTTGTGCCGCATTTTTTTTTCTTATTTTGTGTTATATTTCCTTTTAGTTACTTTCCTATTTCATTTTTTCCTAGTAGTAGAAGTACTTCCCATTTCAGTATCTTTCCTTTTCCTAGAATGAGTAGTATTATTTTACCTTCCTTTTCTTTTCTAGGAGTTTGCCTATATATATGGCTGGGTACTCTCTTATTGGAGAGACTTCAGATTTTTCATAGACAAGAGAAAAAAGAGAGAAGAGAAGGAGAGCAGTTGCCAAGTCTCAATGAAAAGAGACCTTCAACAATCTTAAATGCTTCATCAACTTATTTCAAGGAAAGAGGTTTTATTCTTTTCTCTTTAGTTTTCTTTTGATGCATTCCAATAAGAACACGGTTGATTTCAGATTTGTTTTGAACTAATTTTATTTTTCTAGGGCTTTGATGTAGTCTATCTTTGAACACACAATTTAAATTATAAGTTATTTTATTTCAAAGTTTTTTATGTTGAGTGTTTATCATTGATCTTATTGCTTACAATTTTCTAGCCAATTATTGTTTGATTTATTGAATCATAATGAAATCAATAGATAATTTGTGATTAGAAGCTTTTAGGATTAGAGCGAAAGATAGAGATACTTTACCGCAATTAGTGTGACTTTAGATTAAGAAAAATCCAAAGAACATAATGAATATTCAAATAATTTAATTTACATAGAGATATGATGAATTATTAGATGAAGATATTTCTAATGTTATTCGAGAGAAAACATTGAATAATTAAGGGATTTATTTATCATCAACTTGAAAAATTAGAATTTTATAACAAGGAATAATAAATTGTGTGGGATTAGCTAGGTGAAATCAAAAGCTTTAGATTATTTTTATTATCTCTACAACCTTAAGTTTTATTCTCTTTTCTTTTAATTTATCTTTGTTAAGCACTTTAGTTTAATTTAGGTGGTAAAGTCTTTAACATTTTGGTTTTATTTCCAAATAGTAAATAATTTGGTAAATTTCAATACTTAATAGCATAATTAGTCCTTATAGGTTCGACACTTTTTTCTATAGGTGAGCATGGAACCTGATTGATCCACGAATCCGACCCAAACCGATATAATGGGTTGGGTTGGATTGTGTCTTTTTAGAGATTGGGCTGGGTAGGTTTGAAAATATTTTGAACCCGGTAGGTTGGGTTAGGTTATGTGTTCAAAATTTTCAACCCAACTCAAACCGGTAACCCGGTCAAATATATAATTATATATTTTATATTTATTGAATATAAAATAGTGTATAAATAATTATAGTATAATTATAAAATGTATATTCTAATTACTACTAGTGTGTAAAATTATATGCAGCAGATACTCCAATGTCCAAACAAGTCTTATACTTTCCAATTACCTAGATTTTAGTTTCAAATATTTACATTGGAAACAAATACTGATTTTGAGTTATGAAATAGTTTTCATAATTATTCTTAAGCATAACTTTAATCAGAATAAATTGAAGCACAATTAACTTATGCTAACAAAATTTTGATTCTTGTACCGTTGTAACTATTAAATAAATATAGAAATTAACACTCTAACCTGATTCCAATCGAGATCAATGTATGTAGATAAACTTATATTCCAAAAAAAATGTACCATAATGTTGATGAAATTTTTTTTGAAGGTATGATAAAGCTTAGTAATACCAACTTGCTGAAAGCCTTTCATGTAAACATTATTGAACCATTCAATTTGTCTCTCTATGACATTTTAAGAGCCCCCATGTCGTTTCCAAGTGCATTAAAGCATAGTCCAATAATTAGACTGATTAGTGAGAAAACACTAGCACGGCCAACAGATACTGAGTTACTAAAATATATTATTAGCAACTGTGTAGAAATCTAGATTTCCTTTGTAATTGAATAGTCTTTTAAAGTAAGTTAAATTCATGTAAACTAAAACAGTTCCTAGCGCGACATTTAGATGAAGATTGTGTTTTTCAATATAACGATGAATCCATATTCTAACATCAAGGGGTCCAAGTTGTAAGCATAAAGATAAGCAATTGACTATGGTCACCTCATCAGGCTTTATATTACTCGCTTGCATTTCATGAAACAATGCCAAAGCATCCTTACCAAGTTTGGCTTCAATGTAGCCTCCAATTATGGCATTCCATAGCACAACATCCTTCTCTTGAATGTCATCAAAAAGCTTCTTAGCAGTATCCAAAAAATCAATTTTAACATAGCCTACAACCATTGTAGCTTATGAGACAATTATTCTCTTTTCTATGTTATCAAATATTCTTTGTGCTCTCAGGCACATATATTTAACTTGTAATATGAATGAATTTAGTTCTGGATTTAATATAATATTTTTTTTGTTATGTAATATGTATGGTTTAATTATTTAGTAAAAAAATATGTCAACCAAGTGACCCAAACCGATTAGAATGGGTTGGGTTGAGTTGAGGTTGGATGGGTTCATGGGTTGGGTTGGGTTGAGATTTTTTTAACCCAGTATGAATGAGTTGGGTTGAAATTTTAGGATAACCCGATCTAAACCGACCCATGCTCAACGCTACTTTTTTCTTTAAAACTTTACTACTTATTACGATTTTGTTCATTTGCAAATATTTTCACACTAGTTATCAATCCACGATGCGATTAGCCGTAAAGGATGCCTGCATTTGCAAATATTACTACTTCTCATTCTAGAACCTATGGCAGATTGACGAAGAAAAAGAAAAAATCTGGAAATTGTGAAGAAGGACAGTGAGGAAGAGGGAAGAAGAAGAGGGAGGAAAAGGAAAGAGGAAAAGGAAGGAGGAAAAGGAATGAGAGGAAAGAGGCAGAGGAAGGATGCAGATGAAAGATGAAGACAAATGATGCATAGGAATAACGAAGATGAAGGAGGAAGATGGCGACACCCTGAACTATATTCTGGTTTGGGGTTTTTAAAGGAGGAGAATAGAAGGTACTAAGGGGCAGTTTTGGTAACTCACATATGCCCCATTAGTTTCCTTCACGATGTGATGGTTCAAGAACCCAATTGTTTTGTGTTATATATATTAAGGATCCGATTGTTTAAATTGAAACATTATAGATCTAATTGTTATTTGATCCAAACGTTAGGGACAAATATTAATATTTATCCTTAACTAATTATGCAAATCGTCGAAGTAGGGTATGAACGTCATTTGTGAAAAAAGTGAGGGGCAAATGTGGTAGGAAACACGTTAAGAGACTTTGACTAAGCCGTCCTCGTGTTGGTTGGCGGTTTCTTCTCCTTCCCATATATATATATATATATATATATATATATATATATATATATATATATACGCTTTTAACTCAAAGCTTTCCTTCGTTTTTCTTTTTCTTCTCATCTCTGTTTCTCTTCAACATTTGTTTTGGAGAACGAAAATATATAATTCTATTGAGATTCAGATCTAAACCTCTCTTCACTGCAATTAGACACAAGAATTCTTCAAAATGGCGACTGTCTCACCTTTAGCGAAATACAAGCTGGTCTTCTTGGGCGATCAATCTGTTGGCAAAACCAGTATTATCACTCGCTTTATGTACGATAAATTCGACACCACTTACCAGGTCAAATTTTTTGTTGAATTTATTTCTCTCATTTTTGTTAAATTTTAACCTCATTTCATAATATTTTTGACGTTTTGATATGTAGATTTGCCTGATAGTGGGCGTTTGTTATATGGTTTTTTCGTTGTAATTGGGAAATTGATTTTGATTTACTATTCTAAATAATTAATGACTTCAGTTAATTCACAGCGTGATAAGAATTTTAGGATCATGAATTATAGTTTATCTGTGGTGGATCTTGATCTCTGGATTTTCTTTTCTTTCTTCTTCTTCTTTTTTTTTTCCTAATTAGCATCGGCTTAATTCTCCATTATGATCTATGCTAGTAATTTATTTGATAAGTAGTATAGAATTTGAAGAGGTGATTTCCACACAGGTGAAATGGTGATCAGAGAGAGGGAATCTGATATTATTCTCTAAATCATCAATTACCTGCCATCACTCAGCAAACTGACTCTGCTAGTGACTATTTATTTGTTGCTTTGTATAATAGAGGCGATTTAACTAGCCAATTAGGTTATTTGTTTCTTTAGTCAAGCTTTCATTGCTTATTATTTTTTTCTTATTATGTTTGCTATTTAAAATTTGCAGGCTACTATCGGAATTGATTTTTTGTCAAAAACAATGTACCTTGAAGATCGTACAGTTCGTTTGCAGCTTTGGTAGGTGTCCTTAATCCTATTTGTTCTTCTTTTTTACAAAAAAAAAAAATCATTTAATTTAGCTCTTAATCAGGCACTATAATAGACATATCTGTATGATTGTATCCTAAGACTCTGCTTGTGCTTTCCTTAGGAGTATATTGTATCCTTCTCCATGTTTTTCTGATTTTGATTTTCAGCAGTAAACAAGAAGTGAACCTACTGGCTTTATTATTCCCGTTCAGTAAAACATGAAAGCATGCATGAGCCTGGTTTTATGATAGTGAAGATGTAAAATGCAGAGGAAATGATATGAATAATAGTATTGACACGCTCTGGTAGTAAAAGGCTGGTGGTAGCCTTATAAGTTTTGTAGTAGTAATAAAAAATTTTGCGGTAAGGTGGTGCAATGGTGGTGTTAGTGGTTGATGGTAGTTGTACAATAGAAAAATTAGTCTTTTTACTTTTTTGATTTTTCATTTTCTCTCCCTATTTTTGGGAAGCAAATAATGCTATACTTATAGAATCAACTTTGTCCAATATAAACATTTGCTTCTTGCCATAATTATAATACTAAGAATTTTCTAAGCTTCGCAAAGTTTCTGATGAAAAGACAGTCTGTTAGTTCATCATTATAAGACTTGCTTGATGGTTTATCAAATTATTTTCATGATGTATATATTCTTTTAGTATGTTCTCGTCATTGCAGCTATTAAAATTTTATGTTCTAACTTCACAGGGATACTGCTGGGCAAGAGAGATTTAGGAGTCTTATTCCAAGTTACATCAGAGATTCTTCTGTTGCAGTAATCGTTTATGATGTAGCTAGTGAGTATTTTTTTTTTCAACTAAGCAGAAGATGGGTCATTCTTCAGGAGTATATCTAAATGTTCCCTGCAATTTCCTTTTTCTGAATTTGAATTCACTATGCAACAGAAGGAATTAAGGAATATATAAGGAGTTTCAAATATTACTTGGTGTAACATTGGTAAATAATTGTGTCCTTTGCTATCACACTGAATGAGCATTATTTTGTGTGTGTGTGTGTGTTGTGTTGTCTTGTGTGTCATGGCCTTGTCAGAGTTCTTGTCTTATTACTGCATGAGACATTTCATGTAGTGCTTATATTAACAGTTTATGCTCCAGATATCCTATGTATATAAGCCTGTAGTATTAAAATTCCTCATTTGAATGTTATGATGCAGATAGGCAATCATTTTTGAACACTTCTAAGTGGATTGAGGAGGTCCGTACAGAAAGAGGCAGTGATGTCATTATTGTCCTTGTTGGGAACAAAACCGATCTTGTTGACAAAAGGTGAGAAATAAATTGATGAACAATATTTCTGGATTGATATCCAAATTAGTTAGATTTGACCCTTGTGTTCTATTTAAACTGCAAAACCTCATTGATAAGCAGTACTGATTCAGCTCTCTATGCATGAGAAAAATCATAGAAGATAATTTTGGGGCGGGGAGGGGTTGAACAAAGTCATTGGATATGCACACGCCGTAAAACAGAAATTACATTTTTCTATTGATTTCTTAAACCTTCTTATCCTGTGCGTTGTTAGCATTAGCTTGTAATTGGCAATATAGAATGTCATTTAGGTATAGGAGAAGAAAGTGAAATTAATTCTTTCCTATGTTTTGTGAGTATAAGAAAATAATAAATGAAGTGTTGAGTTTTTCTCTCAATGATAGAGGAACAAATACGAGATGAAATGTTAGATGTCCTGTAATATTGTGAGGATCCATAGGACAACCACAGTTTGCCACCCCTTCACTTAAAGGGGACTTTCTTTTTCATCCTCATTGTAATTTGTAGGGAGAATTTGAGTTGATTACATAATTTATATTGCTCAACACTTTGTTTACTATAGTTGAAATTTGTATTATTATGATTTTATTATTGTTTGATTATGTTGTTTTGGTAATTAAACAGGCAGGTTTCGATAGAGGAAGGAGATAACAAGGCTCGCGAGTTTGGAGTGATGTTTATAGAGACCAGTGCAAAAGCAGGATTCAATATCAAGGTGAAAAGATCTAAGTGATATATATCAACTTCTTGTATTTTCTTTATGACAAGTTGATGCATTTGGACACAGATGAGATTGCTCTCTCGTAGTGCCGTCTTCATTTTATTTTATTTTACTCTTTTTTTCATGAATGTTAAATTGCAGCCTTTATTCCGCAAGATTGCTGCTGCCTTGCCAGGCATGGAGACCCTTTCTTCTACAAAACAGGAAGACATGGTTGATGTGAACCTGAAGCCAACCGTCAATTCATCCCAAACAGAGCAACAAGGAGGGGGTTGTGCATGTTAAAGAAATGTACTTACCAAGATGATAGAGAGAATGAAGCACTCTGAACCACATGATCAATGATGAATCCAAGAAAAGCTACTCCCTGTAGCAAGAAATCAGTGGCAGATCAAACGCTAATATTTTTTAGGTAAAACAATACATTTCATACATTCAGCTATAAAATCAATACATTTGTAAGTTTATAACTTTATTATTGTTTTATCATAAAACATTTCAAAAAAAATTTGTAAATCATAAACCGTTTTTACTGCTAAACAGCAATCATCATCGAACCCCCTAATTTTATAGTTGTTTTTCTGAATTATTATGCCAGTGTTAATCATTTCTAAAGCATCATAATACTAAAAGGAAAACTGGAGGTGGCAAGTGGGTCGGGTCGGGTCAATCGGATTCGGATCGGTTCATATTCAGGTCCTATTGAGTCGCGTGTTGTTTGGGTCTCTGGTCACTTCGAGTCGGGTCGGGTCAGGTGGAGTTCGGGTCATTTCAATCTCGGGTCGAGTTTAGGTCATTTCGAGTTCAGATCTCGGGTCATATCGAGTCGGGTCAACAAAATAGATATTTAAGCTTAATTTAAAAAAAAATTATTTGCATATAATAGGACTAAATGAGCTACATTACCAAATCTGTAAAAGTTAATTAATAATATATCAATGCTTAAATTTTAAATAATATATTTAATTTTTGAATGCAATATGCAATGTTATGACTTTTAGTCTCAAAGTTTAGTTTTAAATGATCTCAGACTCCACAAAGTTATTTTCATTAGTAATGTCTTATACCAGATTTTTTAGATTAAATTTCTTATATTCACTTCATTTCATTATATTTTTTTCAAGAAAACTAAAAATAAAATTTTATTACAACTTTAAGAACAATGCAAAAATTATTAATTTTCTCGATTTTTCATTTGAAGTTGATGAGATTACTCATATTAATAGAACGTTGAATCATGCACATCGACTCATGTAAATTAATAATTAATTAATCATTATATAATTTATTTTATTTGACAACTAGTAAATTAATTATTATTCCAGTTTTAGAAAGCAAATTGTTTTTTTATAAAAAAAAATATATTTTTAAGTCATTTCGAGTCAGGTCGTTTCGAGTTTCTGGGTCATTTCGGATTTTAGGTCATACGGGTTCGAGTTGGATCGGGTCGGGTTCGAGTTACTTTGAATCCGAGTCATTTCGGGTTTCGAGTCAATCGGGTTAAAGTCGAGTCGAGTTCGAATCATATTATTTTGAAGCATTTTTGGGTCGGATCGGGATAAGATCGGGTCAGGTTAGATTTTGCTAGCTCTAAGGAAAACTACATAATTTTGTGATATTATCCAACATAACATCGTTACTTTCGATTTGAGGATTACCAAATCCAATTGGAATGTGATCAAACACCCTAGTGCTCTGTCTCTTGATACAAAAACATTATGCATGTTAATGAATGAGCTGTTTAGAATGATATGGATTGTTAAATTTGTGTTTTGACATGCGGGATATATGGTTATAATTATAAAGGCAGCACCAGGGCAAATATAGTTGCCAATAGCTTGGGGTTGCGTTTAATAAAAAGTCAGTTTTCTCTGCATTTCCCGCGCAAATGATTTCAATAACGCATAGTATCGATTCAAAAAATAAATAAATAAATAACGCATAGTGTCATAACCTAGTAGGGTATTGAATGGATCAGATATCAGATTGCCTGGTTCATTAATGCAACCATTGAGTCAATGATCGAACCCTAGACTCATGAAATACAATTACATATTTTTAATAATATTGCAATAATACTAATTAAATTATGTCAAATACTCATACTGATAAAGATAACTTCATTTTTGCCTAAAATGGTAAAAATCGATTGGATTTATTGATGATTCACTCCGGTCCTTTTGGGGAACCAATCAGTCTGGCTTTTGGTTCTCTGATCAGACCGGCCAGTCCGATCCAGTTCTGATGATGCTACTATAATGTAGCGCACCAAGATAGAGCTAACGAGAATTTTACAAAAAGAATGGAAGAGAAAAAGTAATTCATTTCACCCAAACTTAAGCAAAGCCAAATAAGGGAAATAACCATTTAATTGTTAACTAGAATCGTGAATGTAAGCACTACTTATGCACAGGGACACCGGAAAATATTAACATAACAAAATTAAACAGAATGCAAGAAATTTCAACAGCAGTTCTAGGGACACAACTTCAGAGCAAATCCAAGCATGAACCAGAAAGCTGAAAAGGCAAAACTATTAGACATTATTGAACTCATCACCAGTTTGCCTCACCCTCAGTGTCAGATAAATCAATATCAATGTTCCGAAACTTGATCTGGAAACAAAAAGATAGGTAAGTTAGTGACTAGAAGAAAGAGAAAGTGAAAACATCTACTTCTATTTTATAATAGTTCAAAACTAAACAATCAATGTTATTGCTAAGAAAAGTGACAAATGCAGTAAAAGGTGCACTATCCACTAGGGAATCTTGCTTGTATTAGCACACCTTGCTGTTTATGCGTTGGTGGTGAGGACGGTGGTTTAATAAAAGAGGCTTCATACAAGGAAGTGAGAAGTTCCATGCATAAAAATTGACGAGGGTATAGACAGATGCTTTTGCCAGTCTTATAATATCTATTATACCGTCAAAGAGAGCCATATTCACAACAATAAGACTAAGCAGGATCTGCAAAGTCAAACACTGAAGTTTTTCATCATGGCATTTGTGATCAAATATTAATAAGCAGTATCATATGTTCAAATTTCCAAAGAACTTCAATGAACACGGATCTTATCATGACCACATGAAAATACTCTTGGTACAATCCCATCTATCTAGGGTTGGCCAGATGAAGCCTCTATTTTATTTGTATCACTAATTTATTTTTAAGGTATTTTTCTCTGTGTTATGCTTTTAAGGTCTTTGTCTAGCATAAAAGATAGTAGACTGTAACCCTCTTTGAGTTCTTAAAATACATACCCAATGCATACATGTGTTTCATGATAACTAATCTGGAATATGCATGGTTGGTTGGGTCAGTGCTGACCTTTGATTTAAGCCTATCACTAATTTTGGATAATTATGTGTTTGGTTAAATTTAAGAGATTCAGTTAAGAGGATAAAAACACTTTCAAGTGAAGCAGCTTCGAGGTACTTTCACAAGAAGAGGATAAAAACACTTTCATGTAAAACTACAACATACGGGACCTAACAGCTAATGAGTAGAAGCTGCAGTTTGTATATAATCTACTATGACATGACAGTAACCATTATAAAGCTAAATGAAGGACCCACAATGATATCTTTGTTCAGTTTTCTTGTAAATTGAGAGCTTACAAGATGGAGAATAGGAAGACTATTTTCCTTGAATCAAATGAGGCAGCACGCTTGTATCTTCTCCATCTGTTAATTGGTGCATCATGAACCCGCTCAGTAAATGATTTATCTGTTAAGAAGAAACTCTCATTTAATTAGGTAGTTACTAGAACACTATATTAAGCATAGGGTGAGTATGAGTGCATAATAAATTGTGGGAAAAGAAGTAAGCTGAATGCATCTCTTATATACAGCCAATTGGTAGGTACTTCATTAGAAGAATAACAATGTGCAATATGCATCTCTTTTAGGATGAGCTATGGTAGGCAAGATACCAACTCGAATCGATTTGGAATTATCTCAAAGTAGGAGGGGTTGGTCTAATTTGCAAGCTCTAACACCAAATCCTCAGTAAGATTATTCAGAGATCAAATATTTTTGTTATTTCCCTGCACCCATGTACCTTTCAGCCTTCCTTTTGGAAAAAGCAGCTATGAGAGGAAATTATAGCAACCTATCCTATAAAAGGTGTTTCTATATCAGGACTAAACATAATACTGATTTCCATCTTTAAATGATCTGAGGTTCAAGATTAGATAAAGTTTGGACTTCAAAACAATTTAATGTACCTTAGGCCTGTTGCTTATTTTGTTGTATGTGTATGTGTCTGATCGTGTGTGCATTACCACAGTGACAGTGTAACTGAGAATTTACATGTAATTCCTCAAGACTGATCTTCTACATGAGGGATCATACTGGGACCACTACCAGGAAAAAAGCCTCAGATGCCTCTGGACTATAAGCGTACACATCGACAAATTGGTATAAGAAGCTCTCGTTTATTGCCAATGGTAATGAACTCTTTTTATTTTAAATTTTTTTAATGCACATGTTTAGATCTCGAGCCAGGAGATCATCCAATTCTTTTGAGGGATTTCCTGGTTAGGAAGAAAATAAAAATAAAGTACCCAGACATTTATTATAGACACTCAAAAGGATGATGCAATTGCCATTGGTCATGTATAACAGATGAGGGGTGATGCACAATAGGAAAGAAAATATCTACTATTTTGGGATCTTGTAATTACAATATTCTTGGAGATCAAGTAGTAGTATTTCCAAACATTCCCTCACATCCAGGGATGGGTCTATGGGGGTATGGGGGGCACTTACCCACCAAAGGTTTAAAAAAAAATTAAAGAAAGATAAAATTTTAATTTATGATCTGTATGTCCATAAATTACCCCCCAAAAAAGTCAAAATCCTCCAAAGTGCTAATATAATTATTAGTACTAAACGGTAACCTACCCAACTCTACAGTCCCCATTACCCAATTCCTAAGTCCCTGCACCCAATTAGCAAAAGTCAAGTCTCAATTATTCCACTCTCCAGCTGCCAAAAGCACACACTCCTAAAATTTCACCTTTTTGCTCTTTTTTCCTTTGTAAAGGTAAAAAAATATCCTATAATATTGAGAGAAAAATTGCTGCAACTTTTGATATAGATTCAATAATAGATGAATTTTATGAGATGTAAAACATCGTGCACGATTTCGACAGATACTAGTTGACGTTATATGGTTCTTTTAAGCTAATATATTTGATTTATTGTTTTATATATATATTAAATATTGTTTGATGAATTTTTAGACCCATGTTAAAAAAAATTTACCAAACACATTCGCCCCCTAAAGGTAATGGTCCTGGATCCGTACCTGCTCACATCAGTTGCAGGCGTATACCAACGGGCTTTCGAGTATGAAGCATACTTTAAGAAACCGTTTGTACGTCATGCAACTTCTCAAACAGGTCAATCCAGTCTGCATATACATCTAGGGAGGGACTTCCTATGAGTAAAGACCCTAATGTTGTCACCACTCGTCCAGGTGATTCTTCCAATGAGTCGCGTGCAAGCAATTCCTCCATCCAATGTCACCGTTGTCACATGCATGGTCATATTGCCTCTCGCTGTCCTGAGCATGCCTTGACCTTAGCCCCCACGCCCTATGACCTTCCCGAGGATGAAACCATGGTGGTAGATCCCATAGATTATTTAGGAGATGAAGAGGACGTTGGAGAGGACCTAACTGCACCTCACGTTAATGTGGTGAGATGTATCTTATCCATTGCTGTGGATGGTGATGCATGGAAGCGAACCAATGTTCTTGCAAATTGATCATTGATGGTGGTAGCACCATGAATTTGGTTTCTACGTCTGCTATTGACCACTTGAACCTTAAGGTAGAACCACGCCCACAACCTTTCAAGGTCGCTTGGGTTGATAACACCACTTTACCTGTTACCGAGAGGTGTTTTGTCCCCATCCAATTTGGACACTATAAAGAGGAAATCTATTATGATGTGCTGCCCATGGATGTTTCCCACATCCTTTTAGGACGCACCTAGTTGTACGACCTAGGTATGACCAATCACGGTTACGAGAACACCTATGTCTTTCATTATAAGAGTAAGAAAGTCCTTCTCACTCCTACAAAATTTGTTCCTACTCCTACCAAACCATTAGAGAAAGACATAGGATCCAATCTAAGACTCCTCCCCCAAATGCTATTGAAAAGAGCCTTCACCTTTTAGATCGTAAGGCCTTTGAGAGAGAGGGACAAAAAAGTAATTTCTAGTTAGCAGTAGTAGCTAGAGAGGTTCCCTCAGAATGAGCTGAGTTGTAAAGTGACACCTCCCGAGGTAGAAAAGCTCCTAGAGAATATTCTAATGTTGTGCCTGATGAGTTACCTAGTGACTTGCCACCCACGTAGGATATACAACATGCCATTGAATTAGTTCCCGGATCTCAGTTACCTAACCTTCCCCATTACAGGTTGAATCCTAAGGAGTGTGCTAAGTTGACTAAATAGGTGGAAAAACTATTCGGCAAAGGATTTGATAGGCATAGCCTTAGTCTTTGCGTCGTGCCTGCCCTTTTGACACCAAAGAAAGACAGATCATGGAGAATGTGCATAGATAACAGAGCCATTAACAAGATTACTGTCAGATATAGGTTTCCCAACCCTAGGCTTAAAGACATGTTGGATATATTGGCTGGCTCTAGCTGGTTCTCTTAGATCGATTTGAGCAGTCGATATCACTAGATCCGCATTAGGCCTAACAATGAATGGAAAACTGCCTTCAAAACACAAGATGGGTTATTTGAATGGTTAGTCATGCCCTTTGAACTATCCAATGCATCTAACACTTTCATGCGAGTTATGACTCGTCCTTTCATAGGCAAAATCTTGGTATTTCAACAACATTTTGGTGTATAGTAAGTCTAGTGAAGAGCATCTAAATCATCTTCGTCAAGTTTTCACTGTCTTTAAGGAGGCTAAGTTGTATGATAACCTCAAAAAGTGTACTTTTTTACAACTGTAGGTGCTCTTTTTGGGCTTTATTGTCTCTATGCATGAGATCGTAGCCGACCCTGAAAAGGTTAGTCATTAGGGAATGACCCACACCTAAAACCATTTTGGAGGTGCGTAGTTTTCATAGGTTACCCACTTTATATAGGAGATTTATTCTAGGGTTTAGCACCATTATGGCTCCCATCACCGATACTTTGAAGAAATGGGAGTTTCAGTGGATTTCTACAGCCACTAGGGCCTTTGAGGAAATCAAACAAAAAATGACTGAGGCATCCTGATTTTGGAAAAGTGTTTGAGGTTGCATGTGATGCTTCTGAAGTTGGGATTGGAGGTGTTTAAAGTCAAGAAGGTCACCCATCGCTTTCTTCAGTGAAAAACTTAATGAGGCTAAGCAACGATATTCTACGTACGACAAAGAGTTATATGTCATCGTTCAATCCCTCCACCATTGGAGGTACTATTTGTTGCCTTATGAGTTAGTTTTGTACTCCGAACATCTAGCCTTAAGAAACTTAAGTTAGCAAAAGAAGTTGAACACTAGGCATGTGGCATGAGTTGAGTTTCTTAATGAGTACACTTTTGTTCTTAAACATCACTTGGGTATTGAGAACAAGGTAGCTAATTCTCTTAGTAGAGTCGTCGTGGTCTTCAGGCGATGAAGGCCAAGGTGGTAAGCTTTGATAGAATGAAGGACGATTATATGCTTGCCCTGATTTTGAGACTATTTATGAAGAGGTTGGAAATGGTAACTGTGTGGAATATGTTGATTTTGTTATACGTGACGGTTCCTTGTTTCGTGCCACGAGGTTATGCGTCCCTCGTACTTCTCTTAGGGAATAGAACCATCGCTTTAGTGGAGGATAAGTTTTATTGGCCTTCGCTAAAGAGCGATGTTCAGAGGATAGTGTCCCAGTGTCGTACTTATCAACTGGATAAGGCCAAGAAACAAAAATAGGTCTGTATAACCCTCTTCTTGTATCCCATACACCATGGAAAGATTTAAGTATGAAATTTGTTCTTGGGTTGCCCAAAACAACTCGTGTACATGACTCCATTTTTGTAGTGGTGGATCGGTTCTCAAAGGTTGCCCATTTTATTCGGTGTAGTAAAACATCGAAGACCTCACATGTCGTTAAGTTGGTTTTTAGAGAGGTTGTTAAATTGCATGGTTTACTCTCGTTTGTTGTGTTTGATAAAGATGTCAAGTTTGTTAGTTATGTTTTGAAGACACTTTGGAAGATCTGTGGCACTACATTGAAATTCTTTATTAATTTTCACCCACAAACAGATGGTCAAACCAAGGTGGTTAATCATAGTTTGGGTGACTTACTTCAATGCATTGTGGGAGAGAAACAAGGTACCTGGGATTTGATCTTACCTACTATTGAGTTTGCCTATAGCAATTATACTGGTTAAAGCCATGGCTACTCGCCTCGTACACCCATTGATCTTGTTCCCCTTCCCCGGATGCCCGTATTTCTGAACTTGCTAAATCCTTTGCACATCACATTCATAATTTGCATTTTGATATTCGACAAAAAATTGTTTTATGTAATAATGATTATAAACATGTTGTTGATGTGCATCGTAGGGCTAAAGACTTTAATGTAGGTGATAATGTTATGGTTCGTATTCGCCCTGTATGTCTCCTTAAACACTCTTTCAAAAAATTGTGTGCCCAAGCCATTGGTTCCTTTCCCATAATTCAAAAACTTGGATCTAATGCATATTTACTTGATTTGTCTAAACACTTTAACATTAGCTTAGTTTTCAATGTGGAAGACTCACTCCTTATCGTGGCAACTATGAGCCGCTTGTGTTGTCTTCTAGTCTTTCAACAGGGAACATGTGCCCAAGGTTCCAGCTTTTCCTTCCCAGCAAGATGAGGTTGAGGTTATGCTGGATGATGAGTTCGTTGCTTCTTCTCGTGCGGAGGCTTTCTTCACTTTCTTGTTAAATGGGGTGCTCGCCCGGATTCTGATGCCTCTCGGATCTCAGAGGAGGATTTTCGCGCTCTAGATTCTACTTTCTTGGAGTGTTATCTCTAGGCCATCTCTCCGGAGTCGAGTTTTTTTAACGCTGGGTGAATGATGGGGGACCCACAAGACATTTCTTTAAGAATAAATATTCTAGGGGGAAATATAATAATAGGAGTTCTATCTAGATATGAATTCTTATGATTTGTTTCCTTATCTATGTACTAGAGTTTTCTTTTATATATGGGAGACTTACATATTATTTGGCAGCTTATGAATAAAAACAAACCTAATTATTGAATTGAATACTTGTTATTGAGTGTTGCTTGTCCATATGATTTGGGCAGACATTTGGGATAAAATATAATTGTATAGTTGTTGTATTTATGACAATTGCTATCAGTTAGAGATTGAGTATTACTCGCCAAGGGTACCAACTGTGCCCAAAGATGTGTTTCTCAATATTGAACAACTAGTGTTTCCAAGAAATTAGAAAAACCTCGCCAATGTTTCTAAAAAAAAGTCGTTCCATTTCAAACCAATCAAAGCCGGATGAAGTTAATGACGTTCAATTCCAACAAGAGAACCGAGAACATAAAGCATCCAATATCATTGATATTAAGATGCCTAAAGACAAGCCAGAAGTCTAAGTTGAGCAAGCTGAGACCATTGATTGAAAGCAGGCCTAAGACAAGAATGAAGACATGATATACATGTGTGATAATCCTTATATTGAGTTTTTCCTACCTATTTGGTTTGAAGCTCCTCTTATATCATTCTTATTTCCGATCGAAGACACCATATCAAGACAATTTCAAGTTTTCATCATATAACTCCAGCAATCAACAATTCTGATCCTTCATCACTTCAAAACTCGAGGTCGAGTTTTTTATAATTGGAGGAGAATCATGCGGAATAGGAAAGAAAATATCTACTATTTGGGATTTTGGGATTATCTTGTAATTACGATATTTTTGGAGATCAAGTAGTAGTATTTTAGGAAACTTAGATCTAGGTAATTAGATATTTATTAGGATTTGATTTACTATCTTATTTAATATTCTTAGAGAACAAGTAGTAGTATTTTAGGAAACTTAGATTTAGGCAATTAGATATTTACTAGGATTTGATTCACTTTCTTATTTTAAATTATGTTTGGTGCCTATATAAGAGCACTCTACTATGGTTTTAGATTGAGACATTGATAATGGAATTTTGAGACTTAACCTATCTCTCTGTTTCTCTCCTTATTCTGTTCTCTTATCTTCTGTCTGCTGCTTCTCTGCTTATTTTCTCTATAATCTCCCTTATTTCTAATGCTTCTCTATTGTTTCTCTCATTTTTCAATCTATTTATCTTTAAACTAACTGTTCTACATCATGAGGTCTAGAAATTATAGGATGTAGCGAAGTTTATAGTTCACCAAGAAGTAAGTAGATGATAATAGAATGCCTCTCAGATCTCTAGAAGTGACTTTTATTAACATTAAAGAGGGTAAGCAAACGTTGCGTGCATTTCTCACCTATATTTAAGCTTGCTTGTCTCTGCAACACCTTTTGCAAATGCTGTAAGCCACAGAGTACTAACATTAGAAACACAAGAAGATGTGCCTAACAATTAGAGCAGGTTAATAATAACTTGACAATCAAAATCAAGCATGTCCAGCTATCATCTGTGAACGCTCTTGCTAGATCTTCTATTTGGCATTAGAAGCTATATGAGGCTACACAATAAGCAGATAAGTAAAATGGGACTTACGGTTACTACTCCCTCGGTTTTCATACTTCCAACAACTTCATCATTGGATTTAACTGTTTCAGAATTTTCCTTCTCAACATTTATATCCACAATACATGTTGGATAAGCATTTGCTCCTTCCATTTGTAAATCAATGCAGTTCTGGTAATTCAATTGGGCATCCAGGCACATCTGATTCTTAGATGGAAAGGGAACTTCTAAGAAGCTCAAAAGAGTTAACTGCGATCCACACTGTGGACTGGTATTGCCTTCGTCAGGTAACACAGAAATGCTATAGACATCTTGGCCCTGCACAAACAGGAAGTAGTAAGGAAAAGAGAAAAAAATATACAAAAAAAACCTTATTTTAAAGTTACTCATTTAGAAGAAGGAACAAAAAAATTAAGCAAACTTGAAACAGCAATTATTAGGATAAGAGAATCCTTTTGTCAAAAAAGAGGTATAAAAATTGAAAAAAAGACAATTTTAAAAAATAAAAATTAAAAACCTCTATTAAGTGAAAACAAGATCGCATTTTAACCTCTAAAATTGAAAGCTTTTTTTTACTGGAGTAAAAAATCTTTCCGAGACCGTGCCGTGCTGGACCAGCACTGACTAATGACCTTTGTTAGAGTGTTAAGAGTATTAGGGTTTAAGAGTATTGATGTAATTTCATAATATTAAGTTCTCTATATATATGACTACTAACCTTAGGGTTAGTAACTAGTTTACTGTTTACTATCTTTCTATTTTCTTTCTTTCTCGAAACCCTAATCACTGTCTAAACCCTAAACACAAACGTTAACATGGTATCAGAGCCCATGGTTTGGGACCCTGGTGGTATTCTTAGGCAAACCAAAGGAAAAAAAAATATATAGCTAGGTTTAGATTCTACTTTTAGTTTCTATTATGTTTTTCCAACTTGGCGCTCTTCAAGTGTTTTTCCTCTTCTCCAACAACTTTTGTTTCGTCTCCGACAGGTTCAGTTTTCTTTCTTTCCAGTGAGAGTGTGACATCCTGTTGCCGGTTATGAGTCCCCTGTTATGTGTGGTGATGCTGCGTGAAGAACAGAAAGTTTTTGGTTTTTGTTTATGTGTTGACCTGACCCGGATCCAAGTCAGATTTGCCCCTCGACACAATCCAACCCGTTTTGTGGATTTAGCCCATATGAAGCAGCTCGTTCCAGTCTGTTTTATTGTCCTGTTGACCCTTAAGTGGAGGGTCTTGTTTGTCCGATGTCCTCGAACCTTGTTCATTGATCGTATTGATCCATTATCGTTAGGTGGTACCGACATGGTGACCTAACTATTGTCTTGGGCCTAGTTGCCCCAAGTTGTTATGAGTTTCGCTGTTATTTGGGTTTGAATTTATTTGTAACATATTGGATGGGTATCGTTGTAACAAGTATGCTCCAACTTGAGGGAAAGTGTTAGAGTGTTGAGAGTATTAGGGTTTAAGGGTATTGATGTAATTTCATAATATTAAGTTCTCTATATATATGACTACTAACCTTAGGGTTAGTAACCAGTTTACTGCTTACTATCTCTCTATTTCCTTTCTTTCTCGAAACCCTAATCACTAACTAAACCCTAAACACAAACGTTAACAACCTTCAAAGATACTAATAAGTAACTGACATATGATGGAAGTAATGAAAATAAAATGAGAAACAGACCAAAACACCTAAACTTAATTTCTTTGAACCTCCTAGATTTAGAGTTTCAATGTTTGATAAAAGAATAATCTTCAAGGCACAAACTGGGACTTGCTAAAATAAAAGTGTGGCACGTTAATTTTGCCATCTATAATATAACGTTCAACAACCACAAATAAAGCAAAATCCAGATAGAATAAAATTCTAAATTCTATGCATAATCTCTCTTTCTGATGTACAACTCAATAAGCATGCTCTGTTGCACCACTAGGTCATCTTAATAGTATTATAGGCTCATACAATCAAATACCACTTCAGATTGATTTTCCTCCTCCAGAAGAATGGTTGCTTACTGATGACTCAATGAACAAAAATAGAGGTGCTAAAGGTGGGGTTCTAAGAAACCATAGTGATGCCTTCTTATGAGCTTTAGCTGGTGTTCTCAGTGGACTAATAGACCAGCATGAATTAGATTAGAAGCCATGAAGCTGGGACTGCAGAGGCGCGCACAGGTAGGAAATTGTATATAATAACAATAGCAATTAATTACAAAACTGGTAAATATACCCAATAGGCCTTAGAATTCCGTTGGAAAGTCAAGACTCTAGATGAAGTTGTTACAAGGCTGAATATCAGTTTTCAGAAGCATAGCTAATAAGCATGTATAAGGCTACAAACATTATGGCTAATATTTTTCCAGGTTTGTTTTGTTGTTGAAGGCAAATATAAGTAAACGATTAAACTTCCTTGTACAAAAATTACACAGAGAAACAAGTGCCAGATTTGTTGTGGTACTATGTATCAAAGATCATTCACTTACCACTATAAAAAAAATATTTATTTTAAAAGAAAAAAAGTATATAATTGACGAACATACACATGAGCTGTTTAAAGGGCATTTTTCTCTAACTGGAAATGAAGCCTCCTCGATGAAAATGGGGAAAACATCTGAAATTTTAAGTCAAGAGAACCCATCAAAACATGCTTATAGAAGAGAAGATATTGAATCATATAACTGGCTTACTTAAGTAAAATATCATTACCCAGAGAGCAATGCTGGTTTGCCTCATCGAAACTTGGCTTAATTAACTGGAAGCATGAATAGTTAACAGGCAAGTGTGGCTTTCCCTGGAAGTAAATTTTGCATTATGGCTTTAATTATGCAAAATCTACCTTTGATAAATATCAGTAGAAAGATGACTAAAACATACAGCATATACACCAAAAAACTTCGCAATATAGAATTAACAGGATGGCATATATCGTTAATAATATTAATTCATTAACTCTTGGTTATTCCCTTATAAATGGAAGTAGTGTAATAAATTCCTCAAAAAATTTAATACAACAAATTATATGAACAATCTGGTAAAAATAATCAGCAAATTGATCAAAGAAAAGATTAAGCCACCTATTATGTCATGGTAAGCAAGAAGATGCCAACACATTAGAGAAATTATCGTCGAGGATTTTCAGCTCCGGCACTTGCAAGCTTGATCCTAGAACCAACTGTACGGCCCTAGTCTCAACTTGATTTTCTAAATTTATAGGGAAGGGGCGAGGGGGGGGGGAGAGGGGTGGGAGAAAAGGCAGAAGCAAGTACCAATCCTTTGATGTACTATTGGAAAGCTAACCCAAATGCAAGCTGAGTTTGGTCAAATCCACTATGAATAAAACTTTACTAATAGAAATTTGCAAAGATTCTCTCTACCACTGTATTAATAAAGTTAATCATGACTCGTGAGTCCGTATAGAGAAGATTTGATTCGCATTTTTCCCCAATTTTTCAGAAAGAATTTCTCAGATGTCACTTCAAATTACAATGTTTCTAAATTAAGAGTGTTAAAACGAAAAAAATAATAAATAAAAAATTCGAAGCGAAACAAGTACTTACAATGCGCGCTTCTAGTGTATCTCCGGGTCAGAGATAATTAAAATTCTACGACTCGAAATTCAAAATCCTCCAATTTTCCCACATTTTCTTGGCTACCAGAAAAAGCCATGATGCTATAAAATTCTAAATCTAAGGGGTTAAATCTTACCAGAATAATGATAAAAATAAAAAGAAAAAAAGGTGCGGAATGTCAAAATTATAGCAAATGGTTAAAGAACAACTAAACAAACTAATTCCGTTGAAGAATACGAATAATAGTATAATCAGAAAGCAGAACTTCACCTAAAGCTAAAATTAGGGCGCCATTTCTAAAAAAAACTCGAATTCTCATCAGAAACAGAGCAATTAACAGATGTTAAAAGTACACAACAAACAGAAAGAAAAACAAAAAAGAAATCTCACCTCCTCACACGTATTAGCAGCCATTGCAGATAGTATTTTAGAAGAGAGATCAGTAGAAAATTCTGCTATATATAAAATGCATGCATGTACATTTACACACAGATTTATAGATATATATAGAGAGAGAGAGAGAGAGAGAGAGAGAGAGAGAGAGAAAGTGAACGTTAATACATCGGAAGGGGAGATTTCGCTCTGGCCAGATTGCCAGAAAAGCTCCTGATTCCGACATTATCGATAACGACAAATCTTTCCATCTGTTGTGACTTGTGACTCAAATACCCTTCTCTTTTTTTATCATTTTATTCAATTTCAATCTGTTCTATTTTTTTCCTTTCTTTTACTTTTGCAAGTACTTCATTTTACCTTCCTACCTCTCTTTAGTGAGAGAATTTCTTGGCTGCGTCTAAACCAGAGCTTTTAGACGGAACGGAACCAATCAAAAAGGGACACGTCAACAAATGTGGGCTTGAGAATTGCTGGGGTCGGGTTAACTCGGGTTAGGGAAAAACCAATGAAATGAAGACATTCGGCCTGATTCTCGTTCTCTCCTCTGCAGACCTGGCATTGCCCTCTCCTTCTCTCCTCTACAAACCTCTAGACGGTCCCTCACCTCTGTCACTCTTACACTTCTCCCATGAGTTCTCTCATCAGTCACTCTCACACTCACCTTAATATCTCCTCTCTGCATACCCTGTAGATATGAAATTCAAAGGGGCGGGAATTAAAAAAAATTTGAATTCCAAATTTGCTGGCATAAAAACTCACTCTCTTAATTCAACAATTTTCTTTCTTTCTCCATTGAAACTGTCTCTCTCTCTGTTTCTGAAATTCCTTTCTTTCTTCTTCCTCATCTTATTAATTTTTTCTCATCTTATCCCAAATATTTTGAAAATTTTTTAACTTCTTCTCTCAAATTTTATTTTAAGTTTTTGAGGTTGTTTTGTGATTGATTTGTATTCTTATTTTATTTGCAAGTGAAAATTTCTGGACATCTTTGGGAGGTAAGAATTTCTAGACGCAAGTAAGATGTTTAATAAAAGTCTTGAATGAACTTCTAAGTTATTGCACTCGACATCTTGCTTATTTTCTTCATCTTATTGTAATTGTTTTTGCTTTTTCTTTTCATCTTTTGTATTTGTTTTTGCTTCATTTTTTCCTTTTTAGGGGCATTTGTTGCAGTTATTAGATAATTACTTGAATTTTGTCTATACTAGTTAAAATTTCATATACATACTCTGCCTAATATGAAATCTTGTTTTGGGGATTCATTAACACGTTCAGTTGGCCTCGGTTCTTGACCTATTAAAAATGAGGGCGGGGGATCTACAAAAGACATGGATCAAAATTTGAAAAGCAAAAAGAAAGAGAGAAAAGTAATAGAATTTAATCATAAATCTGCACATCTCAATTTGCATATCAAATAATGTGATCTATTTACCTGTCGCTAAAACAAAACACAAATACAATCACTCTGCTATGAATTTCAAAGATTATCATAGAACACCATTGTGTTGTTGGAGAATTACTTTAACTATTTTGTTTATATTAGTAAATTATGGACTATCTTTGTCTTCAACCTTGAATTTTCCTAAAAAATTTAGCTTCACCTCCAAAGAAGGCACCTTTAACTTGCATTTATCTGCTTTATTTTCGTTTTCCTTCCCTTAGTCTTGGTGTTCATGCTTTTGTAGTACTCATTCATGGATGTTAGACTTGTATGAAGGTGCAATATTTTGTCAATCATCTTGAAATTTGATATGGCCCAAAATGCTCCGGCCCAAATAAGCTCCAGGCCTAGAAGAATATCACAGGCCCCCCACTTCCTTGGGTACATTCATGTGCTTAAGGAAGTACTTTGTGGGACGGGCTTTACAGGGAGCTGAGGAGAAAAACTTGGTTGAGGGAACTGGACCGTCATTCTCGGGAGACGGAAGGTCGTCTGGAGAAGTGAAAGGTCTTTTAGAACCATAAAGTCAATCTTCCGTTTAAATGTCTATCCTTGGAAGTCGGATTGTCATTCTTGGGAGACGAAAAGTCGTCTTGAAATCGTGAAGTCTCATCTTTTTTGGTTTTTCTACATTTATCCCCCTTGCTGAACGCGTTTTCCTTTCTTATAAAAAGGGGTTTCTGACACCTTTTGTTTTAAGCATAAACGAGTTCAGTTTCTAAAGAGTTTTAAGAGGGAGACATCACTTTCTGATTGAAGAGTTGAGGGTAATGATCGCAGAGGGGAAGGGGGGTTATCAACCTCTTGAGGGTTTTATGGAAGCTAAAGGGGAGGATGAGGCTATTCTGGAGGGTCGTGGCTTAGCAAACACGGTCTTTCCCCTGATTCCAAATGGGGGTCAGGACCTCTTTCAGATTCTGAATGGAGGCAAGGACCTCTTCCAGATTCCGAGTGGGAGCTGGGAGGGTTTCTTGTGCCAAGAGCTTCTCGGTCCCTTAGCACCGAAGAAGAAGAGCCAGCCTCAAAGGAGTATGACTGGTTCATTTAAAACCAGGGGGGCTGTGTCTCTAGATGGTGGGCTCCTCGGCCCTTTGAGCTTATTGGAACCGAAGAGGAAGAGGGGCTGAGGGGTGCACTCGGGCCTGGGGCTGCACCTGTCAGGTGAGCACTTTCAGTCTCAGGCTCGCGCCAGGAGCTCTTCAGTATTGTGCGAGGAGCTTTTCAGCCTGAAGAGGGTGAGGGAGCTTGTAACCGGCATTGCCTGAGGAGCCTGGCATTCTAACAGTTCTTTTGTACATCGAGGCCGTTAGGGCCCTTTTTACTTTGTACTTCGAGGTTGTTAGTTGTAATTCTCTGAATTAATAAAGTATATTTTCTTTCAATCTTTGTCTTATGTGATGTCCTTGCCTTTCATACTTAATAAAACAAACTCGATTCTAGACACGATGTGGGAGACATGCTTGAACTAGGAGTAGTCTCGGTAGAGTATTTACAAAACGTCTGAACCCTGAAGAATAAGGCCGAGTGTTTGTAGCGTAGATTAGACCCTCGGACTTTAGGAGAACTTGGCTGAGTGTTGGACAAGGCTCGGGTTTTTGGAGAATCTGGCTGAGCAATAGACAAGGCTCGGATTTTAGGAGAATCCTTGGAGAACATGGCCGAGCGATAGATAAGGCTCGGACTTTTGGAGATTCGACCGAGCGTTGACAGGGCTCGGATTTTTGGAGAAACCTTGGAGAACATGGTCGAGTGATAGACAAGGCTCGGACTTTTGGAGATTCGACCAAGCGTTGACAAGGCTCTGATATTTGGAGAAACCCTAGAGAACATGGCCGAGTGATAGACAAGGCTCAAACTTTTGGAGATTCGACCGAGCGTTGACAAGGCTCGGATTTTTGGACAAACCCTGGAGAACATGGCCGAGTGATAGACAAGGCTCAGACTTTTGGAGATTCGACCGAGCGTTGACAAGGCTCGGATTTTTGGAGAAACCCTGGAGAACATGGCCGAGTGATAGACAAGGCTCGGACTTTTGGAGATTCGACCGAGCGTTGACAAGGCTCGGATTTTTGGACAAACCCTGGAGAACATAGCAGAGTGATAGACAAGGCTCGGACTTTTGGAGATTCGACCGAGCGTTGACAAGGCTCGGATTCTTGGAGAAACCGTGGAGAACATGGCCGAGCGATAGACAAGGCCTAGACTTTTGGAGATTCGACCGAGCGTTGACAAGGCTCGAATTTTTAGAGAAACCCTGGAGAACATAGCCGAGTGATAGACAAGGCTCGGACTTTTGGAGATTTGACCGAGCATTGACAAGGCTCGGATTTTTGGAGAAACCCTAGAGAACATGGCCGAGCGATAGACAAGGCTCAGACTTTTTGAAGATTCCTTGGCCGAGCGTATGCAGAGCATATCATACGCTTGGACCTTGGAGATCTTGGCCGTCGCTCGGCCCTGGAGATGCTTGGCCGTGCGCACTATTGCGCACTGATGCTCGGCCTGTGTGCACAAGTGTGCACTGAAGCTGGGACGAGGCCGAGCGTATGAACACATATATCAATGCTCGGACTTAAGTATGCGCGCGATTTCTTGGCCGTAAGCACGGTTGCACACTGAAGCTTGGACTGTGTGCACTAGTGTGCACTAAAGCTCGGATGAGGCCGAGCGTATGAGCACATGTGCACACACTCGGACTTTTGGTGTGCGCACGCTCTCCTGGTTGTGCGCACTGTTGTGCACTGAAGCTGGGGCTGTGTGCACTAGTGTCCACTAAAGCTCGAGCAAGGCTCGGACCAGGCCGAGCGTATGAGCACATGTGCACACACTCGGACTTTTGGTGTGTGCACGCTCTTCCGGCTGTGCGCACTAAAGCTGGGGCTGTGTACACTAGTGTGCATGTACACACACTTAGACTTTTGGAGTGCGCACGCTGTCGTGGCTGTGCAGACTATTGCGCACTGAAGCTGGGGCTGTGTGCACTAGTGTGCACTAAAGCTCGGGCGAGGCTCGAACGAGGCCGAGCGTATGAGCACATGTGCACACACTCGGACTTTTGGTGTGCGCATGCTCTTCCGGCAGTGCGCACTGTTGCGCACTGAAGCTGGGGCTGTGTGCAATAGTGTGCACTAAAGCTCGGGCAAGGCTCGGACAAGGTCGAGCGTATGTGCACATGTGCACACACTCGGACTTTTGGTGTGCGCATGCTCTCCTGGCTGTGCGCACTATTGCGCATTGAAGCTGGGGCGAGGCTCGGACAAGGCCGAGCGTATGAGCACATGTGCACACACTCGAACTTTTGGTGTGCGCATGCTCTTCCAGCAGTGCGCACTATTGTGCATTGAAGCTGGGGCTGTGTGCACTAGTGTGCACTAAAGCTCGGGCGAGGCTCGGACGAGGCCGAGCGTATGAGAACATGTGCACACACTCAGACTTTTGGTGTGCGCACGCTCTCCTGGCTATGCACACTGTTGCGCACTGAAGCTGGGCTGTGTGCACTAAAGCTCGGGCAAGGTCGAGTGTATGAGCACATGTGCACACACTCGAACTTTTGGTGTGCACACACTTTTCCGGCAGTGCGCACTATTGCACATTGAAGCTAGGGCTGTGTGCACTAGTGTGCATTAAAGCTAGGGCGAGGCTCGGACGAGGCCGAGCGTATGAGCACATGTGCACACACTCAGACTTTTGGTGTGCGCGCGCTCTTCCAGCAGTGTGCACTATTGCGCACTGAAGCTGGGGCTATGTGCACTAAATCTCGGGCGAGGCTCGGACGAGGCCGACCGTATGAGCACATGTGCACACACTCCGACTTGAGTGTGCGCAGCATTGTTTGGCCTTGCGCACTGAAGCTCAGCCGGTGTGCACACTTAGCAACGGCTCGGACATAAATATGTGCAATATGGCGCTCGTCCGAGCACACTTAGCAACCGCTCGAACAGAGACGTGTGCACTATAGCGCTCGATCGTACACACTTAGCAACCGCTCGGACAGGAGCATGTGCACTATGGCGCTCGACCATGCTCACTTAGCATCTGCTGGGACAGGGGCATGTGCACTACGGCGCTCGGCCGTGTGCACTTAGCATCAGTTGGGACAGGAGCATGTGCACTATGGCGCTCGGCCATGCACACTTAGCATCTGCTGGGACATGGGCATGTGCACTACGGTGCTTAGCCGTGTGCACTTAGCATCCGCTGGGACAGGGGCATGTGCACTACGGTGCTCAGCCGTGTGCACTTAGCATTCGCTGGGACAGGGGCACGTGCACTATGGCGCTCAGTCGTGTGCACTTAGCATCCACTAGGACAGGGGCATCTGCACTATGGCGCTCAGCCTTAAACTATGCAGTCTACCACTTTCTTTATTTTTATGCAGTCTACAGAATCATAAAACCTAATGCTCTGATACAAAAATTGTAACGACCTATCCTAGGTTGGCCACCCTCGACACGATGTCGTCACATTTTGAAATCCCAGCATGACACATATAAGCAACAATATAAAAATGTACATCAATTGAATCTATATATTTATACATCAATCCTCAACCTTCAACAGAGTAGTTACATTATTAAAATTTCAACTGAAATAATATATACAACATGTGATGCATGAATATTTACAAATATTTTTTTTCTTTCCATAATAGTAAATCTTTCATATATATTATTTTAACTCCATGTAATATCTATTAAATTACTTCTTTACTCTTACTTTAAGAACATAGGTATTACACATGGACACCTTAGAGGGCATTTGAGTCATTTCACTCCAAACCACGCACACCCTTCATAAAGGTAAAAAGGTAATTTCATTCTTGAAGGTCTCGCTACTTTTCCCATTAAGGTAAAATTCTCAGACCTATATAAAAGGGCACTATTTTCAAAGTGCACTATTTATTCATTACTCTTTCCCAAATATTCTTCTCTATTCACTTCTCCTCTCTTTTTTACGCCACTTGTTGAATTAAGAATCTGAAGGCCCTCTTCGGAGAACAAACTCCGGGTGCCTTCTTTTTTAGGTACCTCGGACTCGACTGACATGGATTGGTCTTCGAACTTGACTTGAATTGACGCAGTAGGACTTAACTTAATTTCGACATTAACATATTGGTGTCATTTATAGGAACAACAAATTTCATCCAAACGATGGTGCCTAGAAAGCTGCCTTCTCCTTTCACTCACAATAGTGTACTTGTTCAGCTGACCTCCAAGGTTGAAAAGACATACCCTTTTGAATAACCCCATCATCAGCCCTTATCGATGGACATACCCCTCATCATGCCTCAGGGAGCCAACTCAACCTAGAAGCCATTGCTGAGAAGGTTTGAGTCCTCTTCTTGAATGACCCTCTACCTAACGAAACTTCACCACAAAATCTTGGACATAAAGACTCAATAGTGCTGGTAAGCCAAGCTGAGCATGATGACCAACTTAGATGATACGATAGTTTAGCCTCACTCATTGCCCAACTTGTGCCCAAGCAAGGTAGAGTTCATTGTCCCCAACCTCCGGACCGACCAGAAGAAGCTCCCAAGGAGGTCAGTAGAAATCTAACCTCGGAAGCCACGTATTCACTTTAAGGAGGTGACTTTAAGCAAAAAAAACTTGATTGCCTTGATCAAATTTGAACCTTAGAGAAGCCTACTAAGCAAGCAAAACCTAGCAAGTGAAGTCCTCGGTGTTCTTCCCGTGACAACAAGTCCGTTTTCAAATTTCGCCTAGAAAAACAGTAACAAGATCGTGACAAGTCCAAAGTTAACAGAAAACTAAGGGAAATGAATGTCTGAATCTGAAAGAAAAGAGATTGGATGTCAAAGATGAGTTCAAATGTTTTGGCTACCCTTTTACGTCGGAGATCATAGTTAAGCCATCCAACAACTGTAAGCTCCTAACCATGAAAACATATTTTGGAAAGGCTTTCCCAATTGAACACCTAGAAACATATACCTCTTAATGTTGTTCCATGACTATTCAGATGCCCTAATGTGCTAAACTTTCTCCATGTCTCTGAGGGGACTGACGAGGACCTGGTTTTCTTGTATACTAACAAGCTTAATCAAGTCACTCGGAGACTTCAATGTTCAGTTCATCGCTCATTTTTTCAATAGTCGAGACCCGAATAAGACTCTCGAAAGCCTTCTCACTGTAACTCAGTACTATGAGGAAAGCCTCTCCCAATACATTCAATGTTTCACCTCTTAGTTTGTGCAGATTTACGGCGTGGATCAAAAAGTTGGAGTAGTGGCCTTTGTTAATGGTTTCCGAGCATACGACTTTAGCTAGTACTTGTCATAAAATCAAATGCATACCATGTCTCAAATCCTCGCTAAGGTTGATGAGCTCATTATCATTGAAAAAGATAAAAAATTTCGCAAACAAAGAGAAGATGCCTTGATAGAAAAAAAAAAAGGAAAAAGTTATATGCTTCGAGGTCAAATGACGAACACGATAAGGGTAGTTGAGGCAATGAAAGTAGGAACGGAAGACCTAGCACAGGGAAACGAATTTGAAAGTTACATTCCTCAATATCTCTAGGTCAATAGTGCTAAGGGAAATCATAAATGAATTTCACCGAGACCATGGGCATGACACGAATGACTGTTGACATCTAAAGAATAAAATTGAGAGTCTTATCCAAAGGGGATATCACAATAAGTTCATCTGAGCTAATCCCTATCCTCCTATGAGTCATCATCTCGAAAGAAGCCCAAAGTGAAGAGGAAGAAGCTTATTAAGGCAAATGAGCCTAAAAAAAAACTATAAGGAGCAAAAGTGCAGCATCGATAAACGGTTGGATAACGCACCCGTAGTGGGCATCATCTGAACCATTTTTTTTAGGGGGCAACTTCTAAAAGAGAATCCGTAAATTCTCACAAGCTTACACGAGATTTTTTTAGATCAATCAAGGAACCCAACAAGAAAACTAAGACTAATCAGACATTTAGCTTCTCTGATAAAGACCTCGTAAGAGTCCAATTCTCGCACGACGATGTAATGGTTGTAACACTGGTCATCGCAAATTTCTACTTGGAAAGAAACTTACTCGAAAATGACTCATCTCAAGACATCCTTTACTATGATGCATTCAAAAGATGAAGTTGTCAAACGACCATCTCAAACCCACTACGTATACCCTATATGGCTTCTCAGGAGATCTTGTTTGTCCCAAGAGCAGCATCACCTTGGTGGTAACGGTGCAACAATATGGTGCCAAACTACCATTATGAGTTTTTTCTAGTCATAGACCTCCTATTAGCCTATAATGCCATTTTTAGCCGATGAGGCATGGATACCATGAAAGTTGTGGTCTCAATCTACCACCTGAAGATGAAGTTTTTGACTGAGCAAGGCGTTGGTGAAGTTAGAGTAAACCAAACTGCCACCCGGCTTTGTTATTTAGCCTCCATTAAAGAAGAAGATGAGATGGACATTCTCTAGATTAAAGATCGCAAAGATGAAGTGAGGAACCACAAAGGGAAACTAGTGGAAGAGTTAGTATCAATACCTTTGAGAAAATAGGGTATAGATCAGCTCAAGCTTGGAGGATGAACTCCGAGCACAGCTGATCTCATTCCTCTGAGAGAACTAATATGTGTTCACATGGTCAGCCTTAAACATGCCAAGGATCATTCCTAAGACTATCACGCACTGCCTAAACATCGACCTGGAGCATAGGCCTATAATTCAGAAGAAGAGATCATTTGGCCCCAAGAAATCATTTTGCCTCGAAGGCAACAAGCAATTGATGCTGAGGTTGAAAAGCTCCTGAAAGGTGAGTTCATTAGAAAAGTTGACTACCCTAAATGGGTGGCCAATGTAGTTTTGGGAAAGAAGTGAAAAGGGAAATGATGAATCTACATCGAATTTACTGGCCTGAATAAGGCTTGTCCAAAAGACAGCTTCCTACTGCCAAAAATAAACCAACTGGTTGACGCCACCTCGGGTTATGAGATGATATGTTTCATGGACGCCTACTCAAAGTATAATCAAATTCGGATGCATGAGCCTGATCAACATAACATTGCCTTCATCACTAAGAATGTCTCTATTGCTACAGAGTCATAACATTCAGACTGAAAAATACTAGAGCAACCTACTAAAGACTTGTCAATAAACTATTCAAAACCCAGATTAGTTGAAACATGGAAGTATATTTCGACGACATGCTCGTCAAGAGTACTTAGGCTATAGACCATGTAGCCGATCTGGAAGAGTGCTTTGCGTTGTTAATAGAGCATCACATGAAGTTGAACCCCTCCAAGTTAGTATTTGGCATGATCTCTAGCAAGTTTCTTGGATTTTTGGTAACTTAAAGTGGCATTAAGGCGAACCTAGAGAAAATCAAGGATGTCTTAGACATGGAAGCACCGCGGAATTAATAGTAGTGTGACTTACAAGCCAATATCATTCTATTTCTAAGGCATATTACTTGTAATTAGCCTTATTCAATTATTGATAATAAATATTTATTTATAACATTATAATATTTATCATGTTCATTACAAATCACATTGAATGTGTTTACATGGTAAAGCCCATAGAATATAATCATTAGAAATAAGAAACATAATGAGATCAAGCTAATAAGATTTATTTTCTTAGGCTTTATTCTTAAATGTTCCTAATCATAGGATCACTAAGAAGTGCATTAGTGAATATGGATAGATTAGTACATACTATGTTTTCTCAAGGAGTTAAAGGTGATTGATTTTATGGTCATTACTATATGAGATACTAAAATAAGTTATCTAGGTGCTTGTTAAAGAAAATGTACACCGAACTGACTCGACTTAAGAAATTCCTAATGGACATTTTACTGTCTATCAATAGAAGTTCTTTATGTTGCCGTTATGCTAGTGATCCTTAGACTTGAGGGACCATGGATATCTTGTTTATATGCCATCATGCTTTGATGTTACTAAAATATGGTTCTAATCATGGGCCACATAAAAGTAGTACTTAGGTATGACTACTTACGTTGCAGTTGTGCAAGTGATCTTTAGACTTCAGGCACCATAGATATCTTGTGCATATTCCATCAAGCTTTGATGCTACTAAAATACAGTTTTAATCACAGGCCACATAAAAGTAGTAATTAGATATGGCCACTTATGCATGGAGGTATGTGAGTGTATAATATAGGATCCACCACGCTCAGTAAAAGAGATAGAATGCCTACATGATCTGATTAAGTCATAACTTGAAAAATTTTTGGCCAATATGGGGTGAAAATTGGAAAGGAGTTTCTGATTTCACCATTTAAGTTACAGACTTGAGATCGAGATAGTGTGATTAAATAATTAAGGTATGACAATAATTCTATTCTTTAGGTTTAATCAGAGGCATTGCATAAAAAAAAAGGATCGAACTGCACGGTAACTAACAACAGAAAGGTTCACATTAAATTCATATTACTTAGGTAGTCATGACATACTGCTAGGTGTTAATCGTGACTTGTAGAAGCCTAAAGAATTAATCGTTATTAATTCTTATTAAAAAAAAAGAGAACTGAAAGGAATTTTAATTGATTTACGACCTACTACCAGCACAATATTGAACCTAAGGGTCACACATAATAGGGCAATTGCAAGAATAAGAAAAACAAGAAGTTTGACAGAGAGATTTATAGGAATTAAATTAAAAAATAGTTTAATTGCAATTTTAAAAAATCTAGAGCCTTTAGGAGTAAAGGTTCTATATAAACAGGGCTTTTATTTGATGGAAACCCTAATAGTCATACTTTGAGTTTTAAGATCAGGTCTAAAATTCTCTTTCTATGTCATAGCCTAAATTCCTAGAGCTACTACTTAGGGAATTCAGCCACCCTCTAGCTCTTCCATTGTGATGTTCAACATCAAGAAGAAGGAGATCCTTACTCTTGGTTGCTCGTGTGGATATGGTTAGAGTCCAGACACTTGAACGAATTATGAACTTATCTCTTAAGCTCCAACCAAAATATCTATTGAGGTGTAAACCCTAACCTTGTATAAAGATTAATATGCTTATTCTAATAGATTCATAGAGAATTTTCTTGGGATTAAGTTTACAAGTAGAAAAAAAATTAATTTTTCATTGTATTTCTATACTGGTAGACTTACAGGAACATCAAAGAAGTGCAGAAGCTCACGGATCGCATCACCACTCTCGGTTACTTCATGTCCAAATCGGAGAGAGAGATGCCTGCCTTTCTCTAATACCTTAAAGAAAATTAAAGACTTTGAGTGGATGAAGAAGTGTTAAGCCTCTTCTCCTCCCCAGTAAGCCAAAGAAAGGAGAAGAGTTGTTCCTTTACTTAACTACTAGTAAAGTCGTCATAGCCTTGGTGCTGATAAGAGAAGAGGGAAAAATCCAAAAGCATAACTTTTATATCAACTGAGTCCTCTAAGATGGAGAGACTCGATACCAACAAATTGAAAAGTTGGCATATATCATGATCATTTCGGCACGAAAGTTACACCCATATTTCCAATCATAATCGGGCATAGTGCTGATGGACCATCCCTAAATGCAAGTACTCCAAAAGCTCAACCTCTTCGAATGACTTATGAAGTGGTCTATTGAGTTGGAGGAATTTCAGATTCAGTATAAACCAAGACCAGAAATCAAAGGACAAATCCTACCAGACTTCATAGTTGAGTGTACCTTCCCCGAATGAACTACTAGGGGGAAAGAACTTAAGCAAGAACCTAAGCTCCCGATGTGGAAACTCTTTGTCGACCGCTTATCTAATGTTAGCAGAAGTGACACTAGACTCATTCAGATCAGTCCAAAAGGTTTTACCATTGGATATGTTTTATAGTTTGACTTCAAGGTTTCAAACAATGGGGTGGAGTATGAGGTACTACTCGCTGAAATGAACTTGGCCAAATCAGTTATGGTTGAAACCTTAGAAGTCTTTAAAGACTTCCAACTAATGGTAAACCAAGTAACCAAAGATTAAGAGGCTAAAAAAACCTAGATGGTTAAGTACCTTTCTAAAGTGAAACAAGCTGCAACTTTTTTCAAGTCTATGAAAGTGAGCCAAGTCTCCATATTAGAACATGCCAAAGTTGACACTCTAGCTTAATTAACTTCCTCCAAGGCTTCTAAACTCCCAAGAGTAGTCTATGTGGAAATCTTGTCCACCTCTAGCATGAAAGAAACTGAAGTGATGGACGTAAAGGAAGAACCTTGCTGGAAGGACCCCATAGTCAAGTACTTGGAAAGAGATGAACTCCCCTAATTGAGGCTTGAAGAAAAGAAACTAATGTCCCGATCTTTCCCAAACACCCCAACTCAGCTCATGTTCTTGATAATGACGACCGATAACTTTCCAAAGTGGGTAGAGGTCGAGCCATTAGCCAAGATCATAGATAACAAGACTAAAAGCTTCATGTGGAAGTCTATTGTGTGTCGATGTAGCATACCAAGTATCCTAGTGACAGACAATGGCAAATAGTTTGAAAGTTCTCAATTCAAGATTTTTTGCCAAGACCTTCAAATCGATCATCAATTCTCTTCTGTAGGCTACCCTAAGCTAATGGGCAGATTGAAGTCACTAATCAGATCATACTATGAAATTTGAAGAAAAGGCTTAAATATGTGGAAGGACAGTGGGTCAAAGAGCTTCCACACACTGTAGGCCTATAGGACCACGCCTCGATTTCAAATCGGTGAAATTCTTATTTTTTTCAGCCTTTGAATCTGAGGTTGTGATCCCTGTTGAGTTAGGAGAACCTTCCCTCAAAGTACAACTCTTTGACACCGACAATAATGATGAAGAGTTAACGATGAACTTTGACCCAATAGAAAGAGTCGGAGACAAAGCACTACTGAAATTGGCATCTTACCAACAAAATACATCTAAGCATTATAACTCTCGAGTCAAATAAAGATCTTTCCTACATGGAGACTTGGTTCTCAAGAAGAAGTAATTCTCTGACCGTCGAGACATTAGAAAGCTCTCACCAAAATGGGAAAGTCTATACCACATTAGAAAGGTCATTAAGGCTGGAACCTTTAAACTAGATTAGTTGGACGGTAGCCCAATACCATGAAGAAGGAACTCTGATAAGTTGAGGAAGTTCCACCACTAGAAGCCCAACTATGAAGACTCTTATTTCGAATTCCCATTTTGATCTGGCTAAGAGTCGAGTTGCTCATTGTATATACTAGTAACGATCAATGAAAAAAGGAACTTTTACATTTTGCTCAATGTCAATGATCTCCACTATGAAGACCGAGATGAAGGCCCAAAAAGTCCCTTCAATTCGTACAAGTTCTTAAGCCTCTGAGTATATAGGTGAAGGCCTTAAAAGGCTATTTACTTCATACAAGCCCTCAAAACTCCAAGGACAAATTTGAATACCCAAAAAGCCCCTTCGCTTCGTATAAGTCCTCAAGCCTCTAAGGATAAAGGTGAAGGCCTAAGAAGGCCCTTCACTTTGTACAAGTCTTAAGCCTTCAAGGATAAAGATGAAGGCTCAAGAAGGCCTCTCATTTCGTACAAGTTCTCAAGCTTTCGAGGGAAGTGAAAGCATGAAGAGGTCTTTCATTTTGTATAAGTTCTTAAGCTTTTGAGGACTTAGATGAAGGACCAAAAAGGCTCTTAATCATTTGTAAGTCCTTAAGCCTTTGACGACCGAAGTGAAGACCCCAAGAAGGCCTTTCACTTTCCAACCTCTACAGAGAACTCGGAGAAATTGATGCAATTTACTTGCACTAAAAGAAATAAACAATGCAACGTTTCTAAAGAGGACTACATATCAAGAAAAAACAAATTTTTATTAATTTTTCAACAAGTAAAAGGTTGGGGTCTGAGGCCAACTACGAAAAAATGGAGCCAAAAGTTTGTACTCCTAAGCAATTTCCCTGAACTTCTCTGCTACAATTGAAACCTCCTCATACCTCCCCTTCAGGCCATCTTTGCAGACCACTTTAACAGTGCCCGAGCTGGCTCCCTTCTCATCTGTCCTAAGGTCAGAGAAGTCAAGTTGGACACAGTCAAAATATAAGCCATTTTTCGGATAGGCCATCTTGTCCTGGACCTTGGCTAGCAAAAATCCGTTATACCATTCCAATTAGGCCTGGGCTTAAATGATGATGTGAAGGCCGTGAAGACCTTGAAGTCTTCCATAGCATACTTCTTCTTTTTTCGAGTTATCTTAGCCTGAATTTCAGTCTTTCGATCTCCTTCATAGTTGTTTCCCTCTCTTTATCAATTACGGAGACCACCTTCTTAGCCTCAGCCTTATAGTGATCCTGGGTGCCACAAATACAGGGAATCTCACAGTCAACATCTTTCGTCTCCTACCTCAAACAAAAGTTTTTGATCAAGAGATTGACTATAGCCTTGGACTAGCTTAAGAAGTGCTCCGAGGCTAGAGCTATATACATCATAGTATGAGAATAATCGAGGTTAGCCACGGTAGGAGAAGAATAATATGTACGAAGTAAAAAATGGAGAGCATACCTGATGAGCAGATTGGCTGAGAAGGGTAGCAAAAGCCATAGAGGTTTGAGCGAGGATCTCCACCACATCATTCAAAAGGATGGAGCCTCAAAGTTTGGATTCGAAAATCTCTAGATCACTAAGGGTTGAGTTAGTGAGGACCACCAAAAATCTAGCTCTGAAGACCTCGGACTCAAGGCATCACCTGCCGACGCATTGAGTCTGAGTAGGAGTAGGAGCATAAGAAAAAGTCTTCCTAATAGCACCAAGGGCCAAAACCCTTAGCCCCTCCTTGCCTCTACTTTCTTTCCCTATACTCCAAGGCCATGCTTCTGAGTCTTCTTATTTAAAGTAGCCTCGGGGTAGGTCGAAGGAGGGTGCTTCAAAACCCTATAGCGTCCTCTATGAGGTATGTTCGCCTTCTTTGTTTAGGTCTTGTTGACTTGATCTTACACATTCTTTATTAGCAATCTTTTATCGTCAACCATGGTTCTACCAAGGAAAAAAAAGCATAATAGTGAAGTCAATTAGGTAAAGAAAAACGCAAAGACTAAGTTACTAAAATGACTGAACTACCATGAGTGGCCAAGCTTAGCCGTGCCTATATTAACAACTCTTTGTCGCACAAATTATAAGTGTTCAAAGGGTCCTGATAAATTGAGTCCAAGAACTTTTTCTCCTCCCTCGAGTTAAAAAGGACCTCATGATTATCATAAAACTTAAGGCTCCACCTCCTTGGGACCTCGAAAGGCTCCGAGCTCAACACATATAAGAACCTTAACTTTTAGTTCTTGATCGAGGAGAGAGGATCGATAAGGATTCTATGATTATTCTGAAGAGAGACATTGCAGCATTTGGTGTCCCAAATTTTCTTGATGGTATAAAAACAATATAAGTACTAGGAGGAGAACTCCATTCCTCGGGCATGTCTTTCTAATAAAATTAGGAAGCCTATCGACATCTTTCAAGAATTTAGAGCAAATTGAGTCTATGTAACCCCAAAGAAGTTGAGAATGGCCTCCATGTTTTGATCCACTAGAAGTCAAATCCCAGCCTTGAGGCATTCCTCATAGAAGCACATCTCTTAAGAGGCCTGGGCCTTATAGAGCTGTGGGCCTTCTTGTCTACGAAAGGGAGCCAAAACATGAACTCCCAATTTATAAAATACTTATAGGGATAAAAGATAGCGTATGTTGCGATAGTAGGCTTGGATCTGTCTCTATCATGATGCGGGCCCCACCATAATCCCTTGACATCTTAGTACCAATATCCCAAGATTAGGCACGTGATGATTCAAATGGAGAACTCCCCGAGGGATAGTAGGCTCAACATCGGAAATGATTTGGACGTATGCATCATCCCAACCCAATTACTAATAGGCATGCTAGACGAGGTGGAGGTTCTCGAGGACACACGTTTACTAACGCTACCATATTCCCTCTCTGAAGAAACATGATCATAACTACAAACCTTTAATGACTCTCTACCACTACTTAGACCCGACATAATAAAAAAAAGAAAGATTGAAGTACGAAACCATACCAAATAAGAGGAAAGGAAGAAGTCGAAGAAGAATTCGAGGTGGGTGAGAGTAAGGAAGGGTCTAAGCTCTCTTAATTGAAGTTCTTGAAGGAAAACGACAAAAGTTAAGGTGTTCCACCACCCCACTCATATTTATAACTTACAATGGTGGGGACTAGCTACAGAAGGCCCACCAAATGGTGCCATGTGGTACTCGAAAACCCCAACAGTCACTTGAGAACCCCAAAAGGCACCCCAAAGTTGAAAAAGCCTTCGAGTACAGAAAGCTTCCTGAGGACCGAGGTTAAAGCCCAAAATAACCTATCACCACATACAAGTCCTAGGCCCCAAGGACTGAGATAAAGGCCCAAAATGGCCCTTCACCTCATACAATTCCTAGACCTCGAAGAATGAAGTGAAGACCTAACATGGCGCCTCACCCCATACAAGTCCTAGTCTCTGAGGACCGAGGTGAAGGCCTAATATGCCCCTTCACTTCAAACTAAACTTATGTCATCCTACACATCCGAGGACAAAGACTTGCCTCCGAGGACGAAGACCAAAAGCAGAACATCTTGAAAAACTACTCCTTTAGACCAAAAACTCGCCTCTAAAATAGTGAGGGGCATATGATAAGAGTAAAATATACCCCAATAGAGAAATTGACACATGGACGCCTTGGAGGGCATTAGATTCATTTCACCCCCAAAATGAAAAAGGTTACTTAACCCACAAGAAAAACTAAACCATATACACCTTTCTTAAGGTTAAAATGGTAATTTAACTCTGGAGGATCCTACTCCTATATAATGGACACTAATTTCCAAGTGCACTATTCATTCATTATAGTCTGTCCTAAATATTTTCCTCTTTTCTTTCCTCTTCTGTTTCTTATGCCACTTGCTGACTTAAGCATCAGAGGACCCTCCCCGTAGAACAAAACTTCGAGTACTTCTTTTTCAAGTACCTCGGACTAGATTGACATGGATTAGACTTTGGACCCGACTTAGACAAACTTGATTCGACCTGACTTAGATTGACGTAGTAAGACTTGACTTTATTTTGGCATAAAAAATGACCTAAATAAATAATGTGATATTCAAGAATTAACATTAGCATGAAATTGATTTTTCATTATAATTAATATGATAACAAATAATTATTTATTTTCTTTGTCAACTTTGGACACATAGTGTGTTAATAATTTTTTTTTCTCTAGCTTCCATAAAACATACATTATATAATTTTTTTAGATTTTCCATTTTTAGATTATTTATTATGTAAAATAAGTTAAACAAGCGAAGATATTATTAAAAGAAAATATAATATATTAAGCACTCAAATTATTATTTTATTATAAAAATTAATATTTATTTAAAAATTACATTTTTATGATATTTTCAATAATTTATCATGTAATATATACCAAAAAAAATTTATGACAAAAAGGATAGTTTATGTCATAGTGATATTGTGTTGGTTGTTGAAATTTTTATCTGAGATTGTCTTTTGTTTCATTTTTATAAATGAATTTCAAGAATGACTTTTGAAAATTAAAAAAAGGTTTTTGATGAATGGAGAAAAGAAAATTTTGGTTTCACTTTAAACAAAAGTTTTAAAATAAATAAAATTGGCAAAAAATAATCTTACAATCAATCTTACTTATGAAGACCTAAAACCGTGTTTTTAAAACTACATTTAATAAAAGCTTTTACAGACACATGCTTCCACTATTTATTTAAAATAAATTTTATTGAATTATCTATTATAGTTTATAAAATTATATTTTTCTCATGTTTTATTTATAAAACTAATCTTAATATATATATATATATATATATATATATATATATATATATATATATGTGTGTGTGTGTATGTGTGCGCGCGCTTCTTTTATTTATTTAAAACAAATTTTATTGAATTATCTATTAAAGTTTATAAAATTATATTTTTCTCATGTTTTATTTATAAACTAATCTTAATATATGTGTGTGCGCACGAACATAAAATCTATGTGTGAGGACTATGCTAGTGTACTAAAAAATAAAGGCAATAGAACATTTATTTTGAATATGAAAAAACCTTCACTTTGAGATAGAAAGAGTACTATTTACTTCTGTTTTTTTTCTTAATAACGAGTACTATTTAATAGTGCGTCCAAGTGACATAACCCATTGATGATGTTGAAAATTTTAATATTTTATGAAAATTTATGTTTGTTTTTTGTCTGAATGAATGTATCAACGAGAATTAATGAAGATCATACTTAATCCCCAAGGTTTTAGAAAATTATCCTTGACTTTCATGTATTTTGGAAATCACTCTTAACTGGTATTAATATGTAAATAATATATGAAAAAAAATTAGTTGACTTAATTTTTTTTATAGATTTTAGTTTATCTAAAAATATTACATTGAGTTCTTTTTCTTTTTAAAAAAAATCTTCTTCTAAATAATAAAATTTATAAAATGTTTTAATTTGTTCCAAAATACATAACATCGATTTATAATTTATTTTGAATAAGTTTATAAGTTTTTTCAAATGTGTTAATCTCATTTAAATCGACAGATGTTGTATTTTCTCAATTTCCATATATAGAAAACAAAATATTAATTAGCTCATAAACATATACATAAATGATTTGTTTATGAAAGATAAGGAAAGTTTTTAAAAATTTCAATTGGTTCAAAAATAAAACAAACCTATTTTTCAGAGAGATTTGTCTTTTTATAAATGAATAAATAAAATTTTTGAAAAGAAATTTTTTCCAATGAATTATCTTTTACTCTATGTAAATAATTTTCAATGAACTTAACTAGTTCAAAAATATTTTACAATGATTTTTCAAAAAAAATATTTTTCTAAATAAAGAAATTTTCTCAAAGATCTTAATTGGTTCGAAAATATTTTACATCAATTAATAGTTTTTTTTTCTAACTAAGATATTTTCTTAAATATATTAATTGGTTTAAAAATATATTCCATATACTCTACTGATTACAAATAATACTATCTTTTTTTTTTCAAAAGATATATTACATTGATTTTTCACAAAATTTTCGTTTAATGAAATTCAGAAATTTCTTCAAATTAATTTTTTTCCTAAATAAGAAGAAAATTTCATAGAGCATAATTGGGTAAAAAATATGTTACATCTATTTTCAAATAAATTTTATTTTTATAATTAATAACACCTAAATTTTTAAATGTTGTAATTGACTCAAAAATATATTACAAATATTCCTAATTATTTCTAAATGCAGAGATTATTAAAGACTGAAACACATAGATAAAGGTTTGATTTCAAAATAATACTTGAAATATATTTTTCTCTAAAATATTTTCGAATATAATGGAGTCATTAATTACGTTTATCATTTCCATTCTTTCACTCCAATTATAAAAGAAGAAAAAAATAGTTTGAATCCACAATGACATACCGTATTGTATCTTTAACCATCAAGTTAAAATTTAATTTAGTGAATAAATAAATAAATTTATATAATATTGTTGCAATAATCATTTTTACTGATACAAAGGGTTGCAAAACCATGGATCTACCCTCTTCCTCTCTTCATTGCGCATGGACGACTTATTAATTAATGTCATCCATGCATCCATTGTAAAGTTACCGTGAATTCATTTTGAAAATAATTTCATAATTTTTTTATCTTTTTAAACATAAAAATTAAAATTATAAATAAATTTTATAAAATTTATAAAATAAAATAATTCAATCCTTAAAATTCAATTCTTATCCCATGTTTCCATCCTCAACTAAACAACATTTTAAAATGAAAAATAGACTTGAATGTATACTTCATTCTTCAACTAGAATTCATTATCATCATACATTTTTTATTTCAAATACATGCTTACGAACTCAATTTAAAATTGAGTAAGCTCTTTTTTTTTAAGAGATTTATTAAGTTTATGGGTTAAATAACGAGAAATAATCATTTTCTTTTTCGTATCCTCCCATCTTTGGTGATTGGTGTGAACATGACTCGATTTTAATTTTCTTTTGCGACAATAAGCGATTTTTCTAAATTAATTGTTATTTACTCTTACAATCTTATTTATCAATCGAATATTAACTATAATATGGTTTATGGTCCTAACTCACTGTGATAGACAATTTGCTTTCATTTTCATACAAAGGTGAGAAGGTTTTAACTTGATATTTTTTTTAGAAGATATGTATTATTAATCATCAATTTAGCTGTTGCTCAAATCAGTGTTTCAATAGAAACTTGAGCGACATATTAACTTATTACTACATGATTTCCCAAGTATAAGCTTAAAAAGAAATGTAAAATGTCAAGATGAGCAGAAAAAAAGAATTAAAAATGAGAACATAGAAGAGAGATTTTGGTAGATGCGAGGGGTAAGTTGAGCAACACAAAAAAAAAAAAATCTTGGGAGAGATTTTTAGTACGTACAAATTTGTCTGGTTGTCATCGTTAAGTTGCATGTGAAGCTAAAGGCGAGAAAAAGATGCAAGAGATGCCACAGACAACGAGACAAAAGTCAATCAAAAGAGGCGTCACGGGTCTTCAACTATTCTGCTCCCTGTAAGCCGAACTTTGCCTGTCCATATACGTTTACCCCACTAAACTCACTCACAAAATTGCAGTGTTGTTTTATTTGTTTCAGCTTAACTATTCTATGATTTTTGAATGTGATTATTAGCCATACTAAATATAATAATAATTTTTTTAAAATAATTTTTTATTTCTGTACTAAATAAAATTGGTACAAATTACCTAATGGATACCCGTACCAAGATGAAAGAAAAGTATGTATACTTGTCGAGTATTGATGTGGGTACGGGAAATGTTTTCTCCGTTGGCGCGGGTGGTGGAAGAGGATTGGTCTAAACTACTTTGTTGTCATCCTTAAGTAGAAGAACTTAACTTGAATCAAAGATAAATTAAATCATCGTTGTAAATTAAAAAAAAAAGACAATTTATCTTATCGATGTATTTTACGATAAAACATATGCTCTTGATAGTAAAACAAATATTTTTAATGGTAATTTATTTTATCATCCATTTTTTATATTAAAAATATAAATTTACCATTAAAAGTATGCATTTTACTTTTAAAATATAAGTAAAACAAACTATCTTATTTTCCTACCAAAGTACCTTTGACTCCACCAAAATAACATTTACAGGGAAGGTGATCAATCAGTAGCAGATGCTTTGGCAAAGCATGGTTACAATCATCGACAAATGGAGCTCTTTTGGTCCTAGAATACACTTCCCAAAAGTTTTAAATTAGTTTTAGGAGTGATTTAAGTAATATTGCAAGTTATAGGAAAAGTTAATGTTTTTCATTGGGTGGGAACCTTAGTGGCAGATGCTTTGGCAAAGCATTGTTACAATCATCGACAAGTGGAGCTCTTTTGATCCTAGAATACACTTCCCGAAAGTTTTAAATTAGTTTTTAAGAGTGATTTAAATAATATTGCAATTTATAGGACAAGTTAATGTTTTTCATTGGGTGGGAACCTTTAAGGTTAGGTTTTATGTTCCCTTAGGTATAGCTGTCCTTTTGTCCTCTTTACTTGTACAATTTTTATTTTATATTAATAAATGGAGAGGAGTCTTACCAAACCTCCTTTCACCATAAAGAGAGGGTTTTAAAAAATAAATAAACTCCAAAAAATACGATAACAACCCCTTCTAAACTCTAGCATCTACTGCTAATAGCAACAAAAAAAAAAAAATCAATTATTGGTCCAGATTTAAAAAATTTAATCTATCACATTGATTAGAGCTATCTCACTTTAGATGGACTCTTATCATTTTTTCTTCTTTAAGGCTTATGTTTTCTTTTTCTCAATTCAATACAATAAAAGGCATTACAATTGGTTTTAATTTGTAATGATGAAAAGTACTATTTTTTTTAGTTAAGAGAATAAAAACATTATTATGGAAGTATGAACCAGGAAAGCTTGCTTATCCTTTCATTTTTTGAAAGTGTGTATAATATAAAAACATATATTGTGTAATCAATACCAAATTCTCTCTAGGCGAAAGTTTTTCTAAGGTTTTTGCCGCCATCTATGGGAGTTTCCTCCTTATGCATGCAACGCTTCTCCTCCTCGTGTGTGGGAGTTTTTGGTTCATTGATTGTACATCCTTGCTCTGGTGATCAAAAGATTCCAGCATGGATAAGGATTTTCTTGAAAAGTTACAGAATTTTCGTTTAATAGAGGAAGAAGATGATGCTGTTGCATTGGAGGGCAGTGACGTAGAGACAGGTTTTAGGCTTAGGACGCTAGGGTTGGTTGGAAAATTGCTTACTATTTATCAGTTCAACGGGGAGGCCCTTATGAACAGGATGAAATCGGTATGGAGGACCATGAAGGGTGTAGAGGCTAGAGCCCTGGGAGATAATTTGTTATTGTTTTTATTCAACACACCAAAGGATCGGGATTGGTTGATTGATTCTGGTCCTTGGTTTTTCGATAAAAACTTGTTGTTGCACCAAGATTATGATAGGGCATTACAATTGTCTAAGTTAAGCTTTCAACATTCTTGATTTTGGATTCGGTTACATAATTTACCTCTCAGTTATATGTCGACGATTGTGGGAACTATTGTTCAGAAGAGGTTAGGGGTTGTTAAGAAGGTGGATACAAAGGAGTCGGGCATGGGCTAGGGAAAATATTTACGTGTAAGTGTTTGTTTGGATGTAACTAAACCTTTGAGAAAAGAGATACAAGTACTTCTGCCTGATCACAAAATATCGATACAGATCCCGGTCACTTATGAGTGGCTACCAGATTTTTGCTTTGGATGCGGTCGATTATGCCATGGCGTTAAGAATTGCCTTTATTATGATGATGTTCATAATGCAACGCAATATGGTGAGTGGTTATGTGAACAGCCAGAATGTCGAAGACAGGTAGGGAACAGGGATCACAGGAGTACACCAAGCAGGGAACGGGATGTGAAAATTGAGTAGTGTCCTAAGGAGCAAAGCTCTTAGCACTGGCAACAACCGATGCCACTTATTGAGGAGAAAGCCACGGTACTACCAGGCACTACTGATGTTACCGGCGTGATGGATGGAAAGTAGGGTTTTCAGGTTAGTATTTCTGGTGGTGTGGATAAAGCTGAGCGTTTGGAGGCAGTTGTAAGACATAGTACAACGAGTTCTCCAATTTTGGGTGACAATAAGGGCAAGAGCAATGGAAAATTACTATAGGTTGATGTATTTGACAACGAGTTCAACTTCGTGGGTCTTGTTGATGTACCAGTCTCGATGGTGGTTCCATGGGGGAGGGGGGAATGCAAAAGGCGTTGGGGTTGGTTTAAAGAAAATGGAAGATGATTGAGAAGGATACAAGGCGGACATTATATGGCACGGGTGAAGGGAGGCAAAAAAGTAAAGGCAATGATCTTTGTTCTGGTAAGGCAGTGAATGAGGGATTTCATGTAGGATCAGCAAACAAAATGTTTAAAGGCGGGGAAGATATGATTCAGGAGGTTTTTTTATTTTTGATTTATGGAGGCAAAAAAGGCGGGATCACTTCGCGGATCAGAATGAGAATTTTATGCAGGAATGTATGGGGTCTCAAGAATCCCCATGCATTGCGCGCGCTTGGTGAGGTCATCAAGTGGAAAAATCCCGACATGGTATTTTTCATAGAAACCAAGTTATGGACAAGTGAGACGAATCATGTGAAGCATAAGTGTGGCATGGATTGTGTTATAGTGGTGGGTGCTCGAGGACACAGTGGAGGTTTGGAGTTCTTTTGGAAATGAGAGGTCTCTATTCAGTTGGAGTCATATTCAGATTCCCATGTGAATGTGACTATATCAGAGGTGGGGGGCGATTGGCTTTTTACTAGTTTTATGGCAATCCAGTCACTACAAATCAATTAGCCTCATGGGAATTACTTAGGTATCTTCACTCTCGAAGTACTCTTCCTTAGGTTTGTGGAGGTGACTTTAATGAGATACTACAGTCATCTAAGAAGGAAGAAATGTTAGACAAAAAGGATGTTCAAATTTGGGAGTTTAAGCAGGCTGTTGATGACTGTTTGTTTATCGATCTGGGATGTCATGGGTAGTAGTTTACTTGGTTGAATAACCGGGATCCAAAAATGCATGTCCACGAATGGTTAGATAAATTCTTAGCTACTAGGGATTGGTCTGACCAAAAGCCTAATTATTAGGTAACCCACTCATATGCTAGTTATTCTGATCATGTTCTTTTGGTGCTTGATGTCAACCGGCCAAGAAATCACTGTAGGGGGTGTTGACCACGACTGTTTCGGTTTGAGGAAATATGATTGACATGGATGTCTGTAAATAGATAATTTTTAGATTCTTGGCAGTCTTGTGATCCTTCTGTTGATGTTTCTGCAAAGATTAAGAGGGTTTGCTATAAATTATTAGAGTGGCAAGATTCCAAATTCGGAAGGTCCCATAGTTGGATGAAATCTCTTCGGGATAAGTTAGCAGAGGTTAGAAAATGATCTTTTTTGGATGATTCATTTTAAGATAAAAGGATGATCATTAAGCAGATGAATGATTGGTTAGCTTATGAAGAAATTGTGTGGAAGTAATGGTCCCAAATTCAGTGGTTGAAGGAAGGGGACAAGAACACAACTTTCTTTAATAAGCGTGCTTCCCACCGGTTACGAAAAAATTCCATAGCACATTTACGGGACGATCAAGGAGTTTGGTAGGGTGATGATCAACAATTGGAGACTCTAATCTGTGGCTATTTCCAAGATTTGTTCACATCATCAAACCCAAATCGAGTGGAGGAGGCGCTTGGTGCAATGGATAGTCCGGTATAAGAGGAAATGAACTCCTTCGTGATTACTGAGTTTACTCTAGATGAGGTCAATAGAGTTATATTTCAAATGCATCCTATTAAATTCCCCGGGCCTGACAGTATATGTGCTTTATTTTACCAAAAATATTGGGATCTTGTTAGGGATGATGTAACTTCAAAAGTTTTAAATTTTTTAAATGGGGGTTTGATGGATCTTATGGTGAATTCTACTTTTATTATGCTTATCCCCAAAACCAAAAATCTGGAGCTAAACTCTCAATTTAGGCCTATTAGCTTATGCGATGTGATTTATAAGATTATTTCTAAGGTGCTCGCTAATAGATTCAAAATTTTTTACCGACTATTATAACTCCAAATCAAAGTTCTCTTGTGCTTAGGCATATAATTATAGATAATTTTTTAGTAGCCTACAAATTATTGCATAAGTTAAAGTCAAAATGAGGAGGGAAAGTGGGTTTTATGGCACTTAAACTAGATATGAGCAAGGCCTACGACCGTGTTGAGTGGAGCTTCTTAGAAGGAATCATGAGGCAGATAGGATTTCATGAGTTATGGACCCGATTAATTATGTGGTGTGTGACTACGATATCGTATTCAGTTTTGATTAATGGTGAGCCTAAGGGGAATATCATTCCCTCTAGAGGCATCTGCTAAGGTGACACTTTATCCCCATATTTATTTCTTTTATGTGCTGAAGTGTTTTCTGTTTTAATCAAGCAATAGGAAGATCAAGGTTTGATCCATAGGGTAAGAGCTAACCGAAATGGTCCAACTTTTTCTCACCTATTTTTTGCAAATGACAACCTCTTTTTCTATTGTGCAACTCTTAAAGATTGTGGGGTGGTTTCAGATGTGTTGTCTTTGTATGAATTTAGTTCGAGACAGGTTGTTAATTTTGATAAATCTGCAGATTTTTTCAGCTCTAATTGTGCGCATGAGATAGCTGAAGGTGTTGTAGATGCTCTACAGGTTCAATAGGTGGAGTGTCATGAAAATTATTTGGGTCTTCTGATAGCGGTGGGGCTATCCAAAAATTATGCATCCAAAACTATCAAGGATAAGGTTTGGGGTAAAATAGAGGGATTGAAGGAACAATTACTATAAAGGGAGGGTAAGGATATTCTTATAAATGGTGTAGCTCAAGTGTTGCTTACTTATACGATCAGCTGTTTTAAACTCCTAAAGTCTTTCTACGAGGAGTTGGGGGCTATGATGAGTAGATTTTGGTGGGGACAACAGTCGGGTGAACGGAAAATTCATTGGATCAGTTGAGATAAAATGTGTAGGCCTAAGTCTATTTAGGGGAATAGGGTTCCGCAACTTGCATTTGTTCAACTTCGCCCTCCTTGTGAAACAAGAATGGCGACTCCTCCATCAAACAGACTATTTATGTTATGCCATTCTGAAAGCCACATATTTTTCCAATTGTGATTTTCTTCAGGCATCTCTTGGTTTTTCTCCTTCTTATACTTGGAGGAGCATTTGGGAGAGTAAGGATTTTCTTTCTAAAGGGTTGTGGGGGAGAATAGGGAATGGAGACAACATCCATGTTTGGTGTAATCCTTGGATTCCAGTCCCGTGGTCATTTCGGGTACTCTCTCCTAATGCATTCTTTGTTACGAATGAAAAGGTAGCAATTCTAATTAATCTTATAACTCTCTCTTTGGATATGGTGGCTTTACATGCTAGATTCCTACCAGATGAGATTGAGATTATATCAAACATTCCGCATAGCTGGTATCGGCTGTGTGATTATCGAATTTGGCACTTTACCTCCTCTGGGATGTATACAATGAAGAGTGATTATCAAGTTGTGCTGGAGGTAATTAGAAGACAAGTGGATAGGTTGGCAAGTTCTACATCAAAGGGTGGGGGTTCTGGGAAGACTGAGAACAGGGTATGGAAGAAGATTTGGTCATTGCCGATATTGAATAAAATCAGAATATTTGCATGGTATTTTTGCCTTAGTTCACTTCATTGCAGTGCTAATTTGCATAAGAGGGGAGTAAATGTTGATGTAGCCTATAGGATGTGTGCGACAGAGGTGGAGAACGTTTTTCATAATGTTCTTTTGTGTCCGTATGCTCGGGCTGTATGGAACCAAGCTATATCGGTCTGCTTAAGTTTAGATGATTGCACTAATGTAGGGATTCAAAATGGCTATTTCATGTGGTGGACTCATGGGAAATGAAAAGGCTGGCTCTTTGGGTTATGATTGCATGGGTGGTCTAGAATAATCGTAATAGGATTACTTGGAGCCAGTAGGGATGCAAAGCAACAGTTTTAGTTGATTATGCCAAACAGTTACTGTTGGAATACAGGGTAGTACACTTAGCATCTGTTGATGATGCTGGTTCTGGGGCTATAAGTCAGTATTGCTCGTTGCCTCCCTCCCATTTCTTTGTTAAGCTGAATATGGATGGAGCTACTTTCAAGGAAGCCAATGTAGCAGGTGGGGGGATGATTTTGCGAGATGATAATTCTTCTTTCTTGGCTGTTGCTTCAAGCAAACTCCATAGTACTGGATATCCATTTCACGCCGAGCTGTTGGCTGCTACGGAGGGTATGAAGCTAGCATTTCAACTTGGGGTTTATCTGATCACAGTTGAATATGATTTTCTCCATTTGATTAAGTATTTGAGTGGGTTTCCTCTTTTTTTTTTTTTTTTTTTTTTCAAGTTGGGATGTGATCATAAACGATTTGAAGGTCCTGGCTTCCTAATTTCAAGCATGTACTTTTCACTTTGTCCCTAGGTGTTTCAATGGTGCTGCTCACTTGTTAGCATGCAAAGCCCTCTTGGTTGATAGTTGCATAAGTTAAATTGAATTTCCACCCCAATTCCTCGAGGCTCAACTTGTTATAAATGTTTCTGGTATTTCACATGTTTGAATAAAGTTTTCTTTTCCTTTAAAAAAAGAAAGAAAGTATGTATAATATGAGAAAATTTGACAAAAGAACAAAAAAGTGGCAAAAAAGAAAGCTAATTAAAAATATTGATGCTTTCCTCTTATATACATGTGTAAATTTTAATTCTCTTAAATTAAAATCAGTGGAAGAGAAAAGTGTGAGAGAAAAGAAATGAGATTATCATTTTATTTTTATTGAGCTCATCAAAATAACATTATAAAACGTATAATAGTAAAATAAATCGATATTATTTACACTTTATTTCCTCACAGTTTTTTTTCTACTAAACAAAGGAATGAGAAATTACTTTTTGTGGGCTACAGTTAACTTAGTTGGTAAAGTCATTTGTCATCGTATAATAGATCATAGATCAAACCCCATTCACATAAAAAACAAATATGAGGGATAAAGGGATGGGAGAAAGCGACCTCTCATTGTGTAGTCCATAAACCCAACATGTTTCTTTTAAACATAAAAAAATTATCATCTCTAATAAACACATGAAAAAAAAACCAATTGTTTCACGTTTATGTAATTCTAATTTTTTTCTTGTAATTTTTCTTTCATTATTAAACACATCCTAAGAGTTTTGTTTGGACTTGATAAGACCATTAATTTGAAGCTCCATTCTTTGGACATAGGTCCTAGCAGAGAGAAAGTTCTTTGTAATTGGTTTTTCTTATCTATAATATCCCTCCATTACAAAAAAAAAAAAAAAAAAGTTTTATCAATGTGGAACTAGCACGAATTATGGACTAAAAGTTAAAAGTAGGAGTGAGCATGATTCAATAATTATACAATCTAGTGAAATAATAATTATAACCAAAATTTTAATTTGTTTAAAATCATAACAATAAATCAAACCATTTTTGGTAATCAAATTTTTTTTTTGTTCGGTTCGGTTATCAGAATTTTGAAATTAACCAACAGTTAACAAAAAAACCCAAAAGTTTACCAAATTAAGAAAGTTATACTAATCAAATTATAATATGTTGTTACTCATATATAAAATAAATCAAATAAGTTTCATAACATAAATAAAACAAAATAATAGAAAAATATCACCATTAATTACGAAGATGATGGACTGAGGCACAGATCAATCGCTCTATTTAGGATATTTCATGTCACGATGGAGGTTATTGAACTTTATTGGTACAAAGGCCTCATGGTCGCGTTAACCCCAAGATAAAACAACTCAATGTTCTCTTCATTTTTGTTCAATGTATCATTGAGCCACCACTACCTTTCTCTACCCAAAATAGTATATGCAATCTTATAGAAAATAAGTGAAATATAGGTAATCACGAGAAGGAAGAACAAGTGTTAGGTTTCTCAAAAGGTTAATGCAATACCCTTTATATAGGCTTCTTGGACTTAGGAGTTATAAACCCATCATTATCACCATAAATCCAGTTAATAAAATTGATAATAATGGGCTAATGACTAGTTTTGACTAACCATATAAAGCACACACACATTATTATTATTATTATTATTATTATTATTATTATTATTATTATTATTATTATTATTATTATTATTATTATTTATTTTTAATTAAAATATACAACAATATATAATTTAAAAGTTAAAACACTATATATAATCTCATTCAATCCATACTAATCAATTTGTATTAAAATTCTTAAAACCATTCAATCCACATTCAAATACTTTAAAATAAACTATAAACTTTGAAATAAATATTAAAAATAACCAAAACATTCAACAATAAAATGCACATTCAAGCTCTCTCCTCCAAGTTCTCCTCCTCAATTATCAATGTGTTTTAAGGTGCATTGTATTTATTTGCACCCTCTAATTATAAATTATTGTCATGTATACACATATTTTTAATAATAAATATTTTTATGTATGTATAGTTTTAATTTAGTTCGGTTAAGTGATTATCCGGTATGTTTAAAAATTAATAATCATAACCATAATAAAAAAAAAAATCAAAAATCTTAATTATAAACCAAACCATTTCTTTCGATAACCACATTTTTTCCTAGTTAAAAGTACTTAGTGAGTTGTGGGGGCTTTGGTATCCAAAATCTCGATCAAGTGTTAGCTAGCTAGTTTCTACAGTATATTCTATAGGTTCTTGACAAAGTCTTTGTAGCAGCTTGTTATAATAGCAGTTAATATTGCAAGCCAAGGGAACTACATATATTGGATATATATTAGGGATATATTCCATGACATACTAGTTTTCCATTGTATTCCTTGGTGAGTGATGACCTAAAGTGTATATGTATATGATTTTGTTAGATAAGCATTAAATATTCATTAAGAAGGGAGGACAATATGAGTAGCAAAATTAAATGGGATCAGTTTTGCAATCCCATTTAAGTCAAGCTATTTATATAAGGCACTCTATTTCATGGTGTACTAACCCAACTGTACTAGTATCTAGATGTTTGAAAACTCGAGTCAATAAAGGGGTCCAACGCCCAACAACCTTAATTGATTGTTGTTTGAGCATTCGTGTTAGCATGTATAACATCATCACTAATCATGGCACTCCATTGACCTTCTGTTTATGTGTTCATGTGCATGTATAGAGATTCATCCCATACGAGCTGTAAGCCGCAAAACAAAGTGTAGTGCTTACTCATTCCCGCACATGCCTAGGGTTTCGTCTTAAATGAACCAAGTAAGACCCATGATTGAGCAAACCAATTGAGTATATACTTATATGTACCCGCGTATGTCTTGGTTTTTCCCATTTTAAACCATAAGTCATATATTTAATTTGGTTTAAGCTATGCATTGATTGCCATGGATTGATTGTTCGTTTCTTGATAAGATGCATCACAACCATATTTTCCCTAGTTTCTTGGACACAAGTTGCTTGAATGGACTTAAAAGAATAATTATCCATACTTGATTCAACTTGAAGACTTAACCATGAGTGCTTACTTACATGAAAACTTTCCTTTTGCAATCAATCACATCATGCATGTTTTCCATAGATACTCTAGAGATGATTGATTTGCTTGATTATTCTATACCCATGTGAGATTGCTTGGATTCATGTGAACTTTTGTTTTGTCATCTTGGTCATCTTGCCTAATCATGAATCTAGTATTCAATTTATATGTCCATTTCACATACTAATGTGCACATTTTGTATGTTGTCCTTATATGCTCCACTCTTGAATGAGAATGCATTATGTTTAATTTAAACACATGAAGTAGGTATGCTTGGATTGATAAGAGGGTTGAAATTCTTTGTTATTGCATGCATATAATGGACCTAATGGCATGATTCACATCTTTGCATTCATCTTACAATAGGACTAGACTTCTTGACACTTCATATTGAATTCTCTCCTCATCTAAGTGAGTCATTATCTCGTAAACAAGTAAAAGTCTTATTAGAATCAAAGGGGAACATTAACAAGGTTAAATGCATAAATCACCACAAAAAAATTTCACTTTTTATTTGAATGCATATGTTACTTGTGTCCTCAATGTGGATGATTAAGGTTAATGGATGCATGAGATTTGAATGTCAATTAATCATGGAAGCATGTGAGGACCATGAATGGAAAGATAAAAGCAAAGTATGAATGCCTATTTGAGTGTGGAATTAAAAGTGTCATTTATTTCTTTGCATAAATCATGAATCCATATGCACAAACGACTGCATGAAAAGATAAGATAATTGTTAGATTGTGTGAAGATTGCATGCATGAATAAACTTGAATGCATTTAATTGTGTTGCCATTAATCATGAATGCAAGTGAAAAGATAAAAGCAATATGTTGTCTAAATTCTAATGCTCTAACTCGAGATCCTTCTCCTATTCATGAATGAATTGTCATGACGGTATGATATGGTTTCAATCTTGATTTCCTTACTTTTCAGAAGTGATCCAAGTTTTCAAAAGACTGAAATCCCTTTTTTTCTCTCATGGGACTATAAAGATTGTTGGAAATCACCTTGACAAGATGCACAAGTGATGATCTTCCAAATATCCAAGTCTAGAATGACTTGTAGAAAGAAATACAGCAATCGAAAACAAGAAAGAAAAGAAGACAGGCAATTTGTTATCGAGGTTCGGCAATGTGCCTACGTCCCCGTGAGTTCCTTCAAACTCTCTGCACTAAATCAATGGTTCTTTACAATTACAGCAACCCTCTCTAAGAAACCTCAAGTTCTTGAAGAAACCAAGAAGAGAAGAAATAAGATGATAAGAACTATTACAATGCTCTCTATCTATACTACTCTCTCTTCTTTACAACCAGCCTCTCTACAATGAGTCCCTATTGTGTTTTGTGTCTTTGTACTCTCACAAAATTCTCTCTTGTATTGTGTCTTGTCACTTGATTACACCCAAAACATAACACGGTAATTATAGTACAGCTTTGGAGTGTCGATTCCACAGGATAACAAGATAACTACAAGAGAAGGTGTGAACCTCAACACAAACGATAAAGATCAAATGCCAGAATCTGAATTGTGAGAAAATTGTAATTGTGTAAATAGATTTGATAGATATAATAAAGAAACAACAGGGTTCCAGAAATCCTCCCTAGGTTCGTTGCCCTAATCCTAACTTGATTCAGTTGTTTTTATCTCGATTGCAAGTTTCACATCCCAAACAAGCAATCGGCAAATATTCAATTAAAATGCATGTATAAACCCTAATGTAATTGGTATGAATTATTCTTTACTTTCAAGCACACATGACCTAACTTATAAATTATCAAAAGACGACGATATATCTAAATGAAAATACCACAGTAATGGACAAATCTATAAAAGAGATCTACCGGACTCAATCACACCCAAGCAAATACACATAAGAAGCGCATGACTAGACTTATATGGAAAAAAAAGCATGCAATCACTGGACTAATAAGAAATCTACTAATTAAATTAAAGAATAAAACACAATAATGTTTAATGAAAATAATACCAAACTACAACTGAATCAAATAAAGGAAAATAAGAACAACTACACCTAGGGATTCATCCCTTCATCTTGCTTGGAGACTAGCTGGCCATAGGGCTCATGCTTCCTCGAGTTGCCTCCGGCCTCTCAACGATCATCTCCCCCTTGGTATCAAAAGCTTCAGCGATTCCTCAGCTTACCCTCCAAAATTACTTCGGATTGCTCCTAAGGGCCCTCTGGATTGCTCCTAAAAGCCCTCTGGATTCACTTTCTGATGATCTCAGATTCTTCGATGGTCCTCAAAGTTGAAATGGAGTAGGCCTTTTATATTGAAATACCATAAGTTCAATGTATTTCTAATCCAATGTGGGATGTGGGATATAAGCCTTTACATGCCCTTTTACGCTGAAATCCCGCACAGCCCGCACAGCCTGACCTTTGTCTACTTAAACTGCCATAACTTTCTCTAGAAAAATTATTTTTACGAACCGTAAAATTCTCCAGAAAATAGACTTCCAGATCTTTCTAAGAATATATGGCTCATCTCCTAGTTCTTCTTTTATCAATACATTTTAATTTGCAAAAATGATTGATCTGTACGGGCAATTTTGGCAATTTAGTGAAACTCCTTTCCAGTGCGGGCAGCAGCTGTTGCTCTTTTAAGCCCTCTATCTTGTCCTTTTGGAAGCATTCCTTCACTTCAGTATGCCTCGAGTCTTTGTGCCTCAAGCAATGATAACTTTTCCTCCTCTTTTGAGCTTAAAGTACCTGAAAATGCACCAAAATAGATCAATGATCCAAGAATGATACTTTAGAGTTGTTAACGTATAAAAGTGCAATTAAAACCTAGATCAACCCTAAAATGATAACAATTAAGTACTGTTAAGATGTATTTTATGACTCTCATCATCACTCTTTACAATTGATCTCAAATTATGTCACAATGTTATGTTGAGAATGAAGCTAGGTGACCCTTTATATAGTGCACCAACTTCTTGATCAATCTTGAGTGTCATTCTCCACCCTTAGATCTTGATGATCACTCAATCATGGCCCTCCATCAATCCTAAGTGATGCTGTGCATTTTAACCTTGCATCCATGCACCTAACAAGAGGCTTAACCAAGTTAAGTATGTGTGCCTCAGTATGCCTAGCGCCTAGGCACTGAACAGGGGGCGGTGCGGCGCTAGGCAAAGCACCCTTTTCACCACTTGCTGGGCGGTGCGGCGCTGGTGAAGGAGAGGTGCGGCGTTGCCTTTTACCAAAACTTCCTCCTTGTTGGGCGGTGCGGCACTGGTGAAGGAGAGGTGCGGCGCACACTGATGCTGTCCCTCTCACAGCTGTGCGCACTCTTTTGCTTTGATGAATAGAGGTGTGCACACACACCAAAAATGATGCACACACTTGTGTGCACTCCTTTAACATGCTGAATTTTATTCTTCCAACTTGGTTTAGACTTTAACCATGTTTGAACCATGTTTAAACCTTAGAAAAATACCACAAAGATTATGGCTTAAAATTTATGGAATCAAAATCGAAATTTTATGTACACATGTTAATGAACTGAAATTTGCTTGATGACTTCATGTATAAGCCTAAAAATTCATTCTTGACTTCATTGAAACATTTGTGCACTTGATTTTCTAAAAAAAAAATTTCTTTCATTGGCCACCAAACTTTTCCACAAAAATTAATAGGGTCAAGAATTGAAATTATACTCTTCATGTTTAGCTTGAGAAATGTATAGATTAATTAAATACAAGTTTTGATTTTCATAATTGGTTTGAGAGTCAAGTTACTTCTATTTTCATGCAAGAATTGAATTACTATCCTATACATGGTTGATTTGAGTGTCATATTGATTTGACTATTTGGAAATGAATTGAATTGATTGATATTTGTATGCATTCTTGATTGTTGAATTGGAATAAGCAGACTCTTGCATCTTAGATAGAAAACATTTATTTATCTTTGGGTTTGATATTTTTTGAAGTAATTTTGGGTATTGAGTTCATGTATACTGGAGTCATATGTTGGTAGTATCGTCAAGTATACAATTAGGTTGCATATAGTATAAGTATCTTATACCATGTAGAACATGTAGGATGCATTTAAATTCCCTTCATCCTTTCAAAATTAAAAAAGAAGAAAAAAAAATGAAAAAGAAAACAAAAAAATAAATCTTTTGTATTTTATTTCTATTTGATTGTTGAGTTTTGCATAATATTTTTTTTAAAAAAAATTGTGTCGTGCATTTTTGCATTGTTTTTGTGTTATGAATTTTTGCTAAAACCCTCTTGATATTTGTGTCTCGAAGGAATGAATGGAATGACTCATGACCAATTTACTTTATTTGAGAGCTTGAAGGAAATGATGGAATTTGTGATTGGCTAGCAATAAGAATTGGTGAAGTAACAAAAGGAAATGATGGAGATGATCAAGAAGTTGGCAATAGCACAACTAGACGAGCTAGTGAATGAAAAGGAGTGCGACCTTAGTGTTAAGTACTTTTGCAATGATGACTTCATGGAAGTAACTCAGAAAGTACCGCTAGAAATATCAACAAATGAAAGCATTGAAGATGTAGCCTCCCAATTCACCAAACACTACACTCACACCCTTTATGACCTTGAAACCATCTAACAAGAACCTAATGATACATTATCTAATTTTATCACTCGCTGAAATGATCAACTTTCTAAAGTGACCTACCGTCCAAATGAAAAAGACCAAATCCACGCTGTTTTGAAAAACCTTAAACCTGTTTACTCCTTAGCTCTTTCTACCATAAATTTCACCACTATCCATGAGTTGTATGATTTGGTTATGCGAGTTGAGAATCTCATGCTAGAAAAAGTTGTTCCTAAGTTGTGTACTCTAAGGTAACAAAATGAAAGAAATTGCTAAACAAAGAATGTGACCAATCAAGGAATTAAGAAGAATCCTCGTAAGTTCTCCACTTTGAGTTGCTCATTGTCCAAAGCTATAAGGAAATTGATTAATGAAAGTCTCTTTGTGGACCATTGGGGAATCAAAATAGCAAGCTCCAATTACAATCCCAATGAGTATTGCGACTTCCACTAACAAAAAGGTCATCAATCGATTGTTGTGGTCGTCTTTGTCACACAATTCAAAACTTCATTAATGAAGGGATATATTTGAAGTAATTATAAATAAAGATGGAGAATAGATTCCATAAGAAGAAGATTGGTCATGGGAAGATAGAATTTTGTTTTTTTTCTCTTCTAGTTAATTTTAATTGAAAAAGTCGTGTCTATCTTATTCTTTGGTTTTGTGGTAGAGTTGTTTCAAATTTTTTATTAGTCCTTTGTTAACTCAAATTCCTTGTTTTTGAGTTAAGTATTTTAATCTCATTTTCGAGTCCATGAATGTTCTCTATCTCTTTTATAATAAAATTTGTTTTTTGCATTGCTCTTTACCCTTGATAGAACTTGATTGGTTTTGAAAAGAAAGAAGATTTTTTTATGACATTATCTAATTCATTTGAAACAAACAATATTGGTTTTGTACTAAGGATAATTATTCAAAGAGCTAAAGTGATTCATTCACATTCTACTTAAGCAAACATACTCAATTGAATAAAAATCTTGAATTGTTACAATGGTGTTGTTCATATTCTCCCATTGTTCCAATCTACAAAGAATTGAAAAGTCAAGACCTTGAGATACTCCACTTTAATCGAGCAGGAATCTTCATGTATGCAAGTTATGCTATGGAAATACTAAGTAATTGAAATTGACAGGAAAATAGGCCATTTTTCATATCCCTCCCATTTTTCTACATAAATTCTCCTTCCTAACTCTTTTACCCTATTGAAAAAATTTATTTATACACATCTCATACCAAGCATTATTCTTTCATTGTTGGAATTTGTCTAAAAACTAAAGAGGAAAAATTCAACTTCGGCCCTAGGTGTGTGCCGCACCTCAGGCAGTCCGCGCCTCACCCTGCAGCAAGTCCAGGAAGTGAGCTTTCAAGGGCACGCCGTGGCCTAGCTTCCCCAAGATGCGATGCCCAGAAAGGCAATAAAAGTTCTCCTTCCAAGGTGCAGCGTGAAGGCACACCTGATGGCATTTTTCAGCACTCTTCTTCTAGTGTGTGGTGCATGATCAAAATGCATAGGATCACTTAGACTTGATCAAGGGCTATGATTGATTGGTCCTCAAGATCTAAGGGTGGAGATTGACTTCAAGATAGGTTCAAGAAGTGGTGGACTATATAAAGGGTCACCTAGCTTCAATCTTAAGAATGTGAAAGACATAACTTGTGAAAGTGAGATCAATTGTAAGAGCGCAAAGACACAAAACAAGAGAGACTCATTGGAGAGGCTGGTTGTTTAGAGAGAGAGTAGTATAGATTGGGGATTCAAGGGACTTGTAAGTGAAATTTTCTTGGGGAAACTTCTAGGGTAACTCAAGACCTTATCACTTTCTTTTCTCTTCGTTCTTCAAGAACAAGAGGTTTCTTGAAGAGGTGTTGCTGTATCTGTAAAGAACTCATTGGTTTAGTGTAGAGAGTTCAGAGGAACTCATGGGGACGTAGGCTATTGTCGAACCTCAATAACAAATTGCTTGTGTTCTTTCTTTGATTGCTTGATTTATGTTTCTGTTCTAATCATTACAAGTCGTTCTAGACTTGGGTGTTTGGAAGATCACCACCTAGGCATCTTGAGGGTGGTTTCCTAATAGTGGTATTAGAGATGGAAGAGATTCCACCAATAGTGGTATAAGAGCTTTGGAGAGCGGGTATCGGAGCTGGAACAGAAGGTATCAGAGCAAGACTCTAAGAATCAAAGGAGACTTCTTGGGTGATTCAAGAATGGAGTATAGATCAAGATCTGATCGTGTTCTTGAGGGTGATTCAAGAATAGTATTGAGATCAATCTTCAATCGTGTTCTTGAGATTTAGAAGAAGTTGGAAAGCAATTGTGGGTGCTGTATAAATCTGGGATTTTCTCCGCAAGATGAGTTCAAACTTCATTGTTGAGAAGTTTGATGGAAAGGGAGACTTTGCCCTTTGGAAACGGAAGATCAAGGTTGTTCTCATGCAACAAAAGGTGGACTTGGCTATTGGAGAAGATGACGCTTTTCCAGTAAGTATCACGGAAGTCCAACGGATTGAGATGAAGAAGATGGCATATAGCACCATCTTTCTGCACATCTCGGATAGTTTCACAAGGGAGTGTGAAGACTCGGAAGATCCACCTGTCATTTGGAAGAAACTAGATAAGTTGTTTCTTACTAAGACTCTCCCTAATAAGATTTATCTTCTTAAACGAATCTTTGTTTTTAAAATGGATCCTAATAAAGAGTTGCAAGATAATCTTGATGTGTTAGTTCAAGATTTGGCTAGTTGTAGTATAACATTCTCGGATGAACAATTTACTGTTATGTTATTGAATTCTCTTCCTGATTATTTTGAAAGTTTGATTAATGCTATTGAATATGGAAGAGATACACTAACCAAGGAAATTGTGATCAATGCTATAATGGCTCATGATTTCAAAGCCATGATGAGGGAAGCATAAAGTGGAGAGGGGTTGTTCGTTAGAAGAAGGCCAGCAACTATAAATGGCAGTAGCATCCATGGCAACTACTGGAAGAATTCAAAGGTTAGAGGGCAGAGCCATGGGAGATCGCATTCCAAACCGAAGTTTGGAGGGCGGTGATGTTACTACTGCAATAAGGAGGGTCATTTCAATAAAGATTGCAAGAAAAAGATGTGGGATGAGAGAGGAGGAAACCATACCAAGAATGGAGAGGCTTCGGTTGCCAAAGAAGAACAACAAGATGATGTTCTTGTTGTGTGCTCAAATGTGAGCATGAGGCAAGGCAGCGAGAAATAGATCTTGGATTCTGGGTGCACTTATCACATGTGCCCTCCCAGGGATTGGTTCAAGAATTTCAAGGAAACTAATGATGGAAAGGTTTTCTTGGAGAATAATACTTCTTGCCAAGTGAGGAGGATAGGAGACATCCAATTGAGGATGTTTGATGGAGTCACAAGGCTGCTGCGGAATGTGAGGCATCTTTCAGATTTGAGAAGGAACTTGATCTCATTGGGGCAGCTGGATTCCATGGGGTACACATACAAAGCAGATGGAGGAAAGATCAAGGTAACTAAGGGATCTTTGATAGTGATCAAAGCAGCAATAAAGGATGATCTCTATGAGATGATCAGAGAGACAGAAATCAAGGATCAAGCAACAAGCTTAATGGCTGAGATGGATAAGGCAGTACTTTAGCACAATCGCTTGGGACATATGAGCAAAAAGGGGTTGCAAGTTCTCGGCAAGAATGATCTACTTGATGGTGACAAGATAGAGAAACTTGATTTCTGCGAGAGTTGCATTCTTGGGAAGCAACATCGGGTTAGCTTCAACACCAGAGTGCAGAAGTCTAAGGGGATTCTTGACTATATCCATGCAGATCTTTGGGGACCAGCAAGAACACCAACACAGGGAGGTAATCATTACTTTCTGTCTTTAATTGATGATTATTCAAGAAAGGTTTGGGTTTATTTGCTTAAAAATAAATCAGATGCTTTGAATAAATTTGTGGTGTGGAAAAAATTGCTAGAGACTCAAACGGGCGGGGTAGTTAAGGTGTTAAGAACCGGTAATAGCTTGGAATTTTTTAATAAGGATTTTGATAAATTCTAGGAATTAAATGGGATTCTAAGACATAGAACGGTTGTGAAAACCTCTCAGCAAAATGGAGTTGCTGAGAAGATGAATAGAACCATTATGGAAAAGGTTAGGTGCATGTTAATTAGGTCCGGTTTACCAAAATATTTTTGGGGGGAAGCTGTGGCTATTGCTCCATATTTGGTTAATAGATCACCCTCTAGGGCTTTAGACCTTAAGACTCCCATGAAGATGTGGAGTGGGAAACCACCTGAGTTGAACAACCTTAGAACTTTTGGATGTGCTGCGTTTGTACATCCAAAGGATGATAAACTTAGCCTAAGGTCTAGAAAATGTGTGTTTCTAGGGTATAGTGATGGGGTTAAGGGGTATATATTGTGGTCCTTAGAACAAAAAGGAATGAAACTCATAATAAGTAGAGATGTCAATTTTAATGAATTGTTATTTCTCTATTTGGAGAAAACTAACCCTGTAGAGGATAGTGAGCAAATCAGTCCAGAATTTGTGGAGCATAGCATCAAGAAAAATTCAGTTCAGGTAGAGCAAGGATGGCAAGAGGGTTCGGACTAGGTAGAGTCCATTGATGAAGGCCAAGCTCAGGATACTCATGAAAAGGCTGAACTAGAAGGGGATGATGCAGCAAGTCAGAATGACTATTAACTCACAAGGGACTGGGAAATGAGGGTGGTCAGACCATCTTTGAGATATGGCTTTACTGGTGCTAATGTAACAGCTCCTTGGACAGAATGAGGGGTTGAACCAGAAACTTATATGGATGCCATAGAATGTAAGGATTCGTCAAAGTGGCAGCTAGCTATGGAGGAAGAAATGGATTCTTTGAGGAAGAACAACTCTTGGAAATTGGTGCCCAAACAAAAAAAACATAGAATTCTGGATTATAGGTGGATCTACAAGATCAAAGAAGGGAACACTCCAGGGGATGAAGTCTGGTATAAAGCTAGGCTGGTGGCGAAGGGGTTCACACAAAGAGAAGGCATAGATTTCACCAAAATATTCTCACCGGTTGTGAAATACAAGACGATAAGGATAGTGTTAGCAATGGTGGTCCAACTCAATTAGGAAATCGAGCAAATGGATGTGAAGACAACGTTCTTACATGGAGAGCTTGATGAGACCATCTACATGAGGCAACTTGAAGGCTATTAGGAAGGAAGGCAGGGAGATTTGGTGTGCCAATTGAAGAAATCTCTCTATGGTTTGAAGCAATCACCTCGGAAATGGAATAAGAGGTTTGATTCCTTTGTAACTAGCTTGGGTTTCATGAGGAGCTACTATGATTTGTGCTTGTACTACAAGGGGCACAAGATGGAGGAAGTGGTGATCATCCTTATCTATGTTGATGATATGTGTTTGGTTGGGAGCAGCATGGAGAGGATATGAAAATTGAAGTCTCAACTCAGTGAAGAGTTTGAGATGAAGGATCTTGGCCATGAACAAAAGATCCTTAGGATGAGTATAATCCGGGAAAGGGAGAGAAATAGATTGAAGATTTTTTAGACTTCCTACATAGAGAAGATGATATCTAAGTTCTCTATGGAAGATAGCAAACCAGTGAAGGTTCCCCTTGCTCGTCATTTCAAGTGCTCCAGCAATCAATGTCCAAGATTGGATGAGGAGAAGAAGGAAATGGAAAAGGTCCCTTACTCTAGTGCGGTTGGATCGGTCATGTTCATGATGGTAAGCACTAGACCTGCATTACTTATGCAATAAGTATTCTCAGCAGGTTTATGAGTAATCCTGGAAAGGAGCATTAGCTTGGGATGAAAGGGTTGCTGAGGTACTTGAAGGGAAGCCCAGAAGTAGGGCTGGTTTATGAGAACAAGGGTAAGTCCATCTGTCTTGAGGGTTATGCGGATTCAGACTATGGAGCATACTGGGATAAAAGAAGATCGATTACCTCCTACTTCTTCAACTTAAACGGATGTTGTATAAGTTGGAAGGCTCAGTTGCAGCCGGTGGTAGCACTCTAAACAACCGAGGCTGAGTAAATAGCTGCAACGGAAGCCATTAAGGAGGCTATGTGGTGCAAGGAGTTGTTGGAAGAGGTGAAGGTACTAAAAGAGCAGGTAGTGGTGTATTCGGATAGCCAAAGTGCGTTGCACTTATGTAAGAATCTAGTGTTCCATGAAAGGACAAAGTATATGGATGTTCAGTACCATTTCATTCGGGAAAATGTTACAGAATGATGCATTCATGTGGATACGGTGGCCACAGAAGAAAACCCTACAGATTTAGGCACCAAAGTTCTACCTCTAAGTAAGTTCAATCATCGCCTTGGACTACTTAGGATTGGAGTCGGTTAATATGATGACTCAATTTAAGTTTGGATCCTGAGTTCTCTGCACTATGAGTTTGGTTTTAGTTGCTTAGATAAAGGTAGATATTTGTAGGGATTTGTCTAATCACTAAAGAAGAAAAATTCAGCTTCAGCCCTAGGTGTGCGCCGCACCTCAGGCAGTCCGCGCCTCACCCTATAGCAAGTCCAAAAAGTGAGCTCTCCAGGTCGCACCACAGCCCAGCTTCCCTAAGGTGCGGCGCCCAGAAAGGCAACAAAAGTTCTCCTTCCAAGGTGTGGCTTTCCCTGTTCCAAGGTGCAGCGCGAAGGCACACCTGATGGCATTTTTCAGCACTCTTCTTCTAGTGCGTGGTGCATGATCAAAATGCACAGGATCACTTAAACTTGATCAAGGGCTATGATTGATTGGTCCTCAAGATCTAAGGGTGGAGATTGACTTCAAGATAGGTTCAAGAAGTGATGCACTATATAAAGGGTCACCTAGCTTCAATTTCGAGAATGTGAAAGGCATAACTTGTGAAAGTGAGATCAATTGTAAGAGTACAAAGACACCAAACAAGATAGACTCATTGGAGAGACTGGTTGTTTAGAGAGAGAGAGTAGTATAGATTGGGGATTCAAGGGACTTGTAAGTGGAATTTTCTTGGGGAAAATTCCAAGGCAACTCAAGACCTTATCACTTTCTTTTCTCTTCTTTCGTTCTTCAAGAACAAGAGGTTTCTTGAAGAGGTGTTGCTGTATCTGTAAAGAACTCATTGATTTAGTGTAGAGAGTTCGTAGTAACTCACGGGGACGTAGGCTATTGCCGAACCTCGATAACAAATTGCTTGTGTTCTTTCTTTTATTGCTTGATTTCTATTTCTGTTCTAATCATTATAAGTCATTCTAGACTTGGGTGTTTGGAAGATCACCACCTGGGCATCTTGAGGGTGGTTTCCAAACATTCAATAATTGCATTGTGAATGTATTTTTAATATTAAAAGGACAATTTGTCTCATCCTTGTCACAAGAGGCAATATATTTTTCTTCTCGTCGTTTCATGGATAAGTTTGCCTCGTCCTTACACAAGGGACAATGAGATTTTCTCCTCTCATTTTGGCACAATGGATTAATCAAAGAAGTTGTTGAAAAAGATGAAAGAAAAAATGTTGATGAAAATAAATAAGTGAAAAGAAAATATAGAAATAAATATGATTTTGGAATTGATCGATAATGAGAAAATATGAGATTGTAATTGAGTAAAATGAAAGAATGGAAAGTAATCCTTGGTAGTTAGGATTCTAATGACAATTTTTTAGCTTTGAAATACCCATTTCTTCTTTAACTTTAGAATCCTTGGCCCCATTATAACCTAAAATAAAGTCCTCTTTGATCAATGAACATTGCTTAGTCTTACAAAGCACTTATTTTGAATGATACAAGGTTCCCCAAATTCTTGTTAGTAGTTTTAAATCAACTAATTGAAGAAAAGAAAAGAAAAAATGCTTGCTAAGTTGAAAACCTGAAAGGGAGACCTAGGAAAAAGTTGGAACCAAAGGAAAAAAATAAATGCTTATTAAACATCAATAAATTGAATCTCGATAAAATGACTATGAATGGATTGATTCCCCATAGAGGGATATGTAGGCAACCACTTGGGTACAACTATATCAATGGAACAATGAAGATCTTGATATGCACAAGTATGGAGTATGAGTAGCAAATAGGATAAAGGATCTACAAGCAAGAGAACAATGTCTCTCTCAATCAGACGAGGAAAGGTGTATGATGATACAAAAGAGAATAGTAGATTCAAAGACTTTCCATGAGTGTATGTCATGTTTGAGAAAAAAAATAGAAATGAATTAATAAATCACCTTGAGAAATATTTTTTAGTATGAGATTAATATCGTTGGTTTCATATAGATAGGTCTAGTCTTTCTAAAAACAAGAAGAAAATTTTATTAAGTGCAAGGAACAATCGATTTTTTTCGTGTTTTGTCAGTCTATAGTCATATCTTCATTCGTGTAAAAATGATTCGCTTTTTTTTTGGTCACCTTGAATCATTTGGTTTAGTCATGTCAAAGGTTTAAAATCTAAAGTTGTTTTTGAAGCTACTTCTTAGCATCCCATAAGATTTTTCTTGTTGAAATTTTTTTCGAGAAAAATTATTTTCTCTAGTGAAATAAGGATGTATTTTGAGGTTATAGAACACCAACTTTTGGATAAAGTCTCAACTTTGAAATATATTGAACATGTGAAGTATAGAAAAGTATTTTTAGGGTCATAGAGCATGAGATCATTAGTTGCTAGGGGCATGATTTGCACATTGACTAAGTACGACATTACATTTGGGCATTAATAGATCCACGAGTAGAGGTATCTCTTGCACAAGGGGCATGATGAAGTGATTGGACTGCATTGAATGCTTAACTGAAAAAGTTTAATTTCTTAACTTAAAGCTTGGTTAAACTTTGAAAATGATTGCTGATAACTTGATTGGATATGAAAACTCAATTGAACAATGGAAAATGATTTTGCAGAAATTATTTATCTCCTTTTGGGGCCATGATTGGTCTCTCTTCAGAGCCACACTTATTGATCACCCTTTGCGCCATAATTGGTCACTATTCGAAACCACACCTATTGATAGACATTCAAGGACATGATTTTCCACTCTTCGGAGCCACATTTATTAGTTGTCCTTCAGGGTCATGATTGGTCGCTCTTCGGAGCCATGCTTACGGATCACTCAATTGGAGCCATGGGAAAGTTTGCTTAGTTGATGCCACGTTTTCATCCACAGTGCGGTGGCTCAGTTACAGGTATGTGTTTGCCTCACGGAGAGGTCACATAATTGGAGTCATGTTTTCACCTTATGACAAGGTCACTCAATTGAAGCTAGACAATATTTTTGTCTTACGGAGAGGTCGCTCTTTTAGAGCCATGATTGGAATTAAATGATTTTCAAAAAACATAAATGATTGAGTATTCATATTCAAAAAGGCTTATGTAATGAAAAGAGGTAACTTGAGTGATTGAACAATGATTGATTGACACTTGGTTCGACATAAAAGTTATCAAATTTTAGGAAATAGTTGAGAAAATAAGTTGATCGATTATTGTTCATGAATGATTGAGTTGAACTGAAGAATTCCTTTTCATGACTAGTTGAGAATGATTGAGTTAATGAATTGATTCTTTTGCAAAATTTGCATGATTGTTTGAAAATTGATGAATTTGATAGGTATGCATGATTGCTTGGGATCAACAATTGAAGACCATTAAATGTCTACTTGATAATAAGGAACTAAATTTTCTTTAATTGCTTTTAATCCATGTCAATAAGTCAAAGAATGGTTGTGCATAGGCCGTCAAAGATCAATAGAATAGTTTGCATGAAATAGAAGATAATTGCATGTTTGATTGGTTGAATGAAATGGTGAGAATGCAAAGATACTTGTTTAATGATTGATTACTTGAGCGAAAAATTATTTAATTGATCAAATACATGATTCAAAGAATTCAAGAATAAAAAATCCTCATGAAAATTAAAAGAAAAATAAAAGATGTGTTAAAAGAAAGAGAGTTGATTTTTTTTTCGTTGAAGAAAATGAAAGAAAAAGACAAAATGCCTTCGCCTTTCAGAGAGATCACTTTCTCGTAAAGTGATGGAAAAGAACTTTACCCTCGTGCAAGATCGCTTCTTTGTGAAATCGCAAAAAAGCATGATAGACCAAGACCAAGATCAAAAGAAATACCTAAAACTAGCATGACGACATGTTCAGTAAAGATCTAAAACTGGAATGAGGACATGTTAAGTAAAGACCCAAGACTAGCATGAAGTCATGTTCTGTAAAGACCAAAAACTGGCATGAAGACATGTTTCGTAAAGACCCAAAACTGTCATGGAGGCATGTTCAATAAAAACTAAATCTGGCATAAAGGCATGTTCAGTAAAGACCTAAAACTGTCATGAAGGCATGTTCAGTAAAGACTTAAAATTTTAATGAAGGCATGATTTTTAAAGACCAAAGAAAGACTCAAAAGACCAATTACATCTCTGTTTACATTTCCCCCCACACGTATGCCTTCAATGGATTGTTCAATCAATAAAGTAAGTTAAATTTTAAGTTGATAAGTACAAAGAGAGATTGTATCTCAAATTAGAAATAATTGTTGCGCCCCACGATCATTGAGCTACACTTGGTCTGATCCCTAATGGATACATAGGTAGCTCATGAATTTGAATGCAACCATTTATTTGCATGCTTTCCATGATTTGTGATTATAAAAGAGAAAAATAAATGTCTTTCAGTGCTTTTAGTGATACATACATGTCAATGCATGCATCCCCAAAGAAAGGGCAAATTATAAACATCGAATTTTGAGTTTTATGATAATTAACAATTGTTCACCTTCTTGTTCTTTGATAGAGACGATGCTTCATGTACATGATTAAGATGTATTATTTACCAAGTTTGAGTATTTTCTATGATTGGGAAATGATTTAATGGAGGAATAAAAATTAACAATAAGGGATTAAAGAGAGAAAGGAAAAAAAAAGTCAAAATTCAATGTTTTCAGGTCTGTCTTTTGAGTTTAATAATTTTTATCCCCAAATATTTAAAACCTTACATTTCTATGTCATTATAACTTTTAATTATATTTCTAATGATATATTATGAAAATTTTTGTAATAAGAGAAGTAGGAGAACTTATTTATTTACCGAAACTGACTAGTTTTAGTCAATGGGTTACTATTTTACTTTAGTGTCAAGTTTACGTGTCAAACCAATTGAACTTGAAATAAGACTCTTTGGGATTTCCAAGAAGTCCAAGAAAACCTCGAAGCTCATCAATATGAGTGAGAATGGCTTGTTTGAAGATGAGGTCCATAATTTGCCAAATTTCCTAATTCGTACGAGTTTAGGATTTGGAAGTTGACTAAGTGGAAATGATTCTTCTCCAAGTTGGCCGGATTTGAATACCTAAACTTAATGAGTAAATACCCCATTTAATATATTTTTACGGATCCTTTCAAAATTTTAAGACCTTTGTAGAGACTTTTTTGCCGCCATAAAGAAAATCCTGTTTTTGAGAGCTAATTTAAAGAAAACTAGTGTTAAAGAGTGAGATTTCTTCATTCTTGAGACCTAACCTTTTCTATAACCTAAAATGCAATCTCTTACTAAAAATACAGTAATAATCCTCCATACAACTTAGATTTTCGTATCATAGCAAAGAAAGGACAAGGCTTGGAATCACTTTTAAGATCATCGGTACTTGGATCATTGTTTGCTTGAGAGGAACAAGAAGACCACTCCCACCCCCATTCGGAGAAGGAGGATTCTAGGACCTTAATTATCCATGTATGATCTCTTAAGGAGGATCTCAGATTCGTATTTTGATCTCCACAAGGGTTAACTTGATTCAAAGGTAGACACTTGCTTTAATAGCTCATTCTCATTAACGTCATATGTTCTTCAGAGATTTGGGATCCCTTCCTCAAGAGGTTGATTTATTGTGTATTTATGATTGAAACCAACCTAATGCTTTTAGATCTCCTTTAGGTTTGCTATTGTAGCCTAGAGTGTTGCTAGTTTTATTGCCTTATTTATTTTACTTTGTTTTGTCTATTAGTTGTTGGAGTTATTCCTAATAAACTAGTAGAGGTTCTTCCAAACCTTTCATTATAACAAGTGGCTTTGTAAAAAAAAAACATGAGATTAGAAAAAAAATGTCTTGAGCAACATAAAAACATTACACCTTGTGGTGAAGCATTTTTTTTTTGTTTGCTAAAAACAAGTTTGACCATATTCCTACATTCTTAAGAGATGCTTGAGGTGGGCCTTTTCTAATATTTCATTTGTCATGTCTGGGGTCTTAATATTTGAGTTTTTTTTGTTAGTTATTGAGAAGGAAGGAAAACCAAAAAAGTTATGTAGTCATCTTGGGATACATAATAGCAGTCCTATCAGTAATGAAAGCGTTCAAAATAGAGTGCAAAAGCTCCTTGAAGAATTTTATAGTCACCGTTGGCCAAACATCCCTGCTTTGCTAATCCATCAACATAAAAGTTCGATTCCTTCAAAGCATGTTTGAGCCTAAACTCAGTGAAGAACTGACGCAGGAGGATCCAAGTCAGATGATGCAGAGTTGGCTGATCAGCGCAGAACTGACAGGTGGACTACCTAGAACGGGCCATGGGCTCAGATTAGGCCCGGAAGACCCTAGTCTGATTGGAAACGGGCCAACGAATAAAACTTGATTCTTTTTCAATCAGTGTCGTCGTTTTTAAGCCAAAAAACGACGTTTAAGCCCTCAAATTAGCAGTTTACAGTTTTTAGGAAACTTTTTATTTTAATTATTTTAATTTCAACCTTAATTTAATTTTCCTATTTTGTTTCGACCTTATAAATAAGGTCTTAGGGTTTCGTAAACATTATTATTGAATTTGCATAATTTTAAATAAAACATCAGAGCTGTTTCTCTGTATTGTTTTTTAGGGTTTTTCTTGTGTTACTCCATGTGAACGATCTGTTCGACTAGCTTGTAGAATAATCGCTATTCTGCCTGGCATTAAGAACCTACTAAGGTCTTTGCAAGTATCAATAATCATGTTAAGAGGGTGAAAATCTTGTATAATACCAACAAACAAATCAACCATCGCTTTGGAATTAACCTCAACTTCAATATGATTATAGCCCGAACTAGCAGCCATTTCCAAACCATGTTTAAGTTCTAGATTTCTACATAGACGTTATTGCAGAACCCCAAATTGATATAAAACCCCTTTATCCAGTTACCATGGTAGTAGTGAAGAATCCACCAGCCCTGGCCTTACCACAATTGCTAAGAAGAGACCCATCAGTGTTCAGTTTTACATAGCCCATCAAAGGAGGACACCAACCCACCATAATGCATTTTTCATTAACTCTATTACCATGTTTATCACCAAGCGCAAACCATTCCTAGCGCATAAGAATGAGAGGGATAGGTCCAGACACTGCATTTTGCACCCTTTGATAATTAAAATCACCTCTTTCTTTGGCCCCCATGAAAACAACAAAGACAACTATTCGTGAGCGCGTTCGAAGTGTGATCTTTTCCAAGTTTGATGATTGGTATTATTTAGAGTTAATTTAAAGGAGAATGTATTAAATAGGAAGAAGGATTTAAAGTTAGTAAAACAGATTTTGACTAATGTTTATTTTCACTGTTATGAGAATCTGATATCTGAATCTCATAATCTTTTATCTACAAAATCTGGGAAAGTACCACTATACAGCATGATGGATCTTTTAATTATGTTTCTTTCGATATATCATGGGCCTTGTTCTGATAAGGGATGAGAGAAAAATTAATTTTCTATTAAAATAGCTTAGAACTGATCAGTTTTAGCATTTCTGACCTCATTTTAAAATAGTTTAGAATTTTTTATGAAGACAGATTGGTCTTGAAAATAGACTTAACTTCTTTTTTTTTTTGGCAAAGCCTCCTTGTGGTGGATGGATGTTTTGCAAACCCTTATTGGTTTTATTAGATAATAAAAAAAGATGATCAATACAAAAAACGCAGAGGGGGCATATAGCTTAACTCCGCCAAAAAAACAGAAGAAAAAAATACATAAGCAAGAGACCTAATTCCTATTTGTAGCTATTCCTTGTCTATTTTGAAAGAATTAACATAAGAGGTTGGAAAATCTACGTTATTATAAAACAATACTATTCCCGAAATGTTATGACCATACGAAGCGAGAAGCGAGAAGCGAGAAGCGAGAAGCGAGAAGCGAGACTATCAACCAATTGATTACCCTTGCAAAAAAAAGCTTGAGCACATATTTTTGCAAAAACATTCGGTGGATATCTCAAATAATATAGTGTAGATTCCAAGGCACTGCAATTTTTCCTTGTTCAGTTTCCACAGGAGTCTTTGAATCACTTTCAATACCGTGCAAACAATCCACACTAATTAATTCTATTACTTTCTTAAGCATCGAAACCTCTGCAACCATATTAGTACAAGGCCCCTAATTGCTTGAAAAAAATTGAATCACATTACCTTGATGATCGTGTATCACCCCACCCTCTGTATCAATACCATTTTTAAGAAGAACCATCGCAATTAAGCTTTAAACCATATGGTAATGGAGGTAATCATTTAATCCAATAACCTTGTTTTGGTATCGACTCTTGTTGAGATTTTACCTCTAAAATCCACCTACTCAAATTTTAGGCAAAAACACAACCGCAACAATTAAATAGGCAAATAAAATAAAGAGTAATAACACCAACAATTAATATGGTTCGACAACCTCTTTGCATACATTGACCAACAATTCCACTATTTTATTAATCTTCAACTATAACTTTGGGTAGAGCAAAATTGTCAAACTCTTACTCAAAGTCTCAATAAAACAAAAACTTTTAAACTAGATCTAGTTGTAAGTGTCCTCTCTACTTGACAACTCAAAACACCAATACATTCAATGCTTTAATCCTAGCTCTAATAGTAAACCCCTTTTAGTTTACAATGTATATGAGAATTATGAATATATCTCAAATCTTCTATGAGACCCCTTTATATAGAATATATTTTCCTAATACTATTCCTAATACTATTAAGAAAAGAACAACAACAACATAATAAACTACTACTACTAGTTTTACTAGAATAAACAACTATAAAATAGGAAATCACTTTTTCCAAACCAATTAGAATTCCTCATTGTGGGGAATTAAGTCAAAATCCTAACAAATCTCCACATTGGCTCAAATTCTCCACCTCATCATCAAATTTGACTTTCTTATTTAGTTGATGTGATCATTCCTTTTGATTTTCTCATCTCCTCTGCTTACTCTTCGAAGCAATCATCGTCTCATTCAACACGTACAAGCTTTATTCGTTCACGGTATCTGTCATCAATACTTTTGAAGCATCAAGAACTTGTGTCTTATCATCCTCACTAGCCTTTCCATTATAACATTCATTTATTCTACTCAATTCCTCCAAGTCCTTCGTTGTAGCCTTACTTTACAATTGTGTGTGTTCCTCTTCTTTGTTGTAGATGCACTCCTTATTTGAAAAATCTAGAGACTTAGATTTTGATCTTTCCTCCACCTTCCTCGAAGTGCTCCACTCTCTCACTTTGTTTGGCTCTTCTCTTGATATAATCATGAACAATTCTTCCACCTTGAACACACTTGACCTCTTCAACTTATCTCTTTGGAGGTACTGCGGGACCTGTCCCTTCATCCAAACTTCCTTGCCTACCATTAACATCGTGACTTCTTCTTCCGGTGCAATTACTTCATCTCTGTCAACATACTACTCAACAAATTAGTGATAATGGAATTGAAAAATCTAATATTCATTATACCTTCTTCCATCTTCAATTCATCAAGCAACTCAGTTTAATCATCCCTAGTTTTTGTATATTTGTCATTGGAACCACAATTCTGATACCACTTGTTGGGATTTTACCTCTAAAATCCATCTACTACAATTTTAGGTAAAAACACAACCACAAAAATTAAATGGGCAAATAAAATAAAAAGTAATAACACCAATAATTAAACGTGGTTCGTTAACCTTTTTGCCTACATCCACCAACAACTCTACTATTTTATTAATTTTCAACTATAACTTTAGGAAGAGCAAAGTTGTCAAACTCTTAACCCAAAGTCTCAATACAACAAAAGTTCTTAATCTAGCTCTAGTTGTAAGTGCACTCTCCACTTGACAACCTAAAACCTCAATACATCCAAAGCTCTCATCATAGCTATAGTAGTAAACCTCTCTAGTTTATAATGTATATGAGAATTATGACTGTGTGTCAAATCTTCTCTTAGACCCCTTTTTATAGAGGATATTTTTGTAATACTATTAGGAAATGAACAACAACAACATAGTAAACTACTACTACTACTCTTACTAAAATAAACAACTATAGAATAGGAAATCACTTTTCCCAAACCAATTAAAAGTCCTCTTTACGGGGAATTGAGCTAAAATCCTAACAGTTATAAGATGGGAAGATGAATTAGGTGAATACTCAACATTTCCTTAAAGAAGTTGCTTTCTTTGGATGAAATAGTCGCTGCAACTTCTTCAACTAGAGTTTCACATTATTTATTATCACCATAGCTACCTTTTTTTATTTTAAAAAATAACTCTATTCTTTTTAAGCCAGAGCTCCCATAAGGTTCAACAGAAGACAATTAGCTCCAAGAAACCACATTGTTTTGCTTATTTGACCAAATTTAACCAACTCAAAAAAAGCATTGCAAGAGAGTGAACTGAACTTACATTAAAAATGTTACCAAAATATGTCCAAAACTGGGTTGTAATCTGACCTGTAAAGAAGAGATGCATTATTGTTTTAGCTTGACATTGATCACAACATTGGCATTTTGATACCAGTTGAATCCCTACAGTTTATGCAATATCATTAATAGGCAATCCACAATGAAAAAGCTGCCATAGAAAACATGAAATTCTCAATGGAATCTGTTTGTTCCATAACTTTTTATGCCATCTGAAATGTGTCCCTTTAACTCGATAAAACTCTCAATATGATTTCGCAGAAAATAAACAACTAGTAGACAAAACCCATTAGAGTTTATAATCAACATTCTCATCTAGCCTAACCTTCCTAAGCTCATGTAAAATATGTGAATTAAAATATGAAATTGGTTGTTGAATCTCAACTGAATGTAAAGCCTGAACCACTGTACAAGATGGAAAAGGAGAAGATTCATAAATTTGTTTCTTTGCAAACCACCTGGCAGTCAATAACGACACATCACCCCTCCCAACAACCCATAACAAATGCTGCTGAAAATAGAAACATGAGATAATTCTGCTAACAATGAAAGCTTCCAACTTGATTCACATTCATTTTATCTTGAATAGGATTGCCATATTTACTTGTCATGAATGTAACCCATAAGGAATTACTCTGAATGAAACTCCACACCAATTTAGCATGTAAAGCAGCCATAGCCTCGGACAGAGATCTAACACCAAGCTCACGTTCTATAACTAGCTTACAAATGGATTCCTAAACAATCCAATGTTTTCTACCTTCTCGCCCTTGATTCCAAAAGAAATCAGCAATTTTACGCTCAATATCATGAATGAAGCCTTTAGGTAGAGGCACCATAGCCAATGTATGGAGTGGAATGGAGCATAAAGCACTCTTAATCATGGTAAGTTTATCTCCCACTAAAAGATAATTAGCTTTCCAACTACCCAACTTTCTACTCACCGACTCCTCTATATAAGAAAAAAAACGATCTTTTGCATCTATCTTTGAACAATGGAATACTAATGTATTTTATGGGTGAGTGAGAAAAGCCAGTCCAAACGTGAAGCATGTGCAATCTGGACGGTGTGGATTTTGAGGAGGTGACGAAATTGCTCTTTTTCAAATTAAATTGCTGACCCAAGCTCTGAGCATGAGAGTGAAGGAGACCAACACGAAAGTCAATTGAGGACTTCTTTCCATTTAAAAAAAAAAAAAGCATATCATTTGCGTATAAAGGATGGGAGATGATGTTATGAGTTTTGGAAACAACATATCTACCACTCTCCCCCTTCTGCACCATCATATTATAATTTCTTGGTAGCACGTCTTCGGCAAGAATAAAAAGAAAAAAAGATAAAAGATCACCTTACTTAAACCCCGAGCAGAATTAAAAAAATTATACTTACTTTCCATTCATGGTGATACTTATCAAGGAAGAATGAACTGTCATCATATGCCAACTTCTGTAACGGAAGATTTAAACTGATGACAGCTGATATGCCAAGATTGCTGCAAGCTAGAATCAAGGATCGGTTTTATGTTTATTTTCTCTACATACTTTCTATACATAGTTATAGTAGTTACGGTTTTACATTGTATACTTTCCATACTTAGTTACTCTGTTTTTGTATATAAACCAGTTTTGACAAATGAATAAAATAGTACAAAATTCAAAGCAGTGCTTATTATCTTTTATGGTATCAGAGCGCCAATTTCTAACGAGTACCTTTCCTCATCCTCGACCATGTCTTCTTCCGCATACTCTAATAACCAGATCATCACCATTAATGCCGCTACCACCATCAACGAGAAGCTTACGTTTTCTACCTTTCCACAATGGAGAGCACAGTTTGCAGCCTTGCTTATTGGATATGATCTCATGAATTTTGTTACCGATGACCTTCAATGCCTTGCCATTGATGCCGAAAATTCTGCCACTTCCAAAGCCGCGAATTCCCACTGGATTCGCCAAGACAAATTGATCGTCCATGCCCTGCTAGCCTCCACGTCCACCACCATCACACCATTGCTTGCTTCATGTAAAACCTCTCATGAAGCTTAGAATAAATTAACCCGTCTTTATGCAGGGAAATCGCGCACTCATGCGATGCAGTTGAAGGAGGATCTCACTCTCAATAATCGTGGCAATCGGACTATCACTGAATACCTCCAGGCAGTCAAACTTATAGCTGATGAACTTACCAGGATTGATCATCCTGTCTCCGATGACGATCTGACCCTTTACATTCTCAACGGTTTGGGTCTGGAGTTTAGGGAAATTGCTGCACTCATACAAGCTCGAGAAAATTCTCTAAGGTTTGAGGAGCTCCATGATTTATTATTCGGCCACGAAAGTTATCTCCGCCACCTGGAACAACAAGCTGCGTAATCGTTGGTTGCAACAGCAAACTTCACTCAGCACAAGCAAACCCCCTTTGGAACGAATGGCCAGTGTTATTCTTCCAAAGGTCGCGACACCAACAAACGCAACAACAATGGTTCGAACTTTTTTAAATATAAATCCAAGTGCCAGTTGTGTGATCAGTTGGGCCACATGGCTAAAACTTGTCCGAAGCATACTCAAAATGATTTTTCTGCGAACTGTGCTGCATCCTCCAAAAGAAAGGATCAGAAATGGTTAGTGGACTCGACAGCTTCACACACCATGATAACCGATCTTTCGAATCTTTCCATTCATTCTGAATATGACAGTACAGATGAAGTGGTGATTGGCGACGGATCAGGTTTGTAAGTATCTCATATTGGATCATTATCCTTTACCTCTCCCAATCGCAGTTTTCATTTGAGAGATACCCTATGTGTTCCCACCATTAAAAAAAATTTGATTTATGTTCACCATTTTACCAAACAAAATAATGTCTATTTTGAATTTCATCCGTCTCATTTTTTTGTGAAGGATAGGATCACGGGGGCGACACTACTCAAAGGTGAATGTGAGGATGGCGTGTACCCATTATCGGAGACAATGGCTATAGCTTCAAAACCTGTAATTGCTTATGTTCACGAACGTACGACGGCAGATGGATGGCACAAACATCTTGGCCATCCTTCTCCCAAATTTGTTCAACATCTTATCTGCACCTTTTCTTTGCCTATTAATAAAAAAAAAAAAAGTTCATCCATTTGTGTCTCATGTTCTCAAAATAAAGCCCACTGGCAAATGTTCCAATCTCATGGCTTAAATAGCACGACCTCCCTAGAATTAATTTATACAGATGTTTGGGGTCCTTCTCATGACACTGGTATTGAAGGTTCAAAATATTATATTATTTTTGTTGACCACTATACCAAATATATATGGCTCTATCCTATGTCTCATAAATCAAGTGTTTAAACTATATTTCCTCAATTTCGAAATCTTGTGGAAAATAGATTCAACACTAAAATCAAGAGACTATATTATGACAATGGAGGCGAATACATTGCTCTAAAAAATTACTTATCTGTTCATGGCATTGGTCACTACACTATTGCTCCCCACACTCCACAACAAAATGGCATGTCTGAAAGACGACATCACCATCTTGTTGAAATAGGTATTACTCTTCTCACTAATGCACATATGCCTCTTTCCTATTAGTCATAAGTGTTTCAAGCCGTAACATACTTGATCAACCGAATGCCAACTTCAACCCTGAATAATAAAACACCTTTTGAGACGCTATTCAGTCAGACCCCTAACTACATGAAGCTCAAATAGTTTGGGTGTCTTTTCTATCCTTTGACCAGGCCTTACAATACATATAAGCTTCAGCCCAAAGCTATGTCTTGTGTCTTCGTGGGTTACTCTTTGACCCAAAAATGCTTATCTGTGTCTTGAGCCCATCAACTGAAAAATCTATCACCCCAAACACGTAATTTTTGATGAGAGAATCTTTCCCATAGCTCCATCTAACTCTCATCCTTCCGAAAATCCCCAAATTGACACTAGTGCTCTGGGCGACACCTAAACCGTGACCATCTCTCTGCCGACACTACCTCATGCACCAATGCCGGTGTCAAATGTCTCCTCGATGGGTACCACTACTACTTCGTTGCCTTTGGTAGATTCGCCTCCCATGATGGTTCATTCACAGGTACCCTCTTCTCCACTTCTTTTAGATCCAGCCGAAAATTCCTCTCAAAATTTGAATGTGAGTCATGCATCTGAGGTACCCACCAATACTGAATCTCGCACACACCATATGGTCACCAGATCTATAAACAACATTTATAAGCCTAAAATTGTCACCAAACACCCTATACCTCCATCTTTGGAACCCACTTCTGTGACTCAAGCCCTAACTGAGCCCAAGTGGTGTGATGCAATGTCATCTGAGCTTACAGCTCTTATGCGCCATGATACGTGGTGTTTGGTATCACCTCCTAAGGACTGCAATATTATTGGGTGTAAGTGGGTGTTTCAGGTAAAATGACTCGCTGATGGATCAACTGACAGATTTAAAGCTAGATTAGTGGCAAAGGGCTTTAATCAACGACCTGGATTAGACTACACTCAGACTTTCAGCCTTGTAGTCAAACCAGTGATAATTCGAACAGTCTTATCTATTGTTGTGATGCATGGTTGGCCACTCAGATAATTAGATGTTAATAATGTTTTTCTTCATGGTCATCTTACGGAAGAAGTATACACGACACAGCCTTTAGGTTTTTGAGATCAATCAAAACCTGATTATGTTTGCTGCCTTAGAAAAGCAATTTATGGTCTTAAACAAGCACCACGTGCTTGGTACTTTGCTCTTAAACAAGCCCTATTGGAATTTGGTTTTGTTAACACCAAGTCAGATTCTTCATTATTTGTGTATACTGTTGAGTCAACTATTGCCTATTTTCTGGTGTATATTGATGACTTAATTATCACTGACAATGACACTCATTTTGTTGCAAGCATTATACAAAAACTTGGGGTAAAATTCTCTCTCAAAGACTTGGGACCTTTACATTTCTTTCTTGGAATTGAGGTGATTCCTATAAACAATGGGTTGTTTCTCACTCAACATAAATACATCAGGGACCTTCTGGCTAGAGCATGCATGGATGGAGCCAAGGATGTCACTACTCCACTGTCAACTTCGGTCTCTTTGAAGTTAGATAATGGATCAGCAGCTGTCGACTCTATAGAATATCGCCGGGTAATTGGTGCATTGCAATATCTTTCACTCACTCGGCCTGACATTAGCTTCGTAGTCAACAAGCTATCCCAGTTCATGCATTGCCCTTCTATAAATCACTGGACTACCACAAAACAGTTGCTGCATTACCTTAAGAACAAAATTTTTCATGGTATCTCAATCCAAAAAAATATTAGCCCATCTCTTATATGCTATTCAGATGCGGATTGGGCAAAAAATCTGGATAACCAAAGCTCCACATCAGCCTATCTAATTATTCTCGGTTCAAATCTCATCTCATGGAGTTCAAAAAAGCAACGTGCCATTGCAAGATCATCCACGGAAGCTAAATACCGAGCGCTTGCAACAGTTGCATCAAAATCTATGTGGATATTATCACTCTTTACTGAAATGAAGTTCTCTCTTCCAAAGCCACCAATGCTTTTGTGTAACAATCTTGGTGTAACCCATCTTAGTTTTAATCCCGTCCAGCATTCAAGAATGAAGAATATACAAATTGGCTTGCACTTTGTTCGGGACCTGGTTCAAAAAAATACTTTCACTATTCGACATGTCTATACAAACGACCAGCTTGCAGATTTACTCACCAAACCTCTTTCCAGGCAACTCACAGATTTTCTAAGGAACAAGATCGGCCTTACTGATGGTAGCCCATTCTTGCGGGGGCGTCTCAAGGAAGAATGATCTGTCATCATATGCCAACTCATGTAACGGAAGATTTAAACTGATCACAGTTGATATGCCAAGATTGTTGCCAACTAGAATCAAGGATTGGTTTTATATTTATTTTCTCTACATACTTTCCATACATAGTTACGGTAGTTACGGTTTTATATTGTATACTTTCCATACTTAGTTACTCTATTTTTGTATATAAACCAGTTTTGACAAATGAATAAAATAGTACAAAATTCAAAGCAGTGCTTATTATCTTTTAATACTAAACTAGCAGTTAGCAATCAATCTATACATAAGGTCACACCGCACTTTAGAAAATTCAAATCTCATCATGGTTTTTAACCAAAAAAAAAAAACCCCATTCCAGTCTATTGCAAGCTTTAGACATATCCACCTTCAACACCACTCCCTTAAAAACTTTCTTATCATTGTCATGAATTAACTCATAAGCTAAAGTAATATTCTCATGTATATTTCTTCCAACAACAAAACTAAATTTCTTAGGAGAGATAATACCACGTAAAATCGAAGCTAGGCAAGATAATAGAATTCTAGCAATGATTTTGTACAAGAATGTACACAAACTACTAGGTCGCATATGCGAAAAAGCTTAAGGATGAGAAAATTTTGGGATAAGAACCAAATTAGTAGTTGTATATGCTTTAGGAAGAGAACCACCTTTGAAAAAATCTTGAGTTGCAGTTATCACATTTTCTTGAATAATCTCCCAACAACTACAGAAAAATGTCCCTAAAACCATCAACACCCAGAGAGTTATCAAGATCCATATCAACCATGGCTGAATGTATTTTCTCTACATTAGGGAATCTACAAAGGTTCTCATTTATATCATTTGACAGAAGCGAAAAATAAAATTCAAAAGATCATCTAAAATAGATGACTTTGAAGAAGTAAGTAACTCATAATAAAAATGGAAAATTATCTTCCCTAGCTACTTCTCATCTATAAGCCAAGAACCATTTGCCTGCTTCAATTTAAATTTAGGCTTGAGAGATTTTTCTTTGAGAAGGGCATGAACGAAAGAAAAATTTGTGTCCCCTTCGCTAAGCCATTTTATTCTAGATGTTTCTCTCAGGATCGAATCTTCTTACTTTAAAAGAAAAGCTAAAGACTGTTTTAAATGAGCAACCATGTTCAAATTAACTTCAGAATCATCCTGGTGCAAATCAAACTCCAACTTGATCCTAAAGTTACCAAACACATTCTAGTTCAACCAATGCTGAATCTACCTCAATCAACTTATTGTTCAAAACAACCATAAGAGGACCTATAATAGTAGCTAAGATGTTAGTTCGTAGCGGGTCCAACTCGAGTCTCCTTGTGGGTATGCTTGGTTTCTTAGCGAACGGGTTTTGACTCAAACCTTTTGCAAGAAACCTCATGTACTTTGTAACCTCCTCTCACTATGATTGATGATTATTGCTTCATTTCTAGGGTTCTGATAGAGGGCTTAGTTGGTATTGTGACAAAGTGTCTTGTTGATAGAAAAGCTGACTATGATGTCTTTACTCAAACTAAGTTAATGCCCCCTTGTGATGTGATAACTGCATTCAGTTTCTTTTGTTTTCCATTTCTTTTATCACTTATATTGCTTTCTAACTGTGTATACTACACTTACAGCTGACTATTTCCTTACCTGCTGGAAAAGATGTTTCTCATAGCCTTTCTCGTCCTCAAACCAGGGGTGATGTTTTTAGAGGTTTGGCTTCTCATGCAGATCCTAGTGTTCAAAATGGGATCAGTGTCTACTATGTGGACTTGCCTTAGAGCATGGAGATGCCTGATTGGGAGACTGGTGTGTTTGTAACCGAGAATGTCTAGCTTGATGTGTCTGAACCTCCTTACTTACTTTCTAAAAATGTACTTTCAGTATGCTTTATTTGCACACTACTTGTTTTATTTTCACCCCTTGCAAATTGTATCTGCATATGAATTGTCTATGCCTTTACCTTATTAAATTACTTTTTGTCTAGTTTACTGTTCCTCATTATGCTACTATTTTCCATAGATGAGCCGTGAAATTGCTAATGAAATGATTTCCATGATTGGGGGGGCAAAAAAATAAGCTGAAGAACTTTGGCTTGAAGACCATGTAGAATTTTAGCTAGTGCAGAGCTAAGCAGGGTATTGCATTGGTAACATTGTCTTACTTTTACATATTGTCATTAGCATACAATAACATTTGCTTTGTCCTTACTACTATGGCTAGTTCTTATGTTCCTTTCATTTCAGGCTCAGTCTCGAGCACCCATCCAACAAAGATTGCCCTTTGAGATACACTAGTGGATGATGATTGATGAGGTATTGGAGGATCCTTTTGATCCTCTAGGCCATCTAAGGTTCAGAATTATATTGGGAACCCTCCTTTGGGTAAGAAGGCTACTACTCCTCTATCTGGTGAGGTCGAGATGATTGTTGGAAAGGATGATGATGGAAGAAACCATTTCCACCTGATGTTGAGATTATTGGTTCTATTCTTGGAGTTGAATTAAGACGCTTAAAGAAGAGGTAATGAGCTTGTACCTGTGGGAAAAATAGGGGATGCGATACTTAGAAGTATGGATTATGTTATGCATGATTCTTTTTTTTTTTTAAATCTTTGTTTTCCTATGAGGTGGATTGCAATGAGGATATTGCTCATTTAGGTGTGTGTGTGATGTGCAATGACTTGGTGCATTTTTGGGGTTGTAATAGCTGTGTGTGGTGATCGGTTTTAGGAGTAGTTTTGCTAACCTCTAGAATAATGCAAGTATAGCCTAGACTAACTAACTCCTAATGATATTATGTATGTGTATGAAATGAATGGGAGTGGATGCTAACCAGCTTATAGATGATTCATAATGCATGGATGCAATGATATATGCATAGATGTATGACTTCTACAGGTGTTCAGGGTTTAGGAATAGGTCTGCAAATTTGGCAGACTTTTTCAAGCTTTCTTCGAACTTAAACTACTTTAGAGTAGTGTAAGGTCCTCTACGCCACTCTAGAGTGGTGTAGGGTTCTGGACCCCCTTTTTGGTTGTTCAGTCATTGTTGGACTGGTTTTACCACTTAAACTGCGTTCAAACACCTCTTTAACTCTTACAAAAGGTGATAAACATTTCCTTGTAAGTCTATCGACATAAAAAATGCAACAGAAATTTAAATTTTTGTATGCCAATAAACTTCACTAACAAATTCTCTAGGATTTATTAGACCAATAAATCAATCACCCTATAAGGTTAGTGTTTTTACCTTTGCTTAATGGAGATTTATTGAAACTTAAAAATGAGTTCATGAGCTGTTCAATCATCATCTTACCTCTAAGTATATCTACACGAGAAACCTCCAATTAAAATGGTCGAAAATCAAGAGTGCTAGCTCCTAAGGAAATTTTGGTTTTATGGCTTGTGGAGAGAGATTTTAAGATTCGATCTTAATCTCTAACAATGACCATTAGGGTTTTCATCAAATAGAAGCCCTATTTATATAGAGCTTTTACTCCTAAAGGTTCTAGGATTATTTGAATTGCAATTAAACCCTTGGTTTAATTTAATTCCTAGAAATCTCTCCATTGGCCCCTTAAATTCTCCATTCTTACAATTTCTCTATTGTGCGTCACTCTTTGGGTTCAATATTGCGTTGGCAGTAGGTCGTAACTATTACATGTCAATTGGACCCTATACAAATAATTAGAACTCCTTCTAACTAGTTTGAATTAAAACCCTTTTTAATTCTCCATTTAATGAGAATTAATTAATTACAATTATTTCTCAGGGCAGGCTTCTACAAATCATGAGACACCAAGTAGTATAACATGATTACCCAGAAAATATTGATTTTATGTGAATCTTTCTGTTGTCAGTTATCGTGCAATTCAATTCAATCTTTCCATCATGCAATGCCCCTGATTAAACCTAAGGTATGAATTATTGTCAACCTTAATTATTTAATCATATGTATCTTAATCTCAAGTCTATAACTTAAATAGTGAAATTGGAAACTCTTTTCTAATTTTCACTCTACCTTGGCCAAAGAATTTTCAAGCTACGACTTAATCAATCATATAAGGCATCCTTTATCTTTTTACTGATAGAGATGAATCCTATATTGCACACTCAAATATCTCCATGTTTAAGTGATCATACCCAATTACTACCTCTATATGTCTAATGATTAGAAATTCACTTAAGTAGCAGTGTTTCAAGTCTAAGGATCACTTGCCCAACTACAACATAAGAACTCTAATTGATAGCTAGTAAAATGTCCATTACAAATTACATAAGACGAATCAGTTTGGTGTACCTGTTCTCTAACAAGTACCTAAATAACTTATTTTAATGTCTCATACACTGGTGACCATGAGATTAATCACCCTCAACTCTTTGAGGAAACATTGTATATACTAATTTATCTAGATTCATTGATGCATTTCTTAGTGATCATATGATTAGGAACATTTAAGAATAAAGCTTAAGGAAATACATTTCATTGGCATGACCTCATTATGGTGCTAATTGTTATTGCTTATATTCTATTGCCTTTATCATGTAAACACATGCAATGTGATTTGCAATGAACATGATAAATATTACAATACCATAAATAAATATTAATTACAAGTAATATGCTTTAGGCATTGAATGCTACTGGCTTCTAGGGCACACTACTATTAGTTTCGTGGTGCTTCCATGTCCAAGGTAGTCTTGATTTTCTCTGTGTTCTCTTTAATGCCCTTTTGAGTTACCATAAAGCTAAGAAACTTGTTAAAGATCTATAACGAGCCATCCCAGGTTGGGCACCCCCGAGATGGTGTCATCACATTTTGAAATCCCAGCACGACACATATATGCAACAATAAAAAAATATATCTACTGAAATTAAAATTTTCATCCAATCCTTAACCCTTCTCAGAGAAGATACATCATCATCCTCTGTTCAGAAACAATATATACATATAACAAAATGCGTGAAAAGATTTTTATTACAAATTTTTCTTTGTTCTTTCTTACAATGTCTGAGGACTTGACCACGAGACTTACTTAAGGTAGTTACTCTGCCATCACCTCTAACCTCTATCTGCCCTGCCCACTGCTTGAAAATTTTCAACAATGAGGAGTGAGCTTCACAAGCTCAGTGAATTAAATTTACTAGATGTACTCGATCTTATAATTCAATCTTTTCTAATTTACTAATATAAATCATCTATTTCTTCATAGATAATCATTCAATCTTTCAAATAATCTTCTCATATTCATTCATCTATTATTTCATATAAATCGATAATAACATCCTATTATAATTTCAATCATTTATCAATCTCATCTTAAATTAATCATCAAACATATAAATTTTTTTCTCATATATTTAATCATCTTGAGATTATCAATTTAACATCATTATTATTTGACTCATTATGAGGTTCACAACGTATAATCAATCAATCAAATAATTTATGTCGTATCATACTTTCACATTTCTTTCTCATCATATTTGTCTCTCTGTGAGACTCATTTGTCTATCAATAATTTCACAATAAAAAACTATACTTTAGCATCTCAATCAATAATAATCAATATTTAAAGAAAATGTAATGCATGAATTTAAATTATCTTTTTTTTTCTCATCAGATCATTTCATATTATCATTTGGGAACATCTTCCAACATGTCGACATGTTTTAGCCAGACCAGCTACATTCTTGGTCTTTTCGGCTAGACCAACAGCTTTCTCGGTCTTTTATTTTTAGCTAGACCGATTGCCTTCCTGGTCTTTTATTTTCAGCGAAACCAACTTCCTTCCTGTTCTTTTATTTTCAGCTAGACCAGTTGTCTTTTCGGTCTTTTATTTTCAACTAGACTGGCTGCCTTCCCGATCTTTTATTTTCAGCTAGACCGACTGCCTTCCCGGTCTTTTATTTTATACATATGAGCAATAATATGAAAACAAGCAGACAAACTGCCTTCCTGGTTTTTTATTTCATGCATATAAGCAATAATATGAAAACAAGCATACATTCAAGCATTCAATTTAGCTATCCAACTCTTTCTTAAAATTATTATTTTTATCATATTCATTAAATTATCTCATCATGTATCATATCCACTTTTCAGTCATATTTTTCAGAAATTTCATAAAACTTCTCAGTATATTTTTTATTCATCCATCTTATTTAAAATATAAATTCTTATATAATTAATATTCAACACATTTTCCAATTCCTAATCCATAAATCAATCAATTTTCATATATAATAGAAAATACATCATTAAATCATTGTAATTCACCCGTTTATTTAAATATCATAACTTCATATTTTTATTAGTTTCGATTACTAAAAGTAAATCTAACTCACCACGTAGCACTTAAAACTACTCGTGGATCACCTTCTTGTCTTTCCTGCTATTTTCAGCAATTTCTTGAGATTGTTGATCACCAACACCTAATCATAAACTTTCATAAATATTACAATTTCATAACTTAATCCAAACAATATAATTATTTAATAATGAGTTCTATTGAGAATTTACCTCAATTATGATGAAGTTTTGCTATTGTAATTGAAGGACTGTACTATCTCTAATATTAGATAAATTTTATTTATAACTTTTTACTAAGAAATCTAAATTGAAGAAGGAAAGAAACCAAACGGGATTTGGTAGGAAAATAATTTAAAAAAAATTTTTTATATTAAACTCAGCCCTTTCCCCCCCCCCCCCCCCAATCGTTTTGCACCGTTTTTTCCTCTAAGGTGTCCTGTATGCAAGACACTTGAGATTTGCATGCCACGCCTGGACGCTAAGTGTCCAGATGTTTACCCTTTTTTTTTCTTCTTTTGACACCAAACTACCAAGTGTCTCTTTTTTTCTTCTTCTTCTTTTTTTTTCTCAGAAAAATAATAATTTATTCAATAATAAATCTTTAATATACATTATTTTAATTCCATGTAATATCTATCAAATTACTTCTTTACCCTTACTTTAAGAAGATGGGTATTACAAGATCACTCCAAATGTGCACTTGGAAGGGCTCAACTTCATTTGATGCTCTCTTAACACCACAAAGCATTTTTCCAGATTGGCTACATTGTTCTTAGCCTAATTACTCTTGACGAGCATGTTATCGATATATACTTCCGTGTTTCAACCTATCTAGGTTTTGAATGGCTTGTTGACAAGTCATTAGTAGGTTTCACTAGCATTTTTTTAATCCGAATGGCATGAATTTGTAGCAATAGAGACCCTTCTAAGTGATGAAAGAGCTGTTCGACTGAGCAGGCTTATGCATATGAATTTGATTGTACCTTAAACTCAACATCTCATAACCCAAGGTGGTGTCAACCAATTAGTCTATTCTTCGCAGTAGGAAGTTTTCTTTTGGACAAGCCTTATTCAGGTCAGTAAAGTTAATGCAGATCTGTCATTTCCCTTCTGACTTCTTTACTAAAACCACATTGGCCACCCATTTAGGGTGGTCAAATTCTCAAATGAACTCAGCCTTCATAAGCTTGTCAACGTCAACATCAATTGCTTGTTGTCTTTTGGGGCCAAATGATCTCTTCTTCTAAATCACTGACCTATGCTTATTGATGTTTAAGTGGTGCATGATAATTTTAGGATTGATCCCCTGCATATCTAAGGTTAACCATGCAAACACATATTGGTTCTTTCAGAGGAATGAGATCAACTACGCTCGGAGTTCACCCTCAAAGCCTAAGTCAATCTATACCCTTTTTTTGCCATTCTATTCTATCAAAGGTACTGATACTAACTTTTCCACTAGTTTCCCTCTGTAGTGCTTCACTTCATCTTTGAGGTCTTCAATCTTGAGAACATCAATCTTATCTTCTCCTTTCATGGAGGCCAAATAACAAAGTCAGGTAGCGGCTTGGTTTCTTTTGACTTCACCAACGCCTTTCTTAGTCAGAAACTTCATCTTCAGGTGTTAAGTTTGGACCAGAACCTTTATAGAATTCATGCCCGACCAGCCAAAAGTGGCAATGTAGGCTACTATGAGGTCTATGACTAAGGAAGTGCTTATAATGGTAGTTTGGCATGGCGCTGTTCTGCCGTTACCGGTAAGGTAATGCTGCCTTTGGGATAAAAAAAATGTCTCATGAGAAGCTATATAGGATGTACCTAGTGGGTTTGAGATGGTCATTGGAAAACTTCATCATTTTGAAAGAATCATAGTAGAGGTTGTCTTGAGAGAATATATTATCGAGTAAGATTCTTTCTACGGTAAAATTCGCAATGACCAGTGTTACAACCATTGCTTTGTCATGAGGGAATTGGACTCCTAAGAGGTCTTCATCAATGAAGCTAAATGTCTTATCAGTATTAGTTTTCTCATTGGGCTTTTTGACTAATTCAAAAAAATCTGGCATAAGCTTTGCGAGAATTTATGGATTCTCCTCTAGGGGTTTCCCCCTAAAAAATGGTTCAGATGATGCCCACTATGAGTGCCTTATCCAATCGTTTGTCGATGTTGTACTTTTATTTCATATCTTTTTTTTTTGGAGGCTCATTCTCCTTGATATGCTTCTTCCTCTTCACTTTATACTTCTTTTGCAATAAGGACTCCTAGGAGGATAAGGATTAGGTCAGACGAACTTCTTGAGATACCCCCTTTGGATAAGACTATCACTTTCATTCTTCATATGCAAATAGTCATTCATGTCATGCCTATGGTTATGGTGAAACTAACAGAACTTTGACATCTCTTTTGTGATAAGGTTTTTCTATCTTCTCTAGCCATTGGAGGATCTCTTTGGTCATGAATTCCATTCACTAATGACCTCGAGGTACTGAGGGGCATGTAACTTTCAAATCTTCATTTCTTTGTGTCAAGTCTTCCAATTTTACCTCCATAGTTGTGGCTGCCCTTACTGTGTTCATCCTTTGACCTTGGAGCATCTAACTCTTTCCTCTTTTTGCCTATCGAGGCCTTTTCCCTTTTCTTGTGAAAAGCTTGATCCTTTTAAAAAATGATGAACTCATCAGCCTTAGAAAGGATTTTGATATGGTATACATTTGATTTTGCGACAAGTAGTGGTTAAAGTTATATGCTCAAAGACCATTAACAAAGGCCATTACTCCAACCTTTTGATCCAATCACTAGATCTACATAGACTAAGAGATGAAACATTAAATGTACTGGCAAAGGCATTCCTTAGGTTATTGAGTTCTAGCGATGAGGCTTTTGGGGGTTTTCTTCGAACCTCGGCTTCTAAAAAAGTGAGTGGTACACTGAACAGTGATATCGGTGAATGACTTGATTAAGCTTGCTAGTAGGTGAGAAAAAAAGGTCTTCATCGTTCCCTTTAGAGTCTTAGGGAAAGCTCGGCACATTAGGGCATTCAATTAATCTTGGAACAACATCATGGAGTGTAGGTTTCTATATGTTTAATCGGGCAAGATTTTCCAGAATATGTTTCCATGGTTGGGAGCTTAGAGTTGTTGGATGGCTCAGCCATGAGCTTGGAGTTTTTATTGCAATATAAGAACTCCTATTAAAAGCCAGTAAAATTTACATATATTTATTTCTTAATTTGAGTCAATTCAGTGTACCAATTCTCTAACAAGAACCTACACATCTTATTTTAGTGTATCATACACTAATGACCATGAGCTTGATCGCCCTCAACTCCTTAAAGAAATAAGACACATACTATTCAATTTGGATTCACGAATTCCCTTCTTAGTGATCCTATCATTAGGAACATTTAAGAAGAAAACATAAGGAAATACATCTCATTAGCATAATCTCACCATAGTGCTTATTTTCTTTGCTTCTATTCTATGGGCTTTATTATATAAACACATTAAATGATTATCATATTTAATAACATTGTTAATATATGAATAAGATCAATTACAAGTAATATGCCTAAACATTAAATGCTATTGACTTGTAGGGAACACTACCATCATTCCTAAGCCTTTTATTTAGCTTTTTAATGTTTTTTGAACCCATGGAAACATCCATCAATGATAGAATCAAGTTGTGTTTACAGGATTTCAAAATAATTTTCCATTTTAACTTCCAAAGGTTTTGTCTAGATTCCATCTTTACTCTTTTTCATGTGAGGCTAGATAGAAAATTTCTCTAATGGGCTACTCTTTTTTGGAACCCTAAGAAATACTGTAGACAACCAATTTCATTCCAGATATTAAAATAAATCAAGGTGGAGCCCGATGATGAAATATTAGTGTCAAAAAAAATTTAATTAGATAAATATACATTGAAAAATTAATTTTGGACGAGAATTGACAAAAGAAAGTTGAACTAGGCCAAACCGAGCCAAAATAAGAGGAAACAGGCCATGAAAATGAAAAATACAAGACCAGGAGCCAAGACTTGGTCGGTTGACTGGGCTACTAGGTCGATCGATCGGGTCCCAGACCCTACCCATTGTATGCCTCTCTTATCATCATTTTCGCCTCTATGCCCTAAAAATCTCAAAAAGTGGTGTGAAAACCTAGTTTATTTTCCTCTCCAAGAAACTTTGTCCATCTTCAGATTAAGTTTGACGCATCCCGATCGTCCATTTTTCAAAACCCTAGCTCTCTCAATTTCTATATCTATAGACAACTAAGGACACATCGGATCCACATGAGAAAATTGTAGAGACAACAAATCTATCTATAGGGCTTTTCTAAAATCCAAAACCCTGTTTTCATTAACCCTAAACCCTAAATTTTTCCATAACCCTAAATCTCTATCAACCTTTTAATAAATCTTAGCCACCACAAAATTTTATAAACACGAAACCTACTCTCTTTACACCAATTCTTGATAAAAATTAAAGTTTTCTACTCGTTTTCATCCACTACATATAACAAACAAATCTTTGAGAGAATCCACACCACAAATGGAACACTACTTACAATTTTGGATTAATAGCATAACATTAATCCCTTTTGCAAAACATGGAGAGATAAAAAATAAAGGCTATGCTTGGAAACAGTTTTCAAAAACTATTTTCTATGTTTGGCAAATAGTTTTCAAAAGCAATTTTCTAAAACAGTTTTCAAAAACAGTTTTAAGAAAACTCCAAATTGGTGTTTTTTGACATAATTTTCGAAAAATAGTCCTAAAATCAGTGTTCACTTCTCTGTTTCATTCTTTCTCCATGGTATATAAAAAGTATTAAAAATTTGAAAATAAAATAATACTAATTATTTTTAAATATTTAGTAAATATGAGAAAAAAATTAATATAGATTTTAAATTTAAACTCAAAACTAAAAATAATTACAAGATGTATCAAAACAGTTTTCCAAATAAGATTATCCAAACAACATTTCATTATTTTCTGTTTTGGAAATAATTTTCGAGTTACAGTTATCCAAACATGTTTTCTTCAGAAAACATCATAAAACTGTTTTCAGTTTTCATTTTCGAAAACAGTTTTCGAAAACTGAAAATAGAAAACTGTTACCCAAACATGCCCAAAAGGTTTGTCATTTAGAGTTTCTTTATTAATTATTAAAGCATGATGATCGATTATTATGAACCACCATAGATTAAAAGTATTTAGCATGCTTTATAGGATTTTTAATTCCACAAATTCATGGCATACAAATTTTTTTTTTAGTTAAGTTTCTTTTAGGATTATTTACATAATCATACGTCATATAGATTAGGGTTTTGCATACTACATAAAATAATTAAAATTTTATATCACAATGTTTAAGATAAATGCATCTTCAAATTTAAATTAGATTAGGATTTTCCATAATCATTTTTTGTTCAAAATCAACGAAAAATGAATTTTTTGTTGCAAACTCGAATCTTTCAGAAAACATACCAAAGGAGTCGGTCGACTCCCTAGCTAAGCCGATTGGCTGACTTGATCCAAATTTTCCAATTTTATTGCCTTTTTTTCTTCTTTTAATTTAAACATTTATTGCTTACTACACTAACGTGTCTTCCTCTATTGTTAAGTAAAATATTTTTTATGTTTTTCAATGATTTATTTTTATTTTTTGAATATATCCACGTATAATTTCTCAGTTGGTTAATGTAATTTTTGTTTGCACAATTGATTGATATAAATTGCAATGCTTATCCTTGTATGTTTAGTGTGTAGTAATCAATAATTTTTTATAATTCTTAAATATTTTCTCAAGAACTCGAGGGATAGATTTCGACCTAGGTGAGAATAGAAGCTTTAAATCCTTCTTCTATCGTACCCCAATCTCGTGCCTTGAATATCTTGTAGACCGATTTTAAGGGATTTTGGCCCTTTTTAAGGTCAAATGGAAACTCCAATTCACCCATCGTCCTTGCTTTTGTGCTTGGATGATAACAGTGAACGTTGCTAGTCTAACACTTTTAGACCTAATAGGTTTTAAACCTTCTATATGCCAACCTAATTTGATCAGAACCCTCGCTTATTCATCCTTCCTCGAAAGGAATGGCCTTGGGTATTAAGCTTGGAGTTGTGGTGTACAACGGAAGGGTGTGGAACTTATAGTTGGCGACTCTACTGCGAAGATTGAACCTCATGTTGTTCATGGAAAAATACTTAAAAATTAACTTAGATTATTTTTGTTGCACTTCACTTGCACACTTGCGCTTATCTATGTTTTACTCAAACGGAGTGTGTTAGGGGCCCATCACCCACTCGGCATCTTGATGTGACACTTATCCACTTTCGCCAACCTTTGGTATGTAACATGATTCACTCAGTCATGTCAACTTTGGGTTCACTTGAATTCAACCACTCTAAGAGCATAAGGGCATCCTTCTAGTCATTGGGTATTAAGCTCATTTGAAGTTATAAGATGGAGCTTACCTATTAGAGAAACCCTAGAACGATATTTTAGGACAGAGCCCTTTCTATCCCTTTGTACGCTTGATGAATATGTTTTACAAATTACCTCCTACTTCTGCAACTTAAACGGATGTTTTGTAAGTTGGAAGGCTCAGTTGCAGCCGGTGGTAGCACTCTCATCAACCGAGGCTGAGTACATAGTGGCTACGGAGGCCATTAAGGAGGCTATATGTTGCAAAGAGTTGCTGGAAGAGTTGAAGGTACTGGAGGAGCAGGTTGTGGTGTTTTCGGATAGTCAAAGTGCATTGCACTTGTGTAAGAATCCGGTGTTCCATGAGAGGACAAAGCACATGGATGTTCGGTATCATATCATTCGGGAAAATGTTACGAAAGGATGCATCCATGTGGATAAGGTAGCCACAGAAGAAAATCCTGCGGATTTAGGTACTATAGTCCTACCTCTAAGTAAGTTCAATCATTGCCTTGGACTACTTAGGATTGGAGTCGGTTAATTGATGACTCAAGATGAGTTTGGATCCTGAAGCTCTCTGCACAATGGTTCAGGTTTAAACACTTAGACAAAGGTAGAGATTGTTGGTATTTGTCTAAGGTTTAAACATGTTTCAAAGATGGTTAAAGTCTAAACCAAGGTTGGAAGACTAAATTTCAGCATGTTAAAGGAGTGCACACATGTGTGTGCATCACTTTGGGTGTGTGTGCACACCTCTATTCAGCAAGGCAAAGGAGTGCGCACAGCTGTGTTAAGGGCAGCATCAGTGTGTGCTGCACCGCTGCTTCACCAGTGCTGCACCGCCCAGTAAGGGAGGTGCTGAAAGAAGGGCAGTGCCACACCACTCCTTCACCAGCGCCGCACCACTTAGCAAGTGGTGAAAATGGTGTTTTGCCTAGCGCCGCAACATGCCCTGTTCAGTGCCGCAGTGCTAGGCACACTGAGGCACACATGGACAGCTTGTTTAAGCCTCTTCTTAGGTGCGTGGATGCAAGGTTAAAATGCACAGTACCACTTATGATTGATGGAGGGCTATGGTTAAGTGGTCATCAAGATCTAAGGGTGGAGATTGACTCTCAAGATTGGACAAGAAGTTGGTGCACTATATAAAAGGGTCACCTAGCTTCATTATCAACAACACAACTTTGTGACATACTTTGAGATCAATTGTAAAGAGTGACAAGACACAATACAAGAGAGAATTGTGTGAGAGTGCAAAGACACAAAACACAAGAGAGACTCATTGTAGAGAGGCTGGTTGTAAAGAAGAGAGAGTAGTATGGATAGAGAGCATTGTAATAGTTCTTATCATCTTCTTTCTTCTCTTCTTGGTTTCTTCAAGAACTTGAGGTTTCTTGAAGAGGGTTGCTGTAATTGTAAAGAATCATTGATTTAGTGCAGAGGGTTCAAAGAAACTCACGGGGATGTAGGCTATTGCCGAACCTCAATAACAAATCGTTTGTCTTCTTTTCTTTCTTGCTTTCGATTGCTGTACTTCTTTTTACAAATCATTCTAGACTTGGATGTTTGGAAGATCACTACCTGGGCATCTTGTCAAAGTGATTTCCAACAACACATGTCCCTAAGTGATAATTTGTCACTGATAAGAGATTTTCTTTTAGTGAAAGACACCAATGGATATATAATTTCATCACAAAACTTGCCCCTATTGAAATTAATGGAGTATTACATCTTCAAAATGTTTGAACAAAACGAACCTTTTTTTTTTTTTTAAGAGTTGCACATATAATCTCTCATCGAATGCCAAGTATATACATTTTTAATTAAGAAACAGAAAGTATAACAAAAAAATGATCACACCAATCATGCAACATGTTAGTGGCGTGGCTTGCCAGTTCCTTGTCGCGTGTGCCTTATAGTGCCTCCAAAGCAGCCACTAGCGCAAATAATTCATAATCTGAACAGCTGCACCCATCACCATCTGTGCATCCATATTTATCATGATCATCTATGTTCTTTCTCTTTTTCTTCTTCTCAGTTTCCACCATTTCTGGAGTTCGAACTTTCATTGCCAATCGCAGTGAAGGAGGCTTAACACCTTCAAGAACACAATCATTTGTCAAATCCATCATGACCCATCTTTCCATTTCCATGTTTGGTGATTCAAAAGCAACTTTCCATGGAATTTCAGCTCTACCCAAGAGATATGACTTGCATAATTTGCCAAAAACTGGAACTGTATTTCTCCATCGGAGCTCAAAAACGATGCTTTCTTGCTTTAGTTTATTGATGGAGTCTTCAGTTCCTAGGCACCCCAATGAGAAAGATTCGTTCCAAAAGAGGTTGGATTTTGTGGAGATTTCTTGGCTGTTTAGTTGAACTCTTTTCTTGTTTCCTGCGGAGAGATAGTACCTAACAAAGAGGTTACCTGTGGACTTGAACTCTATGTTTCTTGCCTGTATGATTCTCAATTCACAGCTAAGAGAGGAAAGGTATTGGAGAGCACCCATTGAGAGAAAAGAGAGAGTAATGGGTTATTCTGTGAAGAGAAGGTTGTTGTTATTAATGAGTTTTTTTTTTTTTATGAAAGAAGGGTCTGGGTTGAGGGGTTATATAAATAGGTGTATGGGTGGGAAGGTGGTATTGCTTTTGAGGAAGTTGCTCTTAATCTTAATTAATCATAAAAATATGTAAAGTTGTAGTGGATTAATATCAGAAAAAGAAGATATTTGTTTCAGTATTATATAGCTTTTCTGCATATTATATATTGCTATGAAATATGAAGTGAATCACTTGAGATTGTGCAGAAGATTACATTTAATTAGAATAAGTTCTTGAGGATCATGAAGGAGGTAGAATTCTTGCATATATAACAATGACACCTGAGTAGTTTCATCGTACACAAACGATGGATTACCATTTGCAAAGTCAAGAAAAACTTCAACCCCTTCCAAAAGTTACATAAATAGGACATGATTTACAACTCGACGATCCATTTAGTTACAGTCAACTCACATCGTTTCAAATATTAAAATAATAATGAATCTCTTGTCAATAAAATATTTTAAATACATATATTCTTTCAATTATGAATATTATTTTTTTACGTACATATAAAAAGATATAGATCGAAAACGCATGATACAATCCCAAACATATATTTTGTTATTAATTTTTTATCTTCCAAAAATACTTCATTAAATATATATTTTCTAATAATGCTAACTTAGAATGAAACAAGTATAGATTTAACATAAACTTATCACACAACCAAAGGTTTTGTTTTACATACCTGAAGCAATCAATATCTGGTAGCGGTGAAGTAGGACTGAGTCGAGATCGTTTGTAACTTGCGTGACGAAAATTGATGCATACTTTCTAACCATATCATCAAATTCACTAATAGGTTGGTGTTCCTAACATATTCAGGGATGTGTGATCGATTTTGCAATTTGTAGTTCCAAACTTGTTTTGTTACGACTCGATTTCGGTAGAATTTTCCCTTAGTCCTCCAAGTACACAACTTAAATTCGGAGCTATGAGAAAGATAAACCTGAATTTAATGCATACCCATAGAAGAATGAGAGATATTGTCGAAATCTAGTAGAAACTACAAATTGAAAAATCGATCACGCATTCTTGAACTATCCACTCGGGACAATCCAATGATTATTTGAACACTAGCACTCTCATTGTAAGCATATTAATTGATAAGTAATGAGAACATTTGGGTCGCTCAATAATCATTGGACGAGCATTCTAAGGTAAGATGCAATGCATGATATATATACAAATAAAAAAATCATAAGACATGGAAATAAATAATAAAAATGCATAAGACAAGTAAAACAAATGTCAAATATTAATAGAAAATCTACAAAAAATCCGACATAGCCTCCTCTATTTCTTGGACTTCCACAAAAATTTTCAAATGCTAAAATAACTTATTAAATCAAATAAAAACCAACTCAACCAATCCATAAACGATTAAATTATAAAAAAATTCTTATAATTACTACTAAATTAGATACAATCCATACACTACCATCTTAGAATGATTAAAATTTTAAACTAACATATTAAAAATATATTTTTTTCATAGAAAGTATTTATTTAATTTAATCTAACATAGAAAAATTTAGGTGGTACCTCAAATTTATTATTATTATTTCTTACAAAACAATGCTTAAATTTAATGTAACATAGTAAATTTAAACTAACTTAATTTTTTTTAATTATTTTTCCCTAAAAAATAGTGTTTAAGTTTGAATTAACATAGCACAATCTAGGGCTAACCCTTTTTTTTTTTATACAAAATAATTCTTAAAATTTAAACTAATATAACAATCTAGGGCTAACCTTTTTTTTTTCTATACAAAATAATACTTAAATTTAAACTAAGGCTAACCTAATTTTTAAATTATTTTTCTATACAAAATAATAACTAAATTTAAACCAAATTAACACATTTCAATTACTTTTCAAGAAAACAATACTTGGATTTGGATTAACACAAAACCACTAATGCTAACCTAAGCTTTCACATATGTACCAAAATTAAAAATAAATTAAATAAATTAAATAAACATAAATAACAAAACAAGCTAGAGAGAGAAAGGAAACTTACTAATGGCTGGGTAGAGAGAGGCATGAAATGGGTGGAGAGAGAAAGTGGGGAAGAAGAAAAAAAGAGAAAAATGATAGAAATGTAGGAAAGATGAGAGAGGAAGAGTCAAAGAATTTGTGAAGGAACAAAAATGGTAGGAGGAGGAGGATGGCACACCAGATCGAAGGAAAAGAGAAGAGAAGTGAAGGAGGAATAAAGGATCTGTGTTTTTAGGTTTAGCTTATCATTAGGGGATTTAATTCCCTCGGTGATAATATTATGTCCCTCGGTAATACTAATTCTTTTAATTTATAATTAATTTTAAATGAATATATTACCACAGAGGGCCTAAATCCCTCACTAATATTATTTTTTCAAATTTAAATTTAATTTTAAATGAATATATTAACACCAAGGGCATAAATTTTCTTGTTAATAATATTTTTTTCAATAAAAAATATAAGAAAATAATTTTAAGAAATTTGAAAAACAATACAAAGGAAAATTATCTATCACCCAGAGAATTTTCTTTTGGCGAAAATATTTTTTCATTATCTGCAAGGGATATATGTCTCTCTCGATGATGGTCATTGTAGAAAATATTTATCATTGAAAGGCTTTCAGTGATAGTTTGTCGTTGATAAAAGATTTTATTTTAGTGAAAACAAGTGGGATATATAATTTCATCACAGAACTTGCCCCTATTGAAATTAATGAAGTATTTCATCTCCAACCTTTTTTTTGGATGTGTTGCACATATAATCTTTCGTCGATAGCCAAATATATACAATTTTTAATTAAGAAACAGAGAGTATAACAAAAAAAAATGATCACACCAATCATACAACATGTTAGTGGCGTGGTTTGCCAATTCCTTGTCGCTTGTGCCTTATAGTGCCTCCAAAGCAGCCACTAGCGCAAATAATTCATAATCTGAACAGCTCCACCCATCACCATCTGTGCATCCACATTTATCATGATCATCTATGTTGTTTCTCTTCTTCTTCTTCTTCTTCTCTGTTTCCACCATTGCTGGAGTTCGAACTTTCATTGCCAATCGCAGTGAAGGAGGCTTAACACCTTCAAGAACACAATCATTTGTCAAATCCATCATTACCCATCTTTCCATTTCCATGTTTGGTGATTCAAAAGCAACTTTCCATGGAATTTCAGCTCTACCCAAGAGATATGACTTGTATAATTTGCCAAAAACTGGAACTTTATTTCTCCATCGGAGCTCACAAACGATGCTTTCTTGCTTTAGTTTATTGATGGAGTCTTCAGTTCCTAGGCACTCCAATGAGAAAGACTCGTTCCAAAAGAGGCTGGATTTTGTGGAGATTTCTTGGCTGTTTAGTCGAACTCTTTTCTTGTTTCCTGCGGAGAGATAGAACCTAACAAAGAGGTTACCTGTGGACTTGAACTCAATGTTTCTTGCTTGTATGATTCTCAATTCACAGCTAAGAGAGGAAAGATATTGGAGGGCACCCATTGAGAGAAAAGAGAGAGTAATGGGTTATTTTGTGAAGAGAAGGTAGTTTTTATTAATGAGTTTTTTTTTTTTTTTTTAATGAAAAAAGGGTTTGGGTTGAGGGGTTATATAAATAGGTGTATGAGTGGGGATGGTATTGCTTTTGAGGAAGTTCGTATTAATTAAGCAAAGAAATTTGTAAAGTTGTAGCGCATGCATTTCATAAAAAGAAGATCTTTGTTTCAATATTATATAGTTTGTCTGTATATTATATATTGCTATGAAATATGAAGTGAATCACTTGAGATTGTGTAGAAGATTACATTTAATTAGAATAAGTTTTTGAAGATCATGAACGGCGGGATATCTTTAGACGACCCTTGCAAGTTGCATCAGTATTGTTTACAGTGTCAGGACCATAGAACGTACGACGAATGGATTGAGCTGGGCCTAGTGCGACACGTTGGAAACTAGTCCAAACAAGAATCATAGTTGAGCTACACCATTGAAAAAATTGTTGCGTTGATCCTAACCAACCACAATCTATTACGTCAATGCTGATACCCACGTTTTTACGGTAAAATAGCATAATCTGATTTCTTTGACTGTGGTAGACATATAAACGAGTGAACTGTATTCATTACTAACATGAGCTCAATTTGATATTTAATGTTAAAATTATCACCAAAAAAATTAATATCAGTTTATTATTTGGATATTTAGATGACTTTCTTCATTAGATTTAGTTGATTTAGTACTTGTATAATTAAAAATATATATTTTTGTTATAATAAAATATTAATATTAATTACAAAATAATAATAATAATAAAGTAATAATGGTTTGTATCCTTGAAATTGCAATTAAAAAGACATATATGTTGAGTGAAATGATCTTACAGTGATAAAGGATGTAAATTTCCTTGATATACAAAGGATAATTTAAGAATTTAGTTTTTTTTTCAAAAAAAAATTGATTATGAGTGAGAACCGACGTTTTGTAGCTTATGATTTTGGGCTAGATAAAAAAAATTTAAGCTTCTTTCAGTTTCTAATAAAAAAAAAATTATGTGTTTGAAATTTTCTCATATTTTATTTTAAGGATGAGATTCAGGTAACTTGACTCCACTTTTCACACTTTCAATTGAGAGAAAAGACAGAAATCAACTACACTTTTGATTATCAAAATGTTGCTTTTGTTTTATAGTTTTTTTCAAGTTATATATATATATATATATTCATTCGTGTATAAAATACTTGAAATGCATATTACTTTTTTTTTTTTTTTGAATACGAGTCGAGTCGAATGGATTCATATTGAAGCTCATATTGAATATTTAAATATAATATCGAGCTAAACTCGACCTAAAGTCGAGCTATAAAATATTGTTCAAGCTTGGCTCATAAGTTTTTTTAGCGAGCAAGCCTAAACTCGAGCTCAAGCTCAATTGTTCTCAAGTTCATGTTTGAATTGAAATCGGTCCTATTTGATATAATTTAACAAATGATACTAATACATTACTACAGTTTGAACATGTACACCAACGAAAATTCATGAAATATAAAAGAATAAAATTATTAAAATATAATCATATTGTGTTAAAACTAGAATATTAGTTATAATTTATCTTTTTAATGACAAATAAAATCATAATATGCATGTCTATCTAAATAATAAATATTTCTAACAATATTGAAAATATTTTAAAACTGTCGATCTGTACTACATAGTAAAAAAATATCACTACTAAATGTCTTGTTCCCCATAGTTGTTATTATTGAGAGCATATATATGGTAGTTTTTCTTTTCAAATTAATTTTTTTGGTTAAAATGTATGCATATATAACCCCTTTGGTTTTACCTATTTTTATAATAAACCTTGAGCTTTTTCTCAATACATAACAAACCATATGTTTTCAATTAGTTGCAATATAATTATTTTAAGTATTATTCATAAATAAAATTATCTTAAAAACTTAATAACATAAGGAATTTAATCATGATTTTTTGTACATATGCAAAGATAAATGTTATCTACCATAAGAAAAAATATAAGAACTTTTTGAAAATTGAATATTTTTTTCTTATTTTTTCACTATTAAAGATTTAAAACCCACAAAAATAGCACGCATGTGGAAAATTCTTAAAAATTATTAGATAATTTTCAACTGGTTTATAGAATTTATCGGGCATCAAAATAGGTTATTCTCGCACCCAAATGGGTAAATTGTGGAGTTAAAGAAAGCTCAATCTATGTTAATAGTGCAAACCAAAGGGTTTGTTATGTACCAAAAAGAGCTCAAGATTTGTTATGAAAGTGGGCTAAACTATAGGGTTATGCATGTATTTTAGTTTTTTTAATGTAATTTTTCTCCCTTAAAGTAAAGTTGACTTTTATTCCCGATATTATATGTTGAAGAATTATATGAGAGGCTGTTTAACAAAATGAACAAAAAACTAAAAGAGAATTGGCTTCAAGGCACGACCAGGTTGCCGTCTTTAAAGTTTAATTCGACTCTCTACGGTGCAAGAAGGTTACTGCGAATTTCCCCTCAATTGTTGTTCTGTTCTTTGCACTAGTGAAGAATCACCCACAACAACTTATTTGAATTTTATGGATTAAGAGAATTTATGTTTGAAGAATTCTGAAGAATGTTCAATCGCAAAAAAAATTATATTTTTTAGAGAAAAGAGATGAAGAAAATAAAAAAATCTTGTAAAAAAATGGCAGTTGACAAGCCCTTGCAGAGCTACCAAGTATCTCTTCTCAAAAGTCCCTTCACATTTTAAGTATTAAACCTATCCTTAATAGACATATTTTTGAATTTCTACGTTGGTCAATCGAGTGGGATCAACATCCACTCGACTAGGCCTTGTAATTATGCCCAAAAAACCATGAGGTCGAAGATTTAGTTGACTAATACATAAAGTTTATGCCACTTTTAGTTTCGAAAAACAAGTCGACTGCAAATGGTTTTTGTCAATTTGAGCTTACCAGGTCCAGTCAGTTGACTAGTTGTAAATTTGCAATTTCTTCATCTTTTTTCTTTTCCTTTGATTTCAAAATTCCCAAGAATAAAACCATGTTTTATTTTGAAAGTCATAACACTAAAGAACTTGTATGTTAAGCTCGGTTAAAGAATTTTACGAGCCAAATTTTTTGCTCGAGATTGGTTCATAAAGTATTATGAGCAATTTTGAGGGAGCCAAAAGTTGAACCAATCTTGGGTCGAGATAGAGTTTTACAACCCTACAATAGACCAGGTCTAAAATAATACTCAAATTTTGAAATCATGAAATAATATTTAATGTAATTTCTTTAAGCACATTTTATTTTTAAAAAACACTAACTACTTATGACATTAATATGCATGTTTTGGCACTGTTTAGGTTTAACTTAAAACTAACTTTAAGTTAGATCTTATTTGTTAAAATTTGTCAAATTGAATTAAATCTTATTAAATTTTATGAAATAACAATTAAATATTAATTAATAAGTGATTTAATTTAATTAATTTTTTAACAAATTTTAACAAAATTAAGCTTCAACTTAAAATTGAGTTTAAATAAGATTCAAATGTCGCCTTTAGCTAAATAGGGGAAAAAAAAAAGTTTTAACGATTGTTAGTGTGCGACCAATTACTTTTGAATAACTACTGCAACCAATTAAATTTTTCGTTACTGACGAGGTTGAGGATACCTATTGCAACCAATTAAATTTGCCATTGTTAACGAATTTGCATATTACAGGATGTGGGCTAGCTTACATATGAGTAATACTATGACACAAAATTAGTGTTGTTTAAGATGATCAAGCTTTAAATCACCATTAGTCGTATCATCTGGAAAACAAAGTAGTTTTTGGAGCACTGGCGAGCAAAATTAAACACGTGGAGAGAATCAGTTTATTACTTGGTTAACTTTTAGTGGATGTAGAAACCTTAGCAAAATCTTGTATATCATATTTTCATACAAAAAAGTTTACTTTACAACTCAACAGAGTTATCAGGAAGATAATAATATCCCTTGGAGATCCTCAAGGGATGCCACTTTGTTTTGTTATATATAATAATAGCTTGTATATCTGGGAGGAGATTTGAAATTTCTGATCTTTTGGTTCTATATATGATACTCCAATCAAGAAGTTCAAAGAGGGAGAGAGAGAGTTTTGTGGTCGACACGTTTGCAAGAAGATGAAGCTTATGGAGTATAGCTTATCACTATCCAATCCAAGAAATCACCCTAATTAAATTGACATTGATAAAACTCAATATTTTCCAAATGCTAAATGCTGATTGCATTGAAATTATTAATATATTTGGTTTAGATCTGTCTTCTTTAATTTTATTAATTATTAGACATAGATATGCATATATGGACGGTATAAAGGTCATCCTCCTTATCATCAACATGAGAAACTATATGTACTTTCTAACATGTGATAGCTGTGTGTTTTTAAGGTCACAATAATTCCCAGTCACTAACTCTTTGCACAACCATGCACCCATTGTTGATGTCGAAAATAGATTGGATTCACTGGGGTTAGAAATGAGAGTTGGGTCTGATTTGGTCTTTTTTGAATCAATTTGGTTTGAGTTAGTTTTGTTTGGTCTGAATTGGTTCGATATGATCTGATATGGTCAGAGGTACTTGAAAAGAAAGCCAACCTAGAGTGTTTTTCTCCAGGAATGGCTCTTCGATGCCTAAGTCAGAGTATGACCAGAATGAGCAAGGTGAAAATGGATAGAGTGTGTTAAGAATGAGTTACCATAAATGGTGCTCCTATTTATAGAGCTTGACATTGGTGGGATTACCAATTTTTCCTTGGTGCATATACCTTTATTCCCTTGAGGGTTGCCATGTGTCATCTTTTGGTAGGGTGGTATATTTGACCTGTATCATATACCTCTGTTTTACTTACAAGTGCACAAGGTCAACAGTGTAGTATAGTGTGCGAAAGCAAGGTCATCTCCACAGAGATTGGTAAAGTTCGGTTTTTAGAATTAGTTTCTTTAAGTAAAAAGAAATAAAATAACTGTTGTGTGTGATTTGATAATAACAAAGACATAGGGCTTTGATATCCACCACTAGTCATACTTTCCCAATTGTATAAGGTATCAGTGCACTATCCTTATCATGTATACCTACTGGTTGTCAACCTAAGGGCATGGTATCTACTCTTTAAGCTATTGATTTCCCTAAGCAACGAGTTAGGCATGGTATCTACTCTAACTCTTTTCTTCCTTAAGGGATTCAGCATGGTATCTGCTTGAGTTGTTCCTTAAGAAAACATAAGTACTATGGAAATCGACAACCACATGAGACCTAGGGCATGGTATCTACTCCCGGTTTCCCATGTTGATTAACCCGGGTATCCGGATAAGATATCCCTTGTTACTAATGCTAGACCCAGGACTCGGTCATCCAAATTGATCTAACTAACAGGTCCATACCACATGCATACGCTGGCCATACACATACATATGAGGAACTTAAATAAGCACAGGCATTAATCAAGTTAAGCACATAATAAAGGCTATTGGCAAAGATTTATAAATGCATAAATATATGAGAAAGCATAACTAGGGCTTCAATCGAGCCCTATAAGAAAGTTAGTTACATATGCTGTCTAAAAAACATTATATATAAACTAAACATAAAGGGAAGAATAAACTCAAGAGAAGAGGTGTCAATTCTCTCCCAAAGCTTACAACTCCAAGTAAAAGCTAAGAGAAGTGTTCTCTAAGTTGTGGTGTGTTGTGTGTGCTTTACAGGTGTATTTATAGGGCTTGAGAAGTCCTAGAAGGCTCATGAGTTCCTAAACTTTCCTAAAACACAAAACTCCTTTATTTCCAAAATAAGGTTATTTCCAAAATAGGGTTATTTCTAAAATAGGGTTATTTCCAAAATAGGGTTCTGTAGTTTACTGTTCATGCCCGTACATGTGCGCTCGATCGCACGCGTCTTGCGCTTGATCGCAGTGTGCGCTCGATCGCATTGTATTGTGCGATCGATCGCATTTTGTCCAGATGCTGCTCCAGGAATTCCAGGTTTCTTCCTTTAAGTGCCAAAACTGCTTCTTTTCTTCCAAGACCCTATAAACATATGTGAAACACACAAATGAAGTAAAATGAACTAAATTAACATAACTAAGGATCTAATAAATGTAAATAAGGGGGCTTAAATATGAATATTTAAGCACCTATCACACCCCCAAACTTACATATTGCTAGTCCCTTAGCAATACTAAACAAAACTAAAATGAAAAATAACAACACACAGATAGATCCAATGTTCATAGAGTCCAAAAAAAGTTTAAGTCTTAACGATGAGGTGCATTCATGAGCAAGCTTAACAGATACAAACATATTTTTGCAATGAATAAGAGCTTTGAATGCAAATCACTTTCATGAGGCAATTTAAGACATCACAAGTTCGACTTTGGTGTGTGGTGAACTAGCACATAAAAGATTAGGTTTCCAAATAATTCTAACGTGTATGTTTCGATATCTTAAGATTCACCAAATTTCCTATTATAATCAACAAGGATGGCATAATTCTTCTTTTTCTTTTGTTTGCGATATTTTTGTCAAGTTAGTTCCCTTAAGCTTTCTTTTTTACTCGTGTAACGAACGTTTAGCCAATGACTTCCAAACCAGATGGTTTTAGGGCATTAGGTGTAAAGATACCCCTAAGGACTTACTAGCTCGAGTCAACAAGGCTACGAAACTAACTGGTCTTAATGCTACCATTTAGAATTTTCCACCTTTTGACGTGACACTCAATGTTTACTGAGGCAAGAGGGCCAGTTACTCAGCGGAAAGTTCTTTTTAATGATCATTTAAGATTTTCCACCTTTTGACGTGACACTCAATGCTTACTGAGGCAAGAGGGCCAGTTACTCAGCGGAAGATTTGTTTTATTGATCATTAGGAGCATTTTTTTCTTTTTGAGCACTAATCAATCTTTTCTATTTTTATATGCCAAAATGTCAATCAATAGGTCATTTAGTTCGCAGTCAAGCAAAAGAAACATACAAATCCAAATAACATGTCATACCCCATGCAGTTATGTGCTAGTGTGCTTGTGATAGTTTAGGTCAAACTTGTGAATTCTTAAATCTCTAAAAGGTAGTGATCTAGGTTCAAAACTTGATTATTGGCCTATATGTTCAAAGTGTTAAGCTAGTTAATGAAGTCGAATCATAAAGTTCTGTTTAGATCACAAAAAATTTATTGGACAGAATGAACATGTATTTATCTATGAAAATAGCAACAAAACAGAAAAAAGTGGGACATAGTGAGTGTGTGAATGTGTCCCCATACCCTCAAACTTAAATTGCACATTGTTCCCAATGTGTGAATAACATGGAAGGAGCTGACCTGAGAGATGGAAAACTGATGGCTAGCATGGCTTGTAGCACACCCCCAAACTTCAACTGGATGCACTCACGCTGTCCTTGAAAAAGAGAGAGAAACAAACATAAAATGGAAAACAAGTAATAATAAACAGATAGAAAAATAAACTACGAATAATAAAATGAAATAAACTAAGAAAAAGGATATGCTTTGGGGTGCCTCCCATGAGCGCTAAGTTTAACGTCTTCAGCCAGACGTGGTATTATCTCAACTTTAGTCTTTCGGCAGGGAGTACTAAAAGTTCACTTCATGTGGCTCAAGTGCTCTTGGTGGTGTTGCACATTCATCATGACTCAATCCTTTCAGTGTATTCAAATGTGATTTCTTCTTATCACCCGGTCTTGGATGCATAGGATAGACTTTAGGGAGGTGCATAGATTCCAAGATGCCATCAGGGACAGTTTCTGATGCAGGCTCAATATCCGATCTTTTGAAGCTATGGGTGAGGGCGACCTCCAATGGATCAGTGTGATGGACCTGAAAAACTTGCTTGACAGCACTTTGCATCATACATTCATTAAAACATTCATCATCATTATCATCTTGAGGTAGTTTCGTTGCATCAAATATCTTAAATTCTATTGTTTCTCTATTTACCGTCATACTTATAATACCCTTTTTCACATTAATTATTGTATCAGCAGTTCTCATAAAGGGTCTTCCTAAGATAATGGGCAGAGGTAATGGCATAGGGCATTCTTCCATATCTAATACAATGAAGTCAGCAGGCAAAATAAACTCACCTACCTTGACCAGGACATCTTCAAGTATACTTCTAGGTCTTTTGATGCTTCTATCTGCCAATTGCAAAGTGATAGAGGTTGCTTGAAGCTCCCCCAAACCTAGCTTTTCAACTACTATGTATGGTAGCAAATTGACACTTGCTCCTAAATCTAGTAATGCTCGCTCAAACAACTGATCACCTATCCTACATGGAATAGTAAAACTACCCGGATCTTTTAGTTTTGATGGTAGTTTTCTTAACAATACCGCACTTACCTCTTCAGTTAGAGCCACTGTTTCATGTTCTTGAAACATTCTTTTATTAATGCAACAATCTTTTAAAAATTTAGCATAAGCAGGAATTTGTTTAATTGCATCTAATAAGGGAATGTTAATTTCTACTTTTCTCAAAGTTTCAAAAATATCAAGCAATTTATCTTTCTTTGGTGTTACTAACCTTTGAGGGAAAGGTGATGCATTCCACTTCTCTACTTCACTTACCTTGGATGTGGATGGCTTAGCTTGAGATGCTTGAGCTGGCTCATTAACTCCTATGATTTTACCATTTTGGAGAGTTGTAACGGCTTTTAGCTGCTGATGTCCTCTTGGATTTGGTAGTGTTTGTGCAAGGAGTTCACCTTGCTTTCTTTCGCTTAGCTCCTTAGCAAATTTCTCCATTTGTACCTCTAACCTTTGAATTGCTTGCTCATGTGTTTGTTTTTGCTGATCTAATGAAGTCATCAACGTTGTCATTAGTTGCTGTTGTTGAGTGGCTAATTGCTTTACAAAACTTTCTAGATCATACTTCTGGGGTTCTGGAACTGGTTGGGCTACTTTATGGAAGTTCCTTTGTTGCCATTGAAGGTTCAAGGTGTTTTGATTGTTGCTCCATGAGAGGTTGGGGTGGTCTCGCCTATATTTGCATATGCACTGTTCGGTCCCACGTAGTTTGCTTGCTCAGAATCTGTAGATGAATACAAATGGCAGGTCTCAGTAGTGTGATCAAATTGAGAACATAAAGCACATACCTGGCTTTGTGTAGCTTGTGGTCGAGAAGAGATATTTTGAGTAGACATGGCTTTTACAATCATATCTAGCCTCATATCTAGCTTCCTCTCCAAAGCAGCTCTTAACTCCTTGTCTACCTCTAGAGGAGAATTGTTGGGTATGCTCACTCAATGCCTCAAACATCTCCATGGCTTCTTCACTGCTCTTTTCCATCAACACACCTCCACAACCAGAATCAGCAATACCTTTATTCATGTCATTTAGACCTTCATAAAAGGATAATACCAGCTCATCTTGAGGTAGGTTGTGGTGTGAGAATTTGAATAGTAGCTCGTTGAAGTGTCCCAATGCCTCAAAGAATAGATCTCCATCCCTTTGTTGCAAGGATTGGATCTCCTTCCTCATTTGCCTCGTCTTTTGGGCTGGGAAGAACTTCCTTAGGAATTTGCCAGCCAACTCCTCCCAAGTGTGGATTGAAACTGCAAGCAAAGAATTGTACCATAGCTTAGCATTATCTTTTAAGGAAAAAAGAAATAGAATTAACCTTATTCCTTCTTGGTCTAGGCCCTGGATGTGCTGGAATTTGCAGAGATCAAAGAATTCCCGAAGGTACAAGTGTGGATCCTCTGCCAGTGTACCCCTAAAGTGAGTCAAAGCATTGAGTATCTGCGAGGATATGTAATAATTTCCCTCTGCTTCCGGTTGATATGCACTGCATGAAGGATGGTTGAGGTTCTGTGGGATGAAGGATTGCTTCATCGGTCTTCGTGCAGGTGGTTGCTGGATTTCTAGCTGTTCCGCCATTGGTGCTTCTTCTGTGAATTCCTCTTCTTCCTCCTCAAAGTTGTCTCTAAGATTTTGTCAGATGGTCTGCTCAAGCTCGGGATCCAAGGGAAAGACTATTGGATGTCGGGATCGAAGTCCGTGAATGAATCAGGTAAAACAGCTTCAGTGCAGTAGTTCAACTCAGCTGCTCGGGTAATTCTCTGTCCTATTTGCACTCGATCGCACAGAAGGTTGCGATCGATCGCAAGTATTACAGAACCACTGATTAGGGTTTGATGCAGCTGAAGAAAAAAAAAATCGATTAAGGTTTGATGAAAAGTAGAAATAAAGATGGTAAATAAAATAAAAATGATGATTAAACTAAACGAAAGTAAACCTAAAATAAAATTTAGTGCAATCGCCGGCAACGGCGCCAAAAATTTGTTATGCGACTATCTACCTAAATAATTAAGCGGATAATCGTACTAGTTTTACTTGCAAGTGCAAAAGGTCAACAGTGTAGTATAGTGTGCGAAAGCGAGGTCATCTCCACAGGGATTGGTAAAGTTCGACATAGGGCTTTGATATCCACCACTAGTCATACTTTCCCAATTGTATAAGGTATCAGTGCACTAGCCTTATCTTGTATACCTATTGGTTGCCAACCTAAGGGCATGGTATCTACTCCTTAAGCTATTGATTTCCCTAAGCAACGAGTTAGGCATGGTATCTGTTGACCCTCGCCCGTATTTTAATGATGGCAAAACACAACTGTTATTTAACTAACATGTTTAAACTAAGTTGTATTAAGGATCAAACACATTCAACCAAGGAACAAAGTGCAAAAACTCGAACCAAATCAAGTATCAAGTGAAGACTGAAGATCTAGTATAGGTCTTAAGGTTTAGAACCAATGTAAGTCTCACTCATACATTGTATTAGCTTGTTTAATGGCTCAAACACAAATGGTTTTTCTAAAACCATTAATTTTAAAATGTTTTTAATGAAAAACAGAAGAAAAACTGGGTTGGAAGACAACCCAGTCGACTGGGTACATATACCAGTCGACTGGTATATGGGTCAGAAGGTACCCAGTCGACTGGATGAATTAACCCAGTCGACTGGTACTTTGACCAGTAATTTCCCAGTCGACTGGATGAATCAACCCAGTCGACTGGCACAATGGACAGAAAGTCCCCAGTCGACTGGATGATATATACCAGTCGACTGGATACCCAGAAGGTCTGAAAACGTATATTTTTCAAGTGAACCCAGTCGACTGGTATCTCGACCCAGTCGACTGGTAGTTCAAAAATATGACCGTTGGACTCCAAATCTGAACGTTTTAAAGTAAATCTTTTTCAAATTAAAGTCCAAAACGGCCATATTAATTGATTGCTATATAAACCCTCTCAGCAAAGCATTCAATAACTAGCAGCACATATTCAAAAAGAGTTGATCTCATATAATCAAGTTTTTATACTCTTGAAACACAAAAAGCTTTGAAATAATCTTATTGAGCCATTTCTTCAAGCTTTACTTTGAAAGAGAGACATTTCTGTTGTAATAAGCTTTCATTTGTTGTCTCTCTACCTTTTACTTTACACCATCTTTGTAAAGGGATTACTTCCGAGAGGAAGGGGAAACTTCCGAAAGGAAGGGGATTTTTCGGTTTAAGCAATTCCTGTAAATTGCTTGTGTACGGTTTGTGCAACACCCGGCTAAGTTGTGCGACTAAGTTTTCTTAGTGGATTACTTCAAGGAGTTCCTTGAAGAGAGTGGACGTAGGGTCGGAACGAATCCGATATTGCCGAACCACTATAACTGTGTTTGCATCCTCTTTCCTTAAACTCTTTATTTACAGCTTTCTACTTGTATCAATTATTTGTTGCTTATCAGTTTTTATAAACTTGTATAAATTCCGCAAAAGTTTTTAAAAACCCAATTCACCCCCCCTCTTGGGTTGAAACCTCGAGCTACAGTATCTACTCTAACTCTTTTCTTCCTTAAGGGATTCAGCATGGTATCTGCTTGAGTTGTTCCTTAAGAAAACATAAGTACTATGGAAATCGATAACCACATGAGACCTAGGGCATGGTATCTACTCCCAGTTTCCCATGTTGATTAACCCGGGTATCCGGATAAGATATCCCTTGTTACTAATGTTAGACCCAGGACTCGATCATCCAACTTGATCTAACTAACAGGTCCATACCACATGCATACGCTGGCTATACACATACATATGAGGAACTTAAATAAGCACAAGCATTAATCAAGTTAAGCATATAATAAAGGCTATTGGCAAAGATTTATAAATGCATAAATATATGAGAAAGCATAACTAGGGCTTCAATCGAGCCCTATAAGAAAGTTAGTTACACATGCTGTCTCAAAAAAATCATATATAAACTAAACATAAAGGGAAGAATAAACCTGAGAGAAGAGGCGTCAATTCTCTCCCAAAGCTTACAATTCCAAGTAAAAGCTAAGAGAAGTGTTCTCTAAGTTGTGGTGTGTTGTGTGTGCTTTACAATTTATAGGGCTTCAGAAGTCCTAGAAGGTTCATGAGTTCCTAAACTTTCCTAAAACATAAAACTCCTTTATTTCCAAAATAAGGTTATTTCCAAAATAAGGTTCTGCAGTTTACTGTTCACGCCCGTACATGTGCGCTCGATCGCACACGTCTTGCACTTGATCACAGTGTGCGCTCAATCGCATTGCATTGTGCAATCGATCGCATTTTGTCCAGATGCTGCTCTAAGAATTCCAGGTTTCTTCCTTTATGTGCCAAAACTGCTTCTTTTCTTCCAAGACCCTATAAACACATGTGACACACACAAATGAAGTAAAATGAACTGAATTAACATAACTAAGGATCTAATAAATGTAAATAAGGGGGCTTAAATATGAATATTTAAGCACCTGTCAGCCTCCCACTCCTTCAAGACTGAAATTCAACCTAAAGGAGAAACAGAAGAGCTCTCTTAGTCGTCTTTGTGTTTAATTTAAGGTGGATTCCATTTTTAGTGTTTCATGTCAGACTTTGATTCACGGGGGCAGGGAGGGGGGGGTTTGGGCAAGGGCGTCCAAGGTGAAAAGTGTTTTTTTGCTTAACATTAGTCTTTGATATTGTAGGTGGTCCGAGGTGAAGGGTCTTTTTCAAACTTTGCCTTCGTCTTAAAACTTGTGGGAGGTCTGAGGTGAAGGGTGTTTTTAACGCTTCACTTCGGTCTTCGGACTTGACATGGTTTGAAGTGAAGCTTGTTTTTCATGCTTCACCTCGATCTTCGGACTTGAAGAGGTCCGAGGTGAAAGGTGTTTTTCATTCTTCACCTCAGTTTTTGAACTTGAGGAGGTCCGAGGTGAAGTGTGAAAAATCATCCTTCACCTCAGTCTTCAGAGGTGAAGAAATATGTCGTCCCTATACACTTGTGAATTTTGCCACGTGTACACACTAATTATGATGTTACTCTTGCACTACTCGATGAGGCTTTTACGTTTCTTTAGGTAGTATGATTTCTATATAGGTGAGGGTAGAGGGACCATTTTTTTAAACTTACAAAACTCAAATCCTAGAGTTCACCTCGTCCTCGACCTTTAAATTCTTCTCTTCCTCGTCCAAAGCTTTAAATTCTCCTTATCTTAAGCTTCATATTCTTCTCATTCTTGTCCTAAACCTTCAGATCTCCTCATTCTCGTCAATCTTTCTCTTTGGACTATCATTTCTCATCGACCTCACTTCTCCTCAGTTATCACTTCTCTTAAGCTATTACTTCTCATCAGCTATCACACTTCATCAACTCGTCTATTTTCTTCTCAATAAGAGTTTTCTTCTCTCCACTTAAATTATATCTAGTGCTAGTTCAGTAGAACGAGTTGATAAGGAGGTCCATAGTTCTTCCACCCCTAACATGTCTTCCTCGGAGATCTTAAAAGAGACCTTGGTCAGTGATTTTTTGAGGTTGGGGTCCTTTGTAGATAAAGAGGTCATCATAAGTCCCAACTTCGAGGCTATTGTTCCATCCATGGAAGAGGTCTGTGTTGAGATATCGAGCGATCATGATCGATTCCATTATGCTGGTGAGGATAGACTGTGTTCTCTGTCGAAGAGATAACTAGATTCGTTTTGTCAAAAATATTGCATCTCGGATGAATATGAGCTCCGAATGCTCACGCCCGAGGAGAATGCATGTAACCCAATCCGAGAAGGGACACCGTATGAGATATGTTTCTATAAGGATGCTTTCAAAAGGGTCATTGTCTTCCCATGGATTCGAAAGTTATTTAGGTGCTGAATTTCTTCAACATTGCTCTTAATCATCTTCTTCCGAATTCGATGATAATGTTGATCAGTTTTTTCATCTACCACCGGAGAAATGACAAACATGTTTTTTTCTCTATGAATATGTTCTAGAGCTTCTACAACATCAAGAATCTTCAGGACACGGGGTGGTGCACCTTGTCTCCAAGAAAAGGGAGGAAGATTATACTTGGCAATTCGTCATTTATCCATTAGGGGGGGCGTCCAAGGTGAAAGATGTTTTTCATTCTTAACCTCATTCTTTGATATTGTAGGTGGTTCGAGGTGAATGGTCTTTTTTCAAACTTTGCCTCGGTCTTTAAATTTGTGGGAAGTCTGAGGTGAAGGGTATTTTTCACGCTTCACCTTGGTCTTTGGACTTGAGGAGGTTTGGGGTTAAGGGTGTTTTTCACACTTCATCTCGGTCTTCGAACTTGACGAGGTTTGAAGTGAAGGGTGTTTTTCATGCTTCACATCGATCTTCAGACTTGAGGAGGTCCGAGTTGAAAGGTGTTTTCATTCTTTACCTCAGTTTTCGAACTTGAGGAGGTCCGAGGTGAAGTGTGAAAAATCATCCTTCACCTCGGTCTTCAGAGGTGAAGAAGTATGTCGTCCCTGTATACTTGTGAATTTTGCCACATGTACACATTAATTGTGATGTTACTCTTGCACTACTCAAGGAGGCTTTTGTGTTTCTTTAGATAGAATGATTTCTATATAGGTGAGGGTAGGGGGACCATTTTTTCACACTTACAAAACTCAAATCCTAGAGCTCAACTCGTCCTTGACCCTTAGATTCTTCTTTTCCTCGTCCTAAGCTTTAGATTCTCCTTATCTTAGGCTTCATATTCTTCTCATCCTTGTCCTAAACCTTCATATCTCCTCATCCTCGTCCTTCTTTCTCCTTGGACTATCATTTCTCATCGACATCACTTCTCCTCAGTAATCACTTCTCTTCAGCTATCACTTCTCATCGGCTATATCACTTCCTCAACTCGTCTGTTTTCTTCTTGGTAAGAGTTTTCTTCTCTCCACTTAAATTATATCTAGTGCTAGTTTAGTAGAGCGAGTTGATAAGGAGGTCCATAGTTCTTCCACACCTAATGTGTCTTCCTCGGAGGTCTTAAAAGGGACCTTGGTCGGTGATTTTTTGAGGTTAGGGTCCCTTGTAGATAAAGAGGTCGCCATAGGTCCTAACTTTGAGGCTATTGTTCCATCCGTGGAAGAGGTCTGTGTTGAGATATCGAGCGATCATGATCGATTCCATTATGCTGGTGAGGATGGACCGTGTTCTCTGTCGAAGAGATCACTAGATTCATTTTTCAGAAATATTGCATTTCGGATGAATATGAGCTTCGGATGCCCACGCCCGAGGAGAAGGCATGTAAACCAATCCAAGGAGGGACACCGTATGAGATATGTTTCTATGAGGATGCCTTCAAAAGGGTCATTTTCTTCCCATGGATCCGAAAATTATTTAAGTGTTGAATTTCTTCAACATTGCTCTTAATCATCTTCCTCCGAATTCGATGAGAATGTTGATCAGTTTTTTCATCTACCACTAGAGAAATGACAAATATGTTCTTTTCTCTATGAAAATGTTCTAGAGCTTCTACATCATCAAGAATCTTCAGGACACGGGGTGGTGCATCCTGTCTCCAAGAAAAGGGAGGAAGATTATATATGGAAATTCTTCATTTATACATGGGTAGAAGATACGGTTCTTCCATATGCATCACGAGCATCCCTTCCTAGTAAGACAAGACTAGGAGTTCAACATTTTTTGATTCCCAGAAAGACCTTTCTTTAGTGACTGAAGATAAAGATCAGATGATTCAAATGATGTTTGAAAAAATTTGTCTACACCACTGAGCTGATGAATGAGGATGTACTTATAGAGTTAGGTTTAAGTCAAGCTACTCCTGGTATTCATCTGTTTTTACATAGAAAGTCTTGCTTTAAATTTTTATTTAGCTATGTTTTTGTTTCTTGTTCGACTATTTTTATATTTCTGATACCGACATGATTTCTTTCTCTGTGCAAAGATGGTTAGTGACAGGAACCACTTCCTTCGGATTGTGGTAGGGAAGCAAGGGCCTTCTACCTCCACCAATCATTCTCAAGATCTTCAAGAGTCTACTATTCCTCCCCCTCCTCCTCCTATTCTTTCGAACCTGAGGAAGAGGGCTAGGGCAGAGGTTTCTTCATACCTCAAGGCTCGGCCTTATCCTCTTACTGAAGATGAGGTCGAGAGGCTTAAGGCTGAGCTGGCTTAGTCTGGGGAAAAAGTCATTGAAGATTTCAAACTTTCCAAAGCTTTTCACGACCTTGTCTATGACTTGGCCACTGAGGAGTATATCTATAATACCTGTATTCTTAAAGTAAGGGTAAAGAAGTAATTGGATAAATATGACATGGAATTAAAATAATATATATATACGAAAGATTTATTATTGAATAAAATAATCTTTTAGAAAAAAAGGAAAAGACACCTGATAGTTTGGTATCAAAAGAAAAAAAAAATGGGTTAAACACCTAGACGCTTAGCGTCCAGGTGTGGCATGCAAATCTCAAGTGTCTTGCATGCAAGACACTTGAGAAGAACGAAATGGTGTAAAATGGTGGGAATTTAATATAAAAACAGTTTTTTTTGTTTTGTTTTATTATTTTCCTACCAAATCTCCTTTGGTTTCCTTTTTTCTTCAATTCAAATTATTCTCTTTCTTTAAAAACCCGGGGACTCAAAGAAAGGTTGAAAGATTGAAATTTTGAATAAGTTTATGGGAGAATTTTAAAGAGATTCGAGGGAAGCTTTAAGAAAAACAAAAGGTAATAATATGAATTTTATTTTTTGAAATTATATATACATGAAATTACCCGGAATTTGATGTAGAAATTGAAGGGTATGAATTATGGAAGAATTGAAGAATAAATTAAAAATTTTAATATAAATATTATGTTAGGTGTTGATGATCAGCAATCAGGTGAAATTGCTGAAAAGAGCATAAAAGGCAAGGAGGTGATCAATGGATAGCTTTAAGTGCTACATGGTGAGCTAGATTTACTTCTAGTAATTGAGACCAATAAAAATATGAATTTATGATATTTGAATAAATGTTTGAATTATAATGGTTTAACGATGCATTTTCTATTATATATAAAAATTGGTTGATTTATTGATTTGGACTTTGGAAATATGTTGAATATTAATTATATAAGAACTTATATTTTAAAAAGGATGGGTTAATGAAAATTATACTCAGAAGTTATATGAAACTTCTGAAAATATGATTGAAAATTTATATGATATATGAGGAGATAATTTAATGAACATGATAAAAATAATAATTTTGATAAAGAGCTGGATAGCTAAATTGAATGTTTAAATGTATGCTTGTTTTCATATTATTGCTCATATGCATGAAATAAAAGACCAGGAAGGCATCTGGTTTGCTTGTTTTCATATTATTGCTCATATGCATAAAATAAAATGTCGGGAAGGCAGCTGGTCTAGCTAAAAATAAAATAACCGGGAAGGCAACTGGTCTAGCTGAAAATAAAATAACTGAGAAGGCAACCGGTCTAGCTAAAAATAAAATAACCGAGAAGGTAGCCGATCTAACTTAAAATATAAGAACCGGGAAGGCAACTGGTCTAGATGAAACATGTCGACATGTGGGAAGACATTCTCAGATGATAATATGAAATGATCTGATGAAAAAGAAAGAAAATTTAAATTCATGCATTGCATTTATTTTAATTATTGATTGAGATGCTAAAGCATCAGTTTTAATTGTGATATGATTGATAGATAAATGAGTCTCACAGAGAGACAGATATGATGAGAAAAAAATATAACAGTAAGATATGATAAAAATTGATATTCTTAATTGATTATATGCTGTGAACCTCTTCACGAGGTAAATAATGATATTAAATTGAAAATATCAAGATGATTAAATTTATGAGAAGAAAATTTGATATGTTTGATGATTAATTTAAGATGAGATTGATAAATAGTTGAAATTATAATAAGATGTTATTATTGATTTATATGAGATAATAGATGAATGAATATGGGAAGAATATTTGAAAGATTGAATGATTATCTATGAAGAAATAGATGATTTATATTGGTAAATTAGAAACGATTGAACTATAAGATGTGATTGGAAGTAAATAATTGAATACTTCTAGTAAATTTAATTCACTGAGCTTGTGGAGCTCACTCCTCATTGTTGAAAATTTTCAGGTAGCGAGCAAGGCAGATAGAGTTTAGAGCTGATAGCAGAGTAACTACCTTAAGTAAGTCCCGTGGTCAATTTAACATCATTATTCACGAGGTAAATAATGATGCTAAATTGAAAATCTCAAGATGATTAAATATATGAGAAGAAAAATTGATATGTTTGATGATTAATTTAAGATGAGATTGACAAATAGTTGAAATTATAATAAGATGTTATTATTGATTTATATGAGATAATAGATGAATAAATATGTGAAGAATATTTGAAAGATTGAATGATTATCTATGAAGAAATAAATTATTTATATTGATAAATTAGAAACGATTGAATTATAAGATATGATTGGAAGTATACAATTGAGTACTTCTAGTTAATTCACTAAGTTTGTGAAGCTCACTCCTCATTGTTGAAAATTTTCAGGTAGTGGGCAGGGAGTTTAGAACTGATAGCAGAGTAACTACCTTAAGTAAGTCCTGTGGTCAAGTCCTCAGACATTGTAAGAAAAAAGAAAGAAAAATTTGTAATAAAACTATTTTCATGCATTTCGTTATATATATATATGAGAAGAGTTAAAGATTGAATGAAATTTTTTTTCAGTTTATGTTTTTATATTGTTGCATATATATGTCGTGTTGAGATTTCAAAATGTGACGACACCATCTCGATGGTGGCTAATCCAGGATGGATCATTACAATATCTCCAGGTATGAGGTGGGCAAGGACTTGCTGGAGCTTGATATGGGTTTAGTTTTGATCTCTCTGCCTGACATCACCTTCACGCCACTGACTGACAAGGGTGACGAGGATGGTGCGACTGTTAGGGATGATGGTACCCAGTCCCAGTCCTGTATTGCTGATTTTTTTTCACTAACTCCAAAAGTCGGATCATGGTGGAGTGCATTAAGGACCATGACCGTTGGGAGAGGTGAGAGAAGAAAGCCTAGGGCTTAGGTTATTTTGTTTACTTTTTTGTACTCGACCTTCAAGCCCTCCTATGTAACACTTTTATAATTAATGAAGTCATTTTTTTTCTCTTCATACTTGTGTTTCCTTTTGTTTTTCTTGCATGCATACACAATTTACTCGAACTTTGACCTCATGGGTCATTTGAGTATTGACTATGGGCATAAGTTTTGGTCATACCGCAAGCCTACTCAGAGTCTGACCTTTAGAATCTTTTGGGTATGGACTACGGTTTCAAGTGTTGGGTTGTCCTTGACCTACTTGAAGTCTGACCTCATGGGTTGTCCAAGTACGAGTCACAAACTTAACCTCTTTAGTTCTAACACTTAGTGTTTAGATAAGAATCCCACTAAGTGTTGTGTGTCTACGCTCAAGTTGAGGTTTCTTTTTCTGGAGTCTCAACTTCTTTTCTTGGGTCTTTGTCATCCAAGGTGTATTGGATGTTGATCCTTTACATCGTACCTTGGCTATAAGAGTGGCCTGAGATGAAGGGCGCTTTTCGTGCTTCACCTCGGTCTTCAGCCATTGGTGTCGTCCAATATATAGGATGTTTTGTAGCCTTTGCTTCAGTCCTCAACCCTTGTTACTTCTGAGGTAAATGACCACTTTGGGTGCTTACTCGGTTATCAACTTAGGGCTTTTTTGAGGTGAGGTAGACCGCTATTTGTTAAGGCTATGAGTCTCTCTTAACGTCTTAGCTGAGTCGAGGTCCGAGGCAAGCTTCTCTTATGTAGCCGCACTTTTTGGACTTGGTAAAAAAATTGAATTCTATAGGAAAAATAGACAAACATGGACAAAAATTCATTTAATTCATTTCATAACAGTGCTTACACTGGTTTACTCTGCTTTGAGTTAGTTACATTGATGAATCACTGGTGAAATTTTCTTAAGTTCTTTGAATTCCACCTCCGAGGTACGAGTGTACCATCTATCCTCTCAAGTTCAAAAGTTCCTGCTTTGATCACCTTTTTGATGTAGTATGGACCTTCCTATTTAGCCTAAAGCTTTCTCGTGTTGCAAGGGTTCGAGACTTCTTTCTTGCAAAAAACTAACTCTTTGAGTTTGAATGTTCTTTGCTTGACCCTGAAGTTGCAGTATTAGATTGTATTTTACTGGTATATTGCAAGCTTCAACAGTGTTTCACCTCAGATTCCTTCGTTCAAGTCCAATTTTTCTTTCACACCGTCATCATCATTGCTTGCATCAAAGAACTGAACCTGCAGATAAGGTTCTCCCACATCAACAGGGACCACAACTTCGAACCGAAAATCTAAGAAGAATGGTGTTTTGCCTATTGGGGACTGAGGTGTGGTCCTGTACACCTAGAGTGTGTTTGGTCATTTCTTGATCCATAGTCCTTTGGAATCTTCAATTTGTTTCTTCAGAGTTTTCAATATGATCTTATTTGTTACTTTGACTTATCCATTAGCTTATGGGTGTTCAACCAAAGTGAATCGTTAGTCGATCTGGAGGTCTTTCCATAATTTTTCCTCAAAATTCTTTCCATTTTCAATCACCAATACCCTTAGGATTCCATACCAGCACACTACTGACTTCCAAAAAAAATCCTTTGCCTTCTATTCTATTATCTTCGCAAATGGTTCTGCCCATTTCATTAAATAGTCTATTGCTATAATCAGAAATTTCAATTGTCCGGGTGCCTGAGGGAATGGTCCGAGTACGTCAATACCCCACATTGTGAATGGAACTATATTAGTGATGACTGTCAATGGATTTTCAAGAAAAGCAAGGAATGCGAGCAAACTTCTGCCACTTGATGCATTTCTTGGCAAAATCTAAGACTTTTCTGGAGCCTCGGCCAGTAGTAGCCTTACCTGAGATTCTTATGGGCCAAGGCTCATCCACTCAAGTGATTCAACATACACAGCTCTCGGAAGATCAGAAGTTTTGGAGGCTTCAAACCGAGCTAAAGTATCAAATTTGGCATTTTCTTATCTAGGTACCCGGTTCACTTTTATTTTCTTGAATGGTTCCATCAGTTGTTTTACCTTGGCTAGGTACTTAATCAATCCCTCAGGGTTATCGAAATTGCTCGGAACATTGTTGCCTCTGAATGGCTATGGAGGAAAATTAGAGACTTAAAGGTCTCCAGGTGATCTATGGGGCACGTATTCCCCGTGTATGGCTCAATGTGAGGCATCTTAAAGTTAGATGACATTTTCTCATCCATGAGCTCTTTGGAAAAAAGGTTACCAGTGGGTTTGATCTTATCGAGAATGTTACCTCAGCTACTTTTATAACGAGTCCAATGCGTTCGTTTATTTCTTTCAACTGCTTACTCACTTCAGACTTGTCTTGTTCTTGTTGTTTCTTGGATGGGTGGGAATTTGATATGGACTCATTGTCCCATATTGAATGTCAAGGGCTCCGCAATGAACTTCACCGATTTGGTTCCTCTATTTCGGTCAGAAGTTCATGGTTTTTGTCTCGTTCAAGTGTCATACCTACTGTCAGAGCTCACTTCTAGTTGGACATTTAGGTCCCGAGGGGTGGCCTCAGTGTTCCTTCTAACCGTGTTGGCAATTCAAATTGGTGATTGAAGATTTTGAGTTCTTTGGGAATGGCTTCTTAGATACTTAAGTTAGAGTATGACTAGAAAGAGCAAGGTGAAAATGGTTAAATGTGTAAAAATTGAATTACCATAAATGTTGCTCCTATTTATAGAGTTTGGGATCGGTGGAATTACCAATTTTCCCCCTTGTTGCATGCACTTAGAAAAGTTTTTGAATTCCTCACAATTATTCAAATTGAAAGTTGCAAATTTGTAATTAATCTCAATAAATTGAGAGTTACACATTTTGTAACTATCAAATGACTTTTCAATAGTCATTATTTGGCTATTTTAATATAGTTAATAAATTGAGAGTTAAAAATTTGTGATTAATCTTAATAAATTGAGGGTTGCAAATTTTGTAATTATTTCGATTTTAAATTTTGAATTAAATTCTTAGGCTCATTTGTGCCTATAAAAATTTACAATTTTTTTTAATTATTTTTATTTTAAGTTTTGAATTAAATTCATGGGCTCATTTGTGCCCATAAATACCAAGCTTTTCAAGAGCCCAAGATACACAATTTTTCAAATTCTTTTTCTTATCTTCTACTTTCTACATATTTTTGGTTTTGGGTAACCATGATCGATTCGGTTCACCCTGCTTCCCAGTGGATGTGTACATTGTAGGAGGCAAAGCTGCGAGCACCTAGGTTTTATCTTGGAGCTGGTCTTAGCCATTTGTACCTGCACGTAGGGAGGTTATAATGGTTTTAGGACACTAGCTTTCCGCGACTCATAGTCCAGCTTCTTCCGTTTTCTCTATTTTAATTATTTATTTTATTTTATTATACAATATTGTTTAATATCATGTATTCATATTGTGTTAAAATTATTTTGATTTCTACAAGTATATATTCTGAAATTGTTTGTTTAGTTTTTATCACCAACTATATAAAAAAATTTCAACAGCTAAAGCCGTTATAATATTATTAACATGTGATATCATAGTTAGGCTTTGCATGTGTTAGATACCTAATTTTATATAATATGTTGTATATGTATGTTTTTTTTTCCATGATATATATAATATGTTTATATATAGGAATTTTGAATATATTACATATATTTATCTATATGTTTGAGAATTTTGTTTGTATTATATATCAACATTTTTTTAAAGTAAATCCTTGATTCAAATATATATGCTTGTTTATGTGAATTGTTGTTGTTAAAAGAGTGATTGTAGGGATAGATTGAATTTTTGGTTTAGAAAGAACAAAGAAATTCAAGTATAAAACATATATATTCATTATATGTAAGATAATTACGCTAAAGACAACTTTGAAAAAAAAAATCGAGTACAACATTATAGCACCAAATCATTATATTGTTACAATAAATGACAAAAAAAGATTGTCCTCATTCACTTGGAAATATTGTCAAACCAAACTATTATTATATTATAAATGTAAATGTTATATAATTAAGTCAATACACGTTAGATACATAAAGACCATGATTATACCAATATAATATCACTATAATGAATTGTTGTAAATGTTATAAACGTTTAATGACTATACATAAAAATTGTTAGTACATATAATCGAAGTTAAGGCATAGAACTTGATGTATTTGAATTTCTCTATGACTTCATAAAATATAAGTTAATTATTTATCATAGAGTATCATGATAATGTGATATCAACGAAAACATAATAATCACTTGATTTTCTTTATTGATTAAAAAAAGATGAAAATTAAAATAACAAAAAAATACTATATTTTAAATTTAAAAAAAAAATCAAATCAAATTGAGAAATTATGAATTATTGTAAGACCTAGTGCGTTTGATTAGCGACCTAGTGTTTTATATATGTGTTTTTATATATATTCTAGTGTTTTATATATTTCAAAATATTTACATGTCTCTATATATGTATGTGATATCAAAGTCTTTTTCTTCGGTAGAACTTATTATAGAATTTGGTTGAAAATTTTGCATTCTAAATACGAGATATTTGTTAATGTAAGAAAATAGTTATTATGAATTATTAAGAAATATGTATATATAAAGAATATTATATATAGCACTTAGAATATATTCAGCGACATAGATATTTTTGTTTCATATACTCGTCTATGACCATTCGAAATATATAGTGTGAATGGTAGCACCATATTTGTTAAAATTAAATAGAGAGCATTGATCCAAAACCCAAGTTAAAAACTAAATTGGAGCAAAACTTATATAAATTAAAAGCAAGAGAGATTTGACGTTTGAAGCTATCAGTCAAAGATCATTTGGTGACTGATATGAAGCTTTTGTAAATATATATATATACTTTAAAAAATATATGAAAACCGATCATAAGTATCTACATAAAGCAATCCATAACTCTAACAATATGAGAAAATTAAAGACCATAAAAACATATATACCCACTATTAGCAAAGAAATTAAGCATCGACTTTAAATACTTTGTACAACATAATTGAGAAAGAGAAGAAACATGAATAAATTGTATGAGTGTAGAAAGTGACATTATTATGGTGGAGAAAGAGCAATAAAAGAGAAAAAATAAAAAAAAAATTCAAGTGATTTGTAATCAAATAGATGGAATGAGGAAAAAAAAGCATATATAGAAAAATAATTATCTAAAGAGAACAGAAAACTTCTTTTGAAATTTGAAAAATAAACATCCAATGTTCGATATTCTAAAAGTGTAGGGGTGTCTAGCTAAAATAGCTATACCTGAACCAAAAAGGAAAAAAAGAGGACCCAAAGGTTATGCTCAAATAATTAATGCAAATAAGTTCTTAGTAATAAATTCTGAAATAAGTGAAATATCTGATAACACAATAATAGAAGCTAGAAACACAAAATATTATGAGGATATCTTTCTTTTTAAAATTAAGGTGTTGGTTCAACCTTCTAAGGTTTAATTAAATGAGGATATATTTTCTAACTCGTCCCTAGGAAATAAATCTGAAACTTATTTTGAACCTAAAAGAAGTAAGAGGACTAGAATTGAAAAGAATTGTGGAGTTGCACCTTTCTGGAATGAAGTTATTGATAAAGATTTTAAATCAATAAAAGAGGATAATACTTAAGTTTCATTAAACTTACCTCTCAAGACTAAGCCTATAGGTTGTAAGTAGGTTTTCAGGAAAAAGATGAAACCTTATAGAAGTACTATGAAGGTTGAGTTAATAGAGCTAGATACAACTTGAATAAAGGCTAAGTGGTTAAAAAAAAAATATTTTGATGGATATTTCAATTGTGAACAAACTTTTGCTCTCCATACATATACATTGTGATTGTAAAGTTGTGATAGATCTTATATGAAAATCCTATTCTAATAAGAAGATGAATAGACACATTCAAGTGAGATATAAGTCAGTTAGATTACTGTTGAGTAGAAGTGTTATATCTTTAAAGTTTGTGAGATATGAAAGGAATATAACTGACAACTTGATTAAAGGTCTACCCATGATGGGTATACTAGGTCCATGAGGGGTATACTTGTTACATCAAGGAGGATAGGCTTAGCCCACAAGGAATCACCAACAAGGGTAACCCAACCTTTGTGATTGAAGATCTCATGAAGAAGGTTCAATAGATAGAAACAACCTTCAGTGTGTAGCAGTACTTTTGAAGAGCATTCTCCATGAGAGTATTTCATTCCCATCCCTAAGGTGATCGTGCTTATTCGTGTGATGTTCAGGATTGGTATTTACAATTAATGAAATCAATGCGGGTTTTGCCGCAAGGTACTTGTCACATGCACCCTTGGAGGCTCACTAAAGTGGGAGTTGTCGTGAGGCCACGATTATGGGATTGAGTTATTCCCTAGAAACTCTCATGAGAATCAAGATAAGAGCGCATGGCCATTAATAACGCTAACCTGCGAATATGGCCTTATATCAAGTATTGTGTGTGTGACTTGTTGAAGTCTGATAAAGGGACCTAATTCAAGGCGTGGTCCATTACAACTCCTTCACATGAATACAATCAACACTAAGTGTAGGCTCAACCTAAAGACTCTTGCACCTATTGAATAGTACTAAAATTTCCCTTGTATAATTTTTATATTTCATTTTATTTTGTTTTGTTTATTTTGAGTTTTGAAATTTTAAAACTTGTGGGGGATTGTTAGAAAAGTTTTTAAATTCCTCACAATTATTCAAATTGAGAGTTACAAATTTGTAATTAATCTCAATAAATTGAGAGTTACACATTTTGTAACTGTCAAATGACTTTTCAATACAAATTTGTGACTAATCTCGATAAATTGAGAGTTATAAATTTTTTAATTATTTCTATTTTAAATTTTGAATTAAATTCTTAGGCTCATTTGTGCTTATAAATATTGGGGTGGATTTGAGCCGAATTGAGCCCGAATACTAAGGTATTCAAGCTTGGTTCAAGCTTAAATGAACAGGCTCGAGTTCGAATCGAGCTTGAAAATTGGGCTCAAGCTAGGCTCGCCTTAAGCTCGATAACAATCGAGCCTATTCGAGCTCGAGCTTTAGCTCGAGCCTGAGCCTTGGATTGCTCATTCGAGCTTGAGTTCGAGCCTGAGTTTGGATTTCCCATTTGCGCTTGAGCTATAACTATAATTTTAATAAATAAAAATATAAATAAATATAGGTTCGAGCTCTAGCTCGGCTCGGCTCGAGCTCGATAATACTTTATCGAACTGTTTGAGAGCCTTTCGAACCGAATCTTAAGGTATTTGAGCTCGACTCGATAAGCTATTCGAGCCTAAGTTTCAGTCTCGATCCTCGAGCCAAGCTTTGACCAAGCTCAAGCTCGAATAGTTTGATAAAAGCTCTGCTCGATTCCAGCCCTATATAAATGCAAAGCTTTTCAAGAGCTTAAGATACACAATTTTTCAGATTCTTTTTGTTATTTTCTACTTTCTACATATTTGTAATTTTGTGCAACATTGAACGGGTCGGTTCACCCCGCTTCCCAATAGATATGCACATTGTAGGAGGCAACACTGCGAGCCCTTGAGTTTTATCTTGGAGCCAGTCTTAGCCATTTGTACCTGCACGTAGGGAGGCTATAACGACTTTAGGACAATGACTTTCGGCGACTCACAAACCAACTTCTTCTGTTTTCTCTATTTTAATTATTTATTTTATTTTATTATACAATATTGTTTAATATCATGTATTTATATTGTGTTAAAATTATTTTGATTTTTACACGCATATATTTTGAAATTGTTTGTTTAGTTTTTATCACCAATTATATAAAAAATTTCCAACACTTTTATCTGCTTAAGGGTTGCCAGATGTCATCTTTTGATAGGGTGGTACATTTGATTTACATCACCCATGACCCACACCAACATTGGTTAAAAGAAGGAAGAGAAATGAAAAAAATGAATTTGCCCCAAGTTCTCGTTTGGCCAATAGTAGAAACAATTTATTATTTAGTTTACATATTTTGAAATGGTTTATAATATGACAATAGTTTTTCTAAGTACGTAAAATATTAGTGAAGCTATAAATTGTTTGGTTTTTGATAAAAATAACAATGAAAACGATTTCTTAAAAACAATAAATATTTCATATACCATTTCATAAACAATTTTATTTTAAAAATTTAAACCTAATTTTGTTTAAAGGAAACAAAAACCATTTCATGAATTATAACTAACAAATTAACTAGCTATGCATGCATGCAAACCTACTAGCGTTAGCGAACTCGTTTTCGGTCCACTATTCAATGATCGTAATTGCATTGTCTATATCGAAGCCAGTAAACAGTTTCAGAAGGAAAACGCTATCAAAAACAAATGTTAAAAGGAAATGTTATAGTCTAAGATCACTTCTCTTTATATCCCATTTGATGTAGCAGAAGGAAGTCATAGCATTATTTTTTCTTTTTCATCCTGTAGGCCCTTCGATTTTATTCGTCAGATTAGTCATCTATAAACCTGATGCACAGAGAAACCATGTAGGGGGAAAAAACGAGATACGACAATATTGGAAGAAACATTCTATTCCTTGCAATTTAATTTATTATAGGAGCGAATCAAAATAATCAGGTATCCAAATATTACAACATAAATGGGCAACTTATCTCAAATAGCCCAATGAGGAAAGGGGTGGGGGAAGGAGGAAGAAACTGTACATAAAATACTTTCTTTATGCTACAAAAATTATGACATACTTGTATGCCAATTTAATTATCCCTAACTTTAACAGCTTCTGCAATAATATTGATGTGATCCACTTCAATTATCTGGGCCCAACCGCATTCAGCACAACAGCTATAGCTCGGCGGTTATACATCAAAATAATAAATTCCATTGAGGGCAAAGATTCGCCCGAAATATATTTTTAAGCAAGAAAATCACAATATGTGATTTCTGAGCAAATTAATCAATTCCATCATATGGATAAGTCTAACTTTGACTTGTCCCAATTTCATGCGGAAGATCTGATGCCATCTTACAGTGTATGGACAGTTGCATGCTATTAGCCAACTCATTGCTTAATTGATCGAAGCTCCCAGTTTCCCTCACCATCAATAAGCCGCAATTCCAATGAGTGAAATGGTATTAGAGCAGGACGCTGAGAGAACATAAAAGCAAAAGAAACTTAAAGAGATTCCACAACAAAAATTAGAGAGGGAATTTAAAGACTGCAGGAAATGAAAGTATCATGTAGCAAAATTTTGCAAAGAAAAGCACTGCATCGGATATCCATGATGAGCCAATGATGTTTCATTTTTTTACATTAACCAAACAAGATAATCTAACCCTAACCAGTTTGGCTTTGTCACTGATCAGTTAATATGACACAGTCCACTCAAGCCCACTAAATCAAGTGCAATATGTTCATTTCCAACGGTCATGGCACCACTTACCTGTGAGGAGGTAACAACTGTGATGCCCATATCATTTGCAAACCTATAAAGTTGTTCCTCAACATCAACACTTGTGGCACTGCCATTATAAATATAGAAGAGAAAACCAAAGTATTGTCAAATAACTGCAAGCATTTCTTTCATAATAACCCCAAAAGAAAGAAAAATTTGGGTTGCATCACATACTTGGTGCACTCGTCAAGGATGCCAAACTTAGGCTTGTGAAAGAATAAGCGTGCCTTGTAAAACAGAAATTATCAAGTCAAAAGGATGAGAAATCCACCGGTGTTCCCATGAAATATTCTTTTTTAAACAAGGCTTCATGATGCCACAGATTAGATTCACTCACCATGCCTAATCTCTGTTGTTCTCCGAGAGAGAGGATATCTTCCCAATTTAGATTAGCATCCCATTCACCTTCCTCCCTTTCCAAAAGATAATTTAATCGAACATTCTCTAGAATAGTTTTCAAACGGGAGTCCAGAATGCTTGTGGTGTCAGCAGATTCTTGACCTGAAATTTAGCACAATTATATCCCAAAGAATAAATAATAAGCTAAAGAATCAAGACACTTTGCTCCTATAATAAAAGAAATTCATCATATGACGAGCTAAAACACATCTAAAATTGAAGTGCCTGCTGGCACCACTACATGACGTAAAAGTTGGCCCGTAGTCACCCTACTAGACTTTCAGGTGTAGAGAGGACAATTCCATTCCCAAAGTCACAGTAGTTAAATCAAACTGTGGCTCATGAAAGGGATGTAACATCTGTCTGGTGAAAGGTGCCACCGGATAGATTTTCAGCAACAGGACTTATTGCTATCCAGAAGTTCCACAGAACACTCGTTCCAGGAAAAAGGGTAATAAGCAGCATCAATAATTCCACTGTGGTGCAAAAGTGAACCCTGGGTTGAACATCAACTGTCCCACCCTCCTTTCCCACCTCTTTGGGCAAATATGATCCATAGGAAAAATAATAAACAGCATGGAACCAACAAAGGAGATAAATCAAACCTTTAGCTAGCATGAACATAATTGAGTCATTTCAGGTGGGGTGGGGCAAAAATAATTAAAAATAAATGAATAAATGATGATTCTTCTTTAACCATGAAAATTGCTAAATCTACAAAGAAAAGATTTACATTTCACATGTTTCAGCTGCCAAAATGTTAACCTGTCTAGCAGTGCAAAACAAAAGAGATGTACTCCCACAAATTATCAACATTAAATTATCACAACTCCTTGACCTGTACAAATTTACTAGGGAACATTGTGACAAAAACCTAAAGCTAACCAAGGCATCACAATTTATGCAAGACTCTTACCTTTTCCATTCAACTTTACTGCCCTTAGTTCTGCTTCCTCACGAGAGAGAGGATATATAATTTGATCTCTCAGAGTTCCTAAGCATGTATATGGTCGTTGAGGAACATAAAAGACACCACAACCTGATTCAGCTTCTTCATCAATATATAGGGATGGTTTAGCAAGGCTTCCGCTCACGATCGGCCAAAGACCTCTAAGGACTCTGAATACAGAACTTTTCCCGCTCCCATTTGGACCTTAAAAATTGCAGCCATGTCAGATTTAAACTCATATAACAAGTTCAACAATGACTATTACTTCACTAACCAGTAACAAGCAGGCTGTTCCTTTGTACAATGTCACATGTCAACTTCCTAGCCAATACTTTCTGTGCTGGGGTAATGATATCCACTTCAGTGAAGGAAATGGTATCATGAGAGTAAAGATCACTCCGCTCTGATTTTGAGAGACTATCGTTCCCAGAATCCCCTGGTTAGGCAACAACCTTGTCAACATAAATTTGAAACTTTTGGGTAACCAAATCAAACAAAAACCAAGCAAAGGTTGCTCCAATTGATTAATTTATGCACACAAGGTGATCATTACTTAAGTAGGAATGCTGGCAGAGAAAACAAGTCAGCAAAATTAATAACCGGCACATCAGAGAGAAGACTTCTTGACAAGGAAGATATTGCAAGCAGAAGAATATAGATAAGAAGATGGCAGCTAGCTAAAGTGCTTTGATGGTTGTACCAAGGACCTCGGATTAAATTCTGCCTTCACCCGGATTGAAGGCATTAAGGGATGCAAGAGGCTCCCACCAGCTATGTATCCAGCCAATGGACCCCCAAAAAAATAAAAAACATAACTAAAGCCTATGCTCCAAATCTTCTCACTAAGATCCAGACCTTTATGTTTCCACCCTCAAATAACATCTAAACCTTTCAAAAAGTCCACATAGATTGTTTCCTGCACTTCTACCCTAAAAGTTGAACACAAACTCGTTTGGCAAACGAAAAAGGAGACTTTAAATTAGTTCATGAAATCAGTGCATCAACATAAACAGTAAGGAATATCTATTGTTTATCATCGATTTCCCAATAACCAAGAACCAATACTAGGGAAAGAGGGGACTAGGATTAACCTTGCAGTTTCTACCACCAAATCCTACTTCAATATACAATTTTACCTCTCACAAATACGATAAATGTAGATTAAATTTGATTGTACGTAATAAAGTTATCTGTGTTATCATCCAAAGGAGATGTAAAGTGGCAGGTGCCTTTTAATCGGAATGCACAATATCAGAAATTCAAAGTTTTGATTTTTTGAGAATTTGTATCCTATGATGATGGATTTGAGAGGGATGAGACAAGGATAAATGTGACACAAGGTTGCGAGGAATTTCAAGTCAAGACCTATAGTAAGGGCCCTAAGGATGACTCTTCCTATGGAAGGAAAACTTAATTTAGAAATCTTATGCCCATTTAAAAGCGACTTTTCTTTTTCTTTTCTTTTCCTTTTTTTGTGGGAAACAACGTAGGGGAGGATTTTAACCAGTGACAATCTTCAAAAGATGGGCAAAGCCCTAGTAAACCGTTATTACCTTTGTAAAGGGAAAGCAAAATCCGTTAACAATCTCTTGTGCTGTCCTTGGACTCGTCATTTATGGGATATGGCATTTTCAGTGCTAGGCATTAATTGGGTAGGGGGTAGCTCCATTGAGAACGAGGTGGGAATACATACGCTAAGGGAATGGAGGAAAGCTTTAGACCTTGCTACCTCCCTCAATTTTTTGGATTGTATGGAATTAAAATAAGAAGGCTTTCAATGGGGAGGAAAATATGCTTGCTTTGATCAAATATAGATGATTGCATATGTTAGAGTATGCTAGTATAAGGGTTAAGGGTACTTGTGTACTTTCTCATTATTCTGTTCTATATAAATATGACTGCTAACCTTAGGGTTAGTAAGCTATTCATTCTAATAATATTAACATGGTATTAGAGCATGAGTGGAATCCTGATTAAAAAAACAAATAGGTCTTCTTCTTTCTCGCGCAGCCCTAGCCACCCTAGCCACCTTTGCCACAAATCACCATCCAGCCACAGATCCCACCCCAGAAATTTTTCCAGACCACCCCGTCCAGTGGCCGTTTCTGCTCTGTTTTGCTATTTTTATTTTCCAGCCCCTTTCAGGCGTCGTTTTTTCCGCCTCCAGCATCGGCCCACTCTGGCGAGACCCGTGCCGGAGTCACACTGCTCCGACGAGTCCATCCCAGCTGCCAGCGACCTCCCTCTGCCCCTGTCCAGTTATCTCTGCGCTGTGATCCGTTTGCTGCCCAGCTATGACCCGTTTGCTGCCCAGATTTGACCAGTTCATCAGGACAGACCCAGTTCAGCCACATGGTTCTGACCCACTTTTCAGGCCTGGTTGTTCAGATCCATTGACACGACCAAGATATGTGAGGTAAAAAAAAAAAAAAAAAGGGAATGTTCCTTGTCTCTTCTGGATGTTGTCTCTGGTCGCCATTTTTTGTTTTGATTATTGATGAGTCTCTATTTTGTATTTTTGGTTTTTCTGTTTGGTTGTTAAGTTCATTGTATTATTACTATTAAGTATGGATTCAAAGTCTAGATTGGCTCTCCCCATTACTACTCGTAAGTTGGAAGGTACAAATTATGCACAATGGTCAACCGCTATTCAATTATATTTTATTGGTGAAGATAAAGAAGCTCATCTTCTTACCGACTCTCCTCTTAAGAATCCGACTGATCCGAATGTTAGTAAGGTTTGGAGGTATAATGATGCTAAATTGATTGGGTTTTTGTGGAATTCTATGGAACCACCAATTGCTAATGTGTTCCCACATTCGGACGTGCAAGAGAGTTTGGGATTACTTACGATTATTGTATTCAAGTAATCTTACTCGGATGTATGACTTGTCTTCTGAGTTTTTGGGAGCCAAAATGGGTACTAAGACCCTTCTTGAGTATTTCCCTGATGTGCAACAGATTTATGAAGAATTACGTTCTGTCATGCCTTTGTATCTTCAGGTTATGCAGCGCCAACGGGAGCAAATGGTCGTTCTTAAGTTTTTGGCGGGTTTACTACCTAAGTTTGATTCTATGAGATCTCAGATTTTGTCCAGTTCTAAGCTTCCATCACTATCTGAGACCAATTCTCGCTTGTCCCGTAGTCTCTCGTCCCGAGACACTGATCTTCCTGCTTCCAGGTTTGCCTTAGTTACTCAAACTAGTCGTGGTGGCCGTGGTAGTTGGGATGTTAGCTCTCCTTGAGGAGGTCGTAGTGGCCATGGGAGACCCAGGTGTACTCATTGTCAGCATGATGGTCATATTCGTGAGTCGTGTTATCAGTTGGTTGGTCATCAGGGCACCCATTGTTATCGGGTTGGTCATACTTGTGCTACTGATCATGTGTTAGATACCACTGATGTTTTCTCTAGTTTTTCTCCATCATCTTCTTTACCTACAGTTACTCTTGCTGATTGTTCTCAAACTATTGCTAGTGGTATAGACATTGCTCAACCTAATTCGTCTATGTCCTTATCCTTCGTCCTTTATCTCCCTCATTCTAAATTTAATTTATTATCTATCAAGTCAACTGACTGAATGTCTTAATTGTTCTGTAACATTTCTACCTGATTCTGTTGTTATCTAGGATCTGAAGACACAGAGGATGATTGGTGGAGGGCATGAATCGAATGGACTTTACCACTTTGATCCCCTTCCTTAACCAGTTGCATGTCTTTTTGTTGTGTCTCCTCTTCAACTGTATTGTCTGTCAATGGATGGCAAAGTCCATATTCTTTTCTTTAATTAAGGTCACTAACTATTCCACTTCACCCACACTTGCCATATATTCATCCTTGTTTTAAGACTTACTTTAGACCATGTTTCCTTCCTTGTTTTAAGGCTTACTTTAGGCCATGTTTCCTTCCTTGTTTTAAGGAATGTCTTTTTCCTTTAACAACCTATATATACTCTTAATTGTATTCTCAATAATAAGAACTCAAGTAAGCATTTGTACAATCTCTTTACTCTCTTCAATTCTCACATCTCTTTACTCTCTTAAATTCTCACATCTCTTTACTCTCTTAAATTCTAACATGGTATCAGAGCCGGTTGCTTAGGTTCTTCTCTCGCTTGTAATTTTTCTCGGTTTCGTGTTTCGACGTGTTTTGTATTGTTCTCGGTGAACTCGACGTGAAACTTTTTTTTTTTGTTTTTCGGTCTTCTCTTTTTGGGTTGGTGTTGTCGGCACCTCTTATTTTTTTGGTTTGAGCAGTTTCGGCATTCTCGACATCCTCTATTTTCAAAGAGGTGTTTTGTGGTTTTGAATCTCAGATTTCTCGGTGTTTTTTTTGTTCTCAGATCTCTTTGGCAGTTTTTTTTTTTCTGCTTTGGGTGGTTTCGGCATTTTTTTTGGTCGGGCTATTTTTTTTTGCACTTATTTGCAATGGATTCTGCACCTGTGTGTGTCAAATTTACGGGCAAAAATTACTCTACATGGGCCTTTCAGTTTGAAATTTTCCTCAAGAGAAAAGAACTTTGGGGCCATATCGATGGCACAGATGTTGCACGAACATCCAATACAGACCAATCGAAGGATGTCGGGTATTCTCCTTCTTGGACTGTGCTTGATGCTCGGATAATGTTTTGGCTTCTTGGTTCGATGGAGCCACATATTGTCACCAACTTGCGTACTCATCGCTCTGCTCAATCCATGTGGACTTATCTGAAGAAGGTTTATCATCAAGATAATGATGCTTACCGCTTTCAGTTAGAGCATGCAATTGCCACCTTTCAACATGGCAGTCTTTCCATCCAAGACTATTACTCGGCCTTTCTGATTCTTTGGACTGACTATACTGATCTTGTTACAGCGGTTGTTCCTGTTGCTACTCTTTCGACTATTCAGCAACTCCACGAGACTAGATGGCGTGATCAATTTCTTATGAAACTACGCCCGGAATATGAATCTATTCGCTCCTCTCTGCTGAATAGATCTCTTGTTCCTTCTCTTGATGTTTGTTTTGGTGAGTTACTTCGTGAAGAACGTCGTCTTAGTACTCAAGCCACTCTGGAGCAATCTTATGGTAGTCCAAGAACTGTTGCTTACGCTGCCCAATGACGCGGATCGCCTACGCATTCTAAAAACTTGCAGTGTTTTTGCTGTAAGGAATATGGGCATATTGCTGCCAATTGTCCCAAGAAATATTGCTCTTATTGTAAGAAGAAGAGTCACATCATCAAAGAATGTCGTCTCCGCCCACAGAATCGTCAGGCTCAAGCATTTCAGACTTCTGTTATTGTACCCTCCGCAGCTCCTAGCTCTTCTTCCAGTGCCTCCCCAGTTGCGGCACCTCCTGCAGCGAATTACTGCACACCCGAAATGGTGCAACAGATGCTAATTTCAGCATTATCTGCAATGGGGTTTCAAGGTAAAAATTCTACCAAATTCTGGTACGTAGACTCGGGGGCCTCTAATCACATGACGAATACTCCCACCGCTCTGTGTCATGTTCGACCCTATGTTGGTCCATCTGCCATTCAGACTGCCAATGGCAGTTCTTTACCAATCGCTGCTATCGGAGATGCCTCTTCTAAATTCACTGATGTGTTTCTTGCTCCTAAACTTTTCACGAATCTTATTTCTGTTGGTCAATTAGTTGATAACAATTGTGTTGTTAACTTTTCTGGTGATGGTTGTGTTGTACAGGACCAGGTAACGGGAGAGCTGATCGCGAAGGGACCTAAAGTGGGGTGCTTGTTTCCACTATTTTTATCTGTCCCAGCAATTTCTCCAGTTTCGTCTATTAAGTCTCTTGCTTGCAATAATGTTCCAAATCTGAGTATGGTGTGGCATCGTCGTTTAGGCCATCCCAATACTCAGATCTTATCTCATGTATTGCACTCTGGTTTTCTTGATAAAAAAAAACGTTCTTCTTTATCTCTTAAGTGTGATTCTTGCAAACTTGTTAAAAGCAAAATTCTTCCCTTTCCTTTACATGCTAGTAGAGCTTCTCACTGCTTTGATCTTATCCATAGTGATGTTTGGGGACCTTCCCCCGTTAGTTCACATGAAAAATTTAAATATTATGTGACCTTCATTGATGATTATAGCAAATTCACTTGGGTTTATTTTCTTCGCTCTAAATCTGAGATTTTTCGTACTTTCACTAATTTTTTAGCGTATGTTGACAATCAATTTTCTGCGACTATTAAGATATTACGCACAGATTCTGATGGTGAATATTTGTCTACTGAGTTTCAGGAATTCTTGGCTTCTAAAGGTATTATTCATCAACGTTCATGTCCTGTTACTCCCTAACAGAATGGAGTAGCCGAACGCAAAAATCGTCATCTTCTTGATGTGGTACGTACTCTCTTGTTAGAATCATCTGTTCCATCAATGTTCTGGGTCGAGGCTTTGAAAACTGCTACTCACTTGATTAATCGTTTACCTTCCCAAATCTTACACATGGAGTCTCCCTATTTCCGCTTGTTTGCTAAACAACCTAGTTATGATAATCTCCGTATCTTTGGTTGTGTATGTTTTGTCCATTTACCTCCCCATGAGCGACATAAATTATCTGCTCAATATGTTAGATGTGCATTCTTGGGATATAATGTGTGTCAAAAGGGATTTGTTTGCTATGATCCTACCTTACATCGTACACGTATTTCTAGAAATGTTATTTTCTTTGAAAATCAATATTTCTTTCCTATGTCCTCTGAGCCCTCTTCTTCTACGGTGGTCCTCCCCTCCTTTGAGAAACAATTTTCAAATCTTCATCAAATCAGCTCTCGCTTTAAACCAGGTGTTGTATATACGAGACGCTCCCGCCCACAGTCTCTTCCGATGGCTCAATCGATATCTGATCCTACCATGCTCCAGTGAGTTGCAGCACCTTCAGAACACTTGGTGCGTCGCTCTTCTCGAATATCTTTACCTCCGGATAGGTATGGGTTTGCTTCTGCTCTTACTGCTGCATTGTCTAATTTTGATATTCCCACATGCTACTCACATGCTGTCAAGCATGATTGTTGGCGACAAGCTATGCAGGAAGAAATTGCTGCTTTAGAGGCCAATCACACCTGGGACATTACACCTTGTCCTTCCACTATAGTCCCCCTGGGTTGCAAATGGGTTTACTCCGTCAAGGTTCGATCTGATGGAAGTTTGGATCGTTATAAAGCTCGGCTTGTTGCACTTGGAAATAAACAGGAATATGGTGTTAATTATGAAGAAACCTTTGCTCCTGTGGCTAAGATGACCACTGTTCGTACGATTCTAGCTCTTGCTGCTTCCAATGATTGGCCACTACATCAGATGGATGTCAAGAATGCTTTTCTTCATGGGGATCTTAAAGAGTGTATTTTTATGAAGCCACCCCCGGGATTGTTTCCTTCTCCAAACTCACGTGTGTAAGCTTCGTCGCTCCCTTTATGGTCTCAAACAAGCTCCAAGGGCTTGGTTTGATAAATTTCGAACTAATTTATTACAATTCTCATTCAAGCAGAGCAAGTATGACACTTCCTTGTTTCTTCGAAAATCAGACATGGGTATTGTTGTTCTTTTAGTTTATGTTGATGATATTGTGATTACTGGTTCCGATTCTGTTTTACTTGGCCAGCTCAAGACCCATCTCTCCGAGTCCTTTCATATGAAAGATCTTGGGTCTCTTACATATTTTCTCGGTCTTGAGGTGCATCGTAGTCCGTCGGGTATTTCATTCAATCAACATAAGTATGCTAGTGACCTGGTCGCTACAGCTGGCCTACAGGAGGCCACTTCTGTTGATACTCCCATGGAATTGAATGTCAAGCTTCGCAAAGAGGAGGGTGATTTACTTGCTGATCCTAGTTTATACCGAAAGTTGGTGGGCAGTCTTGTCTACCTCACCATTACTAGACCGGACATTTCCTTTGCAGTACAACAAGGCAGCCAGTTTCTTCAGACCCCTCGTCACCTTCATTTGGTTGCTGTTCGTAGGATCATACGCTATGTTCAGGGCACTTCTGCCCGTGGCTTATTCTTTCCTGCAGACAATTCTCCTCGACTTACTGCTTATAGCGACGCTGATTGGGCTGGTTGTGCTGATACACGTCGCTCCATTACTGGTTGGTGTGTGTTCTTAGGTGATGCATTGATCTCATGGAAGAGCAAGAAGCAAGACAGAGTTTCTAAGTCATCTACAGAATCTGAGTATCGGGCGATGTCACTTGCTTGTTCCGAAATTATTTGGCTTCGAGGTTTGCTTACTGAGCTAGATTTTTCTGCAACTGATCCTACACCTCTACATGCTGATAATACAAGTGCTATTCAGATCACGGCCAATCATGTCTATCATGAGCGCACGAAGCATATTGAAGTCGACTGTCACTCTATCCGCGAAGCATTTGAAACTTGTGTTATCACTCTTCCACATGTTTCCACTGACCTACAAATTGCTGATATCTTCACCAAAGCGCTCACTCGCCATCGACATTGCTTCTTAAGCAGCAAATTGATGCTTATTGATCAACCTGCATCAATTTGAGGGGGGCTGTCAATGGATTCTAACATTGTCGCCTTAGGCATCCTTCCTTGGAGTATTTGAAACTCTTAGTTCCTAATTTGCGTCATATTAAAGTGTTAGAATGTGAGCCAAGTCAACTGGGAAAGCATCATGGTGTTTTGTTTGCTTCTCGTGTTCAAAACAAAGCCTCTGATCCTTTTAAGTTAGTCCACTCTGATGTTTGGGGCCTTAGTCGTGTGCCTTCTAATATGGGATTCAAGTATTTTATCACTTTTGTGGATGATTATTCCAGACAGACTTGGCTTTATCTAATGAAAGATCGCTTTGAATTATTTTCCATATTTTGTGCTTTTTGTTTTGAGATCAAAAAACACAATTCAATTTACCAGTTTGCATTCTTCATAGTGACAATGCACGCGAGTATTTCTCTGAACCTTTTAACTCTTTCATGCCATCTTCTGATCTCAAAAAAATGGGGTTGTTGAGAGGAAGCATCGTCACCTTTTGGATGTTGCACGTACTCTATTGTTTCATATGAATGTGCCTAAAATATTTTGGGGTGATGTTGTTCTTAGTGCGTGCTATTTAATTAATCGCATACCTTCCTCAGTTCTTACTGGTAAGTCCCCATATTTTGTGTTGTTTCCACATGATCATCCATTTTCTTTGCCTCCACGTGTCTTTGGGTATGTCTATTTTGTTCAACTTGCTCCTGCCATTGACAAACTTGCTCCTCATTCCATTAAATGTGTGTTCCTTGGCTACTTTCGTACGCAAAAAGGCTATCGTTGTTACAGTCCATCCTTGAAACGTTTCTTTGTTTGTGCTGATGTCACCTTCTTTAAGGCCACCCCTTTTTACTTTGAGTCTCATTCGATGTAAGATTTGGCTGCCTCCCTTTCGTTTTAGTTTCAATTTCAGTTTCAGTTTCAGTCTCAGTCCGATATGACTGTGTCGCCTCCTACTTTGCCCACACTTCCCACCCCTCAGCTTCTTTCCCCCTCCCTACCTACCCAAACACCGCCCCCCCAGATCACTGTCTTTAAGTGTATTCTCGTCACTCGAAACCTACGACCCCTCTTGCTCTTCCACCAGTGGTTCCTGTGTCGACAGATCTTGTCTCTCCCTCCTTGAGGACGATCGTCCAGTTGCCCTTCGCAAAGGTAAACACTCATGCACGGCTCATCCTATTGCCTCTTATATTTCTTATGATAACTTGTCTCCTACCTATGCTTCTTTTGTTGCCTCTCTGTCCACTACCTATCTTCCAAAGTCTCCTACCAAAGTTTTGTCTCATTTTGGGTGGAAAGCAACTATGGAAGCTGAAATGGATGCCTTGTATCAAACTGGTACTTGGGAGTGGTTCCTCTACCCTTGGTAAATCCGTTGTGGGGTGTCGTTGGGTGTATGCTATCAAATGTCATCATGATGGTAGTATTGATCGGTTGAAGGCCTGTCTAGTGGCCTAAGGCTATACCTAGGTTTATGGCATTGATTACTCTTAGACTTGAAACTTCTTCTCCGGTGGAACTTACCTCTGTTCGTGTGTTTCTCTTTGGTTGCCACCTTTTCTTGGCCTTTCCATTAGCTTGATGTTAAAAATGCTTTTCTTCATGGTGATTTGCACAAGGAGGTTATATGAAGCAATCTTTCGGGTATGTTGCTCACAGGGAGTCTGGGTTAGTATGTCGTCTGAAGAAATCTTTGTATGGATTAAAATAATCTCTTAGAGCGTGATTTGGCATGTTTAGTGAGGTGGTGATAGACTTTGGTGTGATTAGATGTGGAGCAGATCACTCTGTGTTTTATACATATAGTGCGTCAAGCAAGATTCTTTTGATTGTATATGTGGATGATATCGTCATCACAGGCGATGATAAAGAAGGTATTCAAGCTTTGAAACAGTTTCTTGGTAATAAGTTTCAAACCAAAGATCTTGGACAACTAAGATACTTTTTAGGCATTGAGATTGTTCGCTCTCGTCATGGTATTGCTTAGTCTCGGCAGAAATATGTTTTGGATCTATTGAGTGATATAGGGATGTTGGGGTGCAAGCCCGTAGATAATTCTATGGATCCTAACACAACTTTCAGTTGATCAGGGTGAGTGATTGACTGACCCACGACATTATAGATGCTTGGTTGGTAAACTGAATTACTTAACTGTAACTAGACTTGATATTGCCTTTGCTACAAGTGTGGTTAGTCAGTTTCTTGATACTCCACGGACTAATCATTGGGATGTCGTTATCCATATTCCGAGATATCTTAAGAGTGCTCTCGGTTGTGGTTAATTATATCAGAATCATGGTCATACTCAGATCGAGGGATATACTGATGCATATTGGGCAGGTTCTCCATCAGATTGAAGATCCACCACTGGATATTGTGTGTTTGTTAGAGGTAATTTAGTGTCCTGGAAAAGTAAGAAGCAAATAGTGGTTGCGAGGTCTAGTGTGGAGTCTGAATACAGAGCTATGGCCCATACTATCTGCCAGCTAGTATGGTTAAAACAAATTCTAGCTGAACTTGGGTTTACCCAGTCTCGTCCTATGAGTTTAGCCTGTGATAATCAAGTTGCTATTCATAATGCAACTAATCCTGTATTTCATGAGAGACAAAGCACATTGAGGTGGATTGTCATGTTGTTCGGGAGAAATTGTTACAAAATGTGATTAGCACAAGATATGTGAAATCTGCTGATCAGTTAGCTGATATTTTTACTAAATCTTTAGATGAGACTCGGATTAAATTTATATGTTACAAGTTAGGTGTATATGACACATATGTTCCAACTTGAGGGGGAGTCTTAGAGTATGCTAGTATAAGGGTTAAGGGTACTTATGTACTTTCTCATTATTCTGTTCTGTATAAATATGACTGCTAACCTTAGGATTAGTAAGCTATTCATTCTAATAATATTAACAGCATACTTTAAAATTTGGCTCAACCTTCATTTTTTTTTTTTTAAGTGATAAAGAGATTATAGAATAGAGTTGTCATGCAAATAGTTTTGTACATGGCTTAGCACTGCCTTGGTGCCTTTTTTAATGGATTCTTTACTTATAAAAAAACATACAGCATGGAAAACTGCTATAATAAAACGTAGAAATGGCTGAAGTTGCTGCAGCCTGCAAGTACTCATGAAAAAGAGAACTGCTTAACAGTTGGATTATCAGATTATGAGAAACACATAACAAAAGAAACACATATTTAATGAGATGTTTGCAAATACAACTTATAATCTTTATACATTGATTAGGATGGTCGAGTAGGAAAGTTAGAAGTGCATTTCACCAGCCTGAATTTATCCAGTAAAATATTCATACTGTTTAACAAAATCTCCTCCGTAAAATCTTCCTAAAACTCAATTTTTTAAGAAAGTAAATTCTTCCTAAGATTTACTATCATACTGGTAGCAGGCCTAAATGATTTCAGTAAATTTGCTTCTCATGCTAACTGGAAAGCCATTCGGGGATCGTAGATGGCACTTTTATTTTATTTTAATTGATGCTATATGGTTTCCATTGTTCCCACTTTTACTCAGATCCAAGACATTTTTCCTCCCGCAATTTGTCCACTGTCCTCATGGATTTAGAAATATAGCCTGCTTTCTGGAATATTTCATTTATCAGTTTCTAACCTTGAAGCAATACTTTCTTGCTGAGTTAGACAGATGAATGATGATTCTAACTTGTGATTCCTTAATCTAAAGAGAAGGTTTCCCCAGCCATGCATATTCATCAAATATCCCTTCAGTAAATATTTAATAAGATGAGACTGAGAAATAGAATGCACGAAGAAAAAAGAAATCGTCATCAGTGCTCTTCAATGTATGTAATTTGTCTTGTAAATTTTATTGGATTCAATTTTCTGAGCACTCTTGAAACCCCACAGGACCTCATAAACTTCCCAATGCGTAGCTTTTTCAAAATCTCTGGTTTATGATAGAGTTTTATACTGTATGATGTGAGTGAAGGAAACAGTTTTCCCAATACTATTCCATCAGGATTAGCAAGCTTCTGTAGAAATGCTTTAGTTGCTAGATTTTTATCAAGGAGGAAACCCTAAGTCCAAGATCGCATTAGATAAGCAACAGAGATCAACAGCAGTGATTACTATTGGAGGTACTTAAATCCTCTCACGATCTTCCGACTTTTGGAGGTTGAAAATCCCTACTGCTTTTGAGAGAAATCCTAGATACATTCCTTTTCTCTTGCACCCAACTTTCACCTACTTCTCCCCCAACATGTGGGGCGGCATTATTTCTCTTTACTTTTCATTCTTTTTTCCCCATCTAATGATTTTTCAAAAAAGCTGTGGGGATTGAGTGGGGAAGTCTTGCATTTATATTTATAGAATACAATGAGAAAAAGAGAAAGCAGCACAGGAAAAGGGAAAAAGGTATTCAAGCGGCTACCCAATTATGTTCAAAGAGAATAATTTACATGGATATTCTATTTGTACTTTTTTTTGGTGTCCTTTGGCATGCATACACACACCTACACCCACGCATACACTATACACACATATATGTATGTATGTACGTGAAGAAATATGGAATAGAAAAATTCTCCTATGATACTTTGTTACGTGAAAGGCAAAGGCCTTATATAGAGAAACTTGACAACAAATCTATCAATGATTCTACACAATTATAGAAAATAACAATCACTTAATTTAAAGAATAAATCATAGAATTAAAACTAGAGAGATAATAGGAAATAATCTTCCTTATCCCTTTATTTAAAAATAACCTAATAAGAAACAAATCCCTAGAAAACAGGAAACAAGAAACGGGAAATTTGACAACACTCCCCCTCAAGCTGGGTTTCCAAGATTGAACATGCCCAGCTTGTCAATCTGTCTTTCAAACATCTTCCTAGCTAGAGCTTTTGTTAGTACATCTGTGACTTGATCACCTGTAGACACATAGGTTATGCACAGTGTACCATCCTCAATTTTTTCTTTGATAAAATGTCTATACACTTCCACATATTTTGTCCGATCATGATGGACTGGATTGTGGGAAATACTTATGGCTGCCTTATTATCACAATAAATCTTTAGAGGAAGATTTATTTTCATCTCCAATTCTTCAAGCAATAGTTTCAGCCATAGCATTTCACAAATACCATGAGCCACGACTCAAAATTCAACATCAGCACTACTCCAGGCCACAACTGTTTATTTCTTGCTTCGCCAAGTGACTAGATTGCCCTATACAAATGAACAATACCTTGAAGTAGACATCCTGTCTTCAATAGAACCTGCCCAATCTGCATCAGTGAATCCTTCGATACTCCTGGACTCATTTATGCTGAAAAACAAACCTTTATCAGGCGATCCTTTGAGGTACTTTAAGATTCAGAGTATAGCCTCCAAGTGTTCTTCGCTGAGAACATGCATGTACTGACTAACAACACTCACAGCGAATGCAATATCTGGTCTGGTGTGGGAAAGATAAATGAGCTTTCAAATTAGTCGTTGGTATCTCCCAATATCAACCGGAGTTCCATCTTTCTTGTCTCCTATCTTTGTTGTGGAGTCCATCAGTGTATCTATCGGTTTACAGCCTAGCATCTCTGTTTCCTTTAACAGATCCAAGACATATTTTCTTTGAGTGACTGATATTCCTTTCTTGTTTCTAGCAACCTCCATACCAAAAAAGTAGCATAAGAGTTCAAGATCTTTTATCTCGAATTCAGCTGCCAGTCTAGTTTTCAGTCTTGTCATCTCCATTGTATCATTTCTTGTCAAAATTATGTCATCCACATAGATAATAAGAATTTTACTCTTACCATTTTTGTGTCGATAAAAGAGGGTATGGTCGGTATGAGCTTGCCTATACCCTTGTTGTAAGACCACCTTTGTGAATCTGCCAAACCAGGCCCTTGGGAACTGCTTCAAACCATAGAGTGTTTTTTTCAATCTGCAGACTGTCTCATTCTTCCTATCTTTGTCAAATCCCGGTGGAAGATCCAGGTAGACTTCCTCTTCCAAATCACCCCTGAGGAAGGTATTTCTCATGTCAAGTTGTTGTAGATCCCAATCTAGGTTTGCTGCGAGATATAGAAGTACATGTGGCAAAAGCTTGACCATTATCGGTGCATTAAGACTAAATGCCCTGAAGATGCTGCAATCTAGAAGAGCTTTATTGAAAAGGATCGAGTCTACGATTTCCTCGCAGGACTAAATGATGAGTTTGATCAAGTTAAGGTCCAGATTCTCTGCAAAGAAGAGGTACCATCTCTCAATGAGACCATCTCTCTGATTCGGGCAGAGGAGAGTCGCAGGGGGGTTATGCTTGAAACTCAAGTCACAAAAGGTTCAGCTATGGTGACAAAGACAGAACAACCAATCCAAGAAAGTGGGAAGGCAGATTTGTCAAGATCTTCTGGACGAGACAACAAAGATTCTCTCTAGTGTACCTTCTGCAAGAAATCAAAGCATACTAGAGAGAAATTTTGGAAATTGAATGGCAAGCCTACCACTGCAAGCAAAGAATGGGGATACCGAGGAGGACAGCAGAGGAATCGAAGTCAGGCACAGATGACTACAACTCAAGCAAACTCAGAAACAACTCTAGACTGAGGAGAATTTAATAAAGAGGAGATTGAGAGACTCAGAGACTTGTTAGGGGCGTTAGGAAAGCCCAAAACCAGTGGTGCATGTTTCTTGGCGCTCTCAGGTAAGTCTGTTCTTTCTCATGGGCTAAATGTCTCAAATAGAATCATCACAGACTCCTAGATCATTAATTCGGGAGCTACTGATCACATGACCCATTCTTCATCAAAGTTCAGCACTTATTCTCCATGTCCAAGCAATAGGAAAGTTTCAGTTGCAGATGGTTCTTTCACTACGGTGGCAGGTATAGGGGATATCCAAATTAATCCACTATTTGTCCTTCAAAATGTCCTTCATGTTCCTAAGCTATCCACCAATCTAGTATCTATACAGAAGCTTACTCATGATATGAATTGTAACGTGACCTTTTATCCCACTTACAGTATATTTCAGGACCAGAGCACAGGGAAGAAGATTGGACTTGCTAAGGAGAAGGACGGACTCTACCACCTTGAAACATCAAGTAATTCAAAAAGCGTCAAGGATAATCTACCTTTGTCATTTCTTTCCTCTTCCAATAAAGACACAATCTGGCTCAATCACCAACGCCTTGGTCATCCTTCATTTGGAGTTTTGACAACTATGTTTCCTTCTTTGTTTAAAGGATTTGATCTTGGGAATTTTTGTTGTGATGGTTGTGAATTTTCCAAACATAAACGTGTCTTTTCCAGTTAGCAAGAAGAGAAGCTCTATTCCTTTTTATCTGATTCATAGTGACATATGGGGTCCCTCTACCATTCCAAATGTGACGGATTCTAGGTGGTTTGTCTCTTTCATTGATGATTGCACTAGAGTTTCTTGGATTTTCCTACTCAAATTCAAATCATATGTGAGTACTGTTTTTCCTAGCTTTCATGATATGATCCCGAATGAATTCGGTGTGAAGATAAAAAAATTCCGATCGGACAATGCTAAGGATTATTTTAACCAAGTCTTGTCTCCTTATTTTCAAAAAGAGGGAATAATTCATGAATCCTCGTGTGTTAATACCCCACAACAAAATGGAGTTTCGGAAAGGAAAAATGGCCATTTATTAGCTAAAACTCGAGCATTCTTATTCCAAAAAAACGTACGAAAATCATATTGGGGAGAGGCTATTCTTACAGCCACTCACATCATATATAGACTGCCTTCTAGGGTTCTTGACTTCAAAACACCGATAGAATTACTCTCTTAGTTTTATCTTGATTTGAGTCTCACAAATAATCTCACATTACGAGTATTTGGTTGTACTTCCTTTGTCCATGTCCATAGGAATAATAGAGGGAAGTTGGATCCTAGAGCAATCAAGTGTGTCTTTGTTGGATACTCGTCAACCCAAAAAGGATATAAGTGTTACCACCCGCCTACTAAAAGATTCTTTGTTTCAGTAGATGTTACTTTCGAAGAAGGGAAACCATATTTCACTCAACCTTATCTTCATGGTGAGTACTCATTAGTGGAAGATAAGAATAAAGATTTTTTTCTTGCTAGATTTGCCTTCCTCCTCGTCCAGTCCGTTCTCTAATCCTCAAACGACCACATCTCTCTTATCTGCCCATGAGCCTCAAACACGGCCTTTGCAGCCAATTCCTCCATCTTCTCACAACCTAGAAATTCCAATCCGTGACACTTAGAGATATGAGCAGGTGTATTCAAGAGGTCGAGCTCCAATTCCAAAACCAATGCAGGTCCAAGATTCTCCTCCAAACTCTAAAAATGAGGTAATTACAGTACTACCTGAGAGTGAAAACCATGATCTTGACCTACCAATAGCTATTAACAAGTGTACTAAACATCTAGTATATCCACTGTCTCACTTTGTGTCATTCAAAAAATTCTCACTATCTCATAAAACCTTTCTTGTAAGTCTAATCACCATTTCAATTCCTAAGACTCTATATGAGGTGTTGTCCAAAGAAGAAGGGGGGAAAGCTATAAGAGTGGAAATGGAGGCATTGGAGAAAAACAGAACATGGGAAATCATGGAGTTGCCTAGAAGAAAAAATTCAGTGGGGTGTAAATAGGTGTTTACTGTGAAGTATAGGGCAGATGGAGTTCTTGAGAGATATAAAGCTATATTTGTGGCTAAGGGTTACACTCAAACTTATGGAGTGGATTACCAAGAAACTTTCGCTCCAGTTGCAAAAATGAATATAGTAAGGGTCTTACTGTCATTAGCTGCCAACTTCCATTGGGACTTGCAAGAATTCGATGTCAGGAATGCATTTCTTCATGGTGATTTGGAGGAGGAGATATATATGGATATTCCACTTGGTTTTAGAGGATAACTAGGCATCAACAAAGTCTGCAAACTAAAAAAGGCGTTGTACGGTCTCAAACAGACACCTAGAGCTTGGTTTGGAAGATTTGCAAAGGCGATGTTAGCCACAGGATACAAGCAAAGTCAGGGGGATCACACTCTATTCATTAAACATTCGGATGCTGGGGGAGTTACAGTTTTATTAGTGTACGTTGATGATATAATTGTAACTGGGAATGATGAACATGAAAAGGAGTCTCTGAAGCAGTGTCTAATCAAAGAATTTGAGATAAAGCAGTTGGGAAGACTGAAGTATTTCCTAGGAATTGAGGTGGCTCACTCAAGACAGGTTATCTTTATTTCACAACAGAAGTATGTCACCGATCTCTTAAAGGAAACAGGAAAGCTAGCGTGTAAACCTGCATATACACCAATTAATCCGAATCACAAACTTGGAGAAGCAAAGGAAGACCCTATTGTGGACAAGCAGATGTACCAGAGGTTAGTTGGAAGACTCATTTATCTCGCACATACAAGGCCCGATATAGCATATGCTGCAAGTATAATAAGCCAATTCATGCATGATCCGAGGGAAGTTCACCTAGAGGCTGTCTATCGAATCCTACATTATTTGAAGGCTAATCCGGGGAAGGGAATTTTGTTCTGAAGAAACACAGGAGCGGTGCTTAAAGCCTATACTAATGCCGACTATGCAGGTTCACCAGTGGACAGGAGATCCACCTCGAGATACTGCACTTTTCTTGGGGGCAATCTTGTTACATAGAGGAGTAAGAAGCAGAATGTGGTAGCAAGATCCAATTGCAGGGGCAGAATTCAGAGCGATGGCACAAGGAATATGCGAGCTACTATGGTTAAAAATCCTTCTTGAAGATTTGAAGATCAGAAGAGATGTATCTATGAGACTTTATTGTGATAACAAGTCTGCAATAAACATTGCACACAACCCCGTGCAACATGACAAGACAAAGCATATTGAGGCAGACAGACATTTCATAAAAGAAAAATTAGACACCGGTCTAATCTATACTCTATACGTGTCCGCAGAGGATCAGTTGATAGATGTGTTTACGAAAGGACTAAACAATGCACGATTTCAAGAGATTATTTCCAAGCTGGGAATGGAAGACACCTATTCACCAGCTTGAGGGGGAGTGTTGGAAATACACAATTTAGTCCTTAATTCTAGGACTGATTGGTTGATTGGTTATTTTAGGAATCATGTAAATACTGTAAACCCATAATCACGGGTAGTTAGTTAGGGAAATCCCTCTGTCAAAGGGATTTGATTTAGGAAGAGTTAGTTTCCTTATCTATCCTAGTTTTCCCGATTTCTCTCTATTTTTTCATATTGTATATAGATAGCCAAGAAATGGCCTGTAACGTTTTGATTTCAATTAATTCAATATTCTTCTTTTTATCAGTTACCAAAAGAAACTCTTTATCATCTCAATATTCTTTAGTCTAATTATGGTAATAGGGATCGAAACCAGGATATATGCTCACAAGAGGGAGATGCAACCACCGGGCTAAACCCACGGTCACCTCCAAAGAACAGCATTAGTATGAAGTGAAACTTTCTCACGCCAAATATCAATAGATAAATTTAGGGGGAAAAGTATTTTTTCAGTGAAAGTTAAGATAAATAAGAGTACGGTGTCCACTTAAGAATTCTCTGAGATGATAAAGAAAGATTTACCAGACTGAGCAGCATCCAGAAGCTCCTCGAGCTCGAAAATTCGATTGGCACTGCCAGAGAGCTCAAGGAACTTCCTATGCAATTCAAGAATGTCACCGAAGGCTAAAAAGCTTTGAGACACAACAGATGCTAGGAACCGCAATGCATGTGCCAGCTCACCTGAAAACATTGGTTTATCATGTGAGAGAAAGAGAGAATTATGGTTGTAACTCATTATCATAAAATGTCACCTTGAGTAGAAATCAAGGCTCGGTCTCCCTTGTGTTCCATGGCATATAACAAGCTCAACCCCCAAGTAACATTATGTGGTAGTTGCTTTGTGACAAAATCATCCAGTATACCAAACAACCATTTCTTCTTTAGAAGTAAGAGAGAGTGGTCAAGAAGCTCCCTGAATTTCAACTCAACCATCTGCCCAATACAAGGAATATATAAGATGGATAAAATATTACAATTTAATAAGTGCAACATATTGTCTCTAGGAGTCTCTTACACAAGGAAAATTCAGCCATAGAGGACAACAATTCAGATTAAAAAAATGCTAAAGAAAGTTTGACTCTAACTACAGAGTGATCATTTTTTTGAGGTGGTACTTTCTGATGAATCCTAGAGTTGATCTTTTGAGACTAACTAATTGCTAGATGCTTAAAGGTCACCTTTAGTAGATGAGACTTTAACTGCAGTGCAATAATTTGATGTCAATGAAAATACTACCCCCCTCATTTTTTCTATATAAAGTACCAATGAAGCAGATGCAACTAACATGCAATAAAATGCTTAAAAAGAAGGGTAAATTGCATCGAGGATCCCTGTAGTTTTAGTGAATTGCACTTAAATCCTTGAAGTTTTAATTTGGCAGCTTAGACCCTGCCCTTTTAATTCGTGGCAATGTAGTCCCTAAGAGCAACTTTTGCAGCAGAAGGTTCAAGTGTTTTATAGCAGGTTAAAAAAACAAATTAAAAATTCAAAGACTAAATTGTCAAAACTAAAACTTCAAGAATTTAAGTACAGTGTGCTAAAACTTCAAGGACCTTTCTTTCTTTTTTTTTGGAAAACTAGTGAGAAATTTATTGATTATGAAAAAAATACACATAGATGGGAGGACAATAAGGACCATACCCAAACATGCTTGGAGGTTCTTAAGCTTAACTCTAAACAAGAGATATATAATAGACTATGCTTTTCGATAGGTATACAACTTAGAATAATCAAAATGTGAAGCAGCTAAACTAAAGGGAGGTAACTCATTAGTACTCAAAAAAAAATTTACTACTACCATGAATAGGACCATATTTAACAAGAGAATCCGCAACCACATTGACTTCTCGAAAAATATGGGTAATAGTCGTGTGTAATAATTAGTGATTTAATTTCTCGAATTATGTACTCTAAATCCCATGGACAAGTACATAAACCAAGAATTAAATCAACAAGCAATTTAGAATCACATTCTATGATAGTCAAAGTAAAACTATGTTCATGCATTAATTTCAAACCAGATAAAAGGGCTAGTGCTTCCGCTTTATTATTGGAGCAAGATTCAAATGAGTAAGAATAAGCTAGGAGGAATGAAGATCCATTTCTAAATATCCCCTACCCGCACTACTTTTAGCTGAACAAGAACCATCAGTGTTAAGTTTAATTTGTCCAGGAGGCTCCATCGAATCCAAATACCTTTACGAATTGAGGGAGAGATGATTTCAATGTTAATAGCATTAATGCATAACATTTCATAAAAAGGTATAGAAGATTTAGGCTTAATGAACTTAGAACTATCCATTATACTTTCTTTAGTACGAGCAATCAATATTTTTAAACAAATATATTTACCTTCTTGTCTAATTTCATTACGCATCTTCCAAATATTCCAGCATCCCCATAATAAAGTACAAATATGAATGATACCAAATTGAGAGATAGAGAATTATTACTAAGCCAATTATCAAATAAAGAATGAATTGAATGAGCATGATTAGCATCAAGTCTAACACCAAAATAATCTCAAACCGCATTAGCATGAATACTATAAACAAAAAGATGATCTATTGTTTCAATGTTGCCTAAACGACAACATGAACATTTAGAAGCCAAATGAATGCTTACTTTTATTTTTTAGTCTACGAAGAGGCAACCAAAAATCAATTTCCAAATAAAGCAACTTACTTTTGGTGGAATCCAATTGTTCCATATTTTTTTGGCCCATTTAAAAGGTCTATTTTTAATTCTAATTTTGTTCCAGTATTTTTTAGTTGTAAATATACCTAATTGAGAATGTGTCTATATTAATTTATCATGTGTACCATTAAGATTAACAGCTTTTGCTGTATCAAATAATAGACAAAAATCTGATTTTAGTATGTTCATTTAATCTACATCTTCAACAACCTCCTTAAAAGAAGAAGACTCAAAATGAGGAAAATCACTAGAGATATTCAAACTATTCCATTTATCATTCCAAAAATTTATAGATCCATCACCTAAAACCCGGAATTTGGATAAAGGATAAATGCTGCTATAGATTTCCAAATTTTGGAAGCAAACCATGGAACCCTAAGACCCGGAATTTGGATTCCATACTTTCTCCTCATAAAACAACTCCATAAAAAATTCCAAGCTAATTTGGCTTGAAGACTCTTATGAATTTCATGTAGTCTTTTAATACCTAGACCTCCTTCATCAAGAGGTTTGCAAATACAGTCTCATAAGATCCATTTTTTTCTAACTTGAAATCCCGAATTCCACAAAAAGGAAAAAAATTTACTCTTCAAAGATTTTAGAAAGCTAAGGGGAGGCGAAATAGCTGCTAGAGTATGAAACCCGGAATTTGGATTCTACACTTTCTCCTCATAAAACAACTCCATAAAAAAATTAGATTGTAAAAAATTCCAAGCTAATTTGGCTTGAAGACTCTTATTATGTAGTCTTCTAATACCTAGACCTCCTTCATCAAGAGGTTTGCAAATACGGTCTCATGAGATCCATTTTTTTCTAACTTGAAATCCCGAATTCCACAAAAAGGAAAAGAATTTACTCTCCAAAGATTTTAGAAAGCTAAGGAGAGGCGAAATAGCTGCTAGAGTATGAATAAGTATGGATGAAAGAACACTCTTAATTAAAGTAATTTTACCAGCCATTGATAAGAACTTAGATTTCCATGAAGCTAACCTATTTTGAATTTTACCTAGTATATCAATGAAATAAAGATTTTTACTCTTGCCTTTAAATAAAGGTACTCCTAAATATTGAATAGGCAAATGAGAATGTTTAAATCCTGACCAAGAATGAATACGTGCAATCCTAAAACTCCAAGGACTATTGATGCAACTAAACCTAAAATGAAGCAAAGCTCAACATACAACAGCCATGTCCATATTGATCACGAATATGAGAAACAAGAATTTGCATGCAAATAAAATAGAACAATGGCCGAGTTCAAGTAGCTTACAGCTTTTTCACGAGCTCCACCTCCAAAGAATGCGACAGATTCAGCATGCGTACGCAGTCTTTCATGCATGAACCTAATTTATGCAGGATGCAGAAAGTAAGGAAGGTGTTTATGCAGCATTATCAATCAGCAATACACAACACATAAAGCAAAATTACCTATAGTTCCCTTCAAGTTGTTGTTCTCGACTTGTCAGATGACCAAATTCAGGAGTAACAGTCCTTAGAAAACCCAGGCCAAGTAACATATATGCATACAATATGGCAACTCCCCTCCGACCTGTTAACAGCTTCATTCTCCAGGTGAACCTTTATAATTGCAGCAATGCTTACAATTATTACTCAAAAAGGGAAAGGGTAGGGAATCTGAACCTCAACTAAAGATTCTAAAAAACCAAACATTACTAAAATAAATTGGGCACTCACCACAGAATGTCAACGAACGGCTTTACCATTCCAGTGGCAAGTCCTGACAAGTCCCTGGTTAATTTTTCCAGATCATGAGTTACTCTCTGATCCGCATCAATATTTTTGCTTGACATATGGAAGACCTACAAAGAGATGTATTTGACATGAATTCATCACCGCTTGATTCCAGCTTGGTATTAAAAGAGAAACAAAAGAATAAATAGCTTTTGATGAATTATGATCCCACTCATGCCAACCCAGCCCAACTAAGACTTAATTCCAAATTAAATGTGCTAGGCTACACAAAATCATCCAGTCGACTTGATCCAGGGCTTTTGGTAAGTTTAGATTCACTCTCCAAAATAAAGTTGCCTAACTTTTGGAAATGCAGTTCAGCATTTTGGAAAAAAGTATAAAAAAAAGATTCATTCCATCCTACACTGAATTTCTGGGAAATGATAGTGACAGTCAAACTAATTGCATAAGCATAGCATATTTGTGATTTAGTCTGATTACCTTGTAGAAAGCATTATTTCTCAAATAGTTCTTTAGCAAATGTTTAGTCAAACGAATCCTCCATCCAAGAGCAAGCCTGGCTGTCAGGTGCCTGTACAAGAAATAATTTACTTAAGGAGAATGCCATCCATAAATCTATACCAAAAGCTAACAGAATGGAACTTCTAGGCACCATATTCTGTAAGCAATCAAATACAGCTGAAGTACTGTTTCACACAAAAATACTGTAATATGTATATTGTGGATAAACACAGCATAATGATTTTCAAAAGAAGAAAATTAATGTTAAATGTATGGTGCATGAAGGTTTTTTCCTTTCCCCTCATCAAATTATCTAGACTTCCACACAGAAGGATACCCAGCAGTAGGAATAGCACTAAGAGTTAAATGAGAACGCCAACAAATCAGAAGAACATAGCTTATTCAAGGATATATCCAAGCTTATCATTCATCAGAAACATAAGAGAAAATATTACCATTTACCACCCATGACTCACATACAAACGTGCCTAAACATCAAACGTGCAGCATTTGTGTCCATGCACAACATGTCATGTGTCTCAGCAGAAAGAGTAACAAGCTATAAACTGGATGGAACTTTAATAGACCTTCCTTTACTAGGCCAATATCCTACTCTATCTTTCTTCTCTGCAGTCTCAAAGTAATCTCAAAAAATAGTTAGGAACTTTGATGCAGAAAGAAAATATTTATTATTTTAAGATTTGTGGAATTTGGGGCTATTTTTTGGATTATTTTGTAAATATAATTTTATTAGTAGTAATAAAGTAAGACTTTAGTTTAGGAAAATTATAGATTTTATTAGTATTTATACTTTTAGAGTTTCCTATTATGTTTAGGAGAGGTGCTTATATAAGCAGCTTTAATATGTTGGAATTATCTAGACAATGATTATTGAATAAACTCGAGTTTGATATCGCTCCTATCTCTTTATCTCACTCCTCTTTGTTCTTTCCTGCTCTTACCCTAATTCTTCACCTTTGCTCCTATTTCCTCTTATTTCTCCTCCTCTATCTCTGTTGTTCTTCTCCTCGGTTTCCTTATTTCTTCTCACTTGGTTACTTGTTCTACATCAAATTTGTTAACAAACTATTACCAAAGCACAAAATATAACAATTCTTCATGAAAGCAACTTCTCTTTTTCTTTTAAAGTAAAATTTTATATACAAGGCACCAAGGGGGTACAACCCATATAGTGACTATATACAAGATAAGTAATTCTATGAACTCTATAAGATGAAGTTTGTTTACAAAACAATTTCCCTCTAACCAAAAATTTAGGAGATCAAACAACCATCCTTAATGGAGGAACTATCTCTCTCCGCATTCTCAAAAGCTCCTTTGTCTCTTCCCAACCAAACCATCCACATAATGGAAAGGGGAACCATAGCAATGGCTTTCTTCTTCTCTTTAAGAATTCAAATACCACTCTAAAGCATTCAAATATCTCCTTCAGTGAAAAAGGATTTCTATCAAATTACCCACTTTAACATTTACCTCAATTTCAATTCTTAGTTGAAGCAATCCCTTCCTGTAAATTATCCACAAGGGTCAAATTGCACCCTCAGCTGATGTGAACCCGTTTAAGATAAACTGAATTATCTAGAACTTTTTGGCCCCTTAGAATGATCTTAAAATTCCATAACTTCCAAATAAAAAAAAAAACAATTGCTAAAGGTTCCTCATTTTGAAACAAAAGAAAGAGGTTCCCCATCTCTACGAATGTTTCCTCTTTATTAGTTTCTACTTTATGCTCTTTTTTCAGATAAGTAATAAGTTTGTGCTATTATTTTTATTTTCTCATTTTGAATTCCCAAAGTTGTTCAAGCATATTTGTGGCCATCTTTCTAGCACAATTTTCTCCTCCTTATGCAAACCCCAGTTTCTTTATTCTTTACTCATGGTAACGAGTTTTTATTTCCCTAGATAAAAAATCATTACCTTGTTCATCAGCATGTACACAACATTTATTAACTGCCACGTCCACAGCCTTTTCCACCAATCTCCATTCCTGGGCTGTTGCAAATTTGCTTTGCTTATGCCCGTTATGATGGGGACATGGAAGACAAGGATAACTGCTTTAGGGTTTTTTGTTTTAAGTCTTATAGGTTATTCCAACAGAAAACTCAGATCTTTAGTTTTATAACTTCCAGTAATTTCAGGGTATTATGTTCTCAGGGTTATTAGTATCGTAATGGCAGTGAACTAATTAGGCTATTGTGGTCCTTTTTCAATTGTTTCGATCAATGGTTACGATTTAATGTTTTCTAGGGTTTGAATCTATAAAAGAGTTGTAACTCTCTGTTAAAGGGGAGAAATATTTTGATGATGAAACTATTATGAATTATTATTGAGGCAGTGTGCCAGCACATTGGTGCTCTCTCTTTGTCTCTCCTCCTCTCCCCCTATTTCTCTTGCGATTATTCCTTCCAGTACTGGAATCGAACCTCGCACCTCGCACCTCAGCTCGCCAAAACTCGACTCGTGGCTTGTAAAACTCAAGCTCGAGCCGAGCTCGAGCTTAGTTTTAAGCTCGTTCAACAAAAAGAGCCGAGCTCGAGCCATTAAATATTTAACTCGATAGCTCACGAGACAGCTAGAATTACTGTTAATCAATACTTAAACCTTTTAGATATATAAATAATTATTTATAATATAATTTTATATATCTAAAGTCATTGATTATTGAATTCAAACTGAAAATGTTACAAAATTTTTACTCCAATAATCAGAGGTCTTCCCTCAAGTCAATCTCCATACAAAATAAAGAGTCAATGGGGCCTTTTATAATGAAGTTTTGCTTGATGTTATTACTTCCCAATCGATGTGGGAATCCAAGTCCCAACAAGTTCTTCACATGCTCTACCTAATTTTATAAGGAGTTTTGTTGGCTCTATTTGTAGCCTTAACCAATGTGGGATTGTAAGTGAGACTGTTGCTTGAGACTTTGAGAGGGAGGGAATCCCACATCGGTAAAATAGCAAATGGTAATAGGGAGTGTTGCTTATAAATACTTAGCTAGTTTTCCTTTCTCATGCACATGTCATGGGCTCATCTTTTAGGCCTGTGTAATGATGTTTTAAGTTCAAAAGGTTTAATTAAGCAACTTGAGCCCTAACATAAATTTTGGGCTTGTTCATGTTATTTTTTGAAAAACTGAGTTAGAACAATTTTTTTTTAACTTTTAGTAGCCTGTGAGTTAGTTCGAACTCGTCAAAAATTGATTGAGTTGATCTCAAGCATTGGTTTTAGAGCTTGAGCTCGGTTTCAAGACTTGACTTGATTAAATTTATTATTTACGTGCTGAGTTTGAACAACCCTCCGAGCTTGGTTCGGCTCGAATCTATCTTTAGCTGCCATAAATTTCAGGGACCAGATTTCTCCATTCTCCTCTTCATATCAAACGTCAATTGGATCAGTTCTAATTCCTTTCTTCAACACATTCAAACCCTAGAATCTCTCATTCTCTTCCTCTTAAGCCACTACATAGTCACATAGGCAGGTTTTGTAATCTGTTCTCCGTCACTTTGTTATCAGAGATAAGGGATCTTGACTTGTTTACTTCTCTTAAACCCATCATGCCTATGAATTAAATTTAAAATTTGATGTTTTCTCTAGAGATCACTAGGACCTTAAAGGTAAAGTGCAAACAATTGAATCTAGGATAGAGGAGATGAAAGCTATGCTCAGCTTTCAATCGCCAACCTTGGTGAAAGTTTCATCCAAAATGTTCCAAAATCAGAATTAAATCCTTTGCATGAATGCATCATGAAGAACAAGGAGAAGGATTTGAAGAATCAAAGGTCTTGGTGATAGTGGAAGATAATATTCAAATTTCACATGAGCAAGAAACAGACAATATTGAAGGTGATGTTCAAGATAATGATGAGGTCATGATGAGTGTGTACAATCTTCCTTCTATTGATTTCATTATGCCTATCATTTACAAGATTAGGAATATTTGGTAACATCCTTGTGCTTTGGTAAGAACAAGACGAGCAAGTTTCAAATTTTGCCGTTGTGCATGCCCAAAGCTTGAGGATGTTGAGTCTTCAACACTTTAAAACTCAAACTCAAGGCCGAGTTTTCTCTAACCGGAAGAGAGTACTGCGGACATGGAAGAACAAGGATAGACGCTTTAGGGTTTTTCTTTAAGTCTTATAGGTCATTTGAACAGCAAAGGCAGATCTGTAGTTTTACAATTTCCAGCAATTTCAAGGTATTATGTTCTTATAGTTTAAATGCTACTTTTGTGGTGCTCATCCCCAAGAAGAGCGGAGCGTTGATATTAGAGACTTTAGGCCTATCAACTTGATTGGTTGCATCTATAAGCTTCTCTCTAAAGTTCTAGCTCTGAGATTAAAGAAAGGAAAAGTTGTTGGCGCTTTTCAAAATGCATTCATAGAGGGAAGACGGACCTTGGATGCTTTGGATGCCCACCTTAAAGGAGGAGGAGGGGAGTCTTATGCAAGCTGGATATGGAGAAAGCTTATAATCATGTTTTGTGGAACTACGTGATTTGTGTTCTAATTTTTAGGAATTTACTGCTGTAAATTAGTTTGATTTGTTTCCTAGAATAAAGGGATATGGGTATTATTCTACCCAATTCCCTAATTAGTGGTTTTTCCCTTTTTTTTAGGTAGCATGATTACAGGAAGTAATTCTCTCCTTCCTTGCTATTCTATCTCTGTATGTTTCATTCAGAAAATAATGAGAATAAGAAATTTTCATTCTCAAAAATCTACATGGTATCAGAGCCACCTTTGAACCTTTAGAAAACTCTCTTTCTGATGACCAAATACGGCATGGCCACGGAAAAACAAGACTCACCTTCGTCCGAAGTGACTTCTGGCTCCAAAGCTTATGTTCCCAGCTACCATGGCGGATCAAACAGCATCTCTCTTCCCATTACAGGTCATAAGCTGAATGGGAACAACTACCTCCAGTGGTCGCAGTCCGTCAAGATGTACATTTGCGGAAAGGGAAAAGATGAGTATCTTACCGGCAAAGTCGTTCCTCCACGGGCAGGAGATCCGAAATTCAGAAAATGGAAGACCGAAAATACTATGGTCATGTCTTGGTTAGTAAATTCAATGACTAATGAAATTGGCGAGAATTTCTTGCTCTATAACACGGCTCATGAAATCTGGGACGCAGCAAAAGAGTTCTACTCGAGCAAAGAAAATACTTATGAGATTTTCGAAATTGAAACCACTCTTCATAAATCTCCGACAACCTCCTCTCCCACTACTGGCAAAAATTGGACGTGTTCGAAGAACATCAATGGGGCTGCACCGATGATGCAAAGAAATTCAGAGAAATCGTCGAAAAGAAAAGAATATTTAAATTCTTGATGGGACTCAACAAGAATTTAGATGAGGTTCGAGGAAAGGTACTAGGAACGAAACCTTTACCAAGCATTTGAGAAGTTTTTTCCGAGATCCGTCGAGAAGAGAGCAGAAAGAAAGTAATGATGGGGGAATCGCCTGCTGTTCCGGTCGCCGAAAACTCCGCTCTAGCTGCTCGAGGAATCCTAAACCCCAACAATGACAATCGACAAAGAAAGGGGAGACCGTGTTGCGATCACTGCCGAAAACCAGGTCATACCCATGAGACTTGCTGGAAAATACACGGCAAACCTGCAGATTTGAAGCCCTCAAGATCAGCCCCCGACAAAGAAAGCCGAGGAAACCACGCTGCTGTTGATGAAGGACCTGCACCCACCGAATCCAGTCTATTTAGCAAGGAATAACTTGAGATCTTGCAAAAGATGTTCTCACAACAAAATCCTGCCCACAGTACCATTGGAACAAGTTCTTTAGCACACAAAGGTAATTACTTAAGTGTGCTTACTGTAAATTCAGAAGAAAAAAAAAAACCAGGTCCACGGATTGTTGATTCGGATGCGTCCGATCACACGACAGGAGATGCAACTCTCTTCAACAATTACAGCCCAAGCCGAAACAATGTTACAGTAAAAATTGCTGATGGTTCTCTCTCTAAAGTAGCCGGAACAGGTTCTACTATCATTTCAGAGGACCTAACACTAAAATCAGTTCTTCATGTTCCTAATTTGGACTGTACTCTTTTGTCAGTAAGCAAACTCACTCAAGAACACAACTGTGTCACTAAATTTTTCTCGAATTCATGTGAATTTCAAGATTTGTATTCAGGGAGGACGATTGGCAGTGCTAAGGTGTGCTCGGGACTTTATCTTCTCAAAAATAGTGAATCTCCTAGAAGACAAACTCATAACGCAGTATGTGTTGAGTCCATTAAAAGTTATGTTTCTTTTGAGAATTCCAATAAGGATGGTGCAATTATGTTATGGCACTATCATTTAGGCCCTTTTAATTTTATATACCTCCAAAAATTGTTTCTGTTGGGAAATCACCTTGGAGATTCTCAAGTGCTGATCTTCCAAACACCCAAGCCTAGAATGACTTGTAATACAACCGAAACAAAACAGGAATCAAAACCAATCAAAGAAAAGACACCAGCAATTTTTATCGAGGTACGGTAATGTGCCTATGTCCCCGTGAGTTTCTCCGAACTCTCTGCACTAAATCAATGGTTCTTTACAAATACAGCAACACCTCTTCAAGAATCTCAAGTTCTTGAAGAACGAAAGAAGAGAGAAAAGAAAGTGATAAGGTCTTGAGTTACCCTAGAACTTTCCCCCTTGGAAATTCCAACTTACAAGTCCCTTGAATCCCCAATCTATACTACTTTCTCTCTCTAAACAACCACCTCTCCAATGAGTCTCTCATGTATTTAGTGTCTTTGCACTCTCACACACCCATGTGTTCTATTTCACACACATTCACATGTCATTCACCAAACCTCTCTTGTTGAGATGATTGTCACTTGTGTTGAGATTGAAGCTAGGTGACTCTTTATATAGTGCACCACTTTCTTGACCAATCTTGAAGGTCATTCTTCACCCTTAGATCTTGAGGACCAATCAATCATAGCCCTTGATCAAGTCTAAGTGATCCTGTGCATATTGACCATGCATCAC